>JAJVHD010000009.1:2622574-3933861 GCA_022207745.1 Brachionus rubens | reverse complement strand
GTTGTTGCTGGTTGCTGCATAAAATTAGTGTATTCTACATTTTGAAAGTTAGTTTGATACGATGGATATCCGGTTTGGTAAAAATTTTGGTATGTATTAACTGGTGAGTATTGGTTTGAATAAACTGTTGGTTGAGGGTATTGATTAAAGCTTTGAGTTGGTTGATAAGTTGGATATGTCTTGGGACATTGATTTGTTTGTGGCTTTTGAGTTTTGGACTTTTTATCCGATTTGGCTTCGTTTGAATCTTCATCATCGATTGATTCGTCCATTTCGTCTTCCATTTCATCATCTGAATAATCATTTTTCAAGTTTTTGGTAGTCGAAGACACATTTTCTTGTTGAGCATGACCATTTTTTTTTTTACGATTTGATTTTCTTTCTTTAGCACGACGATTTTGGAACCAAATTTTGATCTAATAAAAAAAAAATGTTTAACTAAAACTTTGTACTTAGGCAAACAAAACAAAAACTAGGACATACTTGTCTTTCGGATAAGCTCAAAACTTGTGATAACTCGGCTTTTCGTTTAATCGTGATATATTTGCTGAATAAAAATTCTTTTTCCAATTCGACACGTTGTGGTTCAGAGTAAACGACACGGTATTTATCTTTAGTTCGGGTTTTACCTTTTAAAAAAAATGAATCATAAATTTGAATGATTGGCATAACTGTTAATTAAATGCTAAACTTCAAGTCATAAAACAATAAAGCAATAAAATTTTCAAAAAAAAAAATTTTTTGTTTTAATTAAACTTTTTCGAAAATATTTTTGTTTTCTAAGATCTATATTTACTCAATAAACAATCATAAAAATTGTCAGTTATGCTTGATAGAGATAAAATTTTATGACTTACCATTGGGTGCTGATTTGACTGGTTTCATCCAATCGAATGATTCTGGCGTGACATTTTGATTTGGTGAAGTATTTTGACCCTGTGAGCCATTTGAAGGAGCAGACATATTTTTGTTCGAGTTTGGAGATGATGTAAACGATGATGAAGATGATGATGACAAGACTTGACTGTTAATTGTACCCTCGATTTTAGGAGACGAGGCGACTATTTTTGAATCCTTAGCATCTAAGTCCTCGTACTTAGGACTCGAATAATAAGTCATACTCGGGTATGGTCTTTGAGTATACTGGTCATATGGATAAAAATTTCCTTGTGGCTGATAGCTTCTGAACCCGTTGTTCGGGAAAATGTTTTTTTGTTGATAGAAATCGTTTGATGATGTCACTGTGTTATCACTTGTAATTACTGGTTTGATATCTTGATCTTGATAAACATTGTAATAATCCGAGTCACTGGACGAGGAAGTGTTTGTCGGATTGGTGTTTGGTGAAGAATTTTTTGACATTGTCGGTGTAGATTGCCAGTTAAGATTTAACGGTTTGTGTAAATGATTGACTAGAACCGATTGATCTTGATTATCAACTAGATTATTTACGGAAAAGTTAGAATTCGAGTAATTTTGATAGTGTTGGTGTAGAACGGCAGCTACAGCTTGATTTTGATAATAAAAATCATTTTGAGTGTAATAGTAATTTGGTGTAGTCGAATCGATTTTGATGTCTTTATCGATCGGAGTCGATGAACCCAAAAGAGAGGGTGAACTCGATAGAATTTCTTGCATTTTCTATTTTTTTGTTAATATCAAATTTTTAATTAAATTTTGATTTGTAATAAAACTATCTAATTCTGTGTAAAAATAAATACTCAGTTTTGATTTAGAAAAGAAAATATTCTATTGGTTAAAAATAAACTATATGTGAAATTAACACGATTTTTTATTGGTCGAATCTGGTTTTTATTTTTTTTTTAATGAGAAACAAAAAAATGTGAGCTGATTTGTTAGAAAAAAAAATATCTTGATTAATAATCGATTCTCTCTCTCTAGCAAGGTCTTGTACACGTGAAAAACAGCACTCGAAAAGTCACACTCAAGCGATTAATGAGACTCTTTCTCTCGATATGGCTAGAGCTAGTAATTGATTAATAGAAAAAAAAATCATTCAATACTTATCTAATCAATCAATTTATCAATTATTTTATTACCCTTCCAACTCTTACTTGCAAATTTATTCAAGACTAATAAAATTTCAAGTGCAAAAAGTGAACCTCCCTTGAATATTTTTTGTACCCTGAAGTCTTGATCGGGCACATAAATGTCGTTGCTAGTTTTTCTTTTTAGAAATAATTTATAATTTGTTTTTGTTTGAAAAACTAACTGATAACTAGTTTATCTTTTTTTTTTTTGAAAAGAAAATAGTTTCTAAAAGGCATGTTATCATTCTTTTTTTGTTTTATAAAGTTAATTAAATTTTTGATTTTTACCTCCCCCTCTCGCTCCATGAGGTTATATAAGATTAAAAAGCGTTGTTTTGAACAAACCGGTAGATAAGTCCCCATTCGATTAAAAATCAATTTTATTGTCACGAGCGAGCTATAAAATAGATAGTCATAAAATCGAACGAAAATTTCAAATATTTATTAGTTTTTAATCGATTATATAACAGTCCTTGATTTTGTCATAAACAAAAATTTATGACTTGACGAAACACTACTCTCTGGAGGTTTTTTAGAAAATATTTTTTCGCGTTTAATCTTCTTAAATGTCCAAAAAAGTACTAAATTAAACACTTTTAATTACGAAAAATTTTTTATCAATTATTAGGTTAAAGACGATTTGTACAAAAAAAAACCTCTTTAAATTTAAAAAATTTATTGAGCTAATTTGGGATTGATAAGAAACTTGACTTGATTTAATTTGAAATAGACAAAATGCTCTCTTAAGTTGATTCCTTTACTTGAATTTCTTTCAATTCTGATAAAATAATTCTTTCATTCGTGCCAAACATACTCTCTAAGACCATGATAATAAGCACCCCGGAAAAGAAATATCCTCATTTTTTTAAAGACTCGCACTACCTAATCCCTGCCTCTACTGGTTACCAAGAAATTCTGATAAACTTGCTTAACCCTTAACCGCCCGTTGGATCATATATGACATGTTTTTTTAAGCAGTTAAGGGTAATGTCTTAACATTATCAACAAAAACATAAATTAGATATCAAGTCCGTGAGAATATCTAGTAAGTCCACACACTTATGTACCGAAATTTCCTTAAAAATTCACTTTAAGTTCGTATGTTTATTGACTTTTTATAAGATTTTCAAAATTTAACGAAAAAATTAATCTCAAACTCTTAAAAATAACAAAATTGTGGTAAAAAAATGATTATTCTCCCGGAATAGTTGAAAAATATTAATTACTGCACTTCCACCAAATTAATGGCGTACCCGTACTAAAGTGTACCCGAACCGTACCATACCCGTACTAAAAAATCGCAAATTCATCGCAAAATCATGAATTAAAAATTTAGAAAATTTTTAGTACAGTACGGGTACGGCAAGCCATTAATTCGGTGGAAGTGCAGTATATCAAGAGATACATTAAGGCCTTTAAGGGGGGTTTAGGGTGCCAGAAAGCTTTAATTCGGACCAAATTAACATTTCATAGATTCGTTTTTTGATAACTTGAAAATTGAACAAGCGTATGTTTAAGGGTTAATCTTTAAATTTTCTATTTAAGTATTAAATCAAGTAGATTTTATTTTTACAGAGAGACGCCAAGGTGATCTAGATCGTTTAAAAATAGTTACACGCAAACCCTTTTTTGCTTCGCTAAAGTTTAAGCAATCTTCAGTGATATTAATGTTTACCTTGTTTGATTAATGAGATAGTTGATCGAAAAGTTTATGAAAAAGAATTCTGTTGACTCAATGAAATTGATCTGATAATTATAGAATTTTAAATTTTCTTAATTTTATTTTAATGATCTTTCAATAATTCTTATAAAGGGACTATCGTTTTTGATTGCTATGTTTCTCTAATTGAATAAAACAAAAACAAAAAACACCCCACACACAATATGAAATTTAAGCCATAAAAAAAATTGACAATTTTATTATACTTTGAGAATTTTTTTTTATAAAAAAACACAAAACAACAAAAAAAAAATTAGAAAGTCTTTATAAAAAAAAAAAATTTATTCAGTTGACTTTACATTAAAAAATTTCGAAAAATAAAAAAAACTTTATCTTCGCAAAAAAAAATTTGATACACCAAAAAAATTTTTTTTTTTTTTTAAATGTAAATAATTTTAGACTAAAACAAAAAAAAGATAAAATTTATAAAAAAAAAAAAGATAAAAATGTTAAAACTAAGCCTCATGGCTGATGAAGTGGTCTGATCGGCGTATAATGAATTTTCCGAACTATCATCCGGATAATTATCATAGTCCAGCGACTCGGTCTTATTAATAACATTATTATTTTGAACACTTTCTGTGTTTAATTGTAAATTTAATAACAAATCAGAATCACGATCTAAAGTCTCTGCTTCAACTTCACTTATTTCTTCGTTTACAACTTCTTCGCCTTCGATTTCTTCTTCCTCAGCTGGTATTACATCTTCATAATACGATTGAATTTGATCTGTGGTTGTTGTTTCGATTTTCATTTTTTCAGTTATAAAAAATTTTGAAGAAAAGTTAGGTACATTAAGGTTTGTTCGATTATTAATAGCGAATATGTTCTTGATAATTTGAACGGACTCTAGTTTATCGGCTTTTGTGGACAGAATTCTTTCCGAAGATTTTGTTGTTTGTTTTGTAGTTGTCGAATTGTGATGACCAACGAATGTTTTTTTACCATTCGAAGATAAAATAGTAAAATTTTTAAGATTTTCCGATTCATTTTTAGAGATTATTTTTTCGGTTGTAATTTTTTCAGTCGATTCCAAATTTCTTAATTTTTCCAACAAATTTGAAGAAAATATAGTTGTAAATTTACTCGTTGTCCTCGCTGTTGTTGTAATCGTTGTCTCAATTATTTTACTTGTTCCTTCAGTTATCGTTGGCCTTGTCGTGTTTATTTGTATCCTATAACTTCCAGTAATAGTCGGATAATCATCGTCATGATAATAATTATCTTCGCTTGTGTCTGTACTATCATCATAATTGTATTCGTTTTCATCAACTAATTCAGTATCTTCGTCATCGTCTTCTTCAATATCATAGCTTTCGTCTATTTTATGATTTAGACTAGATGTGGTCGGATTGGTTGTCAAAGTCTTTTGAATCGTTGGTTGGGTTGTCTGTTTAGTTGTAGTCGTGGTGGTTTTAGTAGTTCTTAAAGTAGTTGATCTTGTAGTTGTTGTAATTGTAGTTCTTTTTGTAGTTGTAGTCCTAGTGGTTGTCGATGTTGTAATAGTCCTAGTAGTTCTAGTGGTAGTAGAAGTTGTTTTTTTAGTAGTTGTAGTCGAAGAAGTAGTAGCAGTCTCTGGTGTAGTTGTTTCAATAAACTCAGTTTCAGTTTGATAATCCTCAGCTGGATATTCAGGAACAATATGAGCTGTTGTTTGAACATTATTCGGTCTAAATGTTTCCAAAAATTCGACTAACTCATGAGAGCTATCGATTAAAGGCACTGTTATTTGAGGTGTCGTATACACATTTATATTCTCATCAGGAAAAGTATGACTCGGTACATAGTCTTTACCATAAATGTGTTTATACCAACTCAAACAGTTGAGCTTAAAATTGAAAAAAAATTACATTAAAAATAAAAAACATGAATTTGACTTGAAAGAAATACCATTGATGAAATTTCGCAGACCCTCTGAATCGGATGAAACATGGTACCAGCTGGACATTTACGTTCCAATGATGCTTCAAATACAGTTCCAACATACAAACAATGCCAATACTTTCGACAATCTTGATGTACAAAATGACCCTCATCTTCTTTATCACTACACGAAAATTTTATTTCAACACCTTTAGGTGACATTCTACGCTCGTTATTTTCGTATATTTTGTATACATTTATTCCTCTTAGGAAGTTTTTACGTGTCCTAGATTCGACCAGAGTTAAAAAACAAAGTTTACACAAAATTATCAAAAAAATTAATAGTTTCATCTCTTCTTGTTATTTTTTTTTGTTAAAATAATTTCAATTTCAACATCGAAAAACAAAGCATTTTTGGTTGAAACAAAAAATTAAATTTCATTAATCATTTAATGGAGATTATCATTTGATTTTGTTAGACGCTAGAGAGAAAGATTTTCTAGTTTATTTATTTCTAACTCTATTTAGCTCTAAATTTGTCGTCTTAAGAGTTAATTCGTAACAACATCAACAACGAAATAGAAAAAAAAATGATAATCTATAGAGATAGGTTAATATACAAATGACCGATCGAGGATTAAGTTAAACACATAAAAAAAGATTGAGCGTAGAGTGAGGAGGTCTTGTTTTATTAATTTAAAAGATAAATTGATACGATTAAGCTTAATGATGAGCTTTGTAGATAACCCAAACGTTCTTTGTAAAAAAAAAAATTTACAAAATATCAAATTTGAAATTTTTTGTTTATAGTTTGTCTTTAATTAAGTATTAAACTTTAAAAATAAATATTAAACCAATCTAAACATTATATGGATTAAGTCGTTTCTAACGTCATTATGATGACGATTTATGTTTACTATTTCTTTTTTCACTTCTTGTTTTAATGTTTGAAAATGTTGCAAAGTAAAAATTTTCCAAGCTTTGACAAAATTTGGATATTGAAAAAACTCTGTGAAAGTTCTTTCAGAAACAACAAGTCCAAAAATAATGCCGGATGTCTAAAATAAAATCTCTATTTTGTTACCTTTGATTCAGTGACATAAAAGACTTGTTACCCTGATCTATCACAGAATCGAGGGTACACTTTATCAATTAAAGCTCCTGCGCAGCAATTAGACCTTTTTTGGACTGAAAATAAACAATAACAGAGATACAATATTCAGATTGTAGAAACAGGGTTATTGATGTTGCTGATCTTTTGTAGGTTCAAAATGGCAGACATGGATATATGAAGGAGATTTTCATGGGCTCCATAAGTTACATCTATTAATGGAATAATTTTACGAGTTGGAAAGTGCATTTTTTACGAACAAATTGTAAAATTAAGCTCTAAAGAAATACTTGATATCAAAATTAAATTTCAAGGCAAGATTGTGTGAATACGAGAGTCTCTACAAAGTTTGTTTTCAGAAGCAATTGGGATTTTTGATCAAAAATATTTCAAGTTTTTGAAAAGAGATCATTTTTTCAAAGATGACCTAAATCCAGTAAGCAATCGATTTTAATCTGTTTTTAATTAAAAGAAAATTTTCTTTGTTTTTTCAATTCAAAACCACTTGAATTTATAATTAAATTAAAAAATTTCAAGATACACTTGAAATTTTGCAAAAAAAAAAATAAAAACATGATAAGCAATTATCTTATTTTTTTACTTATAATGTCAAGAATTTTTCGAACAACAAAAAAAAATACCAAGTAGCTTATTGAGTACTGATAAGGTACGATTATCTGATCAATGATACAATTAGATATTAATTGATTTTCTAACGAGTGTCTGATTGTTTAAACATTATAAAATAATTTGAACATGGTCATAAAAAAATCATAATGAAAACAGTTAGTCAAGAGTTATATAAAATTGAAAACATATTGCATGTTTTTAGGTTGTTTTATTAGAGATATTTTATTGATTGAAAAAATTTGATCTAGATATTAAATCAGAACTTATTAATAATCGTTTTCAAGTACTTGTTGATGATAATAAAAAAAAAAAGTATATTGAATATTTGTAGCCAATTAGAGAAATACTTGAACTTTAGCTCAGCAAAGAATGCCAATTAATATTTTATAAATTTTCAAATTTTTGTTTTAATTCGACATTAATAAAAAATGTATTAGATTTTTTTATAATGGATACAAAGTTGACAAATCTATTGAGAACTACCTTTTAAATTATTTGATTTCTTAAAACTCGTATAAATTACTATTTTGAATAAAATTTTAAACCAAGACACAGTGATTCAAAAAACTTCGATTTTTGCCATAATTATTTAAAACTTGAATTTTTTTTCAAAAACTTGAGTTTATGGTGAATTTTAGTCGCTGAATTCAAATTTTTTAAAATTTTTTGACTAGGATAAGTCGTTTGCTTCAAATAAGGACCATAAATTAAAATTAAAAAAATAATCTGATTTTGAAAATTTTGACTAAAAATCCTTATGTATGAAAACCTTGGAAACGATATAAGAATATTTTATAAAATGATTACCGTAAACACTCGATAGATATCCCGGTACAATTTTAAATTTTTTAGATTTATGGCCATGGTACAATTTCATTTTTGTACTCGTTTTAGGGGGTAAATTGGACCGGTCTAATTCCGAATTTAGACCTGATATACTTTTAAAATTAGACCGGTCCAATTTTAGGAATTGCTATTTTCGGAACATTTGACTGGGTTTATAGTTAAGAAATAATGCAAAAATTCAACATTCCTGTTAAATAAACTACTTTTAAGGCTTATTCTTTAAGTGGTTACACTTGGTATTTTAAATTACTAAAGCGTCTTGTCTTTTTTTCTCTGTTCATTTAATTTATTAAAATACTCTTATTATGAAACGACTAGACTGGTTTGGCATTGGTAGTTAACTTATCAATCGTATTTAACACAGAACGAAAGCAAGTTATGCAATTAAATAATATAAAAAAATCCAGGTCATTTTTCATGCAATGCATCGCACACGAAAATTTTTCATTTTCGTTACACAAAAGAAAAACTTCCAATGTTCCTACCATAAATTCTCGTTCAGTGTTACATGTAACTAAATCTCAATACTCGGGTTATAGCGGAATTTCTGATTGGTTGAATAAACAATTAGCCAATCAAAAAGTCCGCTAAAACCTGAGTATTTAGAGTTACATGTAACCTTGAACAAGAATTTACGGTAGTTTTTTAATATTTTGATTGTTTTTCTTTTTGAGTTCATTTGGTGGATTCGAAATCGTATGATTGAAAGAATTTCCGAATATTTGCTTAATTTATCATTTTGGTTATCATCCTGTGGGTCATTTTTTGATTTTTTCCTTTTCTTTCGTTGATTTTTTGTTCTGAATGGCTTTTATAAGAATTTATAAGTTTAATTAAAACCGGATAAATTCCTTAAGATATAACAAACAAAAAACTTCAAGCAATATGAGAACATAGTGACATTTATTCTCTCGGCTTTTTTTTCTTGGAAAATGATCAGTTTTCTTTTGCACCGGCCTTATTTTAAAAATATACCAGGTCTAAATTCGGAATTAGACCGGTCCAATTTACCCCCTAAAACGGGTACAAAAATGGAATTGTATCATCGGACAAATTTAAAATTTCAGATTTGTACCATGGTACAACTATCGAGTGATTACGGTATTAATATTTTTCAAAAAATGACCTAATTAATGCCTTTTTCAGCACCTAAAAAACGACTTATTGCAGGAACAAGCTATTGGTTTAGAGAAATATGTTTTTAGGGGTTTTCATACATAAGGATTACGAATTTTTACTCAAAATTGTCAAAATCCCTCATCTTAGGGATTTTTGATTTTTTTAACTTCGC
This sequence comes from Brachionus rubens, assembly GCA_022207745.1. Taxonomy (NCBI): domain Eukaryota; kingdom Metazoa; phylum Rotifera; class Eurotatoria; order Ploima; family Brachionidae; genus Brachionus; species Brachionus rubens. The sequence goes on along the minus strand of JAJVHD010000009.1, from coordinate 3,924,349 downwards.
CTCATTGTATAACAAAGGCACATCAAAAATCAAAAAATAGTTCAGTATTTTTTTAGTTTCAGAATTTGTATTTATCTTAGGGGTGAAATGAACACTGCATAAGTTATATCAAACAAAGTAAAAAAAAAAAGGTAAAATTTGCCCTTTTTTCCTTAATTTGCACCCTTCAAACAACTCAAGGATCATTGAAAATACTTTTGAATTTTAGATGATTTTACGCCTTTTCAGAATATGTATAAATAGGGTTGAGTGTAAAAAGTAACAGGTTAAAGAGTAAAGTACACCCCTTAACAAATTGTCTTTCCTAGGTTTTCATAAGTGTAAACTACGATATTTGAGGTCGAAAATCAATTTAAAAATTAGTATGGACGTTTTGCATCTCCTGAACCTAATATAACTCAAGGTGTGTAAGCTGAATTTCCGAATTTCTAAATTATCTAGATTAGATAAAAAATTATTTTGGAATTTTATTTTAATTAAAAATCGAAAATTTAGATGTAAACGAACTTTTAATTGAAAAAAATAAAAAGGGGGCTTTGAATCGATGGCGACCCCACAAGTGCAAATGGTAGCAGCATTTATTTTTTTTTTAAAGAGGAACCTTAGTACTATATAATAATTTTATGGGTAATTTCTGGATTAATATCATAAATATCTTTTACTTTAAGTTTTTAAATTTTTGACATCATTTATGTAATATATGACCCCGAAAAAAACAGAAAATAATTTTCCAATGGGGATAATGTAATGTCTTACATTAGTACCTTCGTTACGATACGGTACGCTTTGTCTGTTTCTCTTTTCGCCTTCATGTTGCTACGCTTCGCTTCGGTACGGGCTTTAGATATCTAAAAGGTCCTTGATATTAGGGATACGTTCTAAACATAATTTTTATCATAAACAGGATATTTACTGAGCTGCAAAGCCATGTTTTGGTTAACGCTTGTAAAAATATTTAAAGAAACTTGAGATCGTATTTTTTGTCAAAATATGTTAATTCCTCAATATTGACTGATTATCTGAGAAAGCCTTTTTCGGTCTTTAGTTAGCAAAAAATAAAAAAACGATGACGAAATTTACGAAGTATCATCTCAAAGTGTCTTAAGCAATGTCGAAATCATGAAGGCCATTCTGACAAACCCAGGGTTTTTCCCCAAAGTATTTCTTAAATAAAATATTTATATGATGCATTAAAAATATAACGTTTCTTGTCTTTGAAATAGTTAAAATTAAGGGTGTTGATCAGTCTAATAATTAGCACTAGCCTGTTGGTCAACCTTGAAACCTTTTTTTTTTAAAACTTTTTATTTGGATTCTAAATATTTCAGAGACAAGAAACTTTGGTGAAACAAAGCAACGATGGCTAAAAATCCAAATTGATAATGATGTATGAACGCTATCTTAAACATGGCACTCCCAAAAGCAGATATTCAAAGAGGCTTCTTGAAACAAAAAATTATTTTTAGTCTTTATTTCTAAATTTATTTTTTAAATGAATATTTTTGACTTCTAAAAATTGCGCAAAAGTAATAAAAAATTTAGATATAAATACTTCGCTTGTTTTTGTAAGAATGGTTTTTAAAAAAAAAATTTGGAAAATGATTGAAAAAATTCTCAACCCTATGGTTTTAGAAGTCGTATTTGTTAGTTGTCTTGGCTCGTTTGCTTTTCATGATTTTTCAAAAAGGCTACCTGGACATGAAAAAAAATTTAAATGTGCCTCAATTTGTTTATTTCCCATTGGTTTGGCTTTAGCAAAATTTAAATTTACGTATCTTAGACTTTATTATGGACAATTTATTCAGTCATGCGCGATTATGGCAACTCTTTATATAATTCGTGATAAATTAATTGAGAAACAAGAAAAAAAATAAAATCTTCTAAAAATTATTTGTTTTATTTTTTTTAGGAAATAAAACAAATAATTTTTTAAGATCCTTAAGCACCTAACGGGTGAGTCATAATAGTTTAGAAAATTTGGGGCTGTGAAGTTTTTTTTCTATTCACACGTTTAACCGGCTAAACTTGAATAACTTTTCATCTAGATGAGAGATGAGATAGATTCATTCTGTAAATTGCTACAAATTGTAACAATTTTGCTTCACCTGGTATATCTGTTCTGCTAAAACTCTGCAATCTTCCTGCAAAGATTTTATAATCTTTTTTACTTTAGCAGAACCGATACACCAGGTGAAGCAAAATTGTTACAATTTGTAGCAATTTACAGAATGAATCTATCTCATCTCTCATCTAGATGAAAAGTTATACAAGTTTAGTCGAATTGAAATGTGTGAATTGAAAAAAACTTCAAAGCCCCTAAATTTCTTTGTTCAATATTAAAGAAATGCTAAATTTTTGATGAAAATTTTATCAAAAATATTAACCAACTCTTGATGGAATTCCATTAATAAAAGGTCCTTTTTAAAATGTTACATATCTTGCCGGCCTTCTTTGTTGAAAACAAACAAACCACTATATCGTTAATAATAATAATGAAAATAATTGAAGCAACATCCCTGTGGAACTCCATTGGTGAAATCAAGCCATTCGAAAACCACACAATTAAAAATCACTAAGAATCTTCTTTATCCAATCTAAGATTAGATCGACAAAGCCTAATTAGGGTAATTTTTTAATTAGGAACCGGTGTGAAATCCTGTGAAAGGCTATTATACTCCGTTCCTTATCAAGTCATTGTTTCTAAATTTTTTTCTTAAACAATATTTTCAAAAAAATCGGACATTGAACACACGTAAGCCCGTAATTTTCACACAAATACAATAGCAATTATTCAACCACTAGATGCTGATGTGATTAAAATGCTCAAATTTAATCACAGTAAATAATTGGTTGTTTGAATCCAATCAACTTTATAAACCAATCGATTTGGAAGCTTATATTGATTTTTTTGTTGAAGCTTGGTCGTAAGTGAGTGATCCCACTATCAAACGTTGTTGGAGACTGGCCGATATTTTACCAGTTGATCTAGTCCAAAAACTAAATTTGCCAATCAGATCTGTGAGTCAAGCGGTAGAGACACTGAACTTAGCATGATATTAGATAAACTCAAAAAACAAACGTTAACAACATCGAAGAACGCAAAAAAATTTAAAAAAATACAAAATTTTATTAAATTAAACGATTACAAAAATTAACAAATTATGGTTATAGTTTTCTTAAAAAGATAATTTAGTTTGTTTTAGATCAATTTGCTGATCAAATACTTGATCTTCAAGTTTGTTTAAAGTTTTTAACATTGAATACGAGATCTCCTCTGGCCTTTGTGTGGCATATAGTTTTAGTTTATCTATAAGCTCGAGTGCTTCATGTCTATTTAGAGGTTTTTGTTCAATTTGAATTTCACTAATTTCCTCATCCTCTTCGACAGAGTTTAAACTTTGATCCTCTAAACTTTTTGAAATATGCTCTATAGCTGAAACTTCTAAAGGTTTAGAAGTTTGTAAATTTTGATCACATTCTATGTAGTCTGATAGATTGGCTTCAGGAAAAAAACTATTGAATTGTTGACCTAATTCTAACAACTCATCTGAAGCTGGATCATCAAGACTGGCTTGTTCTACAGGCTCGTCAAGTACCTTAGCATCAAAAAAACCACAATGACGAAAGCAGTTGCTTATCGTCTTGGAATTGACATCATTATTCCACGCTGAATGAAGCATTTCAATTGCTTGAAAAAATTGAATAGAGGTTGATTTTATGGGAACTTTACTTCCAACCATGGCAATAACTTTACGACTCAATCTCAGCCTAAAATAACCTTTGAGACATTTAATGACGCCAGCGTACTTGTAGTATTGGGGAGTAAAAAAAATTACAATAACATTCGAGTAAACCAGTTTGTTTGGGTGAGAACTACAATTGTCTACAAACAAAAAAATTTTACGTTCTTTTAAGATCATTTTTTTGTTTAGCTTTTCTACGAAATCGATAAAGATAGATGATGTCATCCAAGCTGTATTGTTGAAATAGTACGACAAGTTAATGATTCAGATGATGAACATGATGATCCGGATCCAGAGTTTATTCCGAAAGTTGTATGCTATGAAGCTTGCCAGGAAGCGTAAGGGTATTCAGAGCAATTAAACCAGATGATTTTATCCCAATTTAGATATATCCCGTTTATGGTTCTGCAAACCTTCTGAACATGGGAACTGTTGACAAAAGATCCGATTTTGGATTTGAACAAAGGAATGCATGAATAGAATGAAGATAGCTTGATTATAATTGATTTTATTTTATAACATAATACGAAAAAAAAATAAAGAAAAATTCTCTCCAAAGTTTTTAAATTACAAAAAAGCAATAAATATACATAAAAAGAAAATTATAAATTAATTAAGGAAACGAATAAATAAATTCACTTAAAATACTGTTCCAAAACTAGCTGTAAATCTTACAATGAAAAAAATAAAGACAACAAAAAGCCAGATGCGCAAATTACATTGGAAGAAAATTGACTAGTTTGAGTTCATTTGACATTAACAGCCTTTTGCACAACAAAAAAGAAACACATCACAATACCATTCATATTTACAGTTAATGAGAAATTCGATTAGTTTGATTTAGAATACCATTGGGTGATATAATTGTTGTAAATTGATTGTTCTCCTCTTCTTCTTCTTCCATTAACGAATAATAATTGTTCAATAAAGGCTTGTTATTTGTGAATGGAATTTGATTTGTTAATTGATTAAAATCTTTTCTTGAATTCGATAAAACATCACTTTGACTTGGTAGATCAACGTCAAATGGCAAAACACCAACACCAACAACGCCTTCATGAGCCATCATTGGTGATACCATTGTCCATTGATCTTTTTCTGGATCATACATTTCAACTGAACTGAGATTACATATTCCATCATAGCCTCCAATTGCGTACAGTTTACTATTACATGTAACTAGAGCCATGCGACTACGTTTGACATTCATTGAAGCTATAAACTCCCATTTATCTTCAATTGGATCATATCGTTCGACAGTGTTTAAAAAATTAAGCGAGTCATAACCTCCTGCTGCGTAGAGTTTTCCGTTTAGACCAGCTAGACCGAGACGACAACGTTTAGTTTTCATTGGAGCTACAAAAGACCAAATGTCTCTTTGGGTATCGTAACACTCAACCTGAGAAAAAAAGCTATTAAATTTTGTTTAAGCGAGTTAGATTTAGAAATAGTACTGAGTCATAAATTCGATATCCATCGTGACCACCAGCAGCGTAAATCATTGAATTAAACGCAGTTATTCCAGTTGCGCTACGATGTTTCCTCATATTGCTCAGAATAGTCCATTTGTCATTCTTAGGGTCGTACATTTCAACAGTGTCAGATGAGGCAAAACCATCGTAACCACCACACACGTAGAGTTTATTGTTCAATACAGCTGAGCCCAAAGCACTTAAACAATGGAGATTTAAAAAAAAAGGACTTAAACTTCAAGGATTGATGCTTACCTTCGAGGTTTTGAGATTGAGGCCACTCGTCTCCATTTTTTAGTCTCCGGTTCAAAGACTTCAACTGTTGAGAGTCTCTCTAGACCGTTGTAACCACCAATTGCATACAATTTTCCTTTAAAGATTTAAAATTATGATTTGAGATTGAATTTTAAAATTGATATTAATACCTTGAAGAACAGCGACAGCAACACGGCTTCGTGTTGTGACCATAGAATCAGCTAGTCTCCATCTATCATTCGTACAGTCATAAACTTCAACAGTGCTTACACTACCTCCTGTTGAATTCATTCCACCAATCGCATAAATCATACCAAAAGCATCGTTACAACATCTTGGTTTAAGATTAAACGATTTAATTTTGTTTCGTTTATCAGGTAAAAGATGATAATAAATAGCCTCGTCTAACAAATCTCTTGATTTTAAGTTATTTCTAATCAATGTCTCCTTTCCAATTGTTTCAACTAGATAAACTGGTATGACCAATGGTAGTCGAATTAGTTTTAACAAATCGAACAAATAATCGATTCGATTTGTCTCATCTTGTTTAAGCCAAGTCAATAAAGCTTCATAAACTTGCTCCTCACAGTCTACATTAAGTTCATCTCGGCACAATAATTCTCCCAATTCAGTGTGACTTAGACCCAAAAATTCTTGAGTTTGAACAATTTTAAGAAAATTTTTATTTATAAAACGATTCACTGCAAGAACAAGATCATGACACATTAATTGATCAGCAAAATTTCTTAAACACAAAGCATCTTGTACAGTCAAACGTTTCTTAACAAACTCACAACAAGCAGTTTTAATTGTTTTTAAATGAAAAAAATTTGCTCCTATTAAAAGCGATTGAACATTTTCATTTGTAATTGTAATTTTTCCATTGTAAGAATAATTTATAAACTGTTCTAAAGCACTTGCGTCGATATTATTTATTGTAATGACATCTTGTTTTGATTCCATAAGATCGTGTAAGAACATGGCATTGAAGTATGGAATACTCGCTGCTAGTACAATTCGATGTGCTGTGTATTTGTGATCTTGTGCAACTAGAGTTATGTCACATAATTTTCCAAGACGACGTATTTCTTCCATGTTTTGAAACCCGTTATTAGACCAGTTTGGGTCACAAAAATTTTCGACTGTAGACAAAATTTTGTTCGAGACATTCACTTGAATTTTTGATTGTGACGAATTAAGGGTCGTATTGCTTGCTATTGTCGAGTTTAAACTCGAAAAAAGTGATAGGGTATTAGCAAAATTTGAACTTCCAATTAACGGCACATTCGGGTTAATGGAACTTGATCTCAATTCCATTTTTGACAACGAAAAAAAATTATTAAAATTTATTACTCTGATTAATCAAAATAAAAAAAACAACAATTGATATTTCTAAATAGAATATTATTGTAACAACAAAAATGATTTTTCTCTTACTAGAAAATCCGATCTTTGTAGAGTTGTTCGAAACAAAATTTAGTTACCAAAATTTCAATTTCGTTTATACTCTTTAAAGAAATTTTTAAAAACTCGTGTTTATTCTAATTTTTTTTGTTTCGAAAAATGGCAAGCAAAATAAAAGTAGTGAGCTCTCATACACCCATTGAGGATTCCGATTCTGATTTGGACTTAGATGAATTGGAAGAGACCAGTATCGATGTTGGTTACATTGACACAAGTACTGAAGATTTGGACGAGAAAGAATTGAAACTTTATCGAATTCAAATGAAAAGTCCTTTTTTTCCGAGTAAAGTCGGTGGTAAACCGGCTTGGTTGGACTACTCAAACGCCCCATTAGCAGTTGGCGCAGGTGTATTAAACGATTCAAACAATAACAAAGCAGTCGAATTACAGTGTAAAAATTGCAAGGCTCAATTAGTCTTTTTGCTTCAAATTTACGCGCCGATTGGAGGGGAGAACGATAAATTTGCGAATGAAGCTGAGAATTTAGACGATGCTTTTCATCGAGTACTTTACATATTTTTATGTTCGAGTAAAGACTGTAAATCGAGGACATTGAAAATTTTTAGATCCCAGTTAAACCGGGAAAATGAGTATTTTTCGTTCGATGCCCCACCTGAAAATTATGACCAAGACGAGTTAGACAAAGAACTAGAAGATTCAAAAGAACATCTGATCAATTTTTACAAAAATTTACACTCAAAGAATGCACTAAACCAATGTGCAGCATGTGGTTTATCGTGTACAAAAAAATGTTCTCGATGTAATTTTGCATTTTTTTGTTCACAAAGTCATCAATTAATCGATTGGACTAAACTCAATCACAAAACTTTATGTCCAAATTATACAAATGAAAAAGTTGATGAGTTGATTACAAAATGGGTTGATGATGAAAATTCAGCGTTAAAATACTGCGAAGAAAAAAATTCAGCAGTGTTTCCAGAGCGTGAAATAATAATAGAACCCGAAGTTTTAGATCTAATTAAACTCAAAAAAGAAAAGGATAAATTTAAATATGATGAAAAAAGTAGGACAGCTAGCCTTTTTTGATTGTGACTAATCCCTTTTTTTATGTCTTTTAAAATTTAAAAGAAATAGTCGAAGATTTAGACACAAATGAAGGAAATGATCAAGATTTTGATGCTATTAAAGAAAACGATTATGATAAGGACTTTGATAAATTCAAGAAAATATCAGGACAAGAGCCATCACAAGTAAGTTTTTTTTTTCAGAATGCTCGTGATTTTACAAAAATAGTTAAACAAAAAAATGAATTTTTTTAAATTTTGATTCATTTGAGACTTTAAATAATTACGGTTCTTTTCAATCATGAAATCATTAGAAAGAGTTCGTATCAGTAGAAAGCGCCTACTGAGACCCTTATTCCTTGTCGATATTGAGGTTTTAATGGTATGCAGTGATGTAAAAAACTGAACTTTGATTATGAAGGAGGCTCCTAGTCCTTGAAATGATAATTAAAATTTTTTCGAGACTCGTCATGTAAACAATAGCTTCAGCGGCTTTAAGTTTACGCCTACAGTGTTGAGCTGTACCCAACAGACTTGGGAACAAACTTAGCTCGACAGTAGGATTAGTGAAAATGTGCAGACATATAAATTTTAAGGTATTGGGTGGGTATGGGTTAACCCGAAAAAATCAGGTATTGGGCTCGGGTATCGTGTAGGTTACCCAGAAATTTTTTAGGTGTTTTTTTTTTGAAAAAAATTGGGTGTTGGGGAAATATACCCAAATTTCTGGGTAACCCACACCATACCCGAACCCAATACCTTAAAATGTATGGGTACATATGTCTGAAAATGTGTAACGTCACTGGTTTTCATCATTCACTGGTTTTAGCCAAAATGTAAAGTTTGATTTGGAACACGTTCAGAACGGTCTTTTAAAACAGTTCCGTTCTCGTACTAAACTTTTTCCATAAGGGCCTTGTTTCCGTTCCAAGACACATTTCGTTCTAAAGGAAAATTAAAAAACAAGGCAGAACCATCATGGAATACGTTTAGAACGAGAACGGAACTTTTTTAAAAGAGCGTTCCAAACGGAACGTTACATTTTCGCAAAAACCATTGTAATCAAACTAAGACGAATTTTTTAGACCGAATAGATCCTATTGGTTCGATGGATCTAAAGATCAAGTTTTAGTTTGGTTACGGTGTAAACTAAGTGGCATAGCACATTTTCATTAATTCTACTGTACGACTTTTAAATTTTGATTTTCTGAACTGAAAGAGAGAAACTTCATTAAATTTGAAAAAAATAAAAAGAAAAGCCTTTCAAGCTGTTAAGATAAGTAGAATCTAAATAGACCATTAACAAACAATTGAAATCCGTTTTAAGCTAAACTTTATTTTAATTGAATAAATTTCCTAAATACCGGATGAGAAAATAATTAATTTTGCGGAAATTGCGTTATTCCCTTATGAATAGAAACATAATTATAATTCAATTATCTAAGGTAATCAGATATGAACGAGGCGGTAAACCACTATGGGCTTCAAAATATGGAAAATTGAAAGAAACTGATATACCAAAATGTGAATATTGTGGTTCAAAACGAATATTTGAATTTCAAGTAACACCTCAATTGTTATGTTATTTGAATTTAGAAGAAACAGGACAGTTAGATACTGTTGATTGGGCTGGTTTGTATGTGTACACGTGTGTACGAAGTTGTCAAGCTGCTAAAAATTCGTATGCCAATGAATACATTTACAAACAAGATTTTGTTTCATAACCAACAACAAAAAAAATTTGCGTTTTTTGAAATAAAATATTTTCAAAGAGAAAAAAAAAACAACAAATTTTAGACCTTTTTTTATGGGAATGAAATTTATATTTTTCATTTCAAAAATATAAGAAGATTTTTTGTTTTCTCTAGGTTTCTAGTTTTTTTTTTGTGCAGGTTACATAACATATATTTGAACACGAATATTTTATTAGGTTGACATTTCTGTTTTTTTTAGTGGTTTTTAATTGAATTTTTATGTCAACGAAATTGGTTGATAAACAACATCATTTGCAGTGGTTTAAGTTAATATTTAATGTTTAATTCATGGAAGATTTCAGCGAATTAAAAAAAAATTCTTAAACAATGATGAAAGGAAAACGCGGAATACTTCAATCACTACAATAATTGTCAAAACAGACCTATTACGAAGAGTTTACCATATTTTACCTAAAATCAGGTTAAATTACCAAAATTTACGGAAATTTTCGTAAAATACCAAAAGTTAGAAAAACCTATTTTCCGTAAAATAACGAAAAAAAGGCAACCTGAAGTTTTGTACGATTGTATTATTGTACGATTGTCTTATTGCTTTAAAGAACACTTTTCTGAAATTTTTTTTTCACATCTTGTGTACAAATTAATGTACACAGTGTACAAGATAATTTTGGACACCAACTCTTAAGAAAAATCATTGTACAACCCTACCCAACTCTTTTTCTTAAAACCCTCGAGGAGTCAAAAAGTAATTAAAAAAAATGCTATTTTGATATTATTTTCTAATTCTCCGCTAAAATGTACACCTTGTACACTCAATTCTAGAATCCTAAGTTTTTTTTCCTTTAAAGTAAACTTGGTCTGTATAAATATTGTCTAAAAGGACATTAAAAACAAGAAAAATAAAACAATTATTTAGTAGGTTGATATGGGTATCAAAATGCAGCTTTCGGGATGAGAAGTCAGAATCAAACAAGAAAATCGTTGAAAAAAAGTTTTCTAATTTTGGGATGTTTATTACTGTACTATTCATATCTTTTAAGAGGTATAAAGTTGATACATAATGGAATAGTTGTACAAATTAAATCTGAATATGTTTATAAGGTTCATTTTTAGGAAAAAATATTCTACCCCGAATAGTACGCGAATCGTACAGAACAGGTTGCCCGAAAAAAATCGAAAATTTACGAAATTTTTAGTAAAATTTGGTAAAACAAAAAATTTCAAAATTTTTCAAAAAAATCTTTTTAAAAATTTTCTGTTATAATTCAAAATTTACCGTTACGTAAAATTTAGTTTCAGGTATGTGTCTGGGTCGGATAATCCAGAAAAGTTGGGTTTTTTTTTTTTTTAGTTTTTTTTATACAAAAATTGGGTTTTGGGTATATGTACCCAAATTTTATTGGTAACCCAACCCTGAAATCCAAAATTTTTGGGTAACCTAAAATCCTACCGGAACTCAAAACCTGATTTTTTACGGGTTTTGCCAAAAATAGATATCAGGAAATAATAATTTTGAAAATCTGATTTTATATTCGTAATCATTGTATAGGAAAACCTGAAAATTATAAATTTTATTCAATTCCTAAATTCACTTCATTAAAGATGTATGACCAGAGAGTTTACTTCAGAGGTTATACCTTTAAAAACCGCTTCTTTCAAAAATTATTTATTCAATAGATGATATCTTCGACATAAAATCTAAAAGCCAATAAAATTCTGTAAACGATAAAAATATTTTTATTTATTTATTAAAAGATTTTTGGAGCAGAAAATAACTCCAGAAAAGAAAATATAAAAAAAACGGGCCCTTAGAAACATACACACGGTTGTAACTTTTATACGAATTGAGGTATTGAAAAAATAATTTTGATTCAAAGTAGAGTAAACGAATGGCTACTGAATGATACCATATTTTAGACACCTAGTGAAATTATTTGGGGAAAAAAATTGACAGGTTCATTATCTTAAAGGAGCCTCATTCGGTCCATTTGGCAGCTTGGTTATAATAATACAATTCGACAAAGGAAAATAGGGTTTTTTAATGAAAAAATCTTTTCAGATACGAATACAATATTGTATGAAAGATTTTTCAGGAACACATAAACAGTTATTTTAAGAATTCTATTAAAAAATATGCAGACTTAGGAAATACCTTGGAACTTGAGTTAGCTGTAAAATATAAGAGTTTTTAAAATTTTTAAAAAAAGCAATTGTAAAACACCTTTTTGTGTGCTCATAAAGAGATTGTATTTTTGGATAAAATTTCAAAAAATGAAAAATTCAAATAGCTCGGTCTCCACTTATAAATTATCAATCTTCAACTTAATCGATACTTTGAACAACTTTTTATTTTGAATTAAAAATATCAGACGGCATTTTTACAAAAGAACACGACATGGCAATAGGAGATGACTTTCGTTAAACATGTTGTCTACAACGAGACTCGAACATCATATTAAAAACTCTGGGGATTTTAATTTTTTATTTTTTTTTAACAAATTCAAGTCCCTTTATTAAAGTTTTGCATAACTTTCGTTTACTAAAGTAAATATCTCATCGATTATTTTATCTCGATTTTGAAAAGTGACCTTTAAATAAAAGTTAAGTGAAAAACACTTGGTTTGTAATCTAAGAAAGACTTTTACCTGAAATAGTTTACTCATTGGATGAGATTTAATCTTGTCAGACAAAGTTAAATTTTTACTTGGAACAGTTGCAACGAGAAGAAAATTTTCAGTTGATATTTTATACAACATGTTTAAAATTGATCTTTCAAAGTCTTTGCTAAACGATTCCATTTTACCCACTTCATCGATTAAATAAATATTCTTAGCATTTACATCCTTCATTTTAAAAAATCAATTAAAAGTCAAGAATAACATCAATTGAAATGGCTTTTACTCTTATTATTGGTATGGCAACTTTTTCAAAATTATTTAGATCTACAAAATATTTGCCAACTCTTGGACAATTAGTGTTTTGACTTGGATTTAATCGAGCTAGTGGTGCTCTTTGGTTGTCTCTTAAATCAATTACATCAAAACCAATTCGAGTATGTGAAGCATCTCTTAGTTCTTCTGTGTAAAATCCTTTTATTTGTTTTGATTGGTCTTGAGATATTCGGTCATATAATTTCCGCATGAGGGTGGTTTTACCAACTCCTATTTAAAAAGAAAATTTTTTTTTTATTCTGATGTTGACAGATCACTTCCAAAAAGTAAACTAGAGATTTTTTTAGAATTGCGTCAAACAAGAAGGGTCTTCTACTAAAGCTAAAAAAATCGACCAAATATTTCAACCTCGAGAAAGTTTAAACTATATTGCAAAAGAGCAGTGATGTGTAAACCAAAATTCTGCGATGTAAGATGTAGGTGTAGCGTACACCTTCACATGTAGAAATTACCTAAAAAAGAGATGTATTTTTGTTGAAATAAAATAATTTTTGCAGTCTTGTCTAAAACGCTTAAGTTTTTGACCTGTGTGGCGACCGACAAATCTCGTCAAATCAAAAAGTGTTGGAAAATAGTATAGCAAAAATCGCTTCTAAGCAATCATTCTCGGACATTTTTACTGGGTCTAGATGATACGGTCCATGGACAAAGAGGATTTTTTAGATGTAGATGAGTCATGTTGAATAATTTTTCGGGTTTTTTTACTTAACGAATTACCCAATTGAATAGATAGACCTCTTTAATTGGTTCAAAAAATTTTAAAAAATTATGTAACTTAACAAATTAATACTAACTCGGTATGCTAAGCTTAATAGAATTGTTTAGTTAAGCATCGAATCAAAATTGAAAAAATTGCCGGTCAGCTGCTCGTTAAGCCATAACCCAAAACTAGACTAATAGACAAGCTCTTTCAACGGACGGTGGAGGTTATTCAATCTAGATTGATGAATTAAATTTTCAAGGACGACAAAAATACAATCGAGAACGAGTTTTAGAATGGAATGTCAAACCAAAAGAATTAACTTCGAAAAACAACACAAAAACATAAAGAAATTATGATAATCGTGTGCGCAATTATTTTTCAGTTTTTGAAAATTTTAAAAATAAAAAACGGATTGGTCTGTCCATTTAGTCAGCGCCAGTCTATTTTTAATCTTTAAGCTAAAAGCCTGGCTAGATAGCCCCCGTTTTAGTCCCTCTTGTCTGTATTCATGTCTCGAGCATCGTTCTAATGGCGTTGTACAACCAAGTGTACCATTTTAGTGTGCATTATGTTCCATCAGCTGTTAACTCTATTAACGTCCCTTCGAGACATATCACGGACTCAGTCAGGTAGACTCGCCATGGAACGTAGTGGACACTATAAATATAACTGAATTTTTATTCTATTTTCAGTTTTTTCCTTTTATTATAATAAAAACATTCAGGTTCTATTTTGACCGGTGGCCACGATAATAAAATGTGTTTAGACTGGCGCTGACCAAGTAAACAGACCAATCCGTTTTTTATTTTTAAAAAATTCAAAAACTCAAAAATATATAATAAAAACTGTAATATTTATACCCTATTTCATTATGCTTAAGGAAACCAGCAGCTACCGGTCAGGCTAGGAATGAAACAACGTATAAAAAAGAATAAATAGGAATATACTGTAATACATATTTAAGAATCCTCGTATAAATGCGGTAAAATAAATTAACATGATTCATCTTTACCGTAAACCCCCTATTGTATCCAGTGATTTTTTTTAAATATTTTGTTTGGTGAAGTATTGAGTTAGATTCCAAATAACTTATTTTAAAGAGAAGGCTGAGTCGGTTAGAATGAGGTTTTTCCGACTTAAAGTGAAAAAATATTTTTATAAAACTTATGTTAAAGGTAAAGTTTTCTGGGTACAAATAGAGAGGGTTTACGGCACCCTTTTTTCTTGGGTATTTCTTGCTTAATATTTACATAGATCCTTTCAATTAATCCTACGGCACGGATTTATCTATATCCAAGTCTTTGAATTTGTTTAAATTAATTGCTAACAACAACCTAAAAAATATGGTTAACCTACCAGGATCACCAGTAATCAAAATTATTTTTGGAAGATTCGAGGCCATTTTTTAAACAAAAAAAAATTTGAAAATTTTTAGAAAAAAAAATTTATAATAGAATGATGACAAGGACACAAAGAGGAATGATTGTTATGTTAAGTATGCTCAAAAAATATATTTTTAATTTGCTCTTATTTTTAGTAATTTTTCTCATTATAATATTTCAATTCCAGAAACAAAATTTGTAATTTCAAAATGAATAAATTACTTTTCCATTTTCGATAATCTTTTTTTGTTCACTTAAACTTGGATACGTCATTTTTGAGTCTAATTACTCATTCGTTCTTTCTATTTAAAACGAAATATTTCAAAACAAATTTTAGCTTCTTTTTTTTAGAAAATAAACAAATTAAAAGAAAAATGGCAGCTGTAATGTTGGAAGAGTACATAAACGACGCCGACTTAAAAAAAGCTCGTGAAAACTACAATTCAATATCGAATCCAAGCGAAACACAACAATTCGAATTTGCGCTCAATTTAATCCGTAGCAAACGACGAACCGAAATCGAAGAAGGCCTTGTCCTCTTTCAAAATCTATTCGCTAAAACAAAAGATGAAAATATTAAACGTGATACTTTGTATTACATGGCCATTGGTCAAACTAAACTCAATAATTACGAACAAGCTTTAAAATTTTTGCAAACTATTTTAAATGTTCAACCGTCAAATGAACAAGTAAGAGAGCTTTATGTTGAAGTTAATAAGAAAATGAAACGAGATGGTTTGATTGGTTTAGGTATTGTTGGAAGTGCTGCTGCTGTTGGTCTTGTTGGAATTATTGGACTTGGTGCAGCTTTGCTCACAAAAAAATAAAATTATCAGTGTAGTTTTTTTAGGTTGTAACAGTCATAGTCTTTACTTTAAAAAAATAATTAGAATTTGAGTTTTAATAATCAAAAATGTGTTTTGGTACGATGAATCAGACCAATTTTTTTTTTACTTTAAGTTGGTTTATTTTTTAAAAAACGATACGCGATCTAATTAATAGTTCATTAACTTTTTTTGTTTTTTAAATCAAAATTAATAAAAATATTTCAAGTGTTTAAGTGGATTTTATTTTCAATATTTGCCAGTTCAGGCTCTAACAAGGGTCTTGTCAAAGATGATTAGCTGTTTTTTTTCAAGAATTTATTTCTAAACCTAGTCAATCAATCTTAACACTAGAAAGCCGGGTTTTCATGTGTTTAATATCTATTTCTCAAATATAAACTAATTTTCAAAAAGTTTTCGGACTAGACCCACTATTCAAGACTACTGCGTGCACTGTGACTATTTGATAAAACATTTTAGGTGAGTTTTTAAAGGTTCCATCAATGTGGTACTCTTCCGATTTTTGTAGAATTTCGATAGCCGTATCCGAAATAAACAACAAAATACGGTTGCCATTTTTACTCTCATTGTCATAACGTAAAAACAGTTGCTTTTGTTTGTTGATTTCGATGTATTTTTGATCGTCTGTAATTTTGAAGTCGTAGGTTGACGATGACTCGGTTGAGGTTTTGTTGGATTTCGCTGCTGAGCATGTTACTCTTGCCGATTCTTCTTTTGTGAAGTATTTAGAAACTTCTTCTGCATCGTTTTCGGCTTGTAATTGATGAAGCATTTCTCTATAACGTTTGGCAAATGAGAAGGTTGTATCGTTTTTGGCTTCGTATTCTAAAATCTCGTACTGAATGAAACATTTTTTTTGAACCGGAAAAAACTTTTCGCATTTTGTAGCGACGTGACTTGTTGCGGCAGTTGGATGTCTATAAATATGGTCATCAGCAGTAACTGTAATACTGATTGATTTGCACGATTCACATCTCCAGTTGATGGTGCCATCAGTATTGGGTTTCTTGCGGTTAAGTTTATACATGTCATAACAGATGAGCGTTTTTTGAGGGTTTAAATATTCAACTTTTTCCATTTTTAAGTAAATTTTTCAATAAAAGGCTTAAGATAACAAGAAAAAATGTTTGTTTAAATACCATTCACTTCTAAGGATTTATTTATTAATTAATATGAGAGTTTATAAATAAGATTTTTGACAAAAACTTATTAAGAAAGCTGAATCTTTGAACATTACTTTTTCGCAAGTAGCTGAAGAGCGGAACATTATAAGATGAAGATTAATTTAATTTAATGAAATCATTTTTTGGCATAATTAAATATTAATTTTGTGATTGGATAATTATATTTTTGATTATCAGGGGTTAAAATATTAAGGGGGATATTTTTTAAAAGGGATTTTTTTTACAGGGTTTTTTTTTAATGGGGTAAATTCGAATCGAATTTATTTCTAAACCCAGTCAATCAATCTTAACACTAGAAAAAACGGGTTTTCATGTGTTTAACATCTATTTCTCAAATATAAACTAATTTTCAAAAAGTTTTCGGACTAGACCCACTATTCAAGACTAAAAAAAATCAAATTTATTAGGTTTTTATTGTTAAAACCTAAAATTTTTACCGGGCAAAAATTACTAAAACGTCCGACGGTTCTTTTTGACCCGATTTTTATTGATTTCAACAAAAAAGTGAATTTAGAATAATACCAATCTATCGATCTTATTGAAAACTTTCTTTAGATGTAGATTTCTAACTTTTTAAAGGATTTAATTCCGGTAATATCCGATGAAACACCTCCTCGAGGTGATTTAGTTAATTTACGGAAAAAAATGCAATTTAAACAAAAAAGAATAAAAAAAAATATCTACGTGAAGAAAAATCTCAGTTCTCAGAAGTTCTCGGTTCATAGAAACTTTTGGAATGAAAGCTTTTCCCCGTCAAAATATTGAATAAATTTTTTTTGGGCTTTTTTAGGACCATTTTTAAGTTATGGTCAAATAAAGTGAAGAAGTAAAAGATTTATCTTAGGTCCTGGAGATTTCTTTTTTGACTTCTCTGGTATCTTTTCTATGATGGGCACAAGCAGTGGCCAAGCCAGACCTGAATCAGTGGAACGGCAGGACCCCATCCCTGGGGCTCCATCGCATGGTAGCGACTATGCTACTGCTATTCACTCCAGTGACTGTGGGACATCATAAACAGCGCCACTTATCCGAGCCGAAGCTGCGAACTCGACAACAATCCAGACTAGCTAGATCTAATAGCTCCTAAACCTTTTGATGGTCAAAGCCAGCGGCATCCCGTGGTCCGGTATGTTCCAATTTGCGAGCATTAAACCCTTAATTTAAGCATTAATTACCCATTCTATATAGCTTCACCAGGAGTCTTCATGAGTATTCTTGCTAGTAAAACATTTTTTTAATTAATCACTTCATTTAAAAATTGCACTTTATGCGTGTTTTGAAGATAGCACCCGATTGCATGTTTATTAGGTATGCATCGAGTGCAGAAAATTGCACTCATTTTTTACCGGTTTTGGGTTTTGGGTTGGGTGTCTTCACCCATACCCGATACCCATACCCACATACCCATTTTTTTTGGGTTGACACCCGACCCGATACCCAAAATACCCGGAAAATTCAGGTTTTTTCCAAAGCGAGTTTGATAAAATTAATCATTAAAAACGTAAAACAAAAGCTTTCAATCACGATAACAACCAATTAACTAGATTTTTATGAGATGTCAAGGTTTCGGAGTTTTAAAACTTGCATATAAGACTCCTTACAATTCCATGTTTGTTTAATTCCCATTTTCTAATTTTTAATGAGAAAACAAACAAAAATGGTAGATTCCTGCATAACTTCTAGGGGGTCAAAAGCCTCTTTCTCATGATAAAGAGCGATTGTTGAAAACCTAATTTTCATAGTTTCAAAACTGTGCTAAAACTTGCTAATTAAGGAACAAAAAAGTAACTTGTCAAATTGCATATCGATACCGATCTCCAACCCAAGGTCTACTCATAGCAATGAGACAGCGCTCAGTTTTTTTTATGAAAGACAGAAATAAACCAAAAATTATTTTTTTCTTTTTTGGGCTCTAAACAGCATTGTGAAGTTTTGTTCAAAAAGTTCAGTCCAAAATTTAAAAATTGAATATTTTTTTATAGGAAAAGATCAAATTTTGTTTTTAACCCTTTTGTATTGCAAGTTGTGTAACATTTTTTGTTACATCTTGTTACACTTTTTTAGTAACCACATCTTCATTTCCTATAAAAAAATATTCAATTTTTTAATTTTGGACTGAACTTTTTGAACGAAATTTCACAATGCTCTCTAACCTCAGACCATCTTCCTTCTTTAATACTTCCTCAAATTTTAATTCAATATGAAAATAAGAATACTAGTAAACAAAGACTTGAGTTTAAAAAATTAATTTAAGAAATTTGGTTGATCATTCAGATTTACTTGGATTAACAAAACCCCAACCTAAAGAGTAGCGTTGATACATTTTTTTAAAGCCTGAATCCGAATTTTAAAAGAATAAAATTTTTTAAAACCAATTTTAACAATCAAGTCGAATGGAAGTGAAAACAAAAATTTCGAAAAATCGCATCTCGTTTCTTAAGTCTGACACATCCTAAAGTTTTTGCGTCTGCTTTTGGCGATACTCTATACCCAGAGTTTTCTGTTTTAAATATCTTTTCTTCGTCTTTTTAACGAAGACGAAGAAAAATTGAACAATCAGATGACCCTTTACCTTAAAAATGGAGGATGACACCGGTATTTAGACAGGAAAACTCTTAAAAAAACCGACTTTTAAAAAATTTCATGTTTTAAAAAACTTTGAAAAATAGCCAATTTAATTTTAACTTTGAGAAGCTTCTAAAGTACACTTTTGTTACATCAGTGCTCTCGATCAAGAGGATTTAATAACTTAGTAGGAGTTTGGTTTTGCTTTGAAAAAGATCCGTTACGCTTCGTATAGTTACGGGTACGGGAATAATATGGTGAAATGACGCTAGGGCTGGTAGACCGGTTTTTAAAGCCGGTTCAAAAACGACTTTTCACTCAAACCGGTTTGAATTTCAAACTGGCTCTGGAAACCGGTTTTCATAGCAAGACTGGTTTAACAAACCGGCTTTGAAAAAAAAACTGGTTTAATAAACCGGTTTAATGTTTAAGCCAGTTTTTAGAACCGGCTCAAGTCGGTTTTATAAGAAAATTTTAATGATCCTTTTTTGAATTCTGCAAAATTTTCACTTTGTCTTGTTCTAATCCCCATCTATTGAAAACCAAAATAGGACCATTCTCATTGTTTAAAAGTCTATAAAAAAAGCTTAAATTATTTTAAAATTAATATATACTTTTCACTCAAATAAAATTAACAAGCAAAATGACACTACTTTTTCATCGAAATGCTCTATCGAAAATTTTACCAATAATTAACAAGATATGATAGATCCTTGTCAAGCTTATATTTTATAAAATGATTTTTAATATTTTTCAAAAAATGACCTAATTGATGCTTTTTTCAGCGCCTAAAAACGACTTTTTGCAGGAACAAGCTATTAGTTAAGACCGTTAAGTTGAATTGCCGCTTCGTAAAAGGAAAATCTCGGATTAAACAATCGCTTTATTTGTTTTTCAAAAAAAATTTTCGTGTGGTCTTGAGTGGTGTGTCTAAGATTTGATCAAAGTTCAAAAAAAAATTTATTGATTTAAATTCTTTTCTCGTCATATACCAATTTGATTATTTTTTAAAACCCCTGCTCATAGTATACCAAAGGCAAAACAGAAATCAAAAAAGTAAAACCAACAAATTGTTAAGAATTTTTTATTTATCTTTGGGAATTTGTTGTTCGTTTTAATAAAACTAATTGAAAACATTGGCTTTAGATTCCATAACCTAATGTAAAAATATTCGAATAAAAACCGGTTTAAACCAACTTTAAACCGGTTTGGTCTTGGAAAACCGACTTATAAACCAGCTTGATTTTAATAAACCGGTTTAAAAACCGGTTTTAGAAGTGAAGCCGAATTTAGAACCGGTTTAGGACCCTAAACCAGCTTTAAAGCCGGTTCTCCAAAATAAACCGGTCTACCAGTCCTAAATGACGCTTCTGGTACGGTTGGTACAGTACGCAAGCGGTTCCGTAATTAATTCGGTGAAAGTGCTTTTTAAAAAATAACCCTATTTTAGACGTTAAGGGTAAGTTTCTTTAAAACTCAACAATTATGATTATTACCGAAACCTTGACATCGCATAAAAATCGAGTTATTTGGGTGTTATCGTGTTTGAAAGCTTTTGTTTTACGTTTTTAATGATTAATTTTATCAAACTAGCTTTGGAAAAAACCTGAATTTTCCGGGTATTTGGGTATCGGGTCGGGTGTCAACCCAAAAAAAAATGGGTATGTGGGTATGGGTATCGGGTATGGGTGATGACACCCAACCCAAAACCCGAAACCGAGAAAAACTTGGGTGCAATTGTCTGATCGAGTGTATTTTCGATGAAACTACTCATCTTCTCAAAATGTAAAATCGTTTCTACTCTATTCTAAACCTTCAATAGAACGATGCTGAAAAGAGATTTGGAACTTTTATCAGAAAAATATTTTTGAGAAATTCCAAAAAAAAAAAGACTTAATGTTAGATTTTATTTATATTTTATCATAAAGTGGATAAAAAAAATTTGATTTAAAAATAAAAAAAAAATTTCTTTTAAAGATCAATAATTTAAAACTAAAAAAAAATCGATTGAGTTATGCCTATTTTGAGGTGTTTGAATTCTGACTTGAACTATTGGTAAAATTTTTGATTATATTTATAAAACTGTTCTCGCTCGAATTTTGTACATTCGACGGTGTAAACTGAAATTCATCAATAAGCTCTTGTTGTAAATATTCATTCTCAAAATTAAGACTTGGTTCATCGAATTTTTGTGATACTTTTCTACTCGTTTGTTGTTTATTCCAAAAAGCATCTTCATCATAGTTTAACAACCTCGGAAATGGTAAACTTTGAAAAACTATTGTAAAAAAATTTTGAAGCGATACTATAAATGCATCGATCCAATTTTGTGTAAAATAAATCGAAAATGTTGGATTTTCTTCTGGATTTTTTAAAAATGGCAAACAATACCATTCTTTCCACTCAAATTGTAATTGATGTTTGTTAGCTAGATTTTCAAAAAATTCCATTGTTTTATCGTGTTTACCACATTTAATTGTGTTTATCAAATAAAGTCTAAACAAATAAAGTTCATAGCGTTTTATCAATGAATTATGGCTTGTTTTAGATATTTTAATTGTAATACGACTTAAATATTTTTGGTCAAGATAACTCCAATAATCGATTAAACCATTAAGGTCAAACGAATAAACGTAAGAGAGTAATTGATCAGTTATTTTATCAGGTCGAAAATAACGATCTTTATCTTGTTTTAAATCTGAGTCAAACGATTTGACTGTTGAATTGAATCCTCTGTGTATGAGATATTCTTTGACAAGTTCGTCCATAAAGTTAACTGAAGTTGTTCCATTACTCGGTTGAGGTTGATTTACATATTGATTTGATTGATTTAAATTTAATAAAGACGCATTACTTGAGCTTGATTGTAAATTGACTAAATTTTGTGTTGCTGAATTCATAAAGTAATTGTTGTCTAAAGACATGCTTTTTGGTTTTAATTTATCGTTGCAATTAAGAACATTTATCTGTTTATTTGAAATTTGAGTACAACAAAAAAATTTAATATTTTTTAATAATTTGGTTAAAAAAATTATGATCGGTATACTAATGTAATATATTTTTAGGGTCCTCATTTAAATAGTGTCTCAGGAATTTTTATCAAAAAATTTGACATTTCTTGTATAAACTTCATAAAGATGTAATAAACTGTTTATACCATAGAAACAGCGAAATCTTGTTTTTTATTTAAGCTAATGTTGACTGAATTGCAAAAAGCTGAATATATTTGATCACAATGGTTCCTTAGATGGCTCTACTGAAAAAGACATCAAAGCGAAAATCGGTCTCGCTTGGAACTACACTAGCAGTCCAAGGTCAAAATTGGATACGTCTTAATGGGTGTGGGTCATGAACAGTGACTGAAAGGAGCTGTTTCCGATATTCAATCTTTCAATAAAAAAGTTACCACACCTCATAGGTGATTTTCATTCAAATTGGATATTTTTGTTCGGAATACTGCACTTCTACAGAACATTTGGTGGCAAGCGAACCGAAGCGTACCCGTACCGCAGCGAACGTAGCAACATAAAGGCGTAGCGTAGCCGTACCGTACCCAACCGTACCGTACCAAACATAAAAAAGCGTACAGTACCGTACCAAACATATCAAAGCGTACCGTACCGTACTAAATTTACCGAAGTGTACCGTACCGTACCAAAAAATTATAGCGTACCGTCCCGTACCGTACCATACTGACAAGAAAAAAAAAAAATTTTTAAAAAATAAAAAATAAAAAAAATTTCTAAAAAAAAAAGAAAATTTTTTTACTGTACGGTACGGTATGGTACAATACGGTACGCTCTTCAGGTTGATCTTCAGTTGTTGGTTAATCTTCAGGTAAGTACTCCCGAATTATTAAGTGACCTTAGCACTTCACAGTCGACCATATTTCGTCACCTTAAATTGATCCATAAAGTTAATAGACGCTGCCCAGTTGTTCCACGCGATTTGACATCTTTTTATATTCAACGTCGTATCGAAATCTTTAGAAAACTAAACCAAAATCCTCTTGATGAACGGTTTTTTCATAAGACGAAGAGAAATGGATCTATTTTCGAATACTGATGAAATAAACCAGTGATTGGATCCATCTCAACCAGCCCTACCAGTCGTTAAAAAAGAACGATTCGAAAATAAGGTAATTTTGTGCGTTTGGTGGAATTACACTTTGAACTTGTTCCTGATGGTCGTACGATAAATGCAGACTTTTATTGTGAGCAATTTTAACGAATTTATGCTTCACTTTAAGCAAAGTACACCTGGTTTGTTTCTTCAAGATAACGCAAAACCTCATACCGAGCGAAAAACCATGGAAAAAATAGAAGAGATGGAAGTAATTGTACTTTTTCCTCATTCATCATAAAAACCAGACCTTTTCCCCTCCGATTATCATCTTTTACGCTGTATCGATCATTTCCTTCGTCGAAATTTTGCTAACCAAGACCAAGTTGAAGCCTTGAGTTTTTTAGCTCAATAAGCCAGAAATTGTACAAGAGAGGCATCAAATTGCTAGCTGATAGATGCCTTAAGACCATAGAGCATAATGGTTTATATTCTGAGAGGAGATGTTTACCGATTTTTTTATTTTAATCAAATAAAAAAATTCAAAAAAACCCAAAATCTTATGAATCACCCTAATATTAAACTATTTTATCTCTTGTAAGCCCCAAGCCGGTGTAAAGTGCATTAATTTTTAAATAGGATTGCAAATTTTTTTTTAATTTGGTCAATTTTGGAGCAATAGATAATGAAAATATTATTATTTGTCAAAAATTTCCCTCCAGCTTTGAATGACGCGAACCTTACCTTGCTCGGATTAACTTTGAAACTTTTTCATAGAGGTTATTTTTTAAATTTTCAATCTCAACATTTTTTGTTTAAATAATTATTGTCCGCCGCTAAGCGGCCAAAAATGAGGGTTCATTATCATAGGATTATTTTATTTTATTTATATGACTAATGCTAAGGCCAATAATGGGCCATCTTCCCGGCACACTGTAAAATAAAGCGTGCCGTTAACAATGAGTAGTGTACAATTACATTCAAATTCGAGTAAAAAAATATAAAAAATAAGAATTTAAAAAAAAAGAACAAAAAAAAAAAAAAATAAAAAAACAAAAGTGAAATAAAAGTGTTTTTGATTAGAGTCTATGATTTTAAAGTTAATTTGTTTTTGGTCTTTTGAGTCGGATCAAACTGCGGGTTAGGTAAGAGAGGCTTGGGCTGGATTAAGCATCAAATCTTATAAGCTGCTTGATTTTGTCGGGTATTTCTTCCTTGCACTTTGAGTTGAAAAATTTTTAGTAGCTCAGCTACTATTGGGTTGTTTTTACAATTTGATCTTATTTCGGTTTTAAGTATGAACTTGTTAATTGTGCAGAGCTCTTCTAGTTCTTAAATTCCATATATTTGGTGTTGTTCATCTAGTTCATTCATCAAATCCTTAAGCTCTAGTGGTGTCGTTGTTTCGACCATCGTTTGGGTGTATTTGTTTTTTAGTAAATTGAGAAGAAAGTCGTTCTTTAGGATTTGGATTCGTTGTTTAGTCGGCTCAATTTTCAGGGCAAAGAATAAATTTGTTGTTCGACATCGAGTCGGTAAACTAAGGATCGTCTTTACAAGGTTCCCCTCTATCCTCTTGATTTTCAGGATGTCCTTTTGTGTTAGGTATAAGTTTTCCATTCCGTAAAGCAATACTGGCCTTTAAACGTTTTGTAGAGTTGACCTTTTTATGTTGGGTTTAAGTTATCGTTCAATACCCCGAGTGTCTTTAGCTTCATAGGATTAATATAAATTTTTTTGTCCAAAATAGTGAATTTTTTAACTCAAGATTAAAATTAAATTTGATTTTTTTTGTTTGTTTGTTGTATTCGCCTTATTGAATTAAAATTTTAATTTTATTTTGAACTTTTTTTTTGTTTAAAATCAAATTAAGAAATAAGTAACTTCATGATTTAAATCTTTTAGATAAAACAACAAACAAAAAAAGATCGGATATCAGTTTCTTTAAAAGAAAAACATAAAATTTTGTTATTTTCCAGATCTACTCTTAAAATGAAAAAGTAATACGAAAAAAAAAATCTTCAAGTATTAAACTAATTTTTTATTTGAATAGGTCCGAGATTAGATTCTTTTTTTTGGCTATTATTATTTTATTGATTGAACAATCATACGGTGCTGATGAGACTAACAGTGGTGAGACAAACATTTTAAAAGACGAACCCGAATCGGATTCAATCGATGTCAAAAAATATCACAAACGTCTAGAGACAATCGATGGTGTCGAAATAGCAAGTTCTTACAAAGAGTACTTAGACTTGGCTCTTGGTGACTTAGAAGATAGACTCAAAAAAAGCAATGTCAAACTCGCAGACTTCAAAGAACGTATTTTTAAACGCTCAAGTCTATCAAAAGAAATCGAACGCGAAATTGAAAAACGTAAAGAATACTCTCAACAATTGAGTGAAAAAGATAAATTTTTAAGAACCCGATTAATTCGTAATACCGAAATGAAATCAGCTTTACAAAACTTAGCAGACATTGCTGGATACAAATTGAATTCATTGGAAAAAAATCAATATCACACTGAGTCAAACTCGAGTGATATAAACTCATTTTTAAACGATGACGAACCTCAAATGGTAAATAGTAGAAATTTGACAAACGTTTTGGTCGACAAGTGGGAAAAGTCAAAAAATAGTAGCACTTATACTCGGTATATTGAAATGGCCTATGCCGAAGTCGACTCAATTTTGGCCGCTGATAAACAAACTTTAATTGATGTTATACGCAAATTGAAAACAAACGAATACAAATTGAAAGAATTAGAACAATTAAGAGTTAAAGTTAATGCAAGCTTAGTACGTTTGAATGAATTAGAGGCTAGTTTGACAAATTTAATAAATCATGATTTACAAATATCGAATACAGTTAAACTATTGGAAAAACAAATGCTTCAATTTAATCAAGAAAATATGAGTAGTTTTAATAATCAAAAAAAAAATGAGTAAACTAGTGATGATAGGAGCAATAAAAAAAAAAAAAAATTTTATTGATTTTTTTTCTTCTTCTTCTCTATTTTTTCGTTGATAAATTGAAATTAAAATTAGTCGTTTTTTTTTTTTCAATTTAAAGTACCTGTTTATGATTTGAATCTATGACTCAAAAGACATAAAATTTAAATGTTAAAAAATAGAAAAGAGCTTAAATTTCAACGTAGTAAAAAAGTTTAATTTTTTTTTGTTTTTCGAGCTTAAGTTACTTATTCGTTGATTTGTCTTTGTCAAAATTTTGTGTAGAGATTAGGGATTCAATTGTTTCCGTTCGTTATTTAAAAGTAATTTTACCGGACTAGAAAAAAAAGAAATTTTTAAGTTTTAGATTTTTTTTGTGATTAGTCGTCGATTTAGTAATTTTTTACTTGGTTACACGGTTTAAAATTCGAAAAAAAAAGTCAATTTTTTTTTCTATGGACCACCCGACCGAAATAATAGACCTTAGTACTTAAACTTTAACCAATGAAATTTGAACACGTGGGCGTTTAAAGATAAGATGCTCAGCAGAGGCGTAGCCAGACACTTTTTGATAGTGTGGCCTCCGTAATTTCATAAATTTACATTCATATACAAACGTTCCAATTAATTTTCGAAGACCCTTACCCTTTACTCTCTTACTGAAAAGTGTATTATATATTTAAAATGCAACAGTGTATTTTTTAATGGTGTGGGGTCTGCCTCAATGGAACTACGCCACTGATGCTCAGGACAATAAATTCGAAATTCGATTTTACCGATATGTCGTAAAAATCGCGCCTTTACGTTATTTCGGTAGGTAAAGTATTGTTTCAAAATCTCATACCTTTAGTTTATAGACTAGGTTGAGGGGGTTAGAATGAGATATTTTCGAGACGTTGATATTAAGAAATAAATCGAATGTTAAAGGACAAATTATCTGGGTACAAAAAGAGGGGGTTAACGGTAATTGATATTTCACTAGCGATGACTTTGAGCCATCTTCCAAGTACTTATTGAAAGTCCTTCTCGAAAAAAACTCAATGGTTTGAGATCGAAGAAGAATAGAACGACGTCTTTTCAGATCTTTCAAAGTTGCATTACTTTTTTTCTGAATAGGTTATTCATCGCCCGGAATATGCGTTAGTCAGAGGGAGATGCAGCAGTGTTTCAAAAATGAGCATCATGATCATGCTCATTCTAACCCTCATCCTTCGTTCGCACCTCCTCATTACCTTAGGATGGTGCTCATTTTTGGTTACAAAATCTTTGCACTATCTGTAAGTCTGGTGAATACGCTGGGTGGAATAGGACTTCCCAGCCTAGGATCTTGATCGTATCTCTAGTCATTTTTAAAAGACTCAAATGAAGCTGTTAAGAAAGATCGTCAGCCCATGTGTCCCTGAGTTTCAAGAGCTCCCATGAGACAATGCCCTTCTGATTCTACGAAAAGGTCTCCCACTACGCTTTTTAGTGTCTTAAGGGGTCGCCGAACTCGTAGAACATGCAAAGAAGGATATAAATTTTATCGACTTATATAAAAGCAGTGAAAGCTCAAGAGTATGTTCATCTGCTCAAAAATTATGACTATTTTTTGTAAACTTTTCAGCAAACACAATTTACCTAATTTTAAGTCAAGATTCTCAAAAAAGTATTTTTTGTCGTTAACATAGTCACAAGTATTGGAATAAATAAACTAAATAAAATAAACAAAATTTTAAAAAGAATGAGCAAAATTAGTTCTGCATGTAACATAATGAAACAAAATTTTTAAGGTACTGAGAAGCCATTAATGTTTTTCCTTAACAAAAACTTTTTCATTAAAATTTTTTTTTGCTAACAATGCATATTTTTTTACAACTCTGAATTAGAGAAATAGTAAATAAATGTTCAAGGAATTCAAAAGATTTACCTTCTTTTTTTTCTTTTTTTAATTAAAATTCATTTTTTTTACTTTTTTAATCCTTTTTGTTTGAAAGCTACTGTTAAGTTAAGTTACAAAGACCATGGGACTGTCAAGAAGATAAAGTAATCATTCATTTGAATAATCTCTATTCGTTGTAAAAATAAACCCCTTTGTGTCAGGAATGATCAAACATGATACATTTTTGGCGTTTTAAACCTTTTTTATACACCAAGAGGTTCTGGTATCGATAATTATTTTGATCTAGATGCCCACAAAATTATTTTAAAATTATTTTCAAAAAAAGTCTATGCTAAAAATCCGAAAATTGAAAATAAGATGGAACTTTTTTCTAAATTTATAAAGGTGATACATAAAATTTCGCGTTTTATTTTATTAAAATCAAAAATAAGGGAAAATATCAAGTCTTCAAAATATACACCATTATGCTCTATGGTATTTAGCCATCTATCAGCGAACATTTCGATATCTCTCTTATACCATTTTAGCTATTTGAGCTAAAAAACTCAAGGCGCCCAGCTTCAACTTGGTCGTGGTTAGTAAAATTTCGTAAGAAGATGAGAAGGGCAAAGGTCTGGGTTTTATGCTGGATTAGGGAGAAGTTCAATCTCTTCCAGCTCTTCAATTTTTCCATGGTTTTTCGAGCGGTATGTCGATTTGCGTTATCTTGAATTGACAAACCAAGCTTTCGATTGATTAAAGAAGGGTATTTTGCTTGAAGTGAAGCATAAATTCGTTGAAATTGCTCACAATAAAAGTCTGCATTTATCGTACGACCATCAGGAACAAGTTCAAAGTGTAATTCAACCAAACGCACAACATTACCTTATTTTCGAATCGTTCTCTTTTAACGACTGGTAGGGCTGGTTGAGATGAATCCAACCACTGGTTTATTTCATCAGTATTCGAAAATAGATCCATTTCTCTTCGTCTTTTGAAAAACCGTTCATCAAGAGGATTTTGGTTTAGTTTTCTAAAGATTTCGATACGACGTTGAATATAAAAAGGTGTCAAATCGCGTGGAATAACTTGACAGCGTCTATTAACTTTATGGATCTATTTAAGGTGACGAAATATGGTCGACTGTGAAGTGCTAAGGTCACTTAATAATTCGGGAGTACTCACCCGAAGATTGCTCTCTACCGCCATACGTAGGGCGTCGAAACTCACTGGTCTTCCAGACCCCTTTTCCTTCGAAGGCTAGTATAACCACTGTTAAACTTATTGAACTTAGCTTGTGTCTTTCTTACTTAAAGGACATTCTCACCTTCTACTTTACATATTCGTGGGTTGCTGCTGTTGCTGTGAGGCTATTTTTCCAATAATGACGTAACAGCACCATAATTTCAAAATTTTCATCAAAAGTTATCATTATTTTAAAAATACTGAGAATCAAAAATTTTAAAATTTAAACTTATCATCCTGTAGAGCCTCAATATGTGTCATTTTTCTTAAAGAAAAAGGGAAAGTCCCTCAAAAACGGAAATTCCGCTTTTTGATATACTATTTTGCGGAATTTCGAGAAAAAAGAGTTACGCAAAATAAAAAATTCGTTATTACGATATCACTAAAAATCGATCAATAACGTTTTTCATATGTATTTAATTTAAAACGCTAAAAAATTAGCCAAGGTTATTTAGTTTGCAAATTATTTAATTTAATAGTATCAAGGTTTTACAAACGCTTCTCAAGTTCTCATTTAACATAATTTTTTTTGTTTAAATTTTTTAATATATTTTTCAAGCCTTAGAGGTTTAATTTAAAAAAAAAAAGTAAAATCTAAATTAGAAAAGTGCAAAATTAGAATTATGTAAAAATAAAATAATTTTGTATGGTCTTTTTTCTTGATTTTTGTTTAATCAGATCATTTTTAGTCTTTTTAAGCTGTTTTTGTTTTAAAATCGAATCAGAATTTTTAAAACAAAGCTTTTCTTCTGGTTATAAACAAAAAAAAATTCTTGATTAGAACTTGGTTTACTAGAACGAAAACTTTTGATCTCTGAATCAGATCAAATCTTGAGCACAAAAAAAATTTTACCACAAGAACTGAGAGTTTAGGCTAAAAGTTTATTTCATCGTCTGGTAAAAAAAATTTTTTAATATTCATCAGAAAATAAATATTACTTAGTTTTTCGCGGTTTAATTTCTTTTCAGTTTTAATTTTAGATAAGGCATAAATTCATCAGCAAACTCGCCTTACTCTTCTTGTGAGAGAAAGATGCTAAGACACTTTTTTACTTGATTTAAAGCTAGTAAGATTTATGATTTTGGGCTCCTAACTCAGTTACAGCCCAAGTGTCAAAAATTAACAGATTTTTCCAAAAGCTTTAATTTTCGAGCTTTAAAAAAGGTCCGAATAAATATGATGGGTAAACTTTTTGACCCATTCGTTCAGAGTTCTACCGATAGAGAACTTAGATGTGTGGGTTCATAAAAATAGGACTTTCGTAGCTATTATTAAAGGTGAGACTGGAAACCAATAATTAAGAATATTAATGGTCATAATTCAAGCCAAAAATATATTTTGCAGAGTCCAGAGGAAAGAAAAAAGATTTTAAACAACAAAATCATGTTTTTTGTGTCAGACAATCAAAGTGTATGGTGCAATGTAACTTGGTCTTCGCCAAAATTTCGATTGAAATGGAGTTGTAGCCCTTTTAACTCACTCATAAAACTTACCTTACCTCTATATCCTTATGGAAATGTAGTATGAAATATTTTTAAAACTTGGTTTGGAAAATACTTGTCCCAAAAGCATTTTCCTTGAACAGTCTGGTCTTAACTCAGATCCTCAGTGGTTATGAATTTTTTATATTTTTACCCTCCATCAATAGATCGAATTTTATGTTTTTTAGGGCATAGATCATGAATTTCAGTTCCAAAGTCTTAAATTCTGATTGCTGAAAAAGAGAATCATTCTAAGGAGTCCTAAATCATAAATCTTACCCTATTCATAAAGCCTTAAATTCTATTCCTCCTCTGTGATACAATAAATCCAAATTAAAAACTTTCTTAATATCTTTTTATCATAATTTTCTCTGGAGATAGGTGAGCGTTTGTCATCAAAAAAATATTTTTATTTAATACCAGCAATTTTTCTGAAATTTGAGCATTTTTCCTTGAAAAATTACGTAAATTGATATTTCGGACATATTGAAGTATCAAGAGTAACTTATCATTTGAAATACCCTCACCTAATCTTGTAGAGAAAGAATTAAACTACAAAGCTGATAAGTTTGTGTCTTATCTCGATATAAAATTGAAGAGAAATCAGCTCTGAAAAAACATGAAAAACTAACTAAGATTTATGATTCAGTGTCTCTGAGCTTTTGGGCTTATGATGGGTTTAAAACAATATTTTAGAGGCTCGGATATCCTAGTCAAGTAGTTAACATGTTCCAAAAATGAACCTTCATCAACGTTGATCGGAAATATCCTCTTAAATTATGATAGGCTCCAAAAACCCATTGAAACTTTTGAATGTTTGGACGAATTCGGATAAACGTTATACAAAGTTCATTTTTGGAACATTCTAATGACCAGACTAATTTAGTAGTAGTAGTAGTAGTGTTAAGACTGCAGTATAGTAACCTATACTAACGCCTTTCGGCATTTAGCTCTATAAGAGCTGTGGCAGTCTTTCTTTTCTTTCTTCGTTCTATACCAAACACTTCTCTGTCGATACCCGCTTTAAAGTCATTAACTGTTTCTGCGTTGACAACACTTTGCGGTAAAACATTCCACTTTGAAACCACTCTGTTCGTCAAAAAGTTATATCTTGATGTTGCTTGTTTGCAAATTTCTCTCTCTAGCTTCATGATGTTTTCTTCTTAGGTTCAGCTTCAAACTTGTGGCCATATTTACTCCTTTCACTAGATTAATCTTCTCATGACGGTTGACTATTTTGAACATTTTGATAAGGTCCCCTCTTGTTCTACGGTCTTCTAAGTTCATTAAGTCTAAAGCCAAAAGCCTTTCTTGATACGGTTTCTCCTTCAAGCATTTGACTAGTTTCGTCGCTCTTCTTTGGACTCTTTCAATAATATTTATGTTAGCTTTCGTTGAAGGGTTCCAAATACTTACAGCATATTCAAGATGTGGTCTCACAAGCCCTGTGTATAAAAGTCTAAATGTTTCTTTGTCCAAACTCACGAACGAATTCCTAATTTGACCTAATACCCTATTGGCTTTAGAAGCCGCTGATGAACACTGTTTGTTCCATTTTAAGTCATTAGATACAACATTCATTTAATTATTTAATTATGAATTGCCCTCGTCTATACCAAACGTTTATTTAAAAGAGCTTATTCCACCCTGAACTAAGCTTTTAAAATTAACCTTTCAAACATGTATATGCATTTAATAGCATTTACCTTACTTAGATTCGAAAGTATATTATTTTTTACAAGCCAAATAACAAAACAAAAAAATTAAAAATGTTTATTTTTTTAATCAAAATTTAAATGTATAACAAATAACGTTTTTGTTTTCAATTTTTTAGAACAAATTTGTTAAAAGATGTTGCATTTGTTTATTTGAGAATTAAATTTCAAAACAAATAAATTTCAATTTGAAAAATCCGAAATTATTTTTTTCAATTTTTTGTATTTAATATTTTGACTTTTAATGTAATTCTTTTCAAATGTTTTTTTTTTAATGTTCACAAAAAAATATAAAAATTCAGAAACAAGCAAGCGTAATTTTAAATTCAGAATTTTTTACTTTGCTAAGAAAATCATACATTTAAATTTTTTCGCATAAAAAAATTTCTTTTTTTTTTTTAAAAAAAAGCGTTTCAGTTTTTAAACAAAAAAAAGTCACGTATTCGTCCCAATGTACAGATGTGATTAGATTTTTAATGAGAAAACAAACATTTCCTTGATTATTGATTTTGAACAAAAAAAATTTTTTAATCGGCTTCATCAAAATTTTTGTAAATTAAATTTTCGCAAACATTATCATCTGCTTAATTCACTTGTATTTTTTTTTTGTTTTCTCACTAATTTAATTTTTAGTTCAAGGGTTATTATGATTTAATTTAAGTCTATCTTATTAAATAATGAGCAATACGAGATATTTTTTTTTGTTTTACACCCTTATTTAGGTCTATTAGATAAGCCTCTCTCGTTTAAGCACTTGACATTCTTCTTGAGCTAGAGTTTTAATTCAAGTGTTTTTTTTTTATCTAAGTCTTCCGAAAACAAACCGTTAATATTTCATTGGTTAATACTTTAATAAAGGTTATTTCCGAATTTAAAAAAAAAATAAATTTATTTGAGTTTTTAAAAATTATTAAATATAAATTTAATCGTATTAGATTTATATAAATGTGTTGTGTTAAATAGCCAAGTTAGATAAGAAAATTTTCAATATATTAAAACATCGGATGTAATTTATCTCATTTTCAACTTATCATTGTACCGTAAACGTCAGTCGAAAAAATCAATATTAGTTATCAACTGTAGGATGCACCAAATCATAAATCTTAGTTAGTTTTTCATGTTTTTTGAGAGCTGATTTCTCTTCAATTTTATATCAAGATAAGACATAAACTTATCCGCTTTGTAGTTTAATTCTTTCTCTACAAGAATAGGTGAGGGTTTTTCAAATGATAGGTTACTTAATACTACAATTTGTCCGAAATATCAATTTACGTAATTTTTCAAGGAAAAATGCTCGCCTATCTCCAGAGACAATTATGATAGAACGATTTTAAGACACTTTTTAACTTGGATTTATTGTATCACAGAGGAGGAATAGAATTTAAGGCTTTAGGAATAGGGTAAGATTTTTGATTTGAGGCTCCTTAAATATAAGATCTTAGTTCTCAAAGATACACCACGGCTATTGAAAAAAAAGGCGTACTGTATCGTATCAAAACTTTATGTGGATTGATTATAAGGATTGCTAAAAAACATTTCTTTAGCAATCCTTATATACTTTATACACTTCACGAGTCTTCCAAAGTTTTAGTCTGGTACGGTACACCTTTTTTTCACTAGCCGTGCTGAACGCAATGAAGGACCCAACTACGCGTAATAAACGTTTGAATGAACGTCTGTATGATGCTTTTGAGTTTCTCTTTTAAATAGTTACAGTGGATTTTGCGAAAATATAACGTTCCGTTCCAGGATAAGCCTTCAGAACGTTCCAAAGAAAAGAACGGTCTGAAGGGTTCCGTCCCCGTTCTCAAAGGGTTCCGTTCCAGTTCTTTAAGCGTTCCGTTCCAGTTCTTTAAGCGTTCCGTTCCAGTTCTTTAAGCGTTCCGTTCCCGTACTCAAAGCGTTCTGTTCCAGTTCTCGGTCTCAAAATGTACCGTTCAAAAACGGTTTCTTGATAACCACAAATAATAAATAAATTAACTAGAAGATATTCGAAAAAAAAATTAATTTTAAAAATAATAAACCAGAGTACAACCCTTGCAATAAAATTACATCAAATTTTACAAAAAATATTAATTTCAAAAATTCCATGTTGAATGGAACTTTTAAAGGAACGGATCCATCTGAGAACTTGAACGGAACCCTTCAGACCGTTCTTTTTTTTTGAACGTTCCTGGAACGGAACGTTACATTTTCGCCAAATCCACTGTATAAGTTATTCGCAAAGATCGGAAAACGGAATTTTAGCGGAAAATTTTCCGCAAATTTTTTTCTCAAAATTTCGCAAAATAACATACAAAAAAGCAAATACCCCGTTTTTTTTTCAAAATTTATAATGTGTCGCTGTACCACGTAACAAAATAATTGGTTCAGTGGTACAGTATAAATGCAGCAAACTAGGACCATCGAGCATTCCAAATATCCGAGCGAACTTAGCGCGTTTTTAAGGCGTTCCTTGTCAAAAAATATTTTCAGTCGAGCAATAACAAAGAAAATATGATTTTTTATTTAGCGATTCTCTTCCGAGACGAAGTCAATAAAAGACAGAAGGAAGGTTTAATTAAGGATTTTTTTTACTAAACCATGAAAAATGAGTATAAGACATGTTACAAACAAGGGAAATACCATACCAGGGTGCAGGGAACAAGAAGCTTTTTTCTGAGTTCGCTATTTGCGATATAACGATAGCTTTTTCGTAAATTTTAATAAATATTTCACAACTCAAGATGGAAATCTAAAATAAAAGTGTTAGATTTACGTGTTTTGCACGATTTTCAATGTCAAAAGCGAAGCAAGGCTAAGCATTGGATTTAATAAAAAAGGTTTTTATTAAAGTTTTTTTCTTTTTGTTTTTAAAATAAAAGACTCATAAACAAAGTGCTTTAAGAAATGCGAGGGTTAGAATTTAAATTAAAATATTAAACACACCTTTAAAAAAAAGAACAAAAACTTTAACGTTTTGTATAAAACTTCAAGAACAAACATAAACAAGTTTACGTGAAAATTTTAAGCATTTCAAAAGAAAAAAAGAACAACGGTGACAATATTTCACTTTAAGAGTGTCGTTCAATATCTTGAGGTACAGAATGTATATATTCTTTTATAGCTATGTTTAATTTTAAGTCCCAAAGACTCAAATCCTTCATTCTGATTCCCGAAATCTGATGTTTAGTGGATTTGTCACGAGTTTGAAAAAAGGTGGACTCTTTAGACATTGTCAATGATTCGCCTTAAGACTTGAACTCAAAAATTTTTCTAACAAAGGCTCTCAAACTAATAACAAAAGAGTCTGTCCCTAAAACATGGAACTCAAACACTCAATAACGGAACATGTCTAAAATGCGGAACTATTTCCTAAGACTTCTACGGAAAACCGGATTTGTGAGCTAATTTTTATGACGTTAAACAGAGTTCCAAATTGGCGTATTCTACACTGGTACAGTCGACTCGATTTATTCGAACCTCGATTCATAGTAATTTACAGCTGATCCTCGTTGATTCCCACGATTTTTTATTCAATGAATATTCCTTATTTAAGGTAAAGAAGTCTTAGGAAATAGTTCCGTGTCTTAGGAACAGTCATAAAAGATCTATGTTGGGTAGTAGGTTCACTCCTGTTGAGCTTTTGGCAGCATTGTATTCCAAGTCGGTTCGTTCTATTAGAGAGTCATAATCGCATAAGATCAGTCCTCATTTACCGTTTTATCTTCTTCTTGAAAATCTGGGCGAGTCAATTTAAAGTTTAACTTAAAACAACAACAACAAAGATTAGCGATCCTAATTGCTTCAAATTTATAACTTTCCCTACTCTATGTTTTTTTTGTATTCTAGGTAGGGTCTCTCATACCCTCTCATGTTATCTTTTTTTTTCCATTGTGTATTTATAGACAAACTCAGTTGTCAATTCATACACAAAAGAAGTTATGTTGTTGTTTTTGTATGATCTCAAAAGAGTCTTAACTTTAAACATAAAAAAAATATTTACAACAGAGTAAAGAGACATTTAGAAAACTAGTTACAAAAAATTGTATGTGATTCGACCAAAATGGGAATATAAACAAAAAACACAAATTACTATAAATTTCATAACGTTGATATTTAAATCACAAATATTAAAAAAGAAAGAGACTTTGATTTTACTCTTGTTTTCACAATTCAAACAAACGTCAAAAAAAAATTTTATTGCGTGAGTTTATTACAAATTGATTTATTAAAAAAAAAACGAAAGAGAGAGAGAACTAAAAAAAACAAACTACGGCTTTTTTTGTTATTGTTTTAAAGTTTATTCTAAAAAAATTACGTGACTTTGGTCAAACGGATTCGATGAAGGAGTCGTTTTTTTTTGTTATTCTAGTCCAAAATTCACCTTTCTATTTATTTTATACTTTTGTGTGTTATTTTTAAAATTTACTTAAAGGGCCGGACTTACGGATTTTTTTTTTTTTTTTTCGTTGTATCCAAAATAAACTCGAAACGCTAAAAATATCATTTGATCGTCAAGAAAAAAAAAAAAAAAAAAAAAATTTTTTTTCCCCGAACAATAGTCTTAAAAACACAATACACATTCAAAAAAAAATAAAAATTTGCAATCAATGCACCAACATAATTTATATTTGTTGTTGTTTCGTTATAATTAGATTCAATTATCCAACATAAAACTTGAATTCAAATTGAAAATTTTTCTTTTTTTTTTTTTTTTCAAAATCTTTATAATCCAATTTTTATCACAAAAATTGTGTTATCTTTTTACAATTAACAATGTCCTAATTTTTATTATTTTAATATCTCTCTTTGTCATTTCCATGGCATCTTGGACCTATTAAAAAAAATTTTTCTTTTTTTTTTTAAGAGTTCATAATAATTTTAGAAAAGTAGCTGGACATAGTTTTTTTTTTTTGTTTTTTAATTTTCAAATCTAGTTTATTAAAATGGGGTATGAAATTTTTATATTTTTACTTTTATCCATGGGGTACTTGATTCACCACAATGTACCTCATGTTTTAATCTTTTTTTAAAAATTTTTAAAAAAGCATGTTTTATAAAAGTGAGCAACCCTTGTTCGCGTGTAAAGCCCATGTATTTCAACTTGAACCTGAACTCAAAAAATCATGGATAGCTTTAAGCACAACGTCAGTAAATGTTCAAATTTTTCATGATCCAATCAAAAATATATACCGAATAGTGTCTGTTGAAGGAACAAAGGTACCCTTTAACTTTGTTGTGTTACTTTCTCTCGGTGTTTAAAATTTTAAATAAAAAAGGCGTTGATAAACAGTATAGTAACAGCACGAATGACATTTACAAAGACATCACAAAAATTTGGACAATGGATTGATTTTAAACTTAATCTAGTCTATGGTCTTGGCTTTGCTAACGATGTCGAATTGAATAAAGTAATTTTTTGACAAATTTCGAAAAAAAAAAAAAAAAATTTTAAATTTGTTGTCAGTTTGTAGATAAATTTAAAGAAATAAAAGAGATGACTCGAAGTACAACGACAATGTTAAGACCACACGAAAGAAGTAACAGTTGTGAAATTACAA
The DNA here is from genome assembly GCA_022207745.1 of Brachionus rubens. Classification (NCBI taxonomy): domain Eukaryota; kingdom Metazoa; phylum Rotifera; class Eurotatoria; order Ploima; family Brachionidae; genus Brachionus; species Brachionus rubens. The sequence continues at coordinate 3,886,186 of JAJVHD010000009.1, read as the reverse complement.
GTTTAAATAGACATGTAAGTTTACGAATTTGTTCAAATTAACGGGTTATAGGGATTAGAGACTATTTATTTATAAAATTTAAGGTTCGAAAATTTTTTATTATATCTAGGCCAAGAATATTTTTGTTTTCAATGATTAAGTTTAATGATCTAAATTTTAATTAGTCTACATGGCTTCTTTGGAATCCACAAAAAATATCAACAATAATAAAAAAAAAGGTTCATTTTTCAGTGCTCAAAGAAGGGTGTTCCCAAAATACGGACAAATCAAATCATTTCAAAAAGTAAAATGTCGCTTTTGGGCCCAAAATATGATCATCATTTGATATATTAGAGCTTTAGAAATTGTAGATTTTAACAGGAAAATAAATCAGTAAAAATTTTACCTACGTGAAGAAAAATCTCAGTTCTCAGATATTCTCGGTTCTTAGAAACTTCTGAGAACGAAAACTTTTTCTGTTCTCAGTTGTTCTCAGATGTTCTCACTTATTCTTAGTTGTTCTAAGATATTCTTAGAAGATGAACATTTGAGAATGAATTTTCTTTCTGATTTTTAAAGTTTTTGCAATCGATTAAATAGTCAATCTAAGATCATTCTGTCCAAGAATTAAACTAAGAAAAAATGTAATTTCTCGCGCCAAAATTGACTTTTCAATGCATTACCTTTGTAGTTTGACTTCAACGTAATTTTTTTTTAATGTTATATTTTTGGTTCTTTTTAATTGATTACACTTTTTACCACCGTAGAAAGGATACCAGAGAAACCAAAAAACAAATCCCCAGGACCCAAGACAAATCTTTTACTTCACTTCATTTGATCATTACTTAATCCGCCAAAAGTTAAAATTTCTGTTTAAAATGATCTATGTTAGAAGCTAAAAATAATTTATTCATAATTTTGGCGCGAGAAATTACATTTTTTCTTAGTTTAATTCTTGGACAGAATGATCTTAGATTGACTATTTAATCGATTGCAAAAACTTTAAAAATCAGAAAGAAAATTCATTCTCAAATGTTCATCTTCTAAGAATATCTTAGAACAACTAAGAATAAGTGAGAACATCTGAGAACAACTGAGAACAGAAAAAGTTTTCGTTCTCAGAAGTTTCTAAGAACCGAGAATATCTGAGAACTGAGATTTTTCTTCACGTAGGTAAAAATTTTGCTTTAATCGGAAGAATGAAATTTTCGCTTTTTTTAAACATTTCGCTTAGAATATTGAAAAACAACACAGAATGGCTTCTCATACTTCTAAGCTACATGCTATTTGTTTTCAAAGTTTTGCAGATGGATTATAGCCCGGGTTTTTTTTCTATGTAGCTTAAGACATGGTTGTGTGCACATTTAATATGCAAGAAAAAATGTTCGAAAGGTCGAAATATACAAGATACCTTTTATGAAATTTAAACGAATTTCGACAAAGATAACATAGTTACAGGGGGTATCAGTAAGAAAAATTTTCAACACAAGGTCCATTTAAAAAAAAAACAAGGTTATACCCCCCCTCCCGATGTAAGAAAATGACATAGGAGCCGAAATTTTGGTATACCCCCCTCCTTCAAAGCTATTTTCAACAAAATGTAAAAATTTTAACGGTTTTTGTGACAGATAACATAATTCTTTTGTTTCGTGCCCGTGTTTAATGAATACCGTATTTCCTTGCTGATGATGCGAATTAAACTTTGGGTTCATTTGGATTATTTCTGATAGAATTCGATGCGCTTTATCTGAAGATTATAAAATTGAAAATGACTGAATCTTCGTTTGTCTAGAAAAAGGGTAGCGCTTATAAGCAAGTAAATGCGATAGCCCTCAAATAATGAATCATCCCATTACAAATTGGTTAAAATTAATTCCAAGTTATTGTAATTTAGGCAATTGTAATTAAGACGGTGTAATGGAGTGAATGAAATTTTTGGAACGATAGTTAGGATGTAAAATTTATTTTTAAATATACTTTGAGCCTTCTCCTTGTAGAGAATTTTGTCCTCTACACGCCGATATATTTTGTTTGTGTACTTATTTATATTGACCAAAGTACAGACCCTGTCAAAGTGATTTGGGCAATTATGTGAGGGACTTTTTCACCCAAAAGAGACTTTAACATGTCGCTTATCATTACGTAGCTTATCATGTTCTCTTTCAAATGAACTATAAATAAGGCATATGAATTATAAGAATAAAATGTATGAACATATTTACAAATTTTACCAGGAAAAACAAAAAAAGGTTTAAATCATAAGTTAAACTCTTTGGTCATTTATTTTGTTAACTATTTATAGTTCATTTGAAAGAGGACATGATAAGCTACTTACTGATAAGTTTACCTTCGACATGTTAAAATCTCTTTTGGGTAAAAAAGTCCCTCACATAATTGCCCAAATCACTTTGACAGGGTCTGTACTTTGGTCAATATAAATAAGTACACAAACAAAATATATCGGCGTGTAGAGGACAAAATTCTCTACAAGGATAAGATTCTATACATTCTATATCTTTTATATTCATTTTTAAATAATAAAATTTGTTATTAAATATTTAAACGAATTTAAACAATTTTCCGATAATTTTTTTAACTTTGGGAGGTTAGTTTCGACAAAAAAATATGAAAGTTAGGAATTTTTTTTTACGATGTGATAGGACAAGCGATTCTGTAGTCTAATCCTCGTTAATCCGATCTTCGCTAATTCAGAATCCTCTCTCAACTGAAAATTACAACTGTAAAACTTTTCTGTTGGATTCCATCTCAACAATCCGACATTTTTGCTAAACCGACAGAAAAGTTCTCAACCAAATTGGTTGGATTATCGAGGGAAAACTGTTGAGTGAGATAGATTTTTTTCCCCATTTACCCCTGTTTACTCAAGTCAAACCTCTCTAAGTCCTCTGAATCTTCTCAGTTACAGTCTCGTTTTTCAGAAGAAATTTTCTCTGCTCGGATTTTCACTACTGCCGCAAACTATATGCTTAAATTTTGTTCTTAAAGAATGAGTACGGAAAAAGTCAAGTTATGGAGTTATTGAGCAGGAGCAATTTTGCAGAAGCTTTATAAATTTTTCTTCCATATCCTCTATGACCAAAATAAAAGTTGTGTTAATCGAAACAAAACTTGTACAACCTAAATTCTGTAACAACTCTGCATTTTCTCTGAAAATTGCACGAAATTAAAAAAGAATGCTAATTGAAATACGAAATTCATTTGAACGTTGAATTTAAGTTGAATCTTGCTCCATAGCTCAAAACTTCAATTTTTCCGAGTACGCGTGATTGTATAATAGCGATAGGATTAAAGTTTTATTTTCAATACATTTACTATTCGTGATATGTAAAGTGAAGTGCATAGGAATTTAAGTTAATCCCCTTAGAATTAAATGAATACTTTATTGTACTATATAAGGTAATTTAAAATTTTTATTTTTAAAAAGGGACTAAACGATTCAAATGATTCAAATGATCCTCATTTAAAGTACGAAAACGAAAGACTTCGTTTAGCAATTGCTCAATCAACACAAAGTTCACGTAAAATCGAAGAAGAAATGCACATTTTAAAGACAAATAACATGCGTTTAACAGCTGCTTTACAAGAAACACAATCGAATATGGAATCATGGAAAAAAGAACTTCAATATTATAAAGATGAGTGTAATCGTTTAAAAAATTTAAACAGTTCAAGCAGTTCTAGAAACGGTGAGTCATCCATTCTTTGTTTAATTCTTTGTTAATTTCTCAATTTTTTTGTTAAGATTCAGATCAAGTGACATCATCGACAAACTTTATTGGTTCGTTCAATTCAAATCACATGGTAAATGGATCAAATAATTCTAAAGTAAAGCAAGAATTGATACAATTAACTGAAAATTTTGACCACAAGTTTAATGAACTACTAGAAATACGTGAACAATTGCGCAAACTAATCAACGAAGTCACATAAAAGAGATCTTTTAATAATGTAAATTTCAGAGTATTAACAAAACATGATTCCAAAATTCTTGAAATGCAATGCAAAAGCCGTCACATGCTTTGCTTGAAAAAAATATAGATAAATTTTTTTTTTTTATACATTGACAACTTTTTTTTTGTTGGTCACAAAGTTTGTTATCTTCCGAACTAATTGAATTTTTTGTACAAAGATTTTTTGAATTTTTTTTTTTATAAATTTTGTTTTTTGAAAAAAAATTGACTTAAAAATTTTTTTTTTTTTATATTAATTGATTTTTTTTCTTAATAAAAAAGAGTTTGTATCAGATTTTTTTTTTCTCTCTTAGATCATTTTTAAGACTACTACAACTAGACCCCTCTGAATTAAAGCATCGAAAATCTGTGTTTTAATGAGGAGGCAACATCTTTTTTTTTTAAATTTTAGAAAAATGACTCATCTTATTTTTGTTACAACAACAAAATTTTTAAAAATAATCTCACAGGATGATTTTGTTAGAAGTTTGTTTTTGTATGATTTTTTTAATGAGCTCAATTAATTGTTTTAGTCATAAAAAAGTCGGAATATGCACCGAGTATCCAGCTAGTAATAAAACATTCGATTTATTTATGAATAATGGAACTATTGATAATAATACTCAAATAGAATTTAATTTATTAAACGAAAATCGATCGAAATCAATTTACGAATGTCTTAATAGTTGTTGTCAAAATAACTCAGGTATTATGAAAATATTGGATTTTAAAAATGTAGATAATTGTCTTTAAGGTTATAGTGATATAAAGAAATTCTCTCTTAATCGACATTTCTTATACATCCTACTGAATTCTTTGTCATAGGATTAAATCTCATTTATTGGGGCAGACTGTTACACTTTTTGACCAGTCGGATCGATAGCAAGTTTCTCTACTTCAGTTGACAAATACCCTCAGCGTTATATATATAAATATTTGAAATAGATTGTCGTTTTTCTTTCGCGCTTTACTTTTCCGTGATTTCTGGCTCATAGAAAAAAAAAGACTTTGGAGGGGTCTGGAAAACAACTTATCAGATGATATCATCTGACCTCATCTGATGTCATATGGTATCATACCGTAAATTCTCGTTGCAAGTAATTTACAAATAACTAAATCTTAATACTCGGGTTTTAGCAGACTATTTGGTAAAGTTAATAACTCAGATGTTTGACGACCAGGAGCAGGGATATGCTCTGTTTTGCTCATAACACTGAGGATAATTTGATCACTCGAATTGAATTTTTTTTGACACCACTTGAATATTGGACCTTCTGCATAGACGTCCACGACGGTACCAAATAAGCTATCCTCCTCCAACCCTCCAACTGATCGGAGCTGATAGTGGATGATATCATACCAATATCTCAAATGATATCATGTGATAATTTAATTTCCGGGAGTGTATTAATGTTAACTACCAATAACGGTACCCGTTATATAACGGTAAAAATAACGAATTTTTTTTCTGATGGAAAATTAAAGAGAACATGAAGAAACCTACAAATCTGCCCCTAATTTTTGATAAGGGATTGTTTTTTGAGTTCCGATATCGGTATATATAAAAAACAGTTTCATATTTTGTATCCTTTTTTTGTTTTTCGATCTGTTCTATGTGTTTTTTAACTTGCTCTATCAAATTAAGGCGAAAAACCTACCGTTATTTTAGTTATTTCCGTTATTATAACGGTAAAGAACCCGAATATTTAGGTCGCTTAAAAAAGCAATAAAATACCTTAGCTATGGTATGAAGGAAGTCGTAACTTACCATTTTCGAGGTCGCAGAAAACGAATATGATGTTAGTTTTTAAAAAAGTAAGGTTCAAGAGAAACAAAACTTTGGTGCTATCTAAATTCGTCATTTTTGACATCGAAACCGTAATCTACAACTCCGTAAAAATCATTTTTTTCATGGGGTAATGATGTGCTTAATTTAAACATTTAGGAACTCATGATTGGAAAAATTTATATTTTTGATCTGGACGTACGATCTGATAACTAAAAAGCTCCCATTGACGCCGGTACCCTAATCGGCCGGAGAAAAAAATTTTCGGAGGTCGCCTTTGAACAATAACCGTAAAAGAATATTTTTTAATCAAATTGTATGTAGGGGTCAAATAAAATAAAGAATAAAGAACATATATGATTATATTTCATATATTAGATTTTATTTGACCCCTACATACAATTTAGTAGTAGGAGTCTTAGCCGGGTAGGCCGTTACAGAATTTTTTTATACTCGCTACGTTTGCATCTTTCGACGCCCTTATTTTAAGTCACAGCCACTCGCGAGTCCCAATACGATGATTTTCAAAGTTGTTCTAGTATCAGGCCATCTAGAGAATGACTAGTCGATGATTCTAGTCGGATCGTTTCCAAGCAGCACAACACTAATGACACTCATCCATTACCATTATTATTTTTTCTAAACGTTACAATTTTTTTTTACTCGACAAGGATTCGAACTCGTGCCACTAGCTGCCAAAGCTGTTGTTTTACCCACTCGGCCACGACCTCTTTTTTAATTTGATTTTTTTTTTTTTCAAATTAACATCCCTGGAGTGTATAAATTTCTTCCTTTTGAATTTTATCTAAGGGTTTAAAGCTACTTTCTGTAGCAAGTCGAAGAACCTTTCTTTTCATGTCTTTCGTTGCAAACCATGTTTCACAGCCATTTAGGAGCACATAAATTACAGATCATTCATAATATACTAGCCTTAATGGCAGATGAAATGCCTTTCAGATCTTTTCCTGTTTACAAGCGACCTTCAATTAATGAAGTCAGCTTCGCAGGATTTTCGAACCGAGATACTTGAAGTCTTCAACTCACTGAACTTTATGTTTAACCCACAAGAATTCGTATTTTCAAACTATATCATACATCCAGTAAGTCTTCTCAGTGTTAATTTTTTAAATTTCTTGATTCTTTTTTAAGCTTTGCCAGCTAGTTCGATGCTGAGTCCGTCTCGTTTCCAACAGTGATTAAGGTTAATAAATTTTTTGTTTTGTTCATTCACAGTCAATCATTAACGAAAGGTTGTTACGCAAAAAACTGAAAAGCCCTGCGAGTGCTGTATGCTTTCTAGGGTTTTTTCTTTGCGAGGATTACGAATTTTGAGCCAAAAAGTTAAAAATTCTTCATCTTCTCCTTTGTGATTTTAAACATTTTTTTGATCTCTTGAGGGCAAAATAAAAAAAAAGTAGCTTCTGAGTTTTATAGAGAATATTCTCTGTTTAAAGCAGATGCATAAAAAATATGGGTTTTCGGTATCACCTGGGACTATATTTGGTTTGAATCAAATATCCTTTTTAACCGTTTTCACCCGAATACGCCTTTTTGGAAATATTTTTTCCTATCATCATCATCATCATTCGGGTGTTTTTACGAAAGCCAATTACTCAACACTCGTAGTACACGCGATCACTAGTCTTCTCAACTCTTTCCTATTTTTTGCTGGCCTCTCGATCTCCTCAACAGACGGGTGAATGTTTTTTGCTTATTAGATTAGCAATATATCTAGCAAAATTTGTAGCATGCCTTCTTTGCTTTGGCTTTCGCATTTGCTGCCTCGGTTCGTACAGACTATAAGTTCTATTACTACGCTTTATTACTATGGGTCTATAACAGCTGGTTGCAAAAATGTTAAGTTCATTGAGATGTTTTTGATCAAGAACAAAGTTACACTTCCGTAAAGTAGAACAGATAAGTCGGAGACTTGAAAAGATTTTCCCATAGATTTAAATAACAGCGTTAACTGGAAATTTTTAGCTTTTAGGAAATATCTCAAAATCAACGATAATTTTGCACAACCATTGGTTCTTTTGATTTTTTTTAAGTGTTTGTGACTGTTTTTTTAATATTATTCAAAAATACCTTTTTCGGATATTGGTTTTTTAATTAAATCGTTATTGCTCAACTTCTAGGCCCTCCACAGTCTTAATTTAAATAACTCTTCTAGATCAATTATTCTATTTATGGGTAAAGTAGCACATAATGAAATGTTTAGATGTAATTGTCTGTAAAAAAAGGATCAGTGTAGTGATTTTAGTAGTAGTAGTAGTAGTAGTAGTAGTAGTAGTAGTAGTACTACTACTACAGTGGGCAATTGTCAACACTAACACTTAATCGCATTTGGCCCTTTTAAGAGCCCTAGCAGTCGTTTCTTTGAACCATTCCAAAAACTTCTTGATCAACAATTGATTTAAAAGGATTCACTGTTTTTGCATTCACTGTACTCGACGATAGTCTATTACATACTTCAACTTCTCTGTTAGTCAAAAAATTGAAGCAACACTAATGTCTGTTTTAAATTTAGGGCACCGTATACTCCAATTGTGGTCTTACCAGAGCCGTATACAGCGGGATAATTGTATCTCGTTCAAGGTATGAAAACGAATTTATAATTTGACCCAGAAAACTGTACGCCTTCACAGCAGCAACCGAACATTGTTTGTTTCACTTAAGATCATTCGATATGAAGTCCTTTTCAAGGCTCGTTTCATTAAGTCTATGCAAACCATCCTCATCCATCATTTCATATTCATGCTTACAGTGGTGCTACGATATTTGTATTTTACTAAATTTAACGTAAATTATTGTAAATTTACTATTTTTTCCGTAAAATAAGGTAAATTTACGTAATTTTACCAAAGTAAAAAGTGGTAAATTGACTAATTTTGACGTAAAAAATGATAATTTTACGTAAATTTACGTAAATTTTGGTAAATATCAAAATGTCCAAAAAAATTTTCGACCCTTTATTAGTCTTTTAGAGACATAAATCGCAAAAAAAACACTGAAGTAGTAATGAGTTTTTTTGTTGGTAGTATAAAGGTTGATGTATCAGTAAATATCGATTTTTTTCTAAAAGAGTTAACTATTAAGTTTTTATCAACAATTATTGGGCAATTTGAAGTTCAGTATTTTCGTACAATCGTACTATCGTACTTTTTATGTAAGAAAAAAGATAGAGTCCCAAGATTTTTTTCGTGGGTGTACTTTTTCAAGAGCTATTGAGACATGCTTGTTTTAGACGATGAACATTGACCCGGACCCTTACACATTACGATACAATCCAAAAAGCACTAATCAAGGAATTTTTTAGGTGTTTCAAGGAAAATTCAGAGTACTATAATAGCTTTTTATTTTCCTCCCATTTGTACACCTTTAATATTAGTAACGTAGTTTTTTCTATTTTCTTAACGAAAAATTCAGAAAAGTACGATTTATTACGGTACTAATATTTAATAAGCTCTAAGTAAATTCAAAAGAAAGATTCACATAATTGTTATATAAATAGGCCGGAACTTATTAATTTTGCGGAATTTAACTTCCAAGAGCTAAAGTTATCACTTAGTGGTAACGACAAGTCTTCTTCATTACGTCCAAAAAAACTTGTTTTTTGTTTGCATTTTTTTTGGTAAATGTTCTTAAAGGGTTTTAATGTGAATTTATAAAAAAACGTTTGTGTCTTATTTAATATATCGTTTGGCCAAATTCAACGATCAAATCTTAAAAAAAAATAAAATTTTAGTGTCTGTTAGCTCTGAGCGAAACTACGACGTCATTTCAACAGCCAGCAAATAGCACCTTTGATTTGTACAAAATACTGAACGATTAACAAAAGTCTAGGAAAGATTTTTATGGTTCGCCAAGCTCTGAATAACAGAACGAGTTATGAATGAATCCCAAAATATGTAATAATTTGAAAAATATAACAAGGGTGAATCTTTTAAAAAAAAAGTTCGTACTTTGGGTTCGCAGATATATCATCCCGTTTGTCCGGAGTGATAAACGGGATATATCTAAATTGTGATAAAACTAAAAAATGTCTAATTTATTTTCAAACTGTTTGAATCGTTATCTATGTGTATCTTGAAATCAAAAGGGTTAAAGGTCTTAGCTAAAAATCTTTTATCAAAGGTTGTAATTTTCCTTACTTCCACTGTTCACCATTTATTATTAACTCTCAGATAAAATATTTAAATCCTCCATAAAAAGTATTGTCTTTGTACTATTCAAAAAAACTTATTCTCTTTTTTTTAATTCCAATTCCATTTTTTATTATGTTGTGATAAAGATGAGACTATTTTATACTAGAGTGTATGTAATTTGGTGCGGAAAAATCGGGATATATTTAAAATATGTGATATCGAAAGGGGAAATGACTCAACACTTTTTTAATTTAAAAGCATCTGAGGAAATCGGTTCTTAAGAAAATCGTGGATATATCTGAATTGTGATATAAGTTATGGCTGATATAATTGCGAACTCACTGTATATCATTACTGAGGAATGATTTAAAATTTAGCAAAGCATTATATAAATGAACAAAAAGCATACTTTTTTTTTTATAAAACCTAAAGGATTTTACCCCAAACATTTCGTACTATACAAAATAGTACTATTTTTTAAAAAAATTTTAGGAATTTATTTTCTAAATCTGAAAATGACAAAATGTGTACAAATTAAATCTTTCTTTATTCATCGAATAGTTCTATCTATTTTTTCTATGATTGAGCTTAAATGAGCAAAAAACACAATTTTTTCTTCGACCGATAGTACTATATAATTATCTAACATGAATATACGCAAAAAGCTCTGTACATTTCTGATAAGAGTCAGCACAATATATTAATCTGTATAAATGATAAAAAATTTTAATTTAAATAGAATAGTACGAAAATAGTACGGTACGAAAATACTGAACTTCAAATTGCCCAATTATTGTAAAATTAGTCAGAATTTCTTTTGGACATTTTAATATTTACCAAAATTTACGTAAATTTACGTAAAATTATCATTTTTTACGTCAAAATTAGTCAATTTACCACTTTTTACTTTGGTAAAATTACGTAAATTTACCTGATTTTACGGAAAAAATAGTAAATTTACAATAATTTACGTAAAATTTAGTAAAATACAAATATCATAGCACCACTGTAGATCGGTGCATTGTTTTACATTTTGTTTAGTTAAGATCCATCAATTGTTTTCAATTAAATTTTTTAAAAATTAAAAAAAATAAATAAAACTTTTTTTCATGGACGGAATAACTAATTAATTAAAATTTTTTAAGTTTGTGATTTTGCTGTTTATGATTTAACAAGATCAACATGTTCAAATTTTGATTGTAAAGATAATTGTAAAAATTTAAAAGAAAGTCTACACAAATATTTCAACTCGTTAAACGAGATTCCTAAAATGAATTTTTTATCAACGTTAAAAAATCCAAACATTTCAACCCAAATAACGAATCACTCAAGTTCATTTAATGCTTCATTAAATTTAAACGAACACAAAATGACTATTGAAGAGCCCATTAGCTACAATCTAACAACACTTTACAAAAAACTTGCCTTTTTAACATCACATGCATACACTTCCACTTTGAACATGGTACCTTCAACAAAAGGTTATAACAGTTCAATTTCAAAAACATACGAAACTTTGTCAAGCTCGGTAACTTCAACCAAATTATCAAGTGAAACGGCTCGTTCGAATTTAAATTTAGTTATTTTTTCGAGTGATGATTTAAAAGAATTTGGATTTGAAAAAGATTTGACTATGATTAATGTTATTTTATTGATGTTTAGTTTAGGTATTGGAATATTTATGATGATATTTATAATTATAATAACCATATTGATTTGTCTAAAACGAATGAATCGAAGAACTTATGATCAAATTGAATTGTTAAATATAAAACCTTATGATAGTTAAAATAAAAATTATTCTAAATTAATAATTTTTTAGTTGTTTATTTTTTTTAAAAAATATCTCCGGAAATCCTCGGAAGCAGAATCCTGTGTGGCTTAGAATTCAAAATAAGGGTCTTCTCTTTTAATGTCAAAGACTTCTCTATCAATACCCGCTTTGAAATCATTAGGTAGAACATTCAACTCATTTGGATAAAATCACCTTTTGTTCTGCGGTCTCAATAAAGTTCAATAAATCCAAGACATAAGTCTTATTTGATACGACTTGATTCTTAGACATTCGACTTGCTTCCTCGCCTTTCTTTGGAATATTTTTTTGATGACTTTCAGATACTTACGGCATATTCAAGATGCGGTCTAAGATTTTATTGGCTTTAGAAGCCACTGATGAGCATTGCTGGTTCCATTTCAAATAATTTGTCACAACTACACCAAGATACTTTTCTTCAGCAGTTTTCTGATCATCTAAGATTGGAACCAACTTTATTTCTGTTCCTTCCAATAGAGATTTCTTGAATTTTAAAACATTGAGTTCAGTTTAGCAAACTAAGATCATTCTGAAGTTGAGTCTGATTCTGTTTAACTTCTAATAAAAACTCCCAATATTTTTAAGTCATCAGCGTAAAGGGCTTCGAATTGATTCTAAAAGATCATATATTGAAATGACGAACAAAATATGCGAACTGATTCTTGAGGAACGGCACTAGTGATTTCTTACCATTCTGACATGACATTACAAAGAACTATTCTTTACTTCCTTCCAAAAATTGCGAGACATTATAAAATGCGATGTTCTGATTTGTATGTGTGCAGTTTCTAAAATGCAACATCTAAAATGAGAGTGTTCTGTCACTGAAGAAATGAGTTAATCCATTCATATAAAAGGTTCTCAGTTCGATCAAAGACTAGTGTCAAAAGCTCATAAGAGCCGATCGAACCCGTTTATTTAGTTAAATAGAAAATTATAAGTAAAGTTAATATTGCGATTTTGTACTTAAGTACTATCTTCAGATGCATACACAACATAATTTTGCTGACACATACATGTCGATAATTTTGCATGAGCTAGGGTAGCAGTGTTGCGCTCAACCAACACCAAGGACTCCATTGAATATTTTTTGACGCAGCCAGGATTCGATCTCACCACCTTCTTAACTTGTTTGAAAACTGATCAATGACGATACCAACTGAACAAATCCTCCCTCCCCATTCATATGGCTCATTGAAAATAAGTTTTTAAATTTAATTTCCTTCATTTTCAATATTTCATATCCGAAAAAATCGTCTGTGGGAGATCATTAACCGAGTTTGCCTTGATGAAAACTTGAAACTTGCTGCATCAAAATTGTCATGACTGGGCATAAATTTTTTGAAAAAAAGGGACAGAATTTTTTTAGGACCATCTCAATTGACTTTAATTAAACCAAGATAAAAAAATTTAAATTATTTTTTATTTACACAATAATAGAGAAAAAAAATTAATTATTAAAGAATGGTTTTGTCTGTAAGGAAACTGGTTCAACACGATTTTTTTAGATAAGGAAATCTAACGACTGAAAATTTAAATAATGTTACCAATTCAATTATTTGAAAAAAAAAAAAATTGCATTCGTTTTAAGTTAAAAAATAAAATTATAAAGAATCGGCAGAATGTAAATAAACTGTTATTTAATCATTTAACAGTTTAATAGAGAAGTCATACAATGGAAATAAAGAGAGGAATATATTTGATTTTTTAATATTTAAAAAAATTATTTCATTGAATCATTTGGTTGATTTCTTTTTCTAGTTCTTCAGCTGAAATACTGTCCAAATCTTCTGGTAATTCTTTATCCCAGTCTTGGTCTTCTAAGTCATCTTGATAAAAAAAGAAATTAAAAAAAGGTACTTTGGTAACAAAAAATATTTACCTTCGATTTTTTTGCCGTCTAATTTAAGTTGTTTAAGCTCATTCTTTATGTCATCTTCATTTATTCCATCTTGATACGAATCACTTACAAATTCATTATTTGTATCTGGTGATTTTGTTTCAACAGTTCTTTGCTCGTTTTCAATGTTTGCCTCGTCTTGACAATAAAAAAAGTATCAAACTTTGGTTCCATTAGAAAAAAGTGTGCTTACTGTTTAAAGATTCAAGTTGAGTAGATTGCTTGATTAATGAAACTCGATAGAAATAATTTCTCCAAAATGTTTCCTCAGTTATTCTAAAGGAAAAAAAACGATTTGAATTTATCGAATTTTTTCGTAAATTAAGACTCACTTTCCAGGTACAAGTTTGAACCGCATCTCTTTTAAATTTTGATCCTCTTCCAAAGTGGCCATTGCAATTGGTAAAAATGTACTGAAATCAAAATGAAAATCAACACCAACTGGTGGACTGCGCATAAAATTACGACTGTCTGTTGATAATGCCATTATTTGTTCTTTTAATTTTTCTTCTTCGTTATAATCAACCCATGGTGGTAGTGATGCATCAGCTTGACGTTGTGCTAATTTTTTTTCATTTACGAATTTTTCGTTCTCTTTGGTAAAATCTCCGATCAATGTCTAAAAATAAAAAAAAATCTTAAATGGATTGAAATTTTGTTTGTATGCCTTTGTTTTTCATACATAATTTCTCCCTTGGTTGGACTACTGTAAATCTTTGTTGTCTAAGGGGAAAAAAACGTATGTTTTTACAATCAGAATAAATAGAAAAGAACTCTTGAACACAAGTTACAAGAAATGGTATTGTAGATAATCATACAATTACTGTTGAAATAAATTTTAGTTTTCAAAATTTTTAGGCTCGCGCCAGGAAAAACTTCCCTTCTATCAGTATTTCTATAATCTGGACATTAAGGTGAGTGGAGTCGCGTTAATACCAACGATGTTAACCCGGATCGTATTCGAATATGACATACGCTCTGATAAATATTGGGTTTAATTATAATTCGAATTCGACAAATGAAAAGAATGAGGCCATATTTTTACAATCATTTTCACAAGCTAAGTGATAGATAATAAGATTACGATTTTTCGGTCAAAGTGAGTCTTTCAGGTCTTTTTCAGAACATTCCAGCGACTAAAAATATCAAAAACTAGGCTGGAGGGAGTCAAGGACTACCCACCCTACTCATTGGGGACCGCTTAACACAGAATCTTGACATGATCGACCCATATGTAACCATTAATTTTAAGGTTTTGGGTTTGGGTAGGGTATGAGTTACCCAGAAATTTTGGATATCAGATAGGGGTAACCCATAAAATTTGGATGTATACAGTACTTTTAATGATTTCTCTACAAAAAGAGTTAAAAAAAATAGTGTGTGATAGAGAAGTGTTGGGGTCAAAAAGAGAAGCGTTAGGCAGGTGTTAGGATCAAAAACAAGTTCAAAAGTTTTAAAAAACTCTAAAGCTTCTTTTTTTGGCTATAATACTTACCTAACGCTATAATTTTGACATCTAACACTTGTCCAACGCTTTATTTTGAATTTCTAATGCTTTAGTTATTAAACCTAACACTTTATTCTTTCTTTCTAACACTTTATTTTTAGAGCATTTACCCTCCCTGAACCTTAAACTTGATTTTTTCGGGTAACCTATACCCATCCAATACCTTAAAACTAAGAGGTTCTTATGTCTGAAAATATATCTGTTCGTAAAAAAAAATTTGATTGTACAAGAAAATGCTTGCATTAAAAGAACGCTTTCCTTGTTATGTTCACATCATTGAGTTAAGGGTGAAATGATAAATTCTATATTAATTCACTTATCTTCCGAAGTCTTACTATAACTTAATAGTCAAAAGTAGTTTAATCAACTTATATGTTTGTATTCATGATCTGTTAAAAAAACTCAGACTCATCAACACGAAGTTGTTACTAAAAATCTTTTTTTCTACTCTTCTTATTTGCTATTTTTTGTTGATGTTTATCCAACAAGTTTTTACCTTAACTTATTTTGAACACTGCTATTTTGAAAGACTTTAATTTAATAAATGGCTGATTTGAATAATTTATTTTAATACTCGCTATTTTAATCTACATCCCCCTTCCATTTGATTAAATCCGAAATTTTTTTTTAAATCTTAAGTTTTTTAGGCTGGGTGGATTATTACAGCGAAAATTCATCTGTTTGAAATAACACTATCGTAAAACCCTTATTAAAAAAATAAACATCACATGGGGTAATAGATAAATAAAAATCTTTTTGAATATAATTTTCTAAAAAAACTTCAATTCGGCTTGGGCATAAGGACCATACTTTATGTAACATCAAGTTAGAAAACCAGCATAGAAACTTTATATAACTTTAAAGTTAAACTCTTATGCACCCTATGACTTTATGGTCTTTATGCACTCCTTTTTAATAAATCCTCATCTTATATTTAATCTTACCCTAAACCCTACCTCTCAGTAGGCGGCCGTAGATCTAAATAATCTTAACCATAGAATAAGCAGTTGTATGACGAGGCGATAGACTCGATAATAGATACTTGACAATAGATGGAAGAAAACCGAATAAGCTTAATGCGGTAAACTATTACCTTTTTTTCAATGACATCTTTGAAATGTGTGGCTGTTTTCATTACATTTGAAGATGCATTTTTACCAAACGAAAAAATCATATCTTAAAGTATTAATAAATTAAGACTTAAAGAAAATCAAAAAACAAAATAATTTTTGTTACTTCCTAAATTGCTAGTTGTGTTGCCCAAAAGTTCAGTTGTATTTCCCAAGAGTTCTTTAGCCGAATTACCAAACTCTTTAGCTGTTTCCAGAGTAGATTTTTCAGCATTTTCTTCATTCAAAATTTCAACCGATTTTGTTTCACTTGTTTCAACACTCTCAACTTTTACTTCATTTTTAACATCACTTTCCGCATTCTCAGCATTGCTTGTAGACGCTTCAACTGGATCACTTTTTTTCGTAAACATCTCTGGTATATTCGGCAATGTTGACAATGTCGGCATATTAATATTCGGCATATTTATATTGGGCATGTTTATATTCGGTAAATTAACCGGTGGTATGGCTTGTGGTAAATTTGTATTAATCCAATTAGATATAGAACCAAACATTCTTCTATTTTTTTTCTGAAAAATACTAATATCAAAATTAATTTTAGTTTAATATAAAATGAGAAGAAGAAGAAAAAAATAAGCAGAACAATATATTAGATTCATCGATTTTTGGGCTTTAGCAAATATTTTTTATGCTTAAATTTGATTTCTAATTAATTTTTTATGCGTAATAACAGCTAAAGAAAGAAAGAAAGAGAAAAAATAAAAAACGATTTTGTTGTAGACAAGTTATAAATATTGAGGATGATCGAAAAAAAAAGAAACAATAACAGGCAATAAGTTTCAATTTTATATCAATATCACATGAAGAAAGAGAACGACATAAATCCTGCCAAAAATTCTTTTATAATGACAAAATCGATGCAAATGAATTGTTATTAGACATAAAAATAAAAGTTTCAACACACTTATATGAAAAAAAAAATTATAATTTTATAAAAAATATTCAACTCATAATTCTATTATAATTTTGTTGTTGATGAAATTGTTAATTTTTGTTTTTGAAAAGAAAAATCGCAATTTAAAGTCCCATCTTATAATGTCGCAGTTTCAAAAATTTTTTGAATCTTGTCTAGAGCATTTTTTAATTAAAAATCGTTTATTTTCATGCAAATTAATCAAAGTTATTAAATTTGTTTAGTCCTTAAATAAACGGAATAGTTTCTAATTTTTAAAGGAAATTCATTCACTTGAAATGGAAAAAATAATGAATGTTTTGATTCAAATAAGAATAAATTATGCTGTACCACAAGTTAAGACACGCTTTTGGACCATGCACCAAAGTACATCTCGCCCATGCTAAAACATTGTTAACTTGGAATGCATGGCCTAATAGCGTAATCAAGCGTTTACATAGGTCCGCATTAAACACTGAAAGTCTTAATGCGTCATCAATACTTGGTTTTAAAGCGGAAAATAAAAAACAATTTTTTTGAATTATGCATTTGGTGAAGCACCAAAGATTAAGAAAAAAAGATATTATAAAATTATGGCGAGATGTACTTTGGTGCATGGTCCAAAAGCGTGTCTTAACTTGTGGTGCAGCATAATCGAACGAGGGAATACGGAAAATTTAAATTTCATCATTTCGATTTATTTTTTTGTTTGGAGGACATGATTCGGCTTTATCAACCTCAATACATTTGACAACTTTCGAGACTCGAATAATGAAATTAACTCATCTCAAATTAACTCAACAAAAAACATAAAGTGGTGGCGGCGATAAAGTAATCCTTGCTTTTGAGGACGCATTTCCTGCGGTTTCCGGCTTTTATGTAGCATATAACCGCATCTTTACCATAAAAAGGCCGTAACAAAAATTGAAATGGCCGGAAAGTCCATGACACTGTAAATTTGATACTCAATATTTTTATTGACACGGAAAAAGCCGGGCATGGGGGATATGCACGGAAAGTATCGGTAAGTGTCGGAAATTACCGTAAAAAAAGAAAAAATTAAAACCTCAAGCTAGATGTAGAGGTGTAGTTTATTTAGAAAAAAATATTTAAGAATCTGAAAAAACTTTTTCATACGGTCAAGCATTCGACCTACCTCCATTAGCCAGAATAACTTGTTAAAAAAGGATAATTTGCTTACAACATGGTTTTTTGAATTATAAAAATACTTTCTTCATTTTACGTATATGCTTTCGGCAATTTTCCCTTATTAAACGAGTTCTAACATACTCCTGAATTGCTTCTTTTACAGTATCAGAGCTTGTACACCCTTTTCGTCTAACAAAATCGAGGCTTTATATGGAAACAATCAGACATCATAGTTTACTAAGGTCTAGCTTTTCTTTTCTGAATAACTTTTAGTTTTAAATTTTGTAAAAGGTAAAAGCCCCTCCCCATTCACCAATTGAATATGTTTGGAATTCAATAAACGATTTTGTATATCGAAAAGGGTGTACAAGCTCTGAGACTGTTAACCGTAATTTCCGACCTTTACCGGTACTTTTCGTGCATAACCCCCCATGTCCGGCCTTTTCCGTGTCAAGAAAAATATTGGGCATCAAATTTACAGTGTCACGGACTTTCCGGCCATTTCAATTTTTGTCACGGCCTTTTTATGGTAAAGATGTGGTTATATGCTACATAAAAGCCGGAAACCGCAGGAAATGACTCCCTTCCGCTTGGATTACTTTATCGCCGCCACCACTGTAAATATTGCAAAATAAGACTTAAGAATACTTCTAGGCTGCTAGGTGGTTTTATGCCTTATAATAAGTTCTGTTTATGATATGGTCGAAGGCTATTGATACTAAAATTATCGATATTGGATATCGATATGAAGCACTTATTCTGTACATTGTCGGCATGCCACCACAGGTAGACACACCTGTATGTCCGAGTACTATGAGATGTCATGGAGGAGCATAGCATTAGTCAAGGAGTACTCTAACAATGCAGGAAGTATGTTGGCGTATGATTTATCACTACGCATATTCTAATTTATCAATAATTCTTAGTATTTAAACAAGAGAATTTTTACTACGTCTTACACAATGTGTTATAATATTAAACTGGGTTCCAACACAACAATAAAATATTCAAGGAAACTGTTTCTTTCATTTCTTTATGTTACAATGTCGTTACGAATATACAATAGAAGCACTCGGCAACCTTTTTTTTTCAGAGAGACTTTCAAAAAGGTTTCATTTGGTTCACAGAATGATCTTCACGCGACGTGGGCCGAAACTCGCCTTAAAACGGAAGTTGAAGGAGATTCGGCGGAGTATCACAGTTTCTTAATTTTTTGAGATAAAATCACTTAGGCCAAATTTTGTACCTCCTGAATTTGAAGCATTTTTTATTTGGTTTTCTTTTGTACTGAAAAGTTTCACAATGTAGGGAGCAGCTTTTCGTTTGTGTAAAAGAGATTTTGATGAAGACTCATTCATAACTCATATAAAGATAACACCTCGTCTACATTAAAAATTTGGCCATTATTCAAGGAATCTCTAAAGGTGAATTCTAATTCAATAAACAATTTAGAAAGTTTTTAGAATTCAATTACTTTAAAAAATGACAGATATCGTAAAATTTTTGAGAGTTGCCCCTTCCCCAAGACATGCTAGAATAAAGGAATAAGATAATTTGAAAAGTTTAAAAATCCTTATGCATTTACAGCAAAGTTTTTTATATCGCTTAACATCAATTTACGGTCAAAATTCTTCACTGACTTGCTGGATTTTACTGTAGCTAAGCAAAGTTTGATCTTAGTTGACTCCTTGTGTTATAACTATTTAATATACATGAACTGGTACCAACTCGCGGCTTTGATCTTAAACATAAAGATAAATCACTTTAAACTTTTTAAAAATATGGTAATTCATTTAATAATTAGAAAACAAATAAGGTTTTAATAATTTATTAGATCAAAAATGTCCCTAAAATAACAAAATTTATTCAATAAATGATTAATTTTATTCGCTTAATGCTACTTGAATATTTTATTTTTAATTTTAATCCGAAAGCTTAGACATTTTTCTTTTTGATGAATACAGATGAATACGCTTCCTTCTTTTTGATAACTGTCATTTAAAAAGGATAATCAGAAAGGATACCCAAACCAGACCCATACCTGAAATCTAAAATTTATGGGTAACTCATACCCTACCCAAACTCAAAACACTGAATTTTTCAGCTAATCCATACCCACCCAATGACTTTAAAATTAATGGGTTCATATGTCTATTCACAAGTTATTCCAGTTTTACTTTGTATTTATAACCTAGATTTCCCTTTGAGACATTTTTAATTTAATCAAGATAATACTTTTAAACATTACAGAAAACAAAACTGCCATTGATTTCTAAAATCATTTGACAGTAAAACCTAAAAATGCAATCATGAAAATGGGATTTTTTAGTTAGGGTAAATTTTTTTTATAATTGAAAAATATGCGCTGCATTAATTAATGAGTAAAATTTAAAAATTTTGACCAAAAAACCCCAAAGGAAATAAAAATTTTTGAATTTTAAAATGAAATAAATGAAAAAACGGCGTACCTTCCATTGTACCGTACCATACCAAAACTTTGTCAGACTCGTGAGGTTTATAAAATTATATATATAGTATATCCTCTAGTATTAAAATATATTTTAATACTAGAGGACGAATATATTCGTCCTATTTATTTACATATTTTCCGGTGATGTACTCCTTATAATGAATCAATCAAGTATGATGTATGTGTCAAGAGATGATTGTACTCTCTTCTATGAAGCTTCGCACGGGATCGACCCTTAGACATTTTGAATAAGAGTGGAACCCGTTATAAACTACACTACACCACCATTAAACTTTGAATTTTCTTATTTAGAAAAAACTAAAAATTTAATCTATTTTTCTTACTTTTTTTTCAATTAACGCAAAAATAAAGAACCCATTAGTTAATTAGATATTCTGATATATATTTTTTTTCCGCCACAAGCTGATATATAGTATGATTGATCTTGGTAGAGAACTTAGTTAAGTAGTTTTGATCGAATTTTAAATGTGATC
Organism: Brachionus rubens; assembly: GCA_022207745.1. NCBI lineage: Eukaryota > Metazoa > Rotifera > Eurotatoria > Ploima > Brachionidae > Brachionus > Brachionus rubens. The sequence goes on along the minus strand of JAJVHD010000009.1, from coordinate 3,864,944 downwards.
GAAATTAGCCTTTATTACTCTACCCATTACATCATTTATATTTTACTTTTGCCTGAACAAAATTGAAGATGGTATCTCATCTTCGACATCGACAAAATCACAAATTTAGATTGACCGTGAGTTCGAATCCAGTTCGGGTCAAATTTGTTTCAAAAAAGCAAATAAACTAGCAAAAGCTTTCAAATTCCATTGGTATAAAATCTATCAACAACGAAGCCCTAGCTAATAATTTTAATTCATAGGTACACTATTAAGTATATTAAGTGTATAACATAAATTTCACCTTTTTTTAAAATAACTAATTCAGTAAGGAGCCCCAAATCATAAATCTTATTTCTCGTCATTTCTATAAACAAATAAGAAGCAAGCCTTTAAGCTTTTTTCATAAAGTTTTTCACTATAAGAATAGGTTAACTTTTTTAAAATATTAAGTTACTTTTTATATTAAAAGTTGTTAAAAAAGGGGGAGGATAGCTCAGTTGGTACCGTCGTGGACGTCCATGCAGAAGGTCGAAGGTTCAAATCCAAGTCGTGTCAAAACAATTCAATTCGAGTTCCCAAATTATCCTGAGTGTTATGAGCAGAACACAGCATACCCTAGCTCCTGGTCGTCAAACATCAGTTTTATAAACTTTACTTTAACTTTACTTTGTATTTTACTTTCTGAGGTTAATTCCAATTAAATAAATAAATAAAAAGGTCGGTTTTAATAAATTTTCAAGGGTATATGGTTAAAATTTTCAGAAATCGCTTGTAGTTCACGAAGTTATTTATTTGATGAAAAACCTTCACCTATCTCCAGAGCAGACATATGTACTCACTAATTTTAAGGTTCTAGATGGGTATTGGCTTTCAGTAATGGATTTAGGATTGGGTTGGTTTTTTTTTCAGGAATAATTGAGTTTTGGGTATATATACCCAAATTTAAGGTTACCCAACCCATACCAATAACTGAAATCAGAATAGAATTTAAAGCTAGTTAGATTCATTATATGGGACTCCTTATAATACGATACAATTATAAGATAAATTGGGCTATGCATTAAGCAAGGATGCGGAATTTTGAATTTAAGTGATCGAGGCCCCTGGGACAAATGATAAATTGTTTTTGTTGCCAATCACGTGAAAAATAATTTCTTTATGATTAATTTTTAACTAAATTCAACTTGAAATAATGAAATTTCGAAAATTGTGACTTTAACTATCAAGAGATCAATTTTTGTGAAATGCGTCTAATTTAATTTTTTGATTTGGGACCTGGTTCAAAAAAAACTAAAAATTTTGTCTCTAAAGACATTTGCTCTTTAAAATTAAAGTTAAAAAACGTTTTGCTGATTAAAAAACTATTTTACAAAAATAAGCAATTTATTCCCTCGTGTATATTTTAATATGAAACGAGAAAAAAAAATCTAGACTCTTTGAAAATGCTGAAATTTCAGTAAACTTTGCATGCTTTTTGCTTAGTATTGAAACTCACAAATGATTCACAAACTGACTGATCATGTTAATCAGCAAATTTTACGATTCGTTTTTTAATATTAAGAGTTTTTTATACAATTTTTAAAAATTATTTTAAGAAATTTCTGAATCAAATTCCAAACAAAAAGTGAACGAAAAAGGACATTTCTTTTCATTAAATTTTGTGACTGACAAGTGGCTATTACACAGGATTATTCTTTTTTATTAAAAGCTGAAAATAAACCCCGTCTAACAGCCGTATACCCGTTCCCTTGCGTGTTACCGCTGTGCTCCCCGAGGGAGCGTCTGTCAGGTTAAGGGCAGAAGGAACGTAGTGAACGGTTATGATAAAATAACCAGGGACGACCAAAAGTTGCTCAAATTTTGGCCAAAGGTTTCTCTAAAAGTTGCTCAATTTTCGGTCAAAAGTTGCTTTCAAAAATGCTCTTAAGCTCAGAATCACAAGAGGATGTTAATTTAAGAATCCATTTCGTAAATTCAAAAATATTTGGAAGCCTATTTTTACTCTACAGCCAGTATTGATCCAAGTCGTAATTTTCTGTATATGTAATAATATATTCGGAAATTATATTGATATAAATAGGCCATTCATTAGAAATTGAATTGTAAATTTTAAACTGGATTTTTAACTCGGACAAATTAAAGTTACAAAAATGGAACTTGGGTCGGGTCAAATATTCGAGAGGCTTTAAAAATATCCATTCTAGGTTGAGAACCGTTAAAAAAAAACAATAATAATTAAAAAAAATACTTGGATGTTAACTTTTTTATGTTTTTTTCATTAGATTTATCTAATTTTGAAAAGTTGCTCGAGCAACTTTTGGTCGTCCCTGATAATAACTATTCAGCAGGGCTATAAGAACGATTGTCGAAAAAAAATGTGGAAGCTAGAAACTTAAATTCGCAAATTCGACTCTTCCGTTTGATAATAATTTTGAATAACTGTAGTTTTAAACTCCGAAAATGTTAAAAAAATGAGTTTTTAGATCGGGTCTAAAATAGTGTTGGGTTACTGCCACTCAGCTATCTGGTCGGCCATTTTTTCAGTTTGGCCATTTGCATGGTCGCCATGGAAATTTTAATTCTAAGCCAAGATAATCACTTTTATTAAACTTATTACACCGAAATCTATAAGTTGGGACATAATTTTATTGAAAAAAGTTAGTAAATTTTAAGCTTCAAAAGTCTTGATTTTTGACAAGTTTTGAAAAAGTATCCCTCCTCAAGTTTTTTATTTTTAAAAAAATACTAAATAATTCATGATTGGAAAATGATTTTTCCTGATATTTTAAAAGTTTCCACTGCTCCTGGTACTCAATTCAATACGAAATAAAATTTCTAAAAATAAAACTAGGATCGAAGGCACAACAAAACAATCTACAAGGATCATAAAAATCGATATTTCAAATAATTTTCATCATTTCAAAAAAGATAAATTCCATTTAATTCAGTGAACATACTTTAAGATCGAAATAAATTATGAAAAAAAAAATTTTTGTTAAATTAATTTTTGGTTTGTTTTTCCTCTAGATCAAAAAAAAAAGGTTTTTTTTCCCAAGATTTTAACTCTTCATTAATTTAACCATTAATTGTTGTTTTTAAAATAATTCGAAATAAATTCCGTGTAGGTTTTAGAGAAAACCAAAATTGTTTTTCCTCTCAAGAATTTATTTTAAAATTGTTTTATTGAAATAATTTTATGTTTAAATTTTAGCAATTTCAATTGGTTTCTTTTTACTTTTGTTGTTTTGTATTGTTTTTACGGAAACAATTAAACTCAACAAAGCGGCTATGGTAAATGAAGACGCACAAAATATAAATGCAAACAAGTTTGTGCCCGTTGCCTCTGATATAAATCCTTTTAAAGTCAAAAAATTCAAGTCTAGCTCCAAGAAAAATTCAAAATAAACAAGCATTACCTGCTATAAACGGTCCAAAAAAACAACTCAAACCTCTAAACATGTTAAGAATACCGTTACCATTTGCAAAAGCATGAGACCCTACTATATCTACTAGATAGGGTGTAGATAGACAATTCATACCTGCAGATGCAATTGCAAATAAAACGGCCAAAATTGCTTGTGAATAAAAAGTTGTCAAATAAAAGTAGACAAACATTGAAATTGCTGACAAGAAGACACATAAAGTGTTCATATGTATTGCTTGTATTATTTTTCGATCACAAATAATTCCGAATAAAATTCTCATTGGTATGTTAACAATTCCAATAATACTTATAAGCCATGCGAATTGAGTTATATTGAGAGATTTTGCTCGTATTGGAATGTAAATAAATGGTATAAAATAGACAAAAAATATGAAAAAATTTGATAGAGCAATCAATAAAAAAAGAGTATTTTCTTTTAACAGTTTGAAATTTGTCATCTCTTTGACTATTTCTTTGATTATTTCACCGATGGTTTGCTTTTGTTTGTTGCTTTCTAATGATGATTCTTCACTCGTTAGATTATCTGATTCATTTGTCTCACTTAAAGTCGTGTATTTATAGGGTACAAAAAAATAATTTTATGTTTTAAATTTACTTCTCTAAACGAACTATTTTTTTGTAATATTCGATTGGTCTAAGTAGAGCACCTAAGAAAAAGCATATGAATATAAGACCTCCTAGTATTATCATTGTATACTTCCATCCCAATGAGTTAACTAATAAATCAGTGAATGGAGCAAAGGCAAATGCACCAAGACCTTTTTTTTAAGTTTGTAATATTTTTTTTTAAAATTAAGCCAACAAAAAATGTCAAGATTGAGTTCCAAGTCTAAACATTTTAAGTTGCTTAACTTTGATCAGATAATAAAAGTACCACTGCCAGCCATAGTTAAACCATTTGCTAGACCAAGTTTTTTGTCAAAATAATCAACTAGAATAATGAAACATGTCAAATATGCACATCCAAATGAAATTCCTTTTAAAACAAAAATTAAAATTTTAGACAATAAATTTATTGAATTTTTACAAGAGAAAATAAGTCATCTTCATTCAGCTTATGATTAAATTTTAACATAAAAAATTGGATCTGTTCAATTGAGATTAGATTAAATAATTTCCATGGGTCCTTAACAAAACTCATAAATATCGAAATAATTCAACCATAAAATGGACTAGCCCAAAAATTTCTTATAAAAACAGGTAACACAACAGCGATGTTTCTTAATTTTAGTGTAGAACTCTTTTTTTAGAGTTTTGTGTCGTGTATGGGTAGAAATACTCAAACTCAATAACCTAAACATTTTCGGTAAGATAACCAAACCCATACCCAAATACCCATAAATTTTCGAGTGATCATTTAGGAAGCTTAGAAGTCTCTGAAGACAACTAAAAAGTTTGTTTAATTTACCGTAATCCCCCGCAAGGCTCCCCATGGGGGAAGTCAGGTTTAGACCCTTTGTTTCGGTTTTCGAAAAAGTTCAATTTTTAAAAAAATGATATAAGCAAATAGTTTTAACTTAACTGTGAGAAGTAAGACATTTTTTTCCTTGTCAAATATTCCCATTTTAATGCTAATGACGTGCATTGGGGAGGGGGGATTGTGCGGGGGATTACGGTATTTTATTTTTTATAAGGAATATATTTTAGTAATCACATCTACAATTTTAAGAACCGATTTGAAGATTTAGAAGAAAATCGGAAAGGTTTCAAAATGCAGCATGACTTCGGATCGAGTCTGGCTTTGGATATGTAGGCTGTTTATGCCATTCAGGCTGTTTAAGTTGAGATATGAGCAATTATTTATTTAAATAACTTATTAAAATTTTTCCATAGTTAAACCGACGTCGAAGCCGATTTTAACTTCCCTGATAATAAAAGTGAAGCAAGCTTTTTTTCTGATCTTGACACTTTTATCCCCTTTAATTCCAAGCCCCCAGATCACAATTCTCCCTTACGCTTAAATAATGCTGATGAACGTTCGCGAAATTAACTTTAAAAGACCAGCGTTGTTCCTCTCAATCTCAATAAAACCCCGACTTTAAATGAAAATTTTGACTTTGACAAACATCTTTAACTTAAGAGTGTCATTAAAATTAACTTTTTACGGTACGACTTTAAAACTTCTTATTTTAATTATGTATTTTTTACAGTTAAATCTTAGAAAGGGAAACTTTTTAATAGAAATTTTTAAACCATATAATGGCATGTGTTGTTTTTAACTTAGATCAACAAACCTCCAATAATTCCAAAAGTAAATTTCATAATGTAAATTGATGGTAAAAAAGCAGATATCAAGTACATCAAACTAAATATCAAAGACGATATCATTACAACTAAACGACAACCAAATTGTTTTGCCAAAGCTGATGAAACCGTTCCTTAAACAAAAATTTTGATTTAATTGGTTACAAAAATAAAAGTCGAATAATAATTACCACTCAAAAATAGAAATCCAGTGTTTAAACTTGGAACTAAATTTGCTATTTCTTGTGATACTTTAAAATGATCTTTAATTCCTTGCAGAACAATGCCAAATGAGTACATACACCCATCAAGTACAAAACTGACACTCTTAAAAAAAATAATGTAACTTTATTTTGTGTCACTTCTAAATCAGGGCAAAAAGTTTACAAATGCGACAAATAGGATGATCCATCCATAACCTCCATCGGGTTTTTTAAACTCAATTTTCACATTCATTTTTATTTTTTGAATATTTTTCGAATCGTGGGTTTCTTTTGTCATGTTTTTTAAGATTCATTTATACACAAGTCATGCACGATTAATTATTAATGAATAAAATCTTACAATATATCAAACATAATTCAAAAAAAATTAATTTAAAAAAAAATATATAATAAACACAAAATTGAATGAATGAAATTATTTAGATTGGTAACAATTGCAAAATATGAAGAAACATAGATAGATTACTTGAGATGGCAAATAATTTACTTAATTAAAAAATGACAATCAAATTTTGTTAATTTTTTTTATCTATTATTAGAAGTTTGGTTTGTTTAATAAATCAAAATAGAATAGATCTACATGAATAGATGGTCCAAATTTTATAAATAAAAGTTACTTCAATTTAAATTTAGCTCATAAATTTAAAAAATACAATCATACTATTTAAATTAATAATTTTTGACATTAATCTGCAATATACGACGTCAAAAATATGAGAAAAATCTATCGATTCTTTGGCAAAATAAAGCTTGGTTCAGTCCGAAATTGTCAAAGTTCTATTTTGTCTATTTTGACAAATTCGAACCTTAAAAACTATTGGACAGTGGAATTAACTAATAGAAAAAAACAATTAACGATATTGGATAATTTTATTATAATTATTTTTTTACAAACTAAGTTTTCAAAAAAAATTGCAAAAAACATACAGTGGTGCTATTATATTTGTATTTTACTAAATTTTACGTAAATTATTGTAAATTTACTATTTTTTCCGTAAAATCAGGTAAATTTACGTAATTTTACCAAAGTTAAAAGTGGTAAATTGAATAATTTTGACGTAAAAAATGATAATTTTACGTAAATTTACGTAAATTTTGGTAAATATCAAAATGTCCAAAAAAATTCTGACTAATTTTACAACAATCTTAATATTTAATATTTTTCGTTTTTACGAGATATCGAAATAAAGGCATGTTAATTTGTATTCACTAAAATTTCTGATTTCATCACCAATTTTTCTTAAAATTTCTAATTTTGAAATCGATGTTCTAAAAGTTCTTATTCGATTTAAAAATTCTAATCAATCATAAAATTTCTACTTTTAGTCACAATCTTTCAAAAGAAGCTTCTCGATTTTAGGGCTCACCAAAAAGAAGCTTCGCCGAAGACAAAAAGAAACTGCGTCTATTGCATACTTTCACACTTGAAAAAAGTTAAGTGTTAAGTGTAAGTGTAAGTGTAGCACTTGCACTTACACCCGACACTTGGACACTCGAAAAAATCAAGTGGTACACTTACACTCGACACCTAAAAACTTGGAAAAATCAAGTGTTCGATTTTTGAATTTGACATATTTATGTTACGGAAAATATTGTAAATACACCAAACTCACTCATTTTTCCAAACCGAAACGTATTGTATCAACTTAACGCTATCTAAGCCTCGATAACTTAACGCTATCTTTTAACGCTACGCTATATCTTCGAGAGTCATGATGTAAAAAATTTAGAAAGCCGAAATTTTTTTAATGAACTTTACGTTAAAATTCGTTTCGAAGGACGGTATGTGATCTTGATCAATCGTAAATTCTTATCAATTTCTTGTTGGATCTTTTAACTGGTTAAAAGAGCTTTAAAGTTTATATCATATATAAAATATAATATCATATTAAAAATGCAATTCTCATATAAATTATATGAGAATATTTTTAATATGATCTTGAAACATAAAAATTAAATATCCTAATTCTGAAAATAATTTTTACCTAGATATAACAAAATATTTCTGATTCACAAAAGCTGGAATTATTCGAGATAAACTTCTTATTAGTTAAAAATTAGATTTAAACCCAGTTTTTAAGTCATATTCAAACTAAGAAGGCTTTTTTCAGCTTAAATAAAGCGAAACTCTCAGGAAATCTTTGATTGAAGTGAAGAACAATAATTTATTATTGCAAGGCAATCTATCCCTTGATATTCTGAGCTTTGAAATAACTTGTCACTTAGCTATGTAAAATTAAAATAGATTGGTAGCGCTTAGTTATATTTTTTTTGTATTCTATTTTTGTTCATTTAAGATGCACCAAATCATAAATCTTAGTAAGTTTTTCATGGTTTTTGAGAGCTAATTTCTCTTCAATTTTATATCTACATAAGACACAAACTTTTTAGCTTTTTAGAATAAGTCTTTCTCTACAAGAAAAGGTGAGGGTTTTTAAAATGATAAGTAACTCTTGATACTACAATATGTCCGAAATATCAATTTCCGTAAATTTTGAAGGATAAATGCTAAAATTTTAGAAAAATCGCTTGTATTAAATAAAACTATTTGTTTTATGACAAACCCTCACCTATTTCCAGAGACAATTATGATAGAAAGATGTTAAGACACTTTTTAACTTGAATTTATTGTATCACAGAGGAGGAATAGAATTTAAAGCTACTAAGATTTATGATTTGTGGCTTCTTAGCTTAAAACTAAGTTTTTGAATAACCAAATTTTTACTAAACAGATTTTCATTAAGGTTAGGTGTTTTTGTAGTTATCTAAAACGTAGAAATGCTGTAAATTTTAATCAACATCAGCTGTTTTTTTGGTTTGGTGAAAATCTCATGTTTCTTAATACTGGGCTCCTGAAAAAAGGAGTACCCCGTACCCTATCATCCAAGCGTACCGTTTTTTTAAATTTTGAAATTTTAACTAAAAATGAAGGACCTACGTTTTTTTTTAAATTTTATTTTCCCGTACGGTACGGTGGGCTGTTACGGTAAGATGGGACTTATGGTTTTATGGTAGGGTACGGTATGGTAAGATAAATAAATTTTGCTAGATAGCGTTAAGTTTTTTTGTTTTTTTTTGCCTGACTTTTTTAGCAGTCGAGCGGAATTGAACTAGGGTCAATAGATTCGCCATCTAACGCTCTAACCAGTAAGCCAGCAGGGCGTTAAGTTGATCCAGTACGTTTCGGTTTGGAAAAATGAGTGAGTTTGGTGTATTTACAATATTTTCCGTAACATAAATATGTCAAATTCAAAAATCGAACACTTGATTTTTCCAAGTGTTTAGGTGTCGAGTGTAAGTGTAACACTTGATTTTTTCGAGTGTCCAAGTGTCGGGTGTAAGTGCAAGTGCTACACTTACACTTACACTTAACACTTAACTTTTTTCAAGTGTGAAAGTACAACAATAGACTCTATTGTTAGGAAAGAATATTTTTTTTTATGTATGATCCAATATTATGCCAACAAGTAAATAAATTAGAGGTTGCTGGCTTCCTATTACAGTCAAACTTCGTTAATCCGTATGAAAATAGCCCCATCAAATCGTCATACGGATTAAAATATACGATTTAAGGAGGTATTTTCTATTGACAGGAATTACAGTTAGCCTGTGATTTCTATACGAACTAAAGAGATATACGGATAAAAGTGGAAATATTTTAACGAGGTTTGACTGTACATGTTTTCATACAATATTCGGGTGCAGGATCGGCAATTTTAATACATCAGTTGTTTCTTACTTAGTGCTTCTCAGCCCGAACAGAGTCCACCTTCAGATCTTGTTGGATAAATGCGGTGAATATGGCCTAAAATGGAAGATCAACTTCAACCCCAAAAAATCAGTAGTTATGTGCCTGAACAACGGGTCAAGTAATGAGTGCCAAAGAGACTTTTATCTTAACTGGCTAAAAATTTCACAAGTGGACAACCTAATTTATCTTTGATTTCCAATTGGAAATCACAAATATGTTGAAGATTTCTGGGATGAAAAATTTATGAGTGTCCAGAGATCACTATACTCGTTAAATGGTATCGGATGCAGAGCGTTTGGGATGGATCCCGTCGAACTAGCGAAGATATATGGTATTTATTGTCAACCCATATTCAATTATGAACTTGAGGTGTCGTACATTAAAAAATCCAAATTAGCTGAATTTGATAAAGCCCAAGCGAGTCTAATCAAAAGGAACCTTGGTCTGTCCAAGTATGCCAGGTCTACTGCTCTTCTAGGAGCGTTTAGAATCAATTACATCAGTAAGCTTTATTATAAATTCAAAATTCTTTTCTTAAACCAATTGAGAAAGATAAACCGAATGAACGAAATCTTCGAGTATCTTAGGGGATATTATCAGCATGGTAAATGTCCCAATGGATCCTTTATCAGCCAAGTTCAAAATACTGAGCATACTCTCGGTGAAAGTATGCGCGCTGGTGATTTGAAATTTAATCTGGCCTTACTCGATGAGACGTTCTCAACAAAGGGGTACGTGAAACCAGTGAACTATTCAGAAAAATAGTAAACTTGTGTCTTTTGATAGCAAAAGACCAGATGAACTGCTCTTTTTACAGAAATATCCTGTACAGAGTCCTGAGTGTGACATCTGTTGATTAACTTTCTTTTTATTTTGTGTTTTTATTCTTATTTTACTTTTTTACTCAATTTTTTGTTTTCTTTTTTGTATAATTTACTCTTTTTTATTTTTATTTTTGTAAATTAATTTTTTGGAACCACCTATGAGGTGTGGTATCTTTTTATTGAATAAATTGAATTTTATTTTTTTCAATTTTCAATATTCCGGACGATTTAGATTTGATATTAGTTTCCATCGATAGGATGACAAAAATCATAGATCTTATCTAAAGATGTTATCATCTTTCATTTTTTTAGAAAACAAAAAAAAATTTCCAAATTAACTAATTAACGTTCTCACCTGTATAAATAAATTAGCTAATTAACCTTTGCCTGTATTTGATGTATTATGATTTTTTTACTTGTGTTGTTTTAATTAGTCTTCAGTCAGATAAATAGTCACATTATGATCTATCACAAACTCTAATTTACAAATAGACTTAAATATTAAGCGTCCTAAGTTCAGTTGTGCTGGTAAGTGGTTAAGAAAGAGTAGTCCCTTACTTACTGCTTGGTTGAGTAATGTAGATCTGAAGACCAAAAGTTTACATTACAAACGCTCTTGATTGTTAATTTATTGTGACAGAACTAAATTTTACCAAGCTAACTATTGTCGAAAAGATTAGAAGAGCAGGTTAATCAATAAAAAAATACCTTCAATATCTTCATAATCTAGAAATTTAATTACTGATCAGAAGTTTTAATAGACATAAGAAAAATTAGAAACATTAATAATTTTAGGAAAATTAAGAGAATTTGGTTTTTGTTCCAGTAAAATTGGTATTACAATCAGCAATTTTATTTTAAAAAAATAAATAGCCTTTACAAAATGTCAAGGTAAGAGAAAAATAAAAAAATCTTTTAATCAATTAAGAAAATAGATAATTAATTAATTTAATTAATAGATTTTTTATGGGCTCAGTGTCTTTTCCCACCAAGCTTTGATCTTTTAACAAATGTATTAAATCAAAAGTGATAAGATTTAAGTGTGAAATAGAAATTAGGTGCGAAAATTTTTATTTTTTTTTTATTAAATTTATGAAAAGAAAATCTATTGGACAATATCCACCAATAAAATAACAGTAAAAGTTAATTATGTAAAAAAAATTAGAAAATTTCAAATAATCTTATCTAATAAAATTGAAAGCAAAATATTTGTACGATAATGGTCCATCTCTCTGGCTAAGAAATAGAACGAACCAAGTAGCTTTTGTTGAGCTATTTTACATAAAAAAACTCCACAATCTGCTGTGTTCCGCTGTAAGGGAATAGTGAAATCTTGTGAAAAATGCCAGTGATCAGTTAATTGTTGATTATACAATTGAAAATATTTCATATCTAAATAACTCTTTAAGTTTTGTAGCACAGCCGAATGATTAACATGAAAACTGTCGTAAACGGTGACTTTGCATTTGAAACTTTCTACTGTTGCAAGTATCCAATGATTTCCATTATGATTTATTGGAATGTAAATTATATCGTAGTTGAATATGTTGATATTTTTGAAGAAATTGCTTACATGTTGACAGCCGCGTTTCGTCAAACTTTCATAAAAATAAGACTCGAAATTGTAACCATTGATTTTGTTATACCAGACGAGTAACTCATGTAGTCTAGCATCAAGTTCGTCGAACTTTGGATGATCTACATGGTCTAAGTTGGTATCGCTAATATTTAGATTAAGACCGGAGGTTGTTATACTGGCTTTACAATCCCAGGGAACTTTATTTTCGTCTTTTTTACGAGCATAAAAACACATCCAATATACTGACCCATTGTCTCTAACACAGTGTTTGGTATAACATTGGTTGCCAAATACAATCATTCGGTTTCCTTGTTTGGTTGGTATAAATTTGGCTGTTTCCATTATTCAAGTTGCTAAGTATTTTAGAAAAGTATTTAAGTTCATCGTCTGTCTTATACAGCTTGAATATTAATTGTTACAAGTTTTAATTACTAATTATTAATTGAGTTTTCACTAATCAGAAATTATTGATTGCAACTCAATTTCAATTTCAATTAAAACAGCTTGCAAAAAGTTTCAAATTTCAAACTAATTAAGGAAAGAGATTAATAATTAATAAGTTCATACCTCATACGTAATGAGGTAACACTGCATACGTAATGAGGTTTGCGTGGAATTCATAAAAGTTACGCTAATCCTTTTCGAGATAAGGTGTTAATACGTTAGTGGGAAAAGACACATAAACCATTTTTTATACAATAACTCAAAACAAGATATTATCTCTAATTAATTAAGTCAAACGCAACAGAATATTTTTTACTTTTATTCTAACTGTATAATCTGATTTTTTTAAATTTCTTATAATTTAACCCTTTTCTGATTTATTTAAAAAATGTAGATGTTTATTTTGAGTGGTTTGTAATTAATGTAATGTTTAATCATTTATTTATTAGTTAGTTCTTAGCCAAATAAGCATAAAAAGTATAATAAGAAAAATAAGAAAAAGAGTTAGTTCCGTAAAACGTCGATAGATATCTAAAATTTTCTCTTTTCTTTAAAGTTTTTCTTGATTCAAACTATTTTATTTTAATAGTTTAGAGAATGAACAAATTGTCTTTTATACTCATTATTTAAGAATTGAAAAATATCCCATGATACAAAACGGAAAATGTCCTAAGTATTCGTCATCATGGGTCATATTCGAAGATGTACCGGTATAATTTCAGGTCAAAAAGTGTCCATAAATATGGATTTACCACATTGGACATAAGCAAGTTTTCACATTTGTCCCTGGGACATCTATCGGGGTTTACTGAATGTACAATTGCATAAAAAGAATCACCTATATTAGTTTACTTTCGGAAGCATAAATTTAGAGCTTTAGTGTTTCTCAAAACTAAGTGCAATAAACTTGCTATTTTTATATACAACTATTTAAAATTTCTTTCACTTTTTTAATATTGTTGTATTGGAGAAAGTTTTCCCCATGTAAAAAGGTTTCCCCATAATTTTTCGTAGAAACCAAACTTATCTTTACTTATTAGAATTCAAGTTAATAACGCGGAAAATTAAATTATTGGTGGCAAATGAACGAATAAAAAAACTAAAAATATATTGAAGAATTGTCTCTTATTACTTTTTTTTAAAGTATTTTGATTATTTTTTTATTATTAAACAGCAAAAATTTACTCTCAAAAAACATAATGGATTATAATTGGGTTTATGATTGGACAACTGTGTGTATAGATTGGACTTATTTTGTTATCACTTATTATGAATTATATGATCAATTGGTTTCGGTCTTAAACAATGATATTAATAATCGACAAGAAATTTACAGAATCTTTCTGCAGATAAGTTCTTTAGAAACTTTCGGTTTATATCGCCTGAAAATTAATAGAACAATGTTTAAAACATTCAGCACAGTTTACAATTCACTTTTAGAGGAACATCAATGTGAGCGTTTGTCAACTCATGAAACAGATATTATTTCATTTAAGGAGTATATGGACAGAGTCATTGAGATTGAAAATTATGCTGTAGAGGAAAATCAATAGCTTTATCATGGATGATATTTTTTTTTAAATTGAAATAAAATATTAAAATTGTAATTATGTTTGGCTGTTTTTTTTAATAGTTTAAATTGTAATTATGTTTGGATTTTTTTTTTAATAGTTAAATCTAAAGCCTGGATAGAGCATAAAAAAACAAAAACGAAACAGCCACTTGATTTTTTTTTTAATAATTTTTTAATTATATTAATAAAAAAATTTACCGAATAGAGAATTTTCTATATTTTAATTAGAGCACCTGTTTAACAAAAGGTTAAACTTAAGCGTGGACAGACCTTAAAAAACACAATATTGATACAAAATTTTGTTCTAGAGGAAACATATTATTTTTACCGAATTGACAGTTTGCAATAGCAAAAAAATCTTCCTTTAGTTTTTTGATTTTTTCCCTTTTTAGTGTGAAAAGGGACCCCTTAAAAAATTTGCTAAGCAACTAACAGTTATCTACACTAATCAAGTTAAAAAACGCGGAAAATTAAACTATTTGTGCTAAATGTATAAATAAATAAATAAGTATAAATGAGAAAAATTGATTCTTGATTCTTTTGAATATTTAATAAAATGGATACGACAACTTCCTGGAAAAATTTTATGATAAGTATTAAGAAACTCTATGATGATGAAATGGAATTGAAAAATTTGACAAATGGTAGTCATTCAAAAATTGTTGAGAAAAAAATGGAACAATTAGCCAAGTATGCAGAAGATAATTTTCGAGATCGCAAGTTGCATGAATTGCTTAGAATGAATACCAAAAAGTTTGAACGTTTTTTAGACCATGTCTCTTCTTATAACACAGAATTAAAGAAGTTGGATACAGAACGTGTTGAGCGTTTAAAATCGGCTTTAATCAAACGCAAAAATTATCTCAAACAATATGCATACGAAAATTTAAAAATTTCTTATGAAAACTTCCATTTTCGTTCGATAATGGAATTCGATGAGGATATCCAATTAAGTCAAGTTAATTTAAACGAGTATGATTCATTAAATCATAAATCTGAATTGAAAGTCATGGATGATGACGACTTTGAATTGAGTCGAGTGGATTTAACCCTTTTATGCACAGAGAAATCAAATAAAAAATCAACCATAACAAATATGGAAAACCATAACAAATATTTTTTTTGATTGTGGTTTTTCATTACATATCTGGTAATGAAAAACCACAATCAAAAAAAATAAAAAAAGACTCTTTTAAATCAAGAGATTTTTTTTTCATAGAAACTCTTTTGTTTTTACTCATTTTCAATTTTTTTAATAAATAAACAACTTAAAAATTAAAATTAAACTGTAAAATTAACCTTTAATTAACTTTTAGATTATTTAGTTACAATACTGGCTTATCACGAAGGGAAAAAATGAACGTTCACGATCATTCGTGAACGTTCGTGAACATTCATGAACATTCATGAACATTCATCAACGTTCACGAACGTTCATGATTAGCTAATTAAAAATTGAAAAAAATTTTAAAAAAAGTTTAATGGTTAATTAGGACCCAAAAAAATTATCATCCCGAAGCCCAATCTATCTCAATCATAGACTATTAATTAATGGATAACGATTCCAAACACGCAAGTCGTTCGACAAAAGATTTTTTGAAAAAAAATCAAGTGAATTACTTTAAGACCACCGCTCAATCACCTGTAAGTAGATTGTAAGAGAAACATTAACTAAACACCATAGTATTTCGAACCTGGAGTGATAGTATCATTATTAAATACATACGAGATTTAATTTTTTTCACTTGTTCGAACCAATAAAAGTCGAACCTCTCATCCGGCCTGCGTTAATCCGGCAATTTCGATTAACGGGCAAAATTTTTCCCCCCGACTTGGCCGGATTAGAGAGGTTCGACTGTAAATACGATAAGGTTTATTTTTAGCTTATTTTGTAAGAATTTAAATGCCGTTGAGATATTTTGGAATAATTAAAAATAATTTTTGTATACAATTAAAACAAAAAAAAAGACCATCTACAAAATTTTCTAGAATTAGCAGTACTTTAGCAAGGACGGCCGATATGTCTTTAAGAATAAAAATATTGAGTTCTGAATAGGGTTTGTCGACCGGTTTTTATTGTAAAACCGGTTTGTTTTAATTATGGTTTCATGGAACGGTCGAATCCTTATAAATAAATTACAAGCTGTAGCAAACAAAATTTGCTAAATTTGGTAACGTCATAGTTAAATTTTAAAATTATTTTCATTGATTACATAGCAATTTTCCCTTTAAAAAATTCGATTAAAAAAACGGTAAAATTCCAACTTAAGGTCCAATTAGGAGTACAAATGCATAATTTTTTGAAGAAAACCGGTCGACCAACCGTAGTTTTGAACTCTTTCAGATAGATTTGGCTTCGGGATGATAATTTTTTGGGTCCTAATTAACCATTAAACTTTTTTTAAAATTTTTTTCAATTTTTTATTAGCTAATCATGAACGTTCGTGAACGTTCGTGAATGTTCATGAATGTTCACGAACGTTCACGAATGATCGTGAACGTTCATTTTTTCCCTTCGTGATAAGCCAGTATTGTACATTTAATCAATAAAAGTTCTTCATTAAAATAAATGTTTAATTTTTTTTTAGGAGTATTTATGATTCAATTATTAATTATTTAAACACATACGCTAATCTACAACCCTGCCCGGGGAAAAAATAGCGCTTCATTGAATTCTTATTAAACGATGAATTTTAACGTAAATTCTATCTAATTAATTTTTGTTTGTAACATTTTCGGTTACAACCTGCCAAAAAAAAAGCGCGTTTTTTTTGAAAGTTAAAAATAAAATTCTTAGTAGTTTTTATTTTTTTTTATTTGTCCGAAATCTTTTTTTAAAAAATGGACTCAATAGTTAAAGAAATATAACCCTTTTTATAAAGACTATTTCGCAACTGGTGAGAGACTTGATGCTTTTTTCATTAACACAAAGCATTCAATTGATAACGGGGGCTTCCCTCGAACAAATACTCAAATATTTCAGTATGATAAAAATCGAATTGAGCTGAAACTTAATAACCCAGCCGATACAGGTTTAATCATAAACCTAGACGAACGTAAATGCTTACAATTTGTCCAAAAGTTTGATACTGAACTAGGAACAAGCTTTCAAAAAAATAAAGATGACGAAATAATAAAAAAGAGTATTTTTTCGAACGATTCAACGGTAGAGCCAAAATTATTCCCTCATCTCTTTCCAGACGGGAAAGGATTTTATAATCGAGATTTAACCACTATGACCCTGGCCCAATATTTTAGAAATCGTTTGTTAAATTTTGATTCTCGATGTCGGGATGATAAATATTACATTTTTTACACTTATGACCGTTTGGTTCGAGAACGAATTTTTGCTGTAAATAGTATGATAAAAGCCCGTAGTACTTTGTCTCAAACAAAAAAAGTTGAAAATCTAACCGCCAACAATTTTGAAGACTATTTTTAATACGGAAATTGTATCCCTAAATCCATAACTGGCTCAAAGTCTTATTGGAAGTCAAAGTTTTATGATCTAATTGCAATGATCAATAAAAATGGTATTTTTAATGATATGTTTTGAATTTCTGATATATATCTATTGTAATTTAAGGACTTCCTGATTTGTTTATAACATTAACTGCAAACGATTCTTGGCCAGAATTAAAAGATATTTTATCAAAAAAAAAAAACAAAGCCTCTATCTTTAATCCAGTCGAAACTTCCGAACTTTTTTTCCAAAGACTCCAAATAATAATGAAAGAAATCACTAAAAAAAAGGTAAACTTTTTACATTATAATTGATGGTAATTTTTAAAATAACAATTCTGATTTGTGTAATTAGGAATATTCGGTGAAGTCGAAAATTACTGGAGTAGAATAGAGTGTCAGAATCGAGGTTCACTACATGCACATATGGTACTTTGGACAAAAGATAAACGAAAAAATTTAATTAGAGCAGATATTCCAAAGGGTGTTGACTCTTTTTCAAAAAACTTAAGAGATAAAGTTAAAAAATATCAAATTCATAGTTGTGTTCCTCGTCGTTGCTTTAAGAATCAAAATCAAATTTACAAGAATTGTAAGTACGGTTTTCCGTTCGACTTATGCGACGAAGATTATTTAGCAAATGATGGGGGTAAATATTTTTACAAGAGGATAAGCGAAGAGGATAGACAAGTTGTACCATATAATTTTCACCTATTAATGTTTTGGGATGGTCATATTAATATTCAATATGTAACGAAAAGAGGCATTGAACAATATTTGGTAAAATATATATCGAAAATGGAGCCTTCATTTCAAGCAACTTCTAAGACAAAAGTAATGGTCGGCAAACGGAAGTAGAGAAGTTTTTCCAATGTAGAGTTGTAAGCACAGTTGAAGCATCTGCTTTAATTATGGGACACCATTTAGTACAATCTACTCAAAAAGTTTTGTTTGTTGCCACTGTTTTACCTGGTCAAGAATTTAAATTTCTTAAAACTAAAGATGAACTAATGGAAATGGATATTGAAGAGGATGATATTTTTAAAGAATCATATTACGACCATTATTTAAATAGACCTATAGATGAGCTCTTTACCTCAATTACCATTTTTGATTATTTTCAAAAATTTGAAGTGTTTATGAGAACGTCAACACGAAAGGTTCCCAAATCAAGAATGGATGATCAATATAGAGATAAAATGGGAAATAAAGTTGTTAAACGTAAAAAAGAAATAATTGTTCGAACAACGTTCTATGATAAAAGTGATGGTGAAATTTATTATTATAAAAAATTAATATCGGAAATACCCTTTCGAAATTATGATGAATTAGTTAGTCCAACCAACATCTCTAAAACATATTATGAGGAATGTTTACTACGCAACATAATCGAGTATGACGAGAAAGACGAAGAAATAATGGATAAAACAAAATCTGAATTTTTAGACTTAAAAAGCGAGACCTTTCGTAATTTTCAGGAACATTCAAATATAAAAAATGTTAGGCCATCTTTAATTTTTGATGACATTCAAATTGTTGATGATGAAATCGACGAAAATACGGGAGAAATTTTACAAGAACCCTATTCAGCTGATTTTGAAATAGGAAGTTTGCTTAAAACAAAAAAAGAGTTACCATTTTCTCTTAACTCTCTTAATGAAAACTATCAAAAGTTAACACCTTGCCAGAAAATTGTAGCTGACTATGTTGAAACCGAATGTAAAAATAGATTTTTGATATTTATAACAGGTCCAGCAGGTACTGGAAAATCATTTATCTTAAAATATTTGTATGATTTCTTGACCATTAACGGTTTAAATGTTGCTAAATTAGCAACAACAGGTTTGGCAGCCCATTTGATAAATGGAGAAACTGTTCATGGTTTTTTTAACATCGATTGTAATTATGATATACGATTGGAAGTTTATAGTAACAAATGGTGCACCATACAAGAGACTGATGTAATAATCATTGACGAAGTTAGTATGTTAAACGATATAATGTTAGATAGAATAGACGAAATTATGTCATTTACATGTCAATCATTAGAAAAATCAATTTTCGGAAGTAAAAGCGTAATTTTATTGGGTGACTTTTTTCAGTTACCTGCTGTATCAACTATCTCTTTTCCCGTTAACCAACTTTATAGGTCGAAATTATTTAAAGACAATTTTAAGCCGTTTATTCTCGAAACAAACGTCAGGCAACAAAACGACCCACGTTTTCAGGCTTTCCTAAATAATGTTCGGATCGGAAAACTAACCGACGATGATATGGAATACAGTCGAGACTCTTTAATCCGAATTTCGCTATCCGAACTAAAATCTTATATTCCCTACCCCCTTTTTAAATTCTTGCCATTATAATTCAATTCGTTAATTCGAACTGAAATGTTCGGTTAAATTCGACATCCGAACTTTTTTTTTTATTACATGTACATATAAATGCACACATTTTGAATTTTTTTATTCGAACTTGTTTAATTTTTATACGAAAAAAAAAATTTTGTGTCATACAAAAAAAAATGTCAACACATAAAGAAAAAAAAGGGTCAGATAAAAGTTCAGTTAAACGGCCAAAGAATGAATTAGAACTCGAACAAAAAAAAATAATTAGCCAATATTTTTTAGACAATCAAACGCTAGAGGTACTTCAAACTTATGTTGAATCTTATGTTGAAGCATGTAATTGATCTGATAGACAGTTTAAAAAATAGTATGACACAATTAAGGACTGAAAATTTGAGTCAAGGTTCACTAATAAATTATTTTAAAAAAGTTTAATTTTAATCCGTAATAAGAAAAAATTAATTCTATTGATTTTCATTTTTTTAAATCACTTGTTTTTGTGTAAAATTTCATAAAATTTAATAATAAAATAATTTTTGTAAGAAATTTGATGTTTTCATTTATCCGAACAATTTAATCCGAATCAAATTTCTTGAATCCCAAAAAGTTCGGATTAAGGAGTCTCGACTGTACATTAAAACAAGAATATGTCAAAGTGGGCATGATGAGGATGAATGTTGTAAATATTCAAATTCAGTCAACTTATGTAGTCTACATGTTCTGCGCAAAGAATGTATTCAAAAAATAAACAACAATAAGTCGACTAAGAATGAACCGAAAATTCTTGAGTCACTCGATGTTGATTCTGTCGGTTGCCGATTAGCCGATTATTATACACAGCGAATAAATCAAACACCAGGATCTCTCGGGAAAAAATTGGAGTTGTATCCAAACAATCCGATCATCTTAATTAAAAACATTGATGTGAAGGCTGGAGTAGTAAATGGCTTGACGGGGACTTTTGTTGATTGTAGTGAAAAAGTTTTGGTTTTACGAAATGAAAAAGAACAATTGATACCCATTCCTAAAATGAAACAGCGTGTTAAACTCTATAAAAGTGGACATTATGTCTTTAGAGTACAATTTCCTATAGTTGACGCAAGTGCATTAACGATACACAAAGTTCAAGGAACAACTCTAGAGAAATGTCATGTTTCAATTGACAATACATTATTCGCACCTGGTCAAGCTTATGTGGCTCTATCCCGTGTTAAAAATTCTAAAAATTTACACATTAAACGCTTCATTCGAGAGGCGATAAAGGTTGAAGAGGAAGTAGTTTGTTTAATGGAATACATCAAATCAAAAGGGACTATGAAAGGATTTTATTATGAAAAGAAAGAAGAGGGGTGTATAGTTCCCGCAATGCAAAACTTCTACACTATCTTAATTCAGGGTTATCGACCTCATTTTTGGAATCTACGTATATGAAAACCTAGGAATCGACGTGTTTTTAGGGGGGGTTAAAAAAATTATTTTTTGGGCTAGAGGGGTCTGAAGGTTGGCGACCTGGTAAAAAGTTGATGTCATTTAGCTGGTTTTTTGTCATATTTTTTAAAATTTTTTGGGACATATGTGCATGTCATCTGATAGATAATGAAATTTTGAACAATCCTAGAGGATCCTCTAATTAAAAAAATTTTTTTTTGAAAACAATTTAATGCAAAAACAAGAAATTTTTAGGGAATTTTTTAGTTTTTTTGGATCTACTTTTTTATTAAACCCATGACCTATACATTATTATACAAATTCTGAAACTAGACAAAATTTCGCACAACTTGTAGGTTTTACTTTTTTCATTTAATTAGTTTTAAAACTTTTATTTTAATTCGAAAAGAGTCGATTTTACAAAAAAATAAATAAAATTGAAATTTCAAACATAATTAATTGAAATTATGAGATTTTTTGCTTTGAAGTTCTGTCTCATTTGAATGAATTTAGATTCGATGCATTATTTTTTATAAGACTTTGATTCCGAAACATTTTTTTCTGTTAAAAATCCCTCTTTTTTCAACCAAAAAAAATAAACGTATTTCGAATCTTGGTGACTTTGCTTTGCTTAAAAAAAAATTCCTTTTCATGAACCACAAGAACCTGAACCGAATATAACAAACAATGACAATTTTGATTCCTTTCATGATCGAACCTTGATCGATTCAGAAGTAACTAAAGATTCGAATTATGAAAATTTAGAAGAAATATCTTACGTTGATCTTAAAATTATATCCGATATTATTCGTTTCATTTTATCTGGACATTGCTCTAAACGTTCAATAAGCATCCTCGTTCTTGCTATTCACAAGTAGATTTTTAAACCTATTTACTTTAGGATTTAAAGTTAAATTTGATTTTTCTAGGCAGTTCAATGTATCTTATCGCGATGCTGAGTTATTCCTAGCTAGTATTAATTGTTTAACAGCTAAACAATCGAAAGAACAGTTGATAAATTTTAAATCTAGTAGTTTTGAAGAATTTATTGAGGATGGTCGAGGAGGTTTACCATTTAGTTTAATTTGTTTTAATAAGGACTTAGAAATATACTCTTTTTTAAAGGAAAACACATTTCATCTTTGTATGATTTTTTCCCTGAATTGGAAACTGAAGCTAAAATTTATGTTGAAAACGAGACGAAAAAAAAAGAATGCTCTTTCAATGTTACAAAGTTGTCACAATATATGAACGAAAAATATTTCGAATTGAGTGGTAATAAGCCAGATGTAAACACTTTTGTCCGCTCAGAGAGCATGCTGAGAAATGACTTAAAAAAATGGGGTTATGTTTATAAAGGAAATTCCAAAATTCCGTATTTTGAAGGTCATGAAAGGGACGATTTAGTTCAAAGTCGAAAAGAGTTCGTAGAATATTTCGTTGAGAGGAAAGAAAACTACTATAGGCTAGATGAAGAAAACTGCGAATGGATTTTTCCAACTGAAAAGCCTTGTGTGATGATTTATCACGATGAGTCAACATTTAGAAGTGGTGAACAATTACATTCGCGTTGGACTAAATCTGGAAACGAGCCTTTTATAAGCAAAGGGTATGTACAATAATTTTTCTTGTTAGGTCAATCATTTAATTATTTAAAACTTATAGAATCGGAAGAAGCTTAATGTTGTCTGATTTTTTAGTAAATCATCCTAGCTCTCCGTTTTTTAGGTTATCTGATGATGAATGGAAGCAGGCTATTGTAAAATATCCATCTCTGAATGAGCAAAATGGAATAACTTATGCAAAAAATTTCTGTACTGGATCAATAGTTCCAGGAAAAGATGGATACTTCGATAACGATACAGTACTAGCCCAATTCGAGCGTTTGTTTCAAATGCTTGAATTTAAAACCGAGTATAATTATCCCGTAAAACATGATATTGAAGTTTTAGTCGATAATGCAACTACACATACGACGTCTACAGTGAAAATAGATGATTTTAGGTATGATATTCATTCGTAGTTTTTTTTATAAACTTTAAATATTTATCTTCTAGGTTAAAGCCAGGAGGAAACTGTCCATACCTCAAATTAAATTGGACTGATGAAAGCAATATTGAACATAATATTGATCTTTTTTTTGATGATGGCCTTTTGAAAAGAAAAAGCAAAGGATTAAAACAGATCGCTATAGAGTTGGGCTATCAATTACCAGAGAAAATTAAGTTGGGAGAAATAAAAAAAATTTTGTGTGAACATCCGGCTTTTAAAGAGTCGAAAAAGCTCGAAAATTTGGGAAAGAAATATAATGCAAAGATTATTTTCATTCCAAAATATCATTGCGAATTAAACCCAATCGAAGGTCTATGGTGCTGTATGAAACAATATGTTCGTACTCACACTGATCAAAGATTTGAAAAAATGAAAAAGCTAATTGATGAGTCAAGAGATGATTTTGTTAGAAAAGAAATTAATAAAAAGTTAATACGGAGATTTTGGAGATCAGTTGATGCTTATTCTAAAGGATTAACATTCGGAGATGTATTGAAAACTTATTTTTCCGGAAAATCTAGATCAAAAGTACAAGTACATTATAAGGTATCAAATTCATTGTTATAAAGTGATTGAAAAATTATGATTTAATAGATATGTAAACTTAAATTATGTTTGAAATTTCAATTTTATTTATTTTTTTGTAAAATCGACTCTTTTCGAATTAAAATAAAAGTTTTAAAACTAATTAAATGAAAAAAGTAAAACCTACAAGTTGTGCGAAATTTTGTCTAGTTTCAGAATTTGTATAATAATGTATAGGTCATGGGTTTAATAAAAAAGTAGATCCAAAAAAACTAAAAAATTCCCTAAAAATTTCTTGTTTTTGCCTTAAATTGTTTTCAAAAAAAAATTTTTTTAATTAGAGGATCCTCTAGGATTGTTCAAAATTTCATTATCTATCAGATGACTTGCACATATGTCCCAAAAAATTTTAAAAAATATGACAAAAAACCAGCTAAATGACATCAACTTTTTACCAGGTCGCCAACCTTCAGACCCCTCTAGCCCAAAAAATAATTTTTTTAACCCCCCCTAAAAACACGTCGATTCCTAGGTTTTCATATACGTAGATTCCAAAAATGAGGTCGATAACCCTGAATTAAGATAGTGTAGAAGTTTTGCATTGCGGGAACTATAAGTCTAATTTGATTTCCGAAAAGAAGCCCCAAAATGAGATGACTTACAATTGTAACTATGTTTTTGCTCCCCAAAATTCAATTTCTCAGCCACTATGCGAAAGAGGAGCCGATGATAAAATACAAGTTTTCGTTAACAAATTTGGTTTAAATTTTAATGGTAAACTTTTCTTGAACCAAATTTAAAAAAAAAGTTTAACTTTTCGATATTATCTAATTTAAAAGGAATCAAAAATCATTTTATTAAAAGAAGGGAACTTTATAGTAAGTGTTTTAAGTTTGAGAATTATATTACTAAAGTTTACCAAGATAAATTGGACAAGTACTTTGAGTCATACAATGTTTATATTCAAAATTTATTTGAGAAATTATCAACGATTTCGAAAGTTTTATATCATTCGAGTTATAAAATCGATCGCTTGGTTATGAGTAAATTGCACTCAGTGTTTACTCAAGAATACTTTGCTATTGAAACTGCAGGGGATGGAAATTGCATCTACAACATGGTTTCAATTTGTTTATTTGGATCAAAAGAAAATGCAACTTTTTTACGCTATATTACATTATGTTTTCTAATTAAAAACAAGGTTCAATACAAACATAAACTTAGATCTCAAATTATAAGAGATAATTCAAATTTAACTAGTGGTCAAGTAGAAAATTTGTGTAATAAAAATTATGTTAAACTCCTATTTGAAGCGAGACCCCAGTCAATTTAAAATTAATGAAAAATCACTGTCAAGACTTACTGTAACATTAATGTTTCAGTCCCAAAAACAGTAATGTTCCAGCAATGTTTACGGATGTTTTGACATTAATGTTTCAGCAAGTTTATCAGTCTCTGTCACAATAATGTTTCAGTAAATTTTTCATAAATTCTTAGACCATAGCATTCTTAGGATGACTGTTTTGGTAAGTGATATGCAGTGTAACTGAATTTAAAAATTAAGGGTGGATCTATTTGTGCAATTTTTTTGCAGTAACTATTTATCAAAAGGGCGAATGGTTTTAATTAAGCGGTATTGTTTCAAATATTCAAAGTTTTTTAAAGGTATTTCAAGTGTTAGCAAGCTTTTTTCAAGTCATAAAGTAAAGAGATTTATGTTAAGGCAGGTAGTTTTAAGTTGGAATGGTCTCAAGTAATTTATTAAGTGATTTTGAGATTAATAGAAAAGTTTAAAATATTGAAAAATTTAAATTTTTAAAATTTGGTTAACTTAGTTTAAATGAAAAAACTAACAGCTATTTATACAAAATTTTCAATAAATATTAAAGGTCAATGACGTTTGTGTCTAAAATAAAATTTCATTGGATAGATTTTTTTTTTAAATAATACTCTAACTATCCTGTTTGAAAAAGTTCAAACATTGAAAAATCAGTACTGAAAAATTAATGAAACTCCTTGGGATGGAAAATTACTGTACGTATATAAAAAAAATTACTGTGACATTAATTTAAAAGTTCACGAACCCAACCATATAATAAACATGAGTTTTCAGTTAGTTTTTACTATTTAAATAACTGTTACATTAAGAAATCATTAAGAATATTTCATGTTTCAGTAATTTGAAATTGACTGGGACAAAATGGAAAATGGGGTAATGAATATCATATATCTGCACTAAGTTCTGCTTTGCAAAAAAATATATATATTTATTCACATATGAGAGATAACGAAGATATTCAATCATCTAGCCATCTTCAACAAATATTCAACAGCAGAAATTCAAATCTATGCCATGCTATAATTTATACGCCAATTAGTAGAATTGAAACCAACGAATACATATGTGGCTTTTATGATACAAGAACAAAAACAAAAAACGATAATTCTGTATTTGGTCATTATACTGCTCTATTACCAACAAAACCTAATAGTTTAGAATTCAAACCTACATACAACTATATTGAAGATTAAGGTCGTGTTAATAACACTGTAAAAACAATTATTGCTATTATCCGTGTTAAATTGATTTTTAGTTGTTGTTACTTTTGAAATTTAACAAACTTTTTTTTTAAACTCTTTTAATTCTCTGTTTTGATTTTATTAAATAAATTAAATATATTTAAAAACCAAATTTTCTAAATTACTCTGACTCTAAGCCTAAAAGTTTTTATTGGGGGGAGGATCACAAGGAGGGGGGGCGAAGCCCCCCACTCCTTGTTAATTTGAAAAATTTATTTCTTTTTATACTCAACTTATTGGCTTATTTTCTTAATTAATTACAGGACATTTGTAAATAAATAAATAAATTAATTAATTAATCTTTTTTTAAAAAAAGATTCAATGGGAGAGAGACAAGTACAATGCTGCCTTTAAAATATTAAAGACAATGCGGCTATAATATGCTGATCATGCAAAGGTAAAGAGACAAGTCAACAAGGGAACATATAATAACCCTTCCAATTGTAATTCATTAATTTTAATTTCTCAATTAAATAACGTCAGGCTCGATAAATATGACATGCCACTAAAATAGAGCGCTTGAGTTTAGTGATTCGTCATATATTAACGGACACTGAGTTTTCAAAATCTGTGAATTCGCTATTAATGACATGACATTAATTCAGCATCTAAGTCCGGTTCTTCTTGGAAATTGAACTTTTCGAATAACGAATTCATTTTGAAAATTTCAGAGAAATCCAGTTAGTGAGATTTTACGTTATTTCATTCAATTTAATTTTATCAATTGGAAGGGTTATAATATGTTCCCTTGTTGGCCTGTCTCTTTACCTTTGCATGATCAGCATATTATAGCCGCATTGTCTTTAATATTTTAAAGGCAGCATTGTACTTGTATTTTATAATTTTATTCTGCTACAAAAAAGTTATCCAATAGTTTAATTTAAAAAAAAATCTTTTGATTGGTTGACAATTTCGAACTTTGACAAAATAGAACTTTGACAATTTAGGACTTTGACAAATTCGAACTAGACCTAAAGCTTTTAGCAGTTCAAATATTCAGCAATTCAACAATTGGGGCAATGTGAAGATTCGTATCAAAAAACATTTGTATCAAATGGGTCAAAATTTAAAATCATTTTTTAGGAGTGAACAAATTGAAAAAAACTTTGCAGAGCTGTTATTTTCATTAATTTAATTATAAAATTGAAGAGAAATTGGCTCTCAAAAACCATGAAAAACTAACTAAGATTTATGATTTGGTGCATCTTATTATTATTGAAAAAATAAACCGAAAAATTATTCGGCAATCTAATTTGGTTCGAGTGTATTTGCAGAATACTATGATTTAACCTTTAATCAGTAAAACATTTATTTAAACTGGTGCAATATCTGTTAAA
The DNA here is from genome assembly GCA_022207745.1 of Brachionus rubens. Classification (NCBI taxonomy): domain Eukaryota; kingdom Metazoa; phylum Rotifera; class Eurotatoria; order Ploima; family Brachionidae; genus Brachionus; species Brachionus rubens. Next base: position 3,837,146 of record JAJVHD010000009.1, on the reverse strand, counting down.
AATTTTTCTGGATTACTTGGTTTAGTATTACATAAATTTGATAATTGCTAAAACACGGACCACCACTTTTCCTTTGAATAAAAGACTAGCTTTCGGCGACCGATATTCTTGTTCATCTATGAGCTCTTTCTTGCGGAACAGATTGCTAAGCTCTTGGATTTTCGGTTCGGGCTGCACACTCGTTCGAATAAGGAAAACACATTTCCTCCGACCTTAAGGTCCCCCAGTTTCCGGACACCGATTTTCTGATAGAAGCTAAGCCCTGGGACCTTTAGTTCGGGCTACTTGTGCGCCCAAAGCATAAAATTAATAGAAAATTTCAACTGGCCACCATTTTTCCGCTGAACCGAAACCCCGCATTTTAAGAATAGCGATTTTCTGGTAGAGCTTTTTGTCCTCTTTCTAGTGCGCAATTTTATAGATCAGTAAGATAATGTATTCGCAAAATATGTTCGGCAGCAATATAGATAGATCTTGACCAAAGCTTCAAAAATAATCTTTGTTTTTTGATATATTAAAAAAGATTTATACACATAATCAAACTTTCCTATATTTTAACGCTTAAATTCTTACATCTAAAAATCAAATTTTTTAAAATTTAACTGTAGAAAATTCTCTCAAATAACAATAGTCTAAAAATAGCACTTTCCAATTTTTAAACTGTATAGAAATTCAACTTTCCAGTTTATTCACTCGAAATTGTTGCATCATTTATACCATTCGATCGACTTTATATGAAGCTAGAAAAAAGAATATCCCAAGTATTCCAAAGAATTGAGATGAAATTAAGCTAGGGGGTAAATATATTCTAACTACGTCGGATCAGCTTTTTTTGTTTTTTGATACAAACGACAAGGATCGTATTATTTCTTTTGCGTCAAACTTGGGTTTTGAGTTATTGTCTAAAAGTCCTCAATAGCATATTGATACTACGTTTAAAGCCTCGCCAAGAATTTTCTATTAGCTTCTAATTATTCATGCTTATGTTGACGGTGTAATGTATCCTTGCGTTTATGTTTTGATGAACGGTAAAAGTTATTATGCTGCAAATTTGGGCTTTATGTTCAATCCAGTCCGACTGACTTCAGACTTTGAGATAAAATTATTCAAGCCGTAACAATTTCATTTTCCGAGAATCGATTTAAAGGGTTGCTTGTTCCATTTCACTCAAGCTGTACTTAGACATTTGTTACAAATTGGATTAAAAAAAAGTACAGTCACAGTGAACAATTTAGAGAATGGACCAGAAAGATAATTGCTTTGACATTAGTACCTGTTGATCGAGTGTCTGATGCATTTGGGTTGTTAAAGAATGAGTCCTTACCAAATTTGGTTGTATATTTCATAAAGTTTAATTATTCGACATTATTTTTTAAGAAAGTTATAATTTTGGATGTTAGAATTTTGAAAAGTCATAATTTAAGATAACATCAAAATGATATAAATTTTACGTTGAATTTTTAGACGTTAAAATTTGGGAAAGTTTGAAAATTGGAAGACACCATTAAAAAATTGATATCGTAATCTCTAATTGAATATCAATAATTAAATATTAAATATTTTAAAGATTAAAATTTTGGAACTTTTGTTAAGGATCTAAAATACGAATTTCGAAAAAGAGAATCACCCTATAGCTAAGATAGAATTTTTCACTATACGACCTAGTGTTTTCTTTTACTTATCTTTATTAAATGGAGTACAGAACTTTGTCAATCAATAATGTCAACTGATGGTTATTTTATTCAAATAGGAAAATTTTGGCAAACGTTTCCTTTTTAAAATAAAAAAATTTATATAGCCAAGATAAATATTTTCCCCTTTTAAATTGACCATAAAAAATCGATTCTTAAAAACAATTTAGTTTTATAGATGTGAACCAAAGCAAGAAAATTAGTAAAAACACCTTTTTTCGTTCATTTTTTCCATTTAAAAAGGGAAATAGAAGCTACTTTTACGACACTGCTCTTTCAAATGTTTCTGAAATGAACGTAAAGATAATTAGATATTGACCTTCTAGCTATATTTCCTCGGCTATTCTTTACCTGTGATTTGAGAAATTTATTTTAGTGTCTAAAATTTTTTATTAGTGTCAGGAAAAAAAATGTCTTGAATAAGCAAAAAAAAATTTAATTCACTCATTAGTTTAGTGTTTAAAACTCTTAACTCATTACAAAAATACTTAATTTTGGTTTGACAAAGATTCAAAAATTTATTGTTCTAAAGAATTTTTACTTAAAACAGAATAAAGGAAAAAATAATGCTCAATGAAACTTCGTTTTTATAACGTAGGACAATGTTGGCAGGCGTATTTTAAACTTTTACCAAAAATAAAGGTTTTTTTCGACCTTTATCTTATCAAAAAAGTAAAGATTTATCCATTTCCTTTATTTTTCTGAAAACTGATTTTTCCTTTACAAAACACTTAAATATAGCCACTTGAAGCATAAAGAAAAAATAAAGGTAATAGAGGTAAAACCTTTACTTTATTCGTAAAGTAAAGCCGGTATCCCTTGTTTTGACTTATGATAACATTTTTTAACATAAAACTAAATATAAAAAACATCATTAGTTGGAAATAATTTTTTAAACACTTAAATAAGTAATTTGAACACAAAATAAATGTATTGAACAATTTTTCGAACACTAAATTAAATAATTAGAAAACGCAACTAATATTCTCTCTATTTCCTCAAACTAAAAGGCTCGATTCAAGCATTTACTTATTGTAAAATACTTTAACACTAAGTAAATGCTTGAATATGTTCACCCAATAGCTAAGATAGAATTAGAATAATTCTATCATTTTTCGAATTAAAAATACTAAATTGAAGACTCTAAATAATCGGATAATATGTTTTATTAGTTAGACCTTTTGATCTTTAGCCACAAAACATATTAAATTGGTTGTCTATTGTGATAGACACTTTTAACTTGTTGATAAATTATTTTATTTTATGGAATCTTAATCGAGTTTTTATAAAAAATTAAAATAAATTCTTAATTCAGACTTTTGGATTTTGATGTTTTGATTTTCTGTCTTTGATCAAAAATATTACACTTGTTATTGCACTTAGTATCATTGCAGCTGTAAAAGAAGCACCCGAAAAAAGAAATGGATACAAAATTGAACCAAAACTTTGAGAGAACACTCCTTTAAAAAAAATTATTATTTTTTATTTTCATTTAATTTAGAGGCTAGAATAAGAAAATTACCTGCCAAGAATGGTCCTAACATTGCCCCGAGACCTCTTGACATATTAAGTATTCCACTTGCATTTCTAAATCTGGTCGAACCAACAATTTCAACTAAATATGGCGTTGATAAACTATGAACTCCTGCCATTGGTATCGCAAAAACAACTGCAAAGACTAATTGCAAGTAAAAAGTTGTCAAAAAATAATACGAAAATAAACAAATAATTGCAATAAATAAGCAAATTGTGTTCATATAAATGGCTCTCATTATTTTTCGATCATACAAAAATCCTAGTAATAACCTCACTGGTATATTTGCAATACCAGCTGTGCTTATTATCCATGGATAATTGGTTATGCCTAATTCTTGTGCTCTGAATGGAATGTAAATGAAAGGTACGTAATAAGTGAAAAATACAAAAAAACCGGATATGACTATTAAGAGAAACATTTTCTCTTGTTTGAGTAATCCAAAATTGTTTACTTCTTTGAGTAATCGTATAAGAATACATTTTTCCGTTTCAATTTTGGTAGGTTCAATTTCTCGATTTTGGTTCAAATCTTCCAATTCTCTTAAAAAAAAAGTTTCTAAAAGACTTTTTTAACATTGAAGTTCGAACGTACTCATTTTCATTCTGATGCTTTTTTTTGTAATACTCAATAGGTCTTAAAAGGCAAGCTATTAAACCACAACTTGCAACCAAAGACCCTACGATTACCATTGTGTATTTCCATCCGAAATTTTTAAGTAAAAAATTTGTCAAAGGTGCAAAAGCAAAAGCACCAAAACCTGAATCAAGAAAAAAAAATTAATTGAGATAAAGAATAACATTTAGTGTTTACCTGCCGAAGCCATCATAATTCCGTTCGCAATTCCTAATTTTGTATCAAAATAATCAACCAAAATGATGAAACCAGTTAGATATGTACAACCATAACCGACACCTCCGATAAAACCCAAAGCGAATATCATTGCATAAAATGAAGGTAAAATTGCACACAAAGCGATCATTGAACCAAACACAAAAGCTGATATAATTATTATGGTTCGACAGCTGAATTCTTTGGCCAAAGCTGAAGAGAGTGGACCTTCAAAATTAAAAATCTATACCTAAGTTTATTATTGAATTTTTTTTAAGCTGTTTTTTACCACTTGCATACAAAAAACCAGTGTTTAGACTTTGTAGTAAATTGGCAACGCCTTGTGGTACTTGAAAATGATTTTGTAGATCTTTTAGAATGATGCCAAATGAGTACATCCAACCAATAAGAATAAAGTGAATAAGCTTTCAATAAGTCAAAAATTAAAATTTTATAAAATTTCTTTTTCGTTTTTGTTTACTGATATTGATAAAAGTATTATCCATCCATAGCCACCATTTGGTTTTTTAAATTCAATATTTTTGTCCAAATCGTTTCTATTTACATTTTTAGACTTAGTTTTAGGTGTTTTCGACACTAAAATTCAAAATTCTTATTACAAAACTTTACGGGTTTGTTTTATACAATTTAAAAGAGATTGTACATTAAAAAAGAATGTAAGTTTGATCAGAAACCCTAATTCAAAAAAATATATCATCCAAAAAAACAGTATACAATCCTAGTCATTCAAAACTTCCAAATGAACCTCCATGAACGTACACGAACCTTCCTAAAACTTTAAAAGCATTCATGAACCTTCATGAACGTTCAAGGTTTTTAAGGTTCAACTTGAACCATGAAGCTTCATATTTCTTCATGTATTTTCATTATTTTTCTAAAATTTTCTTTTTTTCAAATTTGAAAATATGAAAATTTTAGAAGATTAGAATGATTTACATTTTTGAAGCTTCGTGAACCTTCATGAAGGTTCATTTTTGGAAGTTTTGAATGAACAGGGTTGTATCTAATGTTTTTTTGTCGTAATTGATTTCTGCAGCAGTCAAAAAAAGCAAGCCTTCATTTATTTATAAAAAACAATCAATACCACGTTATTCATCACATAATTTGAAAAGCAGAACTTTAAATTTTCTTATTGTAGTCTTCTTGTTCTAGATTTCTATCTATATTATAACTTGGGACAATCATTTAACGATGAGTATTTTTGAAAGCAGTTAAATAGGGTTATTGAAAATTTTAGACTTTGGCTTTTTCTCTCATAACAATTGAATTTAAGATCTATTTTCTTGTATTACATTATAAGTTGAAAATTAAATGTTCAAAAAGGGTTGATTATGGAACAAATTTAGGAATTGATACGAAAAATATTTTAGACTCAGTTAAAGCTCATTATCTATATAGTATTTAAGAAAAAAAAATATTGGAGATTTCCGAGAGAAGTGAATAGAGATCTCAGGAGAATAAATGTAGAAAACCTTGTCAAGATTCTCTTGTTTTCCTTGTAGATCTCCACGGAGATTAAGACCAGGGATGATTTTAGATTTTCAGTGAAATTCGTGTCAATCTGAAAAAGGCTAGTCACTACTTGAGCGTTATATTTTCTTTCTTAAATTTTAAAAAGTTTGAATCAATAGCGGGCATGATTATCACGATTTTTCGTTTTTTTTTGTCTTGAAGATTCGATAGAAATCTACAAAAACTAAAACTAGTTAAAAAACTCATTACGAGATAATTGAATTAAAGTTAGAACAAACTTGATAAACTGTACAAAAATATGAAACAATTCGGTTAATCCTGCTAACATATTTAAACCTCACTTCTTTAACCACGTGATTTAGTCACGTGATACATTTGAAACGTTTAAAACCCATCATTTCAAAAATATTAAAGCATCTCTACTTTTTGATGATGTGTAACTTTAGGGTGGATACAACGCATGTTTCATTTTTGTTTCAAACAACGCTCTCTATAAATAGAAATCCTTTTCAAATATTTTTATTCTTCTTTTGTTTTGTTTTGTTTTAATAAACTATTAAAATATCAACCGTCTTTTATTTTGGTTGGCCTGGCTGGTTCATGCTACACTTCTTAATGGTTAACTGATTTATAATTTTCAGATAAAACTGAGCCTAAATAAGAGTTTTTGTAAAAATATGTCAGCCGGTTAAGCCGTAATAATAATATATAATTCGTATCTACAATCAAAAATTCCAAAAATGAACCTGAACCTTCAACAATATTCATGAACTTTCATGGTTCAAGGAGTCCTGAAAAGAAGGTTCTCCTTAAGCCTTGATTTTCGGAAGTTTTGAATTGACATATGTACTCATTAATTTTAAGGGGGTTACCCGAAAACTTCAGGTTTTGGATTCGGGTAGGATATGGGTTGCCCATAAATTTGGGTATATATACCAAAAACCCAATTATGATCGAAAAAAAGTCTTTTAAATACCCAAATTTCTTCTTTAACCATGGCCTACTTAAAAATTCGGCCAATGAGAAAGTCGTTCTTAAGCTTCTTCTAGCAAGTCATATCTCATGGTAAGGCTGCATACTTTATTTTTATCTTTTGATTCCAATTTTTTTTAATCATCATCATCATGACCATTTTAAGACCTCTGTAATCTTAATAATCGATCGTAAAAACTGTTTTTTTTTAAACTTTTTCCTTACCTTATAATCGAATGTCATCGAATATTTTGATATTTTTGTTAATTATTTGATATGGTTTTAATAAATTTATTACAATTTGAAAGAAAAAATAGCTGATTTGGTATTTTTATTTTAATGTTTAATACACGCACTGCTAGTGAAAAAAGGTGCACCGTCTATTAAACCGTATCGTACCAAAACTTTGGCAGACTCGTGAGGTGTAAAATTACGTTAAAGAAATATTCTTTAGTATTAAAATCTTCGTCTTAATGAGTTATATTTATTTAAATACTTTCAGTGATTTACTCCTTAAAATGAATTGAAACGAATCAGTCAAAGTTTTGGTAAGGTATGTTGGACTATTGTAAATGTGTTGTGTAGAAATACTGTAAATTCAATTTGGTTTAGTAACGGTCTTTTCTAAAACTCGATTTTGGTATAATGAACGTTCTTTACATAAAAATAATATTTGAACTTAATTATCATCTTCCATGTGTCACAGTCTTTTTCGAATTAATTAGAATAACGAGAGTATCGCATTTAATTTAAAAAATGGTTAGATTAGAAAATTTTGCTTTAAAAGTCTTAAGTATTGTACAGTAACTATTACATGTAATTATAAGCGTGGCAAAAAACAACCTCTCTTAGGTTAAAATTACATGTACTTGACACTTTAAAAAAATATAAAATAATTGAAACTTTAACAAAAAAAATATTTTATATCACCCAATGCTCAATAAACATTGTTAATCTTGCAACATTTTTCAAGTTTATTTTATCATAAAAATTTTATCAAATTGAACATCGTCAATACGAAATTAGACACAGAAATTATTATTTCATTCATCTTAAAAAATGTGTAATTAATTATCGTTTATGATTTTTTTTTAAAGAAAATTTTTTTTTAAAATTCATTTGACGAGTTTTGAAATTTTGTTTTTATAAAAATGCATGACCTATTTAAATGAAAACTCTCATTTGAACGCTTTTAATATTTGTATCAAGTCTCTTGTACCTAATTGGTCTTTTTTGGAAGACAAAAACTAGGCGACTTGAAAATTAAGCACCTAGTCGCGTGGATAGACTATAGACGGTCGAATGATTTATTAATTCGTGGTGACTTAAAATAAGGATTCTGAAAAGACCAATATAGCAAGTAAAGCGATCGGTTCAAAAAAGTATTGGCTAGCCTTTGGCTAGTGATTCCATTTAACAAATTTTGACGTGAGTTGTACATCTTGTATTTCGAATATCTAGTTGATTGAAACCACAGATCAGAGATGCGGAGTTGACAAGTATCGAAAAAAAAAAAAAATTTTTTATTGATAAAAATTTGAAATTGGCTGCGTTCAACACAAATTTCTATCTTACATTTTTTTTTTAAAAATAAAAATGACAATGTTTAACACAAAATTGCTTCATTTCGCATGTTTTTTTTTATATTTTTTTTGTGTTAACCAGTCTTTTTTTAGGTGATTTGAAAAAAAAAATTAGTTTCTTTGACTGAATGTTCGACCAAAAATAAGAATCTCCTAAAACAACCGTTTCTTGTGTCTAAAGATTTTAACTGTTAATTAAAGGAAATCCCTTCTAAGTATTGTCCTAATTTAAACATTGTCATTTTTATTTAAAAAAAAAAAATGAGTGATAGAAATTTGTGTTGAACGCAGCCACTCTCTAAAAATTTTTTTGTTGTGATTAAAAGTTAAAACTAATTTTTTAAATTTCATTGGTGTTTGTCGTTTCATATTTAGGTGCTTTAAAGAGTCCTAATTTACTTCCAAAGCTAACTAAAAGAGCTAGAACTAAACCAACTGAAAAACATATAGCCGAATACCAAAACGCGGCTAATGTTATCCCTAATTTGTCTGAAATGAAACCTTTAAATAGAAATAACATTAAATTTGAAGTCTAAAATAAGAAATTTGAGTTTATTCAAATACCTCCCAAAAATGGTCCTATAAAACATCCAAAACCTCTGAACAAATTAATAATACCCATTGCATTTGAAAATTTTTCCATTCCAACAATGTCCTTTAAATATGGAGTTGTGATACAGTTAATACCAGCTAGAATTAAATTCATTAAAATTTTAATTCATAATTTTGAGGTCGATTAAAAACTACCGATTCCGATTGCGAAAGCAACTGAAAAACAAAGTTGTAAAGCGTATGTGTTCATGAAGGAATATGACCATAATGCAGCAGTTGCAATTACTGCACAAATAGTGTTCAAGTTAATCGGGGCGATGTATCTAGCATCGGCCAAAAAACCGAAACCCAATCTGGCAGGGATGTTGATAAGACCTTTAATATTTATTGTTAACAAGAAAATTTTTATATTGAAATTTTTTGAATATTTACCAATTAATCCTAGAATAAATGAAGGATCATTAATTCCGATTTCTTTTGCTCTGATTGGAACATAGATAAATGGAATAAAATATCCCGCAAAAACAAAAAAATTTGATAAAGTTATGAATAAGAATCCTATATTTTCTTTCAAGAGGCTCAAATTTGTCATTTCTTTCAATATATTGAGGGTTAAATTAATGCATCCTGAATCATCTTTATCAGCTGCTAAACTAAGAACACTTCCACTAAATGTTTGTACTTCGTCAGTTGGGTCTTTTTTCACTAATGACCTATGGTTAAACAAATTTTGAATAAAATGTAATTGTAATTATTTTTTTTAAAAATTTTTTACTTTGATTTTAGTTTTGTTGGGACTGGTCTCAAGAGAGCACCCATTAAACAACATTCTAGAATAATTGAACCTAAGATTATGAGCGTGAATTTCCAGTCGAAATTACTAACTAATATTTGGGAAAATTTTGCAAAGACAAAAGCTCCAACACCTTAAATTGAACTTGTCATAAGATTTTTTTTTGTTAATTTTTTTAATTTGATCTTTACGCACCACTTCCAGCCATGGTAACACCAGTTGCAATACCTTGTAATCGATCAAAATATTGAGCTACAATAATCAATGAAGCGATATAGGTACATCCAGTCGAAATACCTTAATTTTAATGGATTAGTTTTTTTTATTGGAAAATTAAGTCTTCTTTTTCAATCGTTTATCTAAATACATTTTAAAATGCTCTCTGCTCGAGGCAATCTTGATTAAAATAAACTTATTCCACAGGATAAAAAAAACGTATTAATTTCATCACATTTGACATGTAACTGAATTGACACATTGATCGAAAAGCCGTATTTCAACGGGCTTACGATGATAAATTACTTATTTTAATTGTAATTTATCTTATCGTCTGTGAATAAAGATTTGCTCATTAGAGTAAGTAGGTTCCGTCAGCTTTAATCCTGGCATCAGTAAGAGACTAGTCATTCATTACCGTATAATGATGCTAATTGACGCAACCGAAATTTTTTAGACGAACAGACATCAGAACAATCTTGATTTCAGGATCAGAATTTCAATCAGGATTTGTTCCTACAGTACATTTCTGAAATAAGTAAACATGTTTCGGAGCATTGCTTAAGACGCTCCGGCGCATTGCTTAAGCACGCAAAAGAAATATTTTCAATGCGCAAGCGCATGATAATTTATTTTGATACAATTTTTTTTCGCGTTTATGCGCAATAAATATTGTGCTTCGAAACTTTGCTTAAGACGCGCAAGCGCATTGCTCCTGCGCGTCTTAGGCAAAGCTTCGGAGCATGCTGCGCATTGCTTAGGCAGAGTGTCAACTTATTTCAGAAATGTACTGTATAAAAGCTGATATATTTTGTTATTCATATTTTTATGCTAAAGAAATTTCGATATTGATTTTTTTGGTAAAGGGCTGAAATGAGCCCGAGTAGACATTTTTAAAAGTGAAATTTACCTCGAGGTCTAAAGCGAGCTAAATTTTCCCGAAAGAGGTAAATGTGCGATTTCTACGTTTTCAATTTTCTTTTTTTAAGTATTGGGCTTAATTACTGAATTTAATAACTTCAGAACAAAAAGTGGTGAGAATATATTTGGGTATGTGTATTCAAAAAATAGCTAATAAGTTCATTGTTAACAGATTGGTCCTAAAATTCACTACATTCAAGCTGTCAATATTCAACAACATCAATCTAGTTTATGATGAAGCAACAAAAATTTTTGATAAATTATATTTAAATTTTAAGATTTTTTTTATTTTTGAAAAAATATTTTTATATTCAATTTATACATTTTATTTTATTGAATAAATGGTTAATCAGTCTTTAATTAGGCAAGGGCACTAGCCTGTTGATTAACCTTGAACTTCAGCCAATCAGAAAACTCAGCACAAACCTAAACTCAAGTTTAAATACAGTGGTGATTTGATAAGAGGATTTTACTAAAATTTATATAAATTATCGTAAATTATTGAATTTTGACCAAAAATTACGTACAATACCGTAAAATCACAAAAGTAAAAAAAACGGAATTTACCATTTTTAATGGTTTTTCAGGTAGATTTACGTTAATTTTTGGCAATTTTGGTAGAAATAAAAAATGCCAGTCATTTTTACGGTCAAATTTTTTAGAAGTCTAAGTACGAAGTCTCAAAACATCCAGTTTGGGAAACTAAATGTTTCAAATAATATATCAATGCTTCTTTTTTGGTTTTAGAGGAAAATATTATCGACCCTAAAAAAATCGTTAATATACTAGACATGGTTTAATACAAGTTAAAGGGTTTTATTGCAATGAACTGCCATAGCCTAACGGCTTTACTCGACTTGTCGAGTCGCAGTTACTACTACTACATATTTCGAAATTTAGTAGAAAAAAAGACTGGCATTTTTTATTTTACCAAAATTTTCAAAAATTATCGTAAATTTACTTCAAAAACTGTTATAAATGATAAAATCCGAATTTTTTACGTAATTTTTAGTAAAAATTCAATAATTTACGGTAATTTACGGAATGTTACATTGTCGCAAGAACCACTGTAATTTGGCTCTTATTCGGGTCTTTTCCGAGAAGATGTACGATATATAATAATGAAATTTAATGTACAAGTCCACCTCAACATTGAGTAAGCTCATAATATAGATTTGAAAAAAAATATGTTCTATTTATTAAGCCTTTTTAAATTTACAATTGAATTAAGTAATTCAATACTTTTCTTTTCAACAAAAAAACTTAATCTCTTTTAAACTAATACTCAGCTATCTCTTTATGTAATTTGATTCAAATTGTTTGAACTGTAACATACTTTTTTTAAAAAATATTTTTGCCACGTGGGTCAAAAAAATTTCAATTAAACGATTGAACAAAAGCCAGACTATGAATATTAATTTAACAAACCTCCAATAACTCCGTAAGCAACCATAATTAAATAGATTGACGGCGCGTAAGCCGATGCAACATAACATAAAGCGGTTATTACAGCTCCTCCCATTACAACTGGTCGAATACCCAATTGATTCGAAAGACCAGCGACAATTGGACCTTTAAAACAAAAAAGGTTATGTTTTTTTTTGATTTTCTCACTTAAAGAGTTAAATATTATTACCGCTGCAAAATAAAAATCCAGTGTTCAAACTAGACAATAAATTAACTTGCTCTTGATTTACTCCAAAATGAACTTTAACGTCTGGAAGTACTAAACCAATTGAATACATACAACCATCAATTATAAAACTGATTAGCTTTGAAAATTTTCAAGAGTTGAAATTTTTGAAATTTAGAAAAAAATATAAACTTACAAAACATGCGATTAAAACAACCCAACCATATCCACCATCTGGCGGTGCTGGTACTCTGTCTAGTTTCTTCCCTGACATTTCTTTTTTTTTTTAAAAAAAATTAAAAATTCACTCAATAAAACGAGTAGTTGAAAAAATAAAGCTTTTGACTTTGTTTAACAACTTAACAACGAATAGATAAATCCTTTTAAACAACAACAAAAAAATAGAATTTTATCTAAAACCTTAGCTTAGCATTTATCAAAAAAGTTTTCTCTTTTCTTTTTTTTATATTTTCAAAACGGACACTTCGAAAATAAGAGGGGAGAAATATTAGAACACACTCAAAACTCTATCTTATATTTCATAGTTTTGGGTAACATCTCATGTGATTTTTGACTAAATTTTATCAAGATAAACCAATATCTTTTAGGTGTTATCTAATTGTTTGATAAGAGACGAAAAAAATCCAAAAAAAAAATTTTAAATTTTTTTCTTGTATATATTTAAACAACACAAACTTTGAAACCTATATAAATTTTATCGTCTTTCTTTCAATAGACTCAATTATACGAAAAATTGTAATACGAAACGAAACATAATTTTATCATAAAAAAAAAACATAAAAAAATACGTACGGATTTTCCGAATTTCGATATCCTCATGTTCTGTTTCGGCCATTGTCTAAAAATTGTATTCTAAACAAAAAAAAAATTAAGAATTTTGTAGTTAAAATTAAAAGGCGTTCCTATTTTGTGTACGCTTTAGATTCCTTTGTTGAGGGGGTTATTTAAATAACAAAAAAAAACTGGTTTCTTTTTATTTCGTTATAATTTTTTTTTAGTTGTGTTATTTTTTGATGCAAATTTAAATTCTAGTAATAATTTTTTAACTCTCAATATATTTATATAAAATTATATTTTCTTATTTATTTCGAGGAATCTCTCTTGTTATTTTTTTGAAAAGGCATCTGAAAATGAAAGATAATAGAAAAAAAATTTCAGCCAGTCTACGATCTAGCATAAATAATTTCGATTCGGGTAATCGAAAACAAAAAGAAAGAAAAATTTTTATTAGACATAAGTTGCTTCAAATCCATATAAAAAAAAAATAATTTTATTTTTGCTGACTGATTTATTTTTTGTAGATAAAAAAAAAATATTCGGTCATCGATTTTTTTTCATTTTTTTCGCAAAATTTTATTTTTATTTTTTATTTAATTTTTTGTAATCGAGTCGACTTGGAACTATGGTAACGAAGAGTGTCTATAACTTATTTTAGTTTAATTTTCTTTCATTAAACCTTTATTTAAAAAAGCGTTGCGTAGACGTAATGCCATTGATGTTTTTGTAAAAGACCTGAATTAAATTTTTTTTTAAATTTTCTGATATTTATTAGAAAACAAAAAGAGATCTGTTTTAAATTTAAAATTGACATAAATATTTAAATGAGACCTCAAAAGTGTTCAAAGCATAAGGGACTGATAATTTTCAAGTTATAAAAATCTAAAACATTTAACCCGGTTTTGTATTCTAAATATTTACCGCACAGGGTAAAGATAAACAATCTTTTTTTTAAATAATTTAGATAAGGCTATCATTAATTAAAATTCATTATTTAAACTTTGATTTTACTATGAAAAGAAAAAAATCTATGCACTTGATCATGTTAAGACCTAAAACAGGGTTAGGTATAATCATTTGAATTAACATAATCATTCAAAAAAAAAAAAAAAAATTAACATAAAATTCAAATTGCAATGACAAACTTGCAAGTTGGCGAGTTCAATAAGTTTAAGTTTGAACTCGAGGTTCTTTTACGGAACCTAACAGAGAGAGTTAACGTCCTAGAGGGAGAGAAGAAAGCATTGGCTGCAGAGAACACAGATTTGAAGAACAGAGTTGAAGAATTGGAAACTAAAATACAAACGGTCGAAGAAGTGAACAAGACAATGCCTCAAACTCGATTGTTTTCAAATTTGTTTGACAACAACCATCAAGACAACTTCGAACTGAACCTAATAAATGCAGTTAACACAAATCGAGATGAAGAAAAAAGAAAGGAGAAAAATATTCTTATTTTTGGAACAAGGTTCAGCGAAAATAAAGAGGAAGATGAGAGATTAGTGAATGATTTATTTCGTGCAATCGATGTTCGTCGTGGTAAAATTCATTCAGTAAAACGGTTTAAGAGAAAAGATAATTCGGATACGTCACCCCTACTAGTCGAGTTGCAAACGAAATCTGATAAAATCGAAGTCCTAAAAAATGCAAAAAAACTAAGAAACTCGGCACAATTCAGCAGGGTCTTTATAGGTCCGGATCAGACCCTAGCCGAAAGAAACCTCACAAAGGTATTGATTCAACTCAGAAACGATGAAAACAGCAAGCTTGTTGAAGGTAGTGGTTTTAGATATGGAATTCGAAATAGAAGAGTTGTTAAGGTTTGGCCCAGAGATGGGTCGAACTGAAACGATTGTGTTAAAATAAACTCAAATAATCACCAAAGTAATATCAATAATTCGTTTTTTCTCAATAAGAATACAAACAATTCTACAAAACTTAATAATAACTTCAATCAAAAATCCAATTCCTTTAAATATCAATAATCGTCCAAATCAAATAGACCAAAAAACAACCATTCAAATAATAATCGTTTTTTAAATTTTGGTACACAAATCCCACATCCCTTGAGAACAAATTCCATGAATTTATTTGTAATATTAAAGCAACGAGAACTGATATAGCTATGGTTAGTGAAACGTGGTTTAAAGCAACGTCAATAGTTCATGTTGAGGGCTTTAATATTTTTAGAAAAGATCGAAACGGTCGAGGAGGTGGAGTTTGCATTTACGTAAACGACAAAATCAAATCGTTCGAATATACAGTTGATCTAGATATAGATACAAACATAGAACATGTTTGGTGTGGTCTGGTTATTAATGGACAAAAGATCCTTATTGGTTGTATATATAGACCACCCAACGCACCTTTAGAACAAAAATGGTCAAATTAACAAACTTCTTCACAAGATCAGTCACTTTAATTCTAGTAGATAATTTGACTCTCTTGTAATAGCTGGAGACTTTAATTATCCAAATATCCGATGGAGCAATGGTTCGATGTGGTTAGAAACAAATAATCAAAGCTCAGCTGAAATTTGTAAGTTGCGTCCAAGACAGTTTCCTAGCCCAAGTAGTTGATCAGCCAACATTCAAAACGAAGGATTCATTCACTAACGTCCTTGATTTAGTCCTTGTTGACGATGACAAGCGAATAATAGAGGTTAATTTTGGTCCTCAACTTGGTAACAAAGAACAGGGTCATCTGATCATAATGTGGGATTATGATTTAGTTATTGACTCCGAGCCGTCCTTTGACAACAGGAAATTAAATTACTCTCGTGGGGATTATAACAAGTTGAGAACAATGCTAGAAGAAATAGACTGGAGTGCAAAGATGAATAATTTAAACGTACAAGACAGCTATCGTGTTTTTCTGAAAATTTACAATGAATGTTGTTCAAAATGTATTCCGTCGAAGATACTTAGAAATAAAAAAACAACCTCCATGGCTTAACAAGGAATTGTTGAGCACATTAAAATAAAGAATAATTTATGGAAAAAATATTTAGCGAGTAATAAAAGTCAGACAGTATTGAGCGAGTACAATCGTCAGAAAAAAATCGTTAGTCAAAATATTAAATCGACAGTTAGAGAGTACGAACAAAAAATGGCAATTATGAGTAAAACGAATCCAAAGTTATTCTACCATTATGTCAACAGTCAGTATAAGCCACGTGAACCGATCAAAGTACTTAGAAACTGTAGAAGCGAAGTGACAGCCGCCTTAAGTGAAATATTTGAAACGTGTAATCAACAATGTCTCAGCGTGTATGTAGTGGAGAAAGATAATCAACAGTTCAATTTAGAGCATAGGCCAAATAACATACAATTGTTAGATCCGAGTATTACGTTTTCGATCGAAAACGTCTCAAAGAAAATTGAGAAAATTGATCCGAGTAAAGCAATGGGGAATGATGAAGTTCATCCGAGAGTACTGAAAGAAACGCACCTCAATATTTCCAAACCGTTGTTCTTAATTTTTATTAAGTCATTTGTTTCAAGTGAGGTCCCTGTAGAATGGCGCGAAAGCCAACGTGACACCACTGCATAAAAAGGGTAGCAAACTTGAAGCTTCAAATTTTCGACCGATTTCTCTTACGTCGGTCGTGTGTAAAATAATGGAGAGCATTGTAAAGGATGCAGTTATGAATCATTTAGCAAGCAACAAGTTGATCAGTAAATGCCAGCATGGGTTTTGTTCCAAATAAGAATTGTGTAACCAATTTGTTAGAAACATTGGATCTCCTAAGCGAAAGTGTTCATTTGAAAAAAGCAATCGATATAATTTACATGGACTTCTGCAAAGCTTTCGACAAAGTACATCATAAAAGGCTAATTTACAAGTTATACCGCTATGGTTTAAACGAACAGTTAATAAAATGGGATAGAAGCGTTTTTAACACATAGAAGACAAGAGTAGTTCTTGGTAGCGTCTGTTCTTCGTGGAGGGATGTTATTAGTGGTGTTCCACAAGGTTCGGGTTTGGGTCCGATACTTTTTGTAATTTTTATAAATGATTTACCGGATAATGTCCAAAACATTTGCAAAATGTTTGCAGACGACACAAAGATGATAAGTGTGGTCGACAGCGAAGAAAAAATTTCACTCTTGCAAAAAGATATCGATACTTTGTACAAGTGGTCAAAAGAATGGCTAATGGAATTTAATGAGGATAAGTGTGTTGTGATGCATTATGGTCCAAACAATCAAAAATGTGAATACCTTTTGGGCTCAGCGGAAAACAGTCACAAGCTAACCGAATCATCTCAAGAACGCGATTTAGGAGTTGTTTTTAGTAACAACTTGAGTAATACAGCACACATAGGAGTAGCTACTAAAAAAGCGAACCAGGTTCTAGGGTTGATAAAACGCTCATTCAAGTACCGTGATAAAAATACCATAAAAAAACTCTATACAAGTTTAGTAAGACCTCATTTAGAGTACGCGGTTCAGGTCTGGAATCCGCACTTAAAGAAAGATATTTCAAGTATTGAAGGTGTTCAAAGAAGAGCAACAAAAATTATTGGTGAACTACGTAATTTGAGTTACGAAGATCGACTGGAAAAGCTAAGCCTTACATCTCTAGAGGATAGAAGAATGAGAGGTGACTTAATTGAACAATTTAAAATAGTTAAAAATTTTGACAAGGTTGATTGGCATTTTCCGTTGAACCAAACATCAGAACATTATGGGACAAGAAGTCACAATCAAGGATTTGAGAAACAATTGGTTCGAAACTGCAACCAAAGATTCAATTTTTTCACTAATCGTGTAGCAAATGCTTGGAACAATTTACCAAGGGATGTTGTCGAACAAACAACAACAAATGATTTTAAAAACAAACTAGACTCGTATATTAAAAATATAAGAAAAACTTAGCAGGCTAATATAGTGCAACTAATCCTTGCGCTCCGTTAAGGATGATAATCCATCCTTTTCTATAGCCTTTATTTATTTATTATTAATTGGTCCGGATGTTCAAAAGCTTTCAAAAGTTTACACAATTTTTTCGAAGCTTTTTATAATTTTGAGGCTTCTAACGACCTCGGAAATTATTTCTCGGACTCTTTTTAAAATGTTTCGGATATTTTTGAGGACGTTCGGGACCTGAAAATTTATGAAAATGTTTGAAAGGTTGTGAAAAATTTCATTTTTGGAACATCCAGGTTAGTAAATAAATATAAACAGCTGTTTTAGCTAACATTTTTTAAATTTCGGCTTATCGGATTATCTTGCAATAAACAATTTTCCCAAATCTTCTTTGAATAACTCAACAATGAAGGGTTAACTTAAAGTGTTTTTGATGCATTTTGATGTATTCTATTCCAAAAAGGCACACTAAGAATTGTCTTTTCCGAAAAAAAGTGGCCTTAGGCGGCCATTAAATACAAGACTTAACGGTAGATTACAGTTAGGGTTAGGGTTGGTTTATTTTAATGTATAGTTTCATGAACGGACGAATTCTTATAAATAACATACCAGATTGTAGAAAATAAAATTTCCTAAATTTTGATATCCTTAAAGTTTTTATTGTGAAAATTATTTTCAATAATTACACAGCGGTCTTTCCTTAAAAAAAACAGGTTCTAAAACCGGTCTAATTCAAATATAAGGCCAATGCAAAGTACAAATTCATATCCTACATCCCATGAGATAGAGAATTTAATTTCCTACAATCTGATATGTTATTTATAATTATTTGACCATCCTATGAAACAATTAATTATATAAAACGATTTTTTGAAGAAAACAGGTCGCCAACCTTAATTACAATGATCATTAAGAGGCTGTTTTGTCTAAAATTATATTACAGTGATTCTTGTGAAAATGGAGCATTCCATTCAGAACGCGTTCCGAACTGTCTTTTAAAATAGCTCCTTTCTCGTTCTAAACGTGTTCCATAAGGGTTCCGCCCTGTTTTTAGTTAGAAAGAAATGAGTCTTGAAACGGAAACAAAACCCTTATGGAAAACGTTTAGAACCAGATTGGAACTGTTTTAAAAGACTGTTCTGAACGCGTTCGTAACGGAACGTTCAGTTCCCGTTCTAAAACTTGATTCGATAATGAGAATATAATGAAACTTTATTGAAACTTTTTGAACTCGAACCGGGCAGTTTTTTTGTGACGCGTTCCAATTGAAACGTTGGTTGTCACAAGAATCAATGTTATTTAAGCGAAAAAAGCTATCTATGTATATTTCTGCGGTCAAAGTCAAAGTTCTTGAATCCCTTTTGCTTTATTTTTATCTGCTTCAACCACCTGTTTCATCCAAATTTTCGATAATCGCCCATCACTGGTAAAAAAAACTTGAAGCATCATTTTTTCTTAGTTCTCTAAAAACCTTAAGACTAAAAAAAAAGAACTTTAAACAAAGCCCGAATTTAATTTCTTGCTTTCTACATAAAAAAAAGATGAAGCATCTTTATTAAAAGAACCATAAAATTAGTTATAAAAACCGGTTCTTTAAAGGTAAATCCAGAGTTGGATTCTCGTTTGAAACTGTCTTAGATTTGGAACAGATACAATATTATCCCATGCTGCCCGGTTCCGACTTGCTTTTGTGAAAATCTTAGCTAACTGCAGATATATTTTCAAATTTTGATTTTTCGTATTGTTTATTTTTTTTCCAAGACACTCCTTTGATTAGAGATTTGGAATGCTACATTCTTTTTTGAAAAAAAAACAATTAAGGCACATTAATGTAAAAACAAAAAAAGTAGAATAACTAGAGTTGTTTTAAAGGTTCTAATGTGGGTGTTTTCTTTTGTGTATACTCGAACTCAAATTTATGGCGTTTTTTTTTTTAAAAGAATTACAAAATCTTATATTTTCAGTAATTGATTTATTTTCTTGAACTAATCAACTCTTAATAAATAGTTTCATTATTAATAAACTGTTAGAAGGTTAGGATGATATCCAGACACAAACTCGGGTGCAAATTTTAAACGAAGCGAATGAAAAAAAATATTTTCATGCAAGGTAGAGTAAATCATCAACTTAAAAATGATACCCCATTAAGACTATTTTTCCAATTTACGGTCATTAAGGACTGCCAGGTACTCCATTTAAAAGTTTGACACACCCGCCACTTTTTATATACCAAAAGAAAGCTCTAAGTGAGATATACAAAATGGTATGGTTGGTTTTTCAATTTGGATGTTTGTGTAAAGAGAAATAAATCGCCAACAAAAGTGGCAAGAAGATCTAGAGGCTCTTAAGCTTTTAGATCATGTCTTTACATTATTTATTCCTTTTTCCAAACCTGACTTCTTAAATGTTTCGTCAATGCACCCTGACATTGGGTTTTCAACATCAAAATAAAACACAAAAAATGAATGCCGAAAAGAATCCTATTTCATCTTGGTAATTTGAAACGATACAAATTTCTCTATCATTTTTAATACAAATTGAGGGTTCAATATTTTTCCAAAAAAGAAAAATAGACTTGCAAAGAAAAGAATGGTGTTCCGAATGATAGGACTTTCAAAATTGAAATTGAACAATATTAGATCCAGATTGATCTAGCAAGAATGCAAACGCTCGTATGAGAAACTCTTAAACATACGAGAGAAAGAAATTATTGAGTTGTAACTAATTTATCAATGAAGAGGATAAAAAAAAAATAAAAATTATTGTAAAATATTTTATTGTTGGTAAATTTGACCTATATTTCATTTTTGTTAGTAACCTCATATTTAGGTGTTTTAAAAATTCCTAATTTGCTTCCAAAACTGACTAAAAGAGCTAGGACTAATCCAATTGAAAAACATATTGACGAATACCAGAAGGCAGCTAATGTACTTCCTAATTTATCTGAAATGAAACCTGAAAAAAAAAACCTGAAATTTGAAGTCAAAAATCAAAAATTTGAGTTGATTCAAATACCTCCCAAAAATGGTCCTATAAAACATCCAAAACCTCTGAACAAATTAAGAATACCCATGCCATTTGAAAACTTTTCCATTCCAACAATATCCTTTAAATATGGAGTTGTAATGCAGTTAATACCGGCTAAATTTCAAATTCATTCAAAGAGTTGTAATAATTTTGAGTTTTAGAGATTCTTTACCGATTCCAATAGCGAAAACCACTGAAAAACAAAGCTGAAGAGCATACGAGTTCATAAACGAGTATACCCATAAAGATGCTGTAGCAATAACTGCACACATAGTGTTCAAGTTAATCGGGGCGATGTATCTAGCATCGGCCAAAAAACCGAAACCCAATCTGGCAGGGATGTTGATAAGACCTTTAAATCTATTGTTAACGAAAAAATTTTATTTTTGAAAATTTTTGAATATTTACCAATTAATCCTAGAATAAATGAAGGATCATTAATTCCAATCTCTTTAGCTCTGATTGGAACATAGATAAATGGAATAAAATATCCGGCAAAAATAAAAAAATTTGATAAAGTTATGAATAGGAATCCTATATTTTCTGTTAAAAGACTCAAATTTGCCATTTCTTTCAATATTTTGATTGTCATATTAAGACATCCAGAATTAGAATCGGCACCAATAGCATTTAAGCTTAAAACACTACCAGTGAATGTATGTACTTCACCAGTTGTATCTTGTCTACTTCTATTAAAAAAACAAATTATGCGAGTTTTTAATTTTTGTTTCAAGTTAAATTCTTACATTGGTTTTGGTTTAGTTGGAACCGGTCTCAAAAGAGCACCCAATAGACAACATTCGATAATAATAGCACCCAATATTACAAGCGTGAATTTCCAGTCAAAATTACTAACTAATATTTGGGAAAATTTTGCAAAGACAAAAGCTCCAACACCTTAAATTGAATTTGTCATTAGATTTTTTTGATGCTTTCTTTAATTGAATATTTACTTACCACTTCCAGCCATGGTAACACCAGTTGCAATACCTTGTAATCGATCGAAATATTGAGCTACAATAATCAACGAAGCGATATATGTACATCCAGTTGTAATACCTCCAATAACTCCGTAAGCAACCATAATTAAGTAGATTGAAGGAGCATAAGCTGATGCAACATAACATAATGCAGTGATTATAGCTCCGCACATAACTACAACTCTTACACCGAATTGATTAGTGAGACCAGCAACAATCGGACCTTTTGAGGGAAATATGGTTTTAAGACTTCAACATTTTTTTCAATGTTTTTAGATCCTTACCGCTGCAAAATAAAAATCCAGTGTTCAAACTAGACAATAAATTAACTTCTTCTTGACTTACTCCAAAATGAACTTTAACGTCTGGAAGTACTAAACCAATTGAATACATGCAACCATCAATTATAAAACTAATTACCTTTGAATAAATATTTTCAATCATTTAGGTTTAGAGATTTTGATTTAAAAAAAAAATTACAAAACATGACACCAAAACAACCCATCCATAACCACCGTCTGGAGGTGCTGGGACTGATTCTCTTTTCGAAACAGCCTTTCCTGACAGTTCTTAAATTACAAAAAAATAATTAAAGTTCATTCTGAAGGGGCTAATTTTTTATGAAATATAGTCTTGATGAGAGTTAAAATTCTTTGACATAAAGCAAACAATTAACTTACGCATTTTGAGAGTTTCTACGTCCTCATGTTCTGCTACGCCCATTGTTTACCACCCTTTAGGATTAAAAATAATTGAATAAATATCCAAAAACCAACACCAATATTTACTTGTTAAGATTTTTAAGAACTTTTCAATTTCAATCTTTATCTTAAAAAATAAAGAATAATTTTAATATTGACCATATCGATTGTATTTGGTGTTGATTTAAAGTATCATTTGACTGTTGTCAATTTTCGATTTTTTTTAACATTATTCAACATTTTAATGACAAAAGCAAACTGAAAAAAACCAAAAAAAATGTATATTTAAGCTAAATGCAGCCTGTTTTACTTTGTAAACCAAAGAGAATAAGCTCTCCTTACACAAAAAAAAGAATTTTTTCAAGCATTAAAAACGAGGTATTGTTTGACTTAACGCAATGAATCAAAAAAATAAGCATGTACTTTGATAAAAGCAAATCAAAATCTAATTTTGTAAAATTTCTAAATTTAAATTTTGGATCGCATTTTGCAACTGTTAAGTCTTCACTTTATGTTTTTTCTTTAAAAAATATCATATTGTTTATTTTTCCATTGTTATTTATGATGCAATTCACGAGCGGTGAAGTGAAATAAAAAAACTTGTTCTTTTTTGTTGAAAAATTTAATGGGAGTTTTTTTTAATGAAACAAGTCCAGTATGTATTAGACTTGTTTAATACCGTATGGTTTTAACAGGAATTATCAATGTTGATTTTTGGTATGGACAAATTTTTCAATTGTTTCAAAATGAAGGGATTATTCAAAAAACAATGAAAATAAAAAGCTTGTTAGATTCATTTGTACATAATCAAAACTTTCATAAACTTGTTTTATAAAAAACTGAAACTAAGTAATCTATAAGAACCAATTGTAGCTAAATTTTTAATCATTTACCTGTAATGTAATGTCCGGTTAGTACATAAATTACATAAATTTAGGTAGAATTTAATCATTGTAAAAATTATAAAAACTTTTTTATCTGACTAAATTATTACATTTAACCTGTGGGCTCTCCACTATACCTTGGTTACAGCAAGTGGGTAAAATTTAATCATTTTTTGACACACGGTAATTATGCAAAAAACTGGTATTAATCAAATTTTCCGCTAAGACGTTTGTAATGTAGGTCTTGATCAAAATAACGTGTGTTTAATAATGACTGTTCGGAATTTAAAGTTGAAAATCCCGTTAGCTCTCTAGACGTGACCTTACTCAAATCCCTAGGGTGTTCTTGGTAGTTTTATTTTGGAAAAATGTGTTCGATGCACCATTCGATAAGAAATTTCTTGATGATTAAACGTCTAGATCGAAAAATTCTTATGTTCCATTCTGGAGGAAAGAAAATTTGGTTTTCTTAAGATCCGGAACATACAATTTTTCTACCAAAATCACATCGTCTCGGAAGACAAAAAAACTTCCGAGCTAAAACCTAGGGCAAAAGACAAGGTTGAGCATTCGAACTCTCAGGTCAATAATCTTTCCCAGTCAAACAAAATTTCATGTACGTTCTATGTGGGAGCTTTATGTCACATGTATGTGATTATTTCTATCTCTTTTATGTGACATACATGTGAATGATTAGACATACATTTGTGTAACATTCATGTTCAAATTTTAGTATTTGTTTTGGTTTGTTTTGGTTTCATTTAATTACAATTAATTTTTAACAGAGTCAAAGCAATTCAAGCAAGAAAGTCAATTTAATTTTAATGGAAGTAAGATCAAAGTTTTTGGAAAATCAAAGCTTATATCAGAAATGAACATTAGTAATCAAAAATGTTTTCAAAGTTAATGAAACGACACTAAATTTTAAGACTCTTGTTTTCAATCTTAGAAACAGTTCTATCAGTTAAAAGATTTTTTTTGATTGTTAATAAATTTTGTTAAAATATTCATTCTTAGTTGGAAAAATCTTGACTTGAATGAAATAATACCTTTTGGTACAAGGGACTTAGCAACAGTAAAACCTATGACTCTAAGAAAAAATTTTCTCAGCTTTCTATCTAGCTTGACAGGATTTCGAAGGAAGAATTTAAAATTGATATGAGTATTCATCATTATCTGATAGTCTTTAATGGCTTAATTACCAATTTTCGGACTAAAATTTTCAAAGTTTATGCTCGGTATTCTTTTCGTTCAGGATAAATATTTAAAACGAAAATAAAGCTTTCAGCTTAGGTCTCCTTTACCCAAAAAAGGGGTTCTGTTTGCTTGTTGGTTTGTAACTCTGATGAAAGCTATAAGAAAACAATTTTAAAATAAAGAAAATTAATAAACTTTAATAAGCCGATTCAGAAGAAGACTTCAAAATTTGTTATAATTCCTTAATTTATCTTAAAGAAAAAAAAATTTAGAATTTATGAAAATCCGTTATTTGAAAAAAATTTTATAGATTACTACTGGAGGTGCGTTTCATTTTTTTTATATTCATTTTCCATTGGTATTTAGCGTTTAATGCAAGTTCCGTTATGCTCCTAGTGCAAGTGGAATCGGGTATTGCTTTAAAACCTAGTTTTCAGCTGAAAGGTTAAGGAACCCGTATAAACAAACGCTAGCCTGTTTTTTAAACCTCGAAATTAAAAACTTTTTTTAAATATTAAAATTTTGGTCACTCTAAGGTAAAGGTATAATACCTAAAAGGTTTTTTGGTCTTGTGACTGGGAATCACCATTTACAAGTTAATCTTAAAATTTCAAAATATTTTATAACCTTATCTCATGGTAGAGTAAAGAATAATTATCAAAAAAAAGTTTATTATACAGTGGTGCTACGATACCATGAATTCACCACATTTTACGTAAAATAACGTTAAATCACCAAATTTGACAATAAATTACGTGAAATGACTGATTCTGGAAAACGTCATTTAACGTAAAATACCGAAAATTAACGTTATTTTACGTAATTTATCGTCAAATTTGGTAAAACACAAAATTTCCAAAATTTTTTAAAAAAATCGAAAAATCCGTAAAAAAAATTTATATTTTTATTCTTTTCATTTAACTTACATTTTGGTCAAAAATGAAAAATCAATTTTAGAGACTTAAAATGAAAAGAATAATTTTTTTTACGGATTTTTCGATTTTTTTTAAAAATTTTGGAAATTTTGTGTTTTACCAAATTTGACGATAAATTACGTAAAATAACGTTAATTTTCGGTATTTTACGTTAAATGACGTTTTCCAGAATCAGTCATTTCACGTAATTTATTGTCAAATTTAGTGATTTAACGTTATTTTACGTAAAATGTGGTGAATTCATTGTATCGTAGCACCACTGTATATATATTTAAAAAAAATAATATTTTTAACTAAAACAAAATAATTTAATAATATTAATAATTGTCTTTATTGAGCTTCTAAATATTGCAGACTGTTTGTCAATTTATAAAAAAAAGAAGAGATTCTAAACAAACTTTAAATACCGTAATCTCGCGACCACTACTCTAAGAGCTAAGTCTAAATTTGGGTTTGCTCTATAGGGCTTTAATCCCATCGAAACCATGTTAAAACATTTTTTTTTTTTATTCTAGAACAATGGTCAGATCCTTTCTTTATACTTAGACTAAAGACCAAAGTTGCCTTTTATTCAATTTTATTAACTTTTTATTAACTTCAAATATTAAAAACAATTAAAATTTAGATTTATTTTAAAATCCGAGATAATTCTATTAATAAAGTGGTGTTCTAAATTATTGAATTTTTACCACAAATTACGTAAAATAACGTAAAATCACAAAAGTCAAATTCGTATTTTACCATATTTATCGGTTTTAAAGAAAAAAATAGAAATTTTCGTAAAGTTACCTGAAAAACCAATATGAATGATACATTTAGTACAGTATGCTAAATTCGGATTTTCAGGTAAATTACGAGTTTTTTTATTTTTTTCTTTAAAACCGATAAATATGGTAAAATACGAATTTGACTTTTGTGATTTTACGTTATTTTACGTAATTTGTGGTAAAAATTCAATAATTTAGGTAAATTTTAGCAAAATCCTCCTATCAAAACACCACTTTATTAATAGAATTATCTCGGATTTTAAAATAAATCTAAATTTTAATTGTTTTTAATATTTGAAGTTAACTCCGCAATTTTTTTGATTTTTTTTAATTTTCTTTAGAGTAAAAGCGGATATTTCGCTAGAATAAAAGGCAACTTTGGTCTTTAGTCTAAGTACAAAGACAGGATCTTACCATTGTTCTAGAATAAAAAAAAAATGTTTTAACATGGTTTCGATGGGATTAAAGCCCTATAGAGCAAACCCAAATTTAGACTTAGCTCTTAGAGTAGTGGTCGCGAGATTACGGTAACTGTTTTTGTCGTCTAACTGTCTTCATGTAATCAATCACTGTTTTTACTCAAAATAATTTTCAAAAAAAAACAAAGGTAAATAAAAGGTAACTTTACAGATGAAGAAATTCAACAAAATTAAAAAAAAAATGGAAATTTTTTTTGCTAATAAAAAATAAAAAAAAGACTCTTGGAGATTCATGTGTTCTTAAAATTTACTTTCGAAGATTTCCTAGCACCCAAAAGTAATTTAAAAAAAAATTTTAATAATTTAACTAAAAGATAAAAATATCATAAGATGTGACATAGTTATTCATTTGTTTATGTTTCAAGTCAGGCTTATTGTTTATTTGTCAAAAGATTTTTATTCAATTCTGAATCTTCGAGTGTTTTTATTGTTGTCTCATTTGGTTCGTTTGTGTCTTGTTGTTTTTTTGAACGACACATGCTTCCAAAACTAACAAGGAATGCTAAAACTGTTCCAATAATGAAACATATTCCTGAAAACCAGAAACAATTTACTTTACCATACTTTTCAACAACAAAACCTTTCAACAAAAAAATGTTTAACTTCCGTTATTCTTACTTTTATAATTTTTATTTCTTACCGGCTATGAACGGACCCAAAAAACATCCGAATCCTCTGAATAAATTTATAATACCAGTTGCGTTGCTAAACTTGGACATACCGACTAGTTCACACAAGTAAACAGTGGTCAATGAATTCATTCCAGCTAAATTGAAATATTAGAAACAATTTTTGTTGGAAAAATTTCTAAGGGTTTAGTTTACCAATTCCGATGGCTAAAATTGTTACAAAAACCATTTGAGACCAGAAATAATATTGTAATGGAAAATAACTAAAAATAGCTAAAGTTGAAACAACAACAGCGAATGTGTTTAGATTTATTGGTGAAAAGTATTGTTTATCGGCTATTAACCCGTAGAGCATACGAGCTGGTATATTAACAGCGCCGATTGTGCCTAGAATTAAAGATGCTTGATCTTCTTGAATTCCATTATCAACAGCAATGTCTTTTAGATACAAAAATGGTGTGAAATAACCACAAAAGAGAAAAAAGTTTGACAATGTAATTAATAAAAATCCAAAATTTTGTGTCAATAAACGAAAATCTGTCATTTCTTTTAAAATACCAATTGCGATTCTTACAAATGAGTTTCTTTGATGGAATGGTAGTTTTAAATCAGCTGTATTCAAACTGCACACTGAACCCATGTATGTTTGTATAACTCTTTCTTTATCGAGGGTTTCGTCTTCTGACAATTGTTTGTTCGGGTGTTTTAAATTTTTGAGTGGTCTTTGGAGATAAACTTTGGTGAAAAATCTTTTAAAAAACTTTTTTAACTTTGACTTACACATTTTTTGGTTTGATCGGGTTCAAAGGTCTAAGAAGAGCTCCAAAAACAGCAGATTGTAAAATTACTGAAGCACAAATTGACATGGTAAATTTCCAATCATTTTGTTTAATAATCCAACCGAGAATTGGAGCAAAAACAAATGATCCAACACCACTACCAGCCATTGTAATACCAGTGGCAATACCTCTCTTTTTGTCAAAGTAGTCGGCTATGATGATCAAAGATGATATATAAGTACAGCCAGTTGCAATACCTCCAATGACACCATAGAATACCAACATGAGATAAATGTTTGGCGAAAAAACAGTGAGCATGTAACATAAAGAAGTGACCAATGCACCGCCCATGACAACTGCTCGACATCCAAATTGATTAGCTAGACCAGCTACAATTGGACCACTGCAAAATAAAAATCCAGTATTCAACGAACTTAGTAAATTACAAACGTTCTCGGAAGCGTCAACTGATTTTTTAATTTCGGTCAAAATTAAACCAAACGAATACATTATACCGTCCAATATAAAACTCACAAACTATAAACATAAAAATTTTACGGCAAGAAGATCAAAAAGAACTTTTTTGATAAGGGCTTACAAATGAAGCTATGAGTACAACCCATCCATAACCACCATCGGGCGCAGGTTTCCTAGTATCATCATCTTCAAGTTCATTTTGTTTTTTCACATTCGATTTCTCTGAACTATCAGTCATTTTAATCGATTGTTATAGATTAAGAATTTTATGTTTAAAAATTTGAAGATAATTTCCTTGTGATCAGACTTTTTGTTTTTTTCTCTAAAAAAAACTTTCTAAAAAATTGATAAATTAAATCACAAAAAAATAATAAATTTTATAAAAATAACAAAAAACAAAAAAACGAGGGAGTTTGCCTTAATTGATTTGTGTGTTTATAACAAAAAAAGAGAGATATATTGTTTTCCGCTTCAAACGTTCAATAAATTGTCAAAAGGTAAATTGTTATGAAGTGATCCCTGGGGGTTATTATTTGTGAAAATAACAATAAGGTTAAATTTTTTGATGATGAAAATGATTTTTTTGACTACGTTTAACTTTTTTAAAGCTTCAATTATAAATTCAAAAATGAAGAAAAAAAAATTTTCTTTAACTTTAAATTTTTAAAAATTAATAAATAAAAAATTGACTGCATTGTTAAGCAACGTTGATGTTATCTATTGTGAATTTTTTTTTTTGAATAGAATAAGCATAGAATAAGACGAATGTTTTCACATTGTTCTAAAAATTTGATTAAAAAGAAATACTTAAGGAATGATGCATATACTCGTGATCAGAAAATGAGCAACAGAAATGGGTAAAACAACAGCTCAGACAGCTAGTACCACGAGTTCGAATCCTGATCAGAGAAGCCTAAAAGTTGCTCGAGCAACTTGCGAAACCATCGAACCGTCCCTGATCCTGAGTCCAAAAATTAAAGAAAATAGATAAGTTCATTAGCGTATTTTGTGCTACTTGGAAGCAATCTAAAATCAGCAACGTGTCGTTCTCTAGATGACCTGATATTAGAAGAACTTTTAAAATCAACGTTATCGGGATTCGAGAGTCGTGTTGACTTAAAATAAGCGAAATTGAAATTTTAGAGAGTAGTCAATGTTCTCATCTTTTAAATCGAGGAAAACAAGTGCTATTCTGTTGTATAAATGGTATGTCACTGAAAAAATTTGACTTCGCAACAGATAAGTTAAGATTTTTTAGGCAAGTGGATAAAGTCTAAAATGAATTTTTTCAAAATAAGCCGAATACTTTATGAAAAATTAACACTTTGTTTTTTTTCACAACTTAACACGAAACATAACTAAACAGTAAATAATCTTTCTGCACAATATCCAATCATTGATCAGATTTCCGTTAACTTTATTTACAAAATTTTTACGGTCTAAAACGCGGAAAATGGATTTTCATTTTTTTTCCGCGAAATTGGTACCTAAAAAACGGATTTTCGGCGTATACGTCATTTGCGGAACTTGCGGAATTTGAATTCGGAAAAATAGGAAATATGAGGAATCGTGACACATTAGGCCCTGGGGTTCGAAAAAATAATTTTGGACCACCCCTAAAAAATTGGCTTTCCCAGTTTTCGATAAAGAGAACAATATAGTTCTGGGAATACACGTTCTACACTAATTTGAGATATAGTCTTCGATGCCCTACTAATAGTGGTAGTATTTTTAATTATTCTCAACTATTCACAGACTAAGAATCACCCAATCATTTTTTAAGAGTATCCCTGAATAAGCTTGCCAGAATAAATGTCTGGTAATCAAAGAAATTTTTTTAGGTTTAAGCCTTTCAATTATCTGCCTTAAATTGAAGATCGATACAGTCGTGTCTCGAGCTTATTTGAACTGTGATTGTTGGTTACTAAACTCTAGGTCAACGAAAGTCCTTAGAATAGCGGTCTTTCAAAATGTCCATTTCTGAAAGTTCATGAATTTGGAGTGAAGGGGTAAGGGGAAAATATTATACTTTTAAGTCTAAGAAAAACATGATAATCTTGCGTTTTCAGGATCGCAGATTACGATAATTGAGTGGAAAGTTGACCAGGTATTGTTGAAAATTAAAATTCATGAGCTTTCAGAAATGGACATTGTAAAAGACCGGAGTTGTATTTAGTTTAAAATCCTGTCTTTCAATATATCGGCAGATGAACTGTTACAGATATAACAACGTTTAGCGGTTTACAAGTAGGAATTCCAATCATCAATGAGTTCACTTTTTCGGATAAATGAGATTTACGCTCGGATAGGTAATTTTAAAAATATCTAAAAAAAAAAGCAAGAACGCTGGAAGAGATCGTTTGTTGCCGTTAAAGTCCCACCAAAACCCTTTACATTAATGTTTGATATCGTTAAGTTTTTCGAAACCTTTTAACGTATAAAATAATTTTGTAAAAGGACTGTTGGCTCTCATCATATATTTTCTCTAATTACGAGTACAATTATTAATTTAAACTATCGAGTCAGTAACTGAAAAACAATGAGTCATTTTTATCCCTAGAGTTTACAACATTTCATCAAAAAAAAAGTGAATTTGCTCCCTAGGAATTATTGCAACAAACTAATGAGTTAGTGTCTATGAGTTAGATTTATTTACAATTGGTTAAGATTTATGATTAAAAGAGATTATGGGTGTGGCTTCAAAAATCCACTTGAATGTACTCAAAACTCGTAATATTTATAAAATTTTCTTATCTGGTAATTGAAGCGTTATAATTATTTATAAAGAATCAGATCAGGCATTAGTCATAGTAAAAAAATGAGCTAACAAAAAGCAAACGCACAACTTTGAGGTTTTATTTACTCAGAATTGACGAAAATAAAACAAATTTTAATATCATGCAAAAATTTAATACGTTTGAAGAAATTTCAACAAAAAGTCACAATATTGATCTATAAAAATAAAAAATTTCATTTCCTTCATATAATCATCTTAACACGAACACTAAGATAAATACTTTAGCTTCATCATTTCAAAAAAGAAAAAAAAAAAGAAATTGCGTCTTGAATTCGATTAAATATTGTAAATTATGTCAAACAATAAGAGGTTTTTTTTTAGAAAAAATAAAAATGACATTACTCAAATTGATGCACTTGAAAAATAAATCCGATAATCAAAAATATTAAAACTAAAAATAAACGTCAACGAGGAAGTTACTATTTTTTTTAACAAAAGGAAGGTGTTTTTAATAAGTTAAAATAAAAATTCTCTTATTGATTGATGGTCACTCCAATAAACCATTGTTTACCTAAAAGTTAAAAAAACAAGAAAAATAATTTTCAAATCTTGATAAATTATGTATTAACAATAAATGAGAGGGTTTTTTTTTTGTAATTTTTTTGTATCGAACTTAGTGGCTCTTGTTTATTGGATATCTATTTTGAAATTTGGCTACAAAATTAAAATAAATAATCAAAAGGATTATTATTCGTCTCGTCAGATAAATTATTATAATATGTTTTGTTTCAACTGGTTGAAAATACTAACCAGTGGATGTGAAATTTAATAATGAAGAACAATTTTAAGTACTTGATTTACGATGTTCATTTCAAATTGCTCAAAATTTTCTTCTTTTTTTTTTCATTTTTTTAATTACTTACTTTTTAGACAAGATAAACAAGCGTATGAGTAAGTTTAGTTTAGTAAGACCTGATTAAAGAGTTTAAATATGTTCAACTCAACCTGTTTTAATTTATTACAATATTAATAGACCGATGTGTTTTTTTCCTTCATTTGAAATCGATATAAACTTTTTTTGAAATCCTCAAATCTGCTTTGTACGCCATTCGAAAACGAATAATATTGCTTGCGTAGGAGCATTATAAATTAGTTTAAGAAACCATTTAGATTCTTCTGATGTTTGTGAAAGGAAATCTCAAAAAAAAAGAGTGAAAAAATAACAACTTAAAAGAATGATTAAAAAAAATACATTGAACTTTGGTCTAAAAATCCTGATGGAAGTCTCTTGAATTTTACAAAAATATTTTGAAAAGATTTGCTATCCCCCAGGCATATTTGTCCATTAATTTTAAGTTATTGAGTGGATATGGGTTATCCGAAAAATTCAGGTTTTGGATTTGAGTAGGGTATGGGTTAGCCAGAAATTTTGGATTTTAGGTCTATTTACCTAAAACACAATTTTTGTCGAAACAAAAAAATCAAAAAATTATAAAGTACTCAGGCTTTGAATCCTGAAAAGGATCCTGATAGATAAAATCTGCCTGTTCTGTACAAGAATGATTCATATTTCCTTTGTCTTTCAAAGATTTTCATGAATAAAATATTTTGAAATCAATCCGATCGAAGATATTTTTAAAGGATTCTGACAAAAAACTAATCTTTTCTGCCAATTTTCGGAAATATTTTGAACTGTGCAGATCCTGACAAGGATTTATTTCATAGAATACCCAAATTATGAGGGTTACCCGAACCAAAAAACTGAATTTTTCGGGTAACTTATATCCACCCCAATACTTTAAATTTAATGGGTTCATATGTATACTATCTTCTGAGAGCCAAAATTTGAACAGAAATTTTTCAAATCCAAAAATTCATAAGGAGTTCTATCAGATTATATTTCTAATAAATAAATTATTAATTAAAGAATCGCCATGGATCCTCTTGAAAACATCATAGAACGAAGGAAATTAAAATATATTGGTCTAAGAAAGAATAAAGAAAAATAAATTATCATTTTCTCCTATAAGAACCGAGAGCGAGTCACGGCAAATCGAACATGATGTAAGATGAATACATCAACAAAGCGCACCCACCATCAAACGACTAGATACGACAGTCAGCCGTCAATATTTGAGATTGAAATTCGTGGACAATTGTAAACCTAAAGCGCGTACGATTGACTGATGAATATGAAGGGGTTCTCAGTTTTATCACATTGTATATCTACAAACACAAACATATGCATCTTGAAGCATCTTCTCTCAAAGCTTTGAGAGAAGATGCTTGAAAAAAATTGTCGGCCAAGTAAGAAAAAAGGTGGCCAGCTAATTGGCTACACAAGCAACAAGATCCAAATATTTAAAAGACTTCAATATAAAACTTGCCTTTTGCATTAAATTCTAATGTGTAAAACCGAGCTCATTTGTAATGAAAAAAATGAAATAACTTGGTAATAGGCTAATTAATGAAAATAATAATTTTTCTCTTATGCTTCTAATTCTGTTTCGTCAAAATGAATAAAAATTTGTGATCTTAGACCGACCTTAGGGTTTGAGTTTATTAAAAGTAGTTCAAAATTTGATAAAATTAGTTCTATAAGACAACCGTTGACATATTTTTATGACACCTTTAGACTTGACTTGTTTTGAATAGAAAAATTCAACTTGTGTGAAGTTTTAAACCAGTTTTCCAAAAAACCACAAAAACAGTTTTAAAACTGTCTCAAATAAAAAAAAAAACTGGATTTTTGAACCAAATTTTTAAACCAGTTTCACGAAAGACTGTGACAATTTTTTTGACTTGCGAAAATAAATTGTTTCTTTCGATAAACGTATTTCATTAATTGAAAGCGATCCTTATTCTAATTTTGCAGCCACATTCAATCATTTAATCTAGAAATCTAATTCCAAGACACTACACACTTGATTCAATTCTTCAAAAGCGCGTCCCTTTATTAGATTAGCTTACATAGACCCCTTACTTTTTTTTAATGAACCATTTTGTATTGTCTTATAACCTAAAGCCGCGATTTTTACGACATGTCGTTATAATGAATTTCGATTTTTAACGACATGTCGCTCAATGTTAAAAGATGGACTTTTTTTTTCAATTCGATATTAACGACATGTCGTAGAAATAGCGCCTTTACGTTAGATTTGAATTTTGTCATAAACTTGAAATAAATAATTAAATGTCCGAAAATGATCTTAGTCATTTAACTGATAGTGATACTGACTCAATCGAATGTGTTCCCGTCAAAGAAACTTTCAAAATAATATTTTTGAACAAAGACTGGCAAAAAATTGTGAAAATCCTAGTCCCTGAGCCAAATACAAAGAAAAAGTGCCCAGATGTTTTCGGTATTGACCCTTAATTCCAGTATTTAATATTTTTTTTAATTAGTTTTCCTTAGTTGGGTTTGCTAGGCTGAATGCACACTTAACGAAATTAAAATAAAACAAGGTGGATTGTTAAGTTTATTTTGGTCATTCGTCATAGAAATAAAAAACTGGAAAAAAACTGTTTTGAAAAACCAATTTTTAAAAAAATATTTGAGACAGTTTTAAAACTGTTTTTGTGGTTTTTTGGAAAACTGGTTTAAAACTTCACACAAGTAAAAATTCATTCAAAGGTATAAATCTCAAAACAACATTATGTTAATTATTGGTTTTGTGACAAAAAATCGATAAAATTTAGGATTTCCTAAAATTAAATTAAGTTACTAAACAAAAGTTACACTCAAACGAAAAAAAATCTGTGCATTTTTTTTTCAAAGAGTAAAGAGTATAAAAAAAAGCCTCTGCAGATTAACAATGAAATACGTCATTTTTTTGTGACGCACAGACATTAATAACTCCTACTCTTCCAAAGGATTCGAGATTAATAAGTTGAAAAAAAATGGTAAACATTAAAAAAGAAAGGGACTCGTTAAAATTAAAAAATAGATAACAAGAATTATTTCACTAATGAGTTGAAATGTTTTACCTGAAGAAAAAAATGAATACTTAATGAGTCAACTGTTTTAGTAACAGGTTAAATGCAATCTTATTAATAAAAACATTTGTCATACCTAATGCTGTTCCTCAAGTCATGAATTGACTAGTCATGAGTTCTGAAATGCTTAAAAAGAGCACTTCGTCGCCTGACTTTGAAAAGCGGAAAAGTAGAGGTAAAATTTTAAATTTAAAAAAAAGTGTTTTTCTGTGTTTTTCGTTTACTTGTGCGAAAATGAAAAAGAAGAGGAAATTTGATTCACTCAAAATATTTAAATTTTGTATCTAGCTACTGCTTCAACTCAAGACGCCCAAAAACTGTTTTTTTTGATTAAAAGTTGCCAAAAAACTGCTGAAAAATACTCAAAGTTTCTTTATATAGGAAAAATGATGCGAATAGTTAGGAAGGGTGCTAAAGTTGCCTTCCTTTGAGTGTCTCTGCTTCTAATTAACCTTCATTTAAAATGCTCTTTTTTAGATTATGCTTGATTAATTGAAATAGTTTGACTTTTACCTTGTAAGCATTTCAATCTAATCTCAGATCAATTTAAACTATTCACTTTTTCCAAAAAAAAGTTAGAAACTCCAAAAAATGTGTTGGAAACGCCTTAGTTACCAAACGTTAGAGATGGTGAATAGGGTTGGTCGACCGGTTTTTATTGTAAACCGGTTAATTTTAATTTATGGTTTATTGGAACGGTAGAATCCTTATAAAGAACATACAAGTTGTAGGAAATAAAATTTCCTAAATTTTGGTAACCTCAAAGTTGAATTGTAAAATTGCTTGCATTGATTACGTAGCAATTTCCCTTAAAAAAATCGGTTAAAAAAACCGGTTCTAAAACCGGTCAAATTCAAATATAAGGCTCAATTAGAAGTACAAATGCAAAACCTACATATCAAAAGATAGAGAATTTAATTTCCTATAATCTGGTATGTGATTTATAAGGATTAGACCATCATATGAAACCATAAATCAAATAAAACAATTATTTGAAGAAAACCGGTCGACCAACCTAATGGTGAATCAGAGCTAGCCAATGTATTCGAGATAATGACATAACGTGAGGCCGAGTTATGATGTAAGATGAAAAAAAGGTGTACTTTTCTAATTTGTTATTAAGGTGAGGTTCTGGCAATCGAAAACTTCCAAACTATCAAAACTTTGCTATTTTGATATCAGATTCGGAATCTGCGTCCCAAAAAACCTCAAAAAAATTTTTACTTTTTGTACAGTAAAAGCGGAAAAAATTCACAAAAATCAAAAATCACAAAGATGAAAAATTGACCAAAAATTCACACTGGAATTTTTGACCAAAAATTCACAATCCTTATGCATGAAAACCATAAAAAAGATGCATGGATATATTATTAAAAAGGATTTTCAAAATTTTCCAAATAATGATCAAATTGGTGCCTTTTTCAGCACCTAAAATCGACTTTTTGCAGGAACATGCTCTTAGTTAAGAGAAATATGTTTTTTGAGGTTTACCTGCATAATTTTAGGGCTCAAAAAGGCACCAATTTGGTCATTATTTGGAAAATTTTGAATTTCAAGTAAAAAATTTTTTTTCGAAAAATAAAAAAATATATTTTTTGAGGTTTTTTGGGACGCAGATTCAAAAAAAACTCTGTATTTGATTATTGATGCAATCGATAAATGGGTTAGTTCAAAGAGAAGCTGGAGTCTTAGTTTGATTATTTTTGATTAAAAATTATAATAAATACTGAATAGTTGGTACTCCTGACATTTTTTGTTGATACTGCAAATCTCAGTCCCAGTAAATGGTCGTAAATCTTCTTGTGTCAAGTTCTTAAAGAGCTTGATTTTCCAAAAAATTGGTAAAAACAACAACTTACACAAAATTCCAATCTTGTTCTCTCAAAATTAATTTATTTTTAAAAATTGCGTCTTATTAAAAAATATTTTTAATTTTGTTGAAAAAAATAAAAAAATAAGAAGTCTATCCCGAACCATTATTATTAGAATAAACAAATTATAACAAACCAACCATTTGAATAACTTTGTCTGATTGCGTCACAGCTTCTTTTGAACACTAATCACGTGATTTGTTTTACATTCATGATTCAATTAAAATATAAATAAATTTTTCAAATTGAAAAAATCTTAAAATGATAACAAAACTAAAGAAATATTTGGTAAATCAAGATGAAAAAGTTGCCAAAACGATCCATTCAAGCTACACAATTCGAAGATTACATGATTACTTTTTAATTTTCGAGTACATTTTCCATGGAGTTCCATGGTTCTTAGTGGTTATTTTGTTGTATCTATACGGTGATAACTCAATCTCGACAAATTCACATCTCTTCCTCAAAGGTTTATTTTATTACCATCTTTTCAAGTTCAAATTTATGCTTAAATTTTTTACCTAGGATTGATAATTGATCTTGTTGTTATTGGCTCAATAAAGTTAGTATTTAGAAGAAAGAGACCAAAGTTAAATCTCAAAGAAGACATGGTTATTGGTACAAATGTTGGACCAGACAAATTTTCGTTTCCAAGTGGACATTCGTCTCGATCAATTTTAATTTCAAACTTGTTTATTGACATTGTTCAACTTGTTTTTAATGAACAAACATTTTTATCATTTATTTTTGTTTCATTTTTTTGTTTTTTAGCTTTGGGAACATGTTTATCACGTATATTTTTATTAAGACATTATTTGACTGATGTACTAGCTGGAATCGTTTTAGGTTATTTTGTTTATTTTATTGTGAGTAATGAATTACTTTAGTTATAAATATTACAGCTTTTAATTTCATTTTAGTTTTAGAACTTTCCTTAAGTTTTTTTCCTCGATTCGGATAATTCTCGTTCAATGCTACATGTAACTAAACATGAATACTCGGGTTTTAGCAAGATTTCTGATTGGTTGAAAAAAATTAGCTAATCAAAAAGTCCAGTAAAACCCGAGTATTCAGGTTTAGTTACATGTAACATTGAGCGAGAATTTACGGTATAATGTTAATTAAAATTTGAGCATTTTTTAGTTTTTACCCATTTTATTTTTTTGTATTTTGAATATTGAATTAACCGTATTTTCTCAAATACAAGAAAGTGTGGTCCGTAAAGGATTTCTTATATTCCAAAGTTTAGCATTCAATTAAAGTGTCCCAAATAAAAGAAATTTTTTAGCATTGTGAAGTTTCGTTCAAAAAGTTCAGTTCAAAATTTAAAAATTGAATATTTTTTCATAGGAAATGAAGATGTGGTTACGAAAATAGTGTAACAAGATGTAACAAAAAATGTTACACAACATGCAATAAAAA
Organism: Brachionus rubens; assembly: GCA_022207745.1. Taxonomy (NCBI): domain Eukaryota; kingdom Metazoa; phylum Rotifera; class Eurotatoria; order Ploima; family Brachionidae; genus Brachionus; species Brachionus rubens. The sequence goes on along the minus strand of JAJVHD010000009.1, from coordinate 3,798,376 downwards.
AGGATTAAAAACAAAATTTGATCAATCGATTATAGATTTTCGTAAAAAAAACGGGTTTTATGTTAAGTTTATTTTGACATCATGAGATAAAAACGTCAAATAATCGATTATTTGCGAAGAATTGTTCTAATTTTTGAAGTCAGTGTCCAAGAAACTCCATTCCATAATTAAATTAAAATTAAGTTGCCTTTTAACCACGCAAATCATGGAACTTAAATATTCTAGAACTCTCTCCTCTAAAGTTTGACCGGAGATCGAACCCGAGATGTTTGGATTACTTTTAGATTTCGTTTAGTACGATTCTCTAACCAAAAAAATTAAGTGATAATAAAATGGTTGATTAGGAATATATCAAGAAAACAGCAATAAAACTCGGTTAAGGCCTTGAATATTAAATGAATTACTTGATATAACTTGGAGATTTAAATTCAAATTTTTATTTCATAATGACAAAATAAACTTAACATAAAACCCGTTTTTTTTACGAAAATCTATAATCGATTGATCAAATTTTGTTTTTAATCCTTTTTTATTGCATGTTGTGTAACATTTTTTGTTACATCTTGTTACACTATTTTCGTAACCACATCTTCATTTCCTATGAAAAAATATTCAATTTTTAAATTTTGAACTGAACTTTTTGAACGAAACTTCACAATGCTAAATTTTTTAAACAAACAAGAAAGTTTTTTTAACATAAAATAACTCAAATAAAATGAGATTTTTGCCTCTATTTGTGGTTACTTGTAACGTAAAAGCTCGAGTTTTAGGACATGTCGCAAATAAGGGATATCCCTTATATACGACATGTTCTGTCTGATTGGACACTGGTTTTTTTTTTTCGATCTGTGACATGTCGTAGATAGCGAAAATTGACAAAAAATGCTATTTTTACATCCTTTATCTGCGACATGACAAAAATTGAAACTTTATCAAAAGTTTACAATTATCAAAAATTGAAAAGTTAAAATTCAAGTAAATTGGAGGATAACCGACCATTTTTTACATTATAGTCAAATTTTGAGCTAACAAATACAATTTAGTGAGGTCTTTTCTAATTCAAGTGATGATTACGAATACGATTATTTTGTGAAAAAGGTTTTTTCAAAGAAATAGAAGAGACAAAGTTTTCTTTTTTTTTGGTGTATTTAGGTCTGTTATTTTTAGGGGCTCATAAGCATGGTTGGAGCAACACTAGAGCAAGCAGGGGCGTAGCCAGAGACTTATGAATGGGGGGGGGGGGGGAGAAAAATTTTTTTTGAAGACAATGATACTCGTTTTTAGAGGGTACTCGTTATTTACGACATGTCGCAGATAAAGGATGTAAAAATAGCATTTTTTGTCAATTTTCGCTATCTACGACATGTCACAGGTCGAAAAAAAAAAACCAGTGTCCAATCAGACAGAACATGTCGTATATAAGGGATATCCCTTATTTGCGACATGTCCTAAATCTCGAGCTTTTACGTTATTTGAGTTAATGCGGTAGGTAAAAAAATTAAGTAGATTTGTCTCTTAGTTATATTAATATGAAACAAGCCTTGTAGGTAGCGTGGTGAGGGTTGCAGAAGTGGGAACTAAAAAAAAAAATTTTGAGCAGAGTGGTCCCAATTTTTTGGCTTTTGAAGGAGTTTTTCTCGGATTTTTCACCCGAAATTCGTAATTCTCATATAGAAAAACTATAGAAAACATATATATTTTGATATAGAATATATACCTATAAAAAATTGCCATTCATAGGTTTTCATATATGGAGAACAAAGTTATCAAGTCGGATTTTGCATATTCAGATAGCGTGGAAGTTTTGCATGGCGTGAACCTTATTTTAGTGTCTAAAAGTTTTAAATTGTAGAGAAAACTAATTTTCAAACGATGGTAATTTTTAACTGAAGATTTTTAGATTAAATTTTCTAGTTCAAATGAAAAGGAGGTCTTTTTTTCCATTAAAATATTTCTGAAAAATTTACCGAAAAGTTAATTAATGAGGTAGATGACTAAACTCTCAAACAAGATTTCGAATGATATAACTCGCATGTTTTATTGTTATTCTCACACTCACACGGAGGTATGTCGGAACTGTGTCAGTCGCAAAATTTAAATGTCCAGTTTGTAAAAGATTTTTGGTTCCCAATCAGCTTTATTAATTCACATAAAATTAAATTATGAATAATTGAGCATTGTCAAAAATTTTTAAAATAAATGAAACGATAAAAAGTTCTTGTTTTTGATAAAGATTTATTAATTAACTGTCCGACGTTTCGACAATCACAGTTGTCATTATCAAGGTAATTAATCTAAAATGACAAAAAACATAAATTTTTTACAACACAATTTTTTTAAAACGTTTGAAAATCACTTCAAATTTTGAAATGATTTCAAAATTTCATTCATAATTTTCAAACATTATTTTTCATTAAATTTTGATTTGAAGGACTGCATGTAGTGGGGCTCTGTATAATAATATGTCCTTACTTAATTACCTTGATAATGACAACTGTGATTGTCGAAACGTCGGACAGTTAGTTAATAAATCTTTATCAAAAACAAGAACTTTTTATCGTTTCATTTATTTCAAAAATAATGAATAATTTTGCGTATTTTTAAGGACCGAAAAAATTCAAATTTTTCATCTTTAATTAGAAACTAAATTAATTTAAGTAAGCTGTTGATTTAAAAAAAAAAGAATAAAACTTTAAATCAAATCATTATTTGTTCCTAACAACCAAATTTTAAAATTACATCTCCTTGCTATTGCAGTAATTTCAAAAAAAAAAAATTTGAATCACTTTAAAAACTGGATAAATTTGAACACACAAACATTTATAATACACTGTTACCTTTGCATAATTTTTTTATTTTATTTAGGCTCAAATTGAAATAAAAGTTTTTAAGTAAATCGAAGAAAAACTTTTAAGTTTCATTTCAAAAGAATAATCCGAACAAATGGTAGACAGAGAAAAGTTGCTTGCTCTGGTACATGTTATAGCCGGGGTGTTGTGTATCCTTTTATCAATAACTATATTCGGTCTAGACATGGCAATCATGTCTAAAACAAGATACAGTGGATCGATAGCATTTCGATCGTTCGATTCGTACATTTCGTATTCAAGTATATACTCAGTAGTTATTGTGCTCGGAATTTTTTTTATGCTTGGAATAGCTGCTTCTGCAGGCTATGGCTTCAAAGAAAATATTGCTGGACTATCGATAATAGCTGGATTCGTATTTTTAATAAACATACCAAGAGAAGCAATTGTTTACAAATTTGACACATGTTTCAATTACCCTTATTATCAAATTGTACAAGCAAGAGCGAGTCTTACTTTCGTTTTTGTTATTTTTGCGTTTATTTTATGCGCGAAATGTGCTCTCGGTAGCATTGGCACAGGAAGCAAATTAAAAAAATTAGGAATGGTTGGTTTATTCGTACTAACAACATTAAGCCTTTTAACAATTTTTATTTTGAACATCTTCATTCTAATAAACTTAAACACCTCGTTTACAAAAGAAATAAATCCACGAACGTTAAAAATTGGCTATTTTAGTCAAGACGAAATCTCTCTGATCAAAAACAAACAATTTGTTAAAGATTCAAATTTTACAAACAGAATTATTGGAAGTTTATACGATGTTATTTACAGTGAGAACAAAAGACGAGCGTATACTATTTGTACTAGATCAAGTTGCACAACATATTATTTGAGACGACTAAATGCTGAAATAGATTGCAACTCGGATTCACAAAATTTTTATTCAGATTGCAAAAGTGCTCAAAAATTGTTTGTTCAAATTCGATATTTGGACTCGGGTCCATATCCATCGTATCATTGTGCAGTTATTGATAAAAATAATACCTGTCGGTTAGGATGTCCTGGATTATCTAATTTTAAGCTCAATATAATCCAAGAATTTGATGGCAAAATAGAATTGGGTTGGGATGGAATGTCAAATTGTGAAGTTAAACAACCTACAATTAAATTAACCGAGAATACTGGTTTTGAATTGTGTGATAACAAAGGTGTAATGCTAAAAATAAATGGTGTTTTTTGTTATTTTTTTTCAATTTTGTTAATTTTAAAAAAATTATTTTCTTGAATATTTTCTAATTTTTTTTGAATAAATCAGACTAACGTTCTTAAATATCAAAAACTTGTTTTACTAACGGGTTTATTAAAAATCTGTCGGATTGAAAATAAAGTATTTTCAAACAAAAAATAGTTTTAAATGACAAACGTAACACTTGAAAAGGTAGAGCAATACCCAACATAGATATTTGAGTTTATTTATTTAGCTCTAAGGCTGAGGCAGAATATCGACCAATTGCTCAACGTTCCGTCAAATAAGGTGACATTGTCTACCGTTAATTAATTGAAAAATAAAAATATTTTGTCCGTATAAAAATCAATTATCAAATCAATAGAGAGTTTAAGAGGCTTAAGTTGTAACAAGTTTAAGTTTGTAGAAAACTAATAATTTTTTCAAATTTTTCAGTACTAACGCCATTTATTTTATTTTATTGTAACATCTAACCCATTCAATTCATTTCCCAAACCACTAAGTTCGGTATTGATTTCATTTAGTTAAGAATACAAACCTTCAATATTTGACCTGAATGAGATGACATCATTGTTTACCATAAAGATGTTTTCTTAATTTTCGATCAATTTGTTTCCAATGTAATCTATCCTTGAAATTAGGAATGAAAATCTATAAATTAACCACTTTCTACATCGATCTGTATTTGTTTGGGTGATACAGGATCTATCGTTATTGAATTTCTCCTTTCGGTTAAGACGGCAGTTTGATTTTGTACGTTGCTTTCGATTATTTTATCCTTGCCCAGCGGCGTAGCCAGGATTTTTAAAATGGATGTCTCTGATCAAAAAGGGTCGCAAAAAATTAGAGTGTATAAAATTGATTTTTTTAAATTCCAAAGTTTTTGTAAACTCATTCTAAAATAGTTTGAGCGTTAAGTAATTGAAAATTCTTAAATATGTTGCATCGGTATCCCAGTAATCTGTTTAATACGATCTAAAGCTCTGGGTCAGTATTTTAGAGGGTTAGCTGCGATTCATATTTTTCAAAATTTGACTGTGCCGAAAAATTATTAGAAATTAAGTTTCAAAAAGTTGAATGGAGCTTCTGCTCATTGTCAGAGACAACAAAAAATTGTTGTAAAATTGCATAAAAATCCCTACAAAAAGCATTTAAAAAAGGCAATATTTGCAAAAAATTGCGAAATTGCGATCGCAATTTTGTGTCGTCTCTGCTCATTGTACAGTTTAGGATGTAAGCCTTCTGGTCTCAACTCTAAAACAATTGCTTTATAAATAACCAATATACTCAATCTCAATTTATATATGGCCTCGAGTCTTTTTAACAAAACAACGAAAATTTCAATGTTGGTCAAAACATTTTAATGAAAAGGCCAATTGGCAAATTTTTTAGAACAAAAACCGCGACTAAAATCTTAGGCAAGTTGAATAATTCAGCAAAATTTCCCTTTATTTGATTTTTTAAAGCTTTTAGAGATAAATAAATGATTATTTACTTATAACATTATTTGGCTTAAAAATAAATTTAGGCCAAATAATGCCTATAGAATACTAGCAGAAAGTTAAATAATAAACAATTAAATAAAAAAATTTTCTTTTATTTTAAAATAATATAAGTTATAAGATTAATGTCACAAGTGTTCTGATCTAATGTCTGACTATTATTGCCTTTCTTTCATTCTTTAAACTCAGCCATTAAACTCTTTAGTTCTGGTGAATAATGAATAATATTTTTAAAAAATTCTTCATCTTCAACGATTTTAATCTTAAAAAAAATATTGATTACTTTCGTTGCGCGAAAAAATCTTAAAAATTACCGAAAAGACAAAATAGTAACGCATTAGTGGACAATCCATCGTCATATCATTATTTGATTCAATCTTAGCCGTTAAATGATCTTTTCCAAACATTTTGCGGAAAATCATTTTATTTTTTTGCAATGATTCGATTGCTGCTTGTGAACCATGCGACGTATCAAGCGAGAATATTTTCATATGATTTAATCCTCTGAATTGCTCACCATTAATGTTGATTATAGTAGACTCATGAAAACTAGAGATAGATAAATATTCCAAACTTTCTAAATTTTCAAACACGCCATCATCAATCTTGTAAACTTGATTCAATTTTAATACTTGTAAACTTTTGAAATTTTGTTTAAACTTAGGCGGTTTGTGGCAAGTCATCTTCAAAAATTTCAATTTTGAAATTGTTATCTTATCAAACTCTTCTAACAACTTGTCCTCATGCTCGAAAACAAGGTATCCCAAAAAACATTGAATATTCAAATATTCCAATTCAGGCAATTCGTTCAAGAACTCATAACTCTTCAGGATTTCGTCCTAATTCAAGCTTTCTCAAATTTTTCAAAGGTCTAAACAACAATGGATCAAAATTACTAATCACGTTATAATAAAAGTCAAGGATCATTAAACTTTCTAAATGTAAAAATGCCGATGGATGGAAATCGACTATTTCATTATCGCTCAAGTCGAGAACTTTTAGACTTTTAAGACCAGCAAAGGTGAATTCACCAATTTTTTTAAGATTTCCCAATAGTTTGAAATACCTTAACTTTTTTAAATGAATAAACGCATGATCGTTTAGAGTCTTTATTTGTGTCCGGTTTGTAATGTCCAAATATTCCAAGTTGTCTAAACCGTAAAATATATCGGCTTCCATATGTTGTATATTACCAGAAATACTAAGCTTTTTCAATTTGTCAAGACCATTAAACGTATGGTTTCTAATTGTAAACCGATCCGAATAACCCACTATTTTTAGTACTGATAAATATTTCATTGCTATAAAACAATTCTCTTGAAAACAATTGAGCTCATCAACGTGTAAATTAAAATGTTCGACATAACCAAAGTTTTCCAAAAAATTATTAGACAAAGTTTTTGTTTTTGGATGATCGAGATTTAACTTTTTTAACGATTTTAAATTTATTAGTTGTTTTAAACAATCCGAATCTGTGTCTTTCAAATCACCAAAATTAATTTTTGATGGGATTTCTATTGATAGTGATTCGATTGAATTTGCTTCGATTTGCGATAAATCTATGAATGTATTATTGAATTTTTTGTCAATGAGACCAAGCAAAGCTGTTGATATCATAAAATTCTTTGAAAAAATTATTTTTAAAATCATGGTTTAAATTGGATAACTGAAAAAAACTGAAAAAAACCCAAAACGAGAAAAAGCGCGCTAGGATGTAAATCGATTTTTAATAAATAAAGTTAAATTTTGTTTTGGAAATTATATGCCTCATCTCAGGAGCTTTAATTTGGTACCTGTTTTGTGTAACTTGGTTTTCAACTTTTTCCAAAAAATCAAAAAGTTTACCCAAAATCCACATACGGTGTCCATTTTTCTTTATTGTAGCCATTTAAAATATTCCCATATGGCTCATTGGATAGAGCAAAGACGCTAAAGAGAGGCATCTCTAGAAAAAATTTAAAAAAGCTAACCCCTATCACAATTATTTGCGCTATGTCCTTTAACTCGAGCTTTTCCGCTATTTCAAAAGTTAATACAGGTGTGTTTTTTTATATTTTTTTTAGAGATTTCTCTCTTTAGCTTCTTTGCTCTATCCAATGAACCATTGGGGAATATTTAAAATGGTCTTAATTTAAAGATTAATGGGCAAGCTTTCGGTTGATGGGCTTAACTTGAGGGTGTACAAGGGGTACACCCCTATGTAATTTGATTTAAAACTAAACTTTTTGATTTTTTGGAAAAAGTTGAAAACGAAGTTACACAAAACAGGTTCCAAATTAAAGCTCTTGAGATGAGGAATCTTCTTTTCAGAAATAAAATTTAACTTTATTTATAAAAAATCAATTTACACCCTGGTTCTATTTGGGGGCATGTGCTTTTTTCAGGTATCTTTAAAATTAACCAAATAACTTAATTAAGCTACAGTGCTGGTCATTCACGAATTAAATGGACGAACGTTCGCATAAAGGGTTTTGATGGTGAAAGCTCATTATGTGACCTTCATGTAACGTTAATTTAAGTTCGCCGAATCGAAAAGAAAATTAAATTTTAAGTATGAAGATCTGAGAATGAGCTTTTACCATCAAAATTCTTTCCGCGAACGTTCGTCCATTTAATTCGTGAACGACCAGCACTGTATTCGTTTGACCATTCCATTTTAAGACCTTTTTTAAGTCTACTTACTTCAAATGATGTTAATGATATAGCTTCATCTGCACTGAATGACCTTCTTTTAGACAAAATAAAATTTCTTTGATAAAAATAATAAAATCTTACTTTCCAAAAAATCTTGAATTCAACTAAACTTACTCAATAGACGATAAAATAATGTCATCTAATTTTGATCTTAAAATTATTAAGTTTCCGAGTTTATTAGAAAAATTAAAATTAAAATCTTTTCCATATCGGATTTCAGAATTATTTTTTAAATTTTCGATTTGCATTTTTGTATTGACGATAAAAAAAACAAAAATTTTGATAGTTCTCTGAACACGAGGACAAACATTGTAAGTTTTGTTTTTCAACTTGTTTTACTTTTTCGATCAAAGACTCTCTCAACGAGTTTATTTCTTCTTTTTTCTCCGTCTTCAACTGCTGCTAGAACTTTTTCAGCTTGAATGTCAATTTTATTGATAACACTTGAATAATATTCAGAATTCATTTTGTGAAAGTATTCAAAACTAGACTTGTCAATGCAAAATTTTTTGACTATTTATAAAAGTCTTTAGATTACAAGACTTTATTTTCATATTTCTTAAATTAGGTTTTTTTTTGTATGAAATGCTAAAAAATTTCATACTTTATTCTTAAATTAGAAAATTCTGAAAATCTAAGGAATGAAAATGCTTGGTCCCATACAAAAGAATTTATAATTTTTAATCCTTCCATTGCAAAAATTCGCTTGTTATCTCCTGTTCCTTCTTAAAAATAGAGATATAAAATTGTTGAAAACTGATTCTGACTTATTTTTTATAAGTCGGTTGTTAACAAGTTGAGCATGATTGGCACACTTTCTGCTACCTTTGCCTCCACAATAGACATTTGGGTACAAATAAGATCCAATTTCTTTTTTACGTGAAGAAAAATTCTCGGTTCTTAGAAACTTCAGAGAAGGAAAACTTTTTCTGTTCTCTGTTGTTCTCAAATGTTCTCACTTATTCTTAGTTGTTTTAAGATATTCTTAGAAGATAAATATTTGAGTATGAATGTTCTTTCTGATTTTCAAAGATTTTGCAATCGATTAAATAGTCAATCTAAGATCCTTCTGTCCAAGAAATAAAACTAAGAAAAAATAATATGTCTCCCGAAAAAATAGACTTTTCAATGCATAACTTTTGTAATTTGACTTCAACGTAAATTTTTTTAATGTTAAATTCTTGATTCTTTTTAATTGATTTAACTTTTGTTCATAATAGAAAGGATACCAGAGAAACAAAAAAACACATCCCCAGGACTCAAGATAAATCTTTTACTTCTTCAATTCATTTGATCATTACTTAATCCGCCAAAAGATTAAAATTTCAGTTAAAAATGATCTATGTAGAAGCTCAAAAAAATTTATTCCGCGAGAAATTATAATTTTTCTTCTATAATAGTTTATTATAATAGAAATTATAATAGTTTTAATTCTTGGACAGAATGATCTTAGATCTACTATTTAGAAAGAAAATTTATTCTCAAAAGTTCATCTTCTAAGAATATCTTAGAACAACTAACAATAGTCAACCTAAAGATTTGTACGGTTGTACGAGTGTACTGTCTGTACTATTCTTCAATTTAATCTATTTTAATGAAATGACCTTCATTACTAATGCATAATAAGTTTGTACATTAAAGTACATATTTTGTTCAAGGGGTATTTAATGAAGAAATATTCAACAATCGAAACGTTGGCAATAAAAAAAAGCGTAAAATGAAAATTGAAAGCGTTGCTAAACGTTAGGCTCGAAAATCGTTAGCGTTAGAATGATGTGAGAGGTGCGTTAGGATGGTAAATTAAAGTGTGAGATGTGCGTTAGGGTCGAAAAAAGAAGTGTGAGAAGAGCGTTATGGTGTAAGAAATTAGTGTGAGGGGTGTTAATTATAAAGGTCTCATGACAAATTGTTAAAGAAAACCGAATACTAGTGATAATTATATTTTCTGTAACTTTTTTCAATTCTATTGAATTAATGTATCTAACGAACCTCTCACACTTCTCTTTTCGAACCTAACGTACCTCTCACACTTCAATTTACAACTCTAACGCATTCCTCACACTTATTTCGAGTACCCTAACATACTAGTTTTCAAATTTCACGCTTTTCTAACACTTTGCCTTTTACTGCATCACATATTCTAACGTTTTTTCAAAAAAAGTAAAAAAATCATTAAAATTACTGTAGTACAACCGTACTAATCTTCAGGTTGCCCTAAGAAATAAGTGAGAACATTTGAGAACAACTGAGAACAGAAAAAGTTTTCCTTCTCAGAAGTTCCTAAGAACCGAAAATTTGTAAGGTAAGATTTTTCTTCATGTAGGTCTTTTTTACTTATAGTTAAAGAATTTTTAATACCAAAAATAAATTAATAAAAGTTATTTTAACTTTAAAGATTTAATAAATGAAAGACCGAGAGAAGTTACTTGTTCAACCACAAACTATAGTTGGAGTTTTATGCACTATTCTATTAATAACTATTACTGGTCTTGACATCGCAATAATGTCTAAAACAAGATCGAGTGGATCGATAGCATTTCGATCGTTCGATTTATACATTTCATATACGAATATAATAATAGCGACAATTGTAATTGAAATTATTTTTATATTCGTTTTTTCGATGGGAATTGTGCTTTCTATTAAAGATCCCTTTAAAGAAAATATTGTTGGACTATCAATAATAGCTGGATCTGTATTTTTACTTAATATGCCAAAAGAAGCTATTGTTTACAAGTTTGATACGTGTTTTAATTACCCTTATTATCAAATTGTTCAAGCAAGAGCGAGTCTTACTTTCGTTTTTGTTATTTTTGCGTTTATTTTATGCGCTAAATATGCTTTCAGTAACATAGGCTCAGTAAGCAAATTAAAAAAATTAGGAATGGTTGGTTTATTCGTACTAACAACTTTAAGCCTTGTAACAATTTTTATTTTGAACATCTTCATTCTAATAAACTTAAACACCTCGTTTACAAAAGACATAAATCCAAGAACGTTAAAAATCGGTTATTTTACTCGAGACGAAATGGCTCAAATCGAAAACAAACAATTTTTCAAAGATTCAAATTTTTCAAACAGAATTGTTGGAAGTTTATACGATATTTTATACAGTGATAACAAAAGAAAAACAAAGACTATCTGTACATTTTATCCCGGTTCAGGTTTTATATGTACAACATACTATTTAAGAAGCCTTAATGTTGAAATAGAGTGTAATTTAAATTCTCGAAATTTTTACACAGACTGTCAAAGTAATCAAAAATTATTCGTCCAACTTAAATATAAAGATGCTGGTCCATATCCTGATTATAATTGTGCTTTAATTGGTAATAATAATACTTGCCGATTAGGATGCCCGGGCTTAGCAAATTATTCACTCAATATAGTCCAAGAATTCGATGACAAAATAGAATTGGGTTGGGATGGAATGTCAAATTGTGAAGTTAAACAACCAACAGTTAAATTAATAGAAAACCCTGATTTAGACTTATGTGATAGCAAAGGTACAAACTTGAAAATTAATGGAGTCATTGTTATTGTTATGCAATTATTGGCCTTTTACTACAATAATTGAATAATGTTTTATATAATATAATAAATAATACTTTCACATCATCCATTAACTTGTTATTTTTAAAATTTATTTCGAACCCATGACTGCCTCTCTTTCGATTGTCTTCTAATTCTTACTCCCAGTTTTTCTAGCCCTCTTTTTAGGAATTTCGACGTGTGGATTGGTTTCTGGAGTTTTCCTATTATTTGATGTGCACGATGTAACAGAAGCTGGTGGTGGAGATAACTAAAATTCCGCAAACTGAACTTCGTTTTCATTATCTACCGTAAACCCCCTCTATTTGTATACAGTAGTTTTTTAAATATTTCGATAGGTAATATTGTTTCAAAATCTCAAATGTTTAGTTTATAGACTTTGTTAAGGGGGTTAGAATGAGGTATTTTCGAGTCATTGATATAAAAAAATTTAAACCTAAATCGGATGTTAAAGACCAAATTTTCTGGGTACAAATAGAGGGGCTTTACGGTAAGTTGTTATGAGCTACAATAGGAGTTTTAGTTTGGTTTAAACGTCGTGTTTAAGACAAATCGCCTGCCTCATTATTCTAAAAAATTTGTTTCTCTTCACCCGTCATTAAATCATCTTTATTTAACTCTAGTGTCTGTTCTGTTATTGTATCCTGTACCAATGTTTCTCCATCATGAGCAAAAATAACTTCTTCATTATCTGTAAATATCGACAGGAAAACTCCAGAAACCGAGCCACAAGTCGAAATTCCTAAAAAGACGGACATAATCGTTTGAAGATAATGTCCGTCTTTTTAAAAGGGATCGATAAAAACTGTACATTTTAAGATGGTTTTATCATTTGATGATTGAGCGGTTAAAAATTTTGTCATGATGGAAAAGTTAGACATTAAGAAATAAGTTAAAAAAAAGAACTGTTAACTTTTCTGTTCTTTAAAATTGAATTTGAAAAAAAGAGCGAAACAAACTATAAAATTTTAATAAATTGAATTTTTTACAGAAAGATAAGTTCATATTATAAATTTATCATATGAGTCGACGTCTCACTTGAATTTTTCATGTACGGCGGTCTCACGTAGATAAAACTCACCGCCGTTGTAAAATGACATAAATTGACATGATTGTGTTATTTTACTTTTGTAGATTTACTTAATTTTACGTAAAAAATGGTAAAATACATGTAGCATAGCAACACTGTAAACCATTTTTTTAAAGAATAAACCCAAAAAATCGCCATTTTGTCTTTTTTCATGATCACTAATGTCACAAAACAGGGTAACATGATTAAGATTATTTGACATATAAAATATATTACCTTTGAATTGCCACTCGTGTCAAGAAATTTGTAAAAACAAAATTTGATCTAAACGCTTGATTTCCTTTACCGAATTTTAGACTAAATGATCAAATTCATATTTATCATTAAACTTTAATTTTTGACGATCTAATGAATAAATTCATTTTTTGGTCTAATTAAAGAAGTCAAAAAATTATTAAACTTACCTGCTCATCAACTGGTTAATCGAGAGACTTTGGAGCTTGATTTACTAGGGTTCAAGTTATTTTGACTTTCTTGCAAAAAAATGTTTAATCAAGAAATGAAGCCTGTTCATAAACAAATAAAAGCCGGAGTGTTATGCATTTTTTTATCAATAACTATTTATGGTCTTGACATGGTCATTTTATCGAAAACACTAAAGAGCGGATCGATTGCACTTGATTCGTTTGAACCATTTTTTTCGTTTAGAAGAATTTACCCAACGGTTATTGTTCTCGGAATCTTATTAGTGCTTGGCATTGTTGTTTCTGTAATTTATAGCCTCGAAGTAAAAACTACTGGATTAATAATTTTGGCTGCGTCTGTTTTTTTAATAAACTTTCCATTGTTTACAGATTCTATACATGTCTAAATTCGCCTCATTATCAAATTGTTCAAGCAAGAGCGAGTCTAACTTTTGTCTTTGTTATTTTTGCGTTTATTTTTTGGATTATTTGTACTTACAATAGAATTGAAAAAGCTAGTTCAATTGGTTTATTTTTTCTAACAAAATTAAGTCTTATCGCAATTTTTATTTTGAATATCTTAGTTCTAATAAACTTAAACACCTCGTTTACAAGAGACATTAACATTGGCTCAGTAAGCAAATTAAAAAAATTAGGAATGGTTGGTTTATTCGTACCGTAAATATTTGTTTTTTAACGCGGCACTAAAACCCCGAAAATTTGGTTTTAGTGCTTCAAAAAAAATTAATTTTTCCCCCAAAAAAATCTTCATACAAACCTTTTTCTATACGTGAAGCTTCTTTGACCCAAAAGTAATAAAATGAGAAAATAATTTGGCAGAAAAAATCAAGTTTGGTAGGCATTAAAAACCAAATTTTCGGGATTTTAGTGCCGCGTTAAAAAACAAATATTTACGGTACTAACAACTTTAAGCCTTGTAACAATTTTTATTTTGAACATCTTCATTCTAATAAACTTAAAAACCTCGTTTACAAAAGACATAAATCCAAGAACGTTAAAAATCGGTTATTTTACTCGAGACGAAATGGCTCAAATCGAAAACAAACAATTTTTCAACGATTCAAATTTTTCAAACAGAATTGTTGGAAGTTTATACGATATTTTATACAATGATAGCAAATGGCCAGGATTCTTTGGATGTTTTGAATCAAGAACAAATTGTAAAACATACTTTTCTAGATTGTTTAATGTCGAAATAGAGTGTAACTCGGATTCTAAAAAATTTTATTCAGATTGTCAAAGTTCTCAAAAATTATTCGTCCAACTTAAATATAAAGATGCTGGTCCATATCCTGATTATAATTGTGCTTTAATTGGTAATAATAATACTTGCCGATTAGGATGCCCGGGCTTAGCAAATTATTCACTCAATATAGTCCAAGAATTCGATGACAAAATAGAATTGGGTTGGGATGGAATGTCAAATTGTGAAGTTAAACAACCAACAGTCAAATTAATAGAGAATATTGGTTTGAACCTGTGTAATAACAAAGGCTAAAGGTTAAAATTTTTGTATTAATCAATTAATGAAAGAGTGGAATATTTTGTTTTTTTTTAAAAATTCCGCCAATCTTTAAAAACAAAACTTTTATTTGTTATGAAGATAGAGTAATCAGTAAGAAACAAAAGGGATTTTTGTCTAGGAAATCTTGCGCAACAAATCTAATCGAATTTATTGACAAAATTACAAGCGAAATTGAGCTAGGAAATCTCATCGACATTATCATGGACCGATTTTGCTAAAGTGTTTGACAAAATCCACCACAAGAAGCTACTTGCCAAACTTAGGTCATATGGAATTACGGGCGAGTCTCTTAAATAGTTCGAGTCGTTCTTGATTGGCCGAAAACAAAGGGTGGTTATGGGTGATGTCTGTTAGGTGTATCAGAAGGGTCGGTTTTGGGTTCGATTTTATTTGTCGTACAGTCAAACCTCTCTAACCCAGCGTTCGTTGATCCGGCAAATTCGATTGCCGAATAATTTTTCGATTTCCCACATTAATACATTATAATTGAATCTATAATCCAGAAATTTCGATAAACCGGCAAAATTTTCCATTCCCGATTTGGCCGGATTAGAGAGGTTCGACTGTATATATTAATGATTTGTTGGAGTGATTCAAAAGTTTAAGTTTAGGCTATGCAGACGATTTGAAGCTTATTGGAATTTCAAGTCAAGACCGTAAGTCATCAGAGCTGCAAGATGATCTTAACTTAAGGAAAATTCCCATACGAAATGGTTAACTCGAGAGTGACACATGTGCTTGATACATGTGGTGTTATGATTGCCAATGACTTGAAGTGGAACAAACAGTATTCTTATGCTGCAGCAAGGGCTAACAGCTTCCTCGGACAGATAAAAGTTCATTCAGATATCTCGGTCATGAGACATTAAAGGCCTTATAAACTGCATTAGTGAGACCACACTTGGAGGATGCAGAAATCGCATTGTGTCCGTATTATAAGTACCGACATTAAGATCTTAGAGAGAGTACAAAAACGAGCAACAAATTTAGTCAAACCGATCAAATCTAAACCCTTTGAGGTACGCCTAAGTGAACTCAATTTAATGAGCTTAAAAGACGACAGATACCGTAGGGGCGACTTGATACAATTGACGTGGCCTATGAAAAAATAAACACGGCCTATGCAAAAAATCTACGGACAATTAACGAAATCTAATTAAAAGACGGACAAAATAAAAAAAAGACGGATTTCACCTGGACATAAATTAACAGACTATAGTCCGTCAAGTCAAACATTAAAACCCCACCACCAGAGTTTACACATCTGTCTCGTCATATAATATTGTAAAAATTGTTTTTATAAAACTGTTCTGATATATCTGGAGTTAGACGTGTTTCGTAGAATATCGTATAGGCGCAAATTCAATATTTCATAACTATAGCTTTTTCATCGTTTGAAAGGTCTGGTCATTTCTTGCCATTGGGTCTTGGAAGTAGAAAGTTGTAAATTTCCAAACATAAAATTAAAGCTTAAAAATTAAGCTACATAGTAGTATCTTCGGCTATTCAGTGTTAGGGTGATTAGTCTGGGAAATAATGTTTAAAAAAAATTTTCATTTTCTAATTTATTCAAATAAACTAAAATCATTAAATCTAAATTATAAAAAAATCTATTTCTCATTTCTTAATATCATCCCACATGCTATAATTGGACCAGAATTTCCATTTACTTTGGATCGTTCATGTGATCCTCTACCTAAATCATCTTGATTTTCATGTATTGCCATTCCTCTATTTAAAATACTCAACGGTCCAGACTTTTCTAAGTTTATCAAATAACTATCAACATAAATTTCTAATTTTGCTGTTCCTTTATCATCTGTTTTTATATTTCCCAAGTCACCAATATGTTTTTCATGAAATAAATTTCCAATATCCCCATGTTTATCACTTGAAAATGGATTGAAATGACCACCTAGACTATCACATTTTTCATTTATCTCTCCAAATTCATGTATATGAAAACCATGATGACTGTTTTTCTTTAAACCAGTTATAACTCCATTAATTCGAATTCTGTTCTCATCATAATCCTCAATGGTTAAATAACCGGAAACATTTTTCCAGTTTCCGTATTTAATACGAACAACGGCTCTGTTTTTTTCTTTACATCTTGTTGATAAATACTCTTGGTGGCATAATTCAGTACAACTTTCGATCAATTCAAATTTACCAGTAACTTTATCACATTTGTAAATTGAAGTTGGATCAGCCGAAAGAGTACAACCTTGGCTAACTGATCTTTTATTAATAAAGTGACCACATACTTTACCACTGTAAAGACAACAACTTTGTTTACTTGGGTTATTACAAGTTTTTTGATTTTTTTCTGTTTTGGTTATTTCAATCAATTCATCAAATGAATAGTCTGGAGTTGGATAAAATCGTTTTAGTTTACCACCACCTGGTAGGATGTAATTAAATGTTTCTTCATGGCATTTGACTAAACGATCTAAATGAGAATACGCTTGAATTGAAATAGCTGCTCTAGTGCTGTTAATGTTGGTAAGTCTATGAGTTTGATACCATGTTGGTGATAACCAAGTTATTTGACCACCTCTTAAAAACACAGTTTTAATTGGTGATTGATCCAAATTATTATCTTCTGTCAATGGGTTAAAGTATTCCGACATTAACGATCCATCGATTAGTTTAATTAGACCCACAGTATTTCCATGATTATGTATAGGACTAAAATGTCCACGTGGCCATATTTCAACAACATAAGGCTGACCTGGTGATGACCCATCCACATAATCAAAGGTAACTCTCAAATAACTAGTTTTTGGATTAGATGCTCCGAATGATTTTTTAGCCTTTTCTTTGAGCTTTAAATTCAACGAACAACCTTCCCTTTCGATTGAAAAATTAATGGCATCAAGTTCTTCTTGGCTTAAATCAATTCCTTTGCTTTTAACAACTTGGTATAGACGTAAACCTTCTTTTGGAAGATCATTTTGTGTGAAAAGATTAAAATTTAAATCATCAAATTTAATATTATCTGAATCATAGACTTCAACTGAAAAGTCTTGGTAGACTACTTCTTTGTAAACTGTGTTTTCAATAACAAAAATATCATCTTGTAATTTAATTGAGTTAATATTGCGTAAAATTTGATTTGCTTCATCTGTTTGTGGAGTGAATTGTGTTAAAGTGTTATTTGTCATTGTATAACCGACTCCAATTTTTATAAAGTTATTGGATATATTTTTCCCATCTAATGCATATAAAGAGATCCAAATTGTACTTTCATCTTGTTTAAAATGTAATAAATCGTATTCTGGGGTCTTAAAAACTGTTTGTTTGAAATTTTCACTTTTATCAAGCCAAATTTTACGATCTGATATGAAAATTTTAAAGTATCTCGTCTCAAAACAAAGGGTTTCTACACCAACATCAACTGGTGTTAATGTAAATTGAACTGTAAATTTTCTTTCGGCTAATTTAGATGCTTGATTATTATATTTTTTTTGAACAATTCCACATTCCCGCTGTAAATCTTCATTTAAAATAGCAGCTTCTTTTTTTATGGTTCCTCTTTTTAAAAAACAAGTTCCATAATTTAATGATGACCAAGAATAATGTGTGCATCCTCTAGTTTCCTCACATTCTTCGTGACAGTGTTCTCGTGAAACATGTACCGTTTTTAAATCATTATTCTTAAATTCACAAGATTCAGCTCTATCATTATTCCATTTAATTTCTATAAAGATTGAAAAAATTAAATGAGAAAACGACTTTTAAGATTTTTACCGTTTTTTGAAATTTTCTCGGGAATGAAACCACAAACTACGGAATGATCATTCACATTTATTGCATCTTCTTTTGAAATTTTTCCAGATTTAAGAAAACATGTTCCTTCATTAATTGGTCTCCAAGTAAAATGAGTACACTGTGGATCTTTTCCGCATATAGGACCACACAATTCACCTTCAATTCTTTTTAATATTTTGAAATCTTTTCCATAGAAATCACATGAATGAGCCCAATTTTCTTTATCCCAATTTATTCCTATAAAAATGAATAACGTAATTGCTCGATTTTTATGACATGTTATAAATTTATTTATTACATGTCACTTTTTTATCGAACACTGATTAGAAAAAATGCAATATTCGCGATTTATGACATGTCACAAATGGCGAATATTGCATTTTTTCTTAATTTTTTTTAATTTTTGTAACCTTTATAATGACATATCATAAAAAGTGAACAGTTACAATTTTTTGGAAAAATATATTGATTTATTTACGAATAAAATTCGGGTATAAACACAAGGTGAATTACAGCAGTCCTGTCTCTCTGTTAGTATAAAATAATGACAAATTTTCCAGTTATTTACAATTTTTACAAATAAAACTTTCATTTTGTTTCAAGCGTTTGGGTCTGCAGTCACCACAAGAACAGTTATTATAATCGTCACAAGAGAACCAAGCCTCTTGAAATTGGCTGTTTTCGAATTTAGAATTGCAAACATAACAATGTTTAGAGGTCAAACCATTAGCCGAATTTCTGTTGACTTAAGAATTGATTTTTTATTTGAATAGCTTGGGTTTTTCGACAGATCAAATAATTTTTAGGATGAAGATGATTTATTATTTTTAATATTTTGTTTTGATTTATTGATCTGGCAAGTGTTGCTATTTTGTATTTTTCATGAAGTCAGACTTTCAGAAGGCGAACTTTTTGCTACAGCGTGCGATCGCTTAGAGACAGATTCGGAACGAAGATATGGTGGTATTGGTCTTTTGGGGGGTTTTCGAAACAGAAGGACTTGAAAGTGGTGTTTTGTCTTTTGTTTTTAAATTTGAACAAACATAGGTTTTTGGCGTGGATACGGTCAACGAGTTTGGAGAGTCATTAGTCGCTAATCTTGTCGGGTTTGTTTATTAGGTATTCGTGTTTGGGTCATTGAACGTTCTTTTTAATAACATTTCTAGTATACCCACTTTTTATCTTCGTTTTATTGCTCAAGCAAAATGTTACTGCTTTTATCTTCAAAGTTCTCAGCTTCTTCAGAATCATGAGCAGCATCAACATCATCATCATAATATTCATAGTTTATCTCATCCTCGCTACTTTCACTCGAATGAACCTCAGACTCAATTAAAGACTCATCAGCATAATTATCATAATTGCCATCGTCGTCACTAATGTACGAATCGAATACGTTATTGAATTCATCTTCATCCGTCAACTGTCCTATTTTCAGGTATTAAACTAGCTTGAACAATTGATTTCGATTCCGAATGTAAATTTTCAAAGTCATCTTCTCTAATACCAGACTGTTTAAACAAGTTGGCAATATATTCATGATTAACTTCTAACAAACCGGATGTTATCCAGTCCGTCATCTCAACATACCCTGGTCCGGCTATATTTCCAAATTTAATCAAAGTCTTTTTGTCATTCAAGAACCAGTCATCCCAAAGAAGCCTATACTTGTTTTTTAACACTTTAAACAAAAATACGTCAGCCGGTTGTAAAATGTCTATTGATCAAATTAAAATTAAAATGGTAAATTTGAGTTGAATATAAAAGTTACTCCTCAATGAAGCAGGAATAAAGACAAATTTACAACCACAGGCAGCTAATGCTTCTCTAAAGACAGCAGTTCTGTGACATTTTGCTTTATCGAGAATAATAAGCGAGTCTTTTATTTGATATTTCAAAAGATGTGGTTTTAAAACCCTTTCAACAAAGTGCTCATTCTAATTTCTTGAATCAAATGTCCCTTTAATTTAATGATTAGATGATTCAAATAAACAAAGCCTTGCGGAAACAAAAAGCTTACCTTTAGTTTCATAAATAATGATCATGTTTTCGTCATGTTCGAGATCAGGGATATGTTTTTTCCTGGGTACTTGACAAAGGACCGGTAGCTTTTTCCCATCCGCTGAGCTACACATGAGTGAAGAGAGTCTTACTTTTTCTTTTCCACAGGTTTTGGCATATGACTTTTTTGTACCTCAGTTATCAATTGTATAATTTCCGGGTGTGGACATATAAAACGATGATTCATCATAGTTAAAAATTTGATGAGGTTTTAGATCATTTTCGTGAATAATAGCTTTTATCTCTCTCAAATAATCCAAAATTGTGTTTTGAAAATTTGTCGGTTTCCTCTACCTGAACCTGAAATACGTCGTAAAACCAAATTGTAACGTTTCATGAATTTCCTTAGCCACCCGTAAGACACAGTGAACTTGACATCACTACTGATGTCCGGATTTAATTCCTTCATTAAACTTAATATTTTTTGTTGAACTTGGAAACAAGATAAACCGATTTGTTCGGTTCTTTTCGAAGTTATCCACTCGTAAAGACGTTTTTCGTTTTCATAAAAGAGTGTTTTTTTTCTTTTATGGATTCGATATTTTTCTTCCGTCAACTCTTTGTCTTTTGACGTAAATAAGTTCACGGTTTTGAATCCACTTGATCAAAACGGGTCTCGAAATTTGTAGGTGGTTTGAAGTAAAACATTTACTCTTAGTGCCATCGAAGTGTCTTACCGCAGCTGGCTTGAATGCATTTGTAAACGAACGATGCCTTTGTCGATTTGTATTTTCTTTCAACCGTTCCATGGTTAAAGAGCATTCAATATTTATTAATTTTGAAGAAGAACTAACACAGATTCGTTTTTTGCTATGAGCAATATTTTAATCATGAAGATTGTGTGAAAACAAAATGAAAAAACAGAGTTAAGAAAACAATTAACAAAGAAATATTGATTGTTTTTTTTTTCTAGAAGAAAAGCAAAATTTTGCAAGTCGTGACTTGACTTTACTTTTTGTGGCAAAAACTTGAAATTGTTCTCTTTAAAAATGATTTAAACGATAAAAAAACGTGTTCTCCTTAAAGTATTTTATACATTCTTACGAATTTTCGATATTATAAGTGATTTCATATCTTAAATTTTATTAAAAGACATCTTTAAAAAATTTATCTTAATAAAAAATCAAGTCATGACTTGACTTTTGCTCTAAAAAATAAAATCAAGTCAAGTCGTGACTTGGACTTGACTTGAGACTTGAGACTTGAGGAACAACTCTGCTGTTCACTATATATGAAATGTCATTATAAAGGTTATAAAAATTAAAAAAAATAAAGAAAAAATGAAATATTAGCTATTTGTGGCATGTCATAAAAATCGAGCAATTACGTTATCTCCAATTAAAAGAAATCAATTTAATCTTACAATTCTATTTTTATTGATTTTTTTGCGAGGAAAGAGCTTAATAGACAGAACTGTAGGAGAATGCTGAAAACGGAGAAACGATTTTTATTGGACGAATTCATACGTGTTTAGATTGGACTTATTCTTACGCATTTCTATTTGACGTTATTCTTTATCTATTTCTTACGCTTTTTTTTGTTAAAAATTGAAGGTCAAGAATATTTTTCATTATGTTCATATTTTTTCTTTAAAATTTTTTTTTTGTCTTACTCATATTTTGTATGTTACAAATTTAATATTTTTGTTTTTGTATTAATACTCTCTGTTATTCATTAAATCTTAGTTGGGTCTAAACCTAACCTAAACCTGAGGGTCTAAACCTGAATCCACCCGTTCGGAGCCTTGTGGAGGATTACGGTACCAATCTAAACCGACTTTTTTCGACTAAATTCTTAGACTCGAGTCATTTTTAAGATGGGATTTGAGGCTGGGATTTTAAGACTTTGGCTTTTTTTTTAAAGACTTGTACTCAAGTCTGAGTCTTCAAAAGGTTAAAGACTGGGATTGAGACTGAGTCTTTATAAAATAGCTGATTCCCGAACTCGACCTTACCCTAGATTAAAGTGAACGAAGCAGCTATAAACGTAGTTATAGTAAGTATGGAACTGCAAATTATTAAGAGTTGATTTTTTAATATATAGATGGTCAGACCACATCTTTTAGAAAAACCTAAATCAAATTATATTTTTATTAAGAAATCACTTGCACGTCCTTCCTAAAAATCAAACCACAGGAATTTAAAAGGATAAATCAATAAAAAGACTTAATTTTGATACCTGTATCCACGGGAATGAAACCACAAACTACGGAATGATCATTCACATTTATTGCATCCTCTTTTGAAATTTTTCCAGATTTAAGAAAACATGTTCCTCCATTAATAGGTCTCCAAGTAAAATGAGTACATTGTGGATCTTTTCCGCATGTAGGACCACACAATTCACCTTCTATTTCTTTTATTATTTTGAAATCTTTTCCATAGAAATCACATGAATGAGCCCAATTTTCTTTATCCCATTTGATTCCTAAAAAAATGAATATCTCCAATTAAAAGAAATCAATTTAATCTTACAATTTTATTTTTATTGATTTTATTTTGTACATTAGCACCTCATAGGTGATCGATAAAAAAAAAATGACGAATAAATAAAGGAAAGTATAAACCAATAGTAAATTTTTGAGTCATACTACTTTTTTCACGAATACTTTTTTTACTGAGTGAAAAAAGTATTAAATAAACATCTCTTCCAAAAGTATAAATTTTTCACTCAGTGAAAAAAGTATTCTTTTTAACTTTCAATTAAAAGTTAATATTTTTCACAAATCACAATTTTTTTCTAAATTAAGTTTTATTAAACAGAAAGGGTTGATCTTTAGTCTTGATATAAAGTAAAGTCATCAAAATAAATAAAAAACTATCGATTATATCTCTTCTTCGTCTTAACTATCGATTATATCTTCGTCTTGGTCTTCACTTTCGGGTTCACATTCATTATTTATAGTAGTTTGCTTTTTACTAAAACTAAATAAAGGCATGATATACTTAATATAAACTTCAATGGTTATGCTTTTTTCTTTCATTAGTTTCTTAAAAATTATAAGTTCACTATCTTTACCAACGTCTAATTTTTTCTTGGATGAACTGGTTTACCTTCTAATGCCTGTCTATATTTTACGAACAAACTGCTTTCTTGGATCTAGCTACTTTTCTGGATCTAGTTAAAAGAGCCTTTGAAGTATTTATTAGAAAAACATTGCAAAAATTCTTCCATCTTTTTATTCTTTTTTGCTTCTGGGAAAATTGGCTGAGACTGCAAAATCAATTAAAATTGATCACAAATACTGCTAACCTGAACAACCGACAAACAAAAAAGATGTCTAAACCATTTATTGACTTCTACACTGTAATTATGATCACTTTTAAAGTCTTTGAATTTATTTTTGTACTTTAGGTGTTAGTGAAAAAAGTAGTGTTTTTTGTCTCAATTAAAAAGATATATTTTTCACTCAGTGAAAAAAGTACCATTTTAGAATAGTGAAAAAGTAGTATATACGAAATTTTTAAGAGGAATAACAATCTGTGGTTTAATTTTTATTTATTTGACTGACTAACTGATGAATAATGTTTAGGTGATTGCAACTTTTTAAATAAACAAATAATTTTTTCAAGGAGTGGTTCAAAGTTTAAAGGCAGAAAGTATAAAAAAAGTTTCAAAAGTTTAAAATACAATCTCGATGCATCATATCATAATAATCGATAGGGATACAAGCTCAGTTTAAAATAATAAGTTTCAAATCTTTTCCGATGAATAAAAGCAGTTTTCCGATGAATAACCTTAAGTTATATTCGAATTTATCACGCTTTTTTATCACATTATTCAAATTTAGCACCTAAATTTTTTTGAACATATATACAAATCTAATGAAATAAAATATTCATATTTGTCACACTTATTGCTTCGTTTTGTTTAAAATAAAACAAATAATAATGGAAGAAAAAAAATAAGAGAAAAAGGTCAAAGCTATCAAACGAAATATCGCGTTTGGCCCTAAAAGAGCCATATCAGTTTTTTTAAAAGCTTTTTGGGGCTTGTTAAAAGTGTGAGCAATGATTCACACTTTTGTGAGCAAAAATCGAAAATCACACTTTTGTGATCAACTTTGTGATCACACTTTTGGTTTTGGTTTAATCAACTTCACCAATTTTTTTGCTCTCCGTTGAAATAAGTTTAAATATCAAACTAATTTAGCATGGGTTGAAATCGGAGACCGATTCAATGTCGATCGATCAACAGAAAAAACGTCATATTTATATGAATTTGCCACTTCCTCAAAAAGAACAATTTAAGTTACAAAAAGGTTAATTTTTCCTAGTTGAAGAGAACGAAGAAGAAAAAGGTGTTCTGCTAGAATTAAAACATTTTTTGTCTTTGTTTGAATAAATCATTTTTTTTATATAAATTCATTTTTGTCACTATTCGAATTTGTTACATTTTTTTCAGGAACCGATTGTGTGATAAAATCGAGCCTAGAGTCTGCATTAAAAAAAAAACAATAAAAACATTTTATCAGAACTAAATAAAAATTGATTTTTTATTAGGAAGAGTGACGTTTGGGGCAATTTTTTTTCGAAGCAAAGCAATTTTAGAAAAGCTGTTTTTTTAAAAAAAAATTAGGTATAGTACATAAAATAAAATTGGTTTTAGATTGTAAACTTTTTGTTAATTTCAAAAATAATTAAAAAAAAGAAAAAATCAATATTTGATTATTAATGTTAGTTTCGATTTTTTACGAAATTTGAAATGCATACACTAAATTTAAATAAGACATTTTGGCGCGAATATTTAAATTTTTGGAATATTTCAAAAAATCCCGCCATTTTTACCTTTCAAAACTTGTACTTAAATTAAAAATTAAAAAATTTAATTTAAAAATTCATTATAATATTAACAATTTTGTTTTTAAAAATTTAATTATTGACAAAAAATCGACCAATTCAAAATTTGAAAAAAAAAAATTTAAATCAAGTTTAACAAATTTTGTTTTGTAATGTTAACATTTTTAAACTAGGTTAGGTCAATCTATTTATTGAATTTTACAGTTTTAAAAAATAAAATTTGCTTTGCTCCAAAAATTTGCTTCAAACTAACACCGTCGCCTAAATTTATCAAATCGTGACTATATAAATTTATGACTTATAAAATTTAAGAATTTTAAATAAACACAAAAAAATATAAAATTTTAGAGTAATACAGTCTTGGAAATTAACTTGTCACATGACATAATATGATATCAGCTCCGATCAATTTAAATCACATGATATCAAATGATATCATTGGGAGAACTACAAGCACTATGAATTACCAATTGATACTCATTGAAATTTTTAAGTCACAAGCGAAATGAATAAAACTACCGGTTAAGCTGAAGAACATAAATATGTAAACTGTGATAGAGCCGTAAGCAGCCGAATTAGCATAAAAATATTTTCAAATTTTATTTGAAACCTATTAAACCATTTCAAAAAAAAGAATTTATCTAAATGCTTGGGACCTAATGGAGCATTAAGACCAAAATTTCGACTTTAATTGCCGCATTAACTTAAAGATTTCAGCATTTAATGCTGCTTCAATAAATTTTTTTTAAAAATCTTTTTTTGCGTATAGGATGCGGCATGTAAACCCGAGTTTCCAATTATAAATGCAATGCGTTCCTATTCAAGGCATTACCGTAAGTTTTTTTTTCAAAATTTGCTTGAGTCATAAAATAATAAACTTAAAAAGTCTTATTCTAATCAGTCCTAATATAATAAAATCTCATTTTGATAAAGTCATATTAATAAAATTGGCACAAAAATAAAAAGGCATAAAATGAAAATATACCCTAAAATTTATTTTGAATTGGTTTAATTTCTGTTAACACTAGAAGCACCGTTTGTTTTTATATCGAGAAGCCTCGAATGCGTCAAAATGACGCAATGTTTTATAATGGTTATACTGAAATTTATTCAGCAAAAACTCTCAGAATTTTTGACGTTTTAGTTAGTGATGGCGATTGATCACGAAGAATGATGATCGCGGATTGATCATGTTCATGATCACCGATTATCTGATCATCTTTTAGATCATGATCATAATTTTGGATCATGATCAGATCATTGATCCAACTCTAGATCGATCGTTCGATCAACATTATTTTTTTAATGATAAAACGAGTTTTTTTTGCATTTTGAATGATTTTTAGAACTTTTTGATCTTTTTGCACCTTAACTTTTTCTTGACTATACCCCTTTCAAAATCTAATAATTTTTGTTTTCGAGGTTTTTCACTTCACTGATAACTAACTAAATTACAGAAAGTCTCTAGCAGATCGCAAACGGATTCTAATATGCATGGATTAGGATTGCAAAAAGTTCAAAAAATTCAAAAAGAGGGCGATTATATCCCACTATCCAACACAATTTTTACATGAAAAAAAAATTTTCACTAACAGATCTCAGTTCAGATTTTAAGCTCTGCTTGGCGATAGGTGAAGTAGGGTTGTTGATCGAAGATCGAATAAAAAGAAAATCGTAACTCAAATAAATGCTAATAAATGCCTAGTTTTTGTAGATTCGTTTTATGGAGAAAAACAGAATGATTTTAGTTCGTTAAACCCCATCCTCAAAGATAAGCT
This sequence comes from Brachionus rubens, assembly GCA_022207745.1. Classification (NCBI taxonomy): domain Eukaryota; kingdom Metazoa; phylum Rotifera; class Eurotatoria; order Ploima; family Brachionidae; genus Brachionus; species Brachionus rubens. The sequence continues at coordinate 3,771,120 of JAJVHD010000009.1, read as the reverse complement.
AAAAGTTTTTAAGCCTCACCCTTTTGTGTCGAAAATCCATTATTGGGAAATGCTCTCTATTAGATCATGTCTCGCTTGGTATATCTATTAGTGATGAATTGATGATTCAAAGAGATTAAGGTTAGAGGTAAGAGCATCCTCAAAGATAAGCTAAAAGTTTTTGAGCTTCATCCTTTTGTGCCTAATTTCTTATCAACTTACTTACAAAATTGATCTTTATTTTGTAAGTAAAGCATAATTTTACACATATTCTTAATCTTAAAGCTCATAATCCCAGCTACAAAACTGAGTATTTGGTTTCCTGGAAATTTTTGACCGAGATAATGCCGCGGAAAGGGAAAATTTCATGTCTTCTTTCAGTTTTTTTGTATCCAGTCCTTGGTTTACCCCCTTAAATTCGTAATCCTCATGTAGGAAAACCCTAGAAAACATACATGATTTTTGAATTAAAAAAATTCTTTCGATTCTTCAAAAAATTATCTTTTTTGAACTATTTTCGGCACCCACAATGGAATATTTAAAAAAAATGTTCTTTATAAAGGGTTATATGTTTTCTAGGATTTTCCTACATGAGGATTACGAATTTATGGTCAAAAATACAAAAATCGATCATCTTTTTGTTTTTTTTTTGATTTTTTCTGTCTCGATTATACAAAAATTAGAAATAAATTGAATAAAGTTACAAGAAATGTTATATTCTCAGCCTTTAAAACAAAATTTATTTTTTCCGATCATGATCCAAAATCTCGATCACGATGATCTACAAAATGATCATGATCCAAAAATTTGATCGATCGTCATCACTAGTTTTAGTTATTAATATTATCAATTTGACTTCGAGGATTGCAAAAAATGGTTAGTTTTCATGTATAACCTACCATTGATGAGATATAGGCACCCTAAGTTAGCTTCAGGGTGCTACAACTTCCTGAAAAGGTATAAGCAATTTTGAAAAACAAACTCCATAAGCCTCTTTATCACACTTAAATAAGTCAAGTATGATATTTTCTAATGCCAAAAATAATTTTTATGGGTTCGTTAAACTGTGAAAACAAAAAATGGTATTTTTTTAGGTAGCCCTTGCGCCTTTTGATAAAACTCGACAGGATCACGTCTGATTCAGAAAATTTTTGTTTTTGGCGTTTTCTTCGCACAATTCTTAAAAAAATGTCTGAATCCTCGCGGTCTAATTGACATAATTAATGTCTAAATATGGTGGTCAAAATAGCTTGTTCTTTTAAGTTTTTTATCATGCGTCAAAATGAGGAAGCCGGTGCTTCTAGGTATACTCTCATGTTTTCCTGAAAAAACCTCCAAGTCAGAGGAATTTGAAATACGATTTTGATAGATCTTATGCAATGAAAAATTTCAACAAAGCTTCAGTCCAAAAGGTTTATTTAGTAATTTTTTGTCAATACGATTTTTCTTAATTTGCTTCAAATTGACCTCACCGGTGCATCTAGTGCTAAGCTTCCTTCACTCTTTTATCTCGAAAAATCTCGAAGCTTTAACTTTAAAAGAACTGCTTAAATTTTCTTTTACTCAATCGTAAATTTATAATCCGAGTTGATCATCATCTATCCAGTGTATTCGATATTGAAGCTGGTGTGCCTCAAGGATCAGTTTTGAGTCCACTACTATTTTCAATATTTATAAATGATATAAAAACAAAACGAAAAACAAAAACGTTCAAAATCAACATTGGTTTGTTTTTATATGTCATTAATACGCTCTATTCTCGATTATTCATCATTTATTTTAACTCGACTATCAAACTCAAGATCTTAACAACTTGAATCAATTCAAAGAAGTGCAATACATTAAATATTCGATTATACAGAATTCGCTTATCCAAAAATTCGATTATCCAGAATTTTAAAAATGGATCATGGCATGTTTTTTGTCTTAGAATTTGTCAATTTTCGACAAGAAATTTAGGGCTTCCAGAAGAAAGTATCGAAAATTTTTAAGAAAGTCAGTTAATCATAGAGTTTTCGGTGTTAATTACTCTTTATTAACTTTTTGTCTCATGATTTATATTTTATCGATCTTTTTGTACCTTAAAACGGACATTTTTTGTCTTTTTAAGACAATTTTTAGTGTCCATACTCCTTATTCGATTATCTAGAAAATTCGGTTAAACAGAACTCAAAAAAATTTCCTATTCTGTATAATCGAATATTTACTGTACGTACAATTTACATACTCCCTTACGATAAAAATCTTCCATACTTTATTATCAAATCTCTATGTGATCACAACAAGATTCTTTGAATTAAACCAGTGATATCTTGAAAACACAATTCTAAACGATAATCCACTGATCAATGGCAATCTGATTGAAGAGTCCAATTCAATATGTGAATACCATAAAAAAATAAAACTATTTTATGTGAACTAAACTAACGTAATTGCTCGATTTTAGTGACATGTCACTTTAATCGAATATATCCAAAAACCATGTTATTTAAGAAATTTAGTGTCAATTAAAGTGACATGTCATTATAGGACAGAGACATGTCACTTTAGTAGAAAACCCATCCAGGTCAAATTATTTTTGATCCAAAACTAGCCAAATTTGTCCAATTTTTTTGATTTAATTCAAAAATTTTACCAATTATCAATTAAACCACACTATCGATAATCCTAAATTCGCCTCGACATCTGAATCTTGAGGGAAGCTTTGATTGAGGGTCTTTTGTTTAGTCATACAATACAATCCTTTTTATCTAATTTTAGAGTATTTTATTATTCAGTTTCTAAATTAATTTACGGCTCATGTTTTGTGAGGAGACGGGATTAAATTGTCTTTTTCACACAATAATATTTTACTATAATTGATTTGACTATAACGAAGTCAATTATTCATTAAAAAGAAAAGAAGGGATTATATCAGAGAAAATTTTCAAAGTTTTTAGATATCTCTTTCCAATTTTCACAAGAATATACTTTGTACGGATAAATTTTGAGACAATGACTTGAAATTCAATACAAGGCCGACACTACTGTGGGCCGAGTATGGCGCCGCCCCAGTGAGAGCTTTGAAACTTAGACAAGAAATCACATTTTAATTCTGTCATTCATGATAAGCAAAATTTTCCACAGAAAGCGGATAAACTTGTACTAATCAATTTAAATTTGTAACTTTTAATAAAAGATGAGCTGCCGACGAAAAAGAAAATTTTTTATGTGAAAAAGTATTCGAAGTGGGATTGAAAGTTAAACAAATAAATAAAAAAAATTATATTAATCATTACTTAAAACAATCCCGTTTTTATTTATTTTAATTGAAAAATTGACTTAGTAAAGCCGCTTGTTTGAAAAATAAATTTAACTAATCTCCTCGCCAAAAACAATCACTCCTTGATATTCGAAACGGTGGGATTGTTTGAAACGGTTTTTTTAATTATTTAAAGCGGGTCGAAGAATGGGGTACTTGAAAAAAAAATCCGAACACACGGCCTATTTGCTTGACAAGCTAAAACACTGGAATTTAACTTTTAATTCTTAGATTTTTTTTTAAAAACTCAAGAAACGAAATATTGTGTCAACGAAAAATTTAATATTTGACCTACATAACTTGCAGCCCTGATTTAATAGTTTTTCAAAAAGTCAACCTTTAGTCACTTTTTTTTGGAATATTTTTTTTCTGAATAATAATAAACCAATTTTTCCACAGATAAACACAAACCCTCCTATCCCAGCCTCGTAAATGAAAAATTAAAAAAAAATCCAACTGATTAAAACCGAAAAAGTTTTAATCAAATTGATGCGAGTTTTTGGCGCTAATCGTCGATAAAACCTATCTCTGGAACAGTTAGACAACTGAGATTAAAAAACTGCAGCCAAGTATCCAATTTAAACCTTTTACTACAATAAAGAATTTCATAGCTCTTCGTTCAAATTTATAAGAGCTTAACTAATTTAGGGTAAGTACCAACAAGGTTGAGCATTAAACTATAGTATAAGATGTTGATCTATCTAATTCAATAATTTTAGCAATAAAGTTACACACCAAAGAACATCTTGAGTGGTAAAAGTGCATTTTTTAAGATAAAAATTCCATTACGTTTCTTTTTATCAAGCGTCCATCTTAGAAAAGTATCAATTATCTAAATAATTTAATCAGACATAATTAGAATTTAGAAATTAAATAAATTCGAAACAGAATTGATAAATTGAAACGTTAAAATTAAACGGTTTTAGCGCGAAATTTTCTATTAATTTGAGATTAGATTTCTAATCCCTGTTCGCGAATTTAACTAACGTACCGATTACCCCTAACGGCAGAATATGTATTGAACCAGCTTTCCTTCACAGCCTCAGAGCCAAGACTCTTTCTCGCCTAGACCAACAAACACGGGAGAGATTGAAAGAGCTAAACATCTTTAGAAACTCGAGGCAGAGACAAATTGATGAGAGACAAGAGAGAAAACGAGCGAGAAACAACAGGTATCGACGAAGACGAAGGGTAATAAAAAGATAATTTGAAAGTCAAACAAACTACACTTTCAGCGCTCTCAAAGCCGTTTATACCTCAAACAACCGATAGGCTACCCACAATCATCACAACAAACGTCAGATCAATAGGAAACAAAATCGAATGCGTCAATCAACTGTTAGACGATACGAAAGCAGATATTGTCTGTATTACAGAGACTTGGATAAGACCAGACCAAATCGAACTTACCAAGAGACTGTTGAACAAAGATTATTACAAGCTTAGCGCACCAAGACTTACAGCAGACAAACGTGGTGGCGGAACACTCATCCTTGTCAGAAAACAATTCTCGCAGAGATGTGCACCAATCGAGCTCCAAAAAACAGCAGAACCAGAATGGGCAAAAAATTACGATAAACCCAAAATCGAAATCAAAATGGTTAGAGCTTATTCAAACAAATTACCTCGAGGATTTTCATCGGTTTTGATACTCTGCGTCTACATTGCCGAATTTACACCAAACAAGCAAAAGGAGAGTGTTTGGGAGTTGCACCAACAACTAGAAAAAGCTCTTGTAAATAGTAGTCACGAAAGTCGGCCCCTCATATTTATTGCTGGTGACTTTAACGGAGCCAACGTTTCAAACATTTGCTCATCGTTTCAACTTTACAAAGCCAACCAAATGTCCACCAGAGGCAAAAGATGCTTGGACCTCATCATCAGCAACGCTCCAAAATGCTACGAAATAGAGAACTGGCTAGCAATTGGAAAATCCGACCACTTGGTTGTACTAGCTATACCACCCTTTAATAGCTACAAGAACACTAAACCAAACGTGTTAAAAAAACAAATCAAGAGTGGTAAAATCAGAGACACTGTTCACTGCATTAGGAACATAGACTGGACACAAACTATTGAGAAAAACAAATCTGGCCCCCACGGAGCTACAGACAACTTCTACGACCTGATGCTGAACGCCGAAAATTTATCCCAGCCGATTAAAACGATCAAAACAAAAGACGACCAGCCCTGGATGACGCTCGAAATTAAGAAAATGATCACGCAAAGACAACGTTTGTACAATGAAAAAGAAAAAGATGAACGGAGGATCCTATCAAACAAAATTAGATTCGAGATCAGGAAGCGAAAAAAAGACTATTTTCGAAAAAAGTACGTTGTAGGCAAACCAGACTGGTGGAAAGAAGTTGGCAAATATAGTAGGGAGCCGAAAGACCGACTTACAGATACAGGACTTGCGAGAAGCCTGAATGAAGGGTTTTATAATGTGTGGAACGGCGATACACAACCAGATCTTAGTGGCCTTATTAAAACAAATCAAATATTTGAACATATTTTTAACCATTCAACCATCATTAAAGCTCTCGAGCAACTTAAAATAAGTGCAACCGGTCCAGATAATCTGTCGGCAAGACTGTTAAAATCTTCACGCTTAGAAATAATAGATATTTTGGTAGAGCTATTCAACAACTATCTCAAACAATCCTTCGTTCCGAGCCAATGGAAACTCGCTAACATCACTCCGATTCCAAAAGTCGACAACCCAAAAGATCCTGGCGACTACAGACCGATCAATGTAACATCTATCTTATCAAAAGTATTTGAGAGAATACTCTGTCGGTTTATACTCGAGGAAACAAAACACATCTGGAAAACGAATAAACAACATGGATTCCTACCAGGAAAATCAACAATGGATGCCATTATAAAATTAATCGACGACTGGAGTATGGCTATCGACCAAAAGAAATCTTTTTTAGCTATTTTCTTCGATTTTGCCAAAGCATTTGACCTTGTAGACCATGAGAAACTGCTTAAGAAATTACGAAAATTACTACCTAGATGGCTTGTATCATGGAAAGCTTCATATCTTACTTACAGGAAACAACGAGTCTGCCTGAACGGAACTGAAACAGAATGGAAACAAGTTGAAGCGGGGGTTATCTAAGGGAGTGTCCTCGGACCGACTCTTTTCATTTTGTTTATCTCAGATATAAACGAATACCTCCCGAAAGAGGCCGATATTGAAAAAAACGCTGATGATATCCTTAGTCACATAATTGGAAAAGCTTGCAGCGAACTACCACAAGAAATTATCAATGGAGTCCAAAAATGGTGTGCTGAAAACAACATGCGCTTAAACACAAACAAATGTAAAATCGTATTCTCGTCTGGAAAAGACTCAGAAACACCACCTAGCCTCTGCCTAAATGACACAGAACTTCAAGTCGTAGAATCATATCGATACCTAGGTATCGAAATTAACAACAGACTTGACTGGGGTCAGCAGTGGGAACGAAAAAAACACGAGTCGAATCCCGTTTCTGATAAAACATCTCAAGCGTCTTGGATTTAATAAAGAAATTCTGGTAACTGTTTATAAAAGCCTAGTCGTAAGCCACCTTGATTACAATAGCCCGGTGCTCTCTATGGCGAGTAAAGGAATTAAAACAGAAATATGTGACCTGCAGAAACCAATCCTGAAAATCAAAACTAATATAAATAAAAACGAGTCACTTGAAAAATACAATCTAGTTGATGCTGTCGAACAAATCGAAACAATGAGCCTTAAAAAAGTATCAAAGCTCCTCGTCGACCCGAATAACGAAGTGTCCATAAAATATCGAAACACCGACAGATCTAACTCTGATTTTTGCTACAAATTAAAACCGGCTAAAACGAACACATAAAACGATAGTATAGTACAAAAAACTATCCGAATCCTAAGAAATGACGAAAGCAAGAAAAATTTACTTAATTTTGCAAAACCAACCAAAGATAATAACGTACAAACAAAAGTTCTTATAACGTCAATTAAACCTAAAACAGAGTGCCTAAATTGTGGCAATTATTTTGAAGCAAAGATCGGGATCAAAACACATATGAGATCATGCCATGTTCCAAAAATAATATAACCTCACATAACGAACCTCATATCTTATTTTTATTTTATTTTTCAATTTCACACTTATTTTATTTTTATTTTTTATCCTTAATTTAAATTGTTTTACCGATGTAAACTAATATAAAGTAATTCACAAATACAACACTTATGAGTTTGTATCAATTATTGTGCCATTTTATATGAATTAAATAAACTATAAACTATAAATGAAAAAATTAATTATCGATATTTCTATTGACAAATTCTAAAAAATAATACATGCATAATTAATAACATAAAATTGATTAAAATTAAGTCGACAAAAACAAATATTGACAAAATAACCTATGTGATTTTTTTTCTAACTTCTAATAAATTCTACGTTCTAACTAAATTAGTTAGAATGAGAAAAAGTTCTATTCTAACTTTACATTTTTGTTAGAATGGCGCAAAATTTTAACGAATTCTATCTTCTGAATGATTTCTAACTTTCTAACTTTAACGTTTTTTATTCTCATTCTACATGATTTATTCTTAACTTTCTCAAGAAATGATTCTAACTTTTGAAAAAGAGATTAATCCACTTACTTAAATGTAATATTCACTATCCCTTTAATCTAATTTTCTTAAAGATTAAGACAAAATAACTTGGTTTACAAAAAAATAAATTGAGTTTAATGTAAAATTTGCTTTTAATACATGAATAACATTTGGGTAGAAGTACCTCGGTTCTTCTTTGTAAAGTTAAAAAAGAGCAATTTTCGTAACAAATACAGTTGTGGAAATTATTTTGTCCCAAGTTATCATATGATACAGTGCGACCTCGATTTTGTGGAGGTCTAGATAAATGCAAAATATTTCACAAAAATAAAATTTCGGAAATTCAAATCATAAATACATTAAAAGTATAAGGTCTCTCTTTTTTTCAAAATATATTGCAGTTTATCCATCCTGATTAAATGAAAAAAATCTTGAATCGTTTATTATTTTATTACCTAATGAGTAAAAATCAACATTGAAAATTAAGGCATAAAACACTTTTCTCAAGTGTCCAATTTTAGTAAACAATGGAGTCTAGATGGTATTTTTATCCATTATTAATCAGAAATGGACTAAAAAATTTCTTGGTAAAAAATACTTAGAAGTTTTATCTTCAATATTAACACAAAAAAAAATAAAAAAATTCCTCGAGTTTAATTTCAGTTTAATTTCGCGATCGGAATTAGGAAAGTTAATTGAAAGAAAAATTTTCTATACAATTTTTAGTCTTTTAGCAAATTTAAGGCAATGTAAAATGAGTGACATAATGATCAAATCGAAATATCAAGAAAGGAATTAATCTCTTTTTTAAAATTATGAATCTCAAATGTTTAATAATCATTTCGGATAAATTTCCTTGAAGAACCATTTCAGAAGTTAGAATCATTTTTTGAGAAAGGTAAGAATAAATCATGTAGAATGAGAATAAAAAACGTTAAAGTTAGAAAGTTAGAAATCATTCAGAAGATAGAATTCGTTAAAATTTTGCGCCATTCTAACAAAAATGTAAAGTTAGAATAGAACTTTTTCTCATTCTAACTAATTTAGTTAGAACGTAGACTTTGTTAGAAGTTGAATTTGAAAGAAAAAAAAATCACATAGGTGACAAAATAAAAGTTGACAAACTCGAACAGATTTATAATGCAATAAGACATCTTTTGTGACCGTATTTTCAGAAAGGTTGACAAAAACGAAAATTTACAAATTCGGAGTGAACAAAATCTAGGATACACTGTATCATTTACTGTATATAGATGGTCGGACCACATCTTTTAAAAAAACCTAAATCAAATGATATTTTTATTAAGAAATCACTTGCACATCCTTCCTAAAAATCAAACCACAGGAATTTAAAAGGATAAATCAATAAAAAAGACTTAATACCTGTATCCTCGGGAATGAAACCACAAACTACGGAATGATCATTCACATTTATTGCATCTTCTTTTGAAATTTTTCCAGATTTAAGAAAACATGTTCCTCCATTAATTGGTCTCCAAGTAAAATGAGTACATTGTGGATCTTTTCCGCATGTAGGACCACACAATTCACCTTCTATTTCTTTTAATATTTTGAAATCTTTTCCATAGAAATCACATGAATGAGCCCAATTTTCTTTATCCCATTTTATTCCTTCACCATATATTATTACCAAATTGAATAGTAAAGTACAGAATACTTTAAACATAAAATTCATCTTTTAAAAAATTAATGCTTTTCTAAACAAAAATACTGATGTAATATTTTTTAAATAATTCTATCTTGCTTATCTTCTAAATTTATTTAATTTCAAAAACAAAAGAAACGGTATTGCTAAAAAAGGACTTATTTCTTTTAAAGACCGAAGACACAAATAACAAATTAATCGAGAACAACAAGTAAACTATACACAACAACCAGTAGAGAATCAGAGAAGGCAAGATATTAGTTTTATGCCAACGAACTATAGCTCATATCTTGCGAATTCACCGACAAGAAGCAGAAAAAACATCATGCACTTAACTACTAGTGCGACGAGGGGAAGTTGTTGTAATTTAGGAGAGGAGGGACATCTTCGAATTCCCCTTATCCTCAGAGAAATTTTAATAATGAATACTGAGTAAATAGACCCTATACAAATTGTGTTTTTAAAATTCATTATTGATGTATGTAATTAATGTCATTTCCAAATCTATTCATTATAAAAAAACCAAACCGTAATGGGTATTATCCAATCTCCATATTGATAAGTGATCTAGATGAGCCATTAATAATTTTCAAAGTAATCAAAGCTATTATCAATATGGTATTACGAAACTAGAATTAATTACAAAAGTTATAGAATAGAATTGCGTAATAAAGAATGGAAATTAAAAGTTGTGTAGTTTTTACTAACTTTAGTCTGAATTTATATTACTTATTTTACGTTCTGTGTTGTTTTAATAAAACTTTAGATACAACAAGCAGGGCTTTATGTCCGAGTAACGAGACGTCAATTTTTTGTCAAATATTGATTATTTCTTAATATTCTCTTAACCTTAAGTAAAAAAATAAGTTGAAAATGTCAGTTTTTATTCCCAACATTTGTTTCAAAGAAAATTTACACTAAGACATGGCCCGGCAAAAAGTTGAAGACCTCTAAATCAAGAAATACATTGTTTACTAAAAAGGGTTTTATTTATATTGAATTAGAGAAAAACGTAAAAAAAAGAAAACTCAATTACCTACGTTAAGAAAATTCTTAGATCTTAGAAGTTTTCTAAGAACGAAAAAAATATTTGGTTTTTAGATCTTCGATTTCTAAGAACATCTAAGAACAACTAAATGTACTTAGAAAATTAATGTTAGTTAGTTAAATAAAAAATGACCAAAATATTTACTTAAATTTGTTGAGATAAGAACAAATAATATTCAACATTATAATTAAATGGAAATTAGTCATGTTTTCAACGTTTTTTTAATAAAAAATATTCTTACTTGTATTGCTTTCTATGGTTCGTCGGATTTATCCCCATTTATTCCAAATCATTTCGGGGATAGAACTAAAATGGGATAAATCCAAATTATAGACTTAAGAAAAATAGTTAAATTTGTCTTTAAATCTTTGGAGATATATCTAAACTGGGTTATAAGTATGTTGAGATTTAATTGCAGACTTAATGTATGTTAAATTTTCTAATTAAACTTTATCAAAAAGGTATTATAACCTATTAAAAATCGATATAGAACTACTGGGTACCTTCTTTCAAATCCAGCTAAATCTTAAGCCATTACAACAAGCTTAAAGATATAGTGTTAATCAAATATCAGTAAACGACTTATATTTTAGTATAGTATATAAAGATTTCTAAGATCTAAGAATTTTCTTAACGTAGGTAACTAAATAAAGTTAAAAGATGTTTTAAGCAAATAAGAATTTTATTATAATTGAGGACATTATTTTTCTAAAATTTTTCTAAGTTCAATAAAAAAAAATTATTCCGATTTGTATTTAGTTAGATAACACTTTTTTTGGCAATTAAAAACAGAAATATCTTTATTTTATATTCTTCTAGAAGTTATGGTTAAGTTAGGAAGTAAGATTTTAAAGGTTACATTTTTGGTAGCACCCGAATTACAACACAATTGTTAAAGTGCATATTTGTATTTTACTTAATTTTACATAAATTATTGTAAATTTACTATTTTTTACGTAAAATCATGTAAATTTACGTGACGTAGCAAAGTAAATAGTGGTAAAGTGACTAATTTTGACGTAAAAATGATAATTTTACGTTAATTTACGTAAATTTTGGTAAATATCAAAATGTACAAAAAAAATTCTGACTAATTTTACAAAATTGTATATTTAAGGCACTTAGAAAAAAATCGAAATTTACTGACAGATCAACATTTATACTACCGTAAACTCTCGTTCACAATTACATGTAATTAAAGTTGAAATTTCTACTTTAATTGTAATATACTTCAAAAGAAATTAAACCGTAGACGTTCGATTACAATTGCGCAATTTTGATCAAAAATTTACGGTACCAACTAAAAAACTCATGCCTCTTTCAGTGTTTTTTTTTTGCGATTTAAGTCAATAAAAGCTCGAAAATTTTTTTGGACATTTTAATATTTACTAAAATTTGCTTGTGATAAAGTTGAGTCAAAATACTACGGGCTAATTCCTAATATAAAAAGTTATATGTCAAAATATTACAGTAGACTCACTTTAATTCGAACTTTTCCGAAGGCATAGAATAATTCGGATTAATCTCCTAAATTAATTTTTACTATAAACTGAATAGGAGAAAAGTTATAATTGAACTGGTAATTAATTCAGAATAACGTCGTTCGGATTCAAGCGGGTCCACTGTAGTAGTAAATGACAAGAAACTAAAATCAATGGCCTACTAAGCAGAGCACCATTAAAACCATCATTACCACAAAACCGTAGCAATTTGTAAATTGAAGGACTTGATGTACTCGCTAGAGCACGTTGTAACCTAGATTTAATTTGGAGTTTCAGAAGGTTTTTTGTCAGACCAAGTTACGAGAAGTGCTTGATTTTCTTGATGTTCACAAATTGAGTGTGATGGTCAAGCACTAAGATTTAACCGTACTATAATTTCCATGTCAAAAACCTTGGTGAATGAGAGTGGTGACAATTAGGACATCCTCTTAAACAAAATCGCTTTTACTTATCGAACGTCAATACAAACCATGAATGATCCTATACCCTATATATAGAATAATTGATATGACTGAATAAGTATAAGCTAAAATGCATTACAGCATTAAAAATGACAATCCGTTCCAGAAATTTTTAGTGATACATCGGATTTTGATATATCCATGTCGTAAAATATCGTCGCAATGGCTGTAAAAAAAGAGACAAAATTAGCGCAAGCCAATGGAGACACTCGTTAAATTTCTTGACAGAGAGACATAAACCTTAACAAGAAAGTAATGTTTAAAGGAGTGGTGTTAAGAGATGAAAATAGTATACGAATGGAACGCAGTGGTTTCAAGGTTTGGTGCAACTTGGGTGACAGGGATTGATGTTTAAACATACATGAAAATCTTTCCGCCATACAAAAACATACTTGATTGCTGAAAAACATCTCTTAGTATTTTTAACATACATATTTTTTAGGACAAAAAGATAGAATTAATGAAAAATTCAGGGCAATGCTTTTGACCATAAGCTTTAAAGCTTGCTATATTTTATCAAAAGTTTCCATTTTTATTGACATATGAAGACTTCTTAAGTGAAACTTAATCTCGTCTTTTAATTCATTCGAATTAGCAAAATAGGGTCTTGCTGACTTTGTGATCAATGGGTTCACATAATCTGTGATCAAGGTCATCTTGCAAGTTTTGTGACCGTCCATGTTTAAAATTTTACTGATCACTGTTTTTGTGATCGTATTATTTTAGAAAATCGGATGAATAAGAAATGTGTGATCAAAATTTTTAAAGATGTGATCTTTTAAAAAAAAAGCGATCAACTAAATGTTTACCGTATAATCGTATTGTTTACGTAAAGCTCCAAAAATTTGAAAAGGTAAAAAAATGATAACGTATTTACAGCAAGCTTTTTATATCGCTAAACATCAATTTTATCAAAATTGAAATTTTCTAGGCATGTTAAAGTTTTATTTCAATTTCTCTATTTCTCTATTTTTTGCTTCTTTGGAAATGGGATAAAATATTCGTGGATGAAAATTTTCAAAAAATGAAAATGCAGCTTTATGCAGCAAAAATTGCTTGAAAAATGTCTTAATTAACTGCGCAATTAAAGTTGCAGATCTTTTGCAGAATTTTTCGCAGACTTTATCAGTGGATGCAGCAATTTTTGCTGCATAAAGCTGCATTTTCATTATTTGAAAATTTTCATCCACGAATATTTTATCCCATTTCCAAAGAAGCAAAAAATAGAGAAATAGATAAAATGATAAAAAACTTTAACATGCCAATTTTCTAATAGCTGAACCTCGTGGTTTTACGGTACATTCATCTCGCGCTTATATCCCATAATCGGTTCTCAACTTGTATGGAGATATTATGAAATTGGGATAAAATGAAATAAAAATCTTAAAATAATGATTAACTCAAATTTTTCTTAAAAATGATGACCTGAAAATTACATGAGCAATATGGGTAAAATAACCTATTTTAATGTCACTGCTTCTTTTCAGATTAATATAGAATCGAATTTTGACCGTAGATCGATCAAACCAAAGCTCGAGACAATTTATTGATATTTCATTAAAAACGAGTTAACACTGTAGAAAAAACATAACCAAAATTTTTTAAAATACAGTCCCCCTTATATCACCACCCACTTAAGTCACTATTACACTTATATCACTGGAGAGGTTAAGACAAGAGGGTCACTTTTAATGCAAATCGATTCCAGTTAAGTCACATTTCATTTTTATCACTGCAAAATGGCTTGACAAATAGGGTGATATAAGTGCTACTCGACTGTAACTTGTACTAACTACGTGATCTTTAAAAACTTAGGCGTGATCAAAGTTATTAATGAAAAAATAAAAAAGCACGTGATCAAAAATTTTCTGAACATTATCGGTCACAAAACCAGCAAGATGACCTTGATCACAGATTTTTTGAACCCCAAGATCACAAAGTCGACAAGATCCGCTAAATGATTAGGTGAATTTATCAAGTCAAGTCAGAGGATTAAAGATAGTCTTTAATCGTTTCTATTATCTTGCTAATTTAATTTGTATTCAATTTTATGTTACTCAAATTCGTCACAAAATTTTGTACCTGTGTGTAAAATTTTTTATTATGATAAAAACTTTGACATACAGACAAAAAATTCAAAACGTACCTGTCTCATTCTAAGTATCAAAATCGTAGGCAAATTGAAATTATTAGCTAACGCATTGTGTATGCAACTAGGAAAAATGTCTGGGCCTTCTTTTAAAATTTTGAAAATTTTGTCTTTGACTAAAGGATTAATGCCTCTAGTTTTTTTTTATTCCTGCTAATGAACCTTCGTGTTTGCTTTTTTGATAAACATAATTTTTTTGGTCAATGAACACATGTATACACGTAACTTTAACATACAAGAATCTTGTTTAGCTTATCCAGGAATGACATTTAGACATGGTTCTAAAAGACAAGCGAGACAAGGCGCTGAATGGACGATGCTCAAACATGTGTTTGAGTTCTATCGAGACAACATTGAGCTTTACTGATCGACGATCGACAGATATGCGCATGAACTAGGAGTCACTTATACGAGATGATAACGGAGAAGGAAGCCAATGCCCACAAAAGTAGATACGTGGAAAGGGTATTAGCTAATTCTCAGCGTGACGTTGAGGACGCCCTAAAATAGTCTAAGTAATAAAGTAATTATCATAACCCTTATCCGTCCGAAATGTAAAAAATTACATTAACTGCGAAGATTGGTCAATTTTGACCCAGCAAAAAAAATTATTTTTTTATTCGGTTTAAGACTGAAATGGGTCAAAAATGAAATTTTTTTCTATACTAAGTGATACAAATTATTGATTTTCTTCATTTAATATTATATGTGAACTGATCGTATTAACGCTCCAAACTCTCCTAATGGTGCCGACTTTCGTTCTGAGCGTATGCTTTTGAACAATTTCGGTTAAAAATATAAAAATTCCGAACAAGGTTTGGTTATTTTTTTACTTTTTTGTTAAAAAGAACTATTTAACAATTCAATGCAAACTCCGCCCCCAAATATCTCGGAAATGGTTAGGTGTAAGTCATTTCTGATGAGAAATTCGAAAACTAGACCTTAAATTCTAGCCCAATGGATGGCTTGGATTACATAAAAAAAATGGGATCAATATTTTACATATCAATCAATAAGATTGCATTATTAAAAATTTTAATTTTTTTTTAAATTTTGAATTAAAATTTAAAAAATATTGGAAATCTCGTACATTTATCGATATGTAAAATATTGATCCCATTTTTTTTATGTAATCCAAGCCATCCATTGGGCTAGAATTTAAGGTCTAGTTTTCGAATTTCTCATCAGAAATGACTTACACCTAACCATTTCCGAGATATTTGGGGGCGGAGTTTGCATTGAAATGTTAAATAGTTCTTTAATCAGAAAGTGTTGTGAGAAACTGATCAATTTACTATTAATTAGAAAATAAGTTTGATATTACGCCGACTAAGAAAAAAACGACTATGATTGTTAAAAAAAATACAGTCAAATAATAATTGAACGTGAATTATCATAAAAAATCGATAAAAATTTGCTTTGGTCGAAAATGACCTATTTAAGCCGGGTCAATTTTGACCCAGTTATAGCAAAGCATACGCTCAGAACGAAAGTCGGCACCATAATGAGAGTTTGGAGCGTTAATACGATCAGTTCATATATAATATATGAAGAAAATCGATTATTTGTATCAATTAGTATAGAAAAAAATTTCATACGGTGATTTTTGACCCATTTCAGTCTTTAACTGAATAAAAAAATGAAAAATTAATTCTGGACAAAATTGACCCATTTGCGCATTTAAATTTAAATTTTATATTTTCGACCGATAAGAGTTCAACAACGTCCAAAAATTTGTTTTAGTATCCCACGATATCATGGAATACTAAAAATGAAAATAAAATAACAAAAAACAAATTCTTTTTAAATCAAATTTTTAAATTAATTCGTTTTCCCAGGACCGACTTCTTATTTAAGATCTTTTAGGAACTGTTAAGACTAGGAATCTTAACAAGTTCAGTATACAATCTTGCATAAGATCCCAAAAATTCTTTTGGAAACAAGACTTTTCAAGATAGCAGATAAGATCTTCCCCAAGATTCTTACAAGTTATTAAGCCAATATTTTCATTAAATTTCTTATTAAGAACTTGTGTAAGAATCCTTTTTTAATTCTTATATTTTTTTTGACTTGTTTGATCAAATAAGAACTTGAATTATCTTAATTTGGGATTTTTAAACAAAAATTAAGATCGGTTTTTTAAAGAAATGGGATCATTAAAAATCTGTCTAAAAATTTCTTATTTATTCTCAATAAATTTTTTAATAAGAATATTTTCAAGATTTTGATAAGTTCCTTGACCCTTTTCTCAAAAAGATCTTATAAAAGGATCTGTTAATTTCGGTATACGAACTTGGACATTTCAGTATCTGATCTTAAATTTATATCTTAAACATTTTAATTCAAGATCTTAGCAAGATCTTGAAGTTAGAAGGTTGTTTGTTTTTTAAAATCGAAAATCAAAGATCAAGTGTCAGCTAAGTTTTAAAATCTTCCTTCGTAGATTTCTATTTCAAAGAAAATCCAAGGGTTTACTTTTTAAACATAAATAACGACTGAATCGTAGACATTCAACAAAAAACTTACTTTTTCCATTTTAAGTTTATCTAGGATGACTTCTTAAAAGAATATTAAAAAACTAAGATATAAATCTGATCCTTAATTTTCAATAAGGATCTTATCCTTCTTCTTTAGAGTTTCAGGTTGATCTTGTCGGTTTCATTTAAGATCAGATACTGAAATTGTTCAAGTCCGTATGCCAAAATTATAAGATCTTTTACAAGTTCTGAGTCGGAAAATGACAGGAATCTTATCATGATCTTGAACAAGATCTGATCAAGAAAGACTTTCTGGGTTATTCTTTCTAGTTTACTCTATGTAAAAAGATTGAAATTTTTAGTTTAGAGATGTCACTTATTTTTTATGAAATTATTTTTTTCATTTTCAAGATTCAAAATTTTAGTTAAAAGACGAAAAAAGAGCCATATATACCTTGAGATTATTTTTCAAAATGATTTATTATTAACCCCTTTTGATTCTAAATTTAAAAATACTTTAAAAACTCTACTCTTATCGATAATTGTTTTTTAGTTCTTTAACTATTTTGACAACTCTTTTTCTTTTATACGTATCAAAAATGAAGGAGTCAGCAATATAATTTGAGTTTTTTCAGTTTAGTTTAATTTCAAAAGGCTTTAAATGTATACCCTTATAAAAACGCTATTTTTATCTTTACTTGTTTTTAAGTTCTTTAACTATCTTGACAGCTTTTTAAGTATTTTAATGTGTCAATCATGTGCAAATCATAAAAATAAACTTTATTTTTTCTTTCCTTCAAAAAGGGGTTGATTTTTTTTCCGGAATTTTTACACGAGGTCGAGTAGGAAAAAAAATTTCTTACCTTATTTGAGGTTTTTTTTAAAAGTTCAAAAATGAAAAAAAAACAGGGTTAGATTACTTAAGATTTTTAAAGATTACGCATGTAAGAGGGATGATAATTTCGGTATTTGTGAAATTTCATAAATATCGAGCTTTTACGTTGATAGAAAATAAGTTTAAACTTATCAGTTTCTCTCCTTTAAAATTTTTAATTTTTTCGTAAAGAATTTAGAACGAAGCAGTTTAATAAAGAATCTAAAAAAAAGCTTGTTTTTCTAAATTGAATGTGTGGATGTAGGTATTGCTGAGGACACTATAAAGTAATCCCCGCGGATTGGCACCGAAATCCGGCCGTTTCCGGCTTTTATATACCCTATAACCGTATGTTTCACAATAAAAAAGCCTGACAAAAAATGAAATCACCGTTAACAGCGTGACATCTCAAGTTTGAGGCTTGTTTTTTTGCTGATCCGGAAATTGTAAGACAATCCGTGTAAGTACCCGTAAATACCGGAAAAAGGAGAATAATACGTTTTAATTGAATAAAAATATAGATCCTAGTTGAAACATGTATAAAAAACTTTTTACATTCACGAGATAGTCTTTACTTATTTTTTTTCCAGTCATCTCGCGATGAATTCACACCATTGGTTCTTTGGATTTCATGTGATATAGGATGGTTCAGTTGGTATCGTCGTTGATCAGTTTTCAAAGAAGTTAAGAAGGTGGTGAGATCGAATCCTGGCCGCGTCAAAAAATATTCAATGAAGTCCTTTGTGTTGGTTGAGCGCAACACTGCTACCCTAGCTCATGCAAAATTATCGGCATGTATGTGTCAGCAAGATTATGGTGTGTATGCATCTGGAAAATAGTACTATTGTACAAATCGCAATATTAACTTTACTTATAATTTTGAATTTAATAAAATAAACGGGTTCGATCGGCTCTTATGAGCTTATGACACTAGTCTCTGATCGAACTGGAAACTTTTACCATTGGTTCTTTGGATTTCATGTGATATAGCTTAACTGTGACTTTATTAGAGACTGCTTAAAGGAATTAATGAAAATCGATTCTTAAAAAAAATGTCATCCAATCGATTTTGTTAAAAATTTTGAATTTCCCCTTCCCTTTAACAAAATCGAGATCTGACTGTATTGAAGATAAATAAATTCGCTTTTTTTTAAGGTTCTTGAAACTTCCTTGATATGGCAACTTTTTTTTTCAATTAGATTTTTTTTATGTTTTTTTTTTTCTTTAAAAGGCCGAAACAAGAAAGTTCCAGTACAAAATATAAAATAAAGGTCTTGTTGATAAAGCTCTTTTCTATTGATAACTGAAGACGGAACTTTATTGAGTATCCTATATATTGGGATATTTATGGTTTTGTAGCACCTTATTAAAAGATAAAATAGAAAAAAATAAATTTTTTAAATTTTAGAAGACAAATACGGCACAACGCTATTAAAATTTTCTTTTTAAATTGCATTCCAATTCAATTTTGTCTTCTAAAATTTAAAAAATTTATTTTTTTCTATTTTATCTTTTAATAAGGTGCTACAAAACCATAAATATCCCAATATATAGGATACTCAATAAAGTTCCGTCTTCAGTTATCAATAGAAAAGAGCTTTATCAACAAGACCTTTATTTTATATTTTGTACTGGAACTTTCTTGTTTCGGCCTTTTAAAGAAAAAAAAACATAAAAAAAATCTAATTGAAAAAAAAAGTTGCCATATCTGAATTTATTATTTCTAATATTGTTACCGTGTTTTCCGATCTCGAAAACCCCAAAAAATCAATTTTTTCATTGTTCAATCATATCTAAATTATCTTTTTGGGAAACTCGGATGTAATTACGAGAAACTTTGCCCAAAAAAGATGGTTCAAATCGGATTTACAAATGATTTCTTTTATTGATTTTTAATACAGGTTTAAATTCCTATTAAACCTTTGAAACCTACAAATAGTCGAAAAACCCTCAATAACCCGTAACAAGTTTAAGGATAGTAAGATGTTTAAGAGCAAATACACCTTTTTTTCAACTTTTTTTGAAAAAAATTCAAAAAACATGTTTAATGTCTGGTATAAAACCGAATTCTCGATTTGTACTCCCGCAATATGACCTGCAAGTTTACAGTAATTATGACAAGTTTTAATTTATGGGAATTTAAACTTATATCGAGTTGGCTTACCGGTTATAGGTATTAAACGGTTCCAGGGGATATAAAAGCCGGAAACGGCGGGATATCGGTCCCAATCCGCGGTGACTACTTTATCCTGTCCACCGCAGTAGATAAAACAATTAAAAGTTTTAAATAATATAATTTTGAAATTTTATGTAATTTGGTAATTATTTTGGAGTTATTTTGATGATGATTGGATTTAAAAAATGTAGATTCTACCTCCATCATTAGCATAAATACTCTGTTTACAATTTTTTGAAAAATATTTAAGAATTATTTAAGGTTCGGTCCGACTTGGAGAAGAAATTATCTAACTCATATTATCAAATGAGACGAGCATTTTAAAAATCTAGGTAAGTCCGTGAATGCATTTTTGTCGTGAGAGAGTTCTGGGTGACAAGTTAGCACTACTTTAAATTTTTTGAGAATGGGTAATAAAAATTTTGACTTTTCTTCCCAAGGGTCGGTTTTTTGGTCGTAATTTTTTTGACCATTTTTAATTTGACGGATTAGAGAAGTTTGACTGTACTCCAAATGTTAACAACTCTGTTTGTTATGAAATTGTAACACGCAGAACAGTTCCTAATGAATTTTCTTGTAGCTAAATTAGATGAATTTTTTTGTAAAATGGGACCGGTCTAGTTCATTGGGTATGAACTACAACACCAAAATAAACCAAACAAAGAAGATAGATCACTTCAGAAGGCTGTGTAAATCAGAATTCAACTAGTTTTTTTTAAATGCTGTAACATGTATCCCTCGATGATATCTAAAGCAACAAAGCGCCACCATAATTTTTAAATTTTGAAATATTTAGTCAAAGAAAAAAAACGATCGTCATCCTCTTTGAATAAAAGAAGAATCAATTTGCATATAAGTATGCCTTGAGCTCAGACATATGTACCCATAAATTTTGAGGTATTGGGTGGGTACGGGTTATCCGAAAAAATCAGGTATTGGGTTCGGGTTTGGTGTGGGTTACCCATAAATTTTGGGCTTCAGGTATGGGTCTGGGTTGGGTAACCCAAAAATTTGGGTATATTTACCCAAAACCCAATAATTTTCAAAAAAAACACCCAAAAATCTATAAAATACCCAAATTTTTAGGTTACCCAACCCAGACCCATACCTGAAACCCAAAATTTATGGGTACATATGTCTGCTTGAGCTTAAAAATTGGAAAGAAAAAATTCGAACAATAATAAGGAAAATATTGAGATTCGAATCACGTTTAGAATAAAATTAAAGATTTGAGATGGCTTAATGTCCGGTTAACCAAATATGGTCAACCAAAACCAGGTTAACCAAAAACTGGATGGCCAATTTTTTGGTTAGCCAAATTTGGTTTACCAAAATTTGGTCGACCAAAAATATGGTTAACCTGATCTGGTTGACCATATTCGGTCAACCGACTGACCAAGTTTAACCAGGATCACTAATAAATTTCACTTTAGCTTTTCCTTTATCATCTGTTTTCATAATTCCCAAGTCACCAACATGTTTTTCATGAAATAAATGGCGAATGTCACCATTTTATCATTTGAAAGTGGATTGAAATTACCACCAAGACTATCACATGTTTCATTTATGTCTCCAAATTCATGTTTATGAAAACCATGATTACTGTTTTTCTTTAAACCAGTTATAACTCCATTAATTCGAACCCTGTTTATTCATTCAAATGAATAATCTGAAGTTGGATAAAATCGTTTTAGTTAACCACCACCCGGGAGGATGTAATTGAATGATCTACGAGAAATATGTTTTTAGGTTTTCTTGTATGAGGATTACGAATTTTTGGTCAAAAATACCAAATTTCCTCATCTTAGTGATTTTTGATTTTTGTGAATTTTTTCGGCCTTTACTGTACAAAAAGTAAAATGAAAACGAATAAACTAATCCCAACATTTTGTTCAGAATTTTGTCTAGATTTAGAATCTATAATAAAAATTAGGGGTAATGGGTATTTTGAAGGACGAGATTCGATTTAATTAGAATTTTGCGCATTTTTCCGCTTTTTTCCTAGGATAAAATCACACCATATTTTTTTCCCGCAATATTAACAGGGTTTGTTTTAATATGCAAGTTCAGCGGCTATCATATGCAACTTGATATGCGACTTATTTGAGGAAATTATGCGAATTTAAAATGAAAAAATATGTGAAAATATGCAATTAAATGCAAAAATATGCGATTTTAATTCTAGTTTTTTTTTTAAAAGGTCTTTGATTTCGAAAATTTAGATGAAGTTTAGATTTTTTTTTGGAAAATATTTTTGACCCTGATGATAGAATTTTTTTTATTCAATATTATTTCAAAAAAATAGAAAAAAAGTCAGATATGCAATTATATGCGAGAAAAATATGCAATAATATGCAATTATATGCATTTATATGCAAATGCATATCGTTAGTAGACGTAAAAATGCAACATACGCGACTTTAGCTAAATATGCAATTATATGTTGTTGCATATAAACAAACCCTGAATATTAAACGCTATATTAATATAATCAAAAAAATTTTTTATTTCGAAAATGTAAAAAATACATTTTTTGGGTTTTTTTGGGGCGCAGATTACGAATCTGATATTGAAATTGAAAACTTTTGATAGCGTGGGAGTTTTGAATTGCCGGAACCTTATTTTTAAAATCTTTAAAAAAAGTACCTATAGTTTTCTTCTTATGCAGAGATATACCTACAAGGTCAACACTAACGTATTTGCTCGAATTTAACGACATGTCGTTAATTGGTGGACAGTGGTTTTCAAAATGACTTAACGACATGTCGTTAAACCCGAATATAGCCAAAAAAAGCTCTTTTTTCTAAAAATTAGGGTCAAAATTAACGACATGTCGGCTTCCGCTTTAGGGAAAGACATTGCTTCGAAACTTTGCTTAAGACGCGCAAGCGCATTGCTCCTGCGCGTCTTAAGCAAAGCCGATATTTGGGGATTGAGATAAACAACAAACTCGACTGGTGTCAACAATGGGATCAAATAGTGAAAAACATAAATCATGTACCATTCTTAATTAAACACCTAAAACGCCTCGGCTTTAACAAAGAATTTCTGGTAACGGTATACAAAAGTTTAGTAGTCAGTCACTTCGATTATAACAGCCCAGTACTTTCTACAGTATCAAACAGCATTCAACACCAAATCAGCTCTTTCCAAAACAGAATTATCAGAATCATTGGAATCGATCAAAATGAAGCCCTACAACCTAAATAAATACAACCTAATTGACGCAAACACACGAATAGAGAACATGAGCCTTAAGAAAGTCACAAAGCTGCTTAACGATCCAAACAACTCATTATCTCTTAAATACCGAAATGTCGACCGATCTAACTATGACTTCAAATTTAAAACAAAAACAGCCAAATCAGAGATTTATAACGATGGCATCGTACAAAAAAGCATCCGAAAACTCAGAGATGCAGAGGACAAGAATAAGCATGTTGTTAAAACAAGACCAAAGATAAATCATGTCGAAAAAGAACAAGAAAAGAAAACGGAAAAACCAAAAGTAGAGTGTACGAAATGCGGCAAATCATTTGAGGCAAAGAATGGGATCATAACACATACAAGAAAGTGCAAACTTACAAATTGATCATTGAAACAGCTCTTTCTTTTTCTTTTTTTTTTATTTATTTATTTCTTTTTTTTTTTTATTTCTAAACCAAAATATAAAGTAATTCACAGACCCAACACTAACATTAAGTGTGTGTCAATTATGTGCAATTTTATATTAATAAATAAACTATAAAACAAAAAATCTATTTACGTTGTCTGCATTCTGTACTCTGCAAATATATTTTGCAGATTTTACACTAAGGTTTTACATGTAATGTTGACCTTTTAGGTATATCTCTGCATAAGGAGAAAACTATAGGTACTTTTTCTAGAGATTTTAAAAATAAAATTGAGTTTTTTGGTTTTATTAAATTGATTTGCAACTTCATATCGCCCAAATAATTAGTTTTTGGATTATATGCTCCAAATGATTTTTTAGCCTTTTCTTTGAGTTTTAAATTCTTTTTCGATTGAAAAATTAATGGCATCAAGTTCTTCTTGGTTTAAATCGAACATTATTCTCGGTAACACTTTTCGAATGTATTATGTCGTTTCGGTGAATAAAATAAAATTTTTGAAAACCAGTAGAATTAGTTTTAATTGAAACGAGTTCGATTTTTAAAATTTCTTTTTGATCGGAAAGTATGCTTTAGAATTGCGTCGAAAAAATTCGAAGAAGAAGAAAGAAAAATGATGAACACGAAATAACTTATTATTTCGAAATTATTGCTAATTTCAACATCACATCCATTTAAATAAAATTCTTCTTCAATTTTATTGAAAAATAAAACCAATTTGATTATTTGAGTTTTTATTCATTTAAAATGTTGAATCGAAATCAACTTAATGGAATATTTTTTGTAACAGGAATCTTTTCTGTACTTTTATTTATAACAATAATTGGCCTTGATATAGCCATTATGTCTAAAACAAAATCGCATGGGTCGATTGCATTTGGTTCATTCAATTCATCAATTTCTTATTCAGCTATTTATATTACTAGTATATTCCTTGGGTTTATTTTTTTAGTAGGAATATTTTTTTCCTTTTTAAAGGAATCAAAACCTTTTTGGTTATTAATCATCACCGCATCTGTCTTTTTTATCAACATTCCAAGAGAAGCCATTGTTTACAAGTTCTTAACATGTTTTAATTATTCATTTTATCAAATTGTTCAAGCAAGAGCAAGTCTTTCATTCTTCTTTGTTATTTTGGCATTTATAGTATATGCAAAGTTAACTTTCGATATAATTGGAGGAGAAAGCAAATTTAAAATCGAAGTTGTTTGTTTAATCGTTCTTACAACATTAATTTTTGTAGCAATTCTTATCTTAAATGTCCTTCTTTTAAAAAACTTAAACACCTCTTTTACAAAAGACATAAATCCACGAACTTTAAAGATCGGTTATTTTCGTCAAGACGAAATTTCTCTTATCAAAAACAAACAATTAGTCAAAGAGTCAAATTTTACAAACAGAATTGTTGGAAGTTTATACGATGTTATTTACAGTGAGAACAAAAGACCAGCTTACACTATTTGTACAGATAGTCACCATTCACGTTCAGATTCAGATTCAAATGTCTACTTAAGATTCGAATCACGCCTAGAATCAAATTATAAATCAAGTTGCACAACATACTATTTGAGATGGCTTAATGTCGAAATAGATTGTAATTTAGATTCTCAGAAATTTTACACAGATTGTCAAAATGCTCAAAAATTGTTGGTTAAACTTAAATATGTAGACGATGGTCCATATCCAGAGTACAATTGTGCATTAATTGATAACAATAATAACACTTGTCGATTAGGTTGTCCAGGCTTAGCTAATTATACGCTTAATATTATCCAAGAATTCGATGGCATAATAGAATTGGGTTGGGATGGAATGTCAAAGTGTGAAGTTAAACAACCACGAGTCGAATTAACCAAAAACTCTATTTTGAATTTGTGTGAAGCTGACAATAATGGTAAACGCTTAAAAATTAATGTAATTTTAAATTTTTTAACAATTGCATTAATTTTATTAATAATCGTTTAATACATTTAATTTAACCCTATGAAATTGAAAATAAATTCGCTTTTTTCAAAGCTTTTGTTTACTTGTATCAAAATCAGGGAATCGAGTTATGGAATGCCGTTCAAAATTGGACGGAACAAATTATACTGAACCTACTAAAATACGGAGTTTTTTAATGCCTGCTAAATTACGGAAGAGTTTTAATGAAATACGGAGTTTTTCAAGCAAACTTTAGTACAAAAACGGAAATGCAAAATGAAGATACTATTTTTTACGGAATTGTTACGGAAACCTTGAATTTTTTTATTCGATAAAATTTTCCAGCTGAAAATCTTTCCAAGTCTGGATAGATGCTTTTCCTGAATTCCTTAAATCACAATCGAGGATAAGTTTTACTTGTTTAAGTCAATAACAGCAAGCTTTAACAGTGGAACCAGCAGATTTTGTTGAACTTATTAGCCTTTAATTTTAACTCTTTTGCAAACTTTTTTTGATAACTTACAGTTCTGTTGGTTGATTCAATTCGTTAACGGCCAGAACTGGGCAATGTGAAGATTCGTATCAATAAAAATTTGTATCAAATGGATCAAAATTGAAAATAATTTTTTAAAGCTAAACGAATAGAAAAGCGCTCTGCACAGATATATTTTAGGGATAAACATTAAAAAAGCCACTCTCAGAATAAGCTCTGCAAAACTCTGCAAAAAATTGCGCATTTAAATATTTTAAAATACATTAAAATGATAGAAAATAACTACGCAATTTATGTTGCAGATTTGTAGAGTTTTGCAGAGCTTATTCTGAGAGTGGCTTTTTTAATGTTTATCCCTAAAATATATCTGTGCAGAGCGCTTTTCTATTCGTTTAGCTTTAAAAAATTATTTTCAATTTTGATCCATTTGATACAAATGTTTATTGATACGAATCTTCACATTGCCCAGTTCTGGCCGTTAACGAATTGAATCTACCAACCTTCATGAACATTCATGAATGTTTAAGCTTCAGAGGTCTTGTTTTTGACAAGTTAAGCTGATTAGAAAAGCTTAAATATAATAGAAAACTTGATTGTTCTTCATTTCTGCAAACATATTAGGGAATACCTTAGCCTATCATGACAGATATTGAAAGACTTTTTCAGTCACTGAGATCATAATGTCTGACCCAATTCAATATCGGAATCTAGATCTTGTTAAAATCTAATCCAGATATTTTTAAACCACCAATAAATGTAATGGGAAATTGATTACTAAGTTTCCGTGTGGGGAAAGTAAGGTTTCGGTGTTCGAGATATACAGTTATCGAGCGTCTTCTTTAATGAGAAAAATACAGATTTTATTTTTTAAAGTCATATCGTTGACAATTTGACTGCCTTGTGATATTATTTCTTTTTAATAAAATCTTTTCTTATTAGAGTTTAATTTTCGAAATTAATGATCATTTTGAATCAATTACCATCTTCCATGGTATATAATTTAAATTGTTTATTTTCCTAATACTAGTTGACCCGCTCCGCAACCATTGCGAAGAAAATAATTATTAATATTTTTTACGTTTATTGAGTAATAAAACAATATTTTTTTAGTATAAGATATACGTTATACTTATTTGTATAAATTGGTTTAAGTTAAAGCTTATTAAATTTTGAATTACTTGAATTGGTAGAAAAAAAAGATGAGAGTGAAAAGAGAATTTAATTTGGGGCTACTGTATTAAACCTCAATAACTTTGACTTTAAAAAACCTCTTTTTTTTAAAAAAAAAATTTTTTTCGAGTACAGTGGTCTTACACTTGTATCACTAGGTACTTTTATCAGTATTACACTTGAATCACTAAAGACTTGAAGAACAGATTTCACTAGACCTAAATGCATTAAACTTCTGGTTAGTTGTGTCACTAAAAGATATCACTATTTTTAGTTATTTCTCCATAATAAACAAGAACCAATTAACACAGATGTATAAAAAATCTGTTGACTTGTATCACTTGTTTGTTAATTGTTAAAAAATTGTCAAATTTTTTGTTATACCGAAAATGAAGACGATTATACAAAAACTGATTGTATTAAACGACAAGATATTACAAGATATGTACAGTACATTTCTGAAATAAGTTGACATGTTTTGGAGCATTGACTAAGACGCTCAGGCGCATTGCTTAGGCAAAGTTTCTGGGCTGCCTAGGACGCTCTGTCGTATTGCTTAAGCACGTAAAAGAAATATTTTCAATGCGCAAGCGAATGCTCTTGCGCACGATAATTTATTTTAATACAATTTTTTCCTGCGCTTATGCGCAATAAATATTGTGCTTCGAAACTTTGCTTTAGACGCGCAGGAGCAATGCGCTTGCGCGTCTTGTTCGAAGCAATGTCTTTCCATAAAGCGGAAAATTTTTTTATGCTAAAATTAGCTATTATATCTTAAACCAAATTTAGCTATTATATCTTATTTCGTCTAATCTCGACGCAAAATCTTCTTTTATATCCATGATTCACATCCAAATCAAAAATAATATTCAGACAAATTAGATCCTTAGTTACCCACCTCGGTCGACGGCCTTCCCCTGCGTGAGGAACCAAATCTTCCTTGCGTTTGTAGTTTATACTTCAGTGGCTTATGAGATCTATTAAATTCACTCCAAAAGAAAAATGACGTCTGCGGAATCCAGATCAGAAGCTTTTCTTTCTTGTCTATTAGATTTCTAAATTTAGTGAAAACATAGCCTTGTAGCACTCTTGTAAAACTATGGAAGTCAAACGGAAGTAAATGCTGTCCTTCGAAAAACACTTGACATTCTTACTTTCGTACAAAACACGGTTTTCACGGTCGACAATCTTTTTTTATAAACTCGCTCATCATTAATTTTTTGATTCATAAATATAATATGACATCGATTTTTTTTAATGAGAGGAGACGTTTATTAAGCGTAGTATTATTCTTTTTCAATTTTTGTGTTTTTATACTGAAAAGTTAAATAATGATATATTTTTTTTTAGAATGCCTTAAGTATACAAAGAATTAAATCGAAAATTGAACATTTTAACG
This sequence comes from Brachionus rubens, assembly GCA_022207745.1. Taxonomy (NCBI): domain Eukaryota; kingdom Metazoa; phylum Rotifera; class Eurotatoria; order Ploima; family Brachionidae; genus Brachionus; species Brachionus rubens. The sequence goes on along the minus strand of JAJVHD010000009.1, from coordinate 3,742,267 downwards.
ATATCTATATTTAAAAGCATTTAAGGTGAAGCTTTTTTGTTATAATAAAAAGAAGTCATTTTATTGGATAAAAAATTAATTTTAACTTACGTAAAGTAACGTAACTTGAGCATTCTCAATTAAATTTGTATTTTGAGCATTCTCATTGGTTACTTAACTTTAGCTAACTTTAATTTTATTAGCGGACTCTCCTTTAATATATATTAGCGGACTCTCCTTTAATATATATAGATAGAAGATAGATTATAGTAAATTTACATCATGGAAAGCATGACAAGCTATACCATGAAACAATCAATAAAAGGTACCATTCATCCAGTTGATTTAGTTATAATTAGATTTTGTTAAAAAATTTCCTTTTCTTTTAATGAATTCGCGTTTTCTTTTAAGCTTTTTTTAAGGTTCAAAACATTAAATCAAAACTTCCCTGCTGTCTAAATTTATTATTTCTGATATTATTACGGTGTTCTACGACCTCGATTTTTTTCATGGTTCAATCTTATCTAAATTATCTTTTTGGGAAACTAGGATATAATTATGAGAAACTTTGCCAAAAAAGATCCCAGCTGAGAACTCATGAGATTCCTAATGAGATCTTATGAGAACCGAAATGTGATATCATGAGAATCTTGTGTGATTCTCGGTTACCATTTTCGTGCAAGATCTCATGAGAATCCTTTTCAAATTTCCATGAGATATTTGTGTAGAAATTAGTTTTGTCTTTGTTATTGCTATGAGATTCAATGAGAAAAATTCGAATTGGAGGATGTTCGAAAACGGAATAGCTCTAAATGGGTCATATTTTAACTAGTAAATAAAGGGACTTAAAATAAACATTCAATTAGGGAATATAAATTTTATTTTGAAATCAAAATCAATCCAACAAAAGACGACATAAACAAAATACAAAAAAACGAATAGCTTGTTTTTTTTTCAACTCTTTTCCTTTGTCCAAACACTTTTGAATCAGTTTCGGTTTTACAATTTCGTAAAAATTATTTTTTTTGTTCGTTGGTGTCCGATATATGCGTCTAATATATGCATCATTACTGATCAGTTTAACGTTTTTCTTCCATTTTTTTTGCATTTCGATTTGGCATTTATCGAGAAAGGTTGTCAATAATACCCAAGAGTTGTCAGTCTCAAATAAATAACGTAGTGGTCTTTCTCTGTTTCTTGAAAAAAGTCATCAATTTAAAATCATATTTAATAATTATGAGCTTGATTACCTGATCAGCTGAAATTGAACTTATCTTTTTAAAGATTAAAAATGAAATTTTATTTTCTAACTCTCCTTTCAGAGATTAAACAAAATATTACTTGATGAGGCTAATTCAGCTTCGATGTAATAAAGAAAAAAGACAGTCAAGAAGATTACGCAAAAACAAAAAGTTTTAAGAAGAAACACATAAATGAAATTCTAAATGAGTATTTTCATCAGCAATTCGATTTTTTATTGCTTCTTTTGGTTCTATCCAGATTAAAGTTTAGATTAGCCTTTTTAATAAAATTTTGATTATTTTGGTAAACGTATCGAAATTTTTATTTTCGAAAATTGCATTTGAAATTGATTCAAAAAAGCCGAGAATCAGATTGCATTCTCATGAGTTTCTCATAATTTTCTCAATTGAACAAAACAAAACGAGAATCTTACAAGATTCTCGTGGGAATCTCGATGGGATCTTGCGCGATTCGGGTCACTTTCTCATCTCATGGTCTCTCATTTTTTCTCATGAGGATCTCACATGGGATTCTGACAGGGGATAAGATATTTAAGAGCAAATGGTTCAGACAATTCTAAATTGAGAACATTTATTTAGAAAAAAAAAAACTAAAAATCATTAAAAGGTATTATTAAATCACTGTAGGTCTTACTTGTTATAAAATCTAAAGCTATATAATTTGGTTTCTTTCCATTTACACCAGGATTACATTTTCTATTAAGTCTCTCCATTATAAACTCTCTTGAATTCATCAATTCAACAGTCAAAGGGTTAATTAAAACACTTCGAGCGGCAACGCCATAAAAGTGATTAAACAAAAAAAGTTTGTCAGAATTCAGCAATTGATACTCATGTTCACGAGTATTCAAATCGAGTGTCTTATTTTCACTCCAATTTGGTTTATTCTCAATTTTATGCAAACTATAACATCTTGAAATTTCCATACCAATTGAACTTGTGTTATAACCACTTTTAATTGAACTAAAATTTGTTAGACTTACATTTATAAAATCACTGTGCCATTGATAATGATTTTCAATCATATAATCTCTTGAACGTATAAAACCAGGCATTTTTCCAGCATGTCTACCTCTTTGCTCGTCATCAAATATTAAAATTCTTTTATTAGCCTTGACCATTTCGTTTATAATCGGCCAACCTTTGTTTAGAACATCCCATTCTGTACTATAAGGATTAAACACTAATTTGTTAAAATTTTTAACCCGTTCAAAGACACTTTGTATTATTCTAGTATCGTTTAAGTAATCTTCGAAAAAAATGGTGATTATCTGATCTGGATTTTTGGTCAAAAATCTAACTAACTTTCTCAATGCATATTCGAGTTTTTTTAATGAAAATCCGTCTTTAATCGAATCGTATGATTTTGAACACGAACCATGACATAGACAAACACCTTCACATGGACATGTACCAAAAAATGACTGAACATCTGTACATTTTAAATAATCAATGTCAAACATAAACCCTCTAACACCATGGGACAACTGTTTTTCTATGCTTAAGTTTTGATTACTCGCAATGTCTAGTACCGCATTGTCATACCCATTTAAATGAGAATTATGAGCTGTTAACCACGTTACTTCATTAAACTTTTTAGTCAAATATTTTTGTTTGTTGTCGACAATTTCGGTTTGAAAATACGCCCGAATTAAAAATGATATAGTAAGAACATGTCTTAAATTCATTTTTGAAATACTTTAAGCAATAATTATGAAATTTTAGACTTGTTTTAACAAAAATAATTTCAAGTGTGTCGTTTTTATTTTTTTGATTTAAACATTTTTTAAAAAAAAATTATAGAGATAAATAACTAGGTTATCTATTACCTCAAGTTATTTTGATTATAATCTTTTTAAAAACATAGACGAAAAAAATTTAATTATCAAAAAATTATAAAATATTTAAAAACAAAAAAAGATCTTCTATTTGAATTTAATTGATTTGAGACAAGTTTGAATTGTGTTTGAATTGATTATTTGAATTGAGACAAGTCTATAAAATAACTCTTAAGTCAAAAAATTTTAAAAAACTTTAGAATTTGAAAACTTTAATTAACAACCCTAGGCGAAAGTACAAAGTGTCAAAAACAAAAAAAATCTAAGAGTTTAAAAAAGATTGTCAAAATAAAAACTGATTTTTTGATTATCTTCAGGGTTATCAGGGTAATGTCTTCCACGTGTTCCTCAGCTTATCATTCATTTTTTTGAATCAAACTTTATTGGCGTCTAAATATTTCACTTTTGGAAACGAAGTAAATGCACTTATTTGTTCAAATTTTTAAAAAAAATATGAAAAAGTCGAAAAAAGGTATTGAAAGATATCTTAACGTTTATTAAAATAGATATTAAATAAGGATCTAATGTTAAAAGACTTAAGAACTTTGGAACTTTTAGAAAATAACGTCAATTCTTAAATCGAGCTTTTTTTTAGTTTGAGGAAATTTTAAGAGTAAAATCCCAAATGGGTCAAAAAACATTTCATTATAGCAACTTAAGGATCATTTAAAGTTATTGGAGAGATGGATATTATTGATAAGAAATAATTTCTTGATACAGAGAGCTCGTGTGCAAAAAAACTGCAGCTCTGCCATTTTAATTGCGTTTTTAAATTAAATTCTTTTCACTATATTTTATTTTTTAAACTACGCCATTAAAATTGCAGAGCTACAGAGTTTTTGCTTGGTTTTAGCAATGATAAATAATTAAAACAAAAAAGACTCAAAATTTTTTGTATTTTATTTACAAAATTTTTTGTTGTAAATTTTTTTTTTGGTTGCCATAAGCCCCTGTTCATATTTGTAAAGAAAATTCTTACAAATAAAATAATGAATTTTGTAAAATTTTCAAATTACACTTATAACCAGAGGTTTACAGCTTTTTTTTTTTGATTTTTTTGTATGAATGTTTTATGCTTAAAGTCTATCTAAATAAGAATGAAGATCTGGTAGACCTTCTTTGAGACCTTTTCTCTTTCTAATCTCATTCACAATAATTCTACTCTTAGAAGTAACATCTTCTAAACTACCATTCATAACTTGCCAATGATCGAAAACACATTGCGGGAATGCTTGTCCACTTGTATTAGATCTTAAATCAGTCGAAAAGCCGAATGACTCGTTTACTGGTAAGTAAGCTTTGACTAAAAATGTTGGAGTTCCACTCATTTGTGATTCTTCTATAACTACACCACGTCTTTTGTTTAACACACTGTAAATTCCTCCGACAACACCTTCTGGGCATTGTATTTCGACTAGAAAGACCGGCTCGTAAATCTTTGGATTAGCAGTCAGCATAGACGCGTATAAACATCGTCTAGCTGTTGGAATTATTTGACCACCTGCCCTATGACTTGGATCGGTGTGGACATTTACGTCGTACAAATTAAATCTTACACCACGTACACTCTCTTCAGTGATTGGACCCTCTTTTGTAGCCCATTGAAAACCAGCGACTATTGAATCTTTTATTTCGTTCAAGTATTGGGCACCTTTTGTACAATCTATCATAAGATTTGGCCCAGTTGTGTCTGGACCAAAACACCAAATTTTTTTGGCTTCGGCAAGATCAAAATCGTGTTGATCACTCAAGTACTTGGCTCTGAAAATAAAAAAAAAAATTTTTAAAAAAATTTTCCAAAATTTTTTGACGAATTAGATTTTACCTTATTCGTTGATCTTGTTTTGTGTTAACTTCACCCTTTTCAATATCCTCTGTAAGACCATCAGGTAGTGGACATGCTTTCATGTAAATTCGATTCAATTTATTTGGTGACTTGCTCAAACACAACTCAGATGACTCTTGAGTTACAGTTTCACGATATGAAACTAAAGGTTCAGATACTCTAATAGGCACACCGGCATGTTCTTCTTCTAAATCTTTAAGACATATTTCGAGATGTAATTCACCAGCACCGGCTACAATATGTTCACCTGATTCTTCAATAATACACTGAACCATAGGATCGGCCTTGGATAATCGTTTAAGACCATCGACTAGTTTTGGCAAATCAGCCGGATTTTTAGCTTCAACTGCAACTCTAACCACAGGACTTACACTAAATTTCATTACTTTTAAATTATGAGCATTCTCGAATGTTGTTATTGTTCCTGTTTTGACTAAAAATTGATCGATTCCGATCAAACCGCAAATATTACCACACGGGACATCTTCTACCGGTGGGTTATTTCGACCCATTGTAACCAGGGTTCTTTGTATTGGTTTAATATATAGATCGTCTTTCTTTCCCGGTGTGTAATTTGGTCCCATTATTCTGACTTTTTGACCAGTTGAGACTTTTCCTGAGAATACTCGACCGAATGCAAAAAATCTACCTTTATCAGTGGGTACCATTTTTGAAACGTACATCATCAATGGTCCGTTTGAATCACAGTTCTTCATTCCAATGAAAGCTTCGTCATCATGTGGTCCTTCATACAACATCTCAGTCCGGTATTTTTGGGCTTCAACTGGAGATGGTAAATGAATGGTTATCATTGACAAGAGGGTGTCGCCCGCTGGTAGCCATGATTTCATTACAACCCTCATTAAATCCTTACCCCCTTCATTTAGTTTGTCTTTCTCTTTTGCAGGTATTTGAATGTTCAACTTTTCGATTAAATCCAAAAGTTCTTCTTTACGGAAGTTAATCACAGCTTGGACTACTTTGAGGATAGGGTCCATGATGAACAAGTTAAATCCTCTAACATAGCCTTCATCGGGTCTGGTCGACCATTTTTTCTCGGTAACACTGTAAAAGTTATCACCCCAGAATCGTTGTACAAGCTTAGATGAATCGATCTTTAATTTTTGAGAGTAAATATCCGCGAATTGTTGCAGTGTAAAACCCCAACCTTGGAGACCTGCTCCAAATCCAACAGTGCCTTTACACGGATCAACTTGAATATCTCCCATTGGTGAATCGACTGAATTGTAAGTCGAAATAATGACATTTACACTTTCGATTGTTCGTTGAAATTTTTGGTACAAATCTTCGGGAGTTAACTGGAGCTCTAAAATAGCTCTGTCTAATTTGTTCAAAAATAAAACTGGTTTAATTCGTTCAGAGATGGCTTGGCGTAGAACAGTTTCAGTTTGAACACATACACCTGATACACAATCTACCACGACTAGAGCACCATCAGTGACACGTAAAGCAGCTGTTACTTCAGAACTAAAATCAACATGACCTGGTGAGTCAATTAAATTGATCAAAAATTTTCGTTCATTTTCTTCTTTATCAAAAGGAATTGAATTGTAAACGTTTTCGTTAAGTTCATAGGCAAGAGAAATTGCAGTTGATTTAATTGTTATGCACCGCAGCTGTTCGTCCTTCCGAGTGTCCGTAAACCGTTCGCCAGACTTGGACGAACTAATTATACCTGCTTTTTGTACAAGCGAATCAGTTAATGTTGATTTACCGTGGTCAACATGTGCTATGACTGACATGTTACGAATGTTTCGTTTTTTGTCCATTAAACGACGTATTACATCAACAGTATTGTTCACCATTTTTTTTTCTGAGTTACAAATATTTTTTTCTAAAAAGAAAATCTGACAAAAAATTCAAATTTTTTATTCGGACCAAAATTCTACTGAGAGATTGAAAGCTGGAGGCTTATTATTTTAAAATGTTGAGGCCGAGTCAAGAAAGACCTGTCCAAGAATATTGAAATCTTCAGAAATCTAAGCCTTTTTGGAGGACAGGCTCAATAAATATTGAACATAAAAATTATCGAAATTTCTTATGACCAAACAATCGATAGTATTGGACAAGTGTTTTTTTTTGGAGTATTTTTTCAAAATTCGTTTCAATTAAATATTGCAATAATTACGAAATTATTTCAATCGAAAAATTTCAAAATTAAGCTATTTTTAAGTTTAAATAGAAAAAAATTTCGAAATTTGTCTAGTTCAAACATGATCTACATTCTAATTGAAAAAAAAAATTAAAATTTCGTAATTTCGAAAGAAAATTATCAATTCGCACATGTTCAAAGCATGGCTCTCTAAATTTTTTTTTTTAAATTTTATTGTTAAAAAAGTTAAGCTCTGTGTTTGGGTCTTGTGAATAATATTTTTGAATTGTTGCATTCCTCTATGGTGTGGTATTTTTCAAATTCGGAATTTCAACGAAGTAATTTGAACTAAAACACCAGTTACTCCCGAGCAATGCATTGTAAAACGGTTTGGGTTTAGGTGACTACATCGTGTCAACAATTGCATTTATATTCTTTAGTGGATTCTACTAGTAGCCGCAAGACCTAAGGTAGTTTTTTGCGAGAAAAAAGTTAAACAGTTAGAATCTTGTCGTATTGGGGTGCCGCTGGCTTCGACCATCACTCCGTATAGTAGCCTGGGAACAGGTGCAAGAACTTGTTTTACAGCAGACCCATTTAGCACTAGGTGTAGCTCTGGTAACAAAGTTAAGTATTCTACAAGATGTAGAATACGCCTGGTTTGTTGTTCCAGGCTAGTCTAAATAGTTGTCGAGTTCGCAGCTTCGGCTCGGATGAGTGGTGTTGTTTATGATGAAAGTCCCACATTCACTAGAGTGGATGACACTAGCATAGTCGTACCATGCCATGGCCGGTCCCAAGCCTGGATGTGAAAATGGGAGGGCGTTTTAACAGTAAGTTTTTTACTATTAATATATACATTTAAAATTTTTTTGTTAACGAGTATTAATGAATTCGAAATGATAAATTATTGATATGAACTTAAGAATCAAGCTAAACATATGATTTTTTATATAAATATCTATCTACTAATATACTTCTCCTCAACGCTGTTTTGATTCTTCTAAACATCTATAGCCATCTCGTTTCTATGTAACGTCTTATTTAAGTTCCATTTCAGTTATACCCTCATAATCAACAAGAATCGATTTCACTTAATACTGGAAAATCTTACTATCTCACCTTTATATCAAGCTTTGAATTCTTGCAGCTCTCGTCAAGCAAAAAGCATGTTTTTTTTTAATATGTAAATATGCTCTCTTTTAATGATGATCAATATTAGAGGGTCCCATAATTTGTAGGACTTTAGTTGAGGATTAAACAAGACTAAATGCAAGGTTTTGCTCGTGGTTTTGCAAGATAGGGTTTGGTTTTTATCGTTTTGCTTTGTCAAAAATTCAAATTTTTAGTTGGAATAGACCACATGCTATAGTAAAGAAGTCACTGTAATTAGTTTAAAGGGACAAGAGTATGGCGTTAGTGCGAAGAAACTTTCATATTTGAGAGCGATGTCGAAATCATTTGAATTCACTACTATAGCTCGTTACAGTTAATTGCAGTCTAATCTGGAAATTCTCCTTTTTCTAATTCGACTAATAAAAGTACAAAATTATGATTTAAATACAATCGTACACATAGCGATGCTCAAAAATTAGTAATATTGTGTGAATCTCAATTTGTGAATATTTTGTATTTGTTGTTGTCAACTTAGGGAGGATTTCAACAGCTTTATATTTTTCTTGACACAAAAGCAAATTTGTCAATATTCGGCTTTATAAATTTCGTATTGGACATGTTCTTGATCATTTCTTTCCATAATGCCGAAAAAGTCATTTTACAAATTTTGAAAGCAAAATTACAGCATTGTGAAAAAATTAGAGAAAGCTTTTGATTTTTTTGTTTCATTTATATTCAATGGCCGATAGTTCGTCATAGGATCGGAATATCGTTTTGGTTTTTTCTTCTATCGAACGAGCCCTCATTCATTGGTTTGCGATTTAAAAATTTAGAGAACAACCTGAATTTCGCTCTCGTACTCAGCGAAAACTCGACCGATCTTAATGAAATCTTTTATTTGAGCACAGAAACCTTCATTCAAGCTCAGACTTTTCGGTAGACGGGTTTTCAAGAAAATGTCTCCGGAGTATAATAAGCACCCGAAGGAAACCCTTGTGGACAGTATGAATACTGTAAGGTCAAGATAACTTGCACAATCGTTTCATGCTATCGGGAGCGAGTTAAATAGGCCCAAATCATGTCTTGAAGCTTGACCCAACCTTCAAAAGAAAAAAAATTCCATTCTAAAACGTCTCTGTACTAGGCAGCTGCTTGAGTCTATCCTTAAAAGTAAGCAAATTCAGTCAAATAAAAAGGTTCCAACCCATCTCATGTCATATCAAATTAAAGTGCTGTATATCAAACGACAAAATTATTGTCGGCTTTAGTTATGTTTAAATTAGAGATTAGTTACAAAAGTCCACCAAAACATTGAAAAAAAAGCAACCTTAAAAAGACAACTCATTAACCCATTTTCCACATATTTTCGTATAATCAACCTACCAGTTCATAATTCAAATTTCATGATGTTTAATAACTAAAATTTGGTCTTAATTTTTTTCCATATGTGATTTCCTAAATCCATTAATCCAAAAGTTAAGAGTAAGCCTTATCTAAATATTTATAGTTAATCTAAATATTTTCTGGATCAAGAATAAACCTTCTTTTTCTTTTGGTAAATTTAATTACTTATGCTTAGAACCTAAATTGAACATTAATAAATTATTTCTTCTAAAACAAGATCATGTTTCTATTCCGTTTTAAGAATTTGTTTATTAAAATTAATAGAAAAAATCTAGATCTGTTTTCTAAATGCGATAGCTTCGTTTTTAAAGTAAAACATACATACGCTCTACCTTTAAATTTACCCCAAAGAACAGGGCGTGTTTGTTCAGAAAATCATGAAAGAAGTAAAATACATTCTGAGTAACAAATTCAACATAACACTGTCACCATTGGATTTTGTTTTCGTTTTTTGTTGTTATTATTACTCCTTTTTTATCCATTATTTGGTTCTTTTTATTATGTTTAGATATTTGGTTTGAAGATAAGAAAAATTCTCGTTCTAATAATGTGATCATGTGCACAACAAAAAAAAGAAAAAAATAATTTTTTTTTCTTTCAACATTTAACAATCAATCGAATCTTGTTTTGCACATAATTTTAACATTCTTTTGAAATTACACAATTTTATAATTTTTTGTTTTTAGAATTCCTAATTTTAGGAATAAGGATAGCCAAAAAAAGAGAAGGCATTTCTGCTTATTCGACAATCGTTTTTTAGCCTAAAACTTTTACAAAAATTATGCAACAACCAGCTAAAAGTAAAAACGTTCTTTTGGTAAATGAGTTTGTTAAAACTCGACAAAGAAGAAATTCATCGTCGTCGTCTTCTTTGCAATTAAACATTCCCAAAATAAATAGTCACGAAGTTAGTAAATCTCTTCGCTTTGTAATCGAGTTTGCAGCAGGTGCCATGGGTGGAGCTGTCTCAAGAACAGTGTAAGAATTTTATAAAACTCTTGAGCTTAACTCAATTTCAATTTTTTTTTAAAAGGACTGCTCCGATCGACAGATTAAGAACAGTGTATCAAGTAGAAAGTGTCGATAAAAAACTGAGTCTCAGGAAGGTTTGGATATGGATGATTCGAGAGGGCAAATGGAACGGTCTATGGAGAGGTAATTTTGTAAATGTGGTCAAAACAGCTCCCGAAAGTGCCTTACGCTTTGCAACATACGAAAAATTTAAACTTTTACTAAACAAAGAAAAATCAGCGATTAGTTTCAATGAGAAAATAATGTGCGGTAGTGCCGCTGGTTTAGTATCAACTTTAGTTCTATACCCTTTAAAAACAGTCAAGACACTCATGAATCTAGGAACTACAGGAGAATACAAATCAATTGTAGATTGTATTCAGAAGACACATGAAAGATTTGGTTTGAGGTCGTTTTATCGAGGTGTGGTAGCAAACTCGATTGCTATAGTACCGAGTACAGGTATCGATTTGGCAACGTATGAAACCCTCAAAAAAATTTACAGTAAAGCAAAAAATAAAGATGAGCCGAACGTAATAGAGAAAATGGTTCTTGGAAATGTCTCGTCATGTCTAGGAAATTTAATCGTTTATCCATTATTTTTTGCACGCACGCGTTTACAATCGAACAGAAATCCGAGTGAAACAACATGTAGTTTGTTATTACAAGTATGGAAAAAAGACGGCTTACCAGGTGTTTATCGTGGATTTTTTTTACACATTTTAAAAATTGGTCCAGCTGCAAGTATTTCTTATATCACTTTTGAAACAGTGACTAAAGCTTTTCGGATCGATTCTTTAAATTAACTTTTCTAGAAAAAAAAGAGAATTTTTTTTTTCTAGTTTTTTACTTTTTTTTAAATCCCGGTAAACTGATATTTAGTCAATCTGAATCTCAAACAAAAAACTTTTTTTTTAATTTTTAAAAATTATTTTTTGCCATCTTTTTTTTTAAAACTTAATTGCATGTTAATGTGAATACAGAATAAATTATGGAAATTGAATTTTTTAAAATTAATTCTAGGTGTTTCGATTGAGTGATAAAATAAAATCCCATGCTCTAAATAATCTCTCTCGAAAGGTTGCAGTAAACCTTGTTTAAAGATGGCTCTTTAAAAAATTTCTTGACGGTAAACCTATCGTCCAAAAACGACAAAGATCTAGGATATTTTACTCTAGAAGAAACGACTCAAATCGAAAACAAACAATTTGTCAAAGATTCACATATTGTAAAAAGTAGGAAAAAAGAACAGCTTACTTTGGTTACTTTGAATTAGGATCAAGCTGTAAAACATACTTTTTAAGATGGTTCAAAATTTAACAAAACCCCCATAACCTATTTCTCGCGTCATCATTTTCTCCAACACGACTGTCACTTGTTTGAGTTTCGTCATTGGGTTTCCCAAGCACTTCTTCGTTGATGTGACAAACATACTTTCATCACCGAATGATGTTTTAGAATGCTATGCAGAAGATGCAATACATGATGGGATGGGCAAGGTATTCAAAAAGTCTCTTTTCCAAAGACTTAATTTTAGCAGGAATTACATTTTTTTATCAGTCAGAGCATTAAATTTTGTGAATGTGAGATTTATTTATTTATGCAAATAAGTATTTCACATTCTCAGTAACGCTTTCTTTGGTTCATTTTGTATTTTAATGATCGATTTGGAATAAAATATCGGGTCTTGTTAATTTATGGCCAGGTAAATTTATAATTTTATTTACTCGAAAAATTGACGGACAAATAAAAATTAACGACGATGCGACCAATTTCCCCATGTCAAATTGTTCTCTGAGTCTCCTTAGAGATCTCAAAAAGAAAATTTCGGAGAAAATTAGAGAACTCAAGCAGATTATGTAGAGATCTATTGGAGATCTTTGTGACCATTTTTCTAAAAGATCTCTCATTTTTCAGATTAAGATAATTAAAAAAAATTTATTCTCAGTTCTTTTTATATCTCATCGAGGATCTAAAGAATTTCTTTTAAAGAGATAGAGTAAGATCTGATGAGATCATTCTAGGAAAACCTTTAGATTTTAAAAGACTAAGATTATACAATTTTCCAAAAAGATTCTGTTTCGTCTTATTCGTTTTTATTTGAATAATTCAGAATTTATCCAAACTTTTTAGTATGGTTTAAGTTCAAGGGATAGATTCTACCGTATTACCTCAAATGAAAGACAGTTCGGTCATCAAAGAATTTCTTCTATTCGAAAATTTGAAAGTCCAAAAAAGTGACTCAAATAAAGGAAATTTTTCTCTAATTTTTTTTTTTATTTGAAACAAAAAAATCATGTTTTTGAAGCTTTTTATCACTATTTATTCATTCAAAAAAGTGTTTCGTTTCTTTTAAACGAGACTATCATAACTCAAATAGAAAAAAAATAACTCAAATAAAAGGAAAATTTTAACTCAAATAATAGCAACTTTCTTCTATTTGTGGTTACTTGTATTTGAGGTAATACGGTAGAATTTTATTTTCTCAAGCAGATTCAAAAATTTTAAGCTTATTTTGGATTAAGAATATGTATTATATATTCCATAAATGATTATATAAAAAATATCAAATAGGGATTTAATTTTTTAATGATTTATTAAAATGTGATTTTTCGAAATAAAGTTTTTTGAGTCCGAAAAAAAATAATTCTTAGAACTAGATGCATAATTTTATTAAGAAACGGGAAGCAGAGCTTTTGACATGCGAATAACGTTACAATACTGGCTTTTCACGAAGGGAAAAAATGAACGTTCATGATAAGCTAATAAAAAATTGAAAAAAATTTTAAAACAAGTTTAATGGCTAATTTGGACCCAAAAAAATTATCATCCCGAAGCCCAATCTATTTGAAAGAGTTCAAAACTTTATAACTCTTTCAAATTAACAAATATTTTTATTCTTAAAGACCTATCGGCAGTCCTTTCAAAAGTACTGTTTGTTCTAGAAAATGTTGTAGATGGTCTTTTTTTTGTTTTAATTGTATAAAAATATAATTTTAAATTGTTCCAAAGTATTTAAATTCTTACAAAATAAGCTTAAAATAAACTTTATCGTATTTAGTATAAATAGTCTTCATTTGAGACTTTATTTTTAATTGAATATTTACTTTAATGTCACGTTTTACCCGGTATATCAAAACAGGGTGCGTTTTTTTCGAAGGAAAATTAGATAGCCTATGATTTCAAGTGATAATAAAGCTTCTTCCTTTTATTACAGTCGAGTCTCTTTAATCCGAACCACGTTAATCCGAATTTTTAAGAATTTCGATTAAAATTTGTCTCCCATTCAGGCCTCGATGCATGAAAATTAAGGCGTTTAATCCGAACAATTTTATCCGAACTCAATTTTTACAGTCCCAAGAAGTTCGGATTATTGCGACTTCAGTCTAATAATCATAGACTATTAATGGATAACGATTTGAAATACGTAAGTCGTTCAACAAACGTTTTATTGAAAAAAAATCTAGTGAATCACTTTAAGACACCCGCTCAATCATCTGTAAGTAGATTGTAAGAGAAACATTAACTAAACACCTTAGTATTTCGAACCTGGAGTGATAGTATCATTATTAAATTCAGTGCAGTCGCTATAATCCGAAATTCTTGGGACTGTAAAAATTGAGTTCGGATAAAATTGTTCGGATTAAACGCCTTAATTTACATGCATCGAGGCCTGAATGGGAGACAAATTTTAACCGAAATTCTTAAAAATTCGGATTAACGTGGTTCGGATTAAAGAGACTCGACTGTACATACGAGATTTAATTTTTTTCACTTGTTCGAACCAATATACAGTCGAACCTCTCTAATCCCGCCAAATCGGGAGGAAAAAATTTTGTCGGTTAATCGAAATTGCCAGATTAATGCAGGACGGAATCTTTTCCGAAATCGAATGGTAATTATGGTTTCATGGAACGGTCGAATCCTTATAAATAAATTACAAGCTGTAGCAAATAAAAATTGCTAAATTTGGTAACCTCATAGTTGAATTGTAAAATTATTTTCATTGATTACATAGCAATTTTCCCTTAAAAAATTCGATTAAAAAAACGGTAAAATTCAAACTTAAGACCCAATTAGGAGTACAAATGCATAAACCACATACCAAAAGATAGAGAATTTAATTACCTATAATCTGGTATGCGATTAATAAGGAAAAACCATCATATGAAACCATAAATTAAATAAAACAATTTTTTGAAGAAAACCGGTCGACCAACCGTAGTTTTGAACTCTTTCAAATAGATTGGGCTTCGGGATGATAATTTTTTTTGGTCAAAATTAACCATTAAACTTGTTTTAAAATTTTTTTCAATTTTTTATTAGCTTATCATGAACGTTCATGAATGCTCGTGAACGTTCATTTTTTCCATTCGTGATAAGCCAGTATTTTAGACTATCTATAGTTTTTTTTTCTAAAGAGTCATTAAAGTTTGGAAGTTTTTAACCGTTGATTTTATAAAAGTAGATAAAAGAAATTTGAAAAGAATAACATAAGATTAATTAGTAGACATGAAGCGGGCTATTTTAAAAGAAATTTGTGTGAATCACATGATTTTTTTTTTAATATTTGTTATGTAGTGAATTTATGTAAAGAATAGAAAAAAAAAACAAAAAAGAAATTAAAAAAAAAATTGTTTTTGATTAAATACAGCTATTTTTCTTCTTTTTCTCCAAAAAATCTCCTTAATTTTGTTCTCAGATTATCTCCTGGAGATCTCTCAAGAGAATTTTACATGGGTCTGGACACAAAAAAAATCGAATATTAAAGTTTTAGTTTACTTCAGTTTTTACTAAAATCTACTGGAAATTGAAAATGGAAAAACTTGATTTAAAAGTAAAGATTATAGCCTCTTTAGCTTTTAAGTTTAAGGCCTAATTTTGTTCTTTTTCATATCATAGCTTGAGACAGAGTGGTTCTCTAAAATATTATCATAGAGGATTTTTCGGGTAAATATCCCAATAATTAATAAGCAGAAAGAGTCAAAATTTTCCATTTACATGAAACACACATTTATTGTTAATATAAAATAATAATTTTAGTAAAAGATAAAAATTGATAAAAATAATAATATAAGATTATTTGAAGAATTATTCTTTTCAAAATATTTGTGTCAAAATGGTTCTTAAGGATTTGTGGTCCATCAGGCAAACCGGGAACCGCAGATGCTTGCTCCCATTCTCGCATAATTCTTCTGTTCTCCATTTCATTCATGTAAATTCGTTGTTCTTCAATTATTTGTCTTTGTTCATCTATAAAACATCTTAGCTCTTCAACCCGCTCATTTTGCTGGTCAATTATTCTTTGTTGTTCTTGAAACCGCTCATTTTGCTGGTCAATAATTCTATGTTGTTCTTGAATATTTTGCCCTTGTTGGTGGTCCATTTCAATCTAAAAATAAATAATTAGCATGTCCTTATAATAAATGGTGTCCAACTTTTTGTGGTAAACGATTAAAAATCCTTTATTAGCCAAAAAAATCACATACTGCTTAGAATGAACAGCTGAAAATTCTCTATTCTAATCATTGGACTGAGTCCAATAAAATAGTCCAATAAAATATCTTTGCCAAATCAAATCTCATTCTTTTGTCTTAGCAAACTAGGAGTGTTGTGAGTCGACTGGAAAAAAGTCGACTTTTTTGCGACTAGTCGATTTTTAGACTAGTTGAGTCGAAAATTTAGAGAGTCGACTATAGTCGATTAACTGTTTAAAAAACGACTTTAGTCGACTTAGTCGACACTTGATGATAAATTTTTAAATAACTATCAATATAAAGTTTATTTACAAATTTATCAAAAGTAACATTAAATAATAAAAAATTTTGGACCCCTCCTTCAAAAAAAAGATCAATTATTTTCAACAAAAGATTTAAATTTTAACCTAGCAGAAGTTATTTCAGAATTTCTGAATTTCTGAAATTTCTGAGAAAAAACTCAGAAAAATTCAGAAAAAAAAATATTTTTAAATATTTTTTCCGGAAATTAAAAAAATAAATTCAGAAAAACTTCAGAGATTTTTTATTCAGAATTTTTTTTCACAAACAGATATCTTGAAAAAAAAAATTTTTTTTATCAAATTCTTTTGAAATATATTCGATACAGTGCCGCTTTCGGAACGAAAAATAACGGAACAAACTTTTAAAATAATTTGAAAGAAAAAAATAACACCAACCTTTAATATTGATTATTATTACTTTTTATGACTATTGAGTAATTACTTTAAATAGATAAATATATTATCTACTCTTACCTTAATTTGAATTTAACCTAATTGAATATTAATTGATTACTCTAAAAAATCTGAATATAATGACTGAATATAAGATATCATTCCTTGTTTCTGATATTGCGAAAATTATTGAAGATACTCGGCCTGATCCAAAAAATCCCAATTGCAATAATTTGAACGGTGACTTTATGATAATTTTTAACAAAGAAATATCGAACAACAAGCACGTAAAATCATCGCCAAAAGTGCCGTTGTTTACACGAATGGTACTAAAAAATTCAACACTGTTTTTATGAGAATTAATGGGTAGTGCAAAGAGTGCTATGCTAGTACCCGAAAACAACAGTTAAATTACTGCATAACCATCAAACAAAACCCGATTTTAATAACAAACAATTGGTAAAAATTAAAGCCAAACGACCAGCCGAAACACAGAATGACTTTAAAGAAGAAGACTACCATTCTGCAGAAGAGGCATGGAATAAATCTAGACCAAAAACATCTGGACTTACGAGTATGGGTTATCAACAAGCAATCGAATTTGATCAATGCTTTACCCAACCAGTACCAGCAAAAAAGCAAAAGGTAATTGTTATTGATGATAAACGACTGATAATGAGGCACAAAGCGTAAAAGACCCTGAATATGAAGGTAAATTTTATTTTTTTTTATATTTATTTTTGTTAAATTTCTAATTTCCTTTTTTTTTAGCTTACCAACTTTCGCTATCTAATCGGTCCAGTCTTGTATTATAAACACTGGACACTTTTCGTTGCTGACACATTCAATCGAACATTCATTTATGTTGATTCAATGGGCAAAAGAGACGTTCAGAAAGTGTTTAGCAATTGGTGCAAATTTTGGATCTTTGATGACAAGTCGTGGACACATAGAGTCGTTCATCATTCAATCCAAAAAGATTCATACAACTGTGGTGTTTTTGTGTGTAAATTTTCAAAAATGATTTTAGACGGCACTTCGGATTTAATTTTTGATACGACTTTGTTAAAAGATATCAGATCAGAGATTGAACAAACAATTGTTTCACATAATGAATTTTTATCTTAATTTATTTTTTCTGTATACAACTAAAACAATTATTTTATTTGGTATATTATCATTTAGGATTAATTTTTTTTAGGATTTATTTTTTCAAATGATTCTATCAAAATGTGATTTTATCATTTTAGGATTTTAAAAAATGTGATTATATCATTTTAGGATTTTAAAAAATGTGATTTTATCATTTTAGGATTTTTTTATTTAGAATTTTTAAATTTCAACCAAAAAAAACTTAACTTAGTTATGTATGGCTTGCAAATAAAATGCACAAAAAAAGATATCATTGTATAGAAAAAAATACATTAAAAAATTGTTTAAAAATTTGATTGTTTCAAATAACCATGTTGAGGGTTTTCACAATCGATTAAATAAATGGATCACAAAACCTCATCCAGATACTTATCAACTAATACGTGTCTTTCAAAAAATTGATAATAAAGTAAGTGCTGATTTCGAAACAAGAATCCTAGGAAAATCGGCACCCAAACGTAAAGCCATAGATATAGAAAAGGACATTAGATATAAAAATTTGCTCGAGTATTTGAATAATGCTGACATTGACCTTAAGCAATATTTGCGGTCATGCACATATTTAGTCAACTTTAATAATATTATGCATCTAGTTTAGATTTTTTTTTTCAGACTCTAAAAACTTTATTTCGAAAAATCTCATTTTAATAAATCTTAAAAAAATTAAATCTCTTTTTGATATTTTTTATAAAATCATTTTCGAAAAAAATCATATTTTGATAATTTTTAAAAAATCATAATTTAATAAAATCATATTTTGATAATTTTCGATAAAATCATTTAAAAAAATAAATCCTAAAAAAAATTAATCCTAAAATGATAGTAATTCATTTTATTTGTATTAATTTTTTTCAGAAATATTCGTATTTCAGAAATTCTGAAATTTATTTTACATTTACATGTATTGTATTTTGTATCTCTTTTTTTACCCAAAATTTTTTTTTTAATAAAATTATTCCAGAAAAATTTTTTTCAAAAATTTTTTTTTAATTTTGTTCCGTAATTTAGTTAGTTCCGGCTCCGTAGTTTAGGGACTTGTTCCGGAGGACTGATTCCGTAATTTAGGAACAACCGAAAAATCTGGGTATAAACAATCGCTTTTATTTTTTTTCAAAAAAAAAATTCTCATGGTGGTCTTGAGGGGTGTGTCTAAGACTTCATCAAAGTTCTAAAAAAATTTTTGATTTCAATTTGACTCTCAAAATTTACATAGGGAGGGGGAGGTATAACGATTGAATTTTTTTAAAATTGACCCTGTTCGATAATTCTTCTTAGTCATACCCCCTGCACACAATATATTTTATTATGACATTCACTTGCATATGAAAATTTGACAAATTTGCGAAGAGCAAATCAATAATCGTTTTACTCGTGATAGTCGAAAAAAATTTTCGAAGTCGACTTGGAGTCGAGTCGAAATTCAAAGAGTCGATTCAATTCAAAGATTCTCTAGCCGACTCACAACACTACAAACTAGTCTTGTCAAGCGAGGATTGAAGGTACGATCAATTTGGCTTTTTTATGTCGTACAATCATCTCGCGCTTTTGATATATTTTTCAAGACGGATCTAGATTTTTTGACGCATTAACTGGATCATTGGTAATTTTTAACGCGGAACTAGATCATTGGTAATTCTAAGAAAATTTTGATGCTAAACTTTTCTATTAATAAATAAAGATAGAACTTTATTAAGTACGCCATCTTTGAGTGTTTTTTTGTTAAAGTTCTAATCCTAGAAAAAAGAGCAAAATGAAAGTTTTTTTTAGAAGACAAAACTGAATTGGAATGCAATTTTAAAAAATTGTATTAATAGCATTGCATCGTGATTGTCTTGTAGAATCTAATAAAAACTCTATCTTCCTTCGGCCTTTTAACGATAAAAAAACATAAAAAAAATATAATATAAAAAAAGTTTCCATTTCAAGGTAGATACTAAATTTAATCGAGTAAAAAGTAAGTAATAGTTAGTACCCAAAGTTACACACCAAATGCGTCGAACCTTTAATAGTATTATTTTATGGACTAAAAACCAGAGATACGGACTCCCAAAATGAGACTCGAGTCCGACTGAAGTCTTAGGAGTGGGACTCAAGTCCAAGTCTTTATCTTGTTATAAAATCGACTCGGACTCTAAGTCTGAGTCTTTTCAAATTTAGCGACTTATACTCGGCTCCGAATCTAAGAGATATAGTAATAGACTTGAGTCTTTGATTTGGCTTGATGGAACGAAGTGAGGAGCAGATATGTGAGGGAAAAAAATTTTGTCCATTTTTGGAATAGTTTTAGATTCTCGAATTTCATTGGTAATTGTAAGTACGAGGAATGATTGGTTAACCGAAAATAAAAAAAAAAACTTTCATTATTCAAAGAAAAGAAACGCACCGATTATCCATTAGAAAGATTCAAATTTTAATAACAAAAATTTTATTTAATGTTTAAAAATTAAAGACATTTTACTCAGAAAAATATTTTAAAAACAAACATATTGTTTGACATAGTTTTAAATTTATCTATTTTTAGAAGGTTCAAAATCATCAGGTATTGAACTGTACGCCTCGTTTAGCTCTTCAGTCGTAGTTCCCTTTTTAAAAAAATATAAGTTTTTACTTTTATTACGATAAACCCTGTCTAAAATCTCCTTACCATTGTTAATTTCTTTTTCAATTCCATTTGTCTGAGCAAATCTTTCCACAACCGAATTTGTTTTTTTCCATCAACTTGTACCGACGCAGCAGTTTTTTGCTTATCCTTAAGAGTCTTATTCATAACTTCTTGTTCATTTATTTTTTTGTTTAATTGATCTCTCAAAGACTTTTCGCTGTTATTTTTCGTATAGGCCTTAACTTCGTCATGAGCTCTCTTATGAAATACTAAATATATCAATTTTTGTGAGTTAAAGTAATGATAACGAGCTTCGAATATTCGATTATCATCTGCTAGACCTCTAACTTCAGCTTCTAATTGAGAACGATTGCTTTCATAACCGGCGTTTATTTGGTCATATTTACTCTTTCTGGCCTCATATTCACCGCTTATATTCTGAAAAAAAAAAATTCAAAAATTCCATTCATTTTGATCAAAGGTGTAAAAAATTACGTCTATTTCTTCTCTTAGCCCTTTTAAATCCTTCAATATTGGAGCCAATTCACTTTTCTTTTGGGATATTTTTGTTGCAATTTCTTTTTTAGACATCAACTCTTCCGCTCTGTCTTTCTTTTTATCGTCTTCATAGTTTTTATCATCGTTGACCTTAAAAAATGTCTTAGTAAAGCTCTAGATTACATTATTTTTTTTTCAAATATTTTACCAAGTAAGGTTGGACCTCGGCATACTTTTTACGAATGATCTCTTCAGTTCTCTTTAAAGTAACATACTCGGCTTGGAGTTCAGCAATTTCTTGACGCTTGCTCTTGTAAGTATTTCCTTTGCTTCTTAATTTAATCACATATCGTTTAAACTAAAAGGGATAACTTGTAAGATCATCTGGAAATTTTTATATTTTAAAACAAAAATTACGTCTTCTCCTTTCAAGACCTCTCCATCTTCCATGCTTTTATGTTTTTCTTTCAATTGTTTGTCTAAATTATTAGCTTCTCGTTTCAAGTCTCTTATATTCTCAGCAAGTTGATCTCGTTTACGAGATATTATGAGGGCTTGTTGACGAAACATGATCAATTTTTCGTCAGATAAATCTCGATTCTTGTCTCTTTTTTCAATCAACGCCGCTACCTCTCTGTTAATACTTTCAATATTTTTACGAATAGCATTTATCTCAGCATCGGTCATAGCGGATTTCGAACCTATTTCTTCACAATCTTTCAACTTTTTTTTGTAAGCCTCGATCTCTTTGGGAAGCTTTTCATTAGCTAAATAAGCGTTAACACGATTTTCTTCCTCCATTTTTTGAACAATAGCTTAAACAAAAGTTTTAAGTTTATAAAGTCTTGAAATGAGTTTACACTGGACCTACTTTCGGCATTTAGATCATGATACGATGCTTGTTGTTCTTTGAGAACTTTTTCCAAACGATCAATTTTAAGATCCAACTGATTTATTTCACTTTTTAACTCGGATTTTTGTTGATTTATTTTCTCTTCACGTTCAACTTCCATTCGATAATCACGTGATAATTCAAGCATTGAACTTGAATTATTAACACCAGATACTCGATTTTTGACTCTTTCCAAACGTTTTGTAATTTGTTCTTTTTCTTCTTCCATTTGTTCGATTTCGTTTTTGAGATCGGCTGTTGTATGTTGAGTCGACATAAGTTGATCGTAATTTCTGTGTGTCTCTATAAATTGACTTATCAAATTTTCATATTGTTGAGTGTATTCAAAAACAGCTGGATCTGATAAGAATTCTGGTGGAATTTCAAGTTTGACAAGAAATCTTGCCAAATAGGCTCTTTTCTTTAATTCAGCTAGCTTTTCAAGGCACCATTTCATGATCGGGTGAACAACGACTTTGTCACCTGTTACAAGTCCTTGACGAAATTGTTGTCTTAATAAAAAGGGCTTTTAGACCAAATTTTTTAAAATTTTTAAGTTGGGTTCTTACACATTCTCATCGGATGGTTTGTATTTAAGAACTTTTAACATGTTGAACATGCGAATGGCTGTTTGGTCTGGACCTTCATCTCGAATGTCACATTTTTGCTACAAAATTTAAACTAAGTTAACCGATTTTTTTTTAATTAAGCCTTCAAAATGTCTTACCTTTGGCTCAATTTCAGCAAAAATGTCATTCAAAAGTTGAAGTAAATTAACACCTTGTAAGTTATCAAAACTTATAAAGTTTAAATTTTTTTTGAAAGGTTCTTTGTTAAGTTTTTCGACTATAAACTTGACGTTGTCATTCATTTTTTAAAAGTTGCAAAAAAATTCTTCAAAATCGAACTTTATTAAAATTATTTTTAACGAGTTTGAGAATAAAAGAAATGAGATTTTTTTTCAAATTTTTTTATTCAAAAATATTTTTGCTGCTATGGAAACATGAGTCAAAAAATTCTTTAGCAAAAATTTCTTTAAAATGTTCAAGTTTTATTTGTCTGAAAGATGTTTTTAATCAAAAAACCCGACATAAAAAATGATGAAGATTTTTTTAGGCCAATAAAGTATAAAATGGAAAATAAACTCAAAAACAAATGACCTTTCATTCTTCAACACTCAAATATTTTAATAAGCGAGAGTCCGAATAATGAGGTTTGACTGAATTTGATTTAATTGAGTTTACAAAAGTGTTGATGGAGATCAATGGGGTTTGATGTACTTTGTGGCAGTTTTTCAATCTTAATCTAAGGGTAAGGAAAATTGAAATGAAAAATAAACTGTAATTGATAAAAGACTTATATTAAGTTCAACGCGAACTTTAAATCCTTTACTCTTGGATATGTCTTATCTTTTAGATAAGATTATATAATTAAGATTTTAGAGAGAATTTTCTTATTAAGATCTAACTCTAATTTTCACACTAAACAAGTGGTGTAGCTAGAGATGTGGAGACTGTGGCGACTACCCAACCATTAGGAAAGGCCATCTTTTATGATTTCAATGAAAATAGACATTTTTTAATCCAAAAAATCAATTCTCATAATTTTGTGTTTGATTTTACTACGATTCTCTAGTTATCAGCAACAAAATAGCCCGGATAGCCGAGTGGATTGCGAGCTAGTCTTGCAAGCAGATGGTAGGGAGTTGGCAAAATTCCTGAGTGTTTCTTTATTGCTGTGCGATGTGTTTGATAAGAATGGTTTATCAGTTGGTATCGTCGGTTGTCACGAAACTGTCAATTCGAATCCTGCTCGGGTCAAATTTGTTTCAAATAACCAATGAAACTAGCAAAAGTTTTTAAAATGCCATTTGGTGTAAAATCGATTAACACCGATTAGCTCTTAAATAATTTCAATTCATAAGTACAATTCAGAAACCCCTGAAGCTTCATGAACGTTCATTTTTGGAAGTTCTGAATGACCAGGGTTGTTCATGATTTTTTAAAATTAAAACAAGCCCTAGTACTCTTTTGTTCGAATATCAAAAACGTGTGTACTCTATTTTTATTCCAATTCGATTTTTTACCTTTTTTTAATTAAAACATCGGTTCAGATAATAAAGAAGTTATTCTAAAGCTTCGAGGAAACTACTAAAGTGCAACGCACCATAAACCCAAATTCATCGAAATATATATTTTTTTGGACTAAATTCTATGAATACTTATGTTTTAAGATTCGGGCTTTCATTTAAACCCATAATCAACATGTGTGAAAAATTAACCCTAGGTACACGAGGGTGCAGAAGTAGGGGGTCATATTTAAGGGTTAGTGATTAAAAATTTTTTTTTTTCTGAATCCGACTATTTTGGCATTTTCAGGGGTGCTGAAAACGTATATTTAGCTTTCTATGACTTTTTTTGGATGAATACACGGCAAAAAACCGTTTTTTAGGTATGGTCTCCTTTGCCGCGATATTCAGCCGCACCCAACTCGTTCGGAGTTAAACCAAATATACTGGGGTGTACAGAATTAAATTTAGAACAAACTGATCGGAGCAGATTTTTAGAAAAAAAATTTAATAATGTGAAACTAAATCATTTTTAAAAAACTTCAATATGCACTTATTTCAAAACATATAAGCAATCAGAATTTTAGACTTTTGACCTCAAATTCGTGATCTACGTACTAAAAAACCTAAAATTCGATATTTTATTTTGGGGGTAAATTTATAAAAAAAATGATAACCGCTTAGGGTTTGATCAGTTAAGACCATATTATACGGTTTATGGAAAATACTTTTGCGACTTACATTTTTCAACCCAAATTGTAATAAGAATACATATTCTTAAAGAGCAATTTTTTCTCTATTACAAAATTGTCATAAAATATCATAACTAGGAAAAACTATAATGTCTACCTTATGTAAATTTTAGAAATCTGACTTTTCTTTCATAATCTCCGTGTCTTAAAAACCTTTTTTTTCAACTTTTTATAAGTGGATTTTGGATCAACTATTGAAAATACTGAAATCGTGATTTTTAAAACATAAGTATTCATAGAATTTAGTCCAAAAAAATATATATTTCGATGAATTTGGGTTTATGGTGCGTTGCACTTTACGTCAAATAATTTTTTCGGTCATGCCTATTCCAAGTTAATTTTATTAGACGCAATCTACATTCGATGTTCAGGTCAAGTCACGCTTCATCAAGCGAAATTGAATGGACATGATGTAGGAATTTCTATCCTTTTGTTGGTACAGTACTTAAAATAAAGCCATCTCATAATATTTAACAACTACTCTCAGTCGTGTTAAATAAATGGTCCTCTTAAAATTTCAATGATTCAGTTTAATTTTAAATAAATAAAATACTGCGTTCCCCTTTTACCATTAAAAAACACCCTTAAAAAAATAATATTTTAAATTTACGAAATCCAAAATATTGTTCTACGATTAATTTTCAAATGTGCCTTTATGTCAGTTGGTACGAAATTCCAGGGACTCTTTATAATTTGATATTATTTTGATTAAACTAATGCACGAATAATTATTTTAAAATTTAAAACAAAATTCAATAATGTAAACATTTTAAGTCGAATATTAAAAATAAGATAAAGAAGGAACAATTTATATTTTTTAATTATTAATTTTGATCCTTAAGTGACTAGAAATGTGTTTTCTAGACGCTTATTATGCTTAAATGATAGCTAGATGAGTAGAGGTTGGCAAGTTAAAATTTTTTCTCAATTTTCTTTTTTCTATTTTTTGACTCTTGTGCAATCGTTATAAAAAGTGTGCTTTTAAATTTTTCAAGGAAAGAAGGGTGCAGCCACATGCAGCAAAATTTGCTGCATCTACTGGAGAGGTCTGCAAAAATTCTGCAAATAAAATTGCGCATTTAAAAATAAATATTTTTCAATGGCGTGCAATTTTGCAGAGAATTAGAAAAAATGCAAAGTTATGCAAAATTGCACGCCATTGAAAAATATTTATTTTTAAATGCGCAATTTTATTTGCAGAATTTTTGCAGACCTCTCCAGTAGATGCAGCAAATTTTGCTGCATGTGGCTGCACCCTTCTTTCCTTGAAAAATTTAAAAGCACACTTTTTATAACGATTGCACAAGAGTCAAAAAATAGAAAAAAGAAAATTGAGAAAAAATTTTAACTTGCCGAGGTTTTAGAAAAATAAAATAAAATTTAATGATTAGAATATCATGTTATCTAACTGAAAAAAAATCAATTTTTTGATTGTTTTTTTTTTAAAAAAAAAATGAGAATCGCTTCAAAAATATCTTTTACCTTGTCGTCTAATTGTTAAAAATTTTGTTTAAAAAAAAAGAAGATGGAAACAGTCAAGAATCCGATAGATGTTAAAACCGTAAAAGAAATTGTTGTTGATAATTACACTGAATATGTCAATTACATTACCATACGAAATAAAAATGTCAAATGTTTTTTAATATTTTTTACAATATGCATTTTGGTGATTTTAAGTTTAATTTTAATTCTATTGTCAGCTTTGGGTAATTTTTTTGATTATTTATGTCGATTCCAAAGACTTACAGTACATTTCTGAAATAAGTTGACATGTTTCGGAGCATTGCTTAAAACGCTCAGGCGCATTGCTTAAGCACACAAAAGAAATATATTTAATGCGCAAGCGCATGCTCTTGCGCACGATAATTTATTTTAATACAATTTTTTCCTGCGCATTGCTCCT
Organism: Brachionus rubens; assembly: GCA_022207745.1. Lineage (NCBI taxonomy): Eukaryota > Metazoa > Rotifera > Eurotatoria > Ploima > Brachionidae > Brachionus > Brachionus rubens. The sequence goes on along the minus strand of JAJVHD010000009.1, from coordinate 3,715,659 downwards.
GCGCGTCTTAGACATAGCTTCGGAGCATGCTGCGCACTGCTTAGGCAGAGTGTCAACTTATTTCAGAAATGTACTGTAATTTTCAACGTCTTAAACTTACTTAACTCTTCCATGACCAAGAACAATCTGCATTAGTGCAACCAATATTGTTACTTTTCATTTACGGAATGTAAATTATAATTTAATCGATGCTTTGCGTTTGACCGAATATACCAAGCCAAACTAATATATTTGAAAATCAAGATATTGTTCAATATTAATTGTAGGAAAATTAATGTTTAATCAATTTGCATTAGTGCAACCAATAAGCTGTTTAATTATCAATTAATTGAATCATTTTTGACTTTTGGTCTCAAGAAATATGCGGAAAACCGCAAAATTTCGAGAATCTTTTAAATGACTAAATTAATTAAAAGAATTGAAGCTTTAGATCCGAGCATTGTGCTGAATCAAGTGACTTGTTTAAAGACTTTAGACAATAATCGTCATTAACGAGATTTCAACATAAGATTTTACGTCATCTAATAACCCTCAATTGATTTCTTGGCCTTTTTATTAGGGTGATTCATAAAATCTCGCGTTTTTTTATCAAAATAGAGAAAAAAATCTAATCTTTAAAATATACACGATTAAGCTCTATGGTCTTTAGCCATCTATCAGCGAGCAATTTGGTACCTCTCTTGAATCATTCCTGGCTTTTTGAGTCTCTAAGGAAATGAGCCATAAAACGGAAAAGATGATATTCGATAGAAGGGGAAAGGTCTGAACTATATGCTGGATGAGGGAGAAGTTCAATCGCTGCCAGCTCTTCAATTTTTTCCATTGTTTTTCGTGCGGTATGCGGTTTTGCGTTAATTATTTTTCTAAAGATTTCGATTTTATTTATTTATTTAAAGGTTTATGTCAACTCATTTACTAGAAGGAAAACCTATCCGAGAGTAAATGAGTTAGTTCAGGATACGATACGACGTTGAATATCAAGAGGTGTCTTAAGGTGACAAAATATGGTCGACTGTGAAGTGCTAAGGTTACTTGATAATTCGGGAGTACTAACCCGGGGGTTGCTGTCTACCGCCGTACGCAGGGCGTCCTGATCGAAACTCACTGGTCTTCCAGACCCCTTTTTCCTTCGAAGGCTATTATCACGCCTATTAAACTTATTGAACCAAGCTTGTGCCTTTCTTACTTTAACGAAATTCTCACCTTCTACTTGACATATTTCGTGGGTTGGTGATGTTGCTGTGAGAGCTTTTTCCAACAATGACGTAACAGCACCAAAATTTCAAGATTTTAATCTAAAGTTTTCATAATTAAAAAAAAAAAGTAACGTAATTGCTCGATTTTAGTGACATGTCACTATAACCGAATACCCTACTATAGTGACATGTCACTAACTATCGAATGTTGGTTTTCAATTTCCTTTAGTGACATGTCACTCTAACCGAATATAGCCAAAAAATCACGTTTTTTAAGAAATTTAGTGTCAGCTATAGTGACATGTCACTATAGTAGAAAAAACATCGAAGTTAAAATATTTTTGTGCCAGAACCAGACATCGATTATCAGACTCGAGTCCTTCCAACTCTAAAGACTCGGACTCAGAAGTGCGACTCAGAGTCTTTAAGACTCGAGTCGAAAATTTTGTTAAGAAATTTTTTTTTGCCTGAACCAGTGTCCCTATATTCACCATCCCACGCTCTAACCGCTAAACCAGTAGAGCGACTATAACCGTGAAATAGTACTAAAAAGATAATGATTGATGTCTAAATGAAGAAAAGCTTAAAAAATAAAGAATTATGTGATAAAGCGGTGGAGGCAAAGCGGAAAAATGATAAGTCTTTGATATTTAGGTGGGGAGTGAGGCTCATTTGTCATAATTTTTTTCAAACAGGCCTAATGCAGAATTTTTTTTTAACTAACCAAAAAATACGGAATAAATTTTAAAAAATTTACGTCTGAAATACGGAATCTATACCGAAGAGACATTAATTTTCAACATACTTTAATCTTTTAATGCATTATTTTATAAAAAATGAAATTATGAAAAAATTATTCCGTATTTTAGATAATCTTCCGTAAAAATATATTCTTGTTAGTATATAATGTTAAGTCATACAATCCCATCTTTTTCATTTGATTTTAGAGTAAGTTTTTTTTTTCATTTACAAAGTAATACCGATCATATTTTGGGAGGAGACTTATTTTATTTTCTTTTTCACACAAGCGGTTTTACAAAGTCAATTATTTGATTAAAATAAAAAATAAAACAAGGGATTGTATTAGGGAATATTTTCAAAAATTTCTTGAATTCTCTTCTTTTTAATTTTCACAAGATAATACTTTGTTCCGATAAACTTTGAAACTATTGACTTGAAATTTAATAAATCTTCAAAAAGCCCGCCTCTCTCCTCTTTATTTTTTTAGAATTTTTTTTTCTGAATAATAGAAAGCCAAGTTTTTCGCAGCCAAACACCCTCCCTCCTACCCCAACCTCCTATAAGGAAAAAATAAAAGATCCCACCTGATTTAAACAAAATAAAATTTAATCAAGTTTTTACCTTTTCTACCAAGTTCGCATTATAGGTTTGAAAAGGGCTTGGATTGGAGAAAAAGTGGAAAGGAGTAAGAGCGTAACTAATTTTAGGATAAATATCGACAAAGTTGAGCATTAAACTGATGTTTTTTCCACTATAGTGACATGTCTCTATACTATAATGACATGTCACTATAGCTGACACTAAATTTCTTAAAAAACGTGATTTTTTGGCTATATTCGGTTAGAGTGACATGTCACTAAAGGAAATTGAAAACCACCATTCGATAGTTAGTGACATGTCACTATAAATATAGTGACATGTCACTAAAATCGAGTAATTACGTTATCAAAAAATTTTAAAATTTAACTTAAGATCTTGTAGAGCGTTCAATTTTGATATGACTTTAGGTTGTGAGATTACATAAGAGCTTAAATCAATAATAACTTACCATTTAAAAAACGCGAAATTTTATGAATCACCCTAATATTAAAAAAATTTCAAAATGCCTCAAATACAGAAAAACCTTTAAAATAATAAAAAGGCGCCGTGGTCTCAGAAAAACTTAAAACGATTAAAAAATTTAAATTTTTTCAAGTACCTTGTATATTTATTCGATGTCACGAAAACGCGTTTTGCATAAACTCTGCATTTCGTGGAAGATGTATTTGTGAATTTGGCTATGGTGGGGATGGTTTAACAGAATGCGTTGGTAAAGTTATTATTTTTTTTTTCAAATTAAAATTTTTCAGTACCATGATTTTTCAGAATGTGGTAATAATTTTTATGATAAAAATGTACGAATTGTTGGTGGCATTGAAGCCGAACCAAATAGTTGGCCTTTTCAAGTCTTAGTTTTAAGAATAAACGAAAAAGCATTCAAATTTTTTGATCCAAATATAAACAAAACAAAATTATATTACGATGAATATATATCTTGTGCAGGCACTTTAATTAATAAACGAACTATTCTAACAGCAGCTCATTGTGTTTATGATCATAAACTCAACAATTATACCAGCATTAATCGACTTTTATATAAAAAAACCCTTAGAGTATTCGTTGGTTGGCACGATATACAATTAATTCATAAAAATTATGATAAAAAAGATTTGTCTTTACTTGGTATCAAAGTTTCTAAAGTTATAATTGTAAGTTGGTTTTTATCAAAACTTGTACTTTGTTTTACTTTAATTTTCTTAACCTAGCACGATTCATTTGATATTCAGACTTACAAAAATGATATAGCAATTTTACATCTTGAAGAGACAGTCAATCTTGGACCGCATGTTCAACTTATTTGTTTACCTAAATACAAAGACAATTCATCAAGACTCTATCCTCTAGAGGATACAATAAGTTATATTATGGGTTGGGGTCTAAGAAATGAGTCATCTCGACATCATGAACATTTACTCTATAATGCAAGAGTTAAAGTTTTAGACCAAGGCTTGTGTAATTACACAAATTTTCTAGTTAAGCCTTCAAATAAATCACATAAAGGAAGTATGAAAAGTTTAGTGAATAATAATATGGTGAGGCTATCTATAAATGAATCAGTTTTTGAGCATTTTTTGTCGAATATTGAATATTCGTATTTTCTTGACGAATATTATGTCAATAATTATCTTGATGAATCTCAAATATGTGCAGGTAATGATTTAAAGCGAAAAATTTGAAAGACTAAAAATTTTATTTTAAAGGTGAAATCAATGGAGGTGTTGATACGTGCCAAGGTATTTTTGACATGAGATAATATTTTTTGTAAAATTGAATTTAAAAATGCTTTTTTGTTAAAGGAGACTCTGGTGGTTCGTTGGTATCGATCGATCAAATTGATAATAAATCAAAATATGTCTCATCCGGAATTGTATCATTCGGCTTAGGATGTGCACGAGCTAATTTTCCAGGGTAATCTAATGATTCAATAAATTTTTCACTTGAAAAGATTCTATTTTGTCTTTAGGGTAAACTTGAGATTACGCTTAAGGCAAGTTAGTCTCCTTAAATCCAAATCAAATCTAACTTTAAAAATTTGTTTGTAAAAGATGAAATTAATAAAATTTTATTTTTTTTTTACAAGGATTTATACAAGAACAAGTTACTATTTAGACTGGATTTATGATAACTCTGGATATTGAACTTTTAGAATTATTTAATTTTTTCAAGATTAAAAATAAATTTTTAGAATATTTTTAAATTAAATAATCTATCTTTTTTTCCTTTAAGATCGTGGCTTGAAGCAATATAATAAAATCAGGTTTACCCCAGTTGTTTAAAAGTTATAACTGACCAAACATTTGAATATTCGGAATCAATACAGTCATGTTACTATATCTCTAATTGGGTTTACACCGGTGTTTTATGAATCTGTTTTAAATGATTTAAGTAGAAGGAGATCCCAGGTCCGAATTAAAGAAACCGATGTGAAAGTCGATTTTTTTTATTTTTAAGGCAAGGTGGTGCGACGTAGCTTTACCACCAAAACTCATATATTCATAAGTTTTTTAACTATAAAAACTTTTTTCGACGCGCCTTTAAAAATATTTAAGGAGTTAATTAAGTTGTTATATTACATTGGGGATTGTCAAAATGGGTTGATAAAAAAATCTGGATAGATTAAATCAAAATTCTCAAGATTCCTTTGATACTAGAAACTGTTAGACTAGAAATTTATGTAGTCTCTAAATCAGAAAATTTAAGTGCTATAGCTAAAAAAAATAATATGATGAAAGCACTTTTTCATAGCAGGATCACATGATTACAGAGTGATTATAGTTCAGTAGGCGAGAAAATTTCGTATTAAGACAAAGATTTTCGTCAACTCCTTTATGGCGAACCCAACACAAAAAGAATTTTTATTGTATAGGATAATTTGGAATAAGAAGCCTTAAATTAAGAAAATTCTTTTCTGACTTGATGGACCCTTGAAAAACATACGCCCGGGTGTATTTTTGAAAACATACATCCAGGTGTAACTTTTACACGAAGTGAGGTATGCACAAAATTATTTTCATATAAGGTAGAGTAAATGAAGGGCTACTAAATGATACCATGTTTAGACCCCCTGTGAAGTTATTTGGGGAAAAAAACTGAGTTTTCACTTTTCAGTCTTAAAGAACCCTTATAAACCCCCCATAGTTGTTGTATACACCAACCATTTTTTATATCAATCGAAAGCTCTCAACGAGATCTACATAGATATATAATCCATTTTATCTGGGATGCTCGGTTTAAAGATACAAATCGCTCACTTCTTGCAAAAGTTACACCTGGGTGTATGTTTTCAAGGGTCCGACTTGGTCAGTGATTAGATTTTAATTTAATTACCAAGGTTCCAAAAAACCTATCTAAATTAAAAAGACCAAGTTCTTGCATTTTTTAATCGGTATTTCTCGAACTCCCGCTTCGTGTTTTTGGCCGAAATACACGGAAGTTCTAAGGAGTTTTAGTTGTTTACATAGTTTTCTAATGTTCTAATATTTTTTTTGGTACTAAAAGAAACTCAAAATTTAGTTTATTATTTTTACGCTATTTTTGTGTCTCGTGCAAAATTTGAGAATAAAAGTATGTTTTCAATCAAAATCCAAAATAAAGATTTTGTTTGATATCAACGAATTTTTTTACCGAAGAGAGTCAAAAGTCTATTTTTTTCCTTATTTTTTCTACGCAATTAGATAATTTTTTTTGTTCATAATAAAGAAATTGATCCATATGTTTTTTTAATCATAGACTTTGCTTAAGAAGCCAACAAACCAAATTCATTTTTCCCATGATCTTTATATGTTTTAAGCATATATAAATATTTAATTCAGGTTAAACAAAACAAAAATTCAAAATATCTAGAATGAAATTCGCTTTATTTGTCTTAACTTTATGCGTTGCCTTCTCTGGTGGCTATGCCCAAAGAGGCACAGCCCAATTAACTTGGTATGAATCATACGCAAGATGTTGTAAATCAAATCCAAATTATAGTCCAAGTGCTCCAACAGAAGAATGCGATCTTTACAACGCTTGGTAAGAACTCATGTCTTTTCTCGAGTTAAATCAAAAATTTTAAATTTTAACTTTTTAAAGTGCTTATCCAGGCTGGTTCGCTGGTTATAGCACACAAAAAACATTTGACTGGGTCAAAACAAACAATATTATTTCATTTTTTGATAGTGCTGATAGAAATGGTGTCAACTGGGCTACTAAATATGCTCGAAGAACTATTAGATTGACTAAAAATGGAAAGACTTTTACTGCCATCATTGCCGACACTTGTGGTGATAAAGATTGTGGTGGTTGTTGCACTAGAAATGCCAAAAACGGTTTCTTGGTCGACATGGAATACTAGTAAGAATTTATAATTTGTTCTTTTGCTGTTTGTTTTTTTCTCTATTAACATTGATTTTTTTAGCACTGTATTGAGAAACCTTGGTTCATTAGGTGCTGCTAGTGGAACAATTGATTTTGAAATTTTGTAAATGAAAAACGACTTTTTTTTAAAACTTTTTAAATAAACAAAATCTTATCTTCAAAAGCGGTTTTTCAATAAGCTACCAGTGACAAAAAAATGACTCGTTGGTAAAAGAAACTCAAAATTGAGTTTATTATTTTTAGGCTATTTTTGTGCCTCGTGTAAAATGTGAGAATAAGAGTATGTTTTCAATCAAAATCCAAAAATAAATAGTTGATATCAACGAATTTTTTTAACCGAAGAGAATCAAAAGTCTAATAAATTTTTCCACGCAGAGCCATGGAGTACTTGAAAAAAAAATCCCAACACTTGGCTTATTTAGAAATTTTTACATGCTTAAACCCCTCCCCTCTGTCAAAAAATCTTTTTCCATTTAGGAATACGACTCCCCCTCTTCTAAAATTTCACATTTTTAGGCGGTTTTTTCATCTTTCAAAAAAAAACGAAACTTTGAACTAAAAAAATCTTTAATTTTTCATCACAAGAGTTCACCTCATCTTTGTTAAAACATAGAAAAAATTTCTTTTAATTTGATCAGAAAAACAAATATAACAACTTTTTCCCTGATCCCCCTCCACCATCTCAATGAAAAAGAGACAAAAGTGATAAATTTTTCGTCGAACCTTTACCAAACACTGGAATTTCACTTTTAAATCTTAGACAACTAAGCTGTATGATTTTTTTAAAAACCAGTTGAATTCTAAGAAACTATAAATCACATTTTTTTTGAATATTTGACATACCATTCGACCTCTATAACTTGCAGTTTCCCTCTCTAAATTTGTATATCCAATTTCTTAATAAGCTAGTCTGAAGTTTTATAAGAAAAAACAAATCATGTAAGTTTCATTTTTGTCAACTTTGTTTTCAGTTTTTAAAGAAAATTTTCACAATCTTTTAAAATGAAAAAAAAAGAAAATTTTTTATTTCTCAAAATTTTTAAAATGTTACCCCATGGCAGAGCCGTATTTTTTTCTGCTTGTACAAAGAAAAAAATTCTCTATCATCAGATGAGAGGTCAGACTCTGCTGTTAAACGTTAATTTATAGCTTAACAAGAATTTTTCAAAAAATTTGATCATTATCGTAAATAAACGGTAGTTATCGAAACGGTGTGTTTTTTCTTCATTTTCTGACAATTCTTGTTTTATTTTGTGAATTCCTTCAAAAATGCACGAATTAAATTCCCTTTCTAACATTACCGTTCAAAGGAAAGTTAACATCCCTGATCAAAAAAATTGAATATCATAAAAAGTATTCAGATAATTTACGCTTTAAGATTTTTGCGTTTAAATAAGTTTTTAGAAAATCATCCAAAATATGAGAAAAAAATTTATATATTTCAGTAAAAACCTAAAAATGGTTGTCACCTGAAATTGGTTTATAAAGCTTTTGGCGATGATACCGGAGCAAATGATGCTTTTAGAGCAGCTACAAGAAGCAAGTAAAAACTCAAAGACAAGTGGAGCATTAGGCTTTGTTGTTGGATGACCAGTTGGTGCTGTCGTAGGAGGAAAAGATGCTGGAACAACATTTTTTCTATTTTCATTTATTTCAATAAAATATTATTTTCCCAGCGCCCGAAATTTTTGATTTTGAAAAAAATTAATATAGCTTAATTTTTTAATTTCCGTAGAACTCGAAACATTTTTCTCCAAAAATATTTTCTTTCCTTAAAAATAAAGAAGTAAATTTACTTTTCTTTGGAATTTTGTTTATTTTAAAAGCAAAGTTTTAGACTGCCACATCAGCTTATTTTTTGACTAAGTTATCTTCATAAAAATGAATTAATTTTTTATTTTTTTTAGCTTAGAAAGTTTTTTTGATTATTTTAAGTATTAAAATGTTTGTCAAAATATATTTGATAGTTTCGATTCTTATCAATTTTGGAGATTCTTTTATGTTTGCTTCTGGCTCTGATGATAATTACATTACCATTTGGAACGGGAGTAGCAAATTATTTTCATTTAATGGAATAAAGGAAATAGTATCCATGGATTTTAATTATAACAAGAATTTACTGGTGGCTGGAACTTACGAAAATAAAATCGTGGTTCTAGATATTGATTCAAAAGTGAGTTATTCCTCGAATGTTGAATCTCAAACACCAAGCTCAGTCCTTGTCATTAATGACACTCACAGGATATTTTGGTAACCTTATATTATGGTCAATGGCGAATTTATCACAAACAAAAAAGATAACAAATTCGAATTTTGGCGAAGTCAAGGATATGAAACAAATTGTCAGTGATAAAATTATTTTGCTAGGTGGTAGGACTACATCAATTTTTATTATTTCCTCAGAAAACTACACATTACTAAAAGAAAATGTTGTGAATGTTGAAGTTAACTCTATCGATATCTTGAGAAAAGATTTTATAGTGAGTCAATGTCAAATTGATAAGAAAATTTGCAGACTTAGCCTCCAATCAAACAACACTTTAACGACAATAAAATCCATGAATGTTGGAGTTGAAATTTTTTGTTTAAAAATTTTAAATGAAAGTCTAGTGGTTTTTGGAAAGAATTCAGATTATTTAGGCGTTTGGAATATGCAAACTAACTTGATTTTTTCAATTGAAAGTTATAAGGCAATTTTTTATTCAATAGACGTGTTAAGCTCTGATATTTTTATTACAGGTGAATTTGAAAATATTAGATTATGGAATATAACAACCCTAAAAGAATTAGGAAGTTTCGTTGCAGGAAAAAAAATAAACTGTTTGAAAAGCTTTAGAAAGATAAATTTAGCATTTTCAACGAAAACTCCAACGACAACCTTGATTGAAACCACCACAACTGCATTAACTCCAACGACAACCTTAATTGAAACAACTACAACTGCATTAACTCCATCGAAAACCTTAATTGAAACAACTACAACTGCATTAACTCCAACGACAACCTTAATTGAAACAACTACAACTGCATTAACTCCATCGACAACCTTAATTGAAACAACTACAACTGCATTAACTCCATCGACAACCTTAATTGAAACAACCACAACTGCATTAACCACAACTGCATTAACTCCATCGACAACCTTAATTGAAACAACTACAACTGCATTAACTCCATCGACAACCTTAATTGAAACAACCACAACTGCATTAACCACAACTGCATTAACTCCATCGACAACCTTAATTGAAACAACTACAACTGCATTAACTCCATCGACAACCTTAATTGAAACAACTACAACTGCATTAACTCCAAAGACAACCTTAATTGAAACAACTACAACTGCATTAACTCCAAAGACAACCTTAATTGAAACAACTACAACTGCATTAACTCCATCGACAACCTTAATTGAAACAACTACAACTGCATTAACTCCATCGACAACCTTAATTGAAACAACTACAACTGCATTAACTCCATCGACAACCTTAATTGAAACAACTACAACTGCATTAACTCCATCGACAACCTTAATTGAAACAACTACAACTGCATTAACCACAACTGCATTAACTCCATCGACAACCTTAATTGAAACAACCACAACTGCATTAACTCCATCGACAACCTTAATTGAAACAACTACAACTGCATTAACTCCAACGACAACCTTAATTGAAACAACTACAACTGCATTAACCACAACTGCATTAACTCCATCGACAACCTTAATTGAAACAACCACAACTGCATTAACCACAACTGCATTAACTCCATCGACAACCTTAATTGAAACAACTACAACTGCATTAACTCCATCGACAACCTTAATTGAAACAACTACAACTGCATTAACTCCAAAGACAACCTTAATTGAAACAACTACAACTGCATTAACTCCATCGACAACCTTAATTGAAACAACTACAACTGCATTAACTCCATCGACAACCTTAATTGAAACAACTACAACTGCATTAACTCCATCGACAACCTTAATTGAAACAACTACAACTGCATTAACTCCATCGACAACCTTAATTGAAACAACTACAACTGCATTAACTCCATCGACAACCTTAATTGAAACAACTACAACTGCATTAACTCCAAAGACAACCTTAATTGAAACAACTACAACTGCATTAACTCCAAAGACAACCTTAATTGAAACAACTACAACTGCATTAACTCCAAAGACAACCTTAATTGAAACAACTACAACTGCATTAACTCCATCGACAACCTTAATTGAAACAACTACAACTGCATTAACTCCATCGACAACCTTAATTGAAACAACTACAACTGCATTAACTCCATCGACAACCTTAATTGAAACAACTACAACTGCATTAACTCCATCGACAACCTTAATTGAAACAACTACAACTGCATTAACTCCATCGACAACCTTAATTGAAACAACTACAACTGCATTAACTCCATCGACAACCTTAATTGAAACAACTACAACTGCATTAACTCCAAAGACAACCTTAATTGAAACAACTACAACTGCATTAACCACAACTGCATTAACTCCAACGACAACCTTAATTGAAACAACTACAACTGCATTAACCACAACTGCATTAACTCCATCGACAACCTTAATTGAAACAACTACAACTGCATTAACTCCATCGACAACCTTAATTGAAACAACTACAACTGCATTAACTCCATCGACAACCTTAATTGAAACAACTACAACTGCATTAACCACAACTGCATTAACTCCATCGACAACCTTAATTGAAACAACTACAACTGCATTAACCACAACTGCATTAACTCCAACGACAACCTTAATTGAAACAACTACAACTGCATTAACTCCATCGACAACCTTAATTGAAACAACTACAACTGCATTAACTCCATCGACAACCTTAATTGAAACAACTACAACTGCATTAACTCCATCGACAACCTTAATTGAAACAACTACAACTGCATTAACTCCAAAGACAACCTTAATTGAAACAACTACAACTGCATTAACCACAACTGCATTAACTCCATCGACAACCTTAATTGAAACAACTACAACTGCATTAACCACAACTGCATTAACTCCATCGACAACCTTAATTGAAACAACTACAACTGCATTAACCACAACTGCATTAACTCCATCGACAACCTTAATTGAAACAACTACAACTGCATTAACCACAACTGCATTAACTCCAAAGACAACCTTAATTGAAACAACTACAACTGCATTAACCACAACTGCATTAACTCCATCGACAACCTTAATTGAAACAACTACAACTGCATTAACTCCATCGACAACCTTAATTGAAACAACCACAACTGCATTAACTCCAAAGACAACCTTAATTGAAACAACTACAACTGCATTAACTCCATCGACAACCTTAATTGAAACAACCACAACTGCATAAACTCCAACGACAACCTTAATTGAAACCACCACAATTGCATTAACTCCAACAATATCGACAATATCGACTTCGACAACAGGTACCTTAAAAAATATGTATTTGTATCAAAAAATAATTCGCTTGTTCTCCTCACAAATGAACGAATCTTTGATTCTTCTCATAAATTTTTTAATATTTGGGGTATAGTTTAGTTTGGAAGGTAATGAAAACGGGATATAAATGAGTCAACTGCAATTAGATTTTGTATAAGAAATTTCAAATCAGAAATCTTATTAGCTTCAAATTAAATTTCTTTTACTTTTTTTTATATCCCAATTTCATTTCAAAGAAGCTCATAAAAATTTCTTTTTTTTTTGTTATTTTAGCAATTTTGGTTCAGAAAATTAATAATTTTAATACAGAAGGAGAATTCATTTTGGATGAAAATAATCTCGATTATGCAGTTGATCTTCTTAAAACGGACTTGGATATATCTGATTGTTTACGAAATTGTTCAGGAAATGGAAGATGTAAAAAATTGAAAGATACAAATTTTTTTTGTGATTGTTTCCAAAATTTTACAGGATCAACTTGTGAGATAAATACATTACTGTGTCATTCGAATCCATGTCTAAACAACGGTGAATGCATCGAATTTTTTTTAAATCAAACATTCGTATGCAAATGTAATCATGATACTAATTCAAGCTTCTATTATGGCAAAAATTGTGAGATTAAAATTAATGTATGTAAAAATGAGACATGTTCAAACAATGGCATTTGTTTTGATTATTTGAATTATCCAAAATGTAAATGTTTTAGTAAGTTTTTTGGTGAACGATGCGAAAATGAGTCAGACGAAATGATCCTAATCAAAAATGTTACCAAAACAAGTTCAATAGTTGCAATAATGATTATTTCTTTTACATTTTTAATGTTTTTATTAATTGATTCATTAAACTTCTTTTGTAGAATGGAAAGAAAAAAGACTTCAACTAGACCAAATGTTCATCATTTTGAATACAAAAATTAAAAACTAAATACTTTTTAAAACGATTTTTTTTTTCATTTTTACTTTTACCGTAAATGCTCACAAATTGCCCCTGGGGTTTAATGCAGAAAGACTATTTTTAACCCTGGGAGTTAAGCTTAGTTAAGCTTTTATTCTACAGTGGTGCTATGATATTTGTGTTTAACTAAATTTTACGTAAATAATTGTAAATTTACTATTTTTTCCGTAAAATCAGGTAAATTTACGTAATTTTACCAAAGTAAAAAGTGGTAAATTGACTAATTTTGACGTAAAAAATGATAATTTTACGTAAATTTACGTAAATTTTGGTAAATATCAAAATGTCCAAAAGAAATTCTGACTAATTTTACAACAATTGTTGATAAAAACTTAATAGTTAACTCACTTAGAAAAAAATCGATATTTACTGATACATCAACCTTTATACTACCAACAAAAAAACTCATTACTACTTCAGTGTTTTTTTTGCGATTTATGTCACTAAAAGACTAATAAAGGGTCGAAAATTTTTTTGGACATTTTAATATTTACCAAAATTCACGTAAATTTACGTAAAATTATCATTTTTTACGTCAAAATTAGTCAATTTACCACTTTTTACTTTGGTAAAATTACGTAAATTTACCTGATTTTACTGAAAAAATAGTAAATTTACAATTATTTACAAATATCGTAGCACCACTGTATATTTAAAGCAAGTAAAATTAAAACAAATGGAAATCTGTAGCTGAAACTCTTATTTAAAACCGTTTTTACTGAAAAGAATGTCCTTTAATTCAAATGACACGTAAATTTCCCTGTTCTTAATTTGATTCTAGCCTGAGCTAAAAAGAGTCGAAAAATTGGGGTCAAAAACATATTAAACCCATACTCCAAAAACGGTTTTTCCACTTTTAGCCCGGGGCGAGCGTTTACGGTAAAATAAATAGCAAATTTTGAAGCATTTCAAATTTATTTTTTTAATTGAACTACAGTCCTGGTCAATCCCAGGTTCCTCTTAGGGACGTTCATGGACGCTCACATTTAAATTGTTCCCCAACGTTCACCAATATTCCCAAATTTTTCCAAAATTTCCCAAAGTTTCGCAAATTTTATAAAAGTTTCGTTGAAAAAATTTAACTTTTTACAAAATAATTTGAAACAAAAAAGAAGGGAATTTACTGTTTTTTTTTAGAATTAATAAAGATACAAATATGTTACCGTTTCCACTTTCATAACACTACGTAAATGTGCAACCGAATACGGTCACAAAAAAGTTATTGTTAAAAAAAAAACCTAGTTTTCAAATATTTCCATCCTAATTGACTAAGATTCTTCGAACTGTTCTAGCAGTAAACTTAAGATTTAACCTTTTTACATTCTCGTCAGATGCTGTTTCTCTTTTTTTAAAACATTTATAATTCATTCATTATATTCTTTTTTTGAGTTTTCCTGTTTGGGAAACTTTTGATCCAACCTTTCCTAAAAATAAAAAGTATCAAGATTTTTTTTTCACTGACGAAAGACACATCAAATAAGAAAGACATCCCGTTTATTCAAAACAAGTTTTGGGTGTGTCATTGACCACTGACACGGCCTAAGGATCAACCGAAACTCAGAATTGAGATAAAAGCGATATCTCTTAAGAATTTTCTATATTGTTTTTGTCGAAACTTTGTTACTTTGTGCATTTGCTAAATGAGATTCGTAAGTCCGTTTAACTTTCTTAGGAAATGTAAAATAAATTTCGAGTATTTTTCATTTTTTCATAAATATTTAGCTTCGTTAAAAATTGGAAAAATTTTTATAATTCATACTTGATATAATTTTTCCCCTTCGATATCATCCTTATACAAACACTTTTTAAACTTTTTACAAAGAACTAAAGGACCCTTGAAAAACATACACTCAGGTGTAACTTTTACACGAAGTGAGGTATGCACAAAATTATTTTCATATAAGGTAGAGTAAATGAAGGGCTACTAAATTATACCATATTTAGACCCCCTGTGAAGTTATTTGGGGAAGAAACTGATCTTTGGCGATTTGTATCTCTAAAACCGAGCATCCCAGATAAAAATGGATTATATATCTATGTAGATCTCGTTGAGAGCTTTCGATTGATATAAAAAATGGTTGGTGTATACAACAACTATGGGGGGTTTATAAGGGTTCTTTAAGACTGAAAAGTGAAAACTCAGTTTTCTTCCCCAAATAACTTCACAGGGGGTCTAAATATGATATCATTTAGTAGCCCTTCATTTACTCTACCTTATATGAAAATAATTTTGTGCATACCTCACTTCGTGTAAAAGTTACACCTGGATGTATGTTTACAAAAATACATCCGGGTGTATGTTTTTCGAAATATTGGATGCAAAAGTTAATCTAGGTAAAAAGAAGATGTTCATTCAAACATCAATGAAATGAAGCATTAGACTTTAATAAGGACATTTTTTTTTTAATTGTGCCATAGCAACAATTTTAAACAAAACACAAAAAATTTTATTAATTTTTCTTTTCATTTTTTAGTTTAAAATTTTATTTTGTAATTTTTATTTTAATTTCAAATGGATTAAAAAATGTTCGTAAGAAAAGACTGTAAACCAAAATCAGTTCATACATACGGTGAATTCTTTGGAATCGATCAACTAATGGTCTACTTTAACATTAAAAACACGCAAACAATTAAAAAACTACTCAAACTAAACGTCAATTGTGCCCATTTAAAAAGTTACTTTAAAAAAGAAGAACTCAAAGAAATAGAACCATTGATTAGTTTACTTTTATCAAAAAATGAAAAACAAATACACGGTATCATCCGAGACACTTTATCAACAAACCCTAAAGACACAACTCGAATGGATAATCTTCCTAGAACAAGTCGTAATACAACCGCCGATCAAAAATACGATTGTAAATTAATAAGACAACTTAAACCTACACTTAACATTGATTTACTCAAAAAAAGTGAATTGAATTCGATTGAAGAAAAGGATTTAAAACGACTTATAATGTATGTCGACAACTATTAAATCCACTCTCTCTCTTCTTTTCTTTTTTGGTATACTTGATTTTTATAATAAATGTTTTTTAGTACCGGTTTGTTTGTTTTTGAAGACTTAGCAAAGTATCTCTAGTTCTCTAATTCCTCTCAAGCATTTTGGATTAAAAATCAAAGTTTGTTTTTTAAGAAACAAAAAATTCAAGTCCGACTGAGTCCGATCGATTGACCAGTTAACAAAAAAAAATAATCGAAAATTTTATTGTTATGATATACCACTGAGTTTAATTAAAAATAATTAAGTGTGTGAGCATAGAAGTGTATAAACATCAAACTTGTTTATTTTTCCGCATTCTTTATCTTTTTTTGACTTGTTGTAAGTCATCGTCGTCGTTTTCATGCTAATTAAGCATTGATTACGTGTACGCGCTATATGAACTAGATACTTTTTTTTTGTTAAGAGAGACAAATCACCTATAAATAATTTCTTTTAAACTTTTTTTTTAATACTTTACTTTATGTTTGCTCAATATTTAATCTGATAAAATCCGTTTAAATTGTGATGATATTTGAAAAATAGAAAAAAAATCCGAGTAGGTTGATTAGAAAGTTTCATTTATAATCCAAGATGTAAACATTTTTGTTCAAAAGATAAAAAAGAAGGTATTTTGGGTTAATTCAGTAATAAAAAAAAGTTAAACCTATTTTGTCTTTTACAACTTTTAATCTAAAAATGAACTTATTCTTGAAAAAAACTGATACAAATTTGATTGCTTTTGATTCATAACAAACTTAAAATGGATTGACTAAACTCTTTGAGTGCTTTTATCGAAACAAATACAGTGGTTCTTGCGAAAATGTAACGTTCCGTTTAGAACGCGTTCTGAACGGTCTTTGAAAACAGTCCAGTTCTTGTTCCAAATATTTCTCAAGAGGGCCCCCCCCCCTGTTTCTCGTTTTTCCTTAGAAGTGAATCAGTCTAGGAACGGAAATGAAACCCTTTTGGAAATTGTTTGGGACCAGAACCGAACCGTTTTTAAAGACCGTTCTGAACGTTACATTTTCGCAATAAACACTGTACTTACTACATCAAGTCTTTACCAGACTTAAACAGGAAATTAAAATTTCTAATTGAAAACTTCCGAAATTGGAAATTGACATTTAAACTATAATCAACCACTCGGTAAAAAATGATTTTTTTCATGGTGGCAAAAATCAAAATACACCTATCCCTAACCCTCCGCCTTTACCGGAAAAGCTATCATTGATTCAAAGATATGGTCAGAAAGCTAAAAACCTCTTCTTGGCGCAGGTACCAAAATATTCGGGAAAAAAAACATTTCTTAAAATAGTAAAAAAAGGATAATTTACATTCAAATCACATCGTGATCCCGAAAACCCATATTTTTTTATGCATCTGCTTAAACCAGTGTCGATTCTCTATAAATCAGCAGACTCTACTTTTTTTATTTTTTGTCCACAATACGCTTAAAATCAAAAAATGAGAAGGCAAAGAATTCTTGAAATTTTTGACCCAAAATTCGTACTCCTCGCATAGACATGTAAATGTCCACAAGAAGCGCAAGAATAAATCAAAGAGTAGCTAAGTGACCAACTTATTAGCCACTTTTCCAAGTAATGATGGATACTGTTGATGAGGCTGTTAGATATTTTATATAGTAAGGTTTCGGGTTTGAATATGAATACTGTGAAACTTTCAAATTACTGTAGCCCTAATTTATGATTTTATTTGTTCGATTCACTCTGCTAAACATAATGGGAATATACTGTCTGTCGTAAAAAAACTTTTTCAGTATTATCTTACCGAATAGAAGCATAAACCATCATTTCAATCTATTTCATTCCAGGGACTTCTTGATTTAAAGACCGTGCGAGAGAATCAGATCTTTTTAAAAAAATTTGTAGTTTAATTTTCACACTTCGATTCAGCTAGCGTTTGTCATCGCAGCAGCTGAGTTAGCCTGTGGTGCTACTCAGTACAGATTTTCGTATTTTATTGTAAATCTCTAGTTTAACATTGAAGCGTCGCATTGCTGATCGTTGAGCTTCAGTCCTGGGTAATCGTTATCTCATGTCATTAATTTACTTCCTCTTAAAAAACTCCGATTCTATCGACAAAGAAAAAAGTGATGCTCTTGATTTACAAAAGAAAGTCCATTTTTTTGGAGACGATATGACAATCATGAACAACTTTTGATCAATAAACCCCACTGTTCGAAATAAACATTTCACCTGGAATTAGTTATTGTAATTTCCTTAAAAAAAGGGAAATTTATGCGTGCCTGGTGAATAGCTTCGATGAAAAAATTGATGAAAACTAAATTTTGATTCTATCCGATTGTTTTATTTCAACTGTTCAAATATTAATTCAATAATATTGAAATGTGATCTTTATTTTAAAACAAAGAACAAAAATTGCAATTATCAGGTATACTTTTGAAATAGGAACAATGCAAGTTTTTTACGGAAATTCATTCGTAAATCAACACATCGAATCAAATAAATTCAACTTGTTCAATCACATTTTTAGAAAATTTGCAGTAAATGACTTTTTGAAAATTTTGAAAGGAAATTTTATTGGAATTTTTGTCTAAAAGGAAGTTTATCAGATCACATACACCTTGCTTTTTTTTTTCAAAAAAAAAAGGATAGAACTAATCGAAATATTTTTAAGCCAAAAAAGAAGAAAAAGCAGAATTTTATTTTTTTTGTTGCGGAAGATAAAGTTAAAAGTAAAGAGTCTTAAGAGAGATCATGAAATAGTTTCGTTTCAACTAGACAAATATCTTCATATTAGTTATAGATTAATCCAGTTTTGTTTCTTTAAAGTGTCACACTTGACTTGATTAGATTTAATTAGGTTTTAAGGCATTCTTCTTTATTTTTTTTTTTTTGAAACGAAAAAATCCGATTCGTTGATGACATGAATAAAAAAAAAATATTTTTCTAATTAATTTTCGACCAATCAAAATTAAAAGCGACAATTTTTTTTTGTCAAATAAAAATTTTTTGTTTCGTGTTATTTAATTGCATATCTAAAACAGTTTTTTTTATTATTATTTTCAAAGAAATATTTTTTTGCCTCGAAATGGAAATTAAACTCGAACCAGTGTTTAATTCAAGTAAGAGCTTTTTTTAATGCACCTATCACCACCACCACCTTAATTGAATTTTTTTATAAAGCTGAAACTAAACCAAGAATCTCATCAAATCCACAACCACAAGTGTCTGCTTTTAAACCAATTGTTAATCAAACATTAGAACAACAGAGCAAGTACAAATTTAAAGTAGAGGATCTAGAAAGTTCGTCGACTTCATCAGTCGAATACTCGTCGTCTTCATCGACTAGTTCATCATCAAGTTCAGCCTCAACTAAGCCCTTAAACCCGTTTTACATTGACAAAATATTCAACTTTCAAAACATGTACTTGTTTCCAGGCTCATCGAATCAAATGGACATGAATACTCAACCTAATATTAATCAAACTCTACCCGGAATGTACAACCCATTGATGTTTAACGATTTACAAAATTTAATGCAACAAAATTTTGTGAATAGTATTTATTCTAATTTTAGTAATTCAATGTTAAATCAACCCAAAGAACCAGAAGTTAGGGCTAAAAACAATTTTTCAATTGAAAGAATTTTATCATTGCCATCCGATTTAAAAAGTAGTAAAAAAAATG
Organism: Brachionus rubens; assembly: GCA_022207745.1. Taxonomy (NCBI): domain Eukaryota; kingdom Metazoa; phylum Rotifera; class Eurotatoria; order Ploima; family Brachionidae; genus Brachionus; species Brachionus rubens. The sequence goes on along the minus strand of JAJVHD010000009.1, from coordinate 3,695,634 downwards.
AGATACCAAATCAGATGCCGATCAGTCATCCGATTTTTTATCCTAAATTTAATCGATACAACACGCCTGTAGCTATAACTACACCAATACCAGCGTCTGTTGCTAGTTTGTTAAACAAACCACAACAAAAACCAATCGGATCCATACGAGGATATAAAATAGAAACTCACGATAATAAAGAACAACAGCCTGCTAAATCAAATAAAAATGCTAAAAAATACAAGTGTGATTTATGTGGACGTGGATTTAGTCGTAGTAATACTCTAATTACGCATAGAGTAAGTAGAAAAAAAATATTTAATTACCGGTTAACATTATAACGAGAAAAATAAAAAAGTTAGTTTAAAAATAACTTCTGTATGACCCTTCGGGTATGTTTTGAAATGAGCAGATTTTCAAGGTGTAAAGAATTACTCAATATTTTTGTATAACACTTTTTTTTGTTTCTCTTAAAAACAAAAACACCGCAAAAATTTCAAAACAAATATTTTTAATATTTTTTTCTTTTTAAAGAGAATTCATACAGGAGAAAAACCGTTTGAATGTAATATATGCGGTCGTGCTTTTAGACAACCTGGTAATTTAACAAGACATAAACTTACCCATACGACTATAAAACCATACTCGTGTAATAAATGTGGTAAATCGTTTAATCGTGTATCGAATTTACATGCTCATATTAAGATTCATTCGGATGGTAAACCTTATGTATGTATTGTATGTGGATGTAGTTTTTATCAAAAAGTTGATCTCAAACTTCACGCTCTTTCTCATACAAGTAAGTTTCAATCGATTCAAAAAACATCGTCTTCATGTCTAACCCTTCCGTTTTTTTTAAGGTGATAAGATGCATGAGTGTAGTTTCTGTAAGCGAACTTTTAAACAAGCAGCTCATCTCAAGTATCATTTACATTCCCATTTGAAACAATTTGATAAATTCGACAATGAACTGAAACAACTAGAGCTTAAAAAACAAGAACAAATGCTTGAGGGTGATCAACAAAATGATAACGAAAATAAATTGAGTCAAGAATACAATGGAGATGAGGAAGAAGAAGTTGAAGATGAAGACATGGGTGAAGATTTAGAGGATGATGAAGAGTTAAACGAAGATTATGAAGAGTCCGAGGAAGATTATAATGAAATTGAGATTGAGAATATATCACATGAAGAAGAAGAGAATCATAATCAAAATTCGGAGAATAATAATTATCAAAATGATGATCAAAATAATTCAAATAATTCAGATTGTATTTAAAAAATACCATTTTAATTTAAACACTTTAACAAAACTATTGGCTCTATAACTTTTAAATGTTTAAAATGTATTTTTTTCTCTTCTTTTTTTTGATTGGTTTAAATTTATTTTTAATTATTTTAAATTCTAATAAATGTTTTAATTATTGAAAAAAAATCTAATTTTTTAATTTGAAGAATGACTGTCATTATTCTGGTTTTTATTACCGCAATTTTAGAAACTCTAAAATACACGATTTCGATTTCGTGGTAGTATTTTTGTTTTACTCGGATTACAACTTAGGTGTTTTCTGTTAGTTCTTTTTGACTTTTGTTGTGCATTTTTGATGGAATATTTATTTACAAACGTAGGAAAGTTACATTTAGTTCGAACTCAATGTGTAAGCAATAGGGTAGTCTGACAACACCAGAAAAACACATGGGTTCGAGATAGAAAATTTAAAGATCTAATAATTTCTAATAATGCAAAATATCGGACCCTTGAAGAAAGCGCATCCAGGTGCTTTTTTAGAAAACAAACACCAGGGTGCAACTTTTTACCAAAGTAATGTATTAAAAAAATTATTTTCATTCAATGTAGAGTAGACCAAGAGCTTCAAGATTTTACCCTATTGGGTCTCCTTGAGGAGTTTTTGGGCTCAAAATCACGTATTTTCAGTTTTATCTTTAGGCTTTAAAATTTTCGCTAAAATTTTTTATTAGGATATTGCTAAAACACGGACCACCAATTACTTTTTTTTCTAAAAGAACCTGGGTGCGCGATTTTCAGGGATCCTTATGACTGCTATAATAATATCGAATAACAGTAAACGAAAGAGAGAATACTAAAATTATACAAAAATTTGCTCGTTTTATGTGTTTGACAATGAAAATTTATCATATAACTTTAATTCTTTATGAAATATCAGTAGAAATTAAAAGATTTACAGTGTTACATTTGCGCTACATGCCAAAATTAAAACTACAAATCTAAATTTTTAAAGCATAATATATGCAAGCGATGTACCGATCTCCTTTTCTGAATCCCTTCATGGCTTGCTAATCATCACACGGTTGATTATACCTGAGCGGAAAGATTTTTCCATCTTAGAGCAGACTCACAGTTTCTTTTTGACCAAAGTCGGACCTTTTTTGTCGAAATGAATGGTCAAACATTCTCTTTATTAAAATGTAACCGACGTAACGCAGTGCTCAACGTGCATGCGCTCATTATTGGGACATACCCCTTCAGCAAGGGGTTTACGGTAACTTGTAAGTCTTGTCTATGGTAAAAAGGGAGTGAAATAAAAAATTACAAGTTTTTGGGGTCTTGTTTTTAAACGATTTATTGAAAATCGAGATATGTGTACCAAGTAGTTGTGTGACAGACTACTTAGTACACTTTTTCATTAATGTACAACACTTAAAATTACTATTATCTGACATTGTTTTCATCAATGCCATTTGGATACATAATTTTTATGAGCCTATTCTTGTAAAAAGGTTCTGTTTTTATTTTGACTAGATTAGTGGTATAACTATGCTTTTTACGATGGGAAATAGATTGGTGTAAATGTTATGTTAAAAACAAATCATGCTCAATAGAATGTCAAATCAGATGGCTTACTATTCGGCCTTAAATTCACTAGCATTTTGATTTCTAAAAGTCTTCATTTTGCTTTTTAGCTTTTCGAAATTGGTTTGACAAAAAAATGTTGTGTTTTTCTAATTTTAATCTTTTATTTAACTTTTAACATTAGCTTCTTTGATTGTAAAACTAAAACGAGTTTATAAAGAAGAGTTTTTTTCATTCATTTCAACTTTTTAAGCGATAAGGGTGCCCAGAATCAAACGAGTATTTTGTAGGCGTTTAATTCGATTGAATTTTTTATCATTTAAGTCATTTGTATCAAAAAATTTTTTTTAAAAATAAGTCACGAAATATTTTCTCTATTATGTTCTCAGTAGGTAGTAGATTTTAGTCGTGAACAAATTGAATTATTTACACAATATTAGTCAATTTTGAAGCTTGAAAAACTTAAAAGGAGGGACCGCAATCAAATTACACAAACTATAAGATAGTTTCTAAACCAAAAAAGTCAATAAATCATGAAGTAAAAATTTCTTTTTAACTTTTACACAAGAGTAATCTCAAGCGAGCTAATTTACAACAAAAAAAAAAGAAAACAAAAGCAGATTTTTTAAATATTTATTTTTTTCAAGGTACGAAAGAATTTCGATATATTTCTCTAATGAGTTTGACAATTAGATAAACATTGCATAAAGTAAATAGATGATACGAGATACAGAAAATAACAACAACAACAACAACATGAAATATGTAGATGATTGTTTAAGTTCGGTTAATTGAGAAACGATAATTTATAAAAAAAATCGGTTTCAATTGAGTTTGAAAAGATCAAAGAGCAGTATGTGCACATGTCATATGCTTGCTTCTTGTTTAAAAAAATTTAATTGATAAAAAAAAATTGTTTGAAATACGTGATTGAGCTTGAATTTCAAAATTTCGACTTTTTGTAATAAAGCATCGGTGGAACACTTTGTTTTAGAAGTCAATCATGTAGGGCTAAAAAAAAAGATAAAGCTCGGACTACAGTCTTTTTCGCTTCAAATTGTTGGGGTAACAATAGACTTAAACCATTTTTCTATGGAGGATTGAGATACTGACGATAAAGCTACATACATCCTACTTCTCTCGATGTCTGTCTCTCGCTTTCCCGGGCCTTACCTGGGGCTTCACCCCAGACTCCGTTCCAGAAATAGTTTATTTTATCTCCTTTTAAAATACAAAAGTACATACTTTTCCAAACATTTCTACTCATAAAACTTCAAAAAGGATCTTAAAGGTTTTTTTATCGTTGTTAGATGAAAAGATAAGCATTTTCTCACAGCTAAAACTGATAGCGACATGTCACAAAAATCGAGTAATTTCTATGGCTGCACAATTTACTTTACTTTAGGATAAAGTTGGAAAGAAAAGAATGGTAAAGCAGTAAATTTATCAGTTAGGAGCTCAACAATTGCATAATTCATAGGTCCTTTATTGACGTTTATGAACTTAAAGTCCAAGTAAAGAAGACAAAATCATTAATGTTACCGATTCAAACATTAAAGTAAAGAGTGCAGCCTTTGTAATTACGTTACTATCGAAAATTTTTGTTCAATCATAAATAAATGTAGTGGGCAATTTATTTAAAATTCGAAAAAATATTTTGGACAACGAATTTTTATCGAGTTTTTATGAGGATTTTATGGACAACAGTTCTTGAAAAACATACACCCGGGTGTATTTTTGAAAACATTCACCCAGGTGTTACTTTTACACGAAGTGAGGTATGTACAAATTAATTTTCATATAAAGTAGAGTAAATGAAGGGCTACTAAATTATACCATATTTAGACCCCCTGTGAAGTTATTTCACTTTTCAGTCTTAAACAACCCTTATAAACCCCCCATAGTTGTTGTATACACCCACCATTTTTTATATATCAATTGAAAGCTCTCAGGTGAAAATGGTAAAATAAGGGAATTTTTCGGTCAAATCTCCTCCTAAGGGAGCCACAAAAACAAATTTTTTTTGAATCTGATCAAACAAGACGCGATTCTTTAAGAATCTCAGGATTTACTTTTTTTATTTTATTTTTATTTTTTGAATACAAGTGGACGAAAAAAGGCATAAAAATGAAAAACGAAAAAAAAGTGGGAATTATCACTTTTAGACTTCAAATTCTGAATTCTCGTATAGAAAAACCATAGAAAACATATACATTTCGATAGTGAACATTTAATTTTTGATAATCGGTTTTTGGCGCTTAAAAGGGTGCAAAAAAGCCTGTTTTTTTTAATTAAAGGGATTAATTAAATATAAAAATGTATATGTTTTTTTATACGAGAATTCAGAATTTGAAGTCAAAAAGTCATAATTCCCACTTTTTCGTTTTTCATTTTTATGCTTTTTTTCGCCAAAAACGCCATTTTCCTTTGGCGATTTGTATCTCTATAACCGAGCATCCCAGATAAAAATGGATTATATATCTATGTAGATCTCGTTGAGAGCTTTCTGGGGTGAATGTTTTTCAAGGGTCCGATTTTATTCGTTTTTTGTTCAACTTTTGGATTAGATTAAAATTAATATTCGATTTCAGGAATTGAATAAATATTTTGTCCGTGTCCGTATTTTAGGTAAAACCGATCCGTGTCCGGATTTTAGTGACAACATAGAATAAAATTTATATTCAATTATTAGAATACTAATCTGGTCGTTCACAAGTTCCAAAAATGAACTTTCGAGACCTTTTCATAATTTTTCGGAGATTTTCGAGGGCGTTCCAAGCCCGAAAATTTATGAAAAATTGTGAAAGTATCCGAAAAATCAAATAATTAGTCCGTAAAGTTATGAAAGGTTCTGATTTGAACGTTCGGACGAATTCGGATGAACTTTCGGAACTAATAATCTTTTATGTGTAGAATTTGTAATAAAAATTTTATCTTTAGTTGGAATTTATTTTAAAATCCGGATCCGTATTTTACTAGGCATGTAAAATCCGTAATATGTGTCCGTGTTTTAGGGACAACCGTTATTATGTTTTAATAGTTCTGGTACAGACGAATACAAAATTACCCCTAGATATAATCAAGCAGCTTTAGTGAGAGTTCTTAGATACGAATCACATTGAGTCAATCAAATTTTCAAATAGAATCTTTTATTAACTAAATAGAGTATTTATTAATTTTTAAGAAAAAAAATAATTGAAATTTTATAAAAATGTGCCAAGTTATTGCCATCATATTAAATCGACTATAAAATAATCCCGAAATAAAAAAACAACTCATCAAATTCCCTTTTTTTTTAATGAACCAGAACATTCAATTTACAAATAGAGTTTCTTCAATTAATTAATTTCCGTACATTTATATAAAAAAATGAATAAAAATTTTACATTTATAAATTAAAAAGAAAAATCTCAAAAAATAGATGAATTTATTTTTGGTATAATTTCACTAAATTTTCTCTTATTTTTTCATACTTGATTCATCGTATTTTTCCGCAAAACGTTTCATATCCTCTTCATCACCGACACGTTTTTGATGGTCTTGTTTTAAAACTTCAACATACTTTTCTTTTTCTCTAAAATCATTTACATGTATTTGTTTTACTACATTCAATTTAGTTCTTTCATTAAGTTCCGTTTGTGACATGTATGGTTGTTCTTTAGTACCATGTAATAGTAAAATCCATTCTAAAAATTCACCGGTTGTCTCATGATCTTTGCTTGAGAAAAATAATTCTAATTTCCATTTGCCACGTGATTTTTCAGCCCATGCGTGCGTGGTCATAAAAGGCCATTTGTGAAAACCGTTAACTGAATCGGAGTCCAATGGTCGTTTGCTCAACAATAGCGATCGTGTTCCCAATGGAGATGTCAAAAATATAACTGTATCACCTCGACGACTTGATTTCAAAGTTATAAATGCTTGAACATGTTCCAAATAATTCACTTCATTTGGTTTGCCAATACATGAATCAGTGTCAATTTCTAGTGTCAAATTTCCTTCACGTGGAATTTCACTTAAAAATACCCTCATTAGTTTTTCTCAAAATTAAATTTTTTTTTTACAAAAATTTACTATTTTTGTTTGATACTTCCGGCTTCGCAATGGAATCGGGCAGGTAGTGGTTTCCATCCCTGAGCAGTTCTTACCATTTCACCGGCATCCAAAACTCCATAACCAAACAAATGGTTGAATTCAAGACCAGCGCCGTTTACACTCCATAAATGTTTGCCTGATGGATCGTACAATTGATTTCGTTTAGCTGTTAAAACAGTTAAATGCTGCATGTCTCTCCAAGTCAAGTTACGACTTTAATAATTAAAAATATACATAACTTCTTCTCTATTTTTCATTACAAAAAACTTACTTTGCTTCTAATGTTAAAGCGAAAACGCCAGCAGCTTCAGGGGCAGCAGCAGAGGTACCAGAATGTCTTAAAGTACATTTACCGTACAAATCAGTTGTAGCAACACCAGCTTCTGGATCCGATGATCGTCCATTACTAAACGTAGATGCCAAAGTCGACGAGCAAGATTCATCATAAAGAGCTGTTCTACCATCATTAATAGCCGAGTTTATGGAAATAGTCCACATGCTAGCAGCGTAACCATCACAGTTACAGTCGTCGTTTTCACCACCATCACCAGATGCCCAGACATAAATACTTCCTAATCCGTGACGACCCTAAAAACTAAAAGTTAACAAATTATTGAAATAAGTTTTAGAAGATAAGATTCTTGCCTCATTGATTCCTTTGACAATAGCCTTCATAGTAGCATGTCTAGGTCCATCGACTGTTTTACCATCATCAGTTGGACCCCATGATGCGCTGTAGATATCAATCTTGTTCGGTTCATGTCCCATTGAGTTAGCTTCAATTAAATCAGTCATATATGGTTGATCTAACATACGAATACCAGCTATTTTTGAATCATAAGCAACACCTACGCCACATATGTTATTATCACGAGCTGCGGATATTTCACCAGCACATCGTGTTCCATGACTATTAAACCAATCATCAGTGTATCTCGGATAAGGAAATGGATCATTACTGCTAAAATCATAACTTGCCTCAGCATTCTTAAAATATAAAATAAAAAATTAGCATTCTTTAATGATCTTAAAAGCATCAAATAAAAAATTTTTCTTAATCCTTTTAGAGTTTAATTCTGCTCCTCGAGGCGTAGAACCTGGATATAGGATGTAAGTAATCTTTTAAAGCTTTTCAATGGGATTTAAAGTAGATAAATATCTTAAAACCAAATTTTACTAGAAGCACTTAACTAGAAGATTCAGATATTTTTCATTTTTAGAATTAGGTTTTTATTCATAGAAAAAAGTATTGTTTAAGTATTCAGGAGTCGGAGACAAAGTTTAGTTTAGGGGAACGCACCATAAACACAAACTTATCTAAATAATTATTTTTTTGAACTAATTAAAATATTAACTTTTGTTTTAAGTCACGTACTTTTATTTAAACCTGTAATCGACATCTGTGAATCCAGGGTGAACGAGACTGCAGCAGTAAGGGGTCATATTTAAGAGGTATTGTGGTAAAATTTTTTTTTGATAATCCGACCTTTTTGGCATTTTCAGGGGTGCTGGAAACGAATATTAGCATATTTTCAGGCTAAAATGTCGTTTTTTGGATTTATACTCGGTGAAAAACACCTTTTTTTAGTATGGTTGTCTTTACCGCGATATTCTGCCGAAACTAATGTTGACATCATAAAGCAAAACATGTCGGCGTGTCCAGAACTAAATTTAGAACAAACTGATCAGAGAAGATTTTTTGAAAAAAATTTAATAACAAAATGATTTAAAAAAAAATTCAAAATGAAAATTTCGACTGAATATCGCGGTAAAAACAACAGTCTTGTTCATCTTGGGTTCATTTTTCACAAGTGTCAATTATAGGTTTAAATGAAAGCCCGTGTCTTGAGACATAAGTTAACATTAAAATTAGTTCTATGGTACATTCCCCTTTACATAGAAAAACCAATATAAGTCATTTGACTCAAAATTTTGGCTGGTTTATTTAACGTCTTGCGCAAAGTTTTTGATTTTGAACTATTAAGGACTTGGACCCGCTTTAAGAAGGGTTATATCCCAAATAATGTTCAGTTATGAAGTAACAAACCCTAACCCTATCTCAAAATAAAATCTTTGACCAAGTTGTTTTATGGGAAAGTATCATGTTTAAATTTCAGAATTTGCTATTCAAATTTTTTGAATTTCTTCCATCGGTAAAACCTTCTCTCAGTTTTTGAAAATAACTTGCTAACATAATGTAAATATTTGATTCCATTACAAGTTTAGACTCTTTCCTCTGGAAGTCATTAATTTCGAGTCGAAATTAAAATATTGCAGTCCATTGAGAATAAACTGATTGTTTCCGCAAGAAAAAAGTATTCCTAAGTTGCTAAGGATCTAATTGAGAGAACTTTTTTATTTGAACCAAACATTGTAAATTTTCGAAATGAATATTTTGAATTGAAAAAAATTTGTATGTTTTTTACTTACAAAATTGTTCATTAAATCAGGATGAGTGTAATCAACACCGTCATCCATAATCGCAGTTGTAATATTTTTACCAGTAAAACCCATAGCCCAAGCTTCTTCAACATTCAAATCTAATTTTGGTTTACCACTTGCCTGACCAGTATTTCTCTTAAAAAAATAAAAAAAATAAAAAATTTTGATCCATAAATAATTTTGTAACAATCATCTTACCAAATACCATTGATGTTTAAAATAAGGATCTTTAGGTGGCTCATAATTTGGGTATATACTTTTAAGATCTTCTGGTGATATATATCCACGTTTAACTCTTTTGTATCCAATTTGTTGATCAGCATTTTTAATTAGTTTTTCTCTATTCAAAAAACTTTTGTGTACTGATGTATCACGTCTTGTTCTTAGATGTGGACTTTTTTTGTGTATAAAATGATAATGTTGCTTTGAGCCAAATACCTTTAAGGTTAGAAAATTTATGAAAATTTATTTGTACTTTATAAAAGTTGTTTTCTTTCAGACACGATTATTATAATTATTCCTAACAAAAAGAATAGAATTGAGATAATTTGATACGAGTTATGTTTAAAACATAATTTTTAGTTTTTGTTTAAAATAAAGAGATAACAAAAATACTAAAAAAAAAAGAAACGATCTCTGCGAATTATTCCACCCCAACAAAAAGAACAAAAAACATTAGCCTCATCCATGACCTGATTTTATCTTGTATTTTTTTTAAAAGAAAAATTTTCATTTAAACCATATGAGCCAGAAAAGTTTGTAATTTCGCATAAAAAAAGAAAGAAACTTCGTCTTTATGTTTTGTAAATCAATTTCCTGATTCTTAATTCAATTTATTTGTTTATAGATTTTTTGAGAAGTTTCATGATTTTTTTCAATTATCCATTACAGAGTGGGAGTTAAATAAATATTGTTTAGTCTAAAAAAATGTTTGATTAATCATGATAAATGCATTAAGATTAAATTTTCAATACTTTGCTTGAGCGTTTAATGCTTAAACGCCTTTTTTGTTGGCTTAACGATTTCCGAAGCCTTACAATATTTCCTTAAGCAGCTGATTTATTTTAACTATCAAGTGATTTTGGTAAAATGTTAAACACTAGGTCTTGGTCCTAGCGTTCCTAGTAATGAAGCAAATTTCAGTGAACATGGATCTTACCAGGTTCTTTTGTAAGAATTTGAGTTCATGTGCAGGTAATCAACAGAAGTAAAATTCATTTTAAAATATCAGTTCAGAACCCGGTTCATTGCATTATTTCGCGGCTCAGGTTCGTCAAAAGTGGCTCGGTTCTAGGATAGGTACGTCTTGCCATCTCGAAAAGTGCCCCTGGTCTAGGAACGCTAAGAGGTCTGGTAACTCTATTTAACAAAGTGCTAGGCAAAAAAAAGATGATCTGACTTCCGGTAGTGACAGTTTTTTGACTAACATTTGGAAAGTCTCTATTTGGAACATGAGTCATGACTAAAGAGCAACTGAAGGATGTTAATTTTGAGAGTGTTTACAGTCGACTCTCGATAATCGGAATAATTCGATAACCGAACAAAATTGACTGGGCTCGAAGCTATTTCCTATACCTTTACATTAATCGATTATCCGAATATTTCAATCCGTACAAAGGTTTCTTAGGGCGATTTCTATTCAGATTATCGAGAGTCGACTGTATGACTCTCTCTCCTTTTCTCCGTATTAAATTAGTTCTAAATGACGCGTTTCTATTGATGTAATTTTTGGACTTGTTTCACAGCTTATTTTGATCATATTTGACCCAGTTTACAATGGTTAGGGGTATAAAAAAAGTTGCTATTTGAAGTAAGACTACTCGCTTTATTTAATAGATGAAAGATAAAGTTTCAGCACAACTAAATCTTGGTCAGCAAACATCAGAAACAAATTACAATTTTTAAACGAGTTGAAAGTTTACAACCAAAGAAGACAGGGTTAACGAAACAAAAAAAAGAGAGTGCAATTTTTCAAAAAGTAAAAATAAATTTATAATTTGATATCAAATGCGTAATTGTTTAAACTTTGTGTAATTAGAACCCAAAATTTTATCATTTAGTGTCTTAAATTATTAACATTTAATTTTTCTATTAAATATGTTTATCATGAAACTAACTTACAACCAGACATAAGTACCCATAAATTTTAAGGTATCGGGTTCCCCAAAAAATTAAGGTTTTGGGCTTGGATAGGGTATGGGTTACCCATAAATTTTGGATTTCAGGTATTGGTCTGGGTTTGGTAAACCATAAACCCAATTGGTAATCCAATTTTTTCAAATTTTTGGGATATCCAACCTAGACCCATACCTGAAATCAAAAATTTATGAGTAACCCATACCCATCCAATACCTTAAAATATATGGGTACATATGTCTGCTTAAAACTCGAATTATATTTCTATTTTATAATCGATCATTCACTTAATTTTAGAAATTTTCGACAAAAAAATCAAAATGGATCCGGAAATAATAATCAGCAGTGATGATGATCTTGACGATTGGTCAAATCGTACATTACCAAATTATTTAATTCAAACATTAGATGATTACTACACTCGTCCAAAGTATCATGTCATAAGAAACTATCCCCTAGTCAATTTTATGGCTTTAATTTTATTTACAATTTTAATCGCAATCTTAGTACTTATAATAATCTCAATAGTTTACATAACAAAATTTAAAAAAATCGAAAAAAGTCCCGTTTATAGAATTCTTTACCATTTTTTTATATTCAAAATATTTTTATCAATTATTACATTTATGGCTGTTAACTCGTCTGGTCTATTGGCATTTTCAATGTTTCATATGAGTCGAGACGAATTCGGTTGTTTTGTGCTTACATTTACGACTTTATTTTTTGATGTTGGTGAACATTTACAATTGTTCACAATTTGGTTAATCCTATTCTCAGAAAGAGATTATCTAAGTGCTAAATGGTTGTACAGTGATTATTTAATGAGACTAACGCCAATAGAACAAACTGAAGACGAACAAACTAGAAATTTAAACTCTTACATCCAAAGCATTAAACAAAAAAATTTAAAAAATTTTTTTATCCTTAGAAGTCGATGGCTATTTTTTAGCATTAGTTACATTTTAACAGCATCATTAGCATTTTTATTAACAGTACAAGTGTCTACACACGAACTCAATGGTCATCGTATATGTTTTTTTATAACTTATGATAGTTTTCTGTTATACATTTACGAGTTCATAATGATGTGTGTTCTATTTCCAATATCTTACATTTTAGTTCTAGTGTCAACATTATTTTCGGTATTTTTTGCTGGTAAAAAAGATGATTTGTTCCATAAACAGACCGAATCGGAACAAAATTTGGTCAAGTTTATAAAAAAAGCAAGTTTATTGATTGGTATCGAAGAGTTTTTGGTAACTTTTGAGTACACTAATTTTTGGGTGTCACATCCGTATATTATAGAAATATTTCGAGCATCAAGTTTAATAATAACTTTAAGTGTTTTGATTCAATTTATGATTTGCGAAAATGTATTTCAAATGTTTAAACGAAATTTGAACGATTCACGTCAAATTAATTTAATATTTAGAAATAGAGAAACTGAAACAAATACGGTTGATTATCAAAATTTGGTAGAAAATGGTTATTAGATACAATCAATAAAAAAAAAAGACTTGAGTCTATAAAATTGTAAACTATTTTTTGGGGGAGTTTGTTTTATTTAGATTAATATTTTTTTTTAATAAAAAAAAATGTTTTCAAACGCCTTTTTATTTATTTCAGTTCATGCTTAATCAAAAGCTTAAAACAAAAAAAAAAAAACATTATTGTATTTCATAGCTTGTAAACTAATATCATAAATTTCATGTTTGACAATTAATGAAATATTATCCGTAAAATGAAATAATATATTACTGTCTCACATTTTTGAAAACATCCTACGTCAATCGATAATTTTTAATGTAGTGTTAGATAAAATGCTTAAAGTGTTTAATCCCTAAATTATTTATTATTTATGACGGTTGTGTTTATTAAATAATTGAATTTTAGATGGATTTCCCAAAGGTGAGCTGTAGGCTCGACTTCACACATTGCGCTTGAAACACTTCTAATATTATTTCTCAAAAGAAATATCATTATTTTATGCCTAACAAGTTTGACCTGTAATTGAACCTTTAATTTTTGGGTTGAATATGATGATCTTACCCAACAGATAGGAGCAAAATTGAAACTACATTGTATTTTAATTCATAACAGAGTAATGTACAACCCTGGTCAGAACTTCCAAAAATGAACGTTCATGAACCTTCGTTAACTTTCATGAACGTTCAAATTTGAAAAAAATGAAAATACATGATCCTAATAGATGATCAGTCGTTCACATGTTCCAAAAAAATGAACATTCTAATCCTTTCATGAATATTCTTGAACATTCGCGTTCATCCGGATTCCCCAGAGAGTGCAAGGCCCAGTGGTGTGAGTCGAGTCCTTTGGAGTCTAAGGTACAATCCTCGCTAGGTTAAGAAAATTTTCAGTCATCATATGATGTCAAACGCAATTTAGAAGGCCAATCGTAATCGTCTTGCATATCAAACACAAAGCCATGCGGATGTGCAACATACGGCACATTGTAACTCTAGATGGGCGCCACCATTCGCGATCAAATGGGACTGATTTATAAATAATCAGGCTTGCGAGTCGTGGTGACTTAAAATAAGGGTTCCGAAAAGGGCAATGTAGCAAGTGTAGCGATCGGCTCACAAAAAATGAGTTAGTGCCAAAAGCGTTTCGGTCGTGGAAGAAAAAAAAAAAATTACTTTTCAGGACCTTTTCGTAATTTTTCGAGGCCATTCAAAATTTTTTAAAAGTGTCCAAAAAGTTATGAATGTTCATTTCTGGAACATGTGAACGACCAGTCTAGTATGGTGTTAAAGCATCAAAAATTTGGATTATGGTTGAGATACGTTTGTTTGAGTACTATTAAAGATATTTATGATGTCTCTTAAAGATATTTATGATGTCTCTTAAAGATATTTATGAATAAAGTCTCCGAATACATTGAGGACAATGTCATCTCAACGATAGCCTTTGTTTTGGCCTTTGTTCATATACTTGGTATTCTGTGTGAATATTAAGTCTGAGACTGTAACAGGCTTTTTTTTAAAAACGGCTTATAAGTATTTTGAAATTTCCTTCATCTTCAGATGTATCGTTCTCGGAAATATGTTTTTCCATTAATTTAAGAGCTTAAAGATGATGTTCAACAGGAAGTTTGAATGCGCCAATAAAAATTCAGCAAGTGATTGGAATTGACAGGACGTGTGTTCATTAGCAAAAAAAAATTTCTTTTAATGACGATCAGGATTTTTGTGACAACAATAAAAAAAATGTCCTCGGAAAAATTTTTAATTGAACATCGGAATATACTTATTAAAGAGAGAGATTTTGTCTAAGAATTATTTGTTGACGTTGTTAGTTGACGCAAATTAAATTTTGTTTAAAAATTTTCTTAGAAGACGACTTAAAATGTAATTAAATCAATTAAATTACAGGTTAGCATGAAAAACTCAAACTAAATAACTTCAAATTAAAAATTTTTTGATATCAACTACCGCTTTCTACCACTTGAATACTAAGTGCTTACCCGAAAATTAAAAAAAAAAGTCCTTGATTTTTTAAGGATTTTGATGAGCTACTCTAAAAAATTAATAAATATTTGAAGTGATTAAATGATCCTTGAGGTATTTACAAGGATTTATATTCTGCATTTCATAAAGCAAGGAAACCCAATGTAAATCACTTATTAACGTGACAAAACGTGTCTTTAGAACAAAAAAATAATTTTGATGTCTACTTACCGGTCCGGCATTTAAATACCCATTTCTGTGAGCAACTTGATCAGCTAAAGATCGGTCTACAGGCTTTTTAAATTCGACTAAATACGAATTTGTCAATATTTTCGAATAACAAATTTGAATTGAATAAAATAAAAATAATGTTGATACAATTAAATTAAATCTATATCCATTTTTCGAATTTATTCTCAACAATTTAAACAGACTCATATTCTCTACAAAACAAAATAAAATATTAACCAATGACCTTTAGTAGAAATTGAATTAAAAAATTAAAAAAATGTCTCAAATGAATTTTATTCGAACGAATTTTGTTTAATTAAGAAAATAAAATGTATGAAAAAGAAAAAAAAAAAGAAACGAAGGACCCTGTATCGATTTTTCATTTTCTTCAGGATTAATTATTCATCCTAAAAAAAATCTTAATAAAAATGAAGAAAATAAGATGAAGGCGTCTTGATAGGAAATTGAATTAACTTTTTATATCTCTTACTGTGTTGAAGAAAAAAAAAATTTTTTCAAAGAAATTTTTTTTTTTTTCAGATCGGCCTTTATTGTAACATTTAATAATATATTATAATATAGTACCATTTTGTCTTGAAAATAAAGAGAAAAAAAAATCGATTTTTAGATTAAGAAAATGTTAAGTGCTGAAAAAAAGAGACGAAAGAAAAAAAAAAATACATAAAAAAATTATGGACTTTTAGAAGGTTGTTTCCGAGGATTTGAAATTTTTAAAGAACCAGTCAAAAATTATTTTTTAATTAAAAATTAAAAAAAAAAATTATTTTAATCAGGAAGATTCTTCATGGATATATTAATGCGACATAAAAAAAAAAAAATAAATAAACTTTGACAAAATAAAAGAATGAGGGAGAATTATTGATTTTTTATTGCTTTCAATAATTATTATAATTTTTTGTTTTTTTTCTTTTATAAAAATATATTTTTTTTTAAAAACACTTGTGTTCAAACAAAAAATGGATACAAAATGGATGAGAACACAGTTTGGTTTAATTTAGTTGTTGTTGTTTTTTTTTTAAATTGATCAAAAACTTGCAAGAAAAATAAAATGCTTTTAAATTTCAATAAACTTGAAAATAAACTTTTTGAATTGCAAAGTGGGGAGAAAAACTCCCTCATAAAAAAAAAAAACTACTCCAACGCAATCTTCGGCATTAATCGTATTTGAACACAATTTTAGTTCGACAAAAGTGTTTAGAGAAAATAATATTTAATTTAACAGTGTTCTGATGTTGACACAGTCCCTTAACTGAGTTTCATAATATCTTTATTTAATAATGCTAGCACAGTTACTGGCACATACGTTGTTTTAAACAAAGATGCTTTGGAAAGAGTAAAAAGAATATCAACAAAGTTAGTGAGAAGTATGAGTCACAAGCCATACGAATCAAGACTTAAAGACCTTAAAATTCAAACTTTAACCCAACGATTTAGATGATTTTTTAGGAGATTGAAAGCGTAAACTTGAATAAAGGGATCAATTTCTCAGTCTCAATTGAAGAACAATTCAACAATTTTAAAGAATATTGGATGACCATAATTTTTAGATTTATTTTAAATTTTTTGAATGGAAAATTGCTGAAGCCATTAGCTGACTGGGCGCCTTAGGGGTGTGTAAAACATCAATGTTATGCAAACCAGTTTATTATTATTTTTTTTTATTATTTTTATTTTACTTGTGAATCGAAATTATTTAAGAGCTAAGGCTTCAGTGTTTTACTCGAGCTTTCACCAATGGCATTTAAAAGCTTTATGCTAGTTTCTTTGCTTCTTTGAAACAAATTTGACCAGAGCGGGATTCGAACTGAAAATTTCGTGTCGCATTGATCAATCGACGAAACCAAATGAGCTACCATACAAGACCGTCCCGTAATACAGAAACAGTCTGAAAATTTTTCTCTCCTTGCGGGGATCGAACTCCCGGCCCTCTTCTTTCCCGGCACTCCACTATTTAAATGAAGGGGTTCAAGTCAAGTTTTGGAACACCTAGAAACTGTATCATATTGATTCTACCGTAATCCCCCGCACAACCTTGCCTCCCAAATGCACCTTATTAGCGATAAGATGGGAATATTTGATACGATTTCAGTGCGCAAAGTTAAGTTAAGATTTTTGTTTGGATTTTTGTGCTTACAGTTTCGAGATGTGGTGAACAGCTTTTTGTTTCACTGTAGAATCTTATTTATACCTTATTCCCTCAGTACAATTAAATTAAATCTATATTTCGCTCGAATTTATGATGATGTAAAAACCTGTGTTTTTTAGCTGCTTCATAAATTCAGCCTCATCTTACTGAAGTTTCATGTACTTTGCGAAAAATGAAAACACTGCATATATTAAATCGATGGAATATGTGCCTGAGGCTATTCCTATTTTTTAAGAAAATAAAATTGGAATTTAGCACAAATACAAAGGTGTGATAATGTTGTCATTTTACCTTGAGTTCAAACGAAAGACATCTCAATAGTTTGACACTGGGAAACATTCATTTTAGAGAAAAACTTTTCAGAGAAAGACATGTTAGTGAACAATTTTAGAGAAGAATTATTAATGAAAATTGCAACAAAAAATATGCACTGAACCAAAAAAGCTAGTCACGACAACCATTTTATTAATAAATGGTGATATAATTGAGAGAAATTCAAATAAACTTGGTTTGATTTTATGAGCTCAGTTATGTCTAATTTATTAATTTATATTTATGAATTTCTTTTGACATAAAAAGTCATACCGAGGATTTCAGCGGCAATCATGGTTCACCCTACTAAATAAAGTTTATTTTCGCTGATTTTTCCATTTTCCTTTTTTCAATGCAAAAATTTCACTGTAAAACTCTTATCTTTTTCTCTAAAAAAAATGGCTCGACGCAAAAATTTTCTTTTTTCTCTGAAAATAAATTCTCTAAAAAGGTATAGGAGCTGTTCTCTTGAACACATCCTAAAATAATTTTTGAGTGTCAAAGCTTTTAACTGTCATTATACTAAGACCCTGCAAAGTGGTTTTATCTTTATTTTTGAGTGAGTGATAATTTTAAAACGAGATCAAATAATTTTCTTTCAATTTTTTTTTCTGAATTAAATGAAAAAAATTTGATTTGGGATTAAAACAATTTTTTCTTTTTTTTAAGAAAAATTTAAATTATTTATAAGCAAACATCTGAAAATTTTTTCATTCTTTAATTTTTAATGATATTGATGGATTTAAACATAAAAAAAATAGGTAACTATACCTAAAAGAGAATTTTTTATTTACATTATATTTTATTCTTAAATCGAATCAAAAAATAATAAAAGTTAGAAAATATCGGAAATTACGTTTTTTTAGTCCAAAACGACCGTAACTGTTCTCTGAAATTTGATGAATACAGTCAAGTCCCACTTATATAACCATCCACTTAAGTCACTATTACACTTATATCACTGGAGAGATTAAGACAAAAGGGTCAATTTTAATGCAAATCGATTCCAGTTGAGTCACATTTCATTTTTTATTACTGCAAAATGGCTTGACAAATAAGGTGATATAAGTGCAACCTGACTGTATTTTATTTTGCTTATCTATTGATATGTCACTGCAAATTTAGACCATCTCCTCTTTAAAATAAGAACGAAAGCAACTTTTACATTGAAATAATTGAAAATTTGACGCACAAATTGTTAACGCAATATTGCAAGTGGGTCCTCCTAGTTATTAAAACAGTTTAGAGTGGAATAAACTTGTGTGTGTATAACGAACAGAGGTTGACCAACTTCAATGACTTCAATGAGAATGAACATCTTTAGCGAGCTTTATTTTGAAGGCATTGCGCTATTCACATTAAAATCAAGTAAGAATGCCTTCAGAATGAAATTTTTTTGACTTAAACTAGTTGTTTACCAGGTACTCATTGATTTTTTAATAAGTTCATTAATTCTTAAATTTTATATAACTAAATATTCAAAATGATTCTCGTTTTGACACCTTTTAGAATTAAATAAGGATGATAAGAAAAAAATAAAAATTTGGTATACTTCCTATATCTATTAAAATGATTTATTTTGTTTAATTTAGATTTAATTATCGTCTCAAAAACACTAAACAGTTCCTTATTATGTCAAGATTAATATTTAAGAAACGTTGTTTTTAATCAAATATCAATTATTTTGAAATTTATTATTTGTCTCTCAGCTAGTCAGTTTTTGCTAAGTTAATTTGAAAATATACTCCCTAAATATTTTTTTCTTTCATTATTTTAATTAAAAGCAATTTTCAATTTCTCTAGAGTATTTTATTTATTTGGAATAAAAAAAATCCTTGTTATTTTCATTGGATAAACTTTGACTTGAAAATTGTCATTTGACACTTTAATCACTATTACAATTAGTTCTGTTGTAAAATACATTTTAAAGTTTTCTATCTCTATTGAATTAGATGATAGTGTAGAATTATATTGGGAGTAATTATGTAAATGGCTTCAAGTTGATATATGTCTAAGATGAATTTATCACCATGGAAATTTTGACTTTTTCTACTTTAACAATCAAATTGGAGAATTTAAAGATCTTAATGTTAGCAAGCGTAAAATAACGTTTTTACTCAGTGTTTTAATGCGATAAGAGACACCCTCCTTTAGAAATTGAAACTGTTGCTTAGACATAGAGTTTTAGGAATGATCAAGAAAGCTTTTAATTTTCCTAATCAAGAAAACATCAGATTACTATACACATCATTGGTCAGACCTCATCTAGAATACGCTATCAGCTCGTGGTGCCCGTATTTTGAAAAGGATATCGCGGAGCTTGAAAAGTACAGGGGAGAGCGACGAAGCTTGTTCCGGAGCTCAAACATCTCGAATACCCTCAACGACTTATAAGGCTAGGCCTTAGTGACCTGAAGACGCGAAGATTAAGAGGTGATTTGATCCAAATGTACAAATTAGTAAATAAAATGGAGAAAGTGAATTTTGTAAATGGCATAAATTTTAGTTTTGGTGCTGGCTCAAGTTGTACTTACAATTTAAGAAGGCACAGAAAAACGATTCATAGAGAAAAAGTAAAAAATTGTCTTCCCAGATTTAATTTTTTTGGTTAACAGAGTTGTGAATGATTGGAATAAATTGCCGGAAGAGGTAATTGAAGCAAGAAGCCTGTTTTAAGTCGAAGCTTGATTTCTGGCTGGAGAACAAACGTATAACGACTGCTATAGCTCTATGAGCTCACTTGAACTGGTTTCAAGTTGCAGTTTATTTTACTACTACTACTCCTATAAAAATGGGATGTATAGCCACACCTTCTTCATAATAAAGTAAAACATATGCCTTTTTTTCTGTTGAGACATAAAGGTATCTCTAAGTGATAATTTACAGACAATAATTAAAATGTGATAGTACAAGATTTAAATAAACTCTATTTTTCACATCATTTCAAGTGTGGAATATTGAAGGGGTCTGCCTATTCAACACAATAAAAAAATTTTTAAACACAAACGGAAATTGTTCGCCACAAAAATGATCATTTCTCAGCACAAAAATTTTAAAACCAAGACAAAACTTTTCAACACAAAATATTAAAAAAAATACGAAATGCGAAGCCTTCTGTGTGAGTAACGATACATAAGACAATTTTAAAATTTCCATCTAAATAAGGCAAAGCTGCCTCAATCACTAATGATACATGGTGCCGAAAATTCGAATCAAAGTCTCCTTATCAACAAGATTAGGGGACGGGCTTTTTACATCTTTTGGCTCTAACTGAACTGTTGAAAAAAAGTGACGTATTGGTGAACAAGGCAAAGAAGGATAAACCAAAGGCTACAGAGAACTATTACTCAAAAAATCAATAGATGAATGCTTTTATATTTTTTACTCGATTGATCTACAAAAATTTTGTGTTAAAGAGTTTTTGCTTTGTGTAGTTTGTATAACCTTTTCTTCCACAAACATTAATTTATTTCAATAAAATTTGCGTTCTTTACCGTCCCTGTTAGAGACTCTCCCCTCTATTAAGCTCTCAAAATGAGGTTCTAAAAAAATAAAATTTTCAGCCCTTCAATTAATCTAGAGGTAGGGTATATCGATCTGAAAATTTACCATTTTTTAATCGTAAAACCCAAGAGAAAAAATAAAACTAAACTAGAATATCCCATTAACGGTAAACGAATAAAAAACAATTTCAAATAAAATAAGTTTTTCTTGGGATTAAAGTAAGAATTTTTCCCTTACCCCTTTATCTAAATTCATGAACTTTCAGAAATGGACATTTTGAAAGACCGGTATTGTAAGGCTTTTTGATGCGACCCTAATTTTTCTTCCATTCTAGTCTCTTCTACAGTGATTAATTACTCTTGTATTACCTAAATCTCTAACTTACGAAAACTATTGAACACGTAGAAAGATTAAAACTGGGACCGAGAATTCATTCGAGCTATTATTCGGGTAAATTCAGAATTCTTTTTTATCCATACAGTGTACACGAAAAAATATCGAATAGGAACAAATAATTAATTTGTAAGTCTACTTTAATCTCCTTCGGGAATAGAGAAACCTTAACTACAAATATTTATAAATTTTATTGAGATAAGTTTAAATGTTGTTTTGTTAATTTTTTAAGCTTTTTTAATTTAATCTGAGGGTATTTTTTTGACTTTTTGGAACACGATACCAGAGTTTTTTTGGTTGAAAAAAAGAATAATTCTCATGTAATGACATTCTGGGAAATGGACATCGCTAACCCTGTGATGGAATTTTTGAAACTGACTGTTGAAGAAATATTTATGATATGTATATGTACTAAAATGTATATTTAATTTTTTCTCATGACTTATTTTGAGAATGTTCTTTTTTGAGAAGTCATCTGATAAACTAAATGTCGAATCTTATTCAATTAGCTCAATCATAGAAGAAAACTAAATGGTAAAATTTTAATTTAGCTAAGATTGTCTATTTTTTTAAATCACGGCAGGTGAAATTTAGAAAAATAAAACTCTCAATAGAAATTCCGCGGAGTCTAAAACACTTGCTTGAGAGAAAAAATGTGTGTCATTTTAATATTTTCACTAAATAGACTTTTTCCAAAGATATTAACCACATACAGTTCAGTCGTCAGACTTGGTTTTCTTCTAAATTCGAATCGCAATTTTTCTACTTATTTTCTTGCCTTGACTGAAAGGCTGGAGCCATAGCTCATAAGAGTCAATCGCTAAACCTGCTACATTATTACTTTTGGAACTCTTACATTTAAGCCAGTACTTCTCGCAAGTCTGATCTTTTTCTAATTAAAGATCTTTATCTAATTCTACATAAGATAGTAAATATTTCAGTTAATTCTTATGTGTCAATTAACAATTAACCCTCGAATAAGTTGATATTTAATCTTTTTATTTTACCTGTAAATTATTTACGAAAACCGAAAAGTCACACATTTAGAGAGCGTGGGAATTTTTTTCTTTTTTATGTCTCGAAATTTTCTACTTTTACTTCCTATCTTTTTAACGCAATGTTAAAGTATTATAGTAAAAAATCGCTGAAATTTTAAATATATAGATAAAAAGTAATTTCATTTGATTTCTAAATTTTATTACGTCATTTAAAAAGGAAACCGACTGCAATTGTGTATATTTTTAGTGGAAGTGAATTCTAACAAATTAAAATAACAAAAAAAAGATTCGTATCCCCCTTTAATCTAATTTTTTTATTTTTTTTCCAGCGACATTTGATAACTAAAAATTTTAAAAATAAAATTTAACACCCTTTTTAAAAGCCCACAAACATTTGAGTTTTTTGTTCAAATATTTCATTTAGCCTGACATCATTAAAAAATGTTCACCGATCTGAAGAAAAATGAATTAGAAAAGAGTAAATTAAAAGACAAGAAGGAAGCAATCTGATTAAAAAGAAAATAAGATTAAATTTGAAGGAAGAATAAATATCCAGGAATTTTATTATATTAATATAAAATTCAATTATATAAATTAACATTAGATGATAAACATTATAAAAAAACAAATACATTCTTAGCTTGATTTCGAAAAATAACTTGAAATAAGTCACTTATACTCATTTTATTTGGCTGATTAAAAATTATTAATCTCGTTCTTTGACCACGTGTTTGAAAGCATATACGCTATACTCTGGAAGCTAGAGTATTCGTACAACGGGTGTAATAAATATTTGAATGACCTAAATTTACCTTTAGTCGTCACAAATCTTTCTCAGGACTGTCTGAAAGTCAACCAAAACATTGTGTAATCGAAAGAACGGAGTGGTTAGAGTATGAAATTCTGTGGTTATCTGTAGTATTCTGTAGTTCAAAAATCAAAGCTAGTACAAGAAAATAATTTTCCAGAAAAAATCAAGTTTGGTACGCACTAAAAACCAAGTTTTCGGAATTTTAATGTCGCTTTTTAATGTCGTTTTGGACAAGTTAGAGTTTTTTCCTGATTTTCTTTTTCTCAATTTTAAAAACGGTAAAAAATCTGTGCAAAGGAGCGTTTTGACCAAAATAAATATTGTTGCAGTTGAAACAAATCTTGCTCCACTTATTATAAAAGTCTGCAAAATTTGTGCAATTTAATTGCGCATTTAAATAGAATCCTTTTGAAAGATGTGCAATCTGCATCGAGTTTTCAGAATTTTGCAGACTTTCATAATAAGGGCAGCAAGATTTATTTCAACTGCAACAATATTTATTTTGGTCAAAACGCTCCTTTGCACAGATTTTTTACCGTTTTTAAAATTGAGAAAAAGAAAATCTGGAAAAAAATTTAACTTGCCAACGTTTTGCTCCGCGCGAATCTTATAAAAAGTATAGCTGAAAAAAAATTAAAACCAACAAATTGTTCAGAATTTTATCTTGCTTTAGAAGTGGCATAAATCTTAGGCGTGAGATACACATTGTAGAAGTTAAATCAAAAAAATTAAAAAAGGGGTAAAATTCGCTGTTTTTCCCTAAATTTGCACCCATAATACGTTAAGCTTGTAGTAAATTTTACGTTCTTTCCGAATATGTTGATGGTTGATGGGTTAGTAAAAAAGTTATGGGTTAAAAATTAAAGAATGGTTTTTAACGGGTCTTGACACCAAAATTTTTGGACGTTTTGCATTGCCAGAACCTTAATAAAGATAACATAAAAATTAAGTCATCAACGTATGTCTAAAAAACGGTTGATTTTTACATAATTTTGTCCTGACGTAAGTGTCAAGAGAATAATGTTTTCACAGACTTTATGATCAAGTTCGTTGTCAAGCTTATGTACAGAAAACATAGGTAGGTTCTGAAATAAAAATATCTAGAAAGATTTAACAATTTCAGAATCCCTAGATTATTCTATTGAAAAAAAACACTACTCTTTCCGAATTACGGTTTAATTAAATATAAAAAGAAAGGATATAATTGAATTAAAAAATGATCAGATCATTCTATTGACGCTTGTTTCAATTTTAATAGGAAAATGAGCAAATTGATTTTTTAAAAAAAACGTCTCTTTTCGAAGATTCTTGACTATATTTGAACGTTGTTAATTTTTAAACCCTATCTTAAGGGTAGTATTACAAAAAATTTCAAACGAGTAAAAATTTCATCGAAATAAAAAGAAAATTCTAATACAGTAGAAAAAAAATCCCCTAAATTTTTTTACTAGCAGCTCCCTAAAAAGCTGCTAGTAAAAAAATGCTGCAATATCTCTAAGAATTTAAGAATTTCTAGATTGGTTGATTTTCGGGAGACGTATGAAAAATAACATTTGAATTTTTACAAAGAATTATTTAGTATACCGTCAAATAACAAAAATCCGGATTTTTGGGAGTTTTTTTTTGAAAAACATTGAGTTTTGTGTAAATATACCCAAATTTTTGGGTTACCCAAACCAGACCCATAGCTAAAACCCGAAATTTATGGGTAACCCACACCATACCCGAACCCAATACCTGATTTTTTCGGGTAACCCATATCCACCCAATACCTTAAAATTTATGGGTACATATGTCTGAGAATGTTGAAATGTTATTGCGCGTCTTTCAATACGTTAGGAAATTCAATTTTGATTTCTTATCAAAATGTGAGAAATTAAGCAGTAAAAACAGACATATGTCCCCATCTATATAATAATATATAATTTCCAAATTTTCGGGTAACCCATACCCACCGAATACCTTAAAATTTATGGGTACATATGTCTGAGCATTCTCTATTAAGTGAATAGTACAGTTTATTTTTGTATTTTAATTTTTACATTAGGCGTTAGAGAAAGCATGCCTTTGTATGGTCTAACTCTTGACCTAGCGCAATACCAGTGTCTCGCACTTTCTACCAACTCTAAGGCTTGGTATCCCATTTCTAACAAATCTAGCAAGAGAAAAATCAGAGTTTTGGGATTTGTAGATAACAGATATTGAATACAAAATGTAAGTTGAAATGACGAGAAGTGACAAGAAATAACATAATGCATTTTGCAAATAAACTAAACTAAAAAACTTAGCTCAATAATAAGAGCAGACTTGCTTATTTAAAAATCACATTATTTTTACCTCACGTCTGCATATTCCTACTTAAATAAATTCGAAAAAAATTTTAAACACTATGTTTTAAGCACACATCATCAAACAAGTGAATCATTCTGTGTTTTTAAAAATGAGTAAAATATTTTGAATTAAACTAAGACGATTTGTTTATTTAATTAAAATCTTTTCCGGTTAGGAATGATTAAGCAAGTTGAATTTTTTTTAAGACAAAATATCACGAATAATATTATATGTCATGTAAGATTTTTTCTAATTATTTTCAAAGTTGAAAAAGTATTTCAGACTCGAACCAATTTGTTTTTTTTTTCAAATATCATCCAAAACAATTTAATTTTAATTTTATTTATAAAATTTCAAAATGGATAAACAATAAAAATAAAATGACTAGTTCATAAATTCAAAAGTCGGATTCAGTTCTATGTTTTTTTTTTAGAATTTTCCTATCATTAAAAAAAAATAATTTTTTATTTTTTCATCATTTAAAAAGCGACACCCTAAAATAAAAAAAAACAAAAAAAAAAGTTGCCTGGTCTCATTTCTTTGCAAACAAAAGAACTGTTTTAGAAATGAAAATCACCAAAAAACAAAATAAAACAAAATAACGGATATTACCCTTTTTTTAAAATATTTACACACTTTAAACATTGGGTGTTTTTTTGGAATGCTTAACCAAAATTGGAAAAATTTTGATTTTTTTTGTTCTCATAACCAGCATTTTGTTGAAGCATATAATTGTTAACTGAATGATTAAGCAAAGTATTAGCCAATTTTGGATGTGACTTCAAACACCATTCTTTTGCTTTTGAATCTGTAAATCTTGAATCTTGATCACCATTGCTTGATACTTTACTTTGTTTGACACATTTACCATATTTTTGAAAAGCTGAATTTTTGCTCATTATATTATTCAAAGCTAGATTAAAAACACTATTAAAATTATCATTACCATTTATAATTGATGGATCAGGATTTGATGGATCAAACGAACCGGGTTTTGTTAAAATACTCGATATTGAATTATAACTACCATTCGCATTGGTATAATTGATATTATTAATAGTTACTGTTGAGCCTCCATAATCACCAGTTTGTGGGTAAAAATTTTGTCCAGTTGGTAAACAAAGACCATTTTGATTGAGAGAGTCAATTATTGACGAAACTGGTTCGATGTTTAAAGGGTCACCAATTAATGGAGACTTAATATAACTTCCGTTTTGAATTGGTATAAAGTCTGTAAAGGGCATGTTTCCACTACCTGGCGGGAATGAATAGTTATAAAAATTGTAATCAAATTGTTTTTGATTTTGGTCTGTTTGAAGTTTTGATTTTTGACAAACTTGATTTTTATTTTCTTGTTTAGGATCGAAATTTTCGTTTGTTGAAAGAAACGAATTTTTTGTAATTATTGGCGGTGGAGTATCACATCGATTTAGATGTAACGGTGTTTGATTATTAGATGACATAAGTTCATTTTGAGCATTCTCTTGATTACAGCCAGTGCATAGACTACATTCAATCAAACTTGGATCAGTGTAATGACTACAAGATGGCGGAAAATTTGCGGATAAATTTTCATAAAATTGAATATTATTTTGTAATGTTTGATTTAAAATGTTTTGGTTAATGAAATTTTCGTTTTGTTGAGCTGGTGTGTACATATTTGAACAAAAATGAGGGTTATAAAAATCGTACGTGTTTGGTTGATAAGGATTGAAATAATTGTTATTGACATCAATAAATTTTTGATCTTGTTTCGGAAAGTATGGATAATAGCCTGGAAAATTGTTTACCGAAGACTGTTGATACATAAAACGAGGCGCTTTTGAGTTAAGAAACTCGTCTTCTGGGCAACTAAAACAGTCCAAATTGGGCTGAAAATTTGGATACATCGAGTAATTTGGTTGATTTAATTTACATTTAACTTTGTTTGAGCCTATTAATTCGGGTTTCTTGGCTAAAATTCTTGGTTTGTTAGCCTTGATATTATCATCGAAATTGACTGACTCTTGGACCGGCGGGAAAACTTTTTTCGGTTCTTCTGAAACTGAACTTTTTGACTTGCTCTTTATTTTAGTGTTACTACTTCTGTTTCGTTTATTGGCAAACCATGCTTTAACTTGATTCTCGTTTATCTCGCCTTGTTCAGCCATTGTTTTTCTTTCGTCTTCAGTCGGATATGGATTATGAAGATTGGCTTCGAACCATTCCTTCATTATTTTAGTCGCTTTTTCAGGCAAAGCTTTTGGTCGTTTTATTTTAATATGTTCATGATTTTTGACTATGAAATCTTGTCCAGGTGATTCGTTTATTTTAACATCAAATTCAAGTTTAGGATTTTGAAGCTGTTTATGTTTCTTTGATGTGAACTCCAAATCGACATCATCATCACAAGTTTGAAACGAATCAATGTTTTCATCGTCATCGTCGAATACCTCATCATTATCAGGTGGTATATCGATCAAACTTTTTTGTACAAACGAACGTTTACGTTTGTTCAAATGAGTAACCTTATTCGCGACTGTGGTTTCTTCTAATTTACGCTTGGAATTATCGAATAGCTCTAATGAAACATTGTTTTCTTTAACATTAGTTTCTTGTTCTTGATGAAGTAGACTGTTTTTAGAGATATCATTATCGAAAAATGGTGATGAAAAAGGTGTGTCTGTATTATCCTCTTTTGATTGGTAAGTTGAATCAAAAATTGGTTGATTTACAATCGAATTTTGACAATTAGTATTTTCAATAGATAACAAAGGAGTGTCTATTTCAAACGATTTTACGTCATTTTCACAATTTGTTTGTGGATTTGATGATGCATTCAAGCTTTGTAGTTCGGGTAGCGTGAATTCATCACGAAACTCGCAAGTGCTAAGCATTTTTTTATTTATTTTTTTTTTTAAAAGAAAAATTTTGTATCACAATGAAATCATTAGTTTTGAAATAGAAAAAAAATAAAAAGTAGGAACTTTTTTTCATAAAAAAGAGAGGAACTTTGATAGTTTTTTCAAATTTGTGTATTAGTTTGGTTATTTTTTTTGTGAAATTTCAAGTACTAAAATGTTGAATTGTTGAATGTTCAGTTGTTGTTTTTTTTTTTAAATCTTAGACTAGTTGAAAATTATTCTCGACTGAATTTAGTCAAACAATAAAAAAGACGGAGTGACTAACATCATATATATGCTGATATTTAAAATAACCAAAATTTATCATAATAATTTTAAAACGAGCGAGAGAGTGAGAGAGAAGAGAGAGAAACTATTAAGCAACAAGTGAATTTTTTCGAATGGGATTTATATTTGAATTTAAGCTTAGGTATTCTAATTATAGAAATTTCAATTTTTCGAATGTTTGAACACTAACTCTGCTTTGTGAAGTTGAATTAAGAGAGATTGTTTTTCAGGGTGTAATGATCAAATTCAAGTAGCTTAAAATCTTAGAAAAGATCGTGCTCAAATCTTTGCTTTATTCAAGTTTGCCTCGTTGCTCAGATTTTTATTAGAATTTAATTTCATCTTTTAAACGAAAATACCCTTTGAGTGTCCTTGTTTGAAAAAGAATCTTCCAGAGTGATTTAGGGAACCATAAAATTTGTTATACAAACAATGAAAACGGAAAATCTCTTCAACAAGTAACATTTAGGTGTAAAATTGCTTTAATGATCTATAAAATTCCAATTAATTGTTAATCAATTTATCATAGAATCGATTTCGCATTATCAATTGAAATTTTCTTCTAGGGCAATCTATGCTTGTGTTTATCTATACTGAATTTGTGTTTAAATATTTTAAGAATTTATTTGATTTCCTGCTCAAGGCATGTAAGTAAAATTCGCGATATTTGAATTCATATAAGGGACCAAATCTAAAGACCAATGTAGCATAAATTTGAATCAGCCACAAATTATTTTTTTAGGAGATAAACTGCATGATTTTCCTATTAGAAAAAGGAAAAAATGAAGTCAACTATTGAGATCCTATGGGTTCCAATATATAGACCCTTTTTTTAATGATTTTTTGTCAGATAGATGATCAATTTTCAGGTTACCATTATTTTTCCTTCTTAACAATGTTTGGCATTCAAGTTCAAGTTCAAGGTTAATCAACAGGCTAGTGCCCTTGCCTAATTAAAGACTGATTAACTCTTCATTTATTCAATAAAAATAAAATGTATAAACTGAATATAAAAAAATAAGAATAATGTTTTCAAAAATAAAAAATTTTAAAATTTAAATTTAATTTATCAAAAATTTTTGTCGCTTCGACATAAATTAGATTGATGTTGTTGAATATTGACAGTTTGAATGTAGTGTATTTTAGGACCAATCTATTAACAATGAACTTGTTAGCTATTTTCGAATACACATACCCAAATGTATTCTCACCACTCTTCGTTTTTGAGCTTGGTACCATAAAATCGTTCTTATTCCTCAAGCTGTATTCAATCTTTCTGGATTCATTCGAAACTAATTGTTCTTTGAGTTGTGTTGGCGCATTATCAAATGTTATAATTTTGTAAGAGAAGGACAGCATTCTCTCCAAAGCTCGATGTTGAAACGCAAAAAGACCATACTTTTCTAATGAATTATTCAATTCATTGAAGTCACTCGAACCTATTCTTAGTTTTAGTAATTTAAAAATAGATAAATAAAAACAATTAGCCAGCCTTTGAATGGCTTCTTTCGAAAAATAACAAATTAACGTAAACACGTAATCAAAATAGGGTAAAATAAAAGTCTTAAAAAATTGAATTTTTACAGAAGTACATAGATAGAAAAGTCTCTTTATCGAAAAGAGCTTACGGTTTACAGCTAGGCATGTTTCTGAAACTAGCTTCATAAAATTTAATTTTGAATCTATAGTAAAACCCAATAATTTAAATTCTTTAACAACACTAATTTTTAGACCTCTGATTATAAAAAAATCAGGAATTTCAATCTTTTTTTTTGTAAAAACCATGAAAAAAGTCTTACTCCAGTTTATATCTACTTTGTTGAAGTTACACCATAAAGTCAATTCTTCAATAACACACTCAAACTCTTTCAGAACTTCGTCTAGCCTTTCTCCAGATCAAAAAATACAAATTTTTAGTCCAGTCCATAATTCCGATCATAAAATAGCCTAAAAAATAGATTTTTTTAAAAGGTGCTTGTAAACTCGGCTAATGATCTCGAGGGTTCCAAAGTGCTGAACTTGCATTGCAAAACAAACCCTGGTGATCTTCCACAAGACATGTTTTCGGATATGAGATATAGAACTAAAAATGCAGGAAATTAAATTTAGAAACTTATTATCGAGGCACTTTTTTGAAAAAGAGTTTAATTTATTTGTTTTAGATTTATGTGTTGTTGTAAACAATTCGAAAAAAAAAATTCATTTTCTGATTGTTGTATGATGAGCCAGTATTGAGTCAAGGAAGAAATGGTTTGAAAACTAAAAAGCTCCTATTGAAGCTAGTATCCAAATTTTTTGACACACTTTTTTCTAACGTTTTCTCCCGATTTTAACAATAGGCAATTTGAGAGAAATCGTTTGAAAAAAGACATTTTTAGTAATCTTACATGGTCTGAGGGGTCCAAGATACACATATTTTTTTATGTACCTTCTTAAACAAGAGACAATTCCTTATAGATCTCAGGAGCTACTTTTTTATTTTTTTTTACTTTTAGCACTGAAGAAGTCGACAAAAAAACGACCAAGAAGAGTTAATATGCCTTATTTTATAATATTAAATTCGTAAGTGCCTAAAGGGAACGCCTATAGAGTATAAATTTCTTCATATAGAACATATTATTTTAAAGGCATGTTCATCATAAATCGTCACACTTTCAAAAAAAACAAATCACGTTATTCAGCATAGAAAATGCTTTGTGAATAGTGAAATAAAACGATAAAAACATGTCATACCCTTCCTAAATAGCAACTCTAATGTACCCAAATGATAAACCCAAATGGTATCATCTTATATCATATGATTTAATGTTACAAGTTAATTTCCGACAATATATCGTCGAAAAGCCATGGTTTTCAACATTTTTCTAATATCAGAAATAAGTTCAATAAGAAAATTCATTGAAAGAAGCTTCACATTGCTTGCTTCTTTTTCTTCAATTTTATCGCAATTTCGATGATTGTCCATGGGCATCTATCAGAATTAATCTCTTGTTTACGAAAAGCTTTACAGCCAAAATTATAATAAATTTAAGTTTTTGTTGGAAAAAATCCAACTTTTTAAAAAAAGAAAACTAATCTTGAATATCTTAATCGTGATGAAAGCTTTTATGAACATTTTACATCTAGCAGCAATTAATTATTTAAGTTTGTTTTATTTTTACTTGTTGAATTATTTCTTTTTTAAATTTTTACTTAAAAAATTTTTTTACATGATTACATCATAATTTCAATCGATTACTTGTAAGACACTAATGTATGTGTTTAAAATTGAGATAAATAATTTTAAAATTTTCTTAATACCTAAAGGTTAACTAAGCATTAGTTACTTGCTTGATCTAATTTCCATTTTCGTTTTAAACAGACAATGACGTTCACCATTTAGAGTGTTAAATACAACATTCTCTAAATTCTTCATTTAAAGTTGATCATCTGTTCAATTGCTTCCTACACAAAACAAATGTTTTTTGATTGTTTAACAATTTATTCTTTTAAAGTAGAGATAAGGTTATAAGACAGAGTAAATCTTTAAGTAGCAAAAAAAAAATGATGAAGATCTTCAATTTATTAACTATAACATTCATCAAATTTTTAGAATGAGTTTGGAAAAGATTGGTTGATTCCGTAAGCTGATTTCTAGCTAATTACTGTGTGAGATTAATCTAATATTCTGTCTAAGTATTTTTTAAAACACGATGAACTCACTTTTACTTTCGTTTAGCTTTATTCAAGAAGCGCAATTGTTTTAAAATTCTGTTTTCAATAAAAACAATCAATATTTTTTATGAAATTTTCATTTTTCCAATAAGCGTCTAGCATTCTGAGCTCGGCTAAAAATATTCGATGCGGCTGCTGCTTGATTATCTATTTAAAGAGTTTTGAAATTTTGAGTACTTTTCTCAAGTAACAAAAAAAGAAGCCTTTTGTAAGTCTCTTGTTCTCTGATATTATTACCGTGTTCTACGACCTCGAAAACTACAGAAAACCATTTTTTTATTGGTTTAAAATATCAAAAATTTTAGACCTATCCCTCAGCTTTTTGGAGCCAAATGTTAGTGTGCTTTATTTTAACATTTTAGTACACATGATTAGAAATTGATTTTAAGATATGACCTGAAAATTTTTAAATAAAGCACATTGACATTTGGCTCCAAAAAGCTGAGGGGTAGGTCTAAAATTTATTATACTACATAAAAAATGGTTTTTCTCGAGGTCGTAAAATAACAAATATCATGGAAGTTTTGAATTTAATGAACCTTAATTTTGGCCCAAATAAAAAGAAATTGGAAATTTGTGACTTGATTTTTTGATACTTTGATTACATTTTAATTTAAAGTTGATTCAAGCTAAGCTAAAACTTCACCTTAAATTTAAGAACACTGAATGACGAATGAAGAAGGCACTGTTTCGTCACTTGTCCTTTTTTACTTAACTCATAATTCTGATCAAGAATCCTGTATAAAATTTTGAAGTATAGACAAGTTTCAATATTTTGGTCTGCCTGAAAAAAAAAATGATACAGTCAACTGGCGATAATCCGTATACAGTTTAATCCGAATAATTTGACATCCGAACAGAAATACCCGGGCTCGGAGCCCTTTCCGATACTATTTCATGTATTTGGTTATCCGTAGATTTTAATCCGTACAACAATTTTCTAGGGCTTTTTGTATACGGATTATCGCGAGTCGACTGTACTTAAATTTCGGACACCAGAATAACTTTTCTGGGAACTTGTTTATTTTCTTTTTGGTTAGAATTTTTTTTTTAAAAAAATTTATCCTCATTAATCATTTACTGATTATACAAATCCGGTCTTTCACAATGCTCATTTCTGAAAGCTCATGAATTTTCATTTTCCTATGAAGATAAGAATTTTGTAAACTGTCGACTCAATTAAAGTAAACCACGGTCTGGATAACACAAGATTACCATGTTTATGTTGGTATAAAAAATTAAAAATTGGACCCTTACCACTCCACTCCAAATTTATGAACTTTCAGAAATGAGCATTCTGAAAGACCTGATTTGTACACATTTAAAATTGATTGACTGAGATGTCATGCTTGCTTTAGAATTCACGTTCCACCCTCGTAAATTCGATTATAGAACTTCCAATAAACGAGGGTTAAATGTAAACATAATTACAGAAAAAAAGTGTAATCAACGCAATCAAATCATTTTTTAAGACAAAATAAATATTTATGCTTTTGCAGTAGAGCATTAATTGTTTCCAATATCATGAGGATGCGAAGCCCATTTTACCCGGGATATATTTTTTCCGAGTCAAAATGAGTTAGTTTTTCAAAAAATTTAAGTTCAAAAAAGTAATGTTCTCTTTTTATATCTTAAAGCTTTCAATTGATAACATACAGCTTAATATCAATAAAAATAATTTTTTAAAACTAATTATTTAACAGCAATCGATGTTTATTTTAAAAGTTCAAAATAGACAATCAACAAAATCTTGAAATAATATTTATAAGTTTCTAAAAAAAAATTGAAGTAGATAATTTCTATGTTTCAAAACTTTTATTTTCTTAATGTGAAGATTAGATTAATTGATTTAAATTGTTTGAAAAAAATATTCCTAAAAAAAAATATTGCTGATCCAACACAAAAATCGACATCTGGAATTCGAGCCGGCAATCCAATACTCTCGCGTTCAAAATTGAACTCCTGTGTTTCTTAAAAACTAATCTTAATGAGCTTAAAGCAATAAGTGTTAGGGTCTAGAAACCACAGGTTTGTTTTAAGAAAAAAAAAATCATAATGGTGTTTTTTTTTTATAAGTTTGAGGCTTACAATTTTTATTTCGAATTATTGAATAATAGAATTCATAACATATGCTTTATAAATTTTAAAATCAATACACTTTCAATATGCCTATACACTTATTTGTTTACAAGAGTTCATTAAATCGAAATGATTACATTTCAAAAACTCTAAATTAAGTAGAGATAAGCTATCGATGAGCGTAAGCTTTGCAAATTGACACTCCGAAAAAAAAAAATTGCATAATATTGCTCAAGCTGGTTGCTTTTTGTTGTTGTTGTTGAGTAATTACATTTTCTACCAAAAATAAAGATTTACATTTTTAATTCTATTCTCGCTCTTTTTTGCTAATCTAATGAAGTTTAATATGTTACTTTTATGGAAACATTATTACATAATACAAAAAAAACACATAAATCTCTCTCTCTATCTTTTATGCATTCGAAAGAGATTCATCTTTAAGGTTAATAATTCCATTCGAAAATGAAAATTAACTATTTGTTTTATTCTTATTTAAGAATATATAATCAATTTTATGTAAATAAAATATTTAACCTGGGTTCTAGTGTTATTACTTCGTATAAATAAGATAAATTTTTCTTATTCTAGAATATTGAAAATTGTAAAAGAAATAAAAAACAAAAACAATCAAATAAAATAAATCTATAAATTTAACTTTGGGTTTTTATTTTTGTTGGCAAAAACGCTCTGCAAAAACGATTGTTTGGTAATGATAGGCTCAATTGTTTATTATTCTATTTTGTTTGCTTGTTGCATCAAACATTATTTAATTAGGACTAAAAAATCTCGAAATCAGATTGGTTGTATTTGTAAGAATAATTTTTTTTTTGTATAGAAACAGCTTAAATGATTTAATAGCATTTTCTAATTCTCCTAAGTTAGTATTAAATTATTTCTATTTGTAGAGTTTTTTTTATTTTGTTGTTTAAGGTACGCTTTTTTTTTTGTTGTTGCAGAATATAGGCATTCTAGAAAATGTCTTGTTAATTAGAGTTTGTATAAAATCAGTAATTTTTCATGTTTTCATGTCTTTCAAAAATTGTGAATCAATGAAAAAATTCTAAGAGTGCATACCCCGGTTATAACCTTCCTTTTTTTTTTCAAGTTCTAATTTAGATAGTACTAATATTTTATATACTAAACATGTTTCGCTCAGAAGTTGAAGAATGGTTGTACTCAATTGGCTTAGAAGATCTTTATGACAGCTTTGCCGAAGATGGTTTTACCACTTTAGATAGTGTACGTCATATGAGACAATCCGATATTGATGCCATTGTTGACAGACGAGGCTACATGAATACTCTAAATGAAGAAATCGATAGATTAAATTATGGTGATAGTTTACCACCACTTCCAGCTTCAGCGCCAGTACGCGACAGTGTTTCCAGAGCTCGTTCATATTTTGAATATGAACGACAACCTGATTATGAAGATCGTGAAAAGTTAATTTTCCGTTATGAATCAAGAGGCATACCAGCAGTCGGATTTGCTAGTCGTCATTTAGCTCGTCGTGCTAAATCAACAGCACGCAAAACCCGTGGAACAAGTGTTGGCTTTGCACCAAGAGCTTCAACTGAACGTTATGTACCAAATAGTGCTTCAAAAGCTTTTGAATCTTTAATTGCTACACGTCGTGCTGCTAGTGTAGCTGCTAATTTAGCCCAAGAAGCCGAGTATCAAGCTGTTTCAGCTCAGCTTTTAAATCGTCAACAAAAAAGAGAAGAAGATAGACAAAGAAGAGCAAAAACAGGTAAACTAAGTCGAATATTTCGTACTAATATATCTAAGGAATTTTTCAGAAATATTTTTCAAGCGATAATTCAATTATTCTTAAGCTGTATTTTCTAAGGCAATATTTTAACAGTCAAATGGTCAATCTATTCGAGATTTTTTCTATTTTTAGGCTTTGTTTTGTTTCAATTAAGAAATCTAGAAAATATTTATACTAAAAAAGAAGTGAGCTCTGAATTCAATTAAATCTCAATATTTGTTTTTTTTTTTGTTTCTGAGGATTATTACAACAAAAACAAGCAAACAACAAGCAAAAAGTTTATCTTATCGAACTTAATTATATGAAACTTTTCTTTTTAAAGAAAATGATTTGATAAAAATTTTATTTTAAAGCTTTTTTTTGTTTTAAGCAGTAATGCGATCTATCTCTTTCAAGATTAATGTATTAAACGAATAGATAATTGCTATTTCTTAATATAGGAATATGAACAGATAGAATAATAATAATAATAATTCTATCTTATGTAATTCCATAGCTTAAACTTGATTTATGCAAATAATTTCATTGGATTTTACCATTCAAGATACAACAACAACAACCAAAATTATGTTCTCTTCTTCAATAATAATTAATTGACTTTAACATATTACGAAATTTAAGAAAATCTTTAGATATATATTTAGTATATAAATACAAATACCCAGAATTCGATTTGGCGTATTCAATAATTAGATCTAGTTGAATAACAGAAAATTTTTTTTTTTCTACTTTTTCTTTTCTATATCTTTGCCTTTCTAGTTGTTGTAATAATATGTTTGTTTTAAACTGCTTTTAATTAAAATACTGAAAGTTCTAAAAGTAGCAAAAATGGTTAGGTGTTTTTTTTTTTTAAAATAATAAATAATTGTTTTTGTGTTTGTATGTAGTTGTTGTTGTTGTTTTTTTTGTTTAAGCTTAGAGGTAAAGTGTATTTAAAGTAAATATAAAGTATAAATTGAGTATTTATTTTGTTCAATATTTTTTTTTTGATTTTTACAATTTTTACAACAAAAAACAACCTTTTGTCATTAGATAAAATTCTAATTTCCAAATTAAACTATTAACAGAAATGCAATACATCGCCAATAACCCGGACGGTTTATCAAGTGAAATCATCGATCGTAGTAAATTTCGTGATCACTACACAAACGAAGTAATTGTCTATCTAATAAAATTTTTTATTATTATTGTAATTATATATTTGTGGTTTAGTATGTTTGGGTAGAGAGAAACCACATCACTGACGTTGGTGTCAAATACGATGGTTTGTCTCGTAAGGTTGATCACAAACCAAGTCACTGGAGATGTGAAGATGAAATCGAAAGAGGAAAGTAAGTACACACACACACACCCTAAACTTTAAAACAAGACCTTAAAAAAAATTAAATTCAAGGGAATACAAACGTATGAATGACGAGTGTGCTGATAAAATTGCCGATAATCGTTATTCAATTGAGAATTCAAGAGATTGGTTAGTTAATGATGGTGGTGTAGTTGATAGAGTACACAGAATGAGCGCTAAAACAGTAAGATTTTCAATTAAAACTAAACAAAAAAAATAACAATTAAAATTTTATTTTTTCAAGTTAAAAACTCGTTATGATTTGGATTCGATTAGAAGAAACATGGAAAATTTGAAATCAATGAGAGCTCGTTTACTCCACTAAAAAAATAAAAGAACATCAATACATCGATTTTCTTTAAATTTTTTTTTCATAAATTTGTTTGGCAAACTTGATTTTTATTAAAAAAAAAATTAATTTAATAATGTTTATTAAATAAGAATCAAAAATCAATAAATATATTAGGTATACGATTCAAGGCTTTTTTTTCTTCTTCTTCTAATGTCGAATCACAAAACTCAGCTAACCAAAAAAAATCTTACAAAATAAACAAAAAAACATTTTTTGTGATAAATTAATTTATAAATATATTTATTATTATTATTATTATTATTTAGTATAGATATAAAGAATTGGAATTTTTTTTTTCATTTTGAAAAAATAACTTTCTTATATTTTTAAATAAAAAACAAAAAAATTACAACCAAATCATCTTAATCTTTAAAAAAAGTCCAAAAGCAGTTCAATTGCTTTTTTTTTTTTTAAAAATTGTTATACTTAATTATTTATGATTGTTGATTTTTATTTAAAATTAAAAGTTTGTAGGATGATTTATTTATTTTTTTTTATAAATTTTGTTGAATAAAATCATCGTAAAATTGATTTGAGTTTGTTTACTTTTATTTTGATTGTGCATGATCTTCACATTTGTCTTTGGTTTATTAGATTTTTAGAATAATTTGTTCTTATTTTGCATGATAATAAGTATTGTAATAGCCTTTTTAAGCAATGCGCAAAAAAAAAATGCTGATGTAATACTTTATTTGTGTTTCTGTATCATGTTTATTTGTTTTAGAATTATACTTTATAAATTAATCCCCTTGAATTTTTGAACACCCACGATAGAAAAAAATATGCCATAGTTTTGCTAAATCCGACATTCTTTTATTAAGCTTTTAATCAAGAAAAAAGTCTAAAATAGTTTATGTTAGCGTTTAGTTTTTAATGCTAAAAGGCGTAACATATCCGAGAGTTAGTTCAAAGCAAATACGAATCATAGTTTAATTTTAATTAAAATTCAGATAATTTCAAGATTGGGAAAAATTTTTATAAAAATTTCATATAAATTGTTTTGGAAAATATAGTACATTTCTGAAATAAGTTGACACTCTGCCTAAGCAATGCGCATCATGCTCCGAAGTATTGCCTAAGACGCTGGTGCGTTTTCATTAAAGGTGATTATCGGTTTAATAAAAACTAATCTTGAGATGAATCTTTGATAGAATGATTGTAAACCATCTTGTTCTAGGACCAAGGTTACCTGTACTATTTGAGGATACAAAACCAATTTTTAATAAGGTTCGCGTCATACAAAACGACATCATTATCTAAATCGACCATTTTTGGTAACATATTCGCAATCTAGGAAAACTGCTTTCATTAGGGGGGGGGGGGGGCCAACAAAAAAAATTTTTGTACTAACGTAAGTCTTTTTTATGCTTCTCAATTACAGCTAAGCTACACTTTAGAATGAAAAAACATTTTTTTAGGTATTTTTGATTCACCTCTTCAAACAACTCAATATTTCTTGGTGATTTTATAGCAGCAAAACATGCTTTTTTTCAGATGAATTTTGAAAGATGTAAAAAAAACTAATGATTCAGAAGTAGGACCTGCTAATTAGACAAATGATGCCTTTTCTTCTTATTTCTTTTTAAAAAAGACTTAAGCTTAAGTCCAGCTTAAGTATTTTAAGGGAGTTTTGATCTTAATTCATATATGATCCATAGAAACCAAAAAAAACAAAAAATTTCCCCTAAAACCAAAAAAGATCCGCACTCTGAAGAAAAAATCCTTCAAAATTCGAAATGATTAATTGATGAGAAAAAAAATTAAATTGATAACAAAAAAAAAAATAACCTAAGATTGTACCTAAATAACGGAACATCGTTACAAAATGCTGGAACTGAATAAAACGGAATAGAACGTTCTAAAACACGGAGATGTCCGCATACTACCTTTTAACGGAGTGAAAATTTAAGTACAGAACAATTTCACGGAATTTTTAATTTTTTTTTATTTAAATAACAAAGAATTTGACATCGAGGTTTTTACAATATACCCAAATGTTAGATATATCATTGAATATAAGATAGAACTAAGGGTGCCCGTATCCAATTTCAAATTCTCCATGGCGATATCAAAGAGATATCCCGAGAACAAAATTAAGTAAATTTGCTTATAAACAGAAGAAGAATATTAAAAATCGATGATTCTCGTAAGTGTTTGTGAGATTTTTCTAAGAAAAAAGATCAAAAATAAATCGTTGCGAATCTTTGAGAGAAAACGAAAGGACTTAAGATAAGGTGACTTGACTTTTGGGACCCTCACGAACAATATGAAGACTATTATCTCTTTAAGTGAGACCATGCAAATGAAACACTAACAGACTTGTGATCAGTATTGAAAATATCAGTATCAGTCAGTATCAGTATTAAGGGCAATAAGTAACAGTCAGTATCAGTACTAAGACCATCAGTATCAGTCAGTATTCAGTATTCTTTTACGGAATCAGTATCGAGAAAATCAGTATCAGTATTTAGCCGATCAGTATTTCCATCAGTAAAAAAACATTTTACACATGATATAATATTACCTTCTCTGTATACAGAGCCCTCTCAAGTGAACCCCTTAAAGAAATGGAAACGAATAAGCAAAACTTGACCTGATAAAAGAAAGGAATTTAATTTTAACGTGCTTAACGTTGTTTTTATACTATTCGTAGTTAATTTATTAATATAAAATACATCATTTCATTCTATTAAGGGATTATTAAAGGAAAATATTAAAAAGAAGACCGATAAATAATAAAAGACTCACCCCGAAAAAAAATAATTTTCTCAAACAAAAGCGGTTTTACTAAAAAAATATTTCAATTGACAAAAACAACAACAAGGGATTGTATAGAATAAAGCAATAGTTTCTCCAAATTAAATTTTTTTAATATTCTAAATTTTTTTCTTTAAAATCTTACTTATTCGACTCAAATTATCTAAAAAAGTATAAAAAATAAAATTTTCAGTATTAAACAGTATTACTGAAATACTGATTTTACACTCTATTCAGTATCAGTATTTTTACAATCAGTATCAGTAACAGTATCAGTAATACTGAATACTGAAATTTACTGATACTGATCAGTAAAATACTGACAGTATCACAACTCTGAACACTAATATCATAATAAAGTCAACTTTAGTCGTTTTAAGCTCCTAATCAAAATTAAAGCCGAATTTTCCTATTTACTGTGACGATTCCTTTCAAAAAACATTTGTATCAAATGGATCAAAATTTATGATCATTTTTAAGGGATGAACAATTTGAATAAATCCTTGGCAAATTTTTTAATGATTCTCCAAAATACACAAACAATTAAAGGAGCCTGGAATGGTTAAGAAGAAAAAAAATACAGTATGAAGTAACTTATTAGCCCGTATCAAATGACAAAATCCATAGTGAAAAACACTACAAAATTTAAAAATATTTATTGAAGAAAAATATAACAAAAAATAATTTACACCTAAATTTAAAGTTAAAAATTTTAATTTGAAACAGATTTTAACTTTTTTAAAATTTCCATTTCCATGTCTTCAAAACTTTTTGAAGAGTCAAAATTAACAAAATCATCAACAACTGGTTGTTCAAACGATTTTGGACTAGTTGATTTTTCTTTCTCATTATCTTTGCTCTCAGTAGCAATATCACCAAGTATTTTTAAACTTAAACCATATTTTTCATTCAAACTACCTTGGTCATTGTAGCACCTTATTGCCGAGTCCTTATTTTTATACTCCAAAATGGCTGATTTTTTGCTAACAACCAGAACTTCAATATCTCCATATTTTGAGAATAAATGCTCGAGTAAATTTTGGTCTAACTTTATCGTTTCACTTTCTTTAGACCCAAGTGACCACGATATTTTAATCCGAGGAATCGTTTCTATTTTTTTTTCTTTAGGCTTTTTAGGCTCTTCGTCACTTGATCTTTTTTTATCCAATCGAATTTGTTGATTTATAAAATTCATCTCTTCTTCAAGTAATTTACTTCCCTCTTTTCTAAGACGATCAACTTCTTTTTGTAACCATTGTTCTTCTTTTGTTTTCTTGTACTCCTCGGTTTTTTTGACAAATTTTTCTTGCGCAGCCGCTTCTCTTCGTTCTAAGTCTTCCTTTAATTTACGTCTTTTTTCGTCTAATTGTTGATCACGTTTAGCTTTTTCACGTTTTTGACGTCTAACTGCATCGTAAGCAGCTCGAGCTGTCTTGTCTGCTAAGATCTCAAATGCTTTACCAAGCTCAACAAATCTTTGCTCAGCTTCTTCTTTGTTATTCGGATTTTTATCCGGATGAAGTTCGAGCGCTTTTTTACGATACGCTTTTTTTATTATTTCGATGGTACATTCTTCCTCTACGTCAAATAGTTTGTACAAATCAGTCTCCAAGAGTTTACTTTTAATTGCTTCACTCATTTTCAAGCAAAAATTATTAAATTTTGAATATTTGAAATTATTTTTAAATGGTACATGTTTACTTATGTAGAAAAGAATAAAGCAATACAAATTGTCTGCGCATAAGAATTTCTGTTTTTAATGAAATTTTTAGTGTATTGACTTGCTGCACATCCTCTTTCGGTACCCTTGTTATAAGTCACTAAGACTCACAATCCTTATTATTGCCTGAAAATGTGTGTACATTATTATAATTTATTGATGATATTCTCCGCTTTCCGTTCTCATTACACAACTTTGGTTATTTTGAACAGTACTCTTCATCATACCAACTGGCATTAACTGATAAATTACGATGTTTTTTGGAGCCAAAAAAGAGTTGGAAGGGATTGAAATTCTCCCTCATCAAGTATATAGTTCAGACCTTTCCCCTTCTGATTATCATTCTTTTCGCTCTACCGCTCATTTCCTTAGAGGACGGAATTTTACTAACCAAGACCAAGTTAAAGCTGGGTGCCTTGAGTTTTTTAGCTCCAAAGCCAGGAATGGTACAAGAGAGGTATCGAATTGCTTTAGAGGGGTCGTGGCCGAGTGGGTAAAACAACAGCATTCGCAGCTAGTGGCATGAGTTCAAATCCTGGTCGAGTCAAAAAAATGTAACGTTTAGAAAAAAATAATAATGGAAATGAATAAGTGTCATTAGTGTTGTGCTGCTGGGAAACGATCCGACTAGAATCATCGACTAGTCATTCTCTAGATGGCCTGATACTAGAACAACTTTGAAAATCATCGTATTGGGACTCGCGAGTCGCTGTGACTTAAAATAAGGGCTTCGAAAGATGCAAATGTAGCGAGTATAAAAAAATTCTGTCATGGCCTACCCGGCTAAGAAGTCTAATCAGCTTCTGCAGCTAATAAAGTCTAGGATTGTTCTACTAGATGTTAGATCTGCACAGAAAAAGTACTACTACTACTACTACTACTACTACTCAATTATGGATGGTTAAAGACCATTAAACATAATGATGTATATTTTGAAGATTAGATGTTTACCTTTTTTTTTATTTTAACAAAATTTGATAAAATTCGCATCGTTTACATCTATCTTTCAAACTCGACATATTCAATAATTTAAGTCTAGTGTTGAAATCCATGTTCTTGATAGACGGCAGGAATATCGTAGCTCTTCTCATAAATT
Organism: Brachionus rubens; assembly: GCA_022207745.1. NCBI lineage: Eukaryota > Metazoa > Rotifera > Eurotatoria > Ploima > Brachionidae > Brachionus > Brachionus rubens. The sequence continues at coordinate 3,651,931 of JAJVHD010000009.1, read as the reverse complement.
TTTGCAACTCGTTGATATCTTTTACAAGGTACAGACACCAAGATTTGACAGCATACTCAAGACGAGGCATGACAAGCGAGGTATAAAGTAACCTCAATGTTTCAAAATTTAATTTCCTTAAGCTTTTAGCTATCATACGCTTCTCCGACTTACACTGAATCTTACTTGATTGTACCATTATAAATCGTTTTGAACATAATTCCCAAGATCTTTTTCTAACTCTATTTTTGACATGGCCTGCGTCCCATATTTGTTGTATGTTTTATATTCGAATTTCATTCGCTTTGACTTTTAACCATAGCTAGAATCTTTGTATTATCAGCATATTTCTCACACAAATTTATCAGACAATCTGACATGTTGTTTACAAAAATAAGAAACAAAAGAGGAAAATCAATTAAAAATCAATAAGTTAAAGAAATTTTAAATTTTGAACCAAAAAATCTTTTCACAAAGAGCATGTTACTTCTCACAAGTCGAATTTTGTCGCTGAAAATCCCAACAATTAACTGATTTTTTGTATAATTTAAAAAATGTTTTATTATATAACTATATATCATACAAAAGTATTACAAAAATTTAAAATTCCTTCAACTTTTTGATTTTTTTTGGACCTTTTCGGCCACTAGTAAACAAAAAAAAACAAAATCAAAAAAATCAAAAAACTGTACAGAATTCTATCTAATTTTAGGAAGATACTTGAAAATATTTTTTTCTATAGTTTACTTGGGGTTGATGGGTAAATAAAATGAAAAAATAAAGAATGTTTTTTCTTGGACACTTTAGACCCTAGAGTCTGAAAACATTATCTTGGTAGCCCCCTAAAAAATTATCTTTCCGAGGTTTTCGTATATGAAGATAACGAATTTAAGGTCAAAAATCACTTTTGAAAAGATTTGTAATGTCGGAAACTTGACTATAAAATGAACGAAAACCAATCCAAAATGGTACCTTGGGTGTCCTGATAGGACCATTGACAAAGTGAAAACTTCGAAACATTATTAATATCAACTGCTTCCGGGTGTCTAAAAAAATCTACAGAGAAATTGATTGCCGAAAGTCTTTTGTCATTGATTCACAAAAAACTAACGGTTAAGGTTAAAAATTTCCCACAAATGAATGTGAAAAAAAAAACAAAAAAAGAAAACTTATTTTATTGATTCAGCTTTGGTTTAAGACAAACTATTTCCAGTTAATTGCCTTCTTTAACAATCAACTTAATTCAATCCAAAATTATGAGCAAAATAAAAATTTTTTTGCATTCAAGTATTTTTTGCAACTTATATAATAACAAAAAAATAAATAAATTATTACTAACAAGACCTTCTTTTTTTTAAAAAAAATAAAAATAATAAATTTATCTTAGCATTTTTTTTATTTTTTTGAAAAAATCTTACAAGGAACTTAACACCCAAAATAAAAAGAAATCATAAAAATTAAAAAAAAAAAACTTAGATGAATTCAAAAAAATGGAACAACGGCCAAATCAACGAGTCGATCCAAATTATCCACGTCGATTCTCATCTTATTTAAACGAATTTCTAATCAAATCAGAAAAGTATGTAGGTACACATGTAAAATTTATAGGCTTACGTTTGCCTAGTGTTATACTAGCCGATGTTATTCTTGCCAATAGCAATTATCTAATCGATTATCTAGACATGAAAATTTTACACGACATGAATCATATCCTAGTCTATCTAGTCTCAAAATTTATTTTTATGACTTTACTTTTTGGTTGTCTATTACTTTTTACTCTCACACCAAACAACGTTTTACGTATTTACAAAATAATCGGTCTTATATCACAACCTTTTTTGTTCTCCTATTTTTTAAGTCTACTTCCGACAAACGAAATTTTAATTCATTCAATTAAAATCCCTCGCTTAATTTTAGTAACCCTTTTGTACACAATCATACTTTCATTAACTTCATACTTTTATTATGAAATATATTACAAATTTTTAATCGATAAATATGAGATCCATCGGTATTATCAATTGTACAATGATCGTGGTGAAGAATCCCATTTTTTAGAGTTGTTAACAAACAATGGATACAAAAATTTACCTTATTTAATTCGTGTTGATCATGAAGTACAAGGTCGTTTAAACGAACTTGACCATTTTTTAAACGAAACAAACCATATATTCGATCCAAACAACCGAGTCCAAAACAATTTTAGACGTTTTTTCATTTTCTCATTTTATTTATTGTCGTTTATTTTTAACGATTTATCTGTTAAAGAAAATAGAGATGAACGTCTCAATTTCATATCGCTTGGGTACTTGTCCCTTCTTTTTTATGACCTAATGACAAATTTAGATCAAATGTTGTTAAGACTTTTGCTCAGAATCAAAATTTTAGCTCGTCTAATAACCCAAGAAGGGTTTCAACATTTCTTATCATTTTCTTGGTTTGAACGTTTCAGGGTACCGTTCATGCTCAAGTCATATTTTTTTGTCAAAATTTTAATTTTCACTCTAAACTTTATGTTCTACAGTGATTATTATTGCGCGTTCGATGAACAAATACGACTCGATAACTCACACGAAAAGAACTCGTTATTCTTTTACATTAAATCATTATTTATTAGAAAGTCGGAAACAGACTTGAATGAAACTCACGAAAATTACATGTTTACAACAATTTATTCTCAATTTATTTCCTTATTTTACCAGCCTAATATTCAATACGAATCAATCGATACTCGACTAGTGAGTAAACTTAATGTTTATACAAAATTTTTGATCCTTAATCAAACTTGTACAATGATCTCAATTTTATGCACTACAATTGTTATATCTTACAAATTTCATTTGATTGGTCTAGGGTTGAAAAAATTGATTAAATTGGAGTACAGAAGTGCGGCTAGTGATAATCCAGATGACATTCGTAATGTCGGTGAAGTTGCTGCAATACTTTTTTTTCTCCTAAGTTTACAATCAAGTATTACTACGTTGAGTGGTCAAGAAAGAATTGAAAAATTTTATAGAAATTATTCGTTGTTATTCATTGCTGTTTTACATTATTTTCATAGCACTGTAGATTACAAGTTAAATGTTTTAGGAACTTCACCGGGATTACCGAACAATAAAAATCAACACTCAAGAACACTAATTATAAGCGCATTTATGATTCTAATACCAGGTCTTATAGTATTTTTTATATGGAAATGGTTCTCTGTATCGACTTGGTTATTGTCTACTACTGCGTTTAATGTAGAGTTGATAGTCAAAATGTTGGTTTCTTTGATGCTTTACTTGTTGTACACAATTGACTCTCGAAGGGTTTCAAATTTTGAAAATGAATCGAAAAAAAATGAAGACACCGAAGAAAAATATGGTATGTTTGACAGATTTGATGATTATATTTATTACATTAGAGCGTTTGGACACGTATTTGAGTTTATAGTTGCAATATTTTTGTTCATTAACGGTGGTTATGTTCTTGTATTTGAATCGTATGGTGTTGTTAGAGCACTTATGATGTGTATACATGCTTATTTTCATATATGGTGTCAAGCATCAAAAGGTTGGAAATCGTTTATACATCGACGTCTAGCGATGCAAAAGTTTAAAAATTTTCCAAAATTTAATAAAAATTCGTTCTTAACAGAAATGAAGAAAAAATATCCTGATAAAAATGAAAATCAATTTGAACAAGAATATGAAGAGAAACGTATTGATAAATGTAGTATTTGTTGGGATGAAATAAAAAATCAAGGCGCTTTGATTATGAAATGTGATCATATATTTCATTATAGATGTGCTAGACGATGGCTGTATCAAGAAACAAAATGTCCCATGTGTAAAAAAGATGCATTCACTGGTGAAGCTGAATAATTGTTTAAAATTGTTTTTTTTAAAGCATTTTTATTTTTTATAAAAAAAATATTTTAGAATTTTTTTTGTTTTTGTTGTTGTAAGTTTTGGTAAGAAGGATTATGTTTAAGAAAACATATTACTGTTTAAAAAACCTCATAGTTAAATCAACTATAAAGTATAATGTTCGGTGTAATATTTCCAAAAGTACTAAAAAAATTTTTTTTTTAGTTTTTTTTTTATTGAATTTACCTTTGAAATAAAGAATTTAAAATACAATTTAATCTTCTCATATGATGCACCTATAAATATAATTTAAGGATAGCTGACAACAAAATGCTCTTGGAGCGATCTAAACGACCGAATGTGTCCAAACATGAGAGGGGGAATATGTACAAAACCTTTATGATACCTTTATTTGCGACATGTCGCAAATAAAGGAGGCATAATTCAGAAATTTCATCAATTTTCGCTATCTACGACATGTCATAGATTTAAAAAAAAAAACAGTGTTCGTTCATACAGAACATGTCGTAAATAAAGGATATCCTTTATTTGCGACATGTCCTAAATATCGAGCTTTTACGTTATAATTATAAATTATTTTTTGTTAAGTTGAAGGTAAGATTATCTTCAAAATTCTTATTTTTTTCTAATTGAATTCTTATCTAGGCGTATTAAAAGATCTTGCCATAATTCTTTATTAATCTTATACTTTTTCTTGAGTTTTGAAATTCTTGAGTTCACTTAAAAGAACTTGTTAAGATCTTTACCGTTCTTGAATCTCTACTATACCAGGACTTATTAAGATCTTGAAGAAGAACTTTACCAAGAACCAAATCAAGATCTAATTAAGATTCTTAAAAAGAACTGCTATCGAATTGTTTCCTGGGAAAATTTTGGTAACAAAAATTTGTCCAAAATTTTAAAATTCAAAAAATGTTTAGAATTTAATATTTTTAGAGCTTTTTGCTTGACCATTTGGAAGGAAAAATTTTTCTTACCAAAATTATCTGAAAACAAAAGTGTATTTTCAAAAATCAAAATAAACAATGGCCAGATTTTTGATCAAAAAAGAAGCAATCATTATAAGATTATTTGAGTTTTGAGTTGAACAATTACGAAGAATTTGTTATTGGTGCATTTGCTCAACTTACATTCAAGTTATCACAAAAATGAATAATTGGACAGTTTACCAAGTATAAAAAAGCATATTTATACTTTGTTAACTGCCCAATCAATTATCGTAATCTGCAACTCCGAAAACTCAAGATTAGCCTGTTTTTCTTGAGGCAAAAATTCGATTTCAATTTACTGTAAAACCACTGTAATTGGAACTCGACCATCAAGCAGTAATAATTCATTAATATTACATTGAAATTCCATTAATGTAATATAGGGTTCGTACTTTTACACTAAACTGAAATCGACTAGGTCCGGTACGGGTACGGAAAGAATTTAATTCGGTCGAAATGCAGCACTTTAATCAGGTAAGAATCAATTTTAACAAAGTTTCAATTAACCAAAGATTTCTTCGAATAGTCAAATAATGATTTTCTTATTCAAAGACATTTTTGACTGCGCTTTCAAATTTTAGTCAAAGCGGAATATTGCAAAATAAAATGTAACTTTAAGTTTGAATTTCAAAATTTAAATTTTATCTCAACTCATTAAATGATTTTGATACAAAATTAAACAAACTTAATCGGTTCTAGATTACAAATACAGATTTAGAAACAAACAAACAAAATGGAACAAGTAAACTACTTTCTTACTCAAGCTGTTCTGGATTAAGCAGTTGACTTTTTTTTTTTCATTTTTTAAGCAAAAAATATTCTTCAAAGAACATTCAAAACTAAATCTATTCGATTTAAACGACGAAAATCCTTTAGATTTGGTCAAAAAATTTCGACTCAAACTCGTTGTCAATTCGAACACTTACGGATACGTAGCAAGTGGATACAAAAATGGTAAAATTATAAAAACAAACAAAATATTTATTTAAGTTAACAATTCAATCTTTACAAAAAAAAAGTAATTAAAATATTTTCGATTGAAACACTCGAGTTGGCATCAAGTGAAACAAAACCACAACATTTGGCTATCATTAATTTAGATCAAAATCAACAAGTTTTACACTTGGAACTCAATCATGATCATAAAAATTTAATAGCTTTATGCATACGTTTAAATACAAAACAAGACTTTGAATATTTTGTGAATGTTTATTCAATTGAAAGTGTTAATTTTGAGCTCAAAAACGCTCAACAAGTACTTTTTATTAAAATTTTTCGTTCTTAATCCTACTAGTTTGAGAAATACTTAATTTTTTTGTATCGGATGCAGCTGAAGGTGTGTAACCCAAAAAGGGCTTGTTCGATTTGTGCAAATAGTCTTTGAACGTAGGACTTTTTGTTCGATTCATCAGGTCCAAATACTTTGGCTTAATCTTTGTAAAATCAATCATTTTTGGGCCATCTTGATTTTTATGACTTTCTTGTTCAACACTTTCTTCTGATTCGCTTTGATTAATTACAATCGAAATCGGATCGTTTGCTTTTATCTCTGGTGTAGTGACATCTTGGGATTTTTCAATACTCTCTGCTTGAGAAGCTATTCGATTTATTTTCTTATAAAAACAGAACAATTTTTTATAAATTAGAATAATTATTGCTAAACCCAAGAGGAGACCTGTTAAAAAAAATGAAATTATTATGAACAATGCTGTTTTGATTTGAATACGTTTTGAGAACATCTTTGATAAATAATGAAACTTGAACTCGTTCAAAAAAATGATTTTTGTTCGTCTTGAAAATGGGTCAAACCCTATTGCGTAAAAAACAAAAAAAAGAATTTTCTCGAACTAGTTTTCAAGATCTTAAAGATAAGAAAATTTTTAAATGATTTTTTTTTAAGTCACCAGCTTGTCTTAATTCAATCGCTTTGGATAAAGATAATGTTCGTATAGAGGATTTTAGTGCTTCATCGTCTGAACCAGATACGATTGCACTTTGTAAATCGAATGGCCAAGTTCAAATTATTAAAAATCTTAGTGCTAAAGATTACAAAATTGTTTGTAAAGATTTAAATGCTTGTTGCAGTAAGAAAATTATTTTTTGTTTTGAGCATTTGTTTGAGACCATTTTTTTGTTAAAGTTTGTTGGAGTCCAAAGGGTGTTAATGTAGCAATTTGTACACGAGATCGTTTTTTGAGTATTTTTGGACTTGAATTGGAACTTAAATTTAGTTATCAATGCTTACAAGATGATTTAGAACGTAAGTATAATTCAAGCTTAATTGTTTTAATCGAACTCATGTTTTGTTGTAGCCTTGAATATGACTTGGTTGACCAAGAAACAATTTCTTGTATCTTATAGAGATAATGATCGAAATCCTTATGTATTTTTTCATGAGATAACAACCAATAAAGTAAAAATTCAAAACCCTAACTGATAGGTTTAAATTTTGTAATTTTTGTTTCCTAGGAAACAAAAAAAGATCAATTTTTGGCTCAAGATTTTCAAGGTGTTGTTTATTTTACCGGTTCACCTGAAGATATGGAAAATTTTTCAGTTCGTTTTATGAATTTGGAAAAATTGTAATTTTTTCAAAATTTATACAAATCCTGCTCGAATAGTCTTAATATTTTTATTTAAAGTAATTTGATATTGTGTACATACTCAGGAAATGCAGACATTGGTATTCTACAGAAACAAAACGAAGTGGGTTTATTTTGTATCATCTTTAGTCTCTAAAATTGAGACTTTTTCATAGAATAATTTTTCACATTTTTCTCAATTTAAATTTATATTCCTATTCTGTTATCAAGCATAAATTTTTTCACAATTAACATACAAATTTGCTGAATTACATTCTAAATGCTTACAAACATATGTTAATTTTTAACTGCTCCTCGTACTGGAAATACTTCTCCTGGAGCTTCCAGTATGGGAGCTTATTGAACTGGAACTACATTTAATGAAGCTTTCTCTCATGGAGCTTTTAGTCCCTGAGCTACTTTTACTGAAAATACTTCCACTGGAGCTTCCAGTATCGGAGCTACTTGTACACGAACTATATATTCTGCTGCTCCTCGTACTGGAAATACTTCTAGTGCAGCTTCTTTTACTGATGATTCAAGTATCGGAGCAACTAGTACAGGAGCTAGATGTTTTTCTGCTTCCAGTACCTTAGTTGCAGTTACTTTAGTTGCTTAGAAGTTCTTGTGATAGTCGTATTGGAGCTCGAGTTCTAGAATCTTCAGGAGAAGAAGATCCACAGGAAGTATCTTTTGTAAAAGGAGCTACAGTACATGTAATTTGTACTCTTAAATTTGTATATTCATTAGCCATAAGTATGTTTATCAGACTTGTGTATGTTTAATAGTATCGTGTATGTTTTTCAGCAATTTGTATGTTAAAACGGTAATGTATGCTGAGAATAAAACCATGTATGCTGAAAAGATTTTAATGTAAGTTGAGGATATTTTTATGTATGTTAGTACAACAATCCATCTCATGAAATTCTCTTTAACGGAGATCTCACTTAGACTTAATGAGAAACTATAGGATCAGATTTTTATTTTTCTCTTATGATCTCGTAGTCAGCTTATATCAGCTGGTATCAGAAGATTTGATCGGTTCGGTATCATCTACTTTCAGCTCCGATAATATCATGTGACAAGTAAATTACCGGAACTGTATTTACAATCTTAAGTCATAATCAAAAGTGTTTCTATAAAAACTCACCCTCGAGTATTTGAATCACCTTTTTAGAAATAAGATAAACCAGGTAACTAAAGGTCTTTGATGCAATTTCGGTAATTTTACATGGGCTGATCCTGATCCTCACATATTAAATACTTCTTGCCAGAAGCGACTTTCAAAAAAAAAAAGAGCTCCTTAATTAGTCTCTTTGATACCACGAAAGACTAAAAGGTGTAAAACTCCAAACAGAGTTGACTTTTTGTGGTGCTAGAGTGGTTAATAAGTTTTTTTAAGTGAGTAATTCAATCTAAAGATAGATGAAAAATATTCCCTCGGAAGAATAGGTGTTTTCGGAATTATTATGAAAATTTAAAATTCTGAACCTCAAATTGTCCTTCTAGTACAAATAACATTATAAGAGACTATATTTCCATTTTTTTCGGAGAAATTACGAAAAAACTAACTGATATCATAATTTTCATGATGAAAAATGTATTAGAAAAGGGTAAAGTCTTCGGTGCATTCCCATTGAAAAAAGGCATCTAGCTATTATTATTTCGTTTTACGTTCAAAATCTTGTGTCATGTATAAAATTTATCGTCTTTCTGGAAATGTATCATTCTTTTCAAAATTTAGGTAATAAACTACTGCACGGCAAAAAAAGGCGTACCGTACCTCGGACCGGAGCATACCATACCATCCAACCGTACCGTACCAGTCTACCGTAGAATAAAAATTAAAAAAAAACATAGGTCCTTCATTTTTAGTTAAAATTGCAAAATTTCAAAACACGGTACGGTGTTACGGTTGGATAGTACGGGGTACGCCTTTGTTTCAAGAGCCGTGTAGTATTATTCGTCCGAGGAGGGGGTTTCAATTTTCGTGTTCTTTGAAAAATTGTAATTAACGGCTTTTTCGGTTAAAATTTGAATAAAAAGTCCGTAAAATTTTTTCATATTCGGGCAAAAGGTCCTTTTTAATTAACCTCGTTAATAAGACCCTCGATAATTTGGAATCCTCTCTTAACCGACATTTCTTACACGACCGACATATCGACCTTTTTTCTTACACATCTTAATGTAATATTTTCCATTGGATTCCGTCTCAATAATCCGACATTTCGCTAAATCGACAGAAAAATAAATCAAAAATAAAGAAATTGATCTCTTTATGTAAAATAGCATTTAATTTTGTTTATTTTTGAAGAATTATGATTTATTGTATTTGGAAGACTTTAGACCAACATTACCAATGACTGCAAACGATGATGAAGTAACTCCTATCGGTCTCGATATAAGTTTAAACACAAAAAAGGAAGTCAATTTTGAAACTTACGGAAAGCAACCACCAAGTCCTTTAGTTCTTTGTCTTAGTGACACAGGTTATTTATCGACATTTTACGTGGTTAACATGGACATGAAAAATTCATCTGTTTGTGAACCAGCTAAAAAATTAGAATACAAAAAAATCGAAGTTCCAAAATCTCAACAAGCCTTTAACTTACCTCCATCTCAACCTCAATTACAATTCGGACAACAAAGTTCTTTAAACGGGTCTATTTTTCAAACACCGAAACCTGGATTTAGTCAAACTGATTTGTTCAAACCCCCTACAGTCGAACAAAAAACATTCGTGCCTCCAGCTCAAGAGAAATCGTCTCTCATTCCTTCGAAACCTGTAGATACACTTCCTAAAAGCGTATCTCAACCTGTTTTTAATATAACCCCACTTCCGCAACAAACCGCGCCGGTGAATACTCAGACAAACTTTACCTTACCGTCTAATATACCAATTCAAAATCAACCTGTCAAGACTGATCAATCTTTTTCGCCAATCATTCCTCAAGCACCGTTATCATTTGGACCTAAGGTCGAAGTAAAAGCACCGTCTCCTCAAGTTCCAATACAACAAGTTCAGGTTTCTGAACCCCCTAAACAACAACAAGTGACTAAAATTGTTGTAAATAAACCAGAAATTGATTTATCCGATGATATTTTGGGACTTTTTAACAAAGAAATTGAAGAGTTTAAACAAAGCGTTGGAAAGCTATTCAGCGGCAAAGACTTATCAAAACATCTTGTTGACCTAAAAATAATCAAAAAAACTAAAGAAAGCAAAGAAACGTTCGATAAATTAAACGATGAAATGAAACAATTTGACGAGGATTGTTCAAATTTAAGAACAAATGTTTTAGAAGACTTTCATAATTTGGAAAAATTGAGAATCCTTAAGTTCAATATTGAAGAAAAAAAATCAATTAGTCTTCTTAATCAATTCGATCAAGATCCGTTTACAAAGTCAAGATACGAAAATGTAAGAAAACTTTATGCTCATCTATGTCGCGAGGTTCCTAACTTGAAAAGTTATCTTGATCTACAAAATAAACGTAAACAAGAGTATTCGATGAACATGCACCCATTTAGCGGGGTCTATGATGGAATTAGACTTATTGACAAGAACATAAACGAGAATACTCGACGTTTGAACAAACTTTTGGAGCAAATTAAATCAGCTCGACTTGGTCGAAATGTTCTTAACGATTTAAATTCGCCTCGAGCTAAAGGTGAACGGAAAATTGATGATGAAAATTTGATTGCAAAAACTCCATCGAAATCGATTTTGGATCGATTCAAAAAGAAAGGAGACATTAGTTTATTGAGTGGTAAAATGTCGGGACTTGAAATTGAAGACCAAGAAATTAAAAAAAAATGTGAAAAAATTTGTAAACTCAATTCAAAATTGTATGAAATTTTACGCAAACGAAAACAAGTTCCCAATCAAACGATAAACTTTGGACGACTTGAAACAATTACTTCGAAGTACACTGAGTCCAAGTCAACGCAAGTTGTGTTGACTGATACCAGTTTTTTACACTTGAATCAACAATCTCCTAATGTCAGTCGTGTTCAATCGGAGACACCGGGACCTCAACAAAAGACTTTTCAACAGGTAACACAACCAACTGTTCAATCTCCTTTAGTACAACAGCAACAACCTAAGCCGGTACCAGTTCAAGTTCAACCTCAACAACCGTTACAATTTCAAACACCCCCACAGCAAAAACAACAACCGCAATTTTTCCCTCAAAAAGAGACTGAACCAAAACCGACATTTGGTACAAGTACCCCCGGTCCGACACAAACTGGACAGTTGTTTAACATACCATCTCCAGCTCCTATTAAATCATCTACAAACTTGTTTGCTCCTCAACAACAAGTACCAACTGTTCAAAAAAGCCTGTTTTCAGACGCAGCTAAACAAACAGAAACTAAAATCGAACCGCCTAAACCTGTTCATCCAAGTCCAAGTTTATTTAATTTAGTGTCTAAACCAGTTGAACCGGTAGTTCAAACTTTGCCTAAATCTGCTTCAAATGTTTTCCCAACGACTGAAAACAAATCATCGTTTGCGTTTAATTTGAAACCATTGGATAAACCAGTTACTGAGTCTAAACAAGAGACAACTGATTCAAAGCCTTCGTTCTCGCTTGGTTCGCTTAATAAACCGGTTGAAGCACCTAAAAAGGAAGTTGATAAAAAAGAAGAGACCAAGCCAGTTGAAAATAAGTCGACGTTTTCGTTTAATCTTGGAGGTAGTAAACCGGTTACTCTTCCTGAGAAACCAACTGGAACTAATTTATTCGGGTTTGGAACTCAAGTATCAGAGACCGAAAAGAAAGCTGAGCCTGTTAAAGATGACAAAAAAACACAGGAGACTAAAGAGGTTCCAAAAGAGGAAAAAAAAGTCGAAGAGAAAAAGGAAGAAAAACCGTCTTTATTCGGAAATTTAACAAGTCAGACACCAATTTTTGGGCAATCGAAACCTGGTAGCTTTTCATTTGGTACTGGACAAAGTCAAACTCCAGCTACTCAACCTGGTACCACACAAGCTGCGGCTACACAACCTTCAGCAGCTCAACCTGCTACCTCTCAAACTGTTACTGCTCAGCCTTCGGTACCACAAACTGGAGGACCTAAACCTAATTTTTCGTTTGGAGCCACCCAATCGACCGGAATCACAGGTTTTGGTGTAAACTTCGGTGCGACTAAAACTGAAACTCCTAAACCTGATGAAAAAAAAATTGAAATCAAACTTCCTGAGCCCGATAAACAACAAGAGAAACCGGTTGAAACTCCAAAGCCAGAGCAAAAGACGGAAGAAAAATCTGCCGAATCAGCAAAACATGCAGTTCCAACAGCTCCTTTATTTGGAGGAAGTTCATTCGGCGGTTTTAATCTTACAAAACAAAATGAACCACCAAAACCAACAGAAACACCTAAATCAGGTGAAATTGTAAATCCATTTGGTCAAATAGTTACTCAAAATCAAACTGTTGTTCAACCTCCGACTGAAACTAAACCTCTTTTTGGATCGACCGGATTCGGTCAATCGACTCAACCTCCAGCTGGAAATGTATTATTCGGAGCACAAAAAACAGAAAGTAAACAACCAGCCCCTACTTTTGGAACAAATAGTAGTTTTTCATTTACAAATAATTCAACACCAGCAGCAGTAAATCCATTTGCAGTGATTGCTACTCAAAAACAAGCTCAACCAACTGAGACTGACGCTGATATGGACTCTTCAGTTCCAACTTCAGGTTCATCTGGGCTTTCATTTGGAGGTTTCGGTTTGGGTTCAAACAAACCAATAAATGAACCGACGAAAAATGTTTTTGGTGGATCGATGTTTGGGTCAACGGCTGCACAAGAGACTCCTAAATCACCATTCGGCGGGGCAAGTTTAATAAAAACAGCGACTTTTTCAGCTACTCAACCAGCTCCAAGTGGATTCGGCACGTCAACAACAGGCTTTGGATCTTCAAATCAACAAACATCGAACAATGGAAGCCTGTTTGGCTCATTTACAACACCAACTAAACCTTCTTTCGGTGCACCACCTGCGTTTGGAGCCGCACCTGCATTTGGAGCAGCTCCTACATTTGGAAGTCCACCAGCATTTGGACAAGCACCGGCGTTTGGGGCAGCACCAACATTTGGAGGCGGCACTTCATTCGGAGGAAGTTCTGGATTCGGAGCAGCAGCATCGTCGTAAGAATTTTTTAATCGAAACTTCTTCGAAGGTTTTTATTATTTTGAATTTTAAAGTGCTCCAACTTTTGGAGCTTTAGCAAGTGGTAATCAACCAACATTCGGCGGATTTGGACAAAATTCATCTAATGCACAAACTGGTTTTGGAGCGTTGGCAGCTCAGTCTCAAAATCAAGGATCACTTTTTAGCTCTTTCAATAGTAAGCAAAATTAAAGCAATTTTTTTCATAATTTCGATTAAAATTTTTATTTCCAAAAAGATAATTCAGGCGGCTTTACAAGTCCAAATGGTTCATCGTTTACTAGTTATAGAAAGTGAGAATATTATAAATCGAATCGATTCGAAATAATCACATCTTAATTTTTACTTAGAAATTCTGAATTTAATTTTTATAATTTTGAAATATATTTTTTTTTGACCTTAAACAAAAACTTAAAAAATTTAATTTAATCAATTTTTCTGAATAAATGAAATTAAATAATAAAATTTTTTTACTCCTCTTTTTTTCTTGTACATTAATTTACATCGTTTTTTCATCGTGTTTTAGCCACTTGGCTATTTTCTGAGAATAACAGACTGTATAAATGAATTGTCTTGCCTTGACCAGATGTTTTTGATCTGCTTTCTAGTTCTTTTTACACTATCCGTGCTTCACAATCGTGCAACAGAACTGAAACAGGAGAATAATCAAAAATTTTACCTTCAGATATTTTCAATTTTTCAAAAACTGTCTCAGTAGACGAGTCGATTGGACCAAAATTAGTCTTTGACTCTCAACATCTCTTGGCTTGCTAACAAGATGTTACACTGGTTCGCCGTAATATTGAAAGTAACGCATTTTGTTTTTTTTGATGTCTATTGGAAATCCGGTCCGTTCTGCTTCTACTTTGACACAATTTAACTGGATAATCGAGGTCGTTATTAATAACAATTTAGAACAGATATGGTACCAGAACGTCGCCTTGGAATACACCTGTGCTATATGTTAAAATAGTCTCAGAGTTTTCCATCTACAAACACGGCTGCTTTTGATTTTTCGTGAATGTAGAAACTAGTTTCTGCGGAATTCAATGGTTTCTAATTACGGTGAAAGGACACGTCTTATTCACCGAATCAAAGATGTTAACCAACGGCAAATTTTTAGCCGTCACTCCCTCAATTAACCTCTTTAGAACACAAATAATTTCAATTGTTCAGCCACCTGATTCCTGCTTGATAGACTCGCAGTATAGACTCAATATTCGGACGGATTCGATTTAGAAAAAGTTGATAAACTGGTGTTATATCTCAAGCATTTGTATAACCTCTGAGGGCTCTTATGAGGCACGATAAGAGAATTATGCGACGTCTTTTCTGACACTTTTTAACATCGAATGATTCTATTTCATGAATCCCATTAACCGAAACAAGTGATGTTCAAAAAGTATGTTGAATATGCCGGTACGGATAGGTTTTCCAAGCCTAGGATATAAATTGTGGCGCTATTTTACTGGTTTAAAGATAAAAACGATTCTTAGGAAAATGTAAGGTTCAATTCGAAAGCGGTCTTCAAAAAAAAATCCTGGATTAGGTTTCGACTTCCTTTTGGAAGACCTGTTGCGTACTAAGGATCATTCTGTAATGTTACATTTTCGCGAGAATCAGTGTATAGAAAAAACACTCTGGTAGTATTTTGTTCGTTAAATACTCAATCCAGGTTAAGTTCAAGGTAAATGTAAACTAAAATTTTCGAAAATATTAAATCCTATTTGGGGTTTAGTCTTTATCGAGGGGAATAAAGTCTTTTTCAAAATTGATATAAAATGTCTTCGTTTTTCAATATTATCTTATCTAGTTGAAAGAAACTGCTTGAAAAAATAAGTCCTATGAACAATTTGAAACATTTAAAATCAAATTTTTTGAAATTATGAATTTTAAATTTAAAATTATTTTTCTTATTTTTATTCTAAATTCTGCTTCAGCCGAACCAAGCAAGCAGTTAAAACTAAATTCAAATTGGACAGTTACGAATCAAAATTTTAATTACAATATTCAAAATGTAACTGTACCAAACACCATACACACTGTTTTGTACAATGCTAAATTAATCGATGACCCTTTGTATCGATACAACGACTTAAATCAACGATATCTATCCAAAGATAACACTTGGGTGTACACTAATTATTTTTCTCTCAACTCAGACGATGTAAAGAGAGCTAAATCGATAGCTCTAGTCTTTGATTCAATCGATACTATATCCTCGGTCTATCTCAATAATATTCTTATCCTAAAAACATCGAATCAATTTGTTAAATACGAGGTTAATGATATTAAACCAATTTTGAATCAAAATGGTTGCGGATCGAATACTTTGGAGGTTAAATTTTTATCACCAGTGTCTGAAGCTATGACTGCAGCTAAAAGTTACCCGTATCGCATGCCACCGGAATGTCCTCCAGAAGTACAAAAAGGAGAGTGTCAAGTAAACATGTTACGAAAAAAACAATGTTCATTTTCATGGGACTGGGGTCCAGCTTTTCCCAACATCGGAATAAACGGTCAAGTTTACTTCAATTTTATCAATTCATTTGATTACGACTTTTCGGTGTCTGTTTACCAAAATAACAATAAAGACCTTGAAAATTGGGTTTTGGATTTTTTGATCCGTGTCAAAAAATCAGATGATAGTGTTCAATTGTTTAATATCGACATAGTTATTGATGAGATTGGTTTTAAATTTTCAAGTGTTCTAAAAGCTAATGATAGCGATGAAGAGTTTTATTTTAAAACAAATTTAAGTTCAAGTAAGTTGAAGTTATGGTGGCCTAATGGTTATGGAGACCAAAATATGTATGATTTAAAAGTTGAAGTTACGCTTGATACAGAAAGTATTGAAAAAAGTAAAAAAATTGGTTTTAGAAGTGTTGAACTGGTTCAAGAATTAACACCGTCTAAAAAAACTGAACATGGACTTAGATTTTATTTCAAAATTAATAACTTGGGAATATTTTTAAAGGTACTTTTATTTCTATTTTAAAAAATCTGTTAAGCCCAGACATATGAACCCATTAAGGTATTTGGTAGGTATGGGTTACTTGGAAAATTCAGGTTTTGGGTTCGATTAGGGCATGGTTTACAAATAAATTTTGAATTTCAGGTATGGGTCTGGGTTGGGTAACCCAAAAAATGGTTTAAGATGCTCAAAACCCAATTTTTTCCGAAAAAAAAATTAAAAAATCTATCCCAGACCCATACCTGAAATCCAAAATTTCTGGGTAACCCATACTCTACTTTAACCCTAAACCTAATTTTTTTGGGAAACTCATACTCACATGGCTTATAAATATAAGTTTTCTTCTGGATCTGGGTTTCCCGTGCCACTCAGAATAAAAATTACAAGAAGTTTACCAGACGAGTATCGAGTTTTTGTGATGTTTTTTTATTGACAAAAAATTGAAGGCCAACCCTCTCCTCCTCTTTTTAGTCTTTTTGACCTTTTTGCAGTCCGAATCAATTTACAATTTTTCTTGCGAAAAAGTCAACAAAAGGTTTCATTTGAGTTAAAAATACTTTTAATTCAGGTTTCAGTCACAGTAATCGGGCTAGTTTTTTCAAAAGAACGATCATGGGAAAAATTAAAGCCAATCAGATCCTAGGTCGATTTTTTACGTTGTTCTGCTCCTTAAAAGATTATTTGACAGTCTTAAGAGCCCTCGGCTGGCTATGTGAGCTTCCAAACGTTATCCATGATTCACATCGGTACACTAAAATCTTAAGATTAATTCATGGAATTCGATACCGATAACTGAATCAATCCATATATTTTTAGTTAGTTAAACTATATTATAGCTTAATAAATTTTAGATTTTAAGAACAAAATATATCGGAAAAAATTTTGGAATTTTTGGTGTAGAATTTGCCTATAAAGTCGGTTTTTCAAAAAAACTTAAAATGAAAACTCGATTTATGGGTCCTAAGTATCCTTTGAATTTTTTTATTTTGTTGAACTTGAGTCCGTATTTTAGTATTTTAGTTAAAAAAGTCCGTGTTCGTATTTTAGAGATAGCCTAAAAAGACGTCGACTACCCTGATAAATCATTGTTTAACAGTCTCTTCACTAAACTTGACACAGTTCTCTCACGCATTTTAACTCTAAAACAACTAGGTGTATTTTTGATCAAAAATTAACACGGGTGTATGTTTTCCAAGGGTCCGTCTAAACATCTAAGTCCAATTTTTTAATAACTTTAAATATTCAATCAAAATCAATTTTCGTCCAATCGGGACCCTAGTAACGTGTCTAGATTTATAGACGCTTATAAAAGGCATGAGTTTTTTTAGACATTTTTAGCGCATCTTAGTTGCTAGATAAAGGTCTTTAAACCGTCAAATAAGTAGCTATAGTCAAACATCTTTTATTTTACCTACTGTTCTAAGCGAATGACCTAACTTTCCTGAGAATATTTCAAGCAATTTCTAAAATCAACTTTAATTAAAATTTCAAAAGTCATTTCTATTTACGATCAGTCTCAAATCTCATTTTTTCTTTAAAGGGAAGTAATTGGATACCATCCGATGTGTTTCAAGAAAAAATAACAATTGAATATTTGAAACATTTATTTGAATCTGCCAAATTGGCTAATATGAATGTTCTTCGAGTATGGGGTGGTGGTATCTATGAATCAGATGATTTTTATAATTTAGCAAACGAATATGGTATTCTAATTTGGCAAGATTTTATGTTCGCATGTGGTGCTTATCCAACTAATTTTGAATATCTCGAAAATGTTCGACAAGAAGTTGTCTTCCAAGTGAATCGACTACGTCATCATCCGTCCATATTAATCTGGGCTGCAAATAACGAAAACGAAGCTGCTATATCAACAAACTGGTACGGTACAGACGTCAATAAAACACTTTATGCTAACGATTATAGAAAATTATACATCGAGACGATAAAACCTCTAGTCTTAAAATATGACTCATCCCGACCGTTTTTAAGTTCTTCTCCAACAAATGGTGCTGAATCAGAAATTGAAAATTGGCTCGCTAAAAATCCGTACGACCTTAACTACGGTGATGTACATTTTTATGACTATACCATCAACAGTTGGTTACCAGAGTCTTTCCCTTTGCCCCGTTTTCTATCCGAATTCGGAGTTCAATCATTACCAAGCTTTTCAACTCTGTCTAAAAGTTACACAAATTTACAAGACATGGATATTTTAAGTGATTTAAACGAGCATAGACAACATCACGGCAATGGTAACCATGAGATGATCCAAGAGATCAAACTCAATCTAAACATGCCCCAAGATGACGATAAAACAAAAAATTTTGTCAAACAAATTTATTTGACTCAACTAAATCAAGCTATGCATTTGACCAATGGTAATGAAAAATGTAGACGTTCTAGAAATTATTTTAATCAAACAAACGGTAACGGTTTGTGTTCGGGCACTATGTATTGGCAGTTCAATGATTTATGGGAAGCACCCACATGGGCATCAATCGAGTACGGAGGTAAATGGAAGTTAGCTCATTATTTTGTTAAAAGATCCTATTCAAAGTTACACTTATCCGCGGTGTTTAAGTCAAATAAAATTGATGTATACGCCATGTCAGATCACAGTGAACGACTCAAAAGTGAATTTGATGTGGACATATTTTCTTTTGAAAGCTTACAACCTAAATTTAGTAAAACTTATCAATTCGAAATCGATTCACAAACATCAGAACCTGTGGTCTCGATTAATCTAGAAGAAATTGAAAAGAGAACAGGGTGTTCAGTTAATGATTCTAAATCGTGTGTTCTTGTGTTAAGCTCAAGAGATAAATTATTCGATAACAATGAGTTCATTAACTTTTTGTTATTTAAAACAAGACTAGCTGATGTTAAAAATTTAAAAATTCCGAATTTAATGATTCAAAATGTTACAAAGTTGGAACAAGGCATGTTCGAAATTAATTTGTCAACTGATCAAGTTACTTTGTTCGTGGCGTTAGATATGAACACAACTGATTTTATAGGTGTTTTTTCTGATAATGGTTTTCATATGGTAAGTGCTAACAAAAAAGTCGTTTTCAAAACGAACAATTTGAGTGTTACTGAAAGCGATGTTAAAAGATATTTGACTGTTCATTCATTGATGAATACATACGAAGATACAAACAATGGTTATTTTAACAAAGTCAAGAAAGTGGTTAAGAAAATCAAGAATGTGTCATTTTTGGTTGATAAAGCTAAAAGCATTTTAAAATTTTTTATCTAAATTTTTGAAATTTTAAAAATTAACTTTAAAAATAGAATTAATTTTCTACTGATTTTCAGCTGATAAAAATTTGAAAGCTCTCGCAACGTAACATTGTTAAAGCTTTAGCGCCATTTTTGCTTAATAAAGTAATGACATAATTTTGTAATATGCGTTGCCTTGACAGTAACGTAACGACAGCCAAAACATAGACTATTTCGACTGATACTTCTAAGTCCCATGTAACGCTAATGACACGGTGACATTTATTTAACATAACATTACGACATGATTTTTTTACTTAAAGATCACGGTAACATTAACGCTTTAATACGCTACAAGAGCTAACAATGGTCTTCAAATTTCTCACCTGGTCTTTTGGCAACTTCAGAAAAACAAATATAACTATTTGTAGTAATGAAACTCACGGTGTTTTACAATGTTAGCTCGTCAATCAAAGTTAGCGCATTTAGAGCTCATGGTGATCATGATCACGACTGGAATCTCATGCATGAGAATGGAGAGTCTCCATCCAAAAAAATCCGGATAATGATTGAATATTTTAATAAACCGTTTTGATATATCATATAATTACGCCAAATCTACCCACAGTGGAATTAATCATTGAGAGGCAAAATAAAAGATAATTTGAATGACTAACTTTTAATTTAGAATCTGTTTGTTAATTATTTGTGTGGGTAAAGTTGTTTTAGAAGTGTCAAAATTTGCTCACAAATTGCAGAGGCTGCTAATTATTTTAAGGTTTTTACATACAAAATTGTTTTAACACTAGAAATCCGACTTTTGATCTATACCTATAAAGCCCGACGGGTCATTCTAACCCGTAGCATTAAAAATGGATATTAATACCTGTTAAGTCATCTCTTAGAGTATCAACAGTAGCTTTAGACACAAGCTGCTTAATTATTAATTAATTGACTCATTTTTGTCCTCTGGTCTCAAGAAATCTGCGGAAAACCGCGAAAATTCACACTGAAGCAATTGTTTTTTCGCCAGAATAAAGAAATAAATCGAATTTCAAATATTTTTCCAAGAAATAAACAAATTGGGTGCCAAAAGAAGTTTCTGTAAACATTTCATACCTGATTCCTGTAATATGATTCTCTAAAACGGAATCATATGAAAATATAAGTTTTATCTTTTAATCACATACTCTTTTGGTTAGCTTTAACAAAACAAAAGATTTTTTCCACTATTGCATGAAATATAACCCATGTTAGCAAATAATCTGAATTCCGCGGTTTCTTGCGGATTTTACCGAATTAAATCCTCTAATAGGGTAGAAATCTACATCTTAATCCAAAGAAAAAAATATTTTAAAATATTATTTTAAAAGGCTAATCCATGTTAGCAAATAATCTGAATTCCGCGGTTTCTTGCGGATTTTACCGAAATAAAATCCTCTAATAGGGTAGAAATCTACATCTTAATCCAAAGAAAAAAATATTTTAAAATATTATTTTATATGGCTAAAAAATGTTGTGTTACTTGTGTACAACTTGAGCCAGCACCAAATCTAAAATTTATGTCATTTACAAAATTCACTTTCTCCATTTATTTACCAATATTTACTTAATTCATCATGTGAAAGAAAAGCAAAAAAATGTTAATTTTCAAGACTTTCTTTTTGAAAAAACAAACAAAGTCTGGTGACTGCCCTGGCTATGATTATCCCTTTGGAAAATCGAGTTTTGAAAACTTTTAGTCATACAGTACATTTCTGAAATAAGTTGTCACTCTGTCTAAGCAATGCGCAGAATGCTCCGAAGCTTTGCTTATAAACGCGCATTTGCGTTGCTCCTGTGCGTCTTAAGCAAAGTTTCGAAACACAATATTTCTTGCGCATGTGCGCAAGAGCGCAAGGAAAATTTAAATTGTAATTTTCTTACATAAAGAGGGGGAAAAAATTTTTTTTTAATGTTTTGAAAAGCCGATTCAAATAATACACACCAAGAAGACGCTATGTTTTTTTAGAGGATACTTTGCCTAAGCAATGCTCCGAAACATGTCAACTTATTTCAGAAATGTACTGTATAACGATCACTCAAGAAACACTCGAAACAAAGTCTAAATTGCCATGAGGTCATCGATTTAATTTTTCGGTCATAATTTTTTTGTTTGAGTAAATTTTGTAAACCCTAGTTATAAAAATTGATGAGCCCTTGATGGAAATAAAGCGAGATTCAACGTACAAAGAATTAATATCTTAATTTTAGAAAGATATAATTTTAGTACAAACGTTTAGATAAACTAATCGATAATAATCAAATACTACACAAATCATAGATGTTAAAACATTTTTTTTGACAAATATTGGCATATAATTTTCAATTTTTAAAAAATCTTGAAATATGTTTAAAAGAACATAAACAACAATTTAAACATTGATGAATATTTAATCTATCCTTATAACTTAGATCAATATAACAAAAACTTTCAATCGATCTATTTAATCGAATTGAATAATCTCTAGTCTCAAAACAAAACAACTCTTTCTCGAAGGAAATAATGAGCATTAAAATATTCTTTTTTATTATTTAAATAAATTTATTTTAACAATTCAATCAACATTTTTAAACGTTCTTTTTTTTTTTTTTTTCATTTTACAATTTTTGTTTTTTTATTGTATAACTCGTTAGCAAGGCAATTTTCAGATGTTAATAACTTAAACGTTGCTTTTGGCATTTAAGTAAATTAAAATCATTTTCTCTTTTTTTTTTTTTTGAAATGTTCGTTTACAATAAAACGAGTATGAATAAGTTTTAATATCCTTTTTTTTGTTTGCTGTTTTGTTTGATTGTCTATTTAGATTACATTTAGTTGGGATTACTCAAGCACAAAAAAAATAACTAAGAGGAATCAAGTCTTAATTAGTTTTTCGAATAATTCTAAACAGCTTGCATTGCATTATTCAGCTTATAATATTGGAACATCTGTTAACATTAATAATTAGAAGGTTTTTGCACAGTTATAGAAGTTCATAAAACAAATTTAATTTTATACCATCTCGTCCTTTATAGCTAAAAGAATCTGTTAACGATTTTTCTATTCTAATACCTTCCTTATGAGGTTAAGCCCCAATAATTAACGTTTTGGTATTAACTTGTATTGTTTTATAAGTTTAAGAATTGACTTTGGAAGGACACATAATTCAACGAGCAAAAGATGAATCAATTAGAACTTAAAGTCTTGATCAGAGACGAGATCAAAAGTAAAAATTGGAAAAAATGTGAAATAATAAAGTCAGAAGTTAATTTTCACTTTTGAATGGGGTGTTTACACCTAAAAAAACATTATTTTTTTGAAAATTTTGTTTATTAAGGTTTTCTCGTATTATTACGGACTATGCGTTCAATTTTGCATTTTTTATCGTCTCTGATATTTATGAGCCAAGTCAACAAATGGAAAAACCAAAGCAAGGAAGGCATGCAGTGCTAGATTAAGTAGCAAATTTAATAAACGAAAATGGGAGCAACACGAAAACGTTCTTACTGGATGAAACTAATAAGGTTCAGGCATTGCAAAACTTCTACACTATCCAAATTTGATTAATATAATTAAAGTAGTCTTAGACCCGAAAAAAACCGGGGAAAACATTTTTTTCATGGGAGGGTAAAATCGAAAATTTTACCCCTACAACTTTTTACAGCAATATGACGAGGTGCCCTTTTTAAAGATTTAAGAACTCATGGGAAGAAAGATTTACCACTTTTTGACTAAAAATTCTGAATTTTTCGAAAATCAATTAATTTGCCAAAAAAAGTTAGATTGACTTTTACCGTACAGTGGTGGCAGCGATAAAGTAATCCCGGCGGAAGGGAGTCATTTCCTGCTGTTTCCGGCTTTTATGTAGCATATAACCGCATCTTTACCATCAAAAGGCCGTGACAAAAATTGAAATGACCGGAAAGAACGTAAATTGATGCTCAATATTACTTTAACAAAACCGCTGTACCAGGCCTTGAAATTTTAATTTTTTCTATTTTAACCGTAATTTCCGACTTTTACCGGAAAAACATTGGGTATCGAATTTACAGTGGCACTGACTTCCCGGCTATTTCAATTTTGTCACGGTCTTTTGATGGTAAAGATGTGGTTATATGCTACATAAAAGCCGGAAACTGCAGGAAATGGGTACTCAAAAGAAAGGATTACTTTATCGCCGCCACAACTGTATACAAAAATAAAAAAATAAATAATATTTGAGATTTTTAAAGAATCTTTTCTTGTCGATAGAAAAAAAATTGGGTATTGTGGGTTCACTTTGATATGATTTAACTGCAAAATTTCTTTTTTCACCATTTTAATGCGAGTTAGACTTCCGCGAATTTTTCTTGACAATCGATATATGTCCCAGCGTCAGTAGTTTATCTTTACCATTCATTATATGTCTCCAGATCCAAAAAATTTTTTTCAAGTCATGAATTCTTAAATTTTTAAAAAGGGCACCTCGTCATATTGCTGTAAAAAGCTGTAGGATAGGAGTAATTTTTAACTTAATCGTTCGTTTTTCGTTTTTCGTTTTTCCGGGTATTTTCGGGTCTAAGAACACACTTGTAATATCAAAAATTTGAAATTTGGATGGTCCAGAAGTTTTTCTACGCCTTAACTTTTCTCCGAATGCTGACTAATCGACCTTCGTAAAGACATCCAAATGATGATGATGACGACTAGCATAACTTTTTGTATGTTAAAGTATTTGCATTAGTAGTAGACCGGTTTAACACATGGTCTTAAAAAATTAACTTGACATGATTTTTAGGCTTTAGGACAATGTTGATGTAAGTGAAGTCGGTGGGTGATTACAATTTTTTCCGTTGGTCGGTCAGAATCGACTAAAAAAAGAGACAACTTTTTTAAATTAACAAATTTATTCTTCTTCAGAAGCATGTTTAAAGCTTGATTGAGTTTGATTATGACTGATTAAGTTAAAAAATTGGATGACATAGAAGGAATTTCAAAAATTTTCAAATTCAAATTTTATTAATCTATTCTTTGTTGAAACTACGTATTTTAATTATTGTTTAAGATTTATTAGCGCCAAAAATTAAATTTTTTTAATTTGACCAAAAATAAAAAAACATGTTCATATTCATGCATTTAAATAAATATCATCTTAGACTCCTACTTGAGCTTGAGAACTTGATTTCACAAGATTCACCCAGAGTCTGTTTTTTATTAATTCTGCAAGTAGTATCAATTTATTAGGATAGGATCAACTTTTTGGCTTTAAAGTGATTTGTCGACTTAATCGAATAATTTTTTCAAAAGTTCTAATCAATAATTTGTACCGTAGTGCCTCATTATAGACACCAGGGAAAAAATTTAGGGTCTCAAATCAAGTTATTTTTAATTTAAATAAATTTCAGACCTTTTGTTTTTTCAGTCACATTTTAAGCCCCCTGGTATAATGAGGCACTACGGTAACTCCTTTTTTATTCTAGATCAAATGAAAAATAAAATCATGAGCAAATAATTTGGAACTTCTAAAACCAATGGGAGATAATCCTCTCTTAAAAGTTTAGTTCAAGATATCCAACGAGTTTAGGGTCCAATTACAAAGGCTAATCTTACAGGTACTGTCCAAGTTTTTCTCGATCGAAGAAATCCGAAGACATCTAATTAGATTGAAGCCAGACATGTCTGCTCATTTATTATCAGATATTGTGTCGGTTTGAGTAACTCGAAAAATTTGGTTTTTAGGATTCGGGTAGGTTATAGGTTACCCATAAATTGTGGGTTTTTGAGTATAGGTTGGGTTGGATAACCCATAAAAATTGGGTTTCTAATTGGAGTGGGTTATACCTACCCTATTTTATGGGTTGCCCAACCTAACCTATATCCAAAAAGCCAAAATTTATGGGTTACTCAAACCGACCCAATACCAATTAAATAATTACATATCTGTTTGAAGCTGAGTTAGATAATAATTGAACTTATCTTTTCCGTCCATTTTACATTAGCAATCCTCTCATTGGATCGACAATTAGTTGATTAATATCCAACGTAAAAAAGGTACTGAGATTTGTCAAAGAATTCTAGATTTTATAGAGAGTATATCATGAAATTTAAGTAATTTATTTGTTTGATGACAAGTCATAGATTTTTAGAAGTAATTTAAACTACAAAGCAACAGATTCAAGCTAAGTTTCAGAAGATAAAAGTTGTGTGACAATGGGAGTTTATCAATAATTGTACCGTAATGTCTTTTTAGGAGCTCTGCGAATACATTGAGCCAGTAGGGGAGTTTCTATAAATAATTTTTTACAATCTTGAAAACTTTTTAGGCCTTCTTTACAATCTTTGAAGATGTAGAGACCTATTTCAGTTCCCAAAAAAAAAAATTTCATTCAAAATGTTAAACCTAATGGTCATTAGTAGTAGTAGTAAAAAATAACTGCGATCCAACTTTAGTCGAGTTAAGCCATGAGGCTGTGGCAGTTCTTTGCCTTTGTACCATTTGACCGTTCATTTGTTCTAAACCAGTCATCATGTTTTGCTTTGAATGAATTTAATGAAGTTGTGTCCACAACACTTTTCGGTAAACTGTTACAATCATTGACCACTCTGTTTGTAATTTAGTTGTATCGTATCGGGAAGTTTTTGATAAGCTCTCTTGAAACTAGAGCGTCTGAAACAAACATGTAAAATTCTTATTCTTAACTCTTGGATACCCCTAAGTTTATAATTTGGGTCAAAAATTTTTTTGAAAACAAAAAATTGTTATCTAATTTATTAGATTAAAATAGTTTACCTCAAAGGCAAGAATGGCTTCTCTTAAAATTAATTTAATTCCAAAATCTATTTTAATTAATTTATTAGTTGAAACATTCTCAGACACAAGATAAATGCGTATTCAAGAAGGAATATAAATTTTGTTCCCAATCAACCCCTCCACACTTACACACCAAAAAAATGCCAACTTTTTAGAAAACAAACAACTCTTAATGAACTTACATAAGAACGTGTTAATCAGAAAATATTTTTCAAAATTGGAATGTAAACAAATATTTTTTTTTAAAATAAAAAAAAAGAGCCTAATTAAAAATCGTAATTGAAATGATATTTAAGTGCCTAGTAGAGAGCCGGGCATTAGGTAAATTCCAATGATTATTTTTCTTAAACAGATAAACAACAACAACAACAAACTCTGGTATTAGCGAACTCAACAAAAATGTTTTACTTATTTTCAAAATAAACAGTCTTAAAAAAAAAAAAAAAAATTTTTGATCGATAGAATATAAAGATAGATAACTATCGATCTATCAGTTTACTCTTCAGAAAAAAAAAAATTTTCTTTTTTTTTTTGTTCAATACGCTTTTAATTACGAATGACGTAAATAAACGAAATATTTATTTCAAATTAAATTTTCAAAAATAAAAAAAAAATCAATTAGAGGGAATTTTTAACTATCTCTTTCGTTAACTAGTTATCTAACATCATGAATGAATTAAATATTTGCCACAAACAAACACACATCACACACACAGCATGTCTTTACCATAATTCAGATAACATTTTTGTTTCTTGATAACTTAAATTATGATAAGAAGATTAAACACAAAATAGAGAATAGAAGAAGAACAAATTTGTATATTAAACCAGGTCTGATTCATAAATTATTCGTTGCTAGCAGATTAGTAAAAAAAAACTCGTTCGAGTTTTCATTTTTCAAACTTCTTAAGAAAATTTCTAACTTGTAATAAATTTTCAATTTTTTTTTAAAAGATTTCCTTAATTAGCTAAGACACCTTTATTTTGTGGGTTTAACACACAGATGATCATAAAATAAAAATAAAATTTTTTTTTTTTTTAAATTGTTGTTTTTACGAGAATGTTTTTTACATTTTATAAATATTTAAAAAAATGTTATTAAATTTATTTTTAATACTAATCACAGTTATAAATAATTATGTGTCACAAGACGTACTTAAACAATCACCATATCCGGATTGTATATTCTTAGGGTGTTCTTGTATTAAAGATACAATACGATGTCCGTACGATAATAGTGAAGATGGTTTGTTAAATATGTTTCCAAAACGTCGAATTGGTAAAAAGTATACGAATAATATGGTCATTGATATTGCTGGAAATTTGTTAGAAATGGTACCTGATGATCGATTTGCCGGTTTACACGTCAAAAAAATTGACCTAAGTCGAAATTTGATCTATAAATTGTCAGCTGATACGTTTCGTGATATTGTTAGCCTCAAAATTTTGGATCTAAGTTCGAATAAAATAAAATTTTTAAGCTCAAATTCGTTTGCACCAATCGAAAATTTACTCGAAAATCTCATACTTGATAATAATTATCTTAATGAAATGGAGACAACACGTCTTACAAATCTTATATTTAAACTTCAAAGTCTCAAGAGTTTAGATATGACTAGGAATCGTTTAATTTACGTGCCGAATTTTGTCAAAACTAACTTGACAAGACTTAATCTGGCTAACAATTGGATCGAGACATTACTCGATTCGGACACTTTTGAATACCTATTACCCGCTAGTCTTGAAGAGCTTGTCTTACAAAATAATCGACTTAAACTTATTAATGATAATTCATTCGAAAATTTGGTAAATTTAAAAATTTTAAATCTTGAATCAAATCAAATAAGCGCAATTGCGGAAAATTCATTTGTCAATCTTAAAAATTTAATAGTCCTAAATCTTCGTCACAATAGCCTTAAGCATATACCAAGTCGAATATTTTTAACACTCGATAATTTAGAACGTGTTGATTTTTCGTCACAAAATCAGGAATTAAAAATTATAAACGATTATGCTTTTGATAGACAATCAAACCGTAAACCTATTAAAACAATTTTGTTAAATAATAACAGTATTACTCGGATAGAAAATCGAGCATTTTGTTCTAAATTCAATAAGAAACCGTTTGTTAATATAAAAGAACTTGATTTAAGCTCTAATCCATTAACTAGAATAAACGCTTGTATTTTTCGACAACTTTACAAAGGATTCAGTGAGCCTTTAACTTCCAACACACGACAAAAAATACAGACTAAAATAATTTTGAATCGTAAAAGCAATCAAACTGTGTTGGATTGTAGTTGTGAAATAACAAGAAGTAATAAACTAGTTGATTTAGAAGGTATGTGTAGACGAAGTGATGGTACTAGTGTTTATTTGAGTCAATACGATTGTGGTGAATACTCGATACATAATACTGGACTTGTTAATAAATTTTGTCAAGCACAAAGTCAATATGAATGTGTTGCACAAAATGATGAATTAATGACAACAAAATTCTATTCGACTGAGAAATATTTGAAAACATTACCATTGATAAATATAACGCACGAAAATACAACTGAACAAGCAAATGAAAATGAAAATGAATTGACTAAATTAGACGAAAATGATTATGTTTTGAACGAAATTAAAAATCAAACTAAAATAAATTCATCAAATAATATTTATGTTTTAAAGTTAATTAACTTATTTTTATTGTTTATATTTGAATATTTTCTTTTGAATTTTTATCTGTAAAAGTTATGTATACCTTTTTTTTTTTTAATTTTTTTTTGTTTTCTGGAGATTTTTTAATTTTGTTTATTTAATTTATTTATTTTTTTAAAATTTAAAAAAATACAGATTTCGAGTTTTTAATTAGACTCCAATTAAACACTATGTTTTATTTTAAAAAAAAGCACAGCGTGCAGTGCTATGAGCACTTAGCCAAACAGGCGTTTGCAGTTACCATGCATCCATTCGTCCAAGTTTGTTTTAAAAGAATCAAAATTATTTTCTTGAACAACATTGTTTGGTAGCCTATTCCAAATATTTACGATTCTGTTTGTAAGAAGTTTGCTCTTGCTCTACAATTTGTGTTGAGCTCTTTTGTCATTTTTTACACATTCTTCCTATTTGAGTAATTACTATATAACAAGCTATTATCTTATAAAATTGGATCAGATCACCTCTGATTCTTCCTACTTCCAAGGTCGATAAATTCAATCTATCCAATCTTTCTTCATAACTCAGATTTTTTAACGCTTAGACCAGTTTTGTAGCTCTCTCTTGCACTTTCTCAATTAAGGAAATGTCTTGTCTCAAATATGGATTCCATAAACTTACCGGATAATCTAAGTGTGGTCTAACTAATGATTGACTAAGAAGCAAAAACAACTTACAATCTAAAAAGCTGACTTGCCTATGCTTTGGAAAAATTCTTCTAATCTGAAGTAAGTGTTCGTTAAATTTCTGAAAATTAATTTTTTAATTGCTTGCATTTTAGCTTAAAATTGTAGAGTCTTTGCAGACGCTTATAGTGGTGATTTGATAGGAGAATTTTATTAAAATTTACGTAAATTACCGTAAATTATTGA
Organism: Brachionus rubens; assembly: GCA_022207745.1. Lineage (NCBI taxonomy): Eukaryota > Metazoa > Rotifera > Eurotatoria > Ploima > Brachionidae > Brachionus > Brachionus rubens. The sequence goes on along the minus strand of JAJVHD010000009.1, from coordinate 3,621,742 downwards.
ATTTTTACCACAAATTACTTAAAAATCACAAAAGTAAAAAATTCGGATTTTACCATATTTAACGGTTTTTGTATAAGTACGACGTCTCAAAAGATCCAGTTTTGAAAACTTAAGGTTTCAAACTAATGATCTACGCCTCTTTTTTTGTTTTAGAGGAAAATATTATCGACATTAACAAAATCGATCAAATGCTACACATCTTTTGAAATTTAGCAGAAAAAATGACTGGCATTTTTAGTTTTTACCAAAATTTCCAAAAATTATCATAAAACCGTTAAATATGGAAAAATACGAATTTTTTACGTTTGTGATTTTACGGTATTTTACGTAATTTGTGGTAAAAATTCAATAATTTACGGTAATTTGCGTAAATTTTAGTAAAATCCATCTTTCAAATTACCACTGTACATTAGAAAATGACAACAAAATTCGTTGTAACTTATTTACCTTATTTTTGTAACAGGACGTTTAGAACAATTTTTATAGTGTTTCTGCATATGTTTTGTCTTTTTTTGTTAAAATGGCTATTATTATGGCTAAGTGAGTGCCAAATTATAATGTGAAGTTATTCATGATATTTTTGTGATACTGTAACTAGCTCTTTATTAATTTCAAGCATCTATAAAAGATTATTAATATGGGGCATCTATCGGGGTTCATACTTCGAAACCAGTCTGCTTTAAAGTTTTGCGGTAGATCAAGTCCACAAGTTGTGATTCGCCTGAGCACAAAATTTGACCGCCGTAAAAACCAAAATTATTGCCAAATGCTACTTGGACCTTTCAAGTTATTATCACTTATTGGTTTAGTTCATCATTATCGTTATCCTTAACTCAAGGACCCGGATCATCAATAAAAATACTGCTTGCTTAATTCCAGACTCGGGAATTTCTACTTGTATCGTTTAAAGTAATGATACCAGAATGAGGGAATTTATCTTTATAAGAAACAAAAATTGCTATATCCAAAATACATGACATCGGCACAGAATTGGATAATCTAGTTAACATAAAGTTATGGTAAAACCTGTTTGTCGGTGATCGTGATCGAATCCGTCACTCCAGTGTTCACTGAAATAAATTAATCTATTATAACTAATGTACGAATTCACTTGAATCAATCTAGACATCACGTCAACTCAATCGGATTTAATAAGGTCAGAGATCAATATTTCGACTGTTTCTGTCACACTTAGTGTTTATCCACTTAAATTTGTTTTAACTACACTCGCTGGATTTTCTCTAGTAGAAATTTTTAGTTCTGTAAGCTACAGATTAGTTTGATTAAATGATTTTCACGAAATAAAGAGTAATGACAACGTTTACAAGCCCGCCATTAAATACAATTATGAAAGAAAGGCGCAATTTGTTTATAAACTTTTTACAGACGCTGATTATAGGTTGAACAAACTTTGTTTGAATTTTTGCCAATGATGCTTTTGTAGCAAAATTAGGATTAATCGGTTGTTTGTCCATAAAAGAAAATAAACCATTTGAATCCAAGTCTGTTTTTAAAAAAAATTCATGTTCATGAATCCGTTTTTCATAGTTAGCTAGACCAAATTATCTATAGTTTCTTGAGTTTTGATTAATGGTTAATCCACTATCAGGAAATTCAATCAGAACAAAATTGAGAAGTTCTTTTGGTCAAAAATAAAGAAAAATCCAAAAAAGATATGTAATGGGTGTGTACAAATACACTATAATTTCAAAAATTTCAAAAGTAACACTCTTCAATATTTTTGCACTTAATCTCGAAAATGTAACTTGGTGAATAATCCAGTATTTATAAAGGTTTGATTGATAAATTTTTTTGCTCAAACTTTTTGAATACTTGCAATCAGTCTTACTACCTAAGGATGATGATAGGAATTACATAAAAATACTTAGTCATAACTTTCAACAATCTCAATCCTTAATTTAAATAGTAAATAAAGGCAATTGTTTGAGATAAAAAATTTCGACACCTTTTTTAAAAAACGCCTTTCATTAAATTTTTTTTAAGCAATTATGTAATTGATGATAAACAATAAAATTAGTGAAAGTATTTAAAGAATCAAATAAGTTGACATAACAGCTCTTTTAGGAATGGTGATTAAATTTCGCATCTTTTCAAGTTTTTTATTTATTAGAATAAAAAGAACGCTAAATATCTAATCTTCAAAATATACACCATTAAGCTCTATGGTCTTTAGCCATCTATCAGCGAGGAATTCGATACCTCTCTTGTACCGTTCCTGGCTTTTTGAGCTAAAAAACACAAGGCACCTAGCTTCAGTTCAAATTGGTCTTGGTAGCAAAATTCCGTCCTCAAAGGAAATGAGCCATAGAGCGAAAAAGATGATAATCAGAAGGGGAAAGGTCTGGACTATATGCTGGAAAGTTCTATCCCTTCCAGCTCTTTAGTTTTTTCCATGGTTTTTCGCGAGGTATGCCGTTTGCTTTATCTTGAAGAAACAAACCAAACTTACGGTTGATCAAAGAAGGGTATTATAATTTTTCACAATAAAGGTCAGCATTTATCGTACGACCATCAGGAACCAGTTTAGAGTGTATTACCCCTCGGTAATTCCACCAAACGCACAACATTACCTTCTTTTCAAATCGTCCTCTTTTAACGACTGATAGAGCTGGTTGAGATGGATCCAACCACTGGTTTCAGTATCTCGAAAGGGATCCATTTTTCATCGCAAGTAATTACCCTTCTGAAAAATCGTTCATCAAGAGTATTTTTGATTAGTTTTCTACAGATTTCGGTACGTTGTTTACTATCAAAAGATGTCAAATCGTGTAAGACAACTCGGCAGCGTCTATTAACTTTATGGATCAAATTAAGGTGACGAAATATGGTCGACTGTGGAGTACTAAGGTCACTTGATGATTCGCGAGTACTAACTCGGAGGTTGCTCTCTACCGCTGTAGGCAAAGTGTCTTGATTGAAACTCACTGGTCTTCCAGACCGCTTTTTCCTTCGAAGGCTATTATCACCACTGTTAAACTTATTGAACCAAGCTTAACTTATCTAATTGTAGAGCGTTAAACATAGGAGTAATGATTTGATGCATTCAAAGGCTTCACCTACTATTGTGACCATTCACGTGTTCTTCGCCAATTAATTAATGATTCGTAAAAGCCATCATTGATTATTCAGTTTTCAGTTGATGTTCCAAAATCAATGATAGTTTTTTTAATCATTAGTTTATGAACATTCACAGGAGGAACATGGTAACAGCAGTGCAAAACGTCTTAAGCTTTAAAAGTTAATTTCTCATTGGAATATATCACTAATGAGAATATTGGTGGGAAGCTAAGTAATCAATTGTTAGTTGTTTAGGTTGGATATCACAGTCACCTTATCAAAAACCTTCGTAGATTATATCAATAAATTTCCATGATCAAAGACTTCCAAAGTATTCATTTGAAGAAGGCAATCGATATAATTTATATGGACTTCTGCCTTCGACAAAGTGCCTCATAAAAGGCTAATCTATAAGTTATACTGCGGTTTAAACGAACAGCTAATAAAATGGACAGAGGCGATTTTAATATATAGAAGTCAAAGAGTAGTTCTTGGATTCGTCAGCTCATCGTGGAAAGATGTTATTACTAGTATTCCTCAAGGTTCGGTATTGAGTCCGGCACTTTTTGTCATTTTTATAAACGATTTGCCGGACAATGTCTAAAACATATGCGAATTGTTTGCAGGCGACACAAAGGTGGTAAGTGTGATCGATAGCGAAGTAAAAATTTCACTCTTGCAAAGAGACGTCGATAATTTGTCAAATCACTGAAAAGCAATTTCAAGTTAACTGAATCATTTCAAGAACGCGATTTAGGAGTTTCTTCTAGTAAAGACTTGAGTAACTCTGCACGTATAGGAGTAGATCCTAACAAAGCGAAGTGGGTTCTAGGGTTGATAAAACGCTTGTTTAAGTAACGTGATAAAAATACTATAAAAAATACAAGCTTAGTCAGACGTTCGTAGACGGGCGGCGGTCGAGAATTTGCTTTTTCAAAAAATCGGATTAAGTAACTTATTTAGCATTCCCGCGGATCTATTTTCTGATTTAAGATCTTATGCTCTTTCTTGCTTTAACTATAACTAAGCTCTGGGACCTTCAGTTCGGGCTACAGACTCGTCTAAATTACAAAATTACCAAACCATCTTTCTGTCCAGTCTTCCAGTTCTCAGAGACCAATTTTTTGTCTTTTTTCAAAAAAAGTCCATTGAACTGAAAGAGTCCCAGTCTGGAGATGTTTTTTAGCAGTGATAATATCATTTTCGGCTTCTTGTAGAAAAGCGCAAGATTGTATTCAAAAATAAATATCTCTAAGAATACTTTTACTATTCATGACTAACCTGATAAGATCTAAATTTGAAGGCAGAAAGTAAAGTAGATTCCTTGAAGTGAATCTACTTTTTTTTATGTTTGTTTCTAAGTGTACGAAATCCTGGCAAATATTTACTCAACAAAAAAGCGCTTTTGATCGGGTTTTAATTTATCTATCAAAAAATAAGGTAAAACAATATTTCAAGTGAGTTACATAACATGGACAAAGATTAATTTCAAATTTACTCTTAGCTTAAGGTCCTTTACTTGATTTTTGATTGTTTAAACAACAAAATTACACCATAATCCCATAAATACACAACAAAAACCTTAACAAGACCCTAAAAATGACGACGACGACCAGCAATTAACTTCCTTCATTTGTTTGTATAACTTTACAAAACTCAAATAAAAACACAAACTCGAATTTTTGTGTTTTTACCAAAAATTTAAAAAAAAATTTTAATTTAAAAATTCATAATGATCAAACAAGTCTTGACAAAAAAAAAAATTTTTGTTATCTCTCTTTTTTTTTTGCGTTTCCTTATTTTAGGGCTTATATAAATGATCTTAACAATTTCAAAACAAAAAGAAAAAAATTAAACAAAAATGATTTTTATAAACTTAAAGTGTACCCTTTTAGTTTTTGCATCATTTTTATTATTAAATGTTACTAATGAGACCGAAATTGAGCCTTTATTCGAAAATTGCGAGTACACTAAAGACTCTGAGTCAAATTACAAGAACATAATTATAAACATTTTTTGTGATGGCTTACAAACAAACGTTACCCATGAATTTCCGCAACGACTCGTACAAACCCATTATCAATATCGTATAAGACAATTAAAAATTGTCAACTTTAATCTTACCAAGTTGCCCGATGAAGTCTTCAACAAACTTATCATAGAAAAATTAGATCTTAAAGAGAATAAAATTCATACTTTGAGTACAAAAACATTCACTGGTATCATCGGTTTAGAGTACTTGGACCTAAGCGATAATCATTTAACATTTTTACAAGACGAAGTATTTTCAAATCTTGAGCAATTGAACACTTTGATTTTGTTCAAAAATCCGATTACATACATCCGGACGAACGCTTTTGTGAATTTAAAATCTTTAAAATCATTGGATCTTAGTTACAATCAGTTAAAAGTCTTGGACTCGTCGATCTTTGAACCATTTTCAAAGACATTGGAAACTTTATTCCTTTCGGGAAATCGTTTAGACCAATTACCGAATTTAAAAAACCTCCAAGAGTTAAATTATTTAGACTTTGGATTCAATTTAATCTCAGAAATGAACGAGTTTAGTATTCCAATTAAAGCAAAGGCAGTCATAGGCTCTAATAACAAGATTACAAAATTAAATTCTACAATATTCAACTTGAATAATGCACTTGTTTTTTTGGATCTATCGAACAACTTAATTTCACAAATCGATCGAAATTCGTTCGATAATTTATTAAATTTAAGAATTTTAAGATTGGGCTATAATCATTTGAGCTCTATACCTGATCTTAAAAGTTTGATCAATTTGGCCGAATTGGACTTATCTAATCAAGAATCGGAGCTTAAACAAGTAAATGGCTTCGCTTTGGACAGAGATGACTTGCCAATTTCAAAACTAAGTCGATTAGATTTGTCAAATAATAAGATCGAATCATTCGATAAAAAAGCGTTTTGTTCTAGTACTGCCCCCTTGGAGATCGAGTATTTGATTCTAGACAACAATCCAATACAAAAATTAGATCCTTGTATATTCAATCAATTGCAAACATCACGTATGACTATTTTTTTCAATTCAAATAATTCAAGTCACTTTAATTGTGATTGTGAGATAGTTAATTATTTATCTGGTTTGAACATAAATTTATTTAGTGATTGTGATTTACAAGAGATTACAAAGTGTAGTCGTAGAGCGATTGATGAGAAAAATTTGTGTACTGATTTAGGTGATTATGAATGTCAACCACAACCTAAAGAAAGTAATTCAAATAGTTTAAGTTTTAATCAAGTTCTAATGAGTCTTAATTTTTTGTTTATTTTAATTTTGTTTTAAAAACAAAATGTCAATTTTTTTTTATTTTTGTTTTCATCTTTTTACTAACTCTCATCATTTTTTTTTAACTGGTTTTTTGTATTTTTTCTTTTTAAAACCTTAATTTATTTAACTTATTTTAGCGAATAAAAAATTTTTTTTTAAAGTTTAAAACTTTAGTTCTATCTCAATTTGTCATTCTTGACATCGGAACCGTAATCTACGACCTCGGAAACCTCACTAAAATCAATTTTTTCATGTGGGTAAAGGATCAAAAATTTTACGCTTACTCTTCCGCCTTTTGAAGCCTAACGATAAGGTGCTTAACTTAAACATTCAAGAACTAATGATCGGAAAAATATATTTTTGATCTGGTGGTAACACCTGAAAACTAAAAAGCTCCCATTGACGCTGTTACCCGAATTTGCAGAAGAAAAAATTCCAGGAAGTCATCCTCGGACGAATATGGTAGAAATAAAGGCATTTCTTTTAGTCAAATTGGATAGAGTCCCAGGGGCCAGTTTTCACCTCACTTTTTTTTTTACGTTAAACTAGACAAAAATCCAACAAGCTGGTTACACCAGAAGACAAAACAGATATTATAGATAGTTTGTCAAGTCATGTACTGTTAGACATAATTTCTTCACCAATAGAGTGATGCCAATTTGGAATGATCTACCGAATGAAGTAAAATATGCAAAATCAGTTGATACCTTCAAAAGCAATTATGATGATCACATAAATGGAGTCAATGCCAAAGATCATCTGCCATAGCTAATTACGTTGGTAATTAGCTCCGCGGGTTCACCCGTTGTAGATTAATAATAATAATAATAATTCTGAACAAATTAATGGTTTTAGTTTACCTACAGAAGCCTACAGCAACTTATTTTTTTAATTAAATTTTTTTTAAATGCTTTGATCATTTTTTAAAAGGCCGTGAAAAAAATTTCTAATTGAAAAAGTAAAATTGAAGCTTTTTCTGTAGTAGGGGTGTCGGCTTTACTTTACTTTAGGAATAAAGTAATTAAAATATAGTCACCTGAAGCATAAAAACTAGTGTTGTGAGTCGATTGGGAAAAAGTCGACTAAGCCTGTTTGTAAGTAATATTGATCAAACCGCTTCTATATGGTAACTTTTTGTTTTTAAATGAAAAATCGTTTTTTTTACAATCCTTCAAAGTCGTTTAAATTTCTTAATCTTTCAGCTTTCCGAACGGTCAAATAAATTATAAAAAATTCTGATTTTTTCAAATTTTAAAAATGGTAGTGGTTCTATTGAGATTTTACCTTACATTGTAGCGACGGTCCTGGTGTTTAACACATTGGAACCCAGTTACAACTTAAGAATATTTGAAGCATTCACCATTTATCTTATTTTTTGATAGTCGAAAAAAATAGTCGATTACAGTCGACTTAAGGATTTACTAGTCGACTCACAACACTAATAAAAACGCATTAAAGAGAAAATAAAGGGACAATAAAAGTAAAGGCGACACCCCTATTCTGTAGACAACTGAAGATGGTACTTTATTAAGTGCACTATGGTAAGGAAATTTCATGACTAGGGTTTTAAATAAAGTTGCATTTCAGTTTAATTTTGTCTTTAACTAAAATTTTCATTTTATTTTGTTCTTGGATGAGAGCGATTTCAATAAATAGATCTAATCCAGAAGATAAATGCTTGCCTAATTTATTCATTAAAGAAATTCTTAAATATTTTTAGTTCATCAATTTACACTGCGAATGGTCTTGATTAATTTTTTAGCGAATATCCACCGCAGAGTTGATTTCAGACCACTTTAAAACTCCAATTTATGTTCGAATTTTCTCGGCCTCCTAAAGAAACAACGCCCAATTTTCAGTATGGCATGCGAAGATTTTCAGATAGGGTACTTTTTAGACACGGAGAACATGTTTAACGATTCTGTTTTTGAAAATTAATATCGAATAAAAATTTGGTATCAATGGAACCTTAATTAAGGCATTTATATGCTTTTTTGCCCCTAAAAAGATAATAAAAAACATAACTTTTTTCTAAAAAACAAATTAGCGTGTGTAGAATTTTATGCTCTCTAAGAATCTATATCATAAGCCTATCTATATCATATTTGTATTCTTCTTTTTGTAAGAAACAAGTTGTTTTCTAATGACACTTCTTTCAAGGGTCAGCATCGCCCCTGTAAGAAAATTGATTATATCTCAGAAAAAAATTATTGATGGATTTCAGGGTTTTCATACTCGGAAAACTCGAAAATAAAGCCAGCTTTTGGAAATTCACATGATCTCGTTCAGTTGGATTCTCAAAAATCCGAAAGAACCAGTCTTTCTAAAAAAATGAGTTGATTTTCGAGTTTTTCGAGTTACATGTTTCGACCAAAAAATCTATGGTGTCTTGATTCGTCCCTCGAAAATCGTTTTTTTCAAGGATTTATCTGTGAGGATGCATCTCAGACCAACCAAAACTCCATTGGAATATAGAGTTTTAAGTTCTTTATCAGAAAATCCAAGGTGTATTAGGGTGTTTTATTCAAAAAAAATTCAACTTTAAAAATAGCCGCTTTAAAAATTTTTGATCCTTAAGTGTTATGGCTCATTGTGTAGCTCTCAATGAGGAGAATAGACTGAAAAAAGAAAAATTTTAGAAAAAAATTAATTTAGATGTTCCACACCCTGGTGTTGGTTTCATTTAAAAAAGGGGTGTTTTGTTTCTTTAGGAGCGCATTTTTTCAAGTAACAAAAAAATTAAGTTTTTTTTTTTAAATTTTTATTTTTTAAAATTTATCAATTTTTTTATAATTTAAATTAAAAATATAGGTATCAATAATAACAAGAAAAAAAACAAATCTTACACAAAAAAAGCCAAAAAAAAAAAATCTTAAAAACATAATTTCAGAATTTCAAAAAGAAAAAAAAACTTATCCTCAAAAAAATTTATTAAACAAAATTCCAAAAAAAAAAAAAAAAATCTTTAAAAAAAAATTGGGTAAAATTACTGTACTCCTTTCTAATCTAAATCTTGTTTTATTCATTAAATCGTTAAACATTCATGTTGTTGTTGTTGTTGGCATACGTGTCTGTTTTAAACATTTTGTTATGTCAATAATATCAGCTGATGATACTCCAACAAAAAAAAGAAACTATCTGATTTTTTTTATTATTTCAAGTCTCTTCTTTTTGTTGTTCTCGACGTTTAGTTTCACATCCTTAAGATTCTAAACCCCAAAGTGTTAAATATATATCTATATATAAACTAAATAATAATAATTGTATGAGACTTGATTTATAAATCACCGTCGTTTTTTTGTTTATTTTAACCAACGAAACCCTTAAAGTTAATTCTCGAGGCGAATTTCGTGTTTTTTTTTTTAAAGTGACTTCATTCTCAAGTAGACAGCTAATTTATCCAGAGAAAAAAAAAAGAAGAAAAACTAATTCTATAAAAAAAGAAACACTGTTTTAAGCAACTCACAATTATCCTAAAAAAAAAAAGAAGTAGGAATATAAATTAATAAAAAAAACTGATTCTTTATTTGTTTTTTTATTCAAGTTTGGACATTGGACATTTTTTAAAAACATACAGAAAGAAAAAAAACCTTTAAATAATGTAGCACGATATCCCAATTTTTTGCTTTTTTTGTTTTTAACTCTTTTTTTTTTGTGTTTATCATTTAGTTGCAATTGTAATACTTTGAACGAACGAAAAAAAATGAGTTTTACGTGAATTTTTCTTAAAGATATAAACTAGCTAAAACAAGTGATACAACCACTAGGAGATTATTGTTAAGTATCCTATTCGATTCGCTTGTTATAAGTGTTTGTTTAGTTGGTGCAATGTTTAATTTTTCATTTTGATTTTTGGATTCGTCAACTTTTGATGGTTTTTCAGTTGTTTTAACTTCGGGTTTTTCTTCTTCTTTAATTTCGTTTTCTTGTAAATTTTGTGGTTGTTTTTCCATTTCAGTTTCGGGTTCTTTTTCAACTTGTTGTGTAGTACGAACAGTAGTTGTTGTTTGTACAAAAGCTTCAGTACAATCAAAGTCGGGCATTGAATCACATTTTTCTTCGATTTGTTCTTTATTAAAATTACCCTTACAACTATAAGAATTCAATGGTACCAAATCACCATTATCCATATGACAATTACCATCTAATTTAAGAAACAAACGAGCTTTTTCAAACTCACAGTTACATTTAACTTGACCATCTACATGATCAATATAACGTATACGTTGAAAGTGAACAGTTTGTTGAATTTTTCTATATTCATACATCGAGTTAAATCCTCGTGCTAATTGTACAAACCAACATGCGTTTACTTCAGTTTCCATATTATGAGGTAACACCAAATCGCCTACATTAATATAATGATTTGACTTGTTTCTTGAACAAAATGCTTTTGGACTAAAATCGTTCAAACGATTACCTCTTAAATCAATATTTTTAATAAAATTTTGATTCGAAATTCTATCAAACGCAAATGCACTAATGTTATTTAACATTTGATTTTGTGACGATAAATCCAAACGATCCAAGTTAATAAGATTAAAAATAAATCGTTCGGGTAAATGTTTGATATAATTTCGGGCTAGATTAAGTATAATCAATTCGATTTGATTAGCAAACGCATTTGGATCAATGTAACTTATTTGATTCGAGTCTAAAGACAAGTATTTAAGAGTTTTTAAATTTGAAAAAGTATTTGATTCCAATGATTTAATACGATTATGATCTAAATTTAAATCGGTTATACTATATGGAAATTTATTCAAGTGTTCAATTTGATTTTTTGCGAGTGATACTTGTCTCAATTGAGTTAAATGTTCAATATCGGGCATTTGTGTAAGACCATTTTCGGTTAATAAAAGAGTTGTTAACGATTTTAAATTTTTTAATAAATGACTTATACGTTCCGGTTCAATTTTACCAAGATTATTTTTTTCTAATTTTAATGTAAGTAATTCAAATGTATTGTGATTGAACGCATCGTCTTCGATAAACTCTATTTTATTCGATGATAAATCAATGGCCAATTTACCAGTTACACCAGCGAACGTGTTATTTTTAACCATAGTCAATTCGTTTGTACTCAAATCTAAATATTGAATATTCAAATCAGCGAATGCACGATCGGGTATTGTTTTAAAACCAAGTGATTGTAAATCAAAAACACTTATTTTAATTTGTTTATAATTTGGTAGACTTATACGTTCGGGAAACACGCCAAATATAGCACCATCATCAACACGACAAGTTATATCATAACCATATACAACTTCTTCATTAGGTAATAAATCATAATCATTTATAGAGTTAGGACTTTCGGCATCACATGTACATGTTTTATATAAACATGACTCTTCACCTAATGGTGATGTGAATACTAATCCCATTAATATTGTAAATAGTATCAGCGTTTTCATTATTAAACAACAATTATACTTTTTCAAAAAAATCTAAAAATTGACAAAAAAAAAAATTTTTTTTAAAGGTCTCGGAATTATGTAACACTGATCTTATCAAACGTTATAAATGAATAATACAAGATTGATTCATAAAGTCACTATTACTGGGGTTTAAGATAAATTTTTTTGAATGAATAAAATTTTTTATCTAATCTATTTTTTTTATGATTATTATTCTGAACAGAAAATTTAATAAATTTGATAAATATAAAAAAAAAAGACCAAGCAGTTGGATACCCTCTTTTTTTTTTTTCTTAACAATGGAGAATTAATTATCAAGTTATGATTGATCAATTTCGTAACATATGGTTTTAATTTTTTTGAACTGATTTCAAGTCTCGGTCAGAATTGCAATTTTTAGTATGTTTGTAACAAAAAAAAGGAGAGAATAAATATGCCACCAAACACAAAAAATTGATGGATAGTACAAGAGGATTGCTAAGAAAAAGAAAAAAAAACTATTTGTATAGACAGTGGCTTGAAAAAAAAAATAATTGCAAAACAATCACGACTTGAAAATTTACATTAAAATCTACTTAATTGAAAAAAAAAAGAAGACTTTATTGAGCTTGTATCCTCATACTCTCGATTTTTGAACTCGAATTAAAAATATTTTTTTTTTTCCGATTTTCTGTTGTTGTGGTCATTTGCATTTAATTAATATAAATTACATTATTTAAATAAGAGAGTCACTATGACTAGAACAACAAATAACGAAACTTGAAATATGAAATCAAGAAGCCAGAAGGACCAGAATTATTTATTTACGTAATTTAGATTGATTTAAATTTCAAATAAATATTTTTTTATGTAAATTTTTTTTTTTTGCGAGCTTGTCAGTGCTGCCGAGGCATGCAAATAAATAAAATCACAAAAATAAATTTTTTTCTAAATAAAATTACGGATAAATTTCCTTACAAGTAAGTACCTAAACTGGTTAGTCAAAAGCTTAATGTTTTTTTTTTATTGAAATTAAATTAATTCAGCGGGTGCTTTGAAAAAAAAAAGTTGTAATCTTGTTAAAAACATGTTTTAACTTGTTTATCACATCGTTAAGTTACTCTTGTAATTGAATTTGATTATTTTTCACACTGAGAAGTACTTCCTTTTCTAAAAATTAAAAACTCAAACTTGAATCAAACTGAAATTAGTAAACTTTTCAAATTATAGACTAAATTTTCATCAATAGAAATTCGATACTGTGACATTTGAATTTTATAAAATATCCTGACCCGTCACAAAATCGACGGTACACTGTATCAAATTAATGAAAAACTACTGTACAGTCGAACCTCTCTAATCCGGGCTTCGTTAATCCGGCAAATTCGATTGCCGAACAATTTTCCGATTTCCCATCTACATATTAATACATTATAATTGAATCTATAATCCGGCGATTTCGATAAACCGGCAAAATTTTCCCTCCCCGATTTGGCCGGATTAGAGTGGTTCGACTGTAGTAGTTAAAGATGTGTGATGTTGCAGTTGATGTTCACAAAATCGAGGTATGAGTGTAACTCTTTTTTGTGGATTACATCCGCAAGTCTATTACTTACGGTCTTTATAAATTGTCTTGAGACGGTTGTTGAACTTTTTAAACAATAAATACACTCGATTTTTTGTATGAATAGTATCACGAGTCTTTTAAAATAATGGAGCCTTAGGGTGTTTGTATAGAATACAGAGAGTTAAGAGTACACGCGACAACTCCTATTACAATATTCAAGTAAAAAAAAAAACAAATAGTAAAAATTCATTAAAGGAATAAACGAGTTGAAATATAGTTTCCCTTTTAGAAGGTGACCTTGATGAAAATTTTTATGTTCTTCTGATTTTATACACAAAAATGTTTTGCATTTAATACAAAAACAAAAACAGTATTAATTTGATTTACAAACTGACTGATAGTAATCAAATTTTCTAAATTCTTTTTTTATTTTTTTGTTGTAAAATAAGACTGACTGGCTCATAGCAATTATTTTCTTCGACTATAGCTTACATTTATTTTTAATATCAAATAAATATTGTTATTTCAACTTTCGTCTAGAATCTCTCTCTCTCTCTCTTTCTCTTGTTTGTTGTTGCGTTGTTATTTTAGTTGTTTTGATTGCAATTATTTTCTTAATTACCATTCAAAAAATATCTGAATCTTGAATGGTCAAAACGTTTTCTACTACATAAGAAATTCTAATTTTGTAATCGGACTTGAGCCCCCTTTTTTGTTCACGAAAAAAATCCATTTTTGAAAATGATAACTATGAGAAAGAGATACCGACTCGAAAAATAACTTAGGTCCATAAATTACATAAACAATCCGTATCAATGTAATAATTTTCTTGTTATTGTTATTTTTTGCTTGTTTTCTTGAACATAAATAATATTAATGAATAAATCTACTAACAATTATTATTTCTTTTTTTTGTTGTATCCCAAATCAATCTAGAATAACAAGAATGATTTATAAACAATTTAAAAAAAAATATGTATTGGAGTTTAATTTATGGAGTTTAATTAAAAAATAAATGATTTTACAGTTCGAACTCTCTTTTATCACCTTGTTCTAAAGCGCTTCCAAAAATTTACCAATAAAAAAAAATTTAATTTTTTTAAATTTAAATATTTTTGACTTTTTTTTACATTTGTTTAAATCTCACACATTTTACTATAAATTTTGCTTATCTTGCCATGTGTAGGGTTAAAATTTCGGAAGGGGTAAAGAGACAAAAAATGTTTAATGTAATGTTACATTATTTTTTGTTTTATCAATGAGATAGAGTAAAACGTGTTACCATCAACTTTTTTAATACGACTGCAGACAGTTGATTCTTAAATAAAAAAAAAACCTTAGGTTGACATTTTTCATTAATAATTTGATTTTTAGGATGCAATTGATTTGAAAAAAAAGTTTAAATTAATCACTTGGGATCTTTGAAGTCTCATATCAAAAATTATTTTTTTATTGAAAAATCGATATTGTTGAATACTTAGAGCTTGAATTAGGGTTAAACCATCTCTAAAATAAGTTTTTAAAGACTCGTTGACCTTAATTATATACTTGATGACCATATATTTTATTCTACCTTGGAAATACAAGAATCCTCTTTTGAGCCCATGGACCATCTAAAATTTATCCCCTTTTTTGGCGGATAATATCGTTATTATAACTTTTTGTTCTTAGATGAATTTTTAAGGAAACACGGTTCTTGCTCCCGTCTATTACTTGTTCTCGTCATGCAAAACTAACCTAATTTTTCTTTTGAGGAGCTTGTTAAATGAAGAACATCGCTTCCGGACCGACTCAAAAAATGAGTTTCAGAGTGAAAGATATTCAGCTGAAATTCTACTAAAGCGATGATGGTTAGGACATGAGTAAAATTAAAGCATAAAAAAGATCCTTCCAAAGTTTCAGTTTCAAACACCTATGAACTTCAGGCAAACATAGATGTCAAACACTAAATTGCGACTTTTTGTTTCAAATTCCGAAGTAATGGTAACTGTAATTCACAAAAACACAACATCTTGCAAAACTAACATTACTTTTCTTTTGAGAAGCTTTTTAAATGAAGAACATCGCTTCTAAAATCATTCTAAAATCATCATTTCGATTTTTTGTTTTCAATTCCGAAGTAATGGTAACTGTAATTCACAAGTGATCGGTATCTTAGGAAGTTTGGAAACACATGAAATGCGGTTCAGTAGCCGCCCCCATGTCTATGGTCGTTGTAAATAGGGTTTTTTATTATTACGGTTTTACACTCCCGAAAGCTTATTAAAATCAAATGGAAATTAAGATTTTGTCACATTTCGACAAAATAATTTCAAGGAATAAAAAATAAAGATTCCTAACAACTAAAGGCTATGGGGTTTTACAAATCGACATTGACAAGAACGGGATTGTACTTAAATTTTTAAAAATATGCACGTCGATCAAGAATCGTGATCCATGGCGCTGTTTATTAACATTTCGAGTTAAAAATTAGACCTATTGTAACATTCAAAGCGAAAGTAAAATATCAACAGGAAAGAAAAAATGTTTGTTTTAAAGCAAATAAGTTTTTTTAGAATATCCGGAAGACAGTAGTTTAAAAAAAAAGTGTCCATTATTTAAACTAAATGAAGCATTTAAATTTTAAAGTATAACTCATCAAAACCCTTTAAAATATATTAAAACTGTCTTTTTTGTTTAAGAAAACAAAAATATTGTTACAATTCATAAAATCTAAAACACATAGATCAAAATCATTTACAAAATATTGTTAGACATTTTATTAAATTAAATCTATTTGATTTATTTTTGTATATATCCCGAATGAAACAACAGAGAGCAATAACACAAAGAGAAACAATATCTTAATATGGAAAATCACTAGACAAATATAATATATTTGCGTTTAATTTAATAGATTCGAAGCGTGAAGTAAAACAAAAAAAAATTTTTTTTTCGTGTTAACGGTTTAGTAGTGACAGGTTTATACGGTTGAAAAATTTGAAGAGATCTATAGCTTAAAATTTTTATTAACCTTAACAATAGTTTTTTTTTTTTTTTTTATTAAAGAAATTTTAGAATTTTATTTTTTAATAATTGCTATTCAAAAACTGTTACAATAAAAAATCAACTCCAAAAAAAAAAATAAAAAACAGAACTCGAGGCACAATTTTCCTACTCCGGCACTCGACCAATTTGTTCATTTCAATCGATTTTCTAACACAAAGAACGAAACACAAATTAAAATTTTCGTGGATTTTTTTTTTGTGTTGTGTTCCTCGGGATTTTTAGTTGTTGTCAAGAAATCGTATTCAACAATAGAATCAATGAATTCCTCTCAAAAAACGAACGAACTTGAAGAAAAGAATACCTTATGTAACAAGTTTTCAAAAAAAAAAAAAAGGGAAAAAATTTTTTTCTTTTTTATTGTAGCATTTGAAAAATCCCGTTTCAATCATTTATAATGAACAATAAACTTTGAAAAAATTTTAATTGAAAATTTTAATATCAAAACCTCGACTTGGCAATCATAACTACTACATATTATTATTCAAGTCCCTGACTGCACTTACTAATCTTGTTTATAAAGATAACAATTTTTTTTCTTTTTTTACATAAAATTTTAATGGTAATTAAACTTGAACTTATCTTTCAAAAATTTTAACTATTCGAAATTTTTATAGTTGATGTTTTCGACCAAGATTATTGAAAGAAACAAAAATACTCACTCAATGATTTGGTCATAAACATACTTATATTTGTAACCAACTAAATAAAAGATTATCTTAATTCGAAAGCTTCTTAAATATGTACACATAGATGGAGAGTTTTTTAACAAAATGGGGTTCTTAATCATGATTATAATTTTAGTTTTTTTTTTTTTTTAAACCCGAAACATACAACAATTTAATCTGATTGTAGACTATTCGAAACAAATTTGTTTCTTCTCCCTTGCAATTTTTTTATATTCAATTAATTTTGAGTTGGACCCCCTCGTTTTTTTTTTTCGAGTTTCTAATGAAAAGGGGACTTATTGAGATGAAATCGTTGTTTTGAAAAACTTCTTAGAAAAAAAAAAACTTTTTTGCCAAATTTTGAATTGCCTCTTGTAGCTTTTTTTTTTCAAGTCTTTGATTTTATAAACTCAAAATTTTTTTCTCTCAATTTGATCCAATTTTAAAACTTGCATGATCTGAAAATTGATTAAAGTAAATAATTTATAATCAAATTAAAATTTTTGATGAAAATTAGAACGAAAAGCTTAAAACAAGTTGCTTATCAGAAGATTTTTATCATGCTTGAAACTTATTACACTTTCCGAATTCAGGTCTCTTGTTTTGTCGAACTAAACTCTCTTTAAACCGGAACGTAAAAGAAGTTTTCCCGATTAAGTTTCCCAAATTAAGTTTACATTTACCGAGGAAAAGCGTTCCGATTTATCGAGAGTAGACTGTACTGTATATTTTTTATTTGATTTAAACCATTGGATAAAGCTTATATCTGTTGTTTGGGCATATCCTAGATCCCGTATAGCCGAGTGGTTTGCGAGCTAGTCTTGTAAGGAGAGAGTTCGATCCCCGCCAGGAGAGTAAATTCTTCTGACTGATCCTGTAGTTCGGGACGATGTGTTTGATGGGGATTGTGGCTCAAGTGGTATCGTCGGTAGATCAATGCTCAAGGTTTTATATCCTGCACGGGTCAAATGTCTGTTTTAACACCTCCGTCTTTAAGGAAAGCAGGATAGGATTAATTTACAAGGTTTTATAATTGAAATTTTAGAGATTGCGATTTGAAAAATTTGAAAACTTTTCTTAGTTGAAACCAAAAAAATTATTGGTATCATCAGTGAAAATACTCAGGAAAAGGAAGGTTTACCGTCCAGAAGTTCAGAGAAGCATCTAAAATTCTTGCTGAAATGAAGCAATTCGAGAATTTACTAGCTTGTTAAAATAGATTAGCAGATTTTTTTTGTGTTTGAGCTTTAAAATGTTGATTGAAAACGTTGCATGTTAATAAATCTCGAGGAAACTAACTTGAAACAAAATGTAAAAAACTGTGTAACATCTCAATGGTGACAATTCCCGAGAATCAAAAATAAATGTTTGTTTTTTGAACAAGTCTCTAGTTAATCAAATCAAAAATTTCAAGAAATTAATATTGAAAAAGTAATAAAATTTTGTTGTTGTTGTTGTTGTTGTTTATTTGTACATGCGAACAGGTTTTGAAATCTCAATAACAAAAAAAAAATCAGAGCACACTTGGACCTAGCAAAAAAAAAGGACTGACGTTAAAAGATTAACATATTGAGAGAGAGATAGGTTATCCTAAAATGACGGACAATTAATTACTAAACAATTATGAAACTAAACATGACAGAAAACCGATTTCAAAAAATATCGATTTTTGCGTTGCGTTTTTAAAAAATTAAATTAAAACTTAATCAAATGTCAATCGATTTTACTTGTAATTCTCTACTTGAAAAATTAGCTCACTTAAGAAATAAAAATAATAAATATTTTTTAAAAAATTTGACACAGTTAAAAATTGACTTAATTTTATTTGTCTAAATCAATTCAAAACAACTAATAAGAAAAAAAATTGAAATTTGATCTTAGTTTTATTTTGTTAAAGCTCATTAGAAAATGATCGAAATCAATTTTGATGTGGTCGATTAGGTTCGATCAATATTTTTTTATTTTTTTAAAACTTCTTAAATCTTAGCCCTTGGATTTAGTTAGTATTTACATTTTTTTTTTTGTTTTCAAGAAAATTCGTCTGATATTGAAAGCCGACTTTTTATTTTCTTGGAAGGAAATTACAAATTATACATCAGAGTCGACCTATTGATCGTTTTTTTTTTCTTCTAATACATGAAACGAAGGCTTAAATATGTTCAGACTCAAAAATCGATAACTTTTGGTCAAAAAATAAATCGTTGTAAACGATCTCCTAAAAAAAAATGATTTATGAAATTTTTAGCGACTCATTAAAAAACAACAACAACCTGTGCTTACTGTCTTTAAATCGTGTTCAAATATTATTAAAGACTGGATTACTTGTCATTTTTAATCTTTAAAAATATCTTTGATAAATTTAAAATTAAAATTAACATATATGTATCGTTGTTAGCGCCTAATAGATTGATAGATAACGGAAAAAAAAATTGCTTAATGAAGGCTCAAAATCACAGACGGTCTATTACGATTATCTAAATCGCAATTTTTGATATCGATTTTCAATTCAGAGTACCAAAATAAGGTAGATCACGCTATTCCATTAAATCAAACTGATCGTCGATAATTACAAGATTGTGGTCGCGTGTTCTAAATATAGAGATTAATATGAATGCATGTCCGAATAATGAAAATCGATTTAAGTAATTTAAAATTCTGTATAAAGAGAGGAATGTCTTCCGGACCCTTGGTAATTTTTGGGCATAGAAAGAAATCAAAGAGCTTCATATGATGTACAAAAACCAATTTCTCGACGAGGACGTTTTAACTAAAAATCGATTTATAAACAATAAAATAAAAATGCATATAACTTACAAGTCTATTTCCTATATTTATTCATACAATAACAACTAAAATAAAGACTTAATCTAGATATAGACTCAAATTGGCACGAATTGTTTTTAAAATAAACAAGTTCTACATTAAATACAGAGGTAAACAAACTAATTGAGACTGGTCTTCAATATATTTGCGAAGAATCACTCAATCGACAATTTTGAATTTTTATAAAAAAAAAAAAAATCATTTATCTTGATTATTATTTTCCGTCTGAAAATCAATTCAATTTCAATTATTCTTCATGACGATTCATCTATTTGCTTATCTTGTATTATTATCAAATTCGTGTTTATTCTAGTGAACGTTATTTTTTATACGCTAGTGTTTGTATTGTGTCGTCGTTGTTGTCGAGTAATTGTTTTTAGTTTTGAAAGCATACAAAAAAAAAATAATATTTTTTTACTCCAACTTCCTTAATGAATTGATTTTAGGGTTCTTGATTGATCTAATGAAAAAAAAAAAATTAAATAATTTTAAAAATTTTAAATTACATTTTTAAAAAACAAAAACAGAATGAAAAAAAAAAAGAACTCGACAAATAGAGTTGTTATTTGATATAATTTTAAATATTACCCAAACAACAACAAAACTTAAATATTTATTTGCCGAGGATTTAAAACAAAACACAAAAAAACAAAAAGTTTTAACTAAATAATTGCTGAAACTATTAGAAAAAAAAACAACGGTTTTAGATCAGTTGTTTTTGAGAATTTTATAATGAGAAAATGAAAATTAAACATGGTCACATGTCTTTTTTATTTTAAGTTTTTTGAAAATATTTAAGGTCTCGTCTTATTCAAATACATGGTAAATTAGTTGTTTTTTTGCTTGGTCGTAAGGGAATATTTAATTGAAGGAATTCGTTTCTCGGCTTAAATTTGATACCCAGTTTAATTTTGTTTTGTAATAATCTTTAAGTATAATAGCTACAAAAATTTTCTAATGTTTCGATACTTGAAAAAAAAATTCTGATCACAAGGCCTATTTAGAAATTTTTACATGCTTTAACTCCCTCCCCCTTGTCAAATCTTTTTTCCATTTAAGAATACTACCCCCCCCCCCTTTTGAAATTTCACATTCTTATTTTAGGCGTTTTTTTCACCTGTTATTAAAAAATCAAACTTTTGGACTAAAAAGTTCTTTAATTTTCGAACTCAGGAGTCCATCATCTCAACGAAAGTATAGACTAAACTGCCCATTTATTTGAATATTTAAAATTAGCTTTCGACCACCAAAACTTGCAGTTTTCCTCTCTAAATTTGTATAATCAATGCCTTAATAAGCCAGTCTGAAGTTTTATAAAAAAAACAAATCATGCAAGTTTCATTTTTGTCAACTTTTTTTTTCAGTTTTTAAAAAATTCTTTTCAATTTTTAAGAAATTTTTTATTGCTCAAGCCTACTGAATCCCCCTCCCCTTATTTTTGAACTTTTATTAACATATTAAAAGTTTATTATGCTTGCAAAAAAGTTATCAGATAAGCTTTTTTGATCGTGAAAACACACCACCCCCCTGGCCTCGTGTGTCAGAATTTCTAAAATGTTACCCCATACTTTATTCGTCAACAACCTATTAAAAATGTTAACTTACTTTTGAAATGCACTTTAGAACTTTTTAATCAGATTAAAGTCGAGCAAATAAATACAACTCTTGTCATTCAAAAATTCCAAAAATGACCGTTCACTGAACCTCCAAAAACCTTCATGAAAGTAAGATGAAGGTTCGTGAAAATTAATGAAGGTCTTTGAAAGCTCACTGAACGTTGTACATTGCCTTGAATGATAAGAAACCCTTAAATCAGAACTCTAGAATTAATACTACACGGCTCCTGAATAAAAGGCGTACCGTACCGTGCCATACCAGTCCACCGTACCGTACCGGAAAATAAATTTAAAATTTCAAAATTTTTAAAAACGGTACGGTTGGATGGTATGGTACGGTACGGTACAGGGTACGCCTTTTTTTTCAGAGTCCGGGCAGTATTCCTTGAAGCAGGTAAGAACTAATGACTCCGAAAGACGATTACGTAAGATTTAGATCGATCAAGAAACAAAATGTTGTATTTGAACAGACGCAAAATTGAATAGCAGGTATAATGATTCATAGTCATTAAGCTCTTTCGAGCCTTTTATAAAACTGTTTTTATCTACGCTTCTGGAGCTGAATATTTTAAAAAAACTTGAATAAGTCTTATCGATAAAAATCCTCCTACTACTGATTATTTATTCTTAGTAAAACGGAAAGATGTAATAAATGCACAACATGTTAAAAAACTTTTTACAAAAATCATAATTTAAAAAAGAGTTTTACAGATGATATTTCCACGTTTATGTTTGTTAAAAAACAAAAACTGCTTAATAGACTTATTAATATAAAAATCTTGTACACTTTGAACAAAATTAGAAAAATGTTTCAACCCGGGGTTCAATCTTAAAGAAATAATGTGAATATCTTTAATTAATTTTTAACGTATAAAAGAAAATTCCACCTGAAAAATTTTTCAAAAAAAAAATTATTTTCCAACCTTAAGCAAGTCTGTCGAAAGAATGTCTTAAACAGACTCTTCTCAAAAAAACGAAAATACAAATAAAAACTTGGAGAATATTAAATGAGGTAATCTTTTTTAGAAAAATAAAACCATTTAACTAATGCAATTTAACATTATTTTTTTATTCTCTTGAAAAATATTAAAATTAACAATAACAAAAACCTGTTTCTCAAAGAAAAATTTTTAAAAAAAAAATTTTTTTTTTGAAACTTTAGTTGCAAATATTTTTCTTAACTTCTTCGATTTGTTTTTCTTTCAAGAGCACTTGAGTTGTTATTTACTCTTAATTAAATCCTCATAAATAAACAGATAATTGATGAACAGAACGTAGAATGAAATAAAAAAAAAGAAGAAATTCTTTATTTTCTAGCTACCGAAAGGACACTAGTCCAAAATCATAAAATCCATTAAGGAAATAAAACCTGTCCAGGCAGCGATGACAGTGGTGTTTTTTTTTCAATTAATTAATTTTTAAATAAATTTGATATCGGTAGTTCGAAATCGGAAGATGAAATTAAATTTTTATAAACAAAAGACCATGCTGTGTTAACGATCTTAAACGAGTTTTGTTTTTGTTTTCGTAACTTAGTAACTCGGATTGTATAATTATTTTTTAATAAAAAAAAATATTTTTGAGTTATTAAATATTTTTTTGAGCGTCAAAAGAAGACCAATGTTAATAAAACCTTGTTGACAAATCCGAACTTCTAAAGCTTTGTACACACACACACAATTCATTAAAATTTTAAATTTTTATAATTAGAGACTAGTCTTTATTATAATAAATCATTTAAGACATTATAAAGAAAGTGTAAAAAATCGATATTGAAGGTATTGGTCACAAGTTTACAAGTTTTTTTTTATGTTTTAGTTTTCTTCTAAAAAGTCAGGAATTAAAATTATTGATTTTGAATGAAAGAAAATTTTCTCAATAATTAAATTTTCGAAAGAATACATTCATTAGCCCTATTGACATTGTTATTAATTGAAAAAATTTACGACAAAAATATACAATTTTAATTAAATATAATAAAAATTCCAATAATCCATATGGTATCGAGAAAAAATTCTTTCGAAGATAAAAAATAATTTTAAGTAAATTAGGTATTAGCCGGAATATTGAATCAAGAAATAAACTAACTGACCAGACTCACATTTCTTATCAGAAAATTATTGATTTTTTGTCAAGAAAAAAAAAAAAAAAAAAAATTTTTTTTTCGTAAAACAAGTACATAAACCTTTTTATCTGTATGCGATCACAAACTTTGAATAAATTTGAAATTTTATTAAAAATTTTTTTTTTAAATTTATTCAATTGACCCTCTTAATGTTGTTATTAAAAAAAAAAAAGCCCTGAGGATAAGTATGTAGAGGTAGATTTTTTTAAGAAAGTTTCCTTGATTTAATTGAATGGAAATTTTCGATAAAAAAAAAACGAAAAAAAAACTCCTTTTTTAAAATCTTAATAAAACTCGACAAAATGGGTCATTTATTTTAAAACATATTTGATGAAGAGAAAATATAAAATTCGAAAGTACTTAACGAAAATGATCCAGTTAAGCCTTTTTGAATACATCAAAAAATTATAAAATTATTTGAATTTAAATTAAATAAACTATAAAAAAAAAACGAACGAAGAGGGAGAGTAAATTAAAATGTGTTGGTTTATTGTACACTTGATGAATGAAAAGTCTAAAAAACGAAAAAAAGTTTAATGGCTCGTTCTCTTTTTTATCTTTTTCTTGCCATCAGTATTACTGTAAATGGCATCTTGATAGCAACAACAACAACAAAAAGTTTAAATAAATATTTATAAAGTCTATTTATCTTAAGAGAAAAAAAAAAAAAAAAGAGAAGGATATTTTATCTTTGAAACATGAGCTTAACAAAATGACAAGATATTTAAAACAATCTTTGATTTAAATCTGTGGATTGTAATTTTAGTCACAGTCTTGAAACGGTAACTTTATTACAGTTATATATCAAATTTAACATTACTTTAGGCTACTTCACATTTTTTTTAAATAATTTAACAAATGTTTTCCAATTTTTTCACAATGCTGTAATATTTAAAAAAAGTCGAGTGAGTGTCATAAAAACCTATCCTTATTTACATTGGGTGAATAAAAAATTCAAAGGACACTTAGAACCAAAAAATCGAGTTTTCATTTAAGTTTTTTTGAAAAACCGGACCATCCATCAAAAGTTGCGTGTCTTTTAAAGCTAATGGCTAATGATTAAAAAGACGATATAATAATCAATTCTAGAAACGATAGCAGAGATCCTAAGCTACAAAAATTAGCCCGTATAGCCGAGCGGTTTGCAAGCTAGTGTTGCAAGTAGATGGCCGAGGGTTCGATCCCCGCCAGGGAGGAAAATTTTTACATTATAAAACTCTATTGACCCAATAAATTGCCTTTTTTAGACTTAAGTCATATTTAAATGCTGCTGTACTTTCTAAATAAAAATGCATCACCGGAAGCATCTGCTTATCATTAGAAAAAGATTTTTCAAACTTAAAAATTTTTAAATTTTTAAAAAATGAACTTTTGAATGAGGTCGCTCAATCCCCATTGTTTTTTTAAGAGAGGAACCCGACTCCGTCCAAAAAAAATTTTACTTTGAAAGTTTTGTATTGATAAATTAAATACGGAAGTTGGGATAGGACAAGCTATTCTGTAACTTTTAAGGTATGGCATAAAACCGTTATTTAATTAACAAACCAAGGAATTTTTCATTCAAATAGACATACTTTTTTGAACCCGGTTATCTCTGTTTACCATATTCACTAAAGTCTCAATTTTATAAAGTATGAATATTGCGCAAGATGGCTGTTCGTGAATAAATCCTCCGTTTAGAAACCTTAGAAACTTTTTGAGCATTGCTCAGGAAAGCAGATGCACCTGCTCATTAAACAATTAATTTTTCATGATACGATTTTTGTTTCAAGAAAAAGAAGAAGCATTCGAAAAAATTTGTTAACAATGGATAGGCAATGTTTCCTATTTTTAACTTTGAACATTTTGTTCAACTTCAAGACCTCCTACTTGCTGAACTCTTAAAGACGGTAAAAAATTGTGTCTCCCTCTGGGAAAATTTTAAACACATTTTTATGACGAATCATTGTTTATGACTAATGAATCTACAAAATTTTAACGAATAATTTTTTTTTAAAAAAATAAATGGTATCAATTACAAAATTGTTTCATTTTAAATACCTTCGAAATAAGAGCCTTCGAATAATTCACTATCCTTTTCATAAAATTCAAAGCGATATCCATTACTGACGATTTATATCCCTATAGGTATTACATAATCAAATGAAATATCGATAGCCTCCATTGAAACAATAACAAAAAAGGATTACAATTACAATATTTTAGATTATAATTTGTGTCAATTATTACAAAGATCTATTAAAATAATACAAAACAAAAAATCTTTAAAAATGAAGATTGACATTGATTCATATCACTAAATGATTTATCATACCATAACACTTATTTGCATAAAATGGTAATATTTTATTTAAATCTAAATTATTATTTTTTTTTGGTTGTTGATTTCTTTAAAAACTGTTATTCTTTCTTTTAAAGATAATGAACTTTTTTCCTGAGATTTGATTTATTTTATTTTCTAAAAATAATAAATTTAAAAATCGGTCAATTTAACAAAAAATCAAGTGATAAATATTTAGAAAAAAAAAATTTTTGTTTACAAGGATTCATAAGGTCAATTTAAGCTTAAAGTTAAACAGGACAAAATGAAACTATAGAAATATTAAAAAAAAAAACGAATAAATCCAAATACATCCTTAATCTTAATGTACATTGCTAAAATAAAACAAAAATAAGTAAATCTCTATTTCAATAATTGCTTTCGTTTAAATCTTTGAATTTTTGTGTATCCAAATTTAATTATTTTGATTGTAAAAATAAAGCATACGCAAGCTTGAGAATTATATCTGATAATATACAAAACAGTTTTTTAACATGAGTTCTTTTTCTACTTTGATATTTTTGATGATTTAATGAAATCAAACGAGTTATGCAATAAGCTTATTTTTTACATCCAAAAAAACAGTGAAATCGAAAACCAAAATAAGGTAGATAAAAAAAAGGTAACGCAACAAACAATTCGTTTAGATTTTTCTATTTCCTCAAGAGCATATTTTAGTTGTTATTGTTGATGGTTTAATTAAGTAAACTTTAAAAAACGTTACATAATTTAAATTACAATTTTTTTTCCGTTATTACAAAATAAAGATTAATGAAATAACTCTACTTTTTTTTTGTTTTGTAATTAATTGTTTTTTGAAATTTTAGCTTTGGAATTAAAAGAAAGCATAAAAAAACGATTTATTATCAAGTGATTTAAGAAAAATCTATAGATTTTCTTGTTGTTATTGTAAGCTTATGAAGATTTAATTTTCGAATGGATGAAGGATTAAGTCAGTATTGAACAACATTAACAAAATTCAAAACGACTCGACCAAATAAGAACAACAAAAAAACTGAAATGAACAAAAATTGAAAAAAAAAACTAATGATCCAGTAGTCGATAAATCACCTTATCGATCATTCAATTAAATCATTCATAAAACATATATCAAAATTTCAACTCCTAAAAAAAAACAATAACCAACAAAAAAAAAACATTAACTATCCGTAGTTTATACTCGATTTATTTCAATTAGAAATTTTTTTGATGCCGATTTCTAAATTAAATCCATAACTTTTGAAATAAAATATTTAAAAAAAAACCCTGCTCTCTCTCTCTGATGAACACATATGTAATTTATTTTTGATTTTTTTTTCGAGCTTTCAAAAACAACACACAGATTGATTAATGATTTAAAGATAAATAAGCTGATAAATTTGAAATAAGTTACTCGGACCTATCTAGGACTCATTTCATAATGATTGGAAAGTAATTATAACATAAATCGTAAAAAAAAAAAAGCCAAATGAAGTTTTACAATTTTTGTTTTAGACTCAAAAACCTGTTATCTAAAACTTGTAAACATTTTTTTTTCAGAAAAAAAAGAACTGGAACTCAAGAAGACCCTAACAACTAGGATAAAAGAGTGTTGCAATTTAATTGAAAAAGAGTATAAACTTAATTAAAAAAAGATCTATCTATTAAAACTGAATAAACAATAATATGATATGTTTCTTAATCTAATTTTAAATTTTTTTTTTTAATAATATCAAGATAATTGATTTAATGTCTCGTCTTGATAATTCTTTTTGATTATTGTTTTATTTTTTGTTGATAAGTTGGTAGCTTACTTGAATTGAAAAAGAAAAAATGTCAGCAAAATTGATTTTTCTAAGTTAAATAGTGTTGAAAGGTTTATTGCAATCAATATACTCGTCCATAATTATGTAAGATTCTCGAAAGAAAACCAACACGATGCTTTTTTGCCAAGATTTGTATTTAAGATACAATAAACTCAACTTAATCCTAACATAACTTATCTTGATATTAAAGTTTTATAGACATTTTTTATGATTTTTTTCTCCATTATAACATAAATCCCCGGGTACATATTGATAATATGTAACCTAAATCTTTGATTCATTGTGGAATTAAAATATATTCAATTATGCATTCCAAAGATACATTAGCTCTTACTTTTATAATTTTAATCTTAACTGTTCTCTACAACAATTTCGAGGATTTCTTGGTAAAACAATTCAAACTACTTTTTAGTGTTGGGCACGGTCAAACTTTTTCAAAACTTGTCAAAAAACAGACTCTTGAAGCTAAAAATTTATTAACTTTTTTCAATAAAATTCTGTCGAAACTTTTAGATTTCGCCGTGGTAAGCTTAATAAAAGTGATTCTCTTAGCATTGGATTAAAATTTCCTAGGCGGTCATGCAAACGGCCAAATTGAAAAAATGAGCTTTTTTGAGCTTTACTGGTGTTACCAGCTACCCCTAGCAAACCTTCATGAATGTTCATAAGTCAACTCAATCTTTTTATACATTTCTCGAATTCCAACTCGAATAATTTTTATATGACTGTTTTGAAAATTGAGACTTAACGAAATTAACATCACGCGATTATGTTTATTTTCAGATTCGGAAAATGTTTTGGATGCATTAGCTTATCCGAACAAAAAAATTGAACTTAGGAATATATGTCACGTGAATAAATTTTGAGTTTCTGCTTTCTTTTTTGGAAAGGCGCTGGTCATAACTTGACAGGCCAGATATGCCTTATTCATATACTAACATCTAGTGAGTGGGCGGTAATTAGTTATTGATATCCGATATTAGTTTTCATTACTTCTTCTGATCCCTGTTAGCTAAAGAATGGGTTATCAGTGTTTATCATATATTCCACTAGAGTTGAATTATCAAATTATTTGTGGTCACATATTCCGCAATTATGCCCCATCCCCAAGGCATGTTAGAATAAAAGGAAAAAGATAATATGAAAAGGTAAAAAATGATAATGCATTTACATAAAAGTTTTTTCTATCGCTTAACATCAATTTTATCCAAATTGAAACGCTCAAACTTCTTTTAATCCATTTACTCGCGGGATTTGGTCTTAACATAAGTGTTCATATTTTTTTGCATAAATTTTTGAGGAGGTTCGGTAGCTTGAAAATAAATCAAAAATTTCAAAAGATTCCTGAAATTTATGAAAGATGTTAGAACGTTGATTTTTTTGCAAGTGAGTTTAAAACAACTTTGCGAGACCCAAAACATTCTAACGCGTATTTATTCTAATATACCAAGTTAAACAGTCGTTGCCGTTAATATCAATTTATCTAATTGAAAATTAAATTTTTTTGTCTAAAAAATAAAATAAAAATTCAAAAAAAATTGTTTAAAAAATCAAACAAAAATGTAAACAGGAATTGAGGGTTAAGTTTAAGTTGACATCGAGAATTGAGAATGAACATCAAAATAGATAATCGATAATATTTGAATTTAAGAAGCGTTATTTATTAATTAGCTAAATGGGACATTGATAAAAGAGTTCATGACACTTTCAAAACTCCATTTTATCACTTTATAAAATAATATTAAGAGGCTAATTTACTTAAATTTTTAAAAAACAAAAAACTCACGAGAAAATTTTCAAATCTCAATCAACAATAACACTAAAATCTATTTAGTGGTATCTTGTGTAACCAAGAAATAATTTTTAACTAGATAAGAAGCTTTTTCAAATATTTAACAAAAACTAACAAACTATACAATTTATTATTTTAATATCCTTATATCAAAAACTATACCACTTTAATTAGATAAATAGATATTTAAAAAAAAACGACAAACTTGAATTTAAAAAAAATAAGGGTTTATCTTGTTTTAGTTCTAATCTTAACAGATAAGATAAACGATGTGTGTATATTCATTCATAAAAATTGAGTCGTATTCACGCACAAAGCAGGAGTAAAGATTGTCAAATTGTTTA
Organism: Brachionus rubens; assembly: GCA_022207745.1. NCBI lineage: Eukaryota > Metazoa > Rotifera > Eurotatoria > Ploima > Brachionidae > Brachionus > Brachionus rubens. The sequence continues at coordinate 3,591,859 of JAJVHD010000009.1, read as the reverse complement.
TAAGATAACATAAAAATTTTTTTTTCTTGTTTAAATCTGTTTCTTTTTTGATCAAAGAAATTTAATATTTAAAAAAAAATTAGAATAAAGTAACATCTTTAATTAAACATTCATCATAAAGTCTTGGAATTGGTTACATAAAAGTTTTAAATTTCCTCTACGTTTCAATGACATTAGATAAAACACAAGAAAATTCGTTATTCAATAATCAAAAATCTTGTGTAATATTTCAAAGCTGTCATTTCAATCTTTCCTCTTGAAAAAAAAAACTAAGCTTTAATTATTTTTATCGATTTTTTTACAATTCATGATATTGTAAAATTTTGTACAAAACGAAAGGTTCTTTTGGGCTTAAGAGAGAGAGAGAGAGAGGCAATTTCATAATCGGAAAAGGAAAATTACATAATCAAATTAAATTTTTCTTGCTTAACAAAAGTTGGAACAATTCTGAGATTAAAAATTAGAATTAATCAAATGACAACGAAAACAACAAAATAAAAAATATTTATTTTTACAAAAATTTTAAGAAGGAACATCAATTGCGTAGAGAGCATCAGTTACAATAAAAAAAAAAGTTCTTATCAATCAAACAATCATTTATTAAAAAACGTTCTTGATTTCGTCAATGCCGCCTCGTTTAATAAAAAAAAAAATATTTTTTATTATTATTTTATATGGAAGTTTACGATGCTTTAAATCATAAACGATAATTTTTTTTTTATTTTTTCAAAATCACTTACCAGAAGGACTCGTACTACTACTTGAAAAACTGTTCTTATAATCTTAAAATATATGTTTTGTATTCTGTAAACCAGATCAAAAATATGCTTTCTTCATTTTATTATTGATAGAAAGAAAAGGAATTTTATACTGAATGAGATTCAAATCATTTTTTTTTCAATTGATTGATTTAATTAAACAGATATTAGGAGATAAAAAACAAAATTATCAATATTTTTTTAAACTTGTAATTTTTAAATGAATCATTTAATCGTTTAAAAAAATTTTCTACTAGATTTTTTCTAATTGAGCCTTATGTAAGAATTAAAGCTTATCAAAGCAATAAATCTTAAAAAATCCTTTAGATAATTAATGGGCAATTTGTTGTTTTAAAATAGATTTGAGCTCTTACAAGTACCTTTTAAGCTAATTCTAACTAATTTTGGTAAGGTCGGATTAGAAAAAAAATCTATTCAATGACGAATGATCTTAATACTATTAGGAACAAGAATCTTATCTTTTTTTCGAGGAATTTTGATTCAATTAAAAGGGGGTTTTAGATTCTTTTTTCCCAAAAAAATATGAAGGTGTATGAAATTTTGATAAATTTGCTTCTGTAAAATAGTTTCACAAATGATTTGTTAAATTTAAAAAAAAAGACTATTAAAATGCTTAGGTTTATTCAAAAAGAATAATTGATCAATTATTTACAGTTAAATTATAAAAAAAAACTATATCCTCGATGTTTGACGCAATGTTTTCCTTTAGAAAAAAAAACATCATTGAAATCATCCGGTTATAAAATTGATTTTTAAAATTTTTTTTTCAAAACTTGAACAGCCTAAGTTGAAAAAGAAACATTTAAATGTAGTTCAAGAGTTTATGATTGTTCGCACCACTTTTTACTTGTTAAACGCTTGCAAGGCAGTCAAAACTACAACTTAGTAAACATCGAAAAAAAAAAGTGAAAAATTATGTAATATCCTCTATAGAACTTTCTACAGTGGATTTTGTAGCTTTCTTTGAAGACAGTTTCGTTGTTCTAAACGTTTTCTAAAAAGATTGCGTTTCCGTTACTCGACTCATTTCCTTCTAAGCAAAAACTAGAAATTTACCCGGATCCTATAGGAAAATTTTAAGAACTACATCGAAAGTGTCGCGTTACGAACGTTACATTTTAGCAATTTCAAATGCATAAATCATTTTAAAATTCATTAAAATTCGTTAAAATAGAGGAATATAAAGCCCAGTCTTATTGTGTTTATTTCATCTATTGACAATGAAAAAAAACTCATTATTAGCCGATCGCTACATTGCTCCTTTCAGAGCCCTTATTTTAAGTCACCCCGACTCGCTAACCCAATTAATTTTAATCGATCCCATTTAGTGGCGAACAGTTGTGTCCATCTAGAGTTAAAATGCGCTGTATGTTTCGCATTCTCACAGCCACCAATCGCCTCGACTTGGGCTTTGAGCTCTCTCAAGTTAGTCTTGCTTTGAAAAAGGAAGAACTTAAAAGAGATTTGGCGAGAGTCAAGAAAGGGGTAGCAATCAATTTGCAATTAATGTTGTTTGAGGTTACCAAAAGTTCTAATAAATCATAATTTTTCACTAATGAAAAAGGTGAATTTAATATTTTTGATGTTAACAAGCGTTCTATAACGTTATTTTAGCTAGCGTGACATAACGCTATAAAAAGATAGTTACTAATCGGTTGCCAACCCTGTGGCAATATTTATTGATAATATTGGAATCTTTATAAATAATATTTTTCTGTTCCCCTTGCAAATTGTTTAAAGAATGTGTTAAACTCTTCTTGGAATCATTATTCACCGCTTCCAACAACTTACGATCCTCTCAAAGGACGCGAATTTCGGTGTACCTTAGAACATTGTAATCAAAATTTTACCAGCTTTCTTTTACTAACTCATATCTTTATGCTGAAAAACCAAAATTATAGACTTAAACTTTGAGCTTGAACAAAAAATGAATCAAATTTCAATTAAAAGAAACTCTTGAGACTTTTTTCAGTACACCCAAAAATGAATCATCCTAAGAAATTTAATCTAAAAGTCTAAAGAAAATTTTTTTTTTCTCAAATCTCGTTTTTACAAAATTGAGCAATCCAAAAGATACAAATTTTCGATGAAAACATGTTTTTTTTTTGTTTCGAAAAAAAAAAAAAACTAAAATTTAAAACTATAAAAACAATTGACTTTTCTAAGAGCAACGAAAAAAAAAATTAAATAACCAAAACCTTACGGAAAAATACAACTTTTTTTTCTTTTTTTCGAGTGCGGCTTGCTACTCTTTCGAAACGACAAATAATAACTAGTTCAAACTTTTTTTTTTCATTTACTAAAGTAATCTTGTGTAATTTTAGAAAAAAATTCTAACCCTAAAAAAAAAAAAAACATAAAAAGATAATATTTAGTCTTTAAACTCTAAAAAATATTTGTTCATAAAAAAAAACGAATTATGACTCTCCGATTTTGACCACAAAAAGAAAGATAACTTAAACGAGAAAAGAATTTTGTCTTAAATATAATTACAAATTAAAAGCCCATTCTTTCGATTCCTGTTAAATAATTGGCCTCTAATTTATAAGAAAGAGAATGATTTCAAACAAAATGAACAAAACAGAAATAGGATATTCTTCTTTCATTCTTCTTTTTTTTTGAATAGTTGAAATAATCTTTAATTTTTATCTTGTATTGATTCTCGATTTTCATAATATTAGATAAGTTTTTTTCATTTTTTTGTTATGTTGTTTTGTTCTATAATTGATTACTAAGTTTTGTTTCACAACTGTTTCAAAAAAGAACGATTGTTTCGTATAAGTTCGCTAAATAATTACTTTTGAATATTTTTGAGAATTTTTTTTTTCTTTTTTTTGAAATTTAAAATCAAATTTTCAATTAATCATCATTGTTTTAAAAAAAAAAAAAAGAATCAAATTTATAACACCTTAACTTTATTTCGTAATCCAATGATCCACTGAGTAAACAACTAAAGATACTTTTTTTGTTTATAAACACTTATTAATGAAACAATTTTGTTAATCCATTTATTTTAATAGAGTATTTGGGGTTTTGTATTAGCAGGGTCTTCAAAAACCAGTTTTTTAAATTATTAATAAAATATTTTTATGTATTGCTAACATAACAATTTGCAAAGTCAAACTGTGTACGAACAAGAACAAAAATTAAGAAATAACTGTTGATTTGTGTTTAAGTTAGAGCGCTTCAAACTAACTTGAATTTGAATTGTACTCTGAGGAACAGAGCTCTGCATAAATTAAAAAATTCGAATCTTAACTTTTTGAAAAATCTACCGGAAATTCTTGTTTACTCTTTGAGAACATCTGATAAATTTTGATGTAATTTTTAAAATCGTATTAAATTTTACAAGGAATATTGCTTAACTTTGAAACATCTCTTTGTTTTTAACATCCTTCTCTGAAAGGGGGACTCAGCAGCGTAGTCAGACATTAATCAAATATTATTGACCTTGAAAAAAGAATCCGGAAGAGAAGCTACTTCCTCGCGCTTCTTTATTTCATGTGTCACTAGGATTTGAATGGAATGCATCACCTTATGGATTCTTTGTATAACCAGGTCAAATTAAGGCTTAAAAATATCCACACTGTCTAAATATGTGATTTTTGACATCAAATGTGTAATCTACAACCCCGAAAACCAATTTTTTCATGGGGTAAAAAATCAAAAGTTTTAAACCCTCAGCTTTCTGTAGCCAAATGTCACTGTGCTTTATTTTATCAAAACATTTTAGTACTCATAATTGAAAAAAGGTATACTTGATTTGACGATATGGTCTGGTAGTTAAAAGCTACCATTGACGCTGGGAATATGTTCGATGAAGAAAAAGATTTTCCTTAAGTCATTCTCAAATGAAAACGGTACAAATTAAGTCCTTTCTTGGAATATTGAAAGAATCATTCTTAATTATAACCATAAATGCTTTTTAGGGCATATACTTACACAAGAATTATGGTTTTATTGCCAAAAATTGCAAAATCCCTCTTTTCTTTGTTATTGATTTTTAAGAATTTTTTCGTCCTGTAGTATTAAAAAAGGTAAAAAAATTAAAATAGTAAATCCTGTAATTTGTAGAAAATCTCTTGTTGTAGTAGTTGCAAGAAAAATATGGGTATAGAGTATTCCATGGGACTAGATATTTAGGATTTGGCTGTAAAATAACCACTTTTTTACCGTTATGACTGAGTATGACTAAAGGGAAATTTCATCGTTCATACAGTGGATCTTGCGAAAATGTAACGTTTGGAAGGCGTTCAGCAATGTCTTTAAAAACAGCACCGTTCTGGTTCCAAACGTTTTCCAAAAAGTTTTCGTTTACGGTTCGAAACTCATTTGTTACTAATGAAACACGAGAAACACTGTGGGACCCTTTTGGATGATCTTTGGAACAAGAACGGTGCTGTTTTTAAAGACATTGCTGAACGGGTTCCAAACGGAACGTTACATTTTCGCAAGATTCACTGTAGTCTTGAGGTCAATGGTAGCTTTTTCCAATCATGGGTATTAGAATGTTTAAACAAAGCACAGTGACAGTTGGATTGGCTTCCGGGGTCGTAGATTACACATTTGATGTCAAAAATTTTTTTTCCTTAAAAAAAATTGATTTTTTTTTTCAATGATTTGAAAAGCTTAAAATTCTCATAAACATGCATTTCTAAACATTGGTAGAGAAACTGTCGCATATGTCTTGCTTACAAAAAGCTGTTAATTTACTACTGAAATTTACTTTAATGAAATTAATCGATACATGACTCAAGTTTTTCTAATAATAAAATTCGAAATTATAAAATTGATATAAACAAAATCTTGAAATTTTTCTTAACCAAAATAAATGCTTTTTGTAAACTTTTAGATTTTTAATTATGAAATCAATTTCAACAAAAAAAAAGAATTTTGTCATAACATTTGAATTATTTATTTATTTAAATGGAATCATTTTTTAATCTAAAAAAAAAAGAGGAGAATTAAAATTAGAGGATTGATTTGTTGAGTATGATTAGTCAAAATTATTAAGTATTTTAAAAGTTTTAACTGATTAATTCTTTGAAAAAAAAACAAAAAATGCAAATTATTTAGATTTAGCAAAAAAAAAAGTATGATCCTACTTTTTCCAACAACAACAACAAACTCAGTTTAATTAATTGGAACAATAAGTTCTATTAAAACAAATATATTTTCAAAAATTGCATAACTTTCTATTAGATTAAATAACTTCCTCTCACACAAAAATAACGAAGAACGAAAATTGGCATAGAACGAAAACATCCGCAATCATTCCAACAGAAAAAAAAGAAAAGCTAATTGAATTCTTTTTTTTTAAAGTGTTGATTCGATAAATATTAAAATGTTTATTAAGCTCGAAAAAACAACAAAAATCAAAAAAGACACTAAAAAAATTTTATAATTATATTAAAAGAGTTTATTTAGGGAACTAATGCAGGATTATATAATGCTTTTTTTATCATTAATTTTATCCTAAATGAAAAGTAAATACTCATTTTTTTTGAATAAATTTTAAGATACTCGTGCTTTCATGTGGGCTTAAAACTAGAATTTACATTAAAAACAAACCCTAAATCTTATCTTGTACACATGTTTAGATAAAATTTTTTAAAATTTTGATTGCCATTCGAGGGTTTTTATATAATCAATCATTTCGAGAGAAGAATGTTGGATAAATCTATCTCACGAAGAGGTCGAAAATAGAAATTGATTTTTTGTTGTTTAATATTGTTTATGATCGCTTTGATCGTAATCGTAGTTAATTATTTTTTACAATATCGGCTAGAGAATAAAAGAATACATAAAAAAAATATTTGTAAATTAAATTCTAGTTTTTTTTAAAATTCCATTTCTAATCTTGAGTTAGCCCGTTTGAACAAGAAAAAAAATATTTATGCAAATATTTTTCGGTCCCAGTTATGAAAAAAAAAAGAAACTAAATCGTATTAAAAAAAAAAAATTTTGTGCGTTTTCCAAGGTGATTTGAAACCATAAAACTTAATTTAGTTAAAAAAATTACAAAAATTTTTTAAACAATTGTTGTTATTGTTGTTGTTGATGGGGTTTACCTCAGCTAACTTATGAAACCATAACAAGTGTAATGTTGCTGCTGCTGATTTTTTTTTTTTGTTATTAAAAGCTTTTTCCGAATTCATAAAGTGTTTATTTTTTTGTTAAAATCATTTGGTTCTCTAAAAAATTTTAGATTTGCATTTATTTTTTTTTCGTTTCGTTTCGTTACATCATGAAGCACTAAATATTGCGTAACTGAAAAGTTTCCTTTGAAAAATCGATCGTTTAAACATTTAATTGTTTATTTATTATTAATCAAAACATTTGGTAACCATTAGAGTTATTTTTTATAATATACAACTTTTTGTTAATTCTTATTCATGCCCTTAAGTGTTTATTAGATAAGAAGATTCACGTGTTTACTAACTAAAATTCTAAAGCCTTGTGAAGATTATTAATAATTTAAGAAATATAAATTTACTTCACATCAAAAAAATTCTAAAATAAATTTACTTGGTTCGAATATTTGACGCTCCGGCGCATTGCTTAAGCACATAAATTTCTCTGCGCATTCGTAAAAGCTAACTAAGTCAATTAAGAAAGGCACGTGCCTAGAGTAAAGACCAGGTCAAAGTTGTTGGGATTTTTTAATCCATTATGACTTTATTTGACTGAAAATATTCAGTCTCCAGTTTTACTCATTTTCAACATGCAAAATCTAAGATTACCATTACCTGACCGGTATAGTACAGTATTTACCCTTTAATTCGACCAATTTTATTGAGAATTTTTCTGTTGGATAATTGAGATACAGTTGATCTTGTGAAAATGTAATGTTCCGTTTGAAACGTGTTCAGAACTGTGATTATAAATAGCTCCTTTCTTGTTACAAACGTTTTCCAAAAGTGTTTTCATTCCCGTTTCTAAACTCATTTCCTTCTAAGGAATGACGAAAAATGGTAAAATTTTGAAACTAGAATGTCAGTTACAACTTTTAACCGACATTTCTTTAATCCTCTTGTAATTAGCCAAGTTTGGATTAACGATGTTATATTTTACTGTAATTTCTTGCCGACTTTAATGTAAGTAGACCTCTAAACCTGATTTTTTTAAGACTAACGAGCTTACTGATAATTTCAGATTTCTGATTATCAAAATAGAGCGTGTTACATCATATGAAGCGCAAAACGACTATCAATCAAAAGCAAGATGAAAATATTTAGCTCAATCAAAATGTAAAAACTACGCATCAGAAACATAGAGCCGAACAGAAAAGCAAGAATATAAGTTTAATTTGGTACATCAGAGAATGCTCAGAAGAATTTTTAAAATCGATTGTTAAGGCATGGAAATCTGAGATGGTGCATGACAAAAACAGAGTTTGGGATTAGATCTCTGATTTTCAAAACAAAGAGAACGAAACATTGGAAAATTATGATAGAGCGTGTTAAGCTCTTTTTCAATGTTGAGTAAATGAACTCAAAGCTTTTTGGAACTTTATTTCTCGAAGATTCCAATCGCCCTAGAAACTAAATAAGCCTGGGATTGGTCGGCAATTGTCTCGTAAGATTTTTGACTAAAGTTTTTCGGCTGACCAGAATTATGAGTGAAAGTGTTCACTCCTTAAGGGGCGCATTCATGACTTTTTTTAAATTTGATTATAATTTTTTTTTCCAAATCAAGGGATCCTTGAGATTCTAATTAAGTTATTTATCGCTTGATTTTGAATTGTAAGAGTTATGGAGTGCTCTTTTTTTCCTTGAGAAAACTTAAATATTTCTAAGCTGCAGTTTAATGCTTTTCAATATTCTTAGCCTAGAATCTATAAATCAAAAGCTAAAATAAACGATCGCATTTTTAAAATCCACTTATGGTTGAGAATTATACAAATCAATCTAAATATTAACTCAAAAAATTTAACTTAAGAAAATAATGCTCCCAGAAGTTTTTATCTTAAAAAAAAGTAATAAGAAATTTTATATCCGTCTGAAATTAAAAAAAAACTAATTTTTAACATTAACGCTTGAAACCTATATTTACCATCAAATCGCATTAAAAAAAAAACAACTTTTTTTAAACTAGAACTCTCTAAATTTGATAATTATCTTCCACTAATCTAAACATTTGTAAAAGATAACATTAAAGTATAAACTTCTAACTAATCACTTCCATTGTTTCGAAATATAAAAATTAAACTTGAAAATGATACTTTACATTTATATAAAATGTAAGCTTGTGCCCCTTAAGATGTATTCTTACAATTAAAACTAAGAAAACAATAACAAAATGGATTCAAAGCCTTTTTTTATAATTATACCTAAAAAAAAACAGAAAACAGGCGTTCGAATGTTCTTTAAAGAGAAAAAAAATTCATTCATGAAAACATCAAACAAATTAACTTGATCCTCAAGATAAGAAATGAATTTTATTTATACAATCAAAAAGAAGAAGAACTTTCGATCTAATTAAAATAAAGAAATCGATTCGTTCTCGAAAAAAAAAAATTGCATAACGTAATTGTGTAACACTTTGAGGTGTCCAAGGAATCTGTAATTGAGAAATGATGAGTAACCTTGTGGTGTTGATTTATTTAACGATAAACATTTATTTAACCTTTAGAAGCAACAAAAAAATCTATTGATGATTTGTATAAACTGCAAATGAGCTAAGTTATTTAATAAAAAATTGATAAAATTAACTAATTAGGCATAATCAGTATGACGCAATCACTTCAACAAAACCCTCTCGTTACCATCCTTTAGCACTTGTAAAGATAACAAATTGATTGCAAAATATTATCGTTATCGTTTATTTTTTTTTGTTTTTTTTAATAAAAAAAGTCTTTAACGAGTGTATAATGTAAACAAATAAACCGCTTTTCTCTTTCGTTTTGTTTTTACTCGTTTATTCGGATTGATATTTGTACAAGATAATAAATTAGATAATAACTTCTTATCTAAATTACCTGTTTTAAATTAGTTGAATATCATGAATAATAAAGTTGAAGATAAATTAAAAAAATTCAACTGATCCCTGTTGGAAAACACATGGAAGTTTTACAATAAAACAAAAAAAAAAGTAAGCGAATGTTTTCGATTACTTTACAAATGAATTATGTTATTTTTTAATTGAATATTCTTACATTGAACACATTGTTTTGAAATCAATAGGAAAATTAAAAACCTCATTTTGGTAAAATTGGGCAGATTTACGATGTTACCAATATGATTTAAGATCTCTCGGAAAATTAAAATTTAACTTAAACTTTAAAATGAAAACTTGAACATCTAGACTTGATAATCTCTGATACTTTTCACCTCAAGGGTAGATAAAATTAATTTTACCTTTTGAAGCTTTTTTAAAGTGTAAGCTCGAAAACACCTACTTCATCGAAATTAGATCTTCAGTTTCGTCGTGGGATAGTCTCTCGAGTTGTCGCCAAGAAAGATTTTTCTGAGTATGAAAGTTCACGAAAGTTGATGAATTTTCCGAAATAAGCAATGTGAGAGACCGGATATGTACATGTAGTCCACAATCCCGGTTACACTGAAATAAGCTTCTTTCATGTGGATTTAAAAATTTAGAGCTTAAATGAAAATAGGCAACTCAATTCACGGAGGAAGAGATTATTGTTTTAATGAAGAAGATGGTTCGCACAAAAACAAGTCATTTATTAAAAACAAGCAACTTAGAACGAGACTTAGGGATCACCATAAGGAATGATTTCAGATGGTAATATTAAGTGAGGTCATCAACTGGAACCCTAGATCATTTAAAATTCTGTACTCAACATACATAAGGCCTCACGCTACAGCTGTCTGGAGCCCATTCAAAAAAATAAGAAATTAAAGCAATGGAAAAAGTCCAAAGGGCAGCAACCAAGTGAATAAACGTAACATGAAGTACGAAGAGAGACTTGGAATACTTGGACTCACAGTCTAGAATAATGAAGAAAAAGAAGCGATTTAATTCAATTATTCAAATTCGAACAAAACCTTAATCGAATTGACTGGTATCATCGCTAAAGCAGAGTACTCAATTTATTTTTTCTAATAGTCACGTTAAGTCACGATGAGTCACGAAAAGTCACAGTTTTTAATTTTTTAATGTCACGCCAGTATTCGATGTCACACTTAGTCACAGGTTGTCCTTAAATAAAGGATACATTATCCTATTTTAGTCACACTTTGTCTAATCGGTCCAATTGGACAAGGTAGGGACAAAGTGTGACTGTGTGTTACCATCTCAGTCGCTACCCGTCGGTTACTGTCAGCCAATCACCTCTGTAGTTTACCAACAAGTTTTGTTATATGTTAGTCGATTGATTAACCTTATTTATTTTTTTGTACTGATGTAGATACAGATCTGCCATAGCAACGTATTTTATCCCTAGTTCCGTGAGCAAAGCTAACACTATTATAATAATAGTACTCTTCGCGACTTATTGCAGTAAAATACTCTTTTACTACTACTACTATATTTGAACTTGAACAGTTTCAAAGCGAAGCTTGATGTTTGGATGTCGAAACAAAAAGAAGCGACTGCTACAGCTCTTTAGAGTTATGCTTGGATAACCTCCAAGTTGCAGTTTACAATACTACTACTACTACAATACTACTACTTTTCAAACATTTAAAAACTAATCATTGGAAAAAATTAAATTGATCTAAAAAAACTCTCTGCAGAAATAAGGAAAAAAATTTCCTTAAGTCATAATGGGATGAAAACGAGAAGAGGTCCCATAGGACTTCATATATTCATATTTATTTATGCAGTCACTAAAATTAGAGACGAGACAATTGATAAATTTATTGAATAATCTCAAGAGCTTCTTCTTTTATTTTTTCTTTACTTCCTGAACACTTTATCCCGTTTCTACTTCCCTTATTCAATACTACCCGTACTAAAAATTCTCTAAATTTTTGATGCATGATTTTGCGATTTTTTAGTAAGGGTACGAGTACAGTTATGATTTGAGTACGGTTCGGGTACATCATTAATTCGATGGAAGTGCAGTATAACATATTTGTCATCAAAACTATGTGTTTTATTAATATCTCAAAAAACTTTAAAACCATAGATCCGATTAAAAGGAATTCCGGTAAATCTATTTCCTTTGATTCTGTCTTTTAAAATCAAAACATTAGAAGTTTTTTTTAGTTTTTTTTTTAAGAACTCCATTAACTTTATTTTCTCTCTCTTACTATCATTAAATAAATGTTATTTTAATATTTTTTACAATTAATGAGTAATACACTTTTAATTCTAACAAAAACCGTGTTAATGGTGATTTAAAAAAAAGTACAGGTGACTAAAAGTTGAAAAATAATAAAAAACAAATGAGAATAAACGGATACGAACATCATGAGATTATAAATAAAATAAAAAACAAATGAGGAATGAAAAAAAAAATAAGAAACTCTTTTATAGAACCTATAGCTATAACGATTATGTAAAACCTTGGAATATTTTTTTTATTTTAAATAAAAACAAGTAGTTACAATAGCCCAGAAAAAAAATAAAAGTTTAACAAGAAAAGAATTCGATGAATGTAAAACCCAATGAAACTCGGTTCAAATTGTAATTGTATAACTTATAAAAATTATCTAAATAATTAAAAATCGGGAAAAAAAAATAATAATAAACTTGATAAATCAGCATTAATTAAGTATTGAATCTCTTTAAATAACTTTAATCATTCTCTACTCTCTCTCTTCCTCTTTTAACTAAAAAAAAATAAATTGCTTTTTTTATAACAATAGTTGCACTAGAGCCTTTTCTAACCCGCTCGAGCATTCAAAATTTACAACAACAAACGAAAAGCCACATAAAATATTTAAAATATTACAAAAATTAACGCACATATATACAATTATGTAATTGTAATTATAGATTAGTAGTTTAGAGAAAAAAAAAACTAGAGAAACTAACTGGTTTTTATGGTCTATTAAGGGTAAAAAAAATTTTTATAGTCCTCTTGAAACTAAGCTTAATTTTCATTAACTCTAAAAAAAAAAATAATATTAAATTCACTAAAGCTATTAACTAGTAGATTTAGAATTTCTTTTAGCTATCTAATAAATTATACAATCTGGATATAATTTATATTCGGTTTTTTTTTTTAGAGGGGGATCTATTATCGATAAACTACCAAATAAGACCAACTCTAGTCATAGACAACATAAAAACTTGTTAGTGATTACAGAAACTTTTAAAAATTCTCGTGGTTGTTGAAAAAAAAACGCCGCTAGGATCCATTAGTTTGTTGTTGTTGTGAAAGTCAAAAAACAAGAAGCTTGATTTCATGCATAAACACATGCAGATTCAAAAAAAAAAAATAAAATCTAAAAATAAATTGTTATTGATTTCATAAAGCGTAAATTTAGAGAAAAAATTATTTTTTGTATTATCAATGTTTGAATTCATGGAGGTTTATTAAATTAACGATGATTTTAAATCGATTTTTCATTTTTGTTTTTAAACAAAAAATGAGAAATAAATTTTGTTTAAAGAATAACTGTTATGTGTTCGCTAGAAAAATAATGCGATATGCTTGAACAAAACTAAATTCTGGAAATTGTAAATTTGTTCGCTTTTTTTTATGAATATTGCCTCATAAATTTTTCAAATAATGCGATCAATTAAAGTATAAATATACAGAATTCGTAAGAGATCGATAATTTTAAACATAAAAAATAAATATTTAGACTAATTTTTACCTCTCAATGATTCTTTATCTCTAAGACGATCGGTATCAGTATAAAATAAGGTTTCAGTGTCACGTGAAACAGCTAAAAATGAATTATTTCACTTCCATTATACTGGTCTTTCATCAAATTTACAGCATGGGTGTTCTTTGAAATGATTGTTTATTTTGGTACATTGTTATTCGTTTTGTTAAATTCGACTTCTTTTTCTTGCATAACTTTTTGATCATGTTTGACAAATAAAAACAGTTGACTCACTGTATATCGATACATATTCGGTCTCATACGTATCCTTGATGATTCGATACTTGTTGCAGTATTTAGTTCTAAGAATCTTTTTAATAGAGTCAACACTAAACTACCGTTTTTGTTGCTTGCTTATTTAAATGATTAATGTGTGTACTCGATTATGTACGTACCAGGGTACAAGAGCATAATTTCTATTTTGAATCTGGAAGAACGTGTACAGTCGAATCTTGCAAAACCGGACTAATCGGGAAGAGAATTTTTTTAAGTATTACCGATTCAATGGTAAATTATTTAGATGGTAATGGGAAATCTATAAATCAGTAGTCGAATTAACAAAAGCCGGATAAGAGAGGTTCGACTGAAACTTGGTTTTTAAAAATCTGAAAATATCTGAATCACAGTCAACCCTCGTGAACAGAGACTAGATTTATTTCCGATTTATTATCTTTGAAATAAAGGATTAGTCTGGATTGGATCCTTGAAAAAAACAGCAACCTCTTTTGATCCAAATGCATACACCCGGGTGAAATATTTCTATTTTGCAAGTTAGCTAAAATCTAAATATTCTAGGAAATTTAGCATCGAAAATTCTTCAAAATGATACCCTCAACACCCCACAGTTTATTTTTATGTCTAAAATCAACTCTAAACTTTCCGAAAATAAACACTCTCCATTTTATACAATACACCTCCTATTATTTTTGCAAATATTTTTGGGTGGTCTTTCTGGAACTGGTATCTTTTATTTGCTACAATCTTAAAAATCGACTTGGAACGATAATTTTTTATTTTTTTTTCCCTACTACAGTTTTCAAGGATCCTCTCCTTGGGTAAAAGAACGTTGGACCAATTACATTCAGCGCTAGTCAGAAATAGAAAAACATGGTTATTGCTGTGAGCTCTTGGATCCTATAACTCTTTTTTTTTTCAGATAAATTTGTTTATCAAACATTCGAAAACAAGATTAAATTGAGTAAAAAGTTTGAGAAAAAGAAACTAAGAATGAAACAATCAAGAAAGCTTAATGAAAATATTATACTTGATTAAGAAACACTTAAGTCTATGAGATTGGTGAGTCAAAGAAAGCTTTTAAAAATAATTATTTTTAAAAATCAGCTTGGTAAACAAGGTCATGCCAATAAACAACAAAAACAATCAACTAAAATAAACTTGCAATCCATTTTTTTTTATGTTCAAAAAGACTTGATTTTTTCTTTTAAAAATCTTTGAAAATATAGTCGATTATTAAATCGATAGATAATCAAGTTTTAGACATTTATGAATTTAAATATTTACATTAAAACAATACTTTTCAACGTACACATTTGAAAATATGTATTTTTTTAAAAAATGATTTATTGAAATTTAAAATATAGATTTGAAGAAAATTAAAAAATTTCCTCCGTCAAAACCATTTACTGTTTCTTTAAGATTAATTTTATTTAAATTACTTATTTTTTGTTTTTTTGACTAATTATTTGAATATGTAACAAAAATAATTAATGTTTAGACTATTAGCAATTACTTCTTTTTTTTTTATGTTTTCATTTTATTATTTTTAAATTATAAAAAAATATTTAAGCTTCAAGAAGATGATTTTGTTAGCAGCCATTTTATTTACCCTCGACATTAGTAATGAACTCAAAATATGATTCTTAATACTTTATTTTCATTTAAAACCGCGAATTGCGGAAAATTTTTATCTAGCTTTGACCGCTTTTTTCTCGGATCGTCTTTTCGATCAACTCTTTCAAGAACTTTCAAGTTATTTTATGAAAAGAGATTTTACAAATTAATAACTTTTTATAAATTTTACATTAGAATTAGAGTTGTTAACGGTTAACCCGGTTAAAATAGTATAGTTAAATTGTTTAACAACTGAGAAGTAGCCATACCTTCAAAACGGTAATAGACTGTAGAGCTTTTAATTCTCTATCGATTGACACCTGGTTTATAAGTCATTTTTTTCCATGACTATCCAAAATTTTAATTTAACCGGTAAATTTGTATTTTCATTATTTTCCAAATTTGAAAACATGAAAATTTTAGAAAAAAATTGAAAAAAAAAATGAAGAAATATGAAGCTTCATGAACCCTT
Organism: Brachionus rubens; assembly: GCA_022207745.1. Classification (NCBI taxonomy): domain Eukaryota; kingdom Metazoa; phylum Rotifera; class Eurotatoria; order Ploima; family Brachionidae; genus Brachionus; species Brachionus rubens. Next base: position 3,576,011 of record JAJVHD010000009.1, on the reverse strand, counting down.
GAACCTTCAAGACCTTGAACGTTCATGAAGGTTCAATTTTGAAAGTTAAGTTAACCGAATGTTTTTATACAAGAAAATCTTAAAATTTTAGACTTAATGGGATAAAACGATAGAAAATTTTAAGTTCAACAAGCTGAAATGATTTTTTTAAGATGATGACTATTTAATCAAGCAATAACTAAATTTAACTGTCTAAAATTCGGTTAACAATATACAACCCTGGTCATTCAAAACTGCCAAAAATGAACCTTCATGAACGTTCAAGGTCTAGGTTCAAGGGTCCATGAAGCTTCATATTTCTTCATGTATTTTCATTATTTCTCAAATTTGAAAACATGAAAATTTTAGAAAAAAAAATGAAGAAATATGAAGCTTAATGAACCCTTGAACCTTCAAGACCTTGAACGTTCATGAAGGTTCATTTTTGAAAGTTTTGTAAGATCAGGGTTGTACCAAGTAAACTCAAAAAAGCTATTTAATGAATTTGATTTATTCTCTAACCTCCATGATGTCTGAATACAATAGAAAATTTTTGACATCTTCACCCATGAAAATCCATTTTAATTGGAGTAAAAAACATATTTTTTTGAGCTCATTACTGAAAATACTTATTTTAAGTTGAAGAAAGCAAAAAAATTTCCAAAGCCAAAAATGAAAAGAAAATTACATGAAAGCATTTAGGAAAAAGTTTTTTTTTCAAAATAAAAATGTCCTACCATATTTCCTTGTTGAAAGAGGCTTGCATTAATATCCGAAGTTACAAATGAAGTGCATGTAGAGACATAGAGATCTTCCAATATCATTAAAGGTGCAACGCACTTGATAGGTAACTTTGACTATTAGCCCATAGATATTAAAGTCCAGGGTAAAACTATTTCGGTAAATATTCGACCAAACTAGAAAAACTCTTTTTAAATTAAAAGAAATTTTCAATGGTTTTCGATTAGAGACAGCGTTTAAATACATTTTTCGCTTGATAACAGAGCGTTATTGTTTGCGAATTTGGTCAATATCTATGGGCTAATAGTCAAAACTGCAAGTGCGTCGCATCTTTAATGATATTTGTTTAACATGGAAGAGGTCTATGTCTCTACATGCACTTCATATTTAACTTCGGTTATTAATGCAAGGCTCTTTCAGCAAGTAAATACGTCATTGAACGAGTAAAATTACACACATAACACAAATGACACATAGCAAGAGTTTAAATAAAGACTATTTGAAAGCAACTCAACCTTCTTTTCATTCTAAATGAGTTCCCAAAAACAGATACAAGTTGGCCTACAATATACAGTAATTTCAATGATTTTTTTACTCACAGTGTGAGTTAACGTTAGCAATAAAAAAAAGCGTAAAATGATTACTGAAAGCGTTACTAAACGTAAGGCTAGAAAATCGTTGGTGTTAGAATGGTGTGAGAGGTGCATTAGGGTGCTCAATTGAAGTGTGAAGGGTGAGTTAGGTTGGTCAATTGAAGTGTGAGGGGTGCATTAGGGTGTTAGAATTCAGTGTGAGGGGTGTTAATTATAAAGGTCTCATGACAAATTGATAAAGAAAACTAGTATGTCACTAATCCAGTTAGTGACATGCTAGTGAGATACTCAATTATAAGATACTTAATTAAAGTTGTCCATTGATGTCTTAAGCCAATTCGCTTTTAATGACATGTCATTAATACGTTATCACTAATATTAGGTTTTCTTTAACAATTTGTCATGAGACCTTCATAATTAACACCCCTCACATTTCAATTGACCAACCTAACGCACCCTTCACACTTATTTCCAGTACCCTAACATACTAGTTTACGAATTTCACGCTTTTCTTTGTCTTCTACAGCATCACTCATCCTAACGTTTTGTCAAAAAAAGTAAAAAAAATCATCAAAATTACTGTAATTGCCCTTCGACTAAAAGAACCAGGGACGGAGAGGAGGTAAGTGTTCATAGTGGTGGAAGCTGGGGTCGACGTGGACCTGGTAGAATTATGAAATTTCAAGCGATTCATGAAGTTAACGTCGTTAACTTAAATTTTATAAATAACAATACTCATTGATTTTCAATCCTTAAAGAGTCTTGTCTTGTGAAAGCTCACCTTAATCTTTGCATGATCTTCAATTTGGTTTGTAAAGAAAGATAATAAAAAAATTTAACAAGAATAATCAGCAAAAAATAATTAAAATTTAAAGTTTTATATGAGCTTTAGGTGAACTGTTTTTCTTTTTATGAGTAAAAAAGTCCTATTTATACGTTTTACGCATTTCTGATCAAATGTTTTATTTTACCTTTTTTTAAAAGAAAAAAAAATTAAACTGTCTGATATTGTTCAAACACTTTCCAGTTATAAAAATATAAAAAACTTAACTCAAGTGACATTTTTTTAAGGTAATCGAGTTCTAAGTAGTAAGAAAACTCAAATTTTTCCAGATGAAAAAAAAATTTAATTTTTTTTATTATCTAAAAAAGATAACAGTGATTAATCCTAAAATTTGTATTAATCATTAAGGATGAAAAAAATAATCTCAAGAGATAATTTGAATGAAAATGATCTACCCGTAAATACCACCAATAAAAAAAAGCAAACTTGAGCAACAATTTTGTAAACATTAAAAAAAACCCTCGTGTTTTATAATTCAATTAGTTTACTTACAAAAAAAGAAAAATAAGTATGTTTACTTGGGGATTTCCTCAATAACTTTCAAGTTTTATAATTGCCGTTTAAAAAAAAAATTTATCTGTTTTCTGTTTATTTTATTATTTCGTTCAACTCATTTATAATTCTCAGTCAGTTCATTAATATTTTTCTAATTTACTTCTCTAATTCTCACAGTTTATTACTTAAAATTATTTTTTTTTTATTTTTTTTTACAATTTTTTTTTAAAAATTTATGAATTGAGCAAATGTTATTGAGATTTTAAAGGAATAAAAAGTCTCACTTAATTCAATTAATCATAATATTTAGAAGAAAAAAAAAGTATATAATACTATTTATACATTAATCATTTACGTAATTTCCTATTAACAGAATTCAAAATAGATAAATGAAAAATTAATTCTCATATTTTACTTAATTTAAGGTCTAAAAAAAGATTTTTTTTTCCATTCGGAAGAAAGCATATATAGCTTTTAATCAAAGATGTATTGATATAGTAAATAAAGTAATATCGTTTTTTTTAATGAACAGTAGTTTCCTTTTTCTTTATTGTTGGGTAGAAAAATTTCTAAAGATGTAATAATATGCAAATCCTTGATTCAATTGAAGGTTAGGATTAATTTGAATTTTGTGATTTTCATTTAAAAATACAACTTTATAAGAGTAAATTACGACCGTTAAATATTTAAATTACAGTAATTAAATTATTACCAGGATTAGATAACGCGAACAGAGGCTAATAAATCATTTCATACTTAAGCTTTTTCGTGCAGAAATTATCGGCATGTTAAAATTTTTTTATGATTTTTTATTTTTCAATCACAAAAAAATGGAATATAACTTTTAAAAATGAGTATTTGGTAAAATAAAGTATGCAGCAAAAAACGATGTACAGTGGTGCTATGATCACAATTTACAAAATTTTACGTAAATTCTGGTAATTTTACCATATTTTACTCTTTCTTACGTAAAAATGGGTAATTTTACGTAAATTAACGAAGGTGAAAACGAGTAAATTTACCCAATTTTACGGAAAATATGGTAAATTTACGTAAAATGCTGTAAAAACCAAACGGCCAAAAAAAAATTCTACCCTCATTTGGGTGGGTCAAAAATGACCCACTTTGGTCTGTAATGATCAGTCGGGTCATTTTTGACCCACCTTTGGACGGATAAGGGTTAATAATGCGATTGATATGACTGTTTCTTGTAATAACTGCTGACTGATAGAAGACCAATTTGGCGGTGTCCGTAAAACACTGATCCGGATTCTCTTTCGTTGAATGATAAATTTACTTTTAAAATTTAAAATTTAATGATGCCGTTATCCCTCGCAAGGCGCATCGGAAGCTTACCTAGATTCTCAAAATGATTCAATTTCGAAAAAAGCTTGATGTAGGTTTTGTATAAAATCAAACAAAATAGAAGTATCAAAAATTTGCGAGTGAGCCGTTCTGTATAAAAATCAAGGTTGTCCCCAAAAATGCGGAGGCGAAAAGTTACCCTAAAACGCGCAAAAGAGGATATTCTAAAATCCGAAAGTAACTTTGGATTATTGAGGACTGACTGTAGTTATTTTTTAAGATTAAATGGGTCTCTAAATTTTTGAAATTTTTAATTTTTAAAATCAATTAGGAATAGTAAAAAATGTATCTAATTTTCTAAATTTTTTAAATATGTAAAAATTTTATCTTTAAAAAATGTTGCCTTTCTCGGACTAATTCTCGGATATCTCATCCGACTCGGACTAATGAGTCTCTGAAAATTGTCCATAAGACCCAGACTCGAGTCCATGTCCTTTCAACTCTAAAGACTCGAACTCAAGCCCGAGTCTTATGAAAAGTTACGAGTCCCAATCTCTGACTGTAAGGATGCTAAACGAACAAAAAGTTAATCTAAATTTTCGTTCTTTAAAATCTGGAATGTATTCATTATTTTTGCTAATTTTCAAGATTTTAGATTCAATTTTACCCTGAATCTCATTAAGCTGACTTACAACCTATGAGACGGGAGTATGCGACGTTCAAACCCTTGTATTGAGCATTATTTTATGGATCTTAGTTACCATTCTTCAGTTCAGATGAACGAAAATCCATTATGTTTCTGAATTGTAGAAATCTAAGTTTAAAACGGGATAATTTGCACAGTTCTTTTTTTAAACATTTGGTCACATATTGATGACTTACTTACACAAAAATATATATACTTTGATTTAACTGTTGAGACAAAAATAAACAATTTTTTTTCTTTTTTGTGGAAATTGGTTAAAATTTTGCAAAGAGATTATCTATTATTTTATCCTCAAGCAGATTAGCTATCACATAATTTTAAAGAAATTCCCCTTCGACCGAACTACAGTATAGAAAACTCTTACGATCATTCTTTTAAGATCGTTTCTTGATTATTTTTTTATCTCATGGTATTCCTTTTAGGATTAGATCTGAAAAAAAATAATGATTAATTGCTTAAATGGGTTTGGCGCTGAAAAATTTATTCTCGAATCTAAACTAAACCTTTTCAATACAAATTGAATACCTGAAAAAAGCACATAGGGGTGTAAATCCTTTATTTTTAGGTCAATATTCAAATCGATACTATAGAAATGTTCCTCTCGTCAAGAGCTTTAGATTGGTACCCAAATGGTGTGCTAATTTGAAAGTTGCTTGTAGTTTTAATAAAATATCTCAAAAAGTAAAAATGATATTTAAATTGCGAGACTACCATTTTGTAGCTCTTTAAATTCTCTATCTAGAAATATGTGAAAAAAAAGAATATATTGAGTACTGTTGGTAGTCGACTAATGAGCCAACTGGTCTAAAACATGAACGGTAAATTTTTCTAGTAGGTGCATATATGTCAATTGTAGATCTTTTAGTCTGATTCAAAATGGTAACCTAGATGTCTTGTTTTAGACCAGTTGGCTCATTAGTCGACTGCCAACACTAATATTCAGGATGTGCAGATGTGGACGTTTTTTAAGTATTTTTTTAATTATTTTTTAGGGAACTCACATTCAATGCTCATGATATGGGTAGCAAGCTCTTGACGAGAGGAACATTTCTATAGTATCGATTTAAATATTGACAAATAAAGGATTTACACCCCAAAAATACAAGGTGTGTGCTTTTTCAGGTATCCTACAAATTTAAAAATTCGTTTAAAGAAAAAAAACTTATTAAAAATATTTATTTGTTCCGATTACAAAAATAAAAGTGAACTTCAAAATAGAAATAAAACAAAAAAAGGTTTCTAATTTAAAAAAATTCCTCAAAAATCTCAAAAATAAATAAACGAAAAAATTGAGTCATTTATTATAAAATTTCACATTATTAAAAATAAAAATGTAATAGTAACACTAAAAAAAAAATATTTATCACCATCAGCTTAAAGCTAAATATATAAATAATTGACGAATTACAAAATTAAAAATAAAAAAAAAGAGAAAATTTTTATTCTCAGTTTAATTCGGAAGAAATATTGCCTCTATACGTAAATTACGTAATTCACTAGAAACAAAATTATGTTACTACGGGAACTTGATGATGAGAAATAAATTTTATCTCTTATTTTTTTTATAAAAATATTTTAGAAAAAATTTTTTTAATTATTGATCTCAGTTGTTATAGCTACTGAAATTATTACAAAATAATCTAGCCCACTGTGTGAATTTATCGAGAAAAATAAATTGATATTGTTTCAATAGTTGTCATTTAACCTAAATTGACTTTTTAAGAGGAATTTCTAAAAATATTTTTTTTAAAATAAATTGAACAATATTTAGAATCGAGTCTAAGCTCTCTGTTATGAAATAAAATATTTGCTTTCTATTTTAATAAAGTATTTAAATAATTGATTTTAGGTCTGTGTTAAACTAAGTTTAATTTAAATTACTTTTAAGAACTCTTCAAAAAACGGCTGTTAACTTAAAAATTTGTAAAAAAAAATGTAAGCATCAACTGGCTTTAAAATAAAAAACAGCAAGAAAAAAGAGTTGGAGCAAACTCTACAAATGAGTCGAACCAAGCTAATTTAATATTGTTAAAAAACAGATTTAATCACACGGAATGCTAATTTTAATAAGATTAAAACACGCTAGCGGTAACAAATATAAAAGGTCAAAGGGGATTAGTTTGAAATAAGGTTTATTTACACTTGTTGATTAAAGAGATTTTAGAACTCTTGATCCCTAAGCTTGTATGATGCAAAATTGAATATTTGTTTTAGAGGAATTATGAAAATATAGTCCTGATTTTTGTGATTTTTTATTTTTTTTTATGACGCAGATTTTTTTGTTGTCAGCTTCCGTGAATTATAATAATTTTAATTGCATTTTGTAATTATCTAAATATTTATAAAATGAAAATTGTTCGAGATTTATTTTCAAAGCCACCAAGTAAATTAAAAATTTGTTTTTGTAATCGAGAGACGTTCAATCATTGTTTGATTAATTAAAAATATGCAGTTTTGGATATCCTTTAGTAGAGTAGATATTTTCTAAAATTATGGATTGGTGTTCGATTGAACGAGAGTTATAAGCATTCATTAGCGTAAGAAAAAATACCTAAAGCAGTAAATCTTGGTTGCCTGAAGGATAAATTCGTATTCTCCGTACTTATATGATATTCGTATTAAAAACAGTATTGGTTCTGACTCTCTTTCTGAAATGCAGTCTTCTTGGAATTTTCAATTTTTTAGAGATAAATGATAAGAAAAATTACAGTTTATGTCAATAAGCTTTTAGGCATACATGTGGATGGCTTCACATGCCTTTTTTTGAAAACGCTTAACATTCATGTAACATTTATTTTTTCATTTTCACTTGGATGTTACAGTGCTGCTACGGTACCATGAATTCATCACATTTTACGTAAAATTACGCTAACCAAATTTGCCGATAAATTACGTTTTTTAGACTTTATTTGACATAAAGTCATAAAATTTGAGAATGAATTTTCTTTCTGATTTTGAGAGTTTTTGCAATCGATTAAATAGTCAAAGATCATTCTGTCCAAGAATTAAACTAAGAAAAAATGTAATTTCTCCCGCAAAAATCGACTTATCAATGCATGACTTTTGTAATTAGACTTCAACGTTATTTTTTTATGTTAAATTCTTGATTCTTTTTAATTGATTATACTTATGTTCTTTAAGAAAGGATACCAGAGAAATCAAAAAACAGGACCCAAGATAAATCTTCTACTTCTTCAGTTCATTTAATCATTACTTAATCAGTTAAAAGATAAAAATTTTAGTTAAAAATAATGTAAGTTAGAAGCTCTAAAAAATTTATTCATAATTTAGGCGCGAGAAATTACATTTTTTCTTAGTTTAATTCTTGGACAGAATGATCTTAGATTGACTATTTAATCGATTGCAAAAACTTTCAAAATCAGAAAGAAAATTCTTTCTCAAATTTTCATCTTCTAAGAATATCTTAGAACAACTAAGAATAACTGAGAACATCTGGGAACAACTGAGAACAGAAAAGCTTTTTTACGTATATTTTTGTCAAAAAAATGGATAATTAATTTTAGAGACTTTAAATGAAAAGAGTAAAATTAATATAAATTTTTTACGGATTTTTCGAATTTTTTCAAAAATTTTGGAAATTTTGTGTTTTACCAAATTTGACGATAAATTACGTAAAATAACGTTAATTTTTGATATTTTACGTTATGACTTTTTCTAGAACCAGTCATTTCACGTAATTTATCGTCACATTTGGTGAATTAGCGTAATTTTACGTAAAATGTGGTGAAATCATGGTACCGTAGCAGCACTGTACATGAATCTAATATTTATTTTAATCTGTCTATATTTCTTCTATTATTTATAGAGGAAATATAGACATAAATATAGACATATTTTAATTATTTCTTTACCATAAGTGTTAGACAGAGTTAATAAAAATGTGTTAGAAGTTAAAACGAAAGTTTTGGAGAAGTGTTGTGGTCAAAAAGGGAAGCGTTAGAAAAGTGTTAAGGACTAAAAGGGTTGCTTTATGTAAAGGTTAGTAGATAAAAAATAATCTTCAGACAGGGGTCTTATGATCTTGGAAAAGATATGAACACTGAAGAAGTTATATCAAAAAAATTAAAAAAAAAAAGGGTAAAATTTTCCCTTTTTTCCTTAATTTGCACCCTTCAAATAACTCAAGGATCATTATAAATACTTTTAATTTGTAGAATATTTTACGCCTTTTCAGAATATGTATAGTTTATATGGGGATGATGAGTGAATACGAGAGTTATCTTTTAAAAGTCAAGTATGGTTTTTGAGGGGTCTCGACACTTCGGACCCCTAGGGTCTGAAAAAATTGTTTTGGACACCCACTAAAAAATTGGCTTTCCTAGGTTTTCGTATATTTAGATTATGATTTTGAGGTCCAAAATCAATTTAAAAATTAGTGTGGATGTTTTGCATTTCCGGAACCTTACTTTTGAATTTCTAATGCTTTAGTTTTACAGTAACGGTTATTTCTGACGATTAGTTTTTATTTCACAATGTCTTATGGTTTTTCAAAAAAAGTAAAAAAAAACATTAAAAGTACAGTGGTGCTACGATCACAGTAATTTACAAAATTTTACGCAATTTCTAGTAATTTTACCATATTTTACTCTTTTTTACGTAAAAATGGGTAATTTTACGTAAATTAACGAAGTTGAAAAAGAGTAAATTTACCCAATTCTACAGAAAATATGGTAAATTTACGGAAATTAACGTAAAATTCTGTAAAAACCAAAACGGCCAAAAAAAATTCAACCCTCATTTGGTTTTTCAAAAATCTTCACAAAATAAAAATAAAAAAAAAAACAAATTTATGTTTAATTTAATAGTTAACAGACTAAAGAACAAGAAAAAGCATTTTTTTTTTACCTTGACTTATGATTCGGCTTCCTATAATAAATTTACTGAAAAAAATTCAGAATTACAATTGGCCGTTTTGGTTTTTACAGAATTTTACGTTAATTTCCGTAAATTTACCATATTTTCCGTAAAATTGTGTAAATTAACTCGTTTTAACCTTCGTTAATTTACGTAAAATTACCCATTTTTACGTAAAAAAGAGTAAAATATGGTAAAATTACCAGAAATTGCGTAAAATTTTGTAAATTACTGTGATCGTAGCACCACTGTAATGCATAGCCAATGAAGCTGGTGGACTCAAAATAGAGAATATCTCTGATGACAAATTATTGTGATAATTTAATTTTTAATTGGCTTAAATAAATCAAATAAAAAGTCAATCTGAGGAACAGTAGAGTATAATTAAGGGGGAGTGAATTATCGCAGCGAATAGCTTTGAAATGGACAAAAAGCTAAAACAAGGGTTTTACAATTTTTTTAGTCAGAAATTTTATTGTTGCGACCGCAAAACTTAGAGTTAATTCTCAGTAGAGTTTCTGGCAGTATGCAAGTTTTTGTTAGAGTTGAATCAGAGTTATGTTTCTGTTTTGTTTAGATTGACTTAAGGGACGTTTCAGAACACCTTGAAGTATTTTTAATTGAAAACTCAACAAAGCAGAAGCACACATCTTTATAGCAAAAGCTATTCCCGAGGCAAAATTACGAAATAAAAGAAACTTATAAATTACAAATTTTTTATTGTTTTTTTTTTCATAAATTAAATTTAAATTGAAAATTCAAAGTTTTATTTTCGAAAAAAAAATAAAACGAATAAAAATTCATTAATCTGCTATACAAACCATTTTTTAAATTAAACATTTACCTAACAAGAAATAAATCCAAAGTCATTGAACGATAAAAAAAAAAATTGATTTTACAAAAATTAAATTAGACATTTAAATTTTTAAAAAGACAAAAAAACAAAAATCTCGATAAAAAAACCCATAACAAATCGACAAAATAACGAAAAACAAACTTTTTTTTTTGATTTTCAAATTCTTTCCTTTTTTTGTCTTTGAGGACAATACTTAACAATAAAAATACGAAAAAAAAAAACTTTTAAAATTTACAGTAAAAATTAAAAAAACGGATTCGCTCGCCATTTTTTTTTTGACATTTTCAAAAATAAGCAGCGTAAGAATGACTCGTATAAATTTGAGAATTTTGTTGTTGTTGATGTTGTTGTGGTTCTTGTTTTATTTGATATTGACTATTGCTATTCAATGTTCCAAAATTACTTGAATAAAATCCAGTGTCACTTGTGTAACCCATATTGACATTACCACCTGTTTCATTAGTTGGTTCTATTTTATAATTCACAACCGGTTGTAAATAAAATTGTTGATTTGAATACGAATAATTCTTCGAATCATAATAATAACTTGAATAATCATAACTTGTTTTATTATCTTGAGTATATTGATTTGGATTATAATTATAATTTTTAGTTATAGTCGAATATATAGGTAAATTGCTTTGACTACCATAAGGCGGAGGTGACGGTGTGGTCGAATTTTTGACATTTATTTTTTTATTTTTTACATTACGACTGTCCAAAGTCGAATTATTAGAAGTTACAGTTTCGCTTAGCTTTCGTTTTGTACCAGTCTTTGAAGCTTTTTGACTCTCAGGTGGATTTGGAATGACTATTGGGTTTGTTTTAACTGTTTTTATGTCTCTTGGATTCGATCGAAGTGAACCTCCGTTTAAACACTCGATTATTGATTTCATTTTGTTGTACTTAGCCTCGTCTTCAGCACTCACAAACGCGTCGTATTTAATCAACAAATCCGCTACTTCCAAAGTACACATTTCACTTAATCCACTTGTCAATGGGGTCTTTTCGTCATTGTCTTGCATGTTTACATTAGCACCTGATTTCAATAAAATTAAAGCACCGCTAACATTATTTACCTTGGCACACCAATGTAAAGCACTTCGACCTTCATTATCAGTCGCATTTACAGTCGCGTTGTAATCAATCAACAATTGTATAATATTGTTATAATTCAATCTAGCTGCAATAATCAAACAAGTATCTCCTAAATCATCGTTTGTCTTTGAATCAATCAAATCATATTTTTCATCAAGTATTAAATTGGCTTGACCATTTAACATGTTATTATTAGCACATAGAATACTATTACAATAATCGAGTATGAGTTTGACTATTTTATACTCGTTTGCACACACTGCTGTATGAAGAACATTACGACCATAGTTATCAAACATGTTCAACTCGGCTTTGTGTTTTATCAATCGATCGCATATTTCGTAAAGACCACAACGAGCTGCTAGGTGTAATGCAGTTTCACCATCATTATTTTGAGAATTCAAATCAGCACCACTGTTTACAAATGAATCAACAATATCAGCAAAATTAGATTCATTATGAGCGTATTTGTTTTTAGACCGACCTAGAACGAACAACATTAACGGTGTTAGTCCGTACGAACCGCCTTTATAATTGACTGGATGAAGCACATGTGGGTAGTCTGGTAAAGACTCGGGTGGTGATGGGTAAAAATCAGGACTACCTGGTAAAGGCGCTGGAGGAGCTGGTATAGTCAAACAAGAACTATTTGTAGAAGTTGATGAATTTTTACCAACAGTTAAATACCCGTCCATTTTTCTCATTTTGAATGGCTTTGATGAATCGATTTCACCGTAATCATTTTCCGGTGACGATGGTGTTTCGTTCAATTTTTGTTTTGGAAAGAACAAGTTTGAAAAATCATCGAATTTTTTTCCCCAATAATTTGGTTCAGCATTAACTTTAACAGACTTATTAGCCTCATACATAAAATTAGAGCTTATAGTTTTAATATTAGAATCGAATTTATCGTTCGAGTTATCGTTTACAGGTGGAAACCAAACAGGGGCTTTGACACGTTTTTGTTGACGAATAATAACTGTTAATGCCATTGAAATACCAACTAAAAGTGCGACTGATAAAATACAAAGAGTTGTTGTTAGAGTTGAATCAGCTCGTTCTCTCGGAGTAAACTCGTCAACATTATTACGTTTACCAGAATTTGTATAAGCCTCGTAGCTTACATTTGAAACATATTTTGGAAATAAATTGGATGATTTTTTTAACTCTTGTAAAACCTCGTAAACATTGTTTATGTTATTGACGGCATTTTGTAAACACAAAGTCTTGGTGTCGTTAATTTGTTGACCAAATTGACCAAAATCGTTTTGAATACAAGCTGATATAAAGATAAAATAAATTTTAGTCCAAACCAAATTTGTTTGATTCTTAGGATTAAATGGGTAAATCATTTCAGTTTGACTATCAGCTTCTTTTTGAATACTCATCATTATTCCAAAACGTTTTTCGAATTCTCCAATTATTTCATTCTGACGCTTTCTAAACTCATGAGGGTCTATGTTTACCACAAGAACAAATGAACCATTATTTGTTTCATTTTTAACAGTTGTTGTATTCAAAACAGTGAGTATTTGAGACGTTGTAGTCTTTACTGTAGTGGTTGGAAGAGTCGTGTTTTGTACCAATAATGTATCACAATCAACCCCTGTGTAGCCTGATTTACATTGACAATAATACCTGTGAGACATGTCACCGTAAGTTACACTAATACAAGTCGAGTTGTTTTTGCATGGTTTCTTGTAAGCACAGACATCTTGTAATTCACAATTTTTTCCCATGTATCCAATCGGACAATCACATTTATACTCATCGATTAATGTTGTACATTGACCGTTGTTTTGACATGGGTTCGATTTACATTTATCGACTTTTATTGAACAATCAAGTCCTTCGTAACCGGGTTCACAAATACATCGTGGATTTAATGTAACTTCGTCTTGGATACAAATTCCATTATTCTTACAAATACCTTCACTTGAACATTTCATTTTAGTTTGACAATATCTTCCAATGTACGGCCAAATACAATCACATTGATACGAGTTAATACCATCGATACAATAACCACCGTTAAAACAAGTTGCATTTAAACAATCGTTTATGTTTTCGTTACAATTTGGACCAGTGAAACCTGGTTTACATCGACAAAAGTATCCGATTCCGTCTGGATTAGCGTTACAATATCCGTTTGCAGAACAAGGATCAGGTGAGCATGGTGTCAATGTTGATTGTTCACATTGTTTACCAGTAAAACCAGGTTTACAATTACAAATTTTAATGGTGTATGTTGTGTTGTGTTCAATTTTAAAACATATTCCACCATTGTAACATTTAAAATCCGAGTCTGTGTCCGAGTCATAAGCATCATATTTACAATTTTTTATAATGTAACCATAAGTTGGTAGAAATAAACAAACAAATAGTACAAGTTTCATTTTTTAAGGTTTTTTTTTTTTCAAAAAAGTATTAATTAAAATGAAACATTTATCTAAAATTAAAAAGTTAATTGAATGGTTGATTGAAATTTTGAGGAAAAAATACGAGGACCCCTCTAAACAATTTATGAATTGAAATAATTTTTTATTTTAAATTTCTAGTTTTATATTAACTTACTTTTGAAATCCCTAAAAAAAAATCAACAAGTTAGAAATTAGTTTCTAATAAAGACAAATTCAAAATGTCATTTGAAATTTCTCATCAAAAAAATCTGATTGAGTTTTTTTTTTTCTAATGATACGCACTATTAATTTATCCTATCTTCTTTTATAAATAATATTCCCATGGACGACTAATGTTTATTTAATGAATTTAATAAACGGACAAGTGGCCCTTAGAACTCAAAACAAAAAAAAACTTTTTTAGAATATTAATAATCGCGTCTGCGTCTTTTTTGCTCAAGTGTTTTATGATGAGAAACTTTTTTATTAAAAAATAAAAAGTTATAAAGGTGTTGAATGCACGCAGTCCGTTGTTTAATCAAATGATCCTCAAAAATTTTATTAATGGATAATTAATTGTTTAAGATTACAAATCGAATTTTCTTAAATAATAACCCCAAAATTTGTGTTTGCTTAAATAATTTCTAGAGTTTTTCATAGTTTAAGCATTATGCAAACAATTATCTTAGTGACAATTTAAAACAGACGATGGAATTTAATAACAACTAATAATTTATATGATTTGTGAGAAATGAGGAAATTGAAAATAAAAAACTTATGAAAATATTCTGTTTAAATAAAAAAAAAAATTGAATAAACATTTACAGATCGTTAAAACACGTTGATAATTTGATAAAATAGGCTATCACTTTTTTTTCTATTTTTTTTTTGGCGAGCTAATCGAATTTTCATACTTACGGCGATTAAAGATTACTTAATCGCTTTTATCAAGTTGGGTAATTTAATGCTCGAAATTTAACTCTCTTTATCTCGAGCATACTTTTGAAATGAATATGTTCGAGACTCTAAAATGGACTTATTCGACTGTTTTTATCACTCAACTCGAAAACCAAAAAATAAATTCTGATTAACTTTTATTGATCAAAAATTTTTTTTATTGGCTACTGAAAAAATAGACCAATTAAAACCGTTAAAAAAATAAAATCGAAAAATGAGAAATTAAAATATAGAAGATCAATTTTTTCATTAAGACCTGGTCCTCGAAAAATGATCAAATGCAACCCTTGATCGACAATAAGTTTACCAAAATCACGACTCCGTAAATTCTGACAAAGGGATCTTCATAAAAATGTCCAAAAACCTCTATTTTTTGAGTCTTTTTTCTTTTGAATAAACGAATATTCTATTGATTCTGTAGCTATTTTCGTAAGAAAAATCATATTGAGTTATACTCAATGCTTAAGAATTTAATGCTAAAGCCAATATACCGTAGTTCCTCACTTACAAAAGTCTCCTAATACCCACTTTTTTGTAGGCTGATGGAGATCAGATCTGTTCTAACTTTGTGATTTTGAAGTAGACCGGACTGAGTTTTATATATATAATCCTTAAAGAACCTGAAATTGAATTCGGTTTGGCAGCATTATACCCTCAGAAGATGCGATTTTTAGTCGCTAACAAGCAGAGACGCCCAAAAGTTGCTTTTTTCAACATGAAAGTGCCGAAATAGTTCTCAAGTCTTCTTAAAAATTGGTTGACATGCTTTCTGAAAATGATAATTAGGGTAGTAGATTATGAAAATATTTTTCAAATGGGACTGCTTGGTCGTTTTCGATGGTTTCGCAAGTTTCTCGAGCAACTTGTGGGCGTCCCTGTTTATAAGAAAGGAAATATGGTACATTTAAGGGTTAAGATAAATGATCCTTAAATTGAATTTTTGTCTGACATGTCCGGTCCTTTCTCCTTAATAGAATACCCATAATGAGTCCCAGATCCTTTCTTACATGCTATTATTAAATGAGAGAACTAGATTATCCCTTTATGATTTGAAAATCTTGAATAGAATTAAATAAGAATTATCCATAATTTTTGATTTGTTTATGTGCCTGGCTCTATTGACGTTTCTGACAATTTACCCCTTACCATTGGAAACTTCTTGATCTCCCTTAGTTTTTTACTTTCATTTTAAGTATCAAGTCAAGTCCCGTATTTTCTTCTCTAGACTCTCTACAGGATTAAATTTCAACTAAGTCAAAGAAAAATGGATAAAATGCAATGATAGCATCAAACCAGTCTCACAAAGTTTGGTTTTTGGTAGAGATGAATCAATAAATTTCATCGTTATCTCCCACTCAATTGAAATTATTTCACCAGTTTATAAAAATTGATGAAACTTGTTTTACCCAATACGATAAGTATACTTAAAATGAACGTCAAAAACCTTAAAGAAGATCACTTTTAGATCAGAAATGGTGATCTCCATCAGGTATCTAAGTTTATTTTTGTCTAAAAAATCTCGACTCGAATTAAAAGCTAAATCGATTTGATAAACCCTATGAGTATCGTTTAAAGGAATTGAATCGACTAATTAAACGCTGGTCGATATCAAATCCCCAATAAAAAATAAAATTAAACTTGACTTAAATTTACATGGACATATTCAAATTAATGTCAAACCCCATAAAGACCTATCATTTTACTTAAATTGCAATTGAACTATTTATAGTGTTGAATTATAATGTTTATCTAAGAACTTGAAATTCCTCACTTTGAACCGAAAATATTTTTAACACTCAAAACTGTAAACATCAGCTTGTAAATCTGTAAAAAAAAAAACTCAATTCTATTTATGCAAAAAAAAACATTATTTAACAAACCGATTCTTACATAATGTACGTCGAGACTTTTATTTTTATAATTACATCATAAAAGCGATCAAAGATCGTTCGAATTATTATGAGGCTCTAACAATTAACTCAGTTCGAATACGTCTAGCTTTAATTTTTTTGTTTGTTTCAAAAATCGAACCGCTAAATTGTATAATATTTACTGGACGTAAACATTTATTAGAACGTGATTTATTCGTAGTCATATCTCGTTAGAAGAACCGTATAGAGTTTAATGTATCCAATTTCATATTCACCTGTAAATGAAGTTTTTTTTTGAAGCCAAAATGAAATTAAAAAAAAATGTTTGTTCTAAAAAAAAAGTTTATTTGAAATAAGTAGTTTGTTAAATATTTATAAATTTATCGCTTGTTGATGAGAGATATAGGAAAATTGAAGGAAATGTTTATAAATATTTTCCCATGTTGCTTTTGTTGTTGTTGTTATTGTGATTGTCGAACAATATTTACACCTGATCAATTGATTTTCTCGGACTCTTGTCTCTGAATAATAAATCACATCAAGATTCTAATCGAAATTTAAACAAAAATATATGGTTTGATTAATATTTACATTTTGTTTTAATCTTTTGATTTTTTTTTGTTGTATTCGATTAATTTAAAAAAAAATGAAACTCAAAAATATTTTGAATACTTATCCGCCATCGATGATCGGCTCGTTTTTTCTTAAATTAATTAGTTACCTAAACAAAAAGATTTTTTTTGCAATCTTGCCTTGAAGTAGTAGGATAAATCTCTAGTGAAAGATGCGTCTTTTAAAAGGATAAATTTTAGAATTATCTTTGAAAAAATAATGACAAAAGATAAGGCAAAAGAGCCAAGCTCAAACCTTTTTAAACCATTAATAATTATTTTTTATTTATTTAAAGGAAGGCCGCGTCTAAGGCGATAGGTGGACTGGAGCGTCTATCGAGAACCTCCATTACTTTAAATAAAAAGATAAAAAAAAATGTTTCTATTTACAATTGACAATGAATAGAATGAATTTTTAGAATAATTAGAATAATGAATAAGTTACCGTATTTCCTTGCTTATAAGCGACTAAAAATCTCATCTTTAAGAGATAAAATAATGCCAAAGCGAATTGAAATTGAGGTTCTTTTGGAACGTTTTATATAAATCTCCGTCCAATCTACTTCAAAATCACAAGATTAGAATTTATCTGATCTCCATTGGTCTATAAAAAGGGGGTATTAGGGGGGCACTTGTTAGCAAGGAAATACGGTACGTACGTTCCAAAAAAAAACGAAAAATTCAATAATTTAGGTAAATTTTAGCAAAATCCTCCTATTAAAACACCACTTTATTAATAGAATTAACTCGAATTTTAAAATAAATCTAAATTTTAATTGTTTTTAATATTTGAAGTTAACTCCGCAATTTTTTTGATTTTTTTTAATTTTCTTTAGAGTAAAAGCGGATATTTCGCTAGAATAAAAGGCAACTTTGGTCTTTACTCTAAGTATAAAGACAGGATCTTACCATTGTTCTAGAATAACAAAAAAAAAATGTTATAACATGGTTTCGATGGGATTAAAGCCCTATAGAACAAACCCAAATTTAGACTTAGCTCTTAGAGTAGTGGTCGCGAGATTACGGTACGTGATTTTTTTTTAATTTGTCAAACATTGATTGGCATCTTTCAGTCTGATTCAAGGTTAGTTATTTATTGTTTTTGATTAGGTTACTTTTAAAGAACACTCTTGATCATCAAAGTTAATAAGAAGACAAAAAATCATAGGGAAACGTACCAAATAAAAGGTAAATATTATTTTGGCTTTAGCACTGATCGACTGATTTCTCTAACGTTGTCCGATTTCTTCAGTTGGTTCAAAGAAGTTCCGGTAAAAACGACTAAACCGCTAATATTAATATTTACTTGTTACTTAACTTGCTGATTCTATATTGTCTTAATTAAGAGACATTAAAAAAAACTAAGTTATAATAGACGGTCTAATAAAAGTCTTTTCGGAAAATTTTTGTCTGAAAATGAGAATTAACTGTCAAAGAAGGTTAAAAGTGTGATCAATAGATAATTTTTGGATTGTAAAGATCTTAAAGAAAAAATTTCCAAAAATAATTCGTTTTTTTTCGTTTTTACAAAAACACAAAATAAAAAAATTAAAACGAATTCTTCGTTTTTTTTTGGAACGTACGTGAATAAGTTTCAAAGATAAAACAAAAAAATAAAAAAAAATAATAATTAAATCTTATAAAATATAAAATAATTAATTCTTAAAGTCTATCTTGAGAATTTTGTTCAATCCAATCCTCTGGTCACCGTCTAATTTAAGAATATTTTTAGTCTCCTTGATCATGTTTAGTTCTTGATCTGTTAATGATATTCTTCTTTCGTTACCTAAGTCAATGTTCAAGTTCATGTAGCAACTTCCGTGTGATCTCAAACTGTATTAATCTATTTAGGAAATTTTTTTTTATTTTTACCCTTCGTTCATCGACTCAATCAATTTTAATAGCTCTAAGGAGTGGTGTGGTTCTTGTCTTATAAATTCCGAACATACCTTTGATTAAGCTTGCTTCAAGAGTTTTTAATGTTTGAGTTTGTGTTTTGTTAATAATCAAGTTGTCAAATCCGGAGTAGAGCATTGGTCTAACGTATGTCTTATAATAACAGAGTTTGATATCTGATGATACTACGTCTGATGTGATTCCACATTGTTTCAGACTGTGGTAGCTAAACGTGAAAAAGTTTATTCGACTATTGAAGTGTACTTTACTGTTGAATGTTTCATCAATCCATGTTCCTAGATACTTCATGAAAAGTACTCTCTTTACCTCCTCATTTTGAAAAGTACCAGTGAACAATATTTTTTCATCCGAGTCTATCTTGCTCTTTATTTGTTTACTGAACATTATCATATAATTTGTTTTACTGGGGTTGAGTTTAAGTTCATGTTCAATGCCATATGTCTCGGTGAGTTTTAGTAGTAGATTTAATTCACTGGCGTTATTGGCAATCAAAATTATGTAATCCGCGTAAAAAATGTTGCTTAGTAATAAGCAAGCAATTCTAATGCCTAACTCCGTTTCGTCTAGTAGTTCTCCAAGCTTGTCAATGTACAACGATTGATTTAATCAAATAGTTGATTGGTTGTTTATAAGATATCCAACGCAGAGCTTTACATATGCGAGTAACTAGACGTTAATTTTGGGATTTTTTTAATCTGAAGATTGGTATTGAAGGCATGGCAAAAACTTTAACTTTACTCCTTGATTTTCTTATTATGTATTAGCTTTAGCTTTACCTTACTATTTTGGGAAAGTTTGAACTCACTGTAGTTCTATTGTTCATACTTAATTCGCATATTCTAAGCACTTTTGAAGGATCAAGGGTCCATGAAGCTTCATATTTCTTTATGTATTTTCATTATTTTTCTAGAATTTTAATTTTTTTTTCAAATTTGAAAATATTTGAAGATTTTTGAGGAGATTTGAACCTTCAGAAATCCCTTGAAACTTCATGAAGGTTCATTTTTGGTCGTGATCGTGAAAAATATTTCAAGCGTTCTTTTTTTAAGGCCACGAATGGTCACGAATGAGTTGCGAACGTTTATGAATGTTAATACGAAAGGTGAACTTCCATGAAGGTTCGCAGATTCAATTCGTGAACGTCCAGAACTGTATGTTAAAGAAGATTTTTACAGTAAACCAAAAATTTAGGAAGATTCAAGCAAAAGTTTATTCGATTCTCTACATTCTGATGAGCTGGTTGAAAGTTTGATTTTCACATTAGAGAAAACTATAATTACGTATATGTTTAATAACAATTTCTACCGGAAACGGTTCAATAAAAGATATAGAAATTTCTATATAAAACACCGGTTGGACACTTCCTTCAAGAAGTAAAAAAATGAAAAAAAAGCAAAAAAAAATTCTTGTCGTATTGGGGTGCCGCTGTCTTTGACCATCACAACGTATAGAAGCCTGGGAACGGGCGCAATAACTTGTTACATCGAGCCAGTACGAAATATTAGTCATTTAAGAACAATCTCAAATGACTACTATTTGCTTTCTGTTTGTTTGTAAAAAACGATTCTATCGATTTAACAAAAAATTTATCAATCCCGATACTTCTCAATTTAGACTAAAACATATCTAGTAGAAAGTACATCTAAAACTCTGGAAATGCAAAACGTCCACACTAATTTTAAAACCGATTTTCAACCTCAAAATCGTAATCTAAACGTATGAAAACCTAGAAAGGCCAATTTTTTAGGGGGAGATCCAAAAGTAAAATCTTAGGACCATAGGGGTCCGAAGTGTCAAGACCCCTCAAAACCATACTTACTTTTTAACCTGTAACTATTTTTTTAACCCCTCAACCATATATTTTTAAAACATACTAGAAATCCCCTCAATGGTAAAGTTTAGGTTTAATTTTTTTTTAATGAATTGAAAACATGAATTGAAAGACTTTATTTTGCCCTAACCTGAGGAAAGGGGCAGGCTTTGAGACCCCTAACTCTATATCCATAAAAGAAGAGGTCCTCCCTGAAATTTTGTAGTCTTTTGACATGTCATCATGTATTTTGTATCAACAAATTATCAGTTTTAAAAAAATTAGGATATTAGGTGAGAAACTCTTTTTGGAACCTTGGACTTTCGACTGAGTATCCGACTTGAATGAAAGTTTTCCAAGAATGGTGGTGTGAATTGCGAGCATAGTCGATTACCATTAGTTTTTCGAATAAGCTTTTGTTAACAATTTTAAATTAGGTAATGATCAGTTTACCGATTGAAAGGTTTTACAGATAATAAGCTTGTCTGACTATCCACAGCACTATCCCTGAATGTTCATCTTGACCTTTCCTATTAACATAACATATATTTCTATTCCTTTAAGCTTGTCTCGTAAGAAGATAGTTAGAATTGAAACTCTTTAAAAAAAACAATTAGGTTTAATTTTCTGTTGGACCGAAAACCTTTGAGGTGATACGGTCCAATCGAAAAAAAAAAAAAAATTTTCTGTTGAAAAGAGGAGAGAATTACCCTCAAACGCCTGAGTCTCTGAGATCTTTTTTTTTTAAAAATAAAAAAAGTCTTTTATCTGCATAGATTAGCGCACATCAAAAAGTTTTTCAGGGACGTTCCATTTGAGGCTCATCAGCCTCACCGGACCGATTTTTCATGTAAATTAACTTTTTAACTTTTATACTTGTTTTCTCTTAACTTCACTCTTGTCTCTAAGTGTATTAGCTTTTTATTGGCTAATAATTGGTTACGTGAGTCTCATAATATGTAACTCCGTGTTTTGTCTAGCGAAAGTGTAAGAGAATTCAATCACATCAGCTCAAGAAGATTGCCTCCTCTCCTTAAATGATTTTTTTAGGCATCATTATTTCTTTTGAAATGAGTTCTATGATAAAAAACATTTTTTCAAAAAATATCAAAAAGGAGGTTTAATATATTAAGTTTTTAACTCTGTTAAAATGAATATAATTCAGAAAACTGAGTTTTTGATTTGTGATTCATAAGTAAGTTCAATATTTGTCTATCATTTGCCACATACGCATTCAAGGAAATTTATTTTTAAAACATATAAGTGTAGAGAATATTTATGTGTAGCATTTGAAAAATAGTCTTCATTCAATATTTAAAAGTTTTTGTTTATTCCTAAAGAATTAAAATCCATTGTAATCATAAAAAATTTCTTGATCAGACAAAGATCTATTGTAAATTTTAATGTCATCGATTTCCATTTTAGCTAAAGGATCATCCCATTGACTCAAACCTAACCAAAAATTTCGGCGAAATACATTTCTGGGTACAAGTGACATGTTTTTTGCATCGCTTTTATAAGTCCCATTTAATAAAATATAAAATTTGGAATCCTTTTGAATGAAAGCCAAATGAGTCCAATTACCAAGTGAAGCTGATAACGTTGTACACAGTGTCTCTGTCTGATTTAAATAATGTGTTCTATAACAATAATTTTGTTTATATTGATAGAAAATAACATTATCTTGATTTTGTCCATTCGAAAATTCCATAAATCTTGCAAAATCTTTGAATTCATAAAGCTTTGTCCAAAAAATGAGAGTAAAATCATCACCAAAATAAAATCCACCTGGAAATTTACAATACCCATTATTAAGTTCAATGGCTGAATTTAAATTTCCAAATCTATCTTCAACGAATGACGCGTTAATACAATCATGTATTTCAATATCTTTGTTAACAACACCATATGCAGTCGAGAAGTAAATTGGCCAATAGTTTTGAGGACTTTTTAACATCGTATGATTTTTAACATAAATATTGTCGGACGAAATCAACTCAACTATTTTGGCTTGATTTGAGAAAGTACCGCATAAAAAACAACTGGTTGTCTCTTTGGCAACTAGATAGCAATTGTTTATTTTATTGCATCGTTTCAGACAGCCTAATGTCGACTTAACTTTGTCAAATTTCAAACAACATTTGGTTAATGAACTATTTAATTCATTTTCCTTGAAAATGCTGTATACCATCGAAGTCAAATAACTTCTTATCATTAATCCTATAGTAAGGATCAAAATCAAAAACCAACTAAATTTCATTTTGAAAAAATGTTTCCAAAAATATTATAAAAGCAAAAAATATGAAAGAATTGGAAAATGTTTAGTTTAATTTCCCGAGTTTTTTGTTTCCCGTCATCAGTAAAAAAATATTTACTGATTTTGGTAAATAATTACCGAATAGTTTTAATGAAAGGGATTTCTGTTTAAATAAATAAAAAATTTTAGTTTTTAAAAAAAATTAAAAAACCTTCTCGAGAAGATGTAAATAAAAGTGAACCACAAATGTAAAACAAATTGACGTTTTTAGCAACAAAGAAAAAGAAAGAGAGATCATCTCGTCAACATCGAGAGTCCCACCCTCATTTCGATTTGAAATCTTAGAGAGGGTGTAAACTAAAATTAATTACGAATCCAAGTGCAAATAATACTTTCTGTCAATAAATGAAATCGCAGGAAACCGCGTGATATCTCAATTTCGAAGTTTCTTTTTTTTCTGATCCGGAAATCACAGGACAATCCGTGTAAGTTCCGGACAATACAGGAAAAAAAGGAAAATACGTTTTAGTTGAAAAAAAAATTTTAAAATGTCTAAAAATCATTTTTTCATTGACAATAAAGTCTTAACTTATTTTTTTTTGGGTTCCTGAACACAAAACGTCCATACTATCTAAGAAAGTTAACAAAATCAGTAAATATTTTTTTACTGATGAGGGAAAACAAAAAACTCGGGAAATTAAACTAAACATTATCCAATTCTTTCATATTTTTTGCTTTTATAATATTTTTGGAAACATTAACATTAGCAGGGACCACCAAAAGTTGCTATAAAAGTTGCTCAAAAAATGCTCATAAGTTGCTTTAAAAGTTGCTCAAAAGTTGCGAAAGTTGCTCAAAAGTTGCGGATGTTGCTACCTATTTTAAGGCTTTTATATACAAGATTTTTACAGATTAATAGAAAAATTTAAACAGGAGTGTGTGGAGTCCATTTCTGGAGAAAGATAAGCAAGAAATTGAAAAGGTGCAGCACCGGGCAACGAGATTGGTTCCAGGTTATTCAAAACTAACGTACGATGAAAGACTTATGAGATTCAACATGACAGATTTGGACACTAGACGACGAAGAGGTGATTTAATCCAGTTCTTTAAAATAGTTAATAATTTTGAGAAGGTCGATTTTATTAATGGAATTCCATCAAGAGTTGGTCAAGAGTCATACAATTTAAGGGGTCACAAAATGGGCATTAATAGAGAATTGGTTAAGAACTGTGCAGTTCGTTTTAATTTTTTCACAAATCGAGTTGTTAACGACTGGAATAGTTTACCACAGAGAGTAATCGAAGCAACTACAACTGAAAATTTCAAGGCAAAACTAGATGAATGGTGGAAGGGCAAGTCACATGGGCTTGCAAAAAAACTGCTATAGCCGTAAGGCTCTACTCGATTTATCGAGTCGCAGTTAAAACTACTACTACTCATATTTATGTAAATTTTATCTATAAGTGTAGCATGAAAGTTGTTTTTTTCAACCATCAATTGTTTTTTCTGAATCACTATCAATAGAAATAAAACATTCGTCAAATTTATAATCTTATTGATCTTTAAGATTAAGGATACGGGACGAGTTTATATTAAAACTTTTTCTAAAATGCTTGTTGAAGATGCTTAAATCGAATTGAATTCTTAGATGCTTAATTTGGAATTTTTATTCTTAATATCCATGGCCTATAAAGGATAAGAGGCTAAAAAACGCCTTAAAAACATACTCATTAACTTGCTGCAGCATATTTTTGTGGATGTTTTTATTTCTTTTACAAAAATGGTCTTTTAGAAATTATCGTAGGCTTTTAAGAGAAGTTAGCATTTTTTAATCTAAATTTTAAAAATCAAATCGAATTCAAATGAAAATCTTGTTAAATCCTTAATTCATAATTTAAGTTAAGTTAAAAAATGATTTTTGATACAAAAAAATGTATAATTTTCTAAAAAATTCTCAAAAAATTTTCTAAAATTGCTCAAAAGTTGCTAAAGTTGCGAAAGTTGCTCGAGCAACTTTTGGTCGTCTCTGACCATTAGTATTATGTCAGAAGTTGAGGTTTATTCTAAAAAAATTAAAAAAAATGTTTTAACATGGTTTCGATGGTATTAGTTCAATATAGAACAAAACTCAATTTTGCCTTTGTTCTTAGAGAAGTGGGCAAGAGTTTACGGTATTATAAGATTAACTAAATGAACCCAAAATAAAATTTTAAGATGTGATTAAGTCTGAAAACAAAGTAAAGCTTTAAAATCACAAATTGAAATTTGAAAGGATGTAAATTAATTACGGAAGCATTATTTTTTTTTGTTATATAAAAGAACCATAATTGAAAAAATAAATCAAAATTAAAAAAAAGTCAATCATTTTTTTATTTTTTTAGGTGATTCTGCAAGTGTAAAAGTATTAAAAAGTAACGAAGACAGTATCAAATTTTTAAATCCATTTTTTATAAATTAAAACTTAAGTATTTGAGCTACGCTGTCCTATAAAGATGAAAAGCGGAAATTACATTTATTATTAAGTTTTAGATGAAAAAAAGGATATTAGGGTAGTATTTGTGAATAACAACCAAATTTTTAGAAAAGTTAATAACTTGATCTCTTAAGCTAAAATTTGATACAAAATTGTGCAAAAAATTTTTATTTTTTTAACAGATCGAATTTCAAATATTAAAATAAGTTTTTAACCAATGTTAGTTAGATGTTAGTTAGCAAATGTTAGATGTAACTAAATCAAACTTTTAAAGTTTTTACATGCACCAGAGACTATCTCTCCCGTGTTATACTTTCTTTGAATTTAGTTACCTACATATCAGCTTAAACTTTTTAAATTTGGACTGAGAGTCGAGGAAAGACCCATAACTTAGACTCCGTCTCAGGCTCAGACTCTGACTCTTGGGTTAAAAAGTTCAGACTGACACTTTATAACTAAACCCCAAAATTAAATGTAAACCCTTTACTAAAATGCGAAATCCAGCTTTAAAAATTTTAAAAATTTGGTTTTTGTTACGTACCAAAAACCGAAAAAAAATATAAAGTTCACGAAATTCAAGACTTTAGTGCTATCTGAATTTGTCATTTTTGACATCGGAACCGTAATCTACGACCCCGGAAACCCCAAAAAATCATTTTTTTGATGGGGGTCGAAAAAGATATTATTGATCACGAGGTATGATCTGAAAGCCAAAAAGCTCTCATTCACGCCAGTACCCAAATCGGCCAAAGAAAAAATTTCTCGGAAGACGTCCTCGGACAAAAACGGTAAAAAAAGGAATTTTTTTTATCAAATTGTATGTAGTCCCAGGGGTCAATTTTCACCCCACTTTTTTCTTTTTTCAGGTTAAACTAGAGAAAATTCTGAACAAATCTATGGTTTTACTTTTTCATTTTAAGCTTTATTTCATTTAAAAAAGCAGACGAAAAGAGACAAAAAAAAACAAAAACCCTAAAGTTAACGGATTTATCGCTTTTTGACCGAAAAATCGAAATTCATCTGTATGAAAACCCTGAAAAACATATATATCTTTCCTTTAAATAGTCTTTTTTTGAAAATCGATTTAGGGTACAAATGAGGTTCTTTTTTAGTAAAACTGAAAGGATCACTTTAAAATGTAATCATATTTGTTTTTTAGTCTTTCATACATGAGAATTTCGATTTTTTGGTCAGAAAGTTTAATATTAAAATGCGTCATCTATTCAATTTTAACTTAATAACTAGTGTTTTGAAGTGTGTTAAGAACAATACAGGTTTTGCATTGAATCTGTTCACGTTTACATTTTTTTAACAGAAAAAAATTGTAAAATAAAAATTACACAAACAGAAATGTATTTTTGGGGCAATAAACAGAATTAAAAACAATTGCTCTGTCAGGGAATTGGGATGCTAAATGGACTTCTTTGAAAAGATTATCTTAAAAATTCGTTTGCAATATTTTTTTTGTTTTAAAAAAATTCAGGTTTTTAGAATGTTAATATTCAAAAATACAGATGATGTTTTAGAAAAAAAAATATAACATAATAAGGACCCAAAATGGTTGACATAAAGTTATGCATAGGAAAGAGTGCAATCATCTCTTAACATGGTTTGCACGACTCGTGTCGAGTTTAAACTTGCGCATTTGCATCTGTAGTTGCAATCCCGCAACCGATTTTTCGCAAGAAAATCTGAATTTCTCCAGCAAAATCCTTTGTTTCCTTCTTAATTTCAACTGATTCAAGAAAACTGCTGTGAGAAAAAAGAAACTTCGGCTATTCAAAGATGTTGAAAATTTTTACAAGGGGTTTACTATTACCCCTTGTTACTTCAAATATAATTAACTCGATACAATGTTCGATTGTGACAATTATTAATACATACTAGACAAAAAGCTTTAAAATCAAAAGATGATACAGAATCAGTATATTTCATTTTTAATTCACCTTCTCAAATTACTAAATATCATCTAAAAAAGTGTTGCTTTGAATTATTTAATTTAGATTTCAGCTTGTTAGAAAGAGATGCTCAATATATCGTTTTCTATTTTACAAGACGCTTATGAGTAGATTTAATGAGAGAATACTTTTAAATCACTTAAACTTTGTGAAGCATTCAGCTTTATAAGTTTTAATGTTTCTTCAAAACTTTGAGAATATGAGCTTATCATATTGTAGATTTTCTGTTCTTCTTCAAAACGATACCCTGAATGTATTCGTTGGATAAATTCTGAAAGAGAAAGGTTGAAATTAAAATCGAATTTCAGTTTCAATTTAACCTGATTAACTCTTCAACAAATACAAACTAATATAGTTCGTATCATTTTGAAGCTCATTGAAAGATTTACATATTTACCTTTGCCATGACATGAAAACTTGCCATTCCCTTTTTACTCTTGATTATTAACAACATTGAAAAATTTTCCAAATAAGTATTTTGAAAACATTAACTAAGCCTTAACTATTGCGTTGAAAGAAAATTTCTTAGATAAAATTGAATTTTTTTAATGCAGTTTTAAATTGTTTTTACTGTTGTAAGAAAAAAAATTTCTTTTCGTCTGGTGCAGAAAGGTAAAGAGAATTGAAAAAAAAACGTTTCAATTTTTTATCTTGGAAAATAAATATTAAAAAAAATAAAACATGATGAAATGATTATTTAAAGTTATCTAGAAATATATAAATTCTTTATAAAAAATATCATTTATTAGAAAATGAAAAACAATAAAAAATTAGATTCAAAAAAAATACACAGCTCAAAATTTAGATCAAATCGAGTTTTTCAAAAAAATATATGTTTTAATTACCATGAGTTTGTCTGAGGTACAACACCAGTTTTGGAAAAAATACAAGAGCAAAATTTATTATTCAAATTAAAACCAGATGCTTTTCGTTTTTAGACCATTATCTTGTATTTTTGCCAAAACTGGTCTTGTACGTGTATTACCTCTGGTGTCTATTATAAGCCAATACGGTATATCAAAGATTTAATGTCAAAGTTGATTGTTTTTCAAATTTCAAGTAACTTTCGATACTACAATACGTTGACAAGATGGGTTTCAATGGTGTAAGCTCATTCTTGGGTCTTCGTTCTTGGAATTTAGTCTTCTTTTCGATTCGACGAACTTACATGAACGTAAATGAAGGTCAAAAAACGAGCTTTCACCATTAAAATCGTTTCTGCGAACGTTCGTCCATTTAATTCGTGAATGATCAGAACTGGGGTTTAGGTAATTATGTGAACATAGGTTCACAACTTCCGTGACCTAAATCTTTTCTCGTATTATGTGACCCGGGATGTTCACAAGTTCAGTGACCTGAAATTATGTGATCAAAAATAAAGATTTAAAAAAATTATCTTTACAAGTCAAATTATGTGGTCAAAAATGAAAAAATGTGACCAAGGAAAAAATTTTGTGACCATTAAATGAATTATGTGATCAATGAAAAAAAATGAGATCACTTTTAATATTTGCTGATCACATAATTTCAGGTCACTGAACTTGTGAACAGCCCGGGTCACATAATACGAGAAAAGATTTGGCTCACGAAAGTTGTGAACAGTCGGTCACATAATTCCCCAGAACTGTATTTGTTTAAATGACAAACCCTCACCTATCTCTAGAGTGATTTATGAGAGAAAGATGCTAAGACACTTTTTTTACTTGATTTTATTATATATAAAAGGAGAAATATAATTTAAAGCTAGTAAGATTTATGATTTTGGGCTCCTTATGAACATTAAACAAATGAACCTTTTAAAGTGATACTATAATTCAAAACTGCAATATCTTGTTTTGAAAGGTTAATTCATAGTTAGCATTACTTTGAGTAGCTCATTTAAGTTAATGACTTATCATTAATTTTTACGAATATTGGGAAATGAACAAAAAAATAAAGGCTTTCGATTACATAACATTATAAAACATATAAATATTACAATAATGCCCAAATTTTCGATTTCCTAAAATATTAAAGTTAGTTAAGGAAATCCGAATAAATATTTTAATATTCAAAATTCTCATTTCTTGTCTTTTATAAATTAAAATTTTGTTAATGATTTGCCGATTTTTATCTTCTTAAGTTTCATTTTTTATGTTTTGATTCATTTTCATGAAAATGCAGAGTTTGGTTGAATCTTTCGTTCATTCGAGTTTCGTCTACTGCACCTCAATATTCTTGCTGTATTACCTCGTATCTTTGATGTGAAAATATCTAATGAAGTATAAACTAGCAAAAATCCTGTTCATTTCATCAATTCTTATTTCGACTTGCTAATTTTTACAAGACTTTTTTTAAAATTATTTACCTATGTAAAGAAAAATCGGACCCTTGAAAGACATACACCCAGGTGTAACTTTTACACGAAGTAAGGTATGCACAAAATTATTTTCATATAAGGTAGAGTAAATGACTTTAGACCCCTTGTGAAGTTATTTGGGGAAGAAAACTGAGTTTTCATCTTTCAGTCTTAAACGACCCTCATAAAAATTATTTTTCTTTGATTATACTGTTGTATATTATTCCTGTATTTTTTATATTTAAATCACCAAACATCGTCCAAATACAATCACTTTATAAAATTTTTTCTTCTATAAAAAACTTTTACCGTTCAAACTGGAGTTCATTACAGTCGTTTTCTATTAGAATTTATCTTGGATCGGATAGCTTTAAAACAGAGAAGCTTAGTGGGAGAACTTATTCAAAACGAAATAAGTAAAGACATAAACTAAATAGCTAAGTTATCAACAAAGCGACTTCAGCTCAATTTAAGGCTCATATTAATTGTCTAAGTAGATGAAATTAACTGTTCGAAATTTGACAAGCTTTCAAGGTTAATCAACTGGAAAGTCTCTCTGTCTAAATTAAGACTTTCAATTTTGAAAAAATGCGTAAGGATTAATTGAATAGACCAATCAAGTATTAAAAATTTTTCAAATCTTATTGCATCTAACTTCAGTTAATCGCTTAAGGGAAAGATTTATGTTTTTTATGTAAACTAAAAATAATTAGCTAAAAGATACACTCGAAAAGTATCATTGATGCATAATTTTTAAAAAAATATGTACAAATCCGGTCTTGCTCATTTCTGAAAGCTCATGGAATTTCATTTTTCAATGTAGATCAAAATTTTGCCAACTGTCGATTTAATTAGTATGATTCACGGCTTGGAAAACACAAGATTTCCATGTTTTAGTTAGAATAAAAAATTAAAAAATTCATCTTTACCACTCCACTGCAAATTTATTAACTTTCAGAAATGAGAATTTTGAAAGACCGGATTTGTATCATTTTAGAGGAAAAGAATTATATGATATTTTTTAATGAAAATATATGTGTATAGTATTATTGAAACATGTGTATCAATAAGGTTGCGTTCTTCTGCACCATTTATATGTGGTCGATATTGCGAAATGAATTTTCCGAAAGGATAAAAAAATAAATAAAATCCAACTAGTAGTTCAAATAGAATTTTAAAGATCAGAACATCAGGCATAAGTTTAAAACGTGGAATCTGAGAAAATTCTTCAAATATTCGTAAACTGCACTTGTTCATCTGATTCTTCAAAATATTCATTTCATTTAATGGATTTGGTGGTTACATCATAATCAGCTGATTTATTTCGATCTTAATTTTATTTTCATCGATTAATTTATTTTTTAGTTCAAACAAATGATACAAAGCAGCTAAATCGACTTTTTTATCTTAGTTTTTATCGACCTTAGTTTTAAAGTGGTAATTTGATAGGAGGATTTTATTAAAATTTACGTACCGTAAACTCTTGCCAACTTCTCTAAGAACAAAGGCAAAATTAAGGTTTGTTCTATATGGAACTAATACCATCGAAACCATGTTATAACAATTTTTTTAATTTTTTTACGATAAACCTTAACTTCTGACTTAATACTAATAGTAAGCTCGAATGTTCGCTTAATTTTTTGTATTTTTTCTGGAATAAATTCAAAAAAAATTAATTAATCAAATTTTATATTTTTGTTTTTATTCTAACTCGCAAGCATCCTTTCCATTAGTCTTAAGTTGAGGTTTATTCTGAAAAAAATTAAAAAAATTGTTATAACATGGTTTCGATGGTATTAGTTCCATATAGAACAAACCTTAATTTTGCCTTTGTTCTTAGAGAAGTGGGCAAGGGTTTACGGTACGTAAAATACCATAAAATCAAAAAAGTAAAAAATTCGGATTTTACCATATTTAACGGTATTTCAGGTCAATTTACGATAATTTTTGGTAAAAATAAAAATGCCAGTAATTTTTTCGGTCAAATTTTTTATAAGTCTAAGTACGAGATCCCAAAAGATCGAGTTTTAGAAACTAACTGTTTCAAACAAATGATTAAAGTCTCTTTTTTGGTTTAAGAGGAAAATATTATAGACATTAACATAATCGCTCAAATACTAGACATCTTTTGAAATTTAGCAGAAAAAATGAATGTCATTTTTTATTTTTACCAAATTTCCAAAAATTATCGTAAATTTACCTGAAATATCGTTAAATATAGTAAAATCCGAATTATTACTTTTGTGATTTTACTGTATTACCAATACCAATAATTAACGGTCATTTACGTAAATTTTAATAAAATCCTCCTATCAAATCACCGCTGTATATGAAAGACTGAGAGAAATCATTATTTATAGGTAACATATAACCTTTGGTCTAAGAGAACTAACTTGTCAAAAGAAGAGTACCCAAAACCTCCTTATTAATGTGTAATGATATAGTAATTATTTAAGCAAAATAAGGAATTTTAAAAATATTTGAAATTTGAAATTTATGAATTACATCCCACCACTAAGGCATGTACTGTTACAACTATTTTTGTAATTATGAAATTAAACAAAAAGTTAATTAACAAACCCAAAACTAAAACTAAGTTTTGAGTGTATAAAACAACCATAATTTTATATTATCTTTATCCTTTATTCTAATAATAAAAAATATTAAACTAAATAACTCTTAATCCCCTTATTTAGTACTCTCTAGTCCATAGCTAACAAACCTTAAGGCTCTCTCAAAAACCGACTGATCGGTCTCTCTGTCCTGAACCTGCTGAAAGAGCGGAAACTCCCAAATCCTCTAGTCGCCTGAGTGACTTTATCCAGCCTGACTGAAACAGTTTGGCCAAAGCTGAAATAGCTCTTAAGTTAGGGATTAAGCGCCTCATACTGTCGTGTCTGACTCAATCAAACACATCAAATCAATCAATCTAATCGAACGAACCCGTAACATACTACTAGTCCCCTCTACGGCATAACAAATGATAAATGACTGACGATAGAAAATAAAAGTAACTGAAACAATCATGACCGGTAATTGAATTTAACAAATTTTTCAGTTTTCGGACCTAAGCGGCCTTATTATTTATAACTTCAGAGTGTCATTTAAATGTTTGATTTTATAAGATCTACAATATATCGAAAATTCAGACAGTTCTTATGAATGGTTCGGATAGAGTAAGGTAGGCATTAGCAATCCGTATTTGAAGGAAATTTTAAAAAAAAGCATCAAAATGTCACCTTGACAAATAAAGATAAAAAAATGGAACAAGAACCAGCCAGATTCTGAAGTAAAACTCCAAGTAAGTAAAGAAACCATAAATTCGCGCAACTTTCATGATATTCAAAGTGAAAAGTCATTAGACCAGGTCAATTTTCTTTTCATGATTAATTTCGAACAAATCAAACTAATTTAGGGAAATTTCGGAAAAAGCAATTCAATTTTTTGTCGAGTTATATATTTTAGTCAAAATATCCGAGGCATAATTTCGATTTCATTTAATATTGAATATATTAAAGTTTTGAAGAAAATATTAAAAACAAGACTCTTGTTTTCGCTTAAGCTCTTAATTAGAGTAACTACTAGATCACTCTATTTAGGACGAGTTATTTGCTTTTTTAATTTAAAAAAAAATTACAAAAATTTGTATAATCTAATTTCGAAATTCATATATTTAAAGTCTTGTATGAAATTTCCTGTTTTTCTCTCTCTCTCTCTGTCGATTGTAGTCTTCATTCTAAATGGAATTCTTACAAAACTTAATTAAAACTGTTTTCTTGAGATTAAAAATCAAAAACTAAAAAAAAAAACTAATTCAGTTGTTACAAACTTTCAATGAATTTTTTTAATTAAATACAAACTATTTATGTTGTTTTTTAAAGATATCGACAAAAGAAAAATGAATCAATAACTCCTTTTGAACAAAAAAAATTGTATTTTATCTCAAGTTTTTTTGTTTTTTTTCTTTAGGGATACAATCAGTTTTTCATTGAAAAAAAATGGATGGTACAAATGTAATTTTTTATTTTTATCTGTCTAAATACATGTTTTGGAAACTACATTTACAAATTAATTCAAAAATATTAAGATGTGATTTTTTTATTTTTTTTCGGTTCAATATCCTCTTGGGGATTTTTTTTATTTTTCAAAAACTATTAGTTATTTTGTTTATTTAAATAAAATCATCATAGTATTAAAAAGAAAATGAAATTCAGTATCGGGCGGCTTTCATTTGTTACATAATTGTAATATTAATCAAAATAAAAAGAAGGGAAATCAACTCATTTGAATTTCACCTAACTGGAGATATGTTTGATTTTTGATTTATAAGTCAACTTACTTAAGAAACAAGAAACCACTTTTTAAACAAACTTTTAACGTTTAAATTTTTCGTTTAAAATTTTACAAAAGGATCAATGAAAATTGTTAGCGGGTGCTTATGTGCGCATAAGCCGGACCACTCTCATGGTTAAAAGACCTTTCATACTAGTTGCTATTTGTAACTAGTTGGTTGCTATATTAATAAACTTAACTTGGTTATTTCTAAGCGCTTAAATATTTATTCAATTTAATTAAATTTACTATTTAGAATGCATTTAGTTCATTCTATCTTTTTCTATCTTTTATATCTAAGAGTTATGAGAAGTACTAATAATAATAGTTGTGTTAATAATAAAGTGTTTTGTTGAACAAATAACATCTTTTATTTATTGTAATTCCTACAATTACGCCCGCCAACAAGTGGTGCCGTGACCAGTATAAAATAAAATCGATAAATGGCGGAGTTAAGTATACAGTGAATAAATTCGGAAATTAAGTGATGTTAAGGTATATAGAACAATTTCAAGTTCAGATGAACTAAGTGCTGAATGAAAATGATTGAGAATAAAATATTTGTAATCGTTCTAGGAGTTTCTTCGTTTGATTTAAATTCGATCCTTTCACACAACGAGCAAAAGAGTTACAAATATTGAATCAGTTACAGGGAAGTACAATTTTTAATACTAAAACTTGGGATCATTACTGCAGTTTTTGGGGGGAATTATTTATCCAACCTTCCCGTAGACGTCTACGTTCCTTAAAGAAATCTATCTCTCATCTCTTGGTTCCCAATTGGCTCGAAAAATTTAGTCGTCTAAACCAAGTTATGATGAGTTAATCTAAAAGTGTTTTAACTAGTAGTTAGAAGTGATACTGTCCTCATTATGTTAAGAGTAGGTTCTTCGGGTTAAGTACCTCGAAAGGGTTCATACCTAACTTTAATCGTCGGAAACTATTCAATCAATGATATCGGGTGATTAAGATAGTGATACCGTGATATTGACAGTGATTGCGATGCTTAAATTGATTCTGATTGATAATTTTTAAATTTATGAAATATGATTTGATCA
Organism: Brachionus rubens; assembly: GCA_022207745.1. Lineage (NCBI taxonomy): Eukaryota > Metazoa > Rotifera > Eurotatoria > Ploima > Brachionidae > Brachionus > Brachionus rubens. Next base: position 3,540,538 of record JAJVHD010000009.1, on the reverse strand, counting down.
AGAAAGGAAGATTAAAATGCGAAAAAACAAATTTAAGATTCTGAGCTCAAGTAGAAAAAGTTTGGTTTATCGTTGGTCTGAAAAAGTGTTTTTAAGCCTGAGTTGTGTTCTTTCGAATGATTTCGTTAGAATAAAGAAAAAATGTACCATGTTTACCGATCAATCTTAGTAAAGACATCGGAATGTTAATGATGTCGATGAACATAAAAAAAAAAAAATGTAATCAATATGATTGTAATTACAAGACATAGCTTTTAAATTGACATAAGCTGATTGGATCTAAATTATCATCAATAATTGTGTCCCTATTAAAAAGAATTCACAACTAAATGATTCATCACCCAGTGTTTCAAGTTAATCGTTCTTAAGATTGAATGCTTTAAGTTGATTGAGCACCAAACAGAATTCAATTCCTAAGTCGTAATGCCTAATGAGATTTGATTAGCCTTGCTCTTCAAAACGGAATAAATATATTTTTTGCTCGTTATCAAGTGATATTAACGCTTTGATTTGATGATCTTATAATACTAGAGACAAGTGTTCGACATTCTGTGTATTAGATTTTAGATTAATAATGTTTTGAAAAATAGACACATATTTGTCCTGTACAAAGTGCAAAATGTAAACAGAATCGTAAACTTCAAAATTTGACTTCTAAGTCGAGATTATTTGATATTAGATTTGAAAGTATGTCTGATTCTGAATTTGGTGCATATCGATAAATTAACATAAGCCGAAAATTAAAAACATAAAAATTAAACCTCGTTTTAAATATGTTGGATCGATTGAAAACTTTTACATGTTTGTGAGTATGGATCGTCTTACCGAAGTCATACGAATACGATTATTAAAATTTAATGATCATTGCCTCCGGAATACTAAAACTAAAAAGTTAATTGTAAGATTCCTCATCTGGTTCGTGATGAATTGTTGAATAATGATATTCCATTATTGACGAATAAGATAAGAAAGAGAGTAGAACTTAAGTTAATAAATACAAAATCGTAACGCAAGTAGAACTTGTAAACGAACTTACAAACGACTACTGATAAAGAAGAAGCGATATGTGTTACTGAGCCTTTTTGGTTTATAAAAAAATAATACGCTAAGAATGCTAGCCTTATAAAGTTTCTCAGCAAATGTTAGTCGTGTTATTTGAGTGGTAGTCGTGATAATTTCGATTATGCGCAGACACCAAAGTAATCGCTTAACTCATGATGAGTTAGTCAAAACATAGTTTAGCTTCAGTTTGGAAAATAACGGGAAAAAAAATGGGTAGTCAAAATGGTTTTAATCACAAGGAATGATGAAAGTTATTTTTGAAAAATTGAGATGCAGGCTGTTCATTACAATTTAGAGATAAAATAAAAACAAATTAAACTGATTAATATTTTGATTTTGTTAAATTGTCGATAAGGATCTTGAGTAATCTTTAATTATTGTATAACATTAAATATTTAGTCGATTCCTAATGGAGAAACTGAAATGATCTAGTTTATAGTTAACTTAGCTATTTCAATTAGTATTCGAATTGCAATGGTAAATTATGGATCATTAAATTAGTGAAATTACCGTTAAAAAAAAAATAATACAAACTGTTACTATAGATGATGATGAAATAGAAAATGTTTTTCTTCTAAAGATATTTTACCGAATATTTGTAAATTGTTCTGAAGTTTTTCAGAATAGTCCAAAAGTTTGATTAACAAACAAAAATAAACGCCGAATTTAGTGATCGACACATTAAAAGAATGTTCATGTTTATGATTTAAGTTAGCTCCTATTTTGAGAGGCTAACAGTCTAAATTATATCGTTTCGTAGATCAATACGTAATATTGTTTAACATGTTGTTTTAACTAGACAAGTTTACTGTTGATAGGTTGTCGAATAGAAGAGATGATTAACTTTTGGTCGCTACATAAATTGTTAAAGTGATTTACTAAGTTGTTTAATGATTTATAACCGTTTACGTTTGTGCTTGATTAACTAAAGGTACCACGTTTTATTATGTTCCGTCAGAACTAAAAAAAATAGAGCTTAGAATTCAAGATCGAAGAAATATGATTCAAAGCTTGTTCAAAAATTAATGTTAAATTTATTTATTTAAAAGGGCATAGAAATAACTATAGGTTAGTGTTTGCAACACTGTGAGGGGACTGGGAAAAGCAGATCCAATTATTGGTATAATTGGATAAGGATCACGGGATGCCCTGGGTAGTGGACCGGAACAATCTACCTCTACGTGAGGAAAGGCCTTCCACATATAGGCCCAGGACGGTGTGTAACACCCGGTAGAGAAGCCGGCATGCCACCGTAGACATACCCGTAGGTTCGAGTACCGAAAATATCACATTAAGGTGATATTGGAAATCGTGGCCACGTATTTCAAAGAGAGTCGGTACTCCAGCAATGAGGACATTGCTGCTTAACCAGGGGGAGTGTGTTAGCGGGTGCTTATGTGCGCATAAGCCGGACCACTCTCATGGTTAAAAGACCTTTCATACTAGTTGCTATTTGTAACTAGTTGGTTGCTATATTAATAAACTTAACTTGGTTATTTCTAAGCGCTTAAATATTTATTCAATTTAATTAAATTTACTATTTAGAATGCATTTAGTTCATTCTATCTTTTTCTATCTTTTATATCTAAGAGTTATGAGAAGTACTAATAATAATAGTTGTGTTAATAATAAAGTGTTTTGTTGAACAAATAACATCTTTTATTTATTGTAATTCCTACAATTACACATTAAATTACTAATTATTAAAACAAGAGTTTACTCAATTTTGGAAGAAGAATTCTAGGGTTGTTAAATGAAGTGAATTCGGGTAGTTTGAAATTTCGAAGTCAAAATTCGAAAATTTGAAGTATGTTTTAAAAGACTTATTTTTGGTCAAGGAATAGACTGGGCTTAACTTCAAACTCTCGAATTTTGACTTCGAAATTTCAAACTACCCGAATTCACTTCATTTAACATCCCTAGAAATCTTCTTCCAAAATTGAGTAAACTCTTGTTTTAATAATTAGTAATTTTTTGCAAGTGCATTTTAAAAACCGACCTTTATTTTAGAAAAAATAAATGGGAAAAATTTAGAGAATGGTTCAAACTTTTTGGTCTAATTTTTTCAGTAATCAACCGATTTTACTGAAAATTTGAATATAAGCTCAATCCTCATTTTTTTTTAATTCGAATCTCGGTTGACGGTAATAAGGTGGACTATAGGGCAGAGCCAAGGCATTAATCTTAAACCAATAGAGTGAAACGCTTTCCGCGTTTGTTAGAGATTTATACAGATCAAAATAAAATATTAAAGTCATAATTGGTCGATAAAATGAGGCAAAATAGAAGCCATATCGGCAAATGTCTTGAGGACCAAATATATTCCATAGAGAGAATACATCAAAAATGTCTCGATTGGAAACGAAATACCCAAACCAAGGAAATCTTTGTAATGAACACTCTCATTCATGATCTTTAGTGAGGAGAACACTTAAATATTCTAAAAAATAGAATGCAATTACTCATAAAAACCAAAGAAGTGGTCGAAGAGTCCCCAGAATAAAAGAGTGCCTCTAGTGACTTAATAAAACCAAAGATGTAAATTATATCTTCTATTTTCTTAGTTGATAAAAATAAGACTTGGAAAGGCTCAATCTCGGTTCTTGGCAAAGTTGAAAAGTATCAAGATAGAAAATTAGGATATCTGAAATTGTAAATAGGCATTTTCCCACGAGAAGTAAATTATTGTTTGAAGAAGTTTTAAGTCGGTATTACATTTTTATTGATGAAAAAAACAGATCGTTCTCTTAATTTTTCACAATTTTTAGATTAGTTTTTTTTTTGATCAAATTTTTAGTGTTTTAGTTGTAGGTGTGTATGTTACCGACCCCATTTAGTAAAACTTTTTTAGTAAAATTAAAGCATGTTTTTTAGGATTTTTTTTTCGGTATTTTTAATCTTAAAATGAAAGTTCTCAAAAAAATAATCGTCGTTCTCTAAATTTTTCACAATACTGTATTTGAATTATGCTTGAGTTTCGGTAAAAAATTACTTTAACCCTTAGACGCCCATTTTTTCAATTTTCATGTTATCAAAAAGCAACTAAAAGCTTTGAATTTTACGGAAAAAGTAAGGCTTTCTTGACCCTCTTAAATCCGAACAGATAAATTTTAGAAAATTTCATTCAGATTACACAGATAAAAATGCACTAATTTTGCCATTATAATAGGTTTTCGGATTATTGAACTTCGGATAAAGGAGTTTTTTATGATAATGCTAAAACATAACCCTTAACTGCTTAAGAAATGTATCACATATGATCCAGATAAAGAGTGTTTAAGGGTTGAATGACTTTATCTAATTAGATTTTGATTGTTCTTAGTCTTTTTTAAGACTTACAGATCAGTTTTTAGCATTGCTTGGGTGTTAACCAAGGAACGTTACATTTTGATTAATACTACTATATTGAATTAAAAAGAAGAATTTTGTATATGACTAAGATTGGTGAATTTATTATTTTAAGTTGTGCAGTTAAATTTTTCGAATCAACGCTCTGTGATCCGAATTTTCGAAAATAGGAATTAAATTTTCAGAATTTTTTCTGTTTGGTTCCATCTGTTATGTGATAAATAACATGAAAGGAAATTACAAAATTAAGTCCTTGAACTTTAGATGCACTCGTTAGCAGAAATAGAAGTAGTACTTATCCTGTGTAGATCTAACATCTAGTAGAACAATCCTAGACTTTATAAGCTGAAGCTGATTAGACTTTTTAGCCGGGCAGGACGTAAGAGAATTTTTTTATACTCGTTACTTTTGCATCTTTCGACGCCCTTATTTTAAGTCACAGCGACTCGCGAGTCCCAATACGATGATTTTCAAAGTTGTTGTTCTAGTATCAGGCCATCTAGAGAATGACTAGTCGATGATTCTAGTCGGATTGTTTCCCAGCAGCACAACACTAAGGCTCATAAAAAATCAATAAAAATTTAAGTAGCATTTAAAATAATGTAGCGCGTTTGACCTCCAAAATAAACAACACCTCTCTTTTAAATAAAGCCAACACCAGGGTGTGGAGCCTCCAAATTTATTATTTTCTTAGATTTTTCTTTTTAAAGTTTGTTCTCCACGATGAAATCTACACAATGAGCTCTAACACTTATGGATCAATCCTTTTTAAGTGGGTATTTTTAGTTTGCGTGAATTTTATTTGAATAAAACACCCTTTTGTCGGAGACACCCTAAAACACCTTGGATTTTTTGATAGATAATTTAAAACTGATTATTCCTATGGGGTTTTGGGTGCATCCTTACAGATAAATGTTTGAAAAAAACGATTTTAGAGGTGCAAATCAAGACGCCCTCGGTCTAAACATGTACCAAAGTGGTCTGAAACATGATTTTTTGGGAGGGTTTTGAGAGTACATTTCTATTCTAATTTCTTTTGGTCGTTTAAAGGATCCTTAACATGGACATTATTTCAATAGATCTATAATATTATATGAATATTCGAAGCATTTTTTGGCTCACAAATTATCTTGCGAATAATTTTATTCGGTACTTTATTCAATTAGTAAGACTGAAAAAATACACACAATATTTTTGATTATGTAATAGGAAAAAAATGTAATCAAATTACTAAATGACGTACGTGGGTATCTTAAGACAGGATAGGAAACAACCGTTACATCCTTTAAAATTAATTTAACCTTCGTGTGATTAATGAATTTCTCAATAAATTTTCAAACTTATCAATGATTGCTTAATTTAAAATCAAAATGCTAATTATTTTGTTACATAAATTATTTTTAAAACAACCCAACACATCATGCGACATTTAGGATACATGATTACATACTGGATGACATAGAGTGTCAAATCTAGTTTTTTTTACAACTTGAATCCTAAATAATTTTTGTTTATTATTCGAACTAATATTTTTGATTCCCTAAATTTTCGGATTAAAGCTAGTTTATGTAGTACAAAATTTTATGCTGAAAAAATATATGAAAGTAGTTTAAAGAGAATAGACCATAGAGAATTCTAGGTTCATTTAGGCAACGATAGAATCCAATTCAAATGATATGATCGTAAATTTCAATTTAAGATTTATGGGAACCGATTCTCTTCGATTTAGACACCATGGAACTTAAAAATGTGATTGAAAAAAATTGGGGTCTCAAATCAAGTAATTTTTAATTTAAATAAATTTTAGACCCTTTGTTTTTTCAGTCACATTTAAGAATCCTGGTGCTTATAATGTGGCACTACGATATTCTAGTATTCTTGTTTTAATAATTGTTCACTTCGAATATTTTTTAGAACATAAAAATGTGTATCAATAATTGAAACAAAAAAAACGTTAATGAAATTGAAGGCTGAGAAATTATAAACCGATAAATCTCTATTTTTTGCGTTCGCTAAATAGTTCAAACTCATTACATAACTTATTTTTCTTTGAATTTTTAAAAGGAGATAATTTTTACAAGAAACAACAGATCAATATTTTTATTTTTTAAAAATCCATTTTTTTTTGTTAAATTCAATAAAGCAGACACTATTATATTTTTATATGATATTTTTATTTTTAAATTAAAGAAAAACTAATTTAAAAACGACCTAGAAGACAAATAGATACTAAGATAATTACTTATTTTTTAATCTTATGAAAACAGTTAAAAATCCTTTTAACAATATTTACAGACGTTTATTGAATCGAAAATAGAAAGATATTTTACTTCATCTTTATGGTGGGTGTTCCAGATTTTTTATCTTTAACTCTGTAAAGCTTAGGGATGAACTTATTTTAAAAATTTTCAGTATTTTTTTTATTCAATTATTGATATCGTATAGATATTGAAAAAAAGGCCAAACGTCCATCTTGCCGCACAAAACTTCAACAGGCGATTTCTTTAAGTTCCGGGTATCACGCATATTCAATAAATTCGTCGTTAAAAATTAAATAAACGTTACCAGCTTTAAATTCTATTCCTCCTCTGTGATACAATAAAACCAAGTAAAAAAGTGTCTCAATATCTTTCTCTCATAAATCTCTCTAGAGATAGGTGAGGGTTTGTCCCTAAACACAAAGGTTGTTTTGAAACAAACGATTTTTCTAAAATTTGAGCATTTTTGCTTGAAAATTTACAAAAAACTGATAATTCAGACATATTGTTGTATCAAAAGTAACTTATCGTTTGAAAAACCCTCACCTATATTTTGAAGAAAAGAACTTAATCTACAAAGCTGGTGGGTTTATGTTTTATCTTGATATAAAATTGAAGAGAAATTGGCTCTCAAAAACCACGAAAAACTAACTAACCTTTATGATTTGGACATCTTAAAATCTTACCGATTGAATAGTTATTTTTAATATTTTCATAATTTAACTATTGGTTACAAAAAATATAAGGTGATAGATATCTTACGCATCTGTTCGACACATTAGATCGCCTTAAAATTTTTCCGTTCGAGAGAAGTTTTAATTTCCATAGTAGAAAGTAACCTAAATATTTTGGTCACATCGTAATATGCACGATTTATAAATTTATAAATCATAAAACGCTATATTATGTATAAATTTAACTTAATCTCTGTTCCTGATTTTAATAAAATGCGCGGAACTCATTCCGTATTTTATTCATTTTTTCCGTCCTCGAAAGTTCTGGATTATAGGTAGTGAGTTCCTTGTGAATTCGTTGGGCCTCGGCGATTCTGGGTTTTAGGATGACCCTCTCTTTTTAATTAAATTTGGCAAATTTTTTTAACTTTAGGCAAACTGAGAAAAGTTTCCGATTTTAAAAAACATTGCTACTTATCTGTCGTATACTCAATTTACACGAATTTGCTGTTTTTCTGTTATTTTCCGGAAATTGAGCCCAATTTAGAAAACTAAATTAAATAATTTTAGAAGATATTGTCTGAAAACTATGAATGACGTCGGGACGATAATCGATGTGGAAAAAAATTCCAATGCTCAGGTGAGAACGGTAAAAAAGGTTATTTTTCCGTAAAATCATTTTTAGTCACTATACACGTATTTTTTATGCATTTGCTCAAACAAGAGGCGATTCAAGACTTAGATTTTGTAATACTCTAGTAATACTCTACAAATATCTATCTTTAATCATAAATTCAGAATCAAAAGTTCAGAATGTGTGTAAGTTTTAAGCTGCTTACACCTTAGGAGGTGAAGAAGAATAAATCTAATGAAATACAGTCAAACATCTCTAATAAGACTTCGTTAATCCTGCAAATTCGATCGTCGAATAATTTTTCGATTTATCATTACAATATTAACACATTATGATTGAACCTTTAATCCGGAAAATAGTCTCTTTCCGATTTGGTCGTATTGGCGAGGTTCGAATGCACCTTGAAAATAATATCGATAAATTTGTACTTAGGTGTATTTTTACCATTAATGGACTTAATATATTTTTTATTCCGGAAAAATCTTGTTCCTCACTTTATTAGATTTCAAATGTGTGGTCGCATGAATCAATTGAAAATGTATTTCAAAAGTTTTAAATCATAATTTGAAACCCTCGTTTTTCATTATTTCAAAAATGGATAAGGTTCACATGAAGAAGCTAAATTTTGATCAGACATAAATTAAATATTAAGTCAGCAGGGTTATATTTTGGGAGTTCGACTTCTAATTGATAAGAAACTCAGAAATTCTATTCATTATATTGAAGCTGAGGTGGCGTTTGTGTAAAATAGCTACAGGGGACAAGTGTTTGATTTACCACCGAAAATTGGGAACAAGGCAATTAATTCCAGCTTGATAGCAAAAGCCACCAACTGTAGTAAAAGCAACCAATTTGAGACTAATTGGGGACATACCATAAACAGCACTTAATATGTTGAAGCTCCTCTTCTTTAAGCCATCAAATCAAAAAGACCAATATCGGGTACGAAAAATGTGAAATCACATGACCACCAGACTTACTCTCCAGACTTAGCTTCATGTGATTTTTGATTATCTAAGGAAATATAAAAACGCTAACATGATCATACAAGTGAAGAACTCTTGGAATCAAAAATTAAAAAGATCCCTAAAGAAGAGTATCAAAGGACCTTTAAAAAATGGACTGATGGGATGAAAATTTGCACAGAGAAACAAAGCAATTAATTTGAACATTTAAAAAAATAAAATCGATAAAAAAAATTTATTCGTTTTTTTTTTCCCAAACGTCAAAAATTTTGGGACCCCCTAAGTATATTTGAAAGATTTAAATGTTTTAAGCAAAAATTATGAAGGGAGATTCTCTACTTAAATGTTTTTTTTTAATTAGCTGATCTTTTGATATAAAAAAAAATACTAGAAGGCTCTGACTAATGTGTTAGACACTTTTACCTTATAAAAAATCAAGGTTCAAAAAAAGATAAGAAAAAATGTAACATTATTCGATTTTTAATTTCGTTTTTTTTTTTAATTTAATTTCATTCGACATTTATGGGGATTCGGTTTAATAGTTTTGAATATTTTTTTCTAAAAAGAAATAGTTTTAATAGTTCCTTAATAAAAATGTAACTAGGCATTTAATTCAATATCTTTTTATGCTTGAAACTGTTTTAATTAAATAGATATGTTTATTTTGTTTTAAGATTTTTTACTTTGAAATCTCATTGCTTTTTTATTTAATATTTTCGAATCTATTAAGAAAATAAACTGATGGCATGGGGATAGAAAATAAGTGTGGCTTTATTGAACGAAAATTTAAGATATATATGCTTTGTAAATGCGCTTAAATCTTGCTTGTAAAATATGTAAAATTTCCATAAAAGAATAATCTAGAATTAACAATTAAAACTATTTTTGTAAGCTTTGGTCCTAATCACCTCTACTTCTTTTATTTTCTGTCAAGTGGCATCAAGCCGATAGTCGTTATTCGTTCTATAAATTCTTAAAAACTTGAAATACGTTGGAATTTTTACAGTCACTTGTTATCACCTTCAAGATAAGGAATCAATACTCATATATCAAGTTCAAAATTGTAGTGTAGAGAATTTTAACCACGTTGACATCAAGAGATTCAAACTTCTTTCATATCATTCCTAAGATTTTATTCGCTCTAGCAGAAGAGTAGTTGACTTGTGCACTCCAATTAAGGTCGTTCTGAAAGTACACTCTTAGGTATTTTTCCAATCTTGTTTTATTCAAAGGTTCCCTACCCTGTTTATTGAAGATGGTGTTTTCATTTATGGCAAAAGACTGCCTATGTATTTAACCAGCTTGGCGAACTATCCAAATCCCGTTAAAAGGGTAAAACTACACGGATTTTTTATGAATTGAATACCGTAAACGCTCGCAAATTGTATCTAAATGCAGAAAGAATATTTGAATTCAAATTTTTGACTATTTTTGTCCCATGGAGAAAATTATTTCTTTAGGTGATTTTAATGTTCCTGGAAGTCCAGACATATTTTTAACTCCGAATTAATAAGCAGGAAATTATCGGACTAATTTAGCTTCAACTCTAAATTTAAAGCTGTAGTAGAAATAAAACGGTGATTTGAAGATTCGTACCAAAGACATTTGAATCAAACGTATCAAAAGTTGAAAAACTCTTTGCAGAGGTGTCTAACAGTGATAAGCATTAAAAAAGACACTCTTAAAATGAGTTGTGCAAAACTCTGCAAATCTGCATGATAAATTGTGTGTTTAAAAAAATTTAAATACATGGATAATGATAGAAAATAACTACGCAATTTATTTTGCAGATTTGCAGAGTTTTGCACAAATCATTCTAAGAGTGTCTTTTTTAATGCTTATCACTGTTAAACACCTCTGCAAAGAATTTTTCAACTTGTTCACTCCTTAAAAACAATTTTAAATTTTAATCCATTTGATTCAAATGTTTTATGGTACAAATCTTTACATTGCCAATAAAACAATTAAAAGAATGGCCTAAATTTAGAAAGTTTTATAAAAACTTTTTTTCCATTTTAGGCCATGGGTAATTTGCGAGAGTTTATGCAACATTTTTTTATCAACCGTTTTCTTCAAAATAAAAGTAAAATCATTTTTTTAAGGCTAAATAAACACACGAATGATCAAATTTAAATAAATAAATTATTTAACAACATTTCTTACATAAATCTATTCAAAATGTTCATTAAAAATTAAATTATTTGGAAATAAATAACAAATTTTTTTAATAATTCATTAAAAATAAATTCATCAATCGATGAATCAACAGTGATGTTAGTAGCAAATTTCATTTTCAATTAATTAGATAATCAAACAAGTAAGTATTATATAAGAGATTGTACTATTTATTTAAGATGACTGTGTCGAATTGGAAAAAAAAATAAATAATATAATTTGTTCGTTTGAACCATACAAATGGCTAGAAAATTTTCGATTCCTTTAGGGCATCTTTAAGATATTTATACTCCCTACGCTCGTTTTTACTTTCTCTCTCTCTCTCTTCTTGTTTAATTTTTATGTTGAACTTGAAAATTCCCCATTGTTGAAATTTATACTCTCAAACTTAAAATTTTATCTCTTTTTTTTTTTATTGAAATTTAGAAATTTTTTGATTATATCTTTTAATGAATTGACACAAACGCAATAAAACAATTTCTTTTCAAAAGATCTTAAAACGAACGTAATCTTCAACTATGCGATAGTCATTTTTAATTTGCTTTGGCAAAATAGAAAAGAAAAATTGTTTTATTTCTTTATGAAGCACGAACTTTTATTTTGTACTTATTTTTTATTGATAAGAGAAACATCTTGAACAAAACCAAAAAAAAAAACTAGTCAGCTTTTTTTTACGTAATCTTACAAAAGTTTACGTAATTTTTATTGAAACTCATCATTTACTTCGAAATTAATTCATTTTTTCATGTTAAATTTGATGTGTCTTTAAAATTTCATAAGTAATTTTCAATTTTTGAAAAGAGTTGCGTGATGTTTCATTTATTATAAGTCATTAAAGTTTAATGGACATATTTTCATCTTAAGTTGATTGACTGACTGGGACAAGGAAGAAGAACTTTCAGACATTTTTACATTAATACGTTTCCCTTTGATACGAATTTTTAGTTAAAACAGATATTTTATGAGCCGATGTGCAATTTTTAGAGTGATAAATAATTCAAAATCAAAAAATAAAACCAATTGAAAAAATCAATAATCAGTAATAGCTTAACTTTAGCCATATTCAAGTCAGAATTTTAAATTACTTTGTTTAAAAACTTTCTTTAGAGTTTCGAGGGACTGGACAGAAAAAAAAAAATAAAATTTAAAATATTGCAAACATAATGCTAGGAGGTATGAGTAAGAAAGAATTTTAACACAAGGTCCGTTTAAAAAAAAATGTCATGGTTATACCACCCCTCCCTATGTGAGAAAATTACAGAGGAGCCGAAATTAAGATTTCATCCAAGTTCAACAAAAAAATTTTTGAATTCTCTGTTGAGCAGTTATTATTGTATCACCGTCCACTACTTTCCTTCTGGCCTAAACTCGGTAGACGCCCCCTCGCGGGAGCATAGCGATCCTTGTCATACAACCATCCTCCTCAATTTTTGACCATTTCAGATAATTTTTTTTCAATTTCCTTAGAAAAACCCCCTCCCCCTACGTTGTGTGTGAAATTTTTTTTTTCATACCCCTTGATAATGCGGTAAAATATATTGGGTGATTATATTTGACGTTAAAATAAATGAAATAAGAAAATAATCAAAGGAACAGTTTAAGCATAAAAATATTTATCGCTTTATTTTGTTTTTGAATGGACTCCTGGTCTTAAGATCTTATGTCTTTCAAAAATATTTTTTTCAATCATAAGATTAACTAAATGTTTCATTTAAAATTGTTTTTTTCGTCAACTTTTTTTAAATAATTAAATCGTTTTGTTATTTAATCAATTGTTTTTGATTAGGATCAAAAAATAAAAAAATTTCCGTAAGGATTCATTAGTATATTTAACATTTTTTTTTTTGTAAATTTTTCAACCATGAGATATTTAATATTTTGGAAAATTATTTTGGAATTAAGCCGCAAAATGAAAAGAGATAGGGATAAACTTTGCGATTTCTGAACCCCAGAATCCCATCTAAAACTCATTTTTTTAGGGTTTTCGGGGTTTAGACCAGACATATGTACCCATAAATTTCAAGGTATTGAGTGGTATGGGTTACCCGAAAAAATCAGGCTTTGGGTTCAGGTATTATGTGGGTTACCCAAAAAATTTCAGGTTTCACGCATGGGTCAGGGTTAGGTAACCCAAAAATTTAGGTATAATTACCCAAAATCCAATTTGATAAACAAATATCTCTCATCTTATAGATAATTCATTCTCCTACAAGCCAATAGATATTGTTTAGATATCGTCTACATCTCCTATGATACATACCCTGTCAAAGTGATTTTGGGGTAAATGGTAGGGTTGTTAATTGATCTATTTCATCAAATTATAAAGTTTTCTTAAAAATTTCAAGCTAATTTATTCAACTTCAAAGTTTTTTCAAAGAAAAAGATTTCATACTTGAAATTTTGTTCTTTAAAAAAACACAAATATTTCAAAGTAATCTTGATTTCTGGACCTTTCAAATGCGTTAAATCATGAATTTTTTAAGGTAAAGATCTTCCTGGACATTCTGAATGATTAGAACATACTATAAATTGCTTTATAAACGCACATAAGTCGAATAATTCGACGTTTTTCTCATTTCAAGCAGGATTTTACAGAGTTTAAAGTTTTATTTTTCAAACTTGAAAACATATTTCAAAGTCTATCTTCAATAATTGATATTTTGAAGTTTATAAAACAACTTTCAAGTCAAAAAATTTTAAAAAACTTTAGAATTTGAAAACTTTAATTAACAACCCTAGTAAATGGATAAAAATGGCGCAATTAAGTGAGGAACTTTTTCACCCAAAAGAGATTTTAACATGTCAAAGTTAAACATATCAGTAAGTAGCTTATCCTGTCCCATTTTAAATGAAATATATATAGTCAGCAAAATAAATAATCAGTGGGGTTACTACTTTTTTTTGTTTCTCCTGATAAAAAAAGGATGGCCCCGAAAATATGTTCATTCACTTTATTCTTGTAGTTCATATCCCTTATTTATAGATCATTTTAAAGAAGGTAAAATGAGCTACTTACTGGTATGTTTACCTTCGACATGTTAAAATTTCTTTTGGGTGAAAAAGTCCCTCACTTAATTGCGCCATTTTTATCCATTTACCCCAAAATCACTTTAACAGGGTCTGTACAATAGGCAATATGAATACGTATACAAACCAAATATATCGGCTTGTAGAGGACAAAATTATCTACAAGTTGAAGGGTCGAAGTATACTTAAAAAAATAAATTTTACATCTAAACAATCTTTCCGAAAATTTCATTCACCCCCATAACACCGTCGTACCCTCATGTTTTCTAAACCAAATCTTCATTCACTTATTTTATTAATTTTAGATGATGTTTACCTAATAAATGTAAATTACAAGAAAATAAAAAAAAATGTACCAAAACACAACTTCTAATTTTTCAAAATTAATAATCATAAATTTCGAAATGCCTCTTGATTTAGTTCTTTATGGAGGCATTTTCTACACTGTAATATTTTCGATCGGAGCTTTAGGAAACTTATTAGTGATCTATGTTCTAATGAAAAATAAAGAACTAAGAAATTTTACAAATTATTTACTCGCAAATTTATCAATAGCCGATCTACTCGTGCTATTTACAAATGTCCCATCAGGATTACATGACCTATTCGCAAAAGAAAGATGGTATCTGGGAGAAATTTGGTGTTATCTAGTCTCTTTTATTGAAAACACAACCGGTTTTGCTTCAATTTTATCCATATTTTTTATTACATGCGATCGTTATTATGTCATATGTCAACCATTGTATGTTAAATCAGTAATGAACCAGTCACGTACACTTAAAGTCATCGCACTCATCTGGTTCATTTCAGTACTCGCAAACTTACCTTATATTTTTTTAACAAATTACAAAATTTCAAGATTTACAAATGGTGAATTCGACTACAAATGTAGCACAAATGCATCGGGTAATTGGGCATTGTATTACATAGTTGCCGATTCGTTTATATTCTATCTAGTTATTGGTTTTGTACTGTTAATAATGTATTATAAAATAAGTAAATGTTTGAGGGTGTCAGCAAGTTTTTTAAAAACAAATTCGTTTTCAGAGCGTCATGAAAAACAAAAAAAGAGATTTTCAAGTGAAAGTTCGAGTAGTACCAAGTCAAGTTTACGAGATGATGGTCAAAAACGATTGGTCAAAAAAAAATTTGTAACATCGTCAACTAACTCAAGTGTCAAAAATGCTTGTAAACAAGTTAAAAAACGACGACAACTTGTTATAATGCTTATGGTCGTTTTAACAACTTTTTACATTTGTATATTTCCACTTAAAATTTGGAATCTTATGAATTTATTTTCTCACAAAATAAACGGTTTCTATCAAAAAATTGGATTTAAGTTTTACTGGTTTTTGAATGTAACGTGTCGTATATTTTACTACTTAAACAGCTCAATTAATCCAATAGTATACAATTTTTTGTCTAAAAAATTTTTTTACAGTTTCAAAAAATTGCTTATATTTCGTATATGCTTTTCCAAGACAAATAAACTTCAATATGCTACATCGTTTTCGTCATGTAATCGATCTCATAATAAGAGTAAAAAAACTTATTGTGATGATTCAATTGATGGAAATTAGACACTAGAGCATTGAGCAGTGGAATTTTTAGTATAAAACTTTTTTATGCGTGTATCGTAATTTTTTTTTTTTTAAGTGTCGAAGTACGACCACCGATGACTTCATGTTTACTTAAGTCTAAATATTTTTTGTTTTAATCAAGGTCTCAATTTTATGTAATTAATTTTTGTTTGTTAATAAATTTAGTAAAAAATAAAAAAATAATTTTCATCAATTTGTTTGTCTTTTTGTTGTTTAATTTAATCCTGAATCATTTGAACATTTTTTGCTTAATAATCGTTTTCATCCACAATTAATTCAATTGAAAAACGCAATCTTGATGAAAACGATACAGTCTGTAAAAAAGCAAAGTTTATTATTATGATTATTTTTTAACTTGTTTGTTTTTTTTCGCTTTAATGATAATTTTATTAAATAAAATTATAAAAAAATACTTTTTTCTCACATAAAAATCCTCGAAAGTTAATGAAAAACACTAGTACATCGGTTTTAGAGTACTTTTTTTTACGAACTATTTTATTCTTTGAAATAGTTAAAATACGCATTGTGTTAGTGTCTTTTAAAACTATCTGCTTTGATTATGCTTATAATGTCTAGAAAACTCAGGTAGCTATAAATTAAAAATCAGCCTTTTGTAAGATTGGTATGTGAAAAATCGTTAAGATTTATGAAAATTGGCCTAACAACGCCAAATCAATAATGTTGTCTTTTTTCAGAGTACCCAATTCATTAAAAAGAAGGTATTCATTAAAAATATTCCTTACTGTTTCTTGTAGCGTTTTAGTGAATTTTAGAAAATAAAAAGGTTTTTAAGCAAAAAATGAATTTCAGATAGATTTTTATTCATGAAACCGTGCTGTGAAGATAACCAGGGATGACATTTTGACATTTTAAATTTACGTCTAACTAATATCTGAAGAATATCCAATTTCTCGGTATAGATGAGTCGTGTTAACCTATTTTTCGGCCTGTATACGAGTATACATAGGGTATGTATACGCAAAAAAGGAAATAAAAAGCAAAAAAAAGCAAAATAGACAAAAAGCAAGAAAAACATTGTCAAAACTTACACCTTAACATTTTTTTACAGTGTCTAAAATTGAAAGTCGATCTTTTTCTTCATTAGGCTCTCTGACCCCCTCAATCGACAATATCTCATCATTCAACATATTTTTTCTCATTTTTTAAAGCAAAAAGTTCTTGAAGATTTGGAAAGCTTTCTTTTAAACCAGTGACAACTTTTTCCTTGATATCATCTTCTATTACTGAAGCTGTTGATTGAGTGAGTATACGCGTATACAGGCCGAAAAATAGGTTAACACGACTCATCTATACCATTGTCATCTGAGCTTTTAAGCCTTTTTTCTCTTCCAACTGGTCGCATAACCCCTAAGAACCGAATTTCTTTTATTTTTCGTTCTTGTAAAAAAATTAAAAATCAAAAAAAGTCTAATTAAGCAAGTAAAAATAATCAGTGATTAGTTGATATGAAAAAGAAAAAAATTGTGTTTGCTCAAAAAAGGTTTGAGATACAGAGGTGGCAATCAATTTGTAACAAACGTTATATAATGTCATCTAACGTCATGTAACGTTATTTAACGTTATTTAACGTTAGGCGTTAGCTAACGCCAGCTAACGTCAGATATCGTTATTGATTAATTTTTCGCGAAAAGGCTATTTTTCAAGCTTAAATTATATTTTTGAGCCTTAACAACGTTTTCTAATGTTGTCACTTTAAATGAATTATGAAATTCAAACGTTATCGTTTTGTATGTAAATACCCAAATCTCTTTCACATTTTGACTTACTTAGTGTTTCAAGCCGATCGTGTAATCAAACTCGGGATTATTACTACCAATATGAACAACTTTACATTTATCTACATTAAGCTGAGTTGACCACATCTTTGACCACTCGCAAACCTTATCTATATCTGATTGTAGGCTATAGATCGAGTTGAAATTTTTGAGATCTTCGTGTCATCAGCATAAGCTTCGCAACTGTTTTGTACAAGGTTCAACATATCGTTTATATAAATAATAAATAGTAGAGGGCCAAGCGCTGAACCTTGTGGGACTCCACTGTTAACTTTTACCCAACTCGAACTGATGTCCCCTAATACAACTGTTTGAGAACGGTTTAACAAAAACGCCTTTATCCAGTTGATTAGGCCATCACCAAAACCAAAAAACTTGAGCTTGTACAAAAGTTTTCTGGGAGACTTTATCAAAAGCCTTTGTGAAATCTGTGTAAACGATGTCAACAGGTAAACATTGCGCTATTGCTTCTGAAATAAGATCTAGAGTCTCCAATAAATTCGTTGAGCACGACTTTTTAGGATGAAAACCGTGTTGTGATTTTGAAATTAACTTGTTTCTCAGTAAATGCTCTAACATTGATTCTTTGATTATGGTCTCCATGACTTTGCATAGAATACAAGTTAAGGACACCGGACGATAATTCTTGGGAGAGAGTCTCGAACCACCTTTGTGTAAAGGCGTTACATTTGCTTGCTTCCAAACAGTAGGTAACTCCCCTACCTCAAACGACTTTCTATAAATAATTGAGAGAGGAAGAGCAAATGACTCCGCACAATTTTTAAGTACAAAGCCATGGATCCTGTTGGGTCCAATTGCTTTATTTGGGTCTAACTTTAATAATTTTTCACTAACCTTTTTGGCTAACCTTTATTTCTTACTCTTTCTTGTAGCGTTTTTTAGAAAATAAAACGGCTTTTTAGCCAAAAATTTAATTTCAAATAGATTTTTTTTCATGATACCGTGCTGTAAAGATAACCAGAGATAACATAGAGAAACTGATTATTCTTCAGACTTTTGCATACCACTTATTTCTATTGAAAAGCTTCTTAATAGAAATAAAATATGATCAGTAGTGCTTTGATATTTGTATTTGTACATTCAGCAATTGAGCTGAATGTAAGAATTTTTCAGACCTCTTGTTGTTCGTTTCTATTTTAAAGCGCTTGGACAGGATACCGAACAAAAAAGATGACTAGGGAAAATTCCAATTTCATAGAAGCTTCCAAAAAGACAATTGAGTTGAGTAAAATACTTGCTTTGCCGAAAAACAGATGAACCAATAAGAACTTATAATCTTTACAAACCGAGTTAGCAAATGGGCATATCAAAGCAAGAAAAACAAGCAACGAATTATGTTAGTTATATAGAAAATCTAATTAGGAAAAGCATTCCTCCGTCTGTTGAGGAGATCGAGAGGGCGTCACAAATCAGAACGAATGGGGACAAATTACAATAGCATTTTGACTTTTAAAATTTACGTCTAACTAATATCCGAATAAAAGAGGAATTCTGTGAAATATAGGGAAGGTCAACTTGATCCATTTTGGTGATCTGCGGCGTTTCATTTGAAGAAGAAAAAATTTTAATTTGAGTAAATTAAAAATAAGGTCTAACTCAAGGAGCATTGTTCGTTTACATAATTTTAGTTCCTAACAATAATCCACCAAACAACTAATAATTAATTGCATTATACAATCTTTTAAAATTTTATTTTTTTAACAATTCACTTTGCTGATAAAATAACTCAACACAAATGAATTGAAATGAATTTTGTGTTTTAATTTTAACTTCCTATGCGGATGATTATGTCTAAAATACGATTTATTTGTTTTTGTCATTTTCCGTTTTTTCCAAAATAATTCTCAATTACCTGTTTTAAAAATATTAATTTATACAAAATATTATATAAATTACAATACAATCTACTCTCGTTAATCCAAATAGAAATCAGCCTGAGAAATCTTTGTACGAATTAAAATATTCAGATTATCAATTAATGTACAGGAAATAGCTTCGAGCCGGGTCAATTTTGTTCGGTTATCGAATTATTCGGATTAAAGTCTTTTCGGATTATCGAGATTCGACTGTATAATATAGAAATTTACTGCGATAATATGAAACACATACACAAATTAAGAGATTAGGATAATCAAGGTTAAATTGAAGGGTCATAGATACTGCTCCGATAAGCCAGTCTTTGGTTGAATTATAAATGATGACTGGTTAATTTGAGTGCTATAAAAGCTCATCTTTTAAAATGCAGTCTTGTCATGATTTCCTTTTGTCATAAATTACTGTTTTAAATTACCAAATGGTAAATCTATTAAACTGGTAATCTAAAATTAATGTTTTTTTCTTTTCAAATTATTCTTTGTTTCCGACAGAGAAGCACGAATACGTCGTTTTATTATAATCACAAATCTTCCCTTTTTTTAAATAACATGGAGTTATAAAAATATCTGTTTCTGTAAGGAATGAGTACTTTTAATTTTACTTACGCTTCGAAAATGACAATTTTTATATCCTTCATAAACTCTTTATATTTTTCAATAATTATTTATCATGGACTTTGTTACTTTGTATTTGGAGTCGAACCAAAAGCACCATCGTCAAACGATGTTAGGAGTATTATCTGAATATAACTATAATTATTGCATAAATGGTTTGTTCTTTATTGAAACTTATGATAAACTTTCCAAAAAAGTTAAGGTCAAAGGCAAGATCATAGTCCGATTGGGAAATCCCAATAAGTCCGATTTGGAAAACACAATGTATTCCACAATACAACAAGAATACACGAGGAATACAAGAAGAATCCTATAAAAATACTTATAAAATACACAAAAAAGACTCCAGAAATACATTGAAAACACATCGAAATTGTTAAGTTGTGTTTACCAGTCTTTCAAAATGTCTTTTTCTGAAAGTTCATGAATTTGGAGTGAAGGGGTAAGGAAAAAATTTTTTAATTTTAAGTCTAAGAAAAGGATGATAATCTTGCGTTTTCAGGGTTGCAGATTACGATAATTGAGTGGACAGTTGACCAAGTATTGATCTTCAGTTGAAAATTAAAATTCATGAGCTTTCAGAAATGGACATTGTGAAAGACCGGAGTTGTTTCTAATGTTAGTTTTACAAATTTTGAATGACATCATGACAAACTTCTAAAAAAACATTAGAATTCTCTCAGTTTAATTAATAGGTTGAGAATTCTTTCGAACATTCTGTAAAAATAACCTTCAATTATTTTTACAGTATGTTCAAAAGAATTCTTGTCGAATAATCGGGGAATACTTTCTGAATACTTGGTGTCAAAAAAAGAAGGGTTAAAAAATGTCTTAAAAAATTGTTTTATTGTAATATTTAATTGAAATACAGTGCGACCTCGATTTTGTGAAGTATCTGGGTAAATGCAAAAAAAATTCACAAAAGTCAAATTTCACAAATTCAAACCAGAAATACATTAAAAGTATAAGGAATGTCTCTCTTTTATAGTTCACAAAGTCGCGTTTTCACAAAATAGAGGGTAAAAAAAACGAGGATTTCGTTAGCTTTTCTATTGTGTTGAATAGATAGACCCATTATTTTTCAACTTTAGTACACATTTAAATGTATCGAAATTGTCGACTAGAATTTATAATACTTTATGTTAAGGTGTCTTAATTTAAATGAACCAACTAAAGAAACTGAAAAACCTTTAAAGAAAGAAAAAATTCAACTAAGTGACAACCTTTACTGTTGGTGTATCAACCGAGAAAGAACGACAAGAAACTAAATACAGCAAAGAGCAGGTCTTACAAATTCTAGTCAACAAAAATGACAAATGAATCTACTGAAGTCGTAAAGTTAAAAAATAATGATTTATTTTTATAGTATTCATCTTGTATTCTTCGTGTTTTCTTGATGTATTCTGTAATACATGGGTGTGTTTTTATATGTATTATACCAAGTATTCCAGAATGCATCAACAAGTATTCTAGAATACGTATGAGTATTCTTACAAGTATATAAAAAGTTTATTTTTCGACCTGAAAAGAACACAAGAAATACACCAAGAATACATACCGTAAACTTTCGATCACAATTGTAATGGTTTAATTTCTATGGATTTATATTGCAATTTTAGTAGAAATTTCAACTACAATTCCATGTAATTGTAAACGATAGTTTACGGTACCGTATTTCCTTGCTTAGAAGCGACTAAAAATCATCACTTTGAGACCAAAAATCATGCTAAAGGCGATTGAATATTAAGTTCTCTCGTGTTGCTTTGAGTAGAGTTAAGTCAGGCCTATCAAAGGATACTGAAACTAAAACTAACATGATGCCCGTTCGTCCAAAAAAAGGGGGGTTTAGGGGGGCACTTATTCGCAAGGAAATACGGTATAATAATTTCAGAATACAAAGATATGTTATTTAGTGACATGTCACATTTATCGAGTTTTTACGTTATTCCAAAATGAACTGTAAAAAGAACTAGATTAAATGTCAAATTTCCTAGAGAGAATTTTCAAGATAATTTCAGAAAAAAATTGTCATTATAAATAAGGTTGTGTAGGGTATTTTGCAATTTATTTTTAACTCCTTCCTCAATAACAAGACTATTTATTTTTTAAAAAATAATTGTAAGGTTCCGGCAATTCAAAACTTCCACGCTATCAAAAATCCAATATCAGATTCGTAATCTGCGCCCCAAAAAAACCCAAAAAATGTATTTTTTACATTTTCGAAAAAAAAATTTTTTTGACCCTCTAGTTTTATAAAACAAGAGTAAGTTGGTCATCGTTTTTGATCGATATCTCAGCTTTTTGATCATTAATCATATATAATGGGCATATATTCTGAAAGCGCATATTCTAAACTACAAGTTAATATGTTTAATATTGCGGGAAAAAAATATGGTGTGATTTTATCCTAGGAAAAAGCGGAAAAATGCGAAAAATTCTAGTTAAATCGAATCTCGTCCTTCAAAATACCCATTACCGCTAATTTTTATTATAGATTCTAAAACTAGACAAAATTCTGAACAAAATGTTGGGATTAGTTTATTCTTTTTCGTTTTACTTTTTGTACAGTAAAGGCCGAAAAAATTCACAAAAATCAAAAATCACTAAAATGAGGAAATTTGGTATTTTTAACCAAAAATTCGTAATTCGTTTTCAATTTTAAAAATTGAAAACGAATTCAATTTTAAAACAAAAGCAAAAGGAAACGAGGTTTATTCAAATAATTATATTTGGAGCTTTCTTTTTGAATTTTTCCTTTGCCTTTTTCACTTCAAATGAAGAGGAGTTTAATAACAAAAGTGCATGTGATTTTCCTAAAATTGATATGTAGATAAAACATAAACAGTTCGTGATTCAAAATCCAAGGCTCTATAATTTTTTGCTATTCAAAATTATAATTATTTTTTTTTTCAATCTGTATCTTTTTTAAAAAGACAAGCAAACTAATTGGATATAAGTAATCTAGGAGGAATATGATTTCATTAAGTTTGTGATTTTTTGAATACTCTCTAAAACGACACTTAGTTAATGTCAAGTGTAAGCAATTAAACAAAAATTTTAGTTCTTTCAACTCCATATTAATGAATATTAAGATCCCTAATTTGACAATTTTTTTTTGATGATGTAAAGGAATTTTTGTAAGAGTTTTATCTAAGGAAGATGAAATTTTTTAAATACCTTTTTAATTGTGTATTTTGATCCCAATGCAAAATATTTAATAGTTTTTAAGGTCTAAAGAACAAAGCATAACTCATCTTTAAACAGTATTCAGACTATATCCTTTTTGAACCTTTCGAATCTTTCTGAATTTGTTCTTAAATGTTTTCAAAAAGATCTTGATAAAAGCTGATGGGTAAAGTTTTTAGTAAGATTTAAGACTTAGATTTTTAGGCGTAATTTGTTCCGCACACATACTTAAAAAAAGTCAAAAAAAATATTTTCACTAAAAAGGGTTCTCATTCAAATCTCTAAATAACACAAAAGTTTTATAGAATTCTTTTGAGTAGTCTGCAATATAGCCCGAGAATAAAAAAACGCATCACAAAACGCGTTTAAACGAAACGTTTTCTTGCGTCAAAAACTTTGTTTCAAAAATATAGCTGATACATATTGGACAGGGATGAAAAGGAATTTCTGATCATCATTTTTTGTTTATGTTTTATCTGGCGATATATTTGGTCTTTTAGAAAATGAGCATATTTGAAAAATGAAAATCACAAAGATTGTTAAATTATTTTTTTCCTTTACGCTTTCAATTTTCCCGAATCTTTTCTCAACTCTATCCCTCTTACAAAAAATTGAGTTTACAGTCAAAATTCGATTATATGTAATTGCAATATTTTTCGTCTTGTATATAATCGAATTTTACACATAATCGAACAATGTAAAAAGGATTAGACCCGACTTAAAATTTGTCTTAAAAAATGTTGACCTGAAAATTACATGGGCGAGACTGGCAAATTCAGACACATTTTAACGGGCAATGTGAAGATTCGTATCAAAAAACACTTGTATCAAATGGATCAAAATTGAAAATAATTTTTTAAAGCTAAACGAATAGAAAAAAGCTCTGCAAAGATGTTTTTTAGTGATAAACATTTAAAAAGCCACCCTTAGAATAAGCTCTGCAAAACTCTGCAAAAAAAATTGCGTATTTAAATATTTTAAAATAGATGAAAATGATAGAAAATAACTACGCAATTTATTTTGCAGATTTGCAGAATTTTGCAGAGCTTATTCTAAGGGTGGCTTTTTAAATGTTTATCACTAAAAAACATCTGTGCAGAGCTTTTTTCTATTCGTTTAGCTTTAAAAAATTATTTTCAATTTTGATCCATTTGATACAAATGTTTTTTGATACGAATCTTCACATTGCCTTTTAACGTCACTGCTCCTTTTTTTACTGAATCCGGTCAAATGGAGTATGATGAGGGAATGTAAAATGAAATTCACCGCGAATCAAGCCGATCGCTTTGAGATTCAAAAAATTCGAATTTTTATTTACAAGTTTTAGATTTTTACTACAAGACCAGTAATTCTACAAATTTACGTGTTTTAGAGATTTACGCTAACATTTACATTTAATCGAATTTATATATAATCGAATTATATATAATCGAATTTTGACTGTATTTGGATTCAACAAGAAAAGAATAAAAATATTTTCAAACCGTGCCTTTTATTTTATCTATAAAAATAGCTGAAAATTGTTGGAATTTCAATTTCATTTTTAAAATATTTAAAATTATTACTTTTTTTTTTTTTTTTTAAAATTTATAAAATTTAAACTATCAAAAACAATTTTCTCTAAGGTAAGGTTTTGCACAACTTTAACTTATAATTTTAACTTTTATAGCAGATGTTAATTTTTTTCTATCGTTGTGTTTAAAAGGTCGAGTTAAATTATACTACAGTCACACATATATCAACCCCTTTGTCCAGCCATTAAGCAGTGATAAAAATGAAACGCAAACTATTTGAATTATAGTGGTCTAAGTATGATTTGACTGGATATCTGGAAAAAGCCAATACAGATTTCGATTTTATGACCAAAAATCTTCTAACTCTCATCAAGCTGAGTTTAAATTTAGTTTTAAAAAAAACAAAAACGATAATCCATGCCAGACTATAAAAATGAGTCCCTGGTTAGTATTATTTTCGAAAAAATTCTTGACAATGCATTCCGACGCTTTTTTTGAGACGGGGTATCAGCTTTAACGTTACTCATTTATTATATCCATTGATTAATTTTTTTTAAGTCTTTAAATTAGTATAAATTTTTCACACCTCAACAGTTATTAAAACCAACCTTATTTTATAAGTACATTCAAAGAAAAAATTTCTATTTTTACTTGTCTCGAAAATAAAATTTAAAAAAAGACTGGATTGATGAAAATTACAAGTGATTTGAAAATTTTGCGCTAGTACATGATAATTTTTTTTTCTTAATTTTAGCGATTTTTGGTTTGTCAGAATAGCTAATTTTGGCATGCTTAAATTTTGGTTTACCAATTTTGGTCTGCTTAAATTTTGATTTACTTATTTGGTTTTGCTAAATATAAGCATACCAGACTAACCAGGTTTGGTATTTGCCCATCACTATTAATCATGCGTCTTGTGATTCATCATTTGACTTCAAATTCGATTACGCCTGAATTAAACAAAAACGTTAGCATTGTTCAATCATGTCTTAGTGTAGTCCTAAAAATATTCCTTAATTTGAAATTAATTCGATTTTATGTTACTAACTGTCCTAGCCTTTCCCAAGTTCCTCTCCCGTTTATGAACGTTAATGAGCATTGGCATTTATCAACCCCTTGTGAGCGTCTCTCTTTTAAAAGAGAGACAAAATCAATTAATCAATTAAAATAAAAAAGAAGAAAACGATATATTTTTTTTCTCATAGCAGTTTTCATTCTTGTCGGCTGTTCTTTTTTAAAAATTTATCAAATATTATGTCAAGAAACTTTAGAGTTCGATGTCTCCACCGCTTTATGACATTTTTGATTTATTTTTTTAAACTTTTCTTCATTTAGACATCCATCATTATCTTTTTAGTACTATTTCACGATCATAGTCGCCCTACTGGTTTAGCGGTTAGAGCGTGGGATGGTGAATATAGGGACACTAGTTCAGGCAAAAAAAAATCAAAAAAATTTCTTAACAAAATTTTCGATTCGAGTCTTAAAGACTCTGAGTCGCACTTATGAGTCCGACTCGGACTCGGACTCATGAGTCTCTGAAATTTTTCATTAGACTCGGACTCGAGTCTGAGTCTTATGAAAAATAACGAGTCGCTATGTCTGACCAAGACACTTCACAAAATCTAGGCCGCGTGCTAGAAACGCTCTGTTAAACTAAAAAATGTTACTAGCGTAAAATGTTGAAATAAGGTTACAAAATGCAAATTAGAATTTATTCTTAATTTTTATATTCACTCATTTTTTTCTAAAAACTTATTACGCAATTTACATTGTAGCGTTTTTTAAGATGATTTTCAAATTTTCAAGAAGTAAGTTTCTGAGTCAACAAACATACAGTTTCTACCTGGATTAACTCATAATTGAACTGGAGATTGTATGAGTCGTAAATACATTATAGAAAAAAAATTCAATTAATTATCATATTTTTCAAATTTTCATTATTCTTATTTTCAATATTCCTAAAAAGAATTTATTTTTAAGGTTTTGGGAATCAAATTTAAAATAAATCAAAAGAGTTTGCATCTATTATTACTTAACAATAATAAATGAATCGAAAAACCCTCTTATTTTCTTTTTAAACTAGATTTTTATAAGACTAAATATTTCAAATATAGGCTTAGTATTCAAAAATTTTAGAACGAAAAACCCTTTTTTTTTATCAAATTATATATTTCATACAGCATAATGCAAAATTAATCTAGTTATATACCAATTCATCTACATCACACTATTTTAGCAAAACCAAGAGGGTGATATAAACGAGCTGCATTTTATTTTGTTCACGCAGGTCATGCAGGAAATCGAACCATATGTATTAACATAGTGATACTATTCTCTATGTAAGCATTTGTCAAAAAAAATCAATTTTTATTTTTTTAATGGAAAAGCTTAAGCCTAACTAATTAGAGTTTACTAAAATGACTAAATAGAGCTTATTAAAGACTAAGTCTCGAGTCATTCTTAACATTTAAGTTAATCTCCAAAACTCGTATACTTCTGTTTTAACCTTTGCACAACACCCTGCTCCTGTAGTCTAATAATTTTACTTCAGACATAAAAATGTTTCGATTTTGTTTATCTTATAAGCTATAATTAAATAAGAAGTTAATATTTTTTGAGTGATTTTTTAACTGTGTCGTCTTTTTTTTAATTATTACTTTTAAGAATTTTGGTAATAATCACTTATGAGAATTATAATCGAATAAGTCTACATTAAAGAAAATAAATTGTGGTACTTGCAGGTCTTTTTTTTTCATTAAAACAAAATTAACAATTATCAGCTTATTTAAGTGCTCTGTTTCATTTCTGCTTAATATTTGTTTTTAGTTAGATTTCTACTAAGCCTAGTGGGAAGCTAAAAATCTTTTGTAACCATTGATAAACTTAAACCCACCATTTGCTCTTTCTTTAGATAAATAGTTTTTAATTTTTGTTTCTCTTTAATGCTTAAGTCGATTCATCTGTTAAAAGGATGAAAAGATTCTACTGTTGAAATTTTATAACAACATGTTCACTGGTTGAGATAGATTCAGAAGCTTTTAAAAAAATGAGATTTCAGTGGAAGTTTCAAAAAATACTATTCGATTGGAGAAAAATAGGTATCTGAAATAAAATAATATCTTTGACCTGTCTGTCCTTTTCATAAGTTTTTAAGACTTCAATAACACCGTCTCGGTTATTCCTAAAACACAGATCGACGGATTCAGATTCCGTTGCCTAAAAACGGGCTCATATTACCGATTGTACATCCCTATTAAAACACGGATCCGGATTTAAAATAAATTCAAGATTTTACAACATGTAATCAAGAAATTAAGTGCCATTATTTTTAGATTTTACCACAGTATTACATTGCAATAGAAAAAATTAACTTTGTTTCGATTCGAATCCGCTTTTTGGAAAAAAATCGAAAAATCCGCATCCGTCTTTTAGGTCACTCTAAAATTGTAGCACGACGTAATAGGGCTACCTCTTTATAAATGTAGGAATTAATATAAGGATTTTAAGGAAGATTAGCGTTCCGTCAATTGAAAAAACAACGTAAAAACAACAAAATCGAAATTTTAAATCCGAATCTCGGTAAAAATTAGCTTAAGTAAAAACCGCTAAAAATTCACCTTAAAGTTCATGATTTTAAAATCAGACGGCTCGGTACGGAACGAGGGTGAAGTTGAGTTTTAAAATTTAATTTCAGTCAAATTCCAATTTAATCCTGTTTTATGACAAACGCTGGTGGTCAAACAGTAAAATAAGTTGCCCAGGGATATTTCCCTAGAAATAACTGATAGAAAAAAATTATTTAAAAATTCGATGATTTTCCACTCAAAATACCACAAGAACTTTTTGACTGAATGAACCAATAAGAAGCAAAAATCTATAAATATCAAAAGAGATAACAAGCTTTCATTTATTTTTAATTCAAAAGTAATTTGAATCAGATTTTTTCAAACACATTCTTCTTACAGTACATTTCTGAAATAAGTTTACATGTTTCGGAGCATTGCTTAAAACGCTCAGGCGCATTGCTTAAGCACGCAAAAGAAATATTTTCAATGCGCAAGCGCATGCTCTTGCGCACGATAATTTATTTTGATACAATTTTTTCCTGCGCTTTTGCGCAATAAATATTGTGCTTCGAAACTTTGCTTCGAAACATTGCTCCTGCGCGTCTAAGGCCAAGCTTGGGAGCATGCTGCGCATTGCTTAGGCAGAGTGTCAACTTATTTCAGAAATGTACTGTAAATAAATTTAAAATGTGTTCAAGTTACAATCAACTTATACCCAATTTATCTCTTAGAAAATAGATTAATTTTCAATTGAACTAAATAAATGTTCTTAAACACGAGATCAATACCACCAACGTTTTGAAGTAGTAATTTAAGTTTATCTTTTGAGAATATCTAAGAGATAATTCGTTAGCAGATTTATTTATTTTTATTATTTAGATCTGGTTAACTCAGCTAAATTTAACTTTAAACGTTAGAATTCAATTTATGCATGATAAATAGCTTAACTATCATGTTTTATTTTGTATTATTTGTTTTTATGTTCGAGTGTTAATATAAGATGCTAATTTGAAGAAGGTTTGTTTTATTTTATAATAATTTTCCAAATTTTTCGTTAGTTCTCAACTAAAATATTGAAATTAAATGAATTTTGATTTTTAAATTATCTAAATTCATGATGCAATCACTCGAGTTTTTATAAACGCCTTTATTCTACAAAGTGTAGTTTATCAGCTTTTGAGTAATTTAAAAAGGAATTAATTTTTTGGGTACGTGCAATTAATTTTCTATTAAATACAAATTAAAACACTCGAAGTTGTACTTAACGTACTTTAAGTGAAATTGATTTTCCTTACAATAAAGTATTTCAGTTAATTTGATTCCATGACACGCGATTTCTAGATCACATCTTTTAACGTAATCGTGAGTATACCTTATTAAAATATAAATTCTCAATTCGCTTCTCGAATTGTCTTCTGTAAAGCCCGTCGAAGAACCACGCTGATAAAACTATTTTAAAATGGTAAAAAAAATAAAATTTTCTATTAAAATATGACTGTCTTTTATAAAAAAAGTAGCTTAGCTTTACTCAAGACTCAATATAAATTTAGCAGCCTGAAATCGTTAACTTGCATATACAATCGACCTTGTTATCGAAATTTCCGGATTATAGATTCAATAATAATTGGAACGGAAAATCGGAAAATTATTCAGATTACCGAAGGCCGTATTAGAGAGGTTCGACTGTAAAAACAAACCTTACCGTATTGCCTTGTAGCTTATCGCGTTGCATTAAAACTCAAATCGTTAACTTTAGCAGCGGCCTTAGACATGTAAAAACGATTATTTTTTATTAAACTGTAATAGTTTAAAAAAGAAAAATTTCATTAAAACTCAAAATTTCGGTACATTTTGGAAAAATAACGAAGAAGATATGAGTGTGATGATGATTTAGAACACAAAATTACATAAAGTCGCTCCAAATAGTCTCAGATATATTTTTTTTGTTTTTTTAAAAAAACATAAATATTCAAAAATAATATTTTTTTTTGCTTTTTTTTGTTGTCTTTGTTGCGGCATTTATTTTTAAATTTTTGAATACTAGAGCTGCCTCATAAGTTATCGTTTTGACTAATAATGCTGCATTTAAACGAAAACAAAATTTTCATTTTTATATGTTAAATGCATGCATTAGTTTTCGAAATTTTGAGTTTTAATGCCGCCGTATCTTACAAGTCAATACGGTAATAATACTAAGAGTCAATACAAGTCAATACTGTAATACTGCACTTCTGCCGAACTTTTGGTGGCAAGCGTACCGAAGCCAACCGTACCGTACTAAATGCAACAAAGCGTAGCGAACCGTACCAAAAAAACCAAAGCGTTCAGTACTTCACCAAACAAAGCATAGCGTACCTGACAAAAGAAAATTAAGCGGTACGGTTAGCTTTTGTACATATAGTACGGTACGCTTTATTTTCTTTGGTACGGTACACTTTAGTACGTTTAACACGGTACGTAGGGTCTACGGTACGCTTTGCTTCGATACGGCTACGCTTACCACCAAAAGTTCGGTAGAAGTGCAGTAACTGACCACCTTACGAAGAGGATTTAAAGTTAGGAAACTTTTCAAAAACCGTTCAGTTTTCTTTCAAAAGATATGGTAAACTTATTAAAAGCAAAACGATTTTTGTGGTGATATAAATTGACTGTAATGTGCTCTTATTGAGTTATATGCACACTGTAATTGATATTTTACTTACTTAAATATTTAACTCTTATCCACCCAAAGGTAATTTACAATCATTAAAGACCAAAGTGGGTCATTTTTGACCTACTTTAATAATTATTTTTTAGTTTTTAGTTTTCCCTGATTTGAGCCCAAACTTCATACGACACAAGCTTCTAAAAATGAGAGATATTTTTTTAGCTTGTATTGGTTAAGGAAATAAAAATAATATATAATATAAATTATAAGGCTATAGAAAAAGGAGGATTATTCATTCTCCTTTGACGGAGCACAATGATTAGTTGCGCTATAGTAGCCTGTGAAATCTTTTTTATGTGTTTTCAATATATATTCACGTTTCGGATTATTTGACCCGTAATGGACTACAACACATTTTTGCTCATTGAATTCCGTTAACCATTCTTTAGACCACTCATACAACTGACTTATATCATTTTGGTAACCTCAAACTATCTTCAACATTGCACACTGGACTGATAATCTTGGTGTCATCCGCAAAAAGTTTAAATGTGCTAAGTACACTGTCTGGTAAATAATTGATAAAAATGACAAAGAGGATAGGGCCCAGAACAGATCCTTGTGGAACTCCACTGACAACTTCCTTCCATGATGAGCAACTATCCCCAAGCACTACTCTTTGCTTCCTATTACTCAGAAGAGCTTCTATCCAATTTATCAGTTTTTCGTCAAATCCATAACGACGTAATTTGTAAATTAGCCTTTTGTGAGGCACTTTGTCAAATGCTTTGCAAAAATCCATGTAGATGATGTCAATTGCTCGCTTCAGATGTACACTCACACTTAAAAGGTCTAGTGTCAAAATATTTAAGAAAAAAGTAAGATTTTTTTTAATTTACCTATTGGGTCAAAAATGACCCACCTTGGTCTTAAATGATCGGTCGGGTCATTTTTGACCCACTTTTGGACGGATAAGAGTTAATTAAAACGACCGATAGATTCACTGATAAAATTTTGTTAATTAGATTACAGTTGCAATTTCGAAAATGACGATAAGTTCGAATATTTTTTTGAACAATATTTTTAAAATGAAAAAAGACTTCTAAAGATTTTTTAAAACAGTAATAAATGTATTTCAAAATTAGAAAATGATTTAATAAGTAATTGATGGAGTAGACAAGATCTTATCAAAGAAACTTTCCTTATTAATGAAAATCACATACGAAACAAAAAAAACATTGAGAGTTAAAGTAATTTTTAAGATTGCTCAAGTGATGGGATGTAATGAATGAGTTACATTCGATTTTCTTCAAAACATTGGTGTTTGTTTTTTCTATTATTTCATCGAGAGTTTGTCATTAAAAGTCTCCATTTTACTTCCTTTTTATTTAATGTCAAAATTTTTTTTTGAATCAAATTAATTTTGATTCAATAAAATTAAGCTTTGAATTGAAATGTTGTTTAAAGAAAACTTATTGACGATTACCAGACGGGTTCAACAGTTGATTCAAAAAATTGAAATCTTTCTATAATCATTTTTTACAATTTTTTTTGAGAACAGTCATTTAGTCGACTGTAATAATTTTAAAACCAGGATTATCGCGTTTGCGGATCTCTTGCTGGGTATTTGAAATCTCTAATGTTTCTAAAGAATTCCTTTATTTTTTTTTTTGTTTTAATTTAAGTCGCTGGCGAATATAAACTAGTGTTTACAAATTAGTTATTTGAAAAAAAAAATTTGCATTTTATTTATCGTTAATTTTTTCGCAAAAAAGTTAAAAATTCTATTTCTCATTTAAGTAATATTAGAGAACCCCGATAATTGTAGACAGGTGGAAGAATTTAAAAGCTTAGAAAAATCATCAAAATTTTAATTCTGAAATGTAAAATTAGTAAACGAATGATAGCGAAGAACTCTCCTCAACAGTCTAATTTTTTTACCCCATGATCCATGATTCGTGAGAAGTATACAGATAACGGAAAAGATTGATTTATAAGACATGTTGCAAATAAATTTATTTGCAACATGTCACCCTAAGCTTAAGCTTAGGGTTTCGTAGAAAAAGTAGATAAAGGATATTCCTTTTTTGCGACAGTTATCTGTATACTTCCCACGTATCATGATAGGAACTTAACCTGTCATAAAACTCGAGCTTTTAAATAAAATAATAGTCCACGCATTTTAGTAGTAGTAGTAGTAGCAGTAGTAAAAATAACTGCGAGTCGACAAGTTGAGTTAAGCCGTAAGGCTGTGGCAGTTCTTTGCGATCAAACCAATTCACGCGTTTCAAAAAATTCATCAAGCTTTCCTTTGAAGGAATTTAATGACACTGCTTCTACAACATTCTTTGGTAAACTGTTCCAGTCGTTAACAACTCTATTTGTTATGCAATTAAAACCGGACGGACAATTCTTAATAAGTTCACTTGAAACCATTTTTAACCATATTTTATCTAATTTTCTTCTACACGTTGACACTCCTGGTACAAAGAACTAAATTAGTAAAAAATATAAGACTATTTACTTTATGTATGAATGACTATTTTTTTATGAAGTGTTTTTCTCCGTTAGTAAACAATAAACAATTTTTTTATGCCCGTTCCGAATCTTTTCAGAAAAAGCAATTGGTTCAAGGAAGCTTATTCAGATTGCATAGAAATATGTTGTCCGTTCCTATATTTCCGTTTTATGGATTCCGTCTTTTAGGTACAACTTATTATTTTGAGAAAATTCTTAGAGAAGCTTGTAAAAATCTCATTCCTGACAAAATGGTAATTTAGCATAAAACATCGTGCGAATTTGATGTGAAATTATAATAGAACTTAGCAAGATCTTTTATAAGAATCAGTTAGTTTATAAAATTAATCACTAATTTTGTTAACAAATTGCTTTTTTTTTTTAAATATTTTAATGATAGATTTAATAAATTTAAATAAGCTAGATAAAAAGTTATCTTTAAGAGTAAGTTAAATGTTGAATGAGCATTTCAAGATGAATATATTTAGAATATATTTATCAACAATTATTTTTAAAATATAAAAACTAGTTCAATAAATAAAGTTCTATTTTCAAAAATAGAATAATTTTTCTGGAAAAAGTTAAATAGTGTCAAAATATCACTTCCTGAATTTAAAATTAATTGAAACTAATTTTTATTCTCAATCACTGTTTGTTAACGACTTGAGACTTGTTCAATTTTGAATATTTTTTTTCTTTTTTAAATAAGTTTATAATTTAGTTTTCTTCTAAGTTCGAGCTAATGGAATCTAGTTGAATATTTAGTCTATCATATTCTCATCGCTTCTCAAGCAATGCGTATGCGCCCAAGCGTCTGAAATTATTCGTAATCTTCTAAGATCAAAATTGTACATGAAAATTTCGGATGAGGCGTCGCCTCACACGAAAAAATAAATTATTTATTCTATAAATATCAATTTAAAATAGATTAGATAAGGTTCGGTCGGAGCAAAACGTCCACACTATTTAAATAAGTAATTTTTGACTTTACGACGTTAATCTACGACCCCGAAAACCCCCAAAAATTATTTTTTTTTATGGGGATGAAAAATCGAAAATTTTGACCCTACCCTCCCGCTTTTTGCAGCCAAACGTCGAGGTGCTTTGTTTAAACATTTTAGTAGACATTATTGGAAAATGCTATAATTGATGTAAAGATATTTTCTGAAAGCTAAAATACTACCATTGACGCTGGAACCATTGTCGATCAGGAAAAAAAATCCATAAAGCAATACACGGGTGAAAGCGGTAAAAATAAGGGAATTTTTCAGTCAAACCCCATCTCCTCCTAGGGGAGCCACAATACCCAAATTTTTTTGTGGATCTGCTTATACAAGAAGCAAAATAATAATTTTAAACAAAAAAATCCATTGTTCCTTTTTTTTTTCTTGTTTTCTTCATAATGAGAAATTTCTTACCGCTTAATCGTAAGAAAATTTTTACAGAACCACAAGACCACAAGAGTTAGACAGAGTTGGAAAAAATACGTAAAATTTGTTAGAAGTAAAAGGGAAGCGTTAGATAAGTGTTGGGGGCTAAAAGAGATGCGTTGGAGTGTCAAAAGAGAGCGTGAGAAAATTTTTGTGGTCAAAAGGAGATGCGTTAAGTAAATGTTAGGGTCAAAAAGAGAATCAATAAAGAAGTGTTAAGGACTAAAAGGGACTAAAAGAGTATGAAAACATTACAACGGTCGAACAATTTTGTTATCCCTAATACTTATTCAAAGCTTCTCTTTTTGACCCTAACACTTGCCTTATTCTTTTCTTTTTGACCACAACACTTACCTAACGCTATAATTCTAACATCTAACACTTTATTTTCAATTTATAATGCTTTAGTTTTTAAACCTAATGCCTTCTTGTTTCTTTCTAACGCTTTATTTTAAGAGCAACGGTTAATTGTGACGATTTATTTTTATTTCACTAAGAATAACAATTTTCCAAAAAAAATCAAAAAAACAATAAAAGTACTGTAGATGTGCATTTAATTGCAAAATATACGTATATTTTTGAGGCCTTGGTTAACGAGCTTTTTTTTTTTAAATCAATAATTTCAAATAAATTTAAGCATTTTTTTTAATCTTGATAATTATTTGCTAATTTTTTTGACATTTTTGAAATATTTTGATTATAATTCAGCTTTAATGAACTTACATTTGTGGCCATTCACGTGTTTCTCTTGTAGACTTTCATGAACTAATAATTTGGAAAAGCAAATATTTATTTACAGGTTTCAAATGAAAGCTAAAAAGCTCTAGTAAAAGCTTGTAAAAATAGCTTTTATTAGATACCCATAAATCAATGGTTACTTTTCTTAATTATTAGTTCATGAAAGTTCACAAGAGGAACACGTGAATGACCACAACTGTAAAAAGATATTAGTCGCTATTATTTTTTTTTGAAAAGCGTCTTATATCCGCTTGAATTTTCAAAGGTCTCACTTGCTAGACCTTGTATATTTCAGTTCCTTATATCGTTAATGTTAAACCTATAATTGAATCCTCTATTGAAATGAACATGTTCGCATTTTTTTGTCACCTCTTTGCAATTAAATTAAGTCATCAAAATAAAATTTGCGTAAAATTTTATTACATTGTTAATAAAGCAATATTTTTATATATGAATAAATTTTTAATTTATCGATTAGGTTTTTTTTTATTTATTCAATTAGATTAAAACGTTTTAAAATGGTTTAGAAAAAAAAAAAACGTTTGCATTGAGCCTACACACATGTTATTTTAAATTTTTTTCTATAATTTTTTACCTTGGTTTTTTTTTTTGATTATCTCTTGTTTTATTTTTAGCTCAGCGTATTTTTTTAAACAATTATGGAATAAGACTTATCATTCAAATTTTTAATAAATAAAATCTTGAGTTTATTGATTTGATAAAAAATTTTAGAAATCTTTCATCGTCAATTCCGTCTGGTATAAAAACAGCATGGATTTTTTTCCTACTTCTTTTGTTTCGCATAAAAATGTAAATCTTCAAAATTTTCTCTCTTTTTTAATGTAGAACTAGAAATGTTTGTTTGATTCAAATCTTAAAAACACAATAAAATGGAAATAAAAAATTTAACATCATTTTTAAATCAATCAATACAATGTTATTCAAATGTAAAAATGCCTACCGATGTTGTTATATACGGATCATTTTTTTATTCGCTTATATTTTTAATTGGTGTTGCTGGTAATACTTTAAGTGTTTTGGTGTTAACCAAAGATAGGGAATCACGTAATTTTACAAATTATTTACTCGCTAATTTATCACTAGCCGATTTGATGGTTTTATTTACAAACGTTCCCACGGGTTTACACGATTTATTTGCAAAAGAACGATGGTATTTGGGAGCCATATGGTGTCATTCGGTGTTTTTTGTCGAAAACACAATGGTTTTTGCGTCTATATTAACCATATTTTTTATAACTTGTGATCGTTATTACGTTATTTGTCGACCATTGAATGCCAAATCGGTGATGAATCAAACAAGAACTCTAAAGTTAATAATATTCCTCTGGGTTCTTTCATGCATAGTCAATCTACCTTTCATCTATTTTTCTAAATACAAACAAAAAACTTTTTATGATTGTACAAAAGCTTATAAATGTGAGCTTATTTCAAGCAATCTTTTTTTCTATTACATAATTTTAACTAATTTTGTGTTTTTTTTCGCCATTGGATTCGTACTCCTGATAATGTATTATAGGATTTATCATTTTTTAAACAAATCAAATGAATTCTTAATCGCGTGTTCTAGTCGTTACAATTTGAACTCAAAGCGTTTATCGACTATGTCAAATGAAATGCCACTAAGACACTTTCAATATAAAACACGTCCTAGTAATAGAAAAAAAGTGATGAGTGATCACAAATGGTTTATACATTTAAATGAATTTTCAAAAGCATTTGAACCCGAATCAAATGCGCTAATGTGTAAGATATCCGATGGCAATTTAATATTTTTAAAACGTGAACCCCACGCTGAAGAAGCAATTATAGTTCATCGTTACAACAAATTTGGCAAGTATATACAACAAAGAAAACGCATAATTGGTATGTTAGTGGCCTTAATCGGAGTGTTTTATATGTGTTTATTTCCGATTAAAATATGGAATTTAATAGTCATGATTTTTGGTAGAAATCCACTTTTTTATCATAATTTAGGTATACGTATGTTTTGGTACATAAATGCTTCATGTCGTATTTTATTCTATTTAAACAGTTGTATTAATCCAATACTTTACAATTGGTTTTCAAAAAAATTTCGTAAAAATTTTAGAAATGTTATTTACATTCCAAAATTTTTGTTAATATGCACAAAATCTTAAAATAAAAAATGGTCTCAAGTGTAGGGTTGGTCGACCTGTTTTTATCGTAAAACCGGTTAATTTTAATTTATGGTTTCATGGAACGGTAGAATCCTTATAAAGAACATACAAGTTTTAGGAAATAAAATTTCCTAAATTTTGGTACCCTCATAGTTGAATTGTAAAATTATTTTCATTGATTACATAGCAATTTTCCCTTAAAAAAATTCGGTTAAAAAAACCGGTTCTAAAACTGGTCAAATTCAAATATAAGGCTCAATTAGAAGTATAAATGCATATCCTACATATCAAAAGATAGATAACTTAATTTCCTATAATCTGGTATGTGATTTATAAGGATTAGATCATCATATGAAACCCAAAATCAAATAAAACAATTTTTTGAAGAAAACCGGTCGACCAACCCTACTCAAGTGAAATATAATAATGAAAAAATTACTTTATAAAAGTCTAAATTGAAAAAAATACGTGTTTGATAATTTATTTTTCTAAATTGAATAAATTTTTTCAAAAATCAAAACTACTTTTTGAATTCAACCCTGACTCGAGTCACATCTTAATGTAAAGGCGCTTAAATGTCGTAATTCATTTGAATTTCGGTATACATCAAGTTGCGTAGCTACATAATGTCAAAGGTGGGTGCTCGACCTCCCAAACTTAATTTATCAATGGTGCGCCCCCCCCCCCCCTGTTTTTGTCCTAACTTACGTGAATATTTTGGGTCTTACAAAAAATACTTGTATTCTCGAATACATGACCAAAACCTGGCATTGGGTTTTAATCCAATTTTTAAACGTCAAACCAAAGAGCTTTTTTTTTAAATTGCAATACTGCTGTATTTATGCATTGTTAGGGTTCATTTAATTCAAAATGTCCATGCTATCTGAATTTGTTATTTATGATATTTTCAATTTTTTCAAAAAGATTACTTTGGCTAAGGGGTTGGGGTAAAAAATCAAAAAAAATTACCCCAACCCCTTGGCCAAAGTAATCTTTTAGAGTTATTAACAAAAACTGATTAGATCATGCATCATTTTGGCTTTTTTGCACGCTTTTGTACAGTAAGCCCCATGTAAATGAGTAAAAATGAATACTTTTTTTAAATTCCTTTGAAAAAATACTACATGCATTGAGTATTTGTAACTTTTGTCAAGCTACGGGAGCGAGTTTTGGATAGAAACATGCACAAGCTCTTTTTAAAGAAAACAAAATGTTCACTATCAAAATTTATATGTTTTGTATGGTTTTTCTAAACGAGAATTCCGAATTGGAAGTCAAAAAGTGGGAAATTCTACGGCGATGTTAAGTTTTGTATCAAAATATCAGTATCAAAAATATCAGCAATGTATTTCGATTGTCTGATATTTTTGATATTTGATATTTTGATACTAAACTTAATATCGCCAAATTCTACTTCTTTTTCCTTTTTCCTTTTATGACAGTTTTATGCCTTTTTCGTTCACTAGTATACGAAAATGAAAAATAAAATAAAAAAAGTAAAACCTGAGATTTGTAAAGGATCGTCTCTTGTTCAATCAGATGCAAAAAAAAATCTGGGTATTGTGGCTTCCCTAGGAGGAGATGCGTTTTGACCGAAAAATTCCTTTATTTTCACCGTTTTCACCCGTATATTGCTTAGGGAATTTTTTTCCTCGTCGGTAATGGTCACAGCTTAAATGGTAGCTTTTTAGATTTCGGAGCATATCTTTACATCAATTATAGCTTTTTCCAACCATGTTTACAAAAATGTTTAAATAAAGCACATTGACATTTTGCTGCATAAAGTTAAGGGGTAGGAGAAAAATTTTTGATTTTTTACCCCTCGTCTCACGTTAATAAATTGGTGGCAGCGGCGGGGTTGGTTCTGGCGATATTTTTTAGTCCGAAATATCCAGTTTCTTTTATATCTGTAACAAAAGTAAAATCATCTTGAATGTGCTCCAATAAATTAAGCCTCGCCTTCGTTTCTTGTAGTCCAGTCTTCAGAGCAGCTGTTTCAGCCTTTAGCGATGAAACTTCTTTTCATAGCTTTATAAGCTCTAAGAGAATATCTTCAATTGTTTCCTTTTCCTCGTTTTGAGCCCTGTGAGAGAAGACTCTTTGATTTTTTCCTAATTGTGATATACTTTTCAGGCATTTTCTTAAATTTAGTTTAAAACTTTATGTGTACCCACTCGTCTCACGTTACTAGACCCGCTTTGAAACCATTAATTGTTACTCAATTGATACCACTCTGCGGTAGAACATTTCTTTATGAACCACGTTTGCTTATATCTATCAACTTTAAACTCGTCGACACCTTTCATTAAGTTAATTTCCTCATTATAATTGATTTTTTTGAACATCTGGATAAGATCACCTCTTCGACGGATTCCAGATACTCAAGTTAAAACATTAATCTCTAATTCGGTCTTTTTTTTAAATACTAAATAGAAGTATCGGATTTTTAAACACTTTTAATCAAACATAATTTTTTAATTTTTATACAATTAATTTTAAAAATAGAAATTAATTATCATCTGGCCTACGGACTTGTCTTAGTAGTACCATCTTATTGAATATTAAACCGTTTAGTTTGACGATATTGGTTTTGTCGTGCAAATTTTTTTTCATTCTTATTTGACAATAATTTAAGATTTTCATTAGTCATTGTTTATTTTTAGCTATCATGAATAAGAGTCAATGATCTAAATTTTTTTCTAATAATTTAATAAGCTAATGATACAATCGTCTAATCTTGTAAAAACCTTTGTAATAAACTTTTTTCAGATTAATTCCTTTTATTTATTTTATTTGTATTTTACGGTAAACTCGCGGGTCATATTGCGAGGGTACAGAACGAAAATTCGGTTTTATTCCTGGCATTAAACATGTGTTTTGAATTTTTTTCAAAAATAGTTTTAAGACCGGATTAAAAACTGAATTCTCGTATTTAGTGACTCATTAAATGTGCAAAAAATAATTTTTTTTTATCAAAAAAAATTCTTGGTTTTCTTTCTCTTTTTTTAGGAACTCGTAGTTCAGGTTGAGTATCTGGAGTTTTCCTTTTATTTGGCGTTGATGGTGATATTGAAACTGTTGGTGTGGATAGAAACTCACCACCCTCAAGATTCACAATTGTCAGAATGATTTTCTAGTTTACTTTCTTTTTAAATTAATTTCACAGTTTTAGACTTAAAAAAAAATAAACAAAACAAAAAATGACTATATAATATTTCTTGTTTACTTTTTATGAATCA
This sequence comes from Brachionus rubens, assembly GCA_022207745.1. NCBI lineage: Eukaryota > Metazoa > Rotifera > Eurotatoria > Ploima > Brachionidae > Brachionus > Brachionus rubens. The sequence goes on along the minus strand of JAJVHD010000009.1, from coordinate 3,499,489 downwards.
AAAACTAGAAATTATGTAAAATTAATTTTATTTTTAGCCCTTGACATGCAGTCTAGAACTAAAGAACTTAACTTAAAAGGTCTAAAAATACACTCTTTTTTATTTATTTTTATCATCGCCGCACATGGCGTAATTTTTGTGATAAATTAAATTTAATTTAATCAAATTTAAAAAGTTAGACCCTTTGAATTCGATCGAAAATACTGAGGTGAAAAATATTCGGGCTAAAATGCCATATTTAGGCCAACTTACGTACAACTTTTCACATTGAAATACTATCGTGATTAAATAAGGACAACATAAAGAAAATCCGGGGCATAAAAAAAGTTTAAATTCTGTAACTTTACGTGACTCAAAAGGACTTTTCGGCACTGCTATTTTGAAAAAAACAACTTTTGGTCGATAATCAGCTCTTTGACAAAAGGAGAGATTGAAGAAGACGTTAGAAGAATCTGACTGGCTGATAGCCTTACTAACAGGTGAAAGATAATCATTAAAATTGATAGAGAAAAGCCTATTACAGTCATCCCTCGATAATCCGAACAGAAACAGCCCTCATTAAAAGTAGTTCGGATCAAATTATTCGTATTATCAAATTAACCGAATTTCTATAAAATTGAAAAAAAAATCGGTTTAACAAAAAAGTTTATGGCAAAAAATAAACTTAAAGTAATGTTTAAAGTTATAACGGACGCTTAGGCAAACGAGGTATTTTTAAAAAGATACGGCAAGCAGAGACGTTATTTATGTTGAGTAAGATGTGAAATTTCTACACGCACGAATTAATTGATTAACTAAAAAAATACAAATAATTTCTCTTCCATGTATACAATTAGTTTTTTTTTCATGTACATACCGTAATGTCAATTTAAGTTATGAATTTTTTTTTAAAAAGTCCAGTATTAACAGTGCTTATTAAAAGATTCAAACGCTTTATACCATTGAGAGCCTCCATCTCATCAACTTCGACATCAAAATATGAGATATTTGATATGTCAATGATATATATGAATTCATTATTGACTGGCTGTATAGTTTTGTCCATTATAATCAAGATGATGTTTTTTTTGAAATATTCGAATTAAAAAAAACAAATAACATTAATTTTTTGGAATTTAGCCGCCAAAATTTTGTCAGAATTAAATTAATCCATATAAAAAATTTGGATTGTAAAATTAATTTTCAATTAGACCCAATAGTAGGAAGCCGTGAGCCACCTATTTTTGTTCGGATAATCGAAAAATTCGGATAAAAGCAGAGTCGGATTATCGAGGGATGACTGTAGCTAAATTTGTAAGCTTTTTTTGTTAAGTCAGTACATTTTTAATCTAAGTGTCAAATTAAATTAAAATAATTACATATATTTTAATTCATATTATCATTTCCTGGCAATTCAAACATTAAATCATATTTTTTCATTAAATTAATTTTCTCATTAAATTTTTGCTTTTTATCGAGAATTCAAATTACAATTGAAATTTGAATTGTCATTGAGCGCTTTAGAACGGTGGTGTATTAAATTAACGAAAAAAACAATTATAAATCTGTCCTAGATCAATATTGATGAATTTAACACAATTTTTAAAGGCTTTTTGATTGCATTGTAGTTCTAAATTTTTTTTCTTATTTTATCATCAACCCTATTTAATCAAAATATGATTTTCAATTACCCGTGTTTAAAAAAACACAGCGTTTTGAAAAAAAAGCTGCGTCATAACGCGTCAAAACACCGCGTCGAACGTGTCCGTGGTTTCGACGTTAAAGCGGGACGTTTTGACGCGTTTTTCTGCGTTTTTCTGCGTTTTTTATAAAATGCGTTTAATTGCGTTTTTTTTTTCTTCAAGATATCATCGTTTTTTTTGCGTTTTATTGCGTTTTAAAGCTGATAAAACGCGTTTAAATGCGTTTTATTTTGTCAATTTAAGTGAACCGTTTTTTTTTGCGTTTTTATGCGTTTTGCGTATAAAATTTTCATAAAAGCTTCCGTGATTTTATTGATACCTTTGTGTAAAGGACATAAGGTGCATAAAAATCAAAATAGTCTTTTATTTAGGAAAGAATTCTCTTAAAGTTAAAAAAGGCTCCATAAGTGATTTTTATGCGGTCGTTGACAATAGATGCAATCTTTAAATTTGCAGTTACTTTAAATTGGAAAAAATTAAGTGGTAAGAGCTGAATATCTTGATCCAGAACATACAAAATATTGATTAAATACTTTTATTGATTTCTTCTAGCTACGCCTTGAAAGTGGGGAAAATGATAAACAGGGAAAAAAATTTAAGGGAAAATTGTACTGCGTGTTAAATAAAAAGTGGGATAAATGTCAGAAGTGAAATATAAAAAATAGGGAAAAATATTGTATGAAAAATGTACACGGGGAAAATGTCAGTGGGGAAAAAAATTGTGGGGAAAATGTACGTTGACCGTTTATTCTGTTGAAATAACAATTTGAATTAAATGGATGAGAGAATAAGATGAGAAAAAAAGCGGCAAAGACAAACCACTTTAAAGTTTTTGAAACCCTCCTTTTTTATTTTTTTACAGTTAAAGAGTTCTTCTAGACGTTTTTTAAAGTTTTTAAAATAAAATATTCACTTTTAGAAAGAAATTCTTAAAACGCCTGAATATGTTTGGTCTTTTAACGTTTTTTACAGGCTGAATAAGAAACGCGTTTAAACGGGAAAAAATTCAAGCGTTTTTTTGCGTTTTTGAATTCATAATTTCAACTTAACAAAGAATTTTCAAAACGCCTTAAAACGATATGTTTTTTAGCGTTTAATAGCTTTTTTTCAAAAAACGCGTTTTAACACAAAAAATTATCCGTTTTTTTTTTACACAAATTTGTGTAAAAAAAAATTTATTTTAAGACTTGTACCGGTATCTCAGTATTTACTCCGATAAATTACTAATTTACTAGAACCGTTTTTTTAAGGAGAAAATTCCTGATATTAAGGCGTCAATAAGGTTATTTATTTTTTTGAAAAGTTACCAAGTTTTAATCAAGAATTTATTTTATTATAATTTAGAAAGAAGATTTTTAAAAAATATTTACATAAGTTAATGGACTTCAAAGATAATTGAAGGGTTCGATCAAACCGAATAGATTATTTCAATGGAGGCAAGATAATTCAGTATGCAATTATTTCTAATTTCTATAGAAATTCTTAGCTTTAGAAGTTATTTTATATGGGCAAGTTATTCTGATCATTCTTCAAGCTCATTTATAGTTAGAAGCTAAAATTCCAAATTTAAAAGTAGGTAAAGTACAACGATTAAAAGCTCTTTTTTTTAAAAATATAATGAATTGGCAAATTCAATAATTTGAATAAAATTCTTAGGCTCCTTTAAATACATGTTTAATGTGATTGTAAATGTTTAATCAAGTATTCTTTTTTGAAAAATTAAAAATTATAAAAACGATTCGAATGAAAATAATCTAACTGATCTAATTTTGACCTACAATTTATAGTCCTTTTATTGAGACAATTCACTATAAATAATAAAATTTTAAAAGTACCTTTTTTACTCATAAATGGGTTGATTCAAAAAATTTGCTCCACGAATTTGTGTCTTTTAACCTCCAAAATATAACTCAAAATTGTGTTTTTAAAACTTTAAACACTATTTGTGTTTGATTAGTTGTAACAAAAATTTTTGTAATTTCTTTAGCATAATTTTTTTATGCGTGTGGCTTGTTGTGAGACAAAGCTTTTTTCCTATTTATTTCGAACCTTTTTCTTGAAAATTAAGTTTTTGGATACCCTATTTTTTAAATAAAACAAAAATCCGAAAACTGATTTTTGACCGATTTATGGCCTTAATTTTGAATTTTCTGAGTCTGTTTTTCCAAGCCACCCATTTTCGGAGAATTTTGATATATCAAAGTTTATTCTCTTAAACATGCATTGAAATGAAGTTATCCGACTAAGATTTTATCGAGCGTATATGTAAATAATTTCCAATTATACTAAATTTATTTTTTAACACACTTATCAACCTTCTAAACACTTGCTTTTTTAAACTAACTAAAAAATTAATAAAATTCAAATCTAGATTGAATCATGATTCCTGGATGTCATTTTTATGCATTTATGAATTAAATAAAGAAAAGCTCTCTCGTAGTTACAAGAAACTACGAGTTTCCTCAAAAAAAGGAAAATCTATTAATATTTTCTGTGTGATTTGATTATATATAATTGAACACCACGCTTCCCCTCCATATACTCACCACACTCAGGACAAGGACTTCTCTTATTACACAAAACACGTTTTATCTCCTCAGCTGATTCGGAAGATGTAAGTGGTTGAATCAAGGCTTTGATTTCAAACATAACTGCTTTTCTATTAACATCACAACTTAAACCATTCAATTGATCATTTTTTATCTTCATTAGTAATTATTGTTAACATTAAAAGAATTTTTTTATCATCTATAGAATAATGTTGTCATTAAAAGACTAATGTTATCAGTAGAACTAGTATGTTATCAAATATAACTTTTTTTTATGTTCAAATTTTTTGTTAACAAGATGTTTACATAACCGGGAGGGTCCTAATTGATAACATTTTTTGATAACACTATCGGGTAGACCCCAAAATTTATGATAATTCGGAATAACTTAATTTATTTGTTCATGTTAATTAAGAGAACACTTTTTTTTAAATCTTATTTTTTTTTAAAGTAAAAATTTACTTTTGAAAATCTGGGATAAAACTATTTTTTTTAATTAAAGATTGTATTATAAAACCAAATAAATACTTAATTAAAACATTCTTAATAGCATTAATTAATTTAGAAACGGAGATTAATATTGTGACTTGAAATTTTTTTTTGTAATTCTTTCTAAGCACCTCTTATTTACTCTATAAGTACCGTATTACCTCAAATACAAAAAAGTGTTAATGCTTCACTCAACCTTGCTGTTTTAGACGAAATAACTTGCGAATGATTTATATGAATATTTGATAGATTGAGTTGAGATCTATCTAAATTCTTCAATTAGGACATAAAATTCAAACCGATTTAGATTGCTTTTATAAACGTGCGAAGCGATTTTCGATTATACTGAAGATGTACAAGTCTTTCAAAGTGTCCATTTATGGACTTTCATTAACGTCATTGTAGTGTTATTTTTGTACAGGTGAACTTTTAGATAAGTGTTTTTTAAAGAAATAAATTAAAATTTTTAAACTTTCAGGTCTTCGGGTTTCATCAATTTTCTGTAGTATTTCAATGTTTAAGAATGCGAGCATTAAAACCCAATTCGCCAATTCTGTCACATACACCTACAGACCTCACGACTCACTCGTATTAAAACTGTTGCTTCAAACTTTAATGCGTGAGTTTTGAGCAAGAAGGAATAATTCAAAAATGTTCTTTGATATTTAAAAATTTTGTTGAATTAGTTTACCTAGCTTTTTTGAACCCAGGTTCCCAATCCGAATGCTTCGCGACTTTCATAATCGAAAAAAAAAATTTATACAGCATTATGAGGTCTATGTAGCTGCATGCGGCAGCATTGACAAATTGCATTTTAATGGGCACATTCTTAAACACGGAAATACGGTAAGTCTCTTCTAAGAAAAAATTAAGATTTCATTTTGTCCATTAAAAATTTCTGCAAATATTGAAGTTTGTCTTTGCGCGAATCTTAAAATTTCATGAAAGCTCAGAAATGGACATTGTGAAAGACCAGAGCTGTATCAGAAAATGCACAAGTTGAAATACCGAGTTAATGTCTCTAATTAAGGAATTAGGCATTTAATTTCTTTACGTGTCTTAATATTGTACAATTTTTGCAAAGTCGGCAATTTAGTTATTTAGAATTTGAAAACATATAAAATTGATATGCCTGATATAATTGATAACAAAAAACTGAGATAAAACTATTTTAAGCTATAAAATTCAACTATTGATACATTCCTTTAAAATTTCTTGTTCAAAAAATTAATCATGATTTTAATGAATAATTTGAGCTAAATGGTAATATACTTTAATATTTATTACATTGATTTTACGCAAAGAAACTTCTGAAGATTTGTTAATTTATTAAGTAAGCCATTTTATTAAATAGAAATTTGATGCATGCTTTTAAAAGTTTTTTTTTTTTTTTTGAAAGCTTTTTATATCAAGCGTTTCAGCAATTGAAACGAATACAGGTTTAAAAGTTTATCTTAGTTTTAAACTAAATTTTTTTAACAGAAGATAACAAAACAGGATCATCTAAAGAGTTTTTTTTTATTACGTAGAATTTTTAAGTGTTACTTATCTTTTAATACAAAAGGCTTCTTTTTGATTAAACCAATTTATTAAAACTTATCGACGTTTCGAAAAAAAGAAGTTGATATTAAGTGCAATAAATTATTCACCATTCCTTTTTTTGATGGGGTAACCCCTCAAAGTCTAAATTGTATACAATCATTCAAAAGCTTTTATTTATTAATCTAGCGACAGTGGTAAATTAACCCTCTATCTGCTCGACTCTTAAATACTTAACAGATTAACTTACTTCTATTTAAGTAAATTTTCGAAATATCATTACTTTAGACGAAAGTCTGTCTAAAACAGAATGTACTTCGTCTAATCATAAAAAATTTACGTAACATATTAATTATTTTTTCGTGTAAAAGAATAAGAATTATTTCTAAATATTTAATGTAGGCGAATTTAATGAATAATTACCATTATGCAATTCACAGCCTTAGCTTCAAGGTTTTACATCATAAAATGTTTTTTTTAAAATTTCGTTTACTAATCCTCGTTATCAAACTTTTAAAAATAATTCTTCTTACGCTTAGTACTGTATATAATATGCTATCAATTTTAACTTAGTGTAAGTAGAAGAAATATTTTGTCAATTCACTTACAAGTTTAATTTTTTCGATTAAGGATAATCGTTATTCCTTGAGCTTTTATTGAAAAAAACATTTTTTTACTATTAATTATCCGCTGATCATTGATTGAGGCCTGTTAAGTTTTTTTCAATTCTTATAAATTTGAATAAATTTTTTTAGATGAGATAAGTTTATTCTGCAGAATTCTAAAAATTGTCACAATTTAGTTACACCTTAGGTATCTGTCTGCAAAAACTCTGCAAATCAATTGCACTTTTAAATAAAAAAATCTCTGAGTAGGCTAATGCAAAATCTTTGAATAACTCGTTTTTATTTTTCCGATTTTTTAAGATTTTCGCGATGGAGATTTTGTAGATTTTTTATATTCAAAGAAATACAAGATAAACCCGGGATTTGGAATTTTAGATTAGATCAACAGGCGATCTTCATTTGGTAACTTAGCTTACAAAAATGGACAGTGTAAACATAACCTAATTTGAATTTCTTTATTCAATTATCATTTGGATCAATTTAGACTATGTGAAGTTTTGTCCTAAAAATCTGAAATGGATCAAATATTATTTAGTTATTGATCAAAAAACAATTGAAGGATCATTTTAAAGAATTGCAGAGATGGTCAGAAATAATGTCTTGGTACAAGGAGCGCTTGTGCAAAACTCTGCAACTCTGCAATTCTAATTGCACAGTTAAAAATATCTGAATAAAATTTATTGAAAATAATTTAAATTAAATGTGCAATTAAAATTACACAATTGAAGACTTTTGCACAAGCGCTCCCTGAATCGAAAATCTATTATTATCAATAATATCCAACTCTGCGAAGATTTAAAATGATCCTTCAGTTGTTAAAATGAAATATTTTTTTTAAATTTTTAGGATGTTGAGAAAAAACTTCACATAGCCTCAATTTTAAAACTTTTGATTATTAATATTTTTTCTATTCCAAATTATTCAAAAATAAATTTTGAGCATTTTAAGCTCTGGTAAGATATGTAATTTATGAATTTTTGTGAAAGATAGTGAAAAGACGTGAAAGACTCTAAAGTATAGATTCAGGAACGTTCATGAAAGGAACTTGTGAATGGCCATGATTGTGTTACAGGGATGTCCTAGACGCATCGTAAAAATATCAAATTTATTTTAGCAAACTCGTTGACGATAGATTCACAATCAACGTTGACGTAATCAAGTATACACGTTTTGTTCTTGAGGGTATTCAATGGGGAACATAATTTACATTATTTAAAACCCAAGAGCTATTTTTTGTTTCAAAGTCTTAATTAGTCATGATGAATTAAGAAATTGAAATTTGTCAATATCTCTTGCAGATTTTTAAAAGTGAAACACTTTTTTGTTAGATAGGACAATCTCACAGTAATGGCTTGACACTTAATTGTCATTTTGTCGAATTTCATTAAACGAGGTTTTAGTCGGCCCAATCGGATAATGGGTTTATCTCTATCTTTACATGATTAATTTCAAAGCATACATCAAATCTTATTTAATTACTGATACCAATATAAACAATTCAAATAAAATGTTGAATAACTAATTATATTAGATTAAAAATAAGCGGATTATCTTGGTAATTATTTAAAAAACCGAAATTTAAATTATTTTATGTTCAAACACCTTTATCTGGTATAGGGTTATTATCAAATTTTTAAAACACATATTAAGCGATTCAGGTAAAATAGATAATAAGGAAATTTTCGAAAAAGTTTAAATTCAAGAAATATCAGTTTTTTTTCAGATAATTTTTAAATTACCGTATTTCCGTGGGGTGTGTGACAATAGATTTAATAACTGTTTTTAATCGATAAAAATTGCGACACTTAACATGTATTATCTATTTTATTTTTTAGGAACTACGCCTGAAGTTAAGTACTTTATAAGAATTCGAATTTTCGAGAATTAATGGTGCACTCGATTAAACGAGAACATAAATAAAATTCCAAACTTTTATAAGAACTCCAGGACAAAAAAATTATATATTTCATGCATCCTAAATGCCGCATATATTCCTACGAATTTAAGCTATAACGATGCATCACTACCGTATTGTCTTGCAATCAATGATCCCTAAAATCTTCTTTGAATAAAATAACGAAAAATCCGAGGGCTGACTTGGTTTGCTTTTGATGCATCCTGATGCATTATTTTCAAAAAGGCAAAATAGGATTTGAGTTGATGATGCCTCGGTCAAAAAAAATGGGTCAAATTAAATACAAGACATTACTGTAATTTTGTTTTGAGCAGCATTTAGGAATAAAATAAAAAGCACATTTACTCGAGTCAAATGAGTTTCCTAAATTCAAAATTTCAAGAATTAATTACGCGCCCCTCCTCATTTAGAACTTTTAATTTTGATCTTGAAATTTTTATATTTTAATTTATTATTGCAAAGTAGTAGTAGTAGTTTCTGTGCAGATCTTACATCTAGGAGAACAATCCTAGATTTTATAAGCTGCAGACGGTAGGACGTAAGAGAATTTTTTTATACTCGTTAATTTTACATCTTTCGACGCCCTTATTTTAAGTCACAGCGACTCGCGAGTCCGGATACGATGATTTTCAAAGTTGTTCTAGTATCAGGCCATTTAGAGAATGCCTAGTCGATGATTCTAGTCGGATCGTTTCCCAACACTCATCCATTTCCATTATTATTTTTTTTTAAATGTTAAATTTTTTTTTTACTCGACCAGGATTTGAACTCGTGCCACTAGCTGCCAAAGCAGATGTTTTATCCACTATATTAATTTCATTTTTAAAAATTTAAATATCCTGGAAAAAGTTTTAGCTAAAGTCTCGCCACATTAGTTTAATAAATAAGAGTTCACTTTATCTTTTTCAATTCCATTTATAATCGTTTTAGTCTGATCCATACCTCATTAATTTTCGTCTAATATTTATTTTTTTTAATATTGGATAAAGAAAGAATTTTTAGATCTTTAATTTTAATTAATAATAACCAAAATAAAACAAAAAAATTGACATGTAAATTGATTCAAGTGTTATTATTTCATTTCGGAATTCAATATTCTGAATTATTTTTAACTACTACCGTATTCCCTGGTTCGATTATGCAGCACCACGACCCAAAATCCAAATTTTTAGCAGGGTTTTTTAACGATTTAAAAAATGCTAAAACATGCTTTAGACAATCCTTACATCCTAGTTTTGAAAGCAGAGTCTTCTTAGAATATTTTAACAAAGGCTAATTGGTAAAAAGAGCATCCTAAACTTTTGGATTTCGTGTTATGATGCTTCATAATCGAACGAGGGAATACGACAATTGTAACATTTTCATTACACAAGATCTTTTCAAAAAAAAATTAAGGAGCCCCAGATCATAAGCCTTACTAAGTTTTTCGTGTTTTTTGAAACCTTATTTCTCGTAAATCCTATAACCAAATAAGACGCAAACCTATTAGCGTTGTAGAGCAAGTTTTTCTCTAAAAGATTAGGTGAACGTTATTATAATAATAAATAACTTTTGAAATTACGAGATGTCTTAAATGTCGATTTTAGTAAATTTTCAAGATACAGCGGTGATTTGATAGTAGGATTTTAGTAAAATTTACGTACAGCTGTGGTCATTCAGGTGTTCTTCTTGTGACTTTTAGTTTCTATGAACTAATGATTTTGATAAGCCTTCGTTGATTTAGTAATATCAACTGAAAGCTAAATAGCTCGAGTTAAAGCTTGTAATACTAGCTTTCATTTGATACATAAATCAATGGTGGCTTTTCTAAATCATAAGTTCATGAAAGTTCACAAGAGGAACATGTGAATGGCCACAACAGTAAATTACCGTAAGTTATTGAATTTTCACCAAAAATTACGTAATGCAGTGCAGTCGCGTTAATCCGAACTTCTTGGGACTGTAAAAATTGATTAAAATTTTTCTTTAGTTTAAAGAAAATCAAAAGTAATTGTCAAAATCATAACTTTTATTACTTTCTAAATTTTTCACAAAAAGCCCAAAAAACACAAAAACTTGAATTTAATAAGGAAATTTAAAGTGGAAAAAGGTTCTATATTATTTGATGTCGAGAAAAAATAAATATGGGACCCTTGATTGTACTCTCTTAGTTTCTCTTTTATTCTAATAAAAAATGGTCACTAAAAATTTTCGGAAAATTAGGGTCCCCTGGATGATGTGGGCCCCCTTTTCCATTATTTGGCTGACTGACTGCATTTAACGCTTAATTGTGTTCATTTATTAGGGATCGCACTTAGGAGCATAGATGCCCATCGCTTTTGTGCCCTTAACTTTTAGAACTTGAAATAATATTTCAATAACAGCGCTCATCCAAATCTCAAGTTAAGCATCTTAGTTTAGCAATCATCCAAATCCAGGCACTAAGCAATCCTTAAAGTAAACCAATCCTAAACATGAGCTCTGGTTTGATTTTTTAGGAAGAAGGTTCAAATATCTTCTAAGAAAAAGTCAAGAAAAAAAAGAATTAAAATTAACAGTTGTGTCTCCAACTTCAGTAGATTCTATCCTTAAAAAATAGACATTTGTTAGTTAATTTAAAAAAGCAGCGTAATGAAAGAATCATTTCAACTAATGCGGCGACTCATTTTTGATATTCCTTGTTTTAAAACTTATTTTAAACAATCAATTTTAAACAAATTCATCTTTAAAAAAGTTTTTCACTACAACTATATAAAATTAATATTTTTTTTCTATTGACTTGAATAGGAAATTTTTTTGGCAATGTTAAAAGATGGGTATACGAGAATTTTGCTGTAGCTTAGATTTCATCAAAAACATGTTTTTTTATTATTGTTTTTTTTTGCCTTTTTTTGCCTCAAAAAATTTAAAAAAGCGCTCTATTTGCCAAGACGTTAATACATTCTAATAAAATAGATTATTTGCGCTCAATTTTTTTTGACTTGATTGTTTTAAAGCTTATTTAAAAAATAAATGGATACATCTTAAAAAACAAAAAAAAATCGAAAAATGAACTAAAAAAAGTCCCAAACAGGTTCTACACCCACTAACAACGATGAAATTCATGAATTTAAGATTCCTACTAAAAGCTTTTTCGATACCGAAGAAAATTTTTAAGTAACCTCTCAGAAGAGCGATCTAGAAATTAACGAAATGAGGGCCAAATTAGCTGATTATGCTTTTGAAAATTTTCAAAACAGACGGATATTCACCTTTAAAAAAAATTTATTATTAAACTCTTTTTTCATTTACAGTTGGATGATCTTTGGACACTCGACAATTCAAAAACTTTCTAAATTTTTTGAGTAGACAAAATGTCTTTTTGTACCGAAAAAACAAAATTTACGGAAACCTTACGATTTTATATATGTTCAATGTTAAATAGCGAGAAATTGTAAAATTTAAGGGCCACTTTAGAATGAATTCGAATTTGTAAAAAATTGTTTTTTATTAGAATATAAACTGCACCACGTTTTTTTCAGAAAAAGGAAAAAAGTGCATGACAAACCCAAATGGTCCTATTGCTCCCAAAAAAGACCCTTTGAATGATCATTCTTCAATAAACAATTATTTTCCATTCTTAATAATGTTTTGAATACAAAAAACCTATAGGAGAGAAAATTTTTAGTCAAGTATTTAATTCCAATCATGAAATATCGTAAAAAAAGATTTTTAAAATGTGCATCCAAACTCGATATGCGTTAAGGTCTTAAATTGTAGGATATTAAATTTAGAAGCTTATTACTGAGGCAATTTTTTAAAAATTAGTCTAATTTTACTTTAGCAATACAAAAACAAAAATGTCATTTTCCGGTCGTTGCAAAAAAAATAATCCGAACTGCATAAAAGCGAGTCGACTGTACTTAAATTAAATAAATTACACTAAAAATTTGATCTGATAAACACCTTTCAGACTTAATCTAATTGCGTTTTACGAATACAGTAAGACCGTAAGATTTTTTTGACCCCACAATAGGAAATATATCTCCGTATTCTAAATTATTTAACCACCAGCCTACTCCCCTGAAAATAAAGGTGCCCAAAAGATATTATCGTCCCATTACGTTATCGTTAGAAGGAAAAGTATCTGAAGTAAAAATAAATTAAGAACGCATCTTTCATTTTCGCGACAGGTTAACTTTTAAAAGAGCTAATTTTAGTTAATTAAATTTTTAAAATTATACAGAGTTTAATTTTATTTAAAACTAAAAGTTTTCTAAGTTAGGTTATGCAGTTGTAATTTAGTATAACGGTTTGGAATCAAAATTAGGTTGACTATAGACAAAATCAGTTCTTTAAATAAATAAAAAAAGTACGGACATGCTTTCAGCAAAGAAGTAGGGACATGTATACAATAGAAACCAAGGATACAGTAATTCGAAGAGTGTAAGATCATCGGAATGTTTTTAAAATATATTCAAAACAATAAAATCTCTTAAATTAATTGAATTGATTGATAAAATAATTATTAAGCATTAACATTTAATTTCTAATACATTAAGTTCTATCATTTTGTCGAAAACTGACATGATCCATTACCGGATCACTCATTAACGTTTGACCTCTTAATGTATTTAGACTGTGATTTAGGAATTTTTATTTCGTTTGAGTTTTTTTTTTGGGATCCGAAAACATCAGTTTTTAAAATAAAAAATCTTGTTTTTAAAATAAAAAACTTTTCAGCGCCATTTGTCAAGCCATATTTACTAATTAGCTGTGTGATTTTAAAAAATAATTAATTTAATTTTTGTTTGAGGATTTTAAAGATTTTAAGTTTTTTCATATACTAATTTAAATCTTTATCACGAGTCAAATAAAAAACATCTGTTAGCTTTGAATTTTTATTTTGATAGATTAAAACAAAAATTTTCTTTTAAAAACCACTCAAATTTGTTAAGCACTTTAACAGAACTCTTTAAACATAAACAAAATTAGTTCAAAAATAAAATATTAACGCCAACAAGTCTAAAATAACGTAATTTGGCGTTATTTTGCGTGTTTACTTCATATAAAATTCAAAAACGTTAGTTTCAAATTGATTCCCAACAATGTATGAGATACATAGATAAAATTGAACATTTTTTTCCATAATTACATAGCGCCTTTTGTAGTAGTAGTGGTAGTAGTAAAAAATAAATGCTTATTCATTCATTTGACCGTTCATTTGTTCTAAACCAGTCATCAAGTTTCGCTTTGAATGAAACTAGTTTGATATGACACCTTATGTTGTTTATTTTTAAATAAATGTAAAGACCACTGAGTCAGTAGATGTTTTAACTCCAAAATTTGAAGGTAGAGTGAACTGCTAAGCCACTTTAAAATTTTGTGTAATTTTTTTTGAATTAATTAAATTAAATTGAATGAATGAATAATTCCTTGTGGTATTTTGATTATTCAATCCACTCTTATTAGCTAAAAATAATTTTACTAAAAAGCCATCCACAGTGATTTAATTTAGGGAAAGATTGCTCATCTGGAGATAAAATATATAATTTGAATTTCAGTGTCTAAAACCGTTAGCTTGTGAGTATATTTTTTCTCAATCGGAATTCTTAATAATTTCTACCGAAAGTTTTAATTTTTTAAATTAAGTTTTATATAGTAGATTAATGAAATACGATCTAGCTATAACAATGCACAGTAGCCTCTCAGACTAACGCTACAACGCATTCGAGAATGTGTTTGCTTAATCATTGAAACATCGACTGACTCAGTGGTTCTACATTTATTTAAAAATAAACAACACGAAGTGTCATATCAAACTAGTCTCATTCAAAGCGAAACTTGAAATATGATCTTGCTTTAACAATACACAGTAGCCTCTCAGACTTTGCTTAAGACAAGCAAAAGCGAATCTCAAAGGATGCTTAAGAAACGCTACAATGCATGCGAGAATGTGTTTGCTTAAACATTGAACTGTAGCGTCTTAAGCATACTCTTCCTGAAAAATAAACCTTCTTTAGTAAATATTCGAAACACGGTTTTTCGGTTAAAAATTTCAGTTTAAATAATGCCTACCAGAAAAAAATTTTCTCATACATTTTCGTTCAAAGCTAATTTTAGTTTTTTCTTATGTTAATACTTTTTTAAGGTGGGAAGAATATATTTAATAAAACACATACTACAGAAGATAAAACCAGATTTTCTATTTTTCTGTTAAGTTTCATTAAAAAAAAGAAATTAAATAAGCTCTGTCATGTGGTTGATTCTAAATCTCAGTCTTAGTTAAGTTTTCTTTTTTTTTTAGCTGACATTTAACTTAAATCAGTTTTTTAACGTAGTCTGATCTAATTTATAGAAAAAAAAATTCTAATTTACAATTTAATAATTTTTTAGAAAAATCAAAAACGTAACTAGATATTCCTTTGAAAAATTTTGTCATTTTTTTTCTTAATTAACAATTTAATACGTAAGAGTATCCATTAAAAATATTATTTTTAGCTCATTTCCTAATAAAAATTACTTACTGGATTATATTCCTTTTATAATAGATATTTTTTTACAAATAATTTTCCGAGGTAATTTATTTTAATTAAATAATAACGAATAGTACAATCGACTGTTTATTAACCCACCCTATGTAATAAGCGTCCTACGTACCATATTCAGCTTAGAAGTCAAACATTTATCTTTTTATTCTTTTGGAATCATTATTTAAATTTTTTCGAACCAGAAGATCGTATATTTTTATAACGATTAGAATTAAATCTCTCTGCTAAGGGCATAATAAAAGCTTTCTTATAAAAGAACACTTCTTCTCACTTCTCACTTCTTTTCACTTTATCACTTCTCTTATAAAAGCTTATTTAAACGGAAAATATAAATCACAGTGTCTCGATTCGCTATTAAACAGTAATTGAAAGTTAGGTTGTGTTAATTTTGGTTCAAATTAAAATACTTAAGAGTGTGTTTCTAAGACTTTTAGACCATTGACTTGTCGCCATGTCTGTTTAAAGGTGAATGGTTTCATATTACCTTTTTGTTGGATAATAGCTGATCATAGGTCTATCATTAAAACTTTTTAACAAAAACGCAATCTTAGCATTTTTTCACTTTGTATAACATTTCATAAAAAGTTAATACTCTAATTTCAAAAATTAGTGTTCGTTTATTAATGACATGTCACTAAATTCGAGAAATAAAGTTAGATGTAAAATTTGATAGAATTCTTTGGTCGCAAAAATCGAAATAACTTTTCCATTTAATAAAATTAAATTGGTAATTCAAAAGGACCATAAAGTTTTTTTTAGTTTACTCATTTCAATCTTAAAAAGATAATATTTAAGTATAATCTAATTTTTAATTGAGGAAAATCAATTTTTAATTGCGTGAAAAATGTAAAAAATATCTAGAGTTTTTCCAGACTGTTAACTAAGGTGAATCAAAATTGTTACTGGTCACATAGCAACGAAGGATCTTCAAGAGCTTCAAAATGATTTAATTATCTTTTAGCGAAAAGGTCGAATTCAAAGTTTTTTTGAAGCTTAATAATCGCTCCGAAAATTAATCCACTCAAATTACAACCCTGGTCATTCAAAACTTCCAAAAATGAACGTTTATGAACGTTCAAAGTTTTGAAGGTTCAAGGGCCCCAGAAGCTTCATATTTCTTAATGTATTTTCATTATTTTTCTAAAATTTTCGTTTTTTTCAAATTTAAAAATATGAAAATTTTAGAAAAAAATTGAAAATAAAATGAAAACTTTAGAAAAATAATCAAAATATTTGAGGAGATTTGAACCTTCAGAAACCCCTTGAAGCTCCATGAACATTCATGAAGATGCACAAAGTTTCATGAAAGTTCATTTTTGGAAGTTCTGAATGACCAGTGTTGTAGACTATAATACAATATTTTTTCATGTATCTTGCAAATTTCCAGAGCTTTGAAACACGTCACTCTCACTCAGACCCATCTTGTTTGCAACTTAAAAGTCTTTTCTCGAATGAAATTTTACGATAAGATTAACAATTAAGAGCTCAAGCTCAGCTTCTCGAGTCGAGTCGAGTTAAGCCGTTGTACAGTAGCAATCGATGTGAGATTTTATCGAAAGCCTTTGCAAAGTCAGTATACACGATGTCAATTGTACACGATGACAATTTGCCTTGAAAAATAAGTTTTTGTTTTGGAATAATCCTCAACAAACTTCATCTGAAACCCCAGATTTTAATTTATTAGGCTTAATTTAACTCAAACAAATATCGCAGATTAATTTTCACAATCTTATTTAATAAAACTAGAAATCGGGACTTGAATTGCAATTTAGTTTAACAAGAATTTAATTTGTAAATTCGACAACTATTATAAGTATAAGTGAGCGAGGATCAGCTTTGTTGATTGTTGATTCAACATCGCGAAAGTCTTTTGACTAATAAATCGTCTTAGAATACAGTGTATCCCCGATTTTATGTAGCACGTTTGGAATTCACAAAATACTTCATAAAATCGAAACTTCATAACTTCGAATACTCGATAGAAATAATTTTCAGTTCAAACATGCATTTTTATTTCAAAAGATTTTTTTTTGGTTGACAAAGAACAAAAAATAGAATGATTACGCTTGAGTATCATTTTTAATAACTTTTTTCAGTAAGAACAAACATAAACAGTAAACTTTACGACATTTTTTGTTATCAAGTAAGATTATTTTCTCACTTTTCCTCTAAGAAATTAACTAGATTTTCACACTTCATAATTTCAAATTACTATTACATGTAAAAAACTAACCCAGTGCACAAGATTTAGCCTGTTTTTTACTTCAAAAAATAGAAAATTCATAAAATAGAAGTTCATAAGATTGAGATAAATTATCATTGAAGGTATTCAATTTTCATTGGGAATTCTAAATTTACTTCATAAAATAGGGATTTCATAGAATAGGAGGACATAAAATCGAGGATACACTGTAATTATTTCAATTTAGCTTAAAAAAATCTACTAAGTTTACATATAATTTAAATATTCTATTTTTATAACTCATTAGGACATACATTCATTACTCAATTCACTGTTTTACATCCAACTATTACGAAAATTTCAAGCGAATCTCAATCAGAAATTCAAAAAAGAAATTAAAGAGTTCAATTGGTTGAAAGTGAAGAATACTGTTCTTCACTTTATCTTTAATGTTTAATCGTTGAATTAGCGAGTACATTAAGTTACACCATATGAACGTAATAACACAAACAGATAAAGAAATAGAATTTTGTATTATCATGTTTTATTGCTAAAATAAATCTCATAATAAATCTAATTTTGGCAGTATAGAAATGAATGAATTTTCTCTTTATTTCTCAAAAACAAAAGGAGAAAATTCAATTAAACTATAAAAAAATATATAAAACATTTGACTCATTAGATAATTGTAGAATGTACTCCTGCTTATTTTTTTAAGAAATTTTTGTAGATAAAAAGATAGTTAAAGTAAGAAGAAAATTATACCAATTAATTTTAGGATTAATAAAAGAGATTTTCCAGAACTGTCAAGCTTATCTTTTTTAAGCTGTAAAAATTTTATTTTAAATAAAATATTGTTAGTGGGTGTTTTTATTTTTCATACTTTTAAGCATCAAACTGATAGGTTGCTCATAACCAGGCTTGTTGCTTGACACTTTGGGCCTAAAAAAAAATGCATTCATTTGATGAGAGAAATTCTTTTAAATATTTTAACTTTGTTACAAACGTGCAAAAAATGACTTGTTTTACCAAATCAAGTTCTAAAGGGCTTCCAATATCTATATTATCAAAATAATTGTAAAATTCCCCGTTTTTGTGGTCCTAAAATTCTATTCTATTCTTCTGTGATACAATAAATCCAAGTTTAAAACGTGTCTTAACAACTTTCTATCATAATTGTCTCTGGAGATAGGTGAGGGTTTGTATTCAAACAAATAGTTTTCTTTAATACAAGCGATTTTTTTAAAGCTTGAGTATTTTTCCTTGAATATAAAAGAGAAATTAGCTCTCAAAAACCATGAAAAACTAACTAAGATTTATGATTTGGTGCATCTTACGTATAGCCGAGTGTTTAGGATTGAAACCTTTTTTAAATAGAATTATTTTGTTTATTTTAGAGGATTATTCCAAAGTGGGAGAAGGGTTTCAATTTCGTCTAGAGTAATTCTAAAAAAATCTTCGATACTTAAATTACAGTTGTGGTCATTCACGTGTTCCTCTTGTGAACTTTCATGTGAACCATTTATGTATGGGTATCAAATAAAAATTAACTAGAGCTTTTTAGCTTTAAGTTGACACCCATTAATCAATGAAAGCTTTTCAAAATCATAAGTTCATGAAAGTTCACAAGAGGAACACGTGAATGACCACAACTGTAGATTAGATGTTTTTTTTAAACAATGCTCGTTAAAAATTTTGTTAAATTTTTAAATAAGATTTAATTTGCAAATCAAAATTTAAAGTTAATTAAATAATTACGTCATTCTGAGATTATTAAAAACGCTCACACAGAAAATAAGATTATGAAGTAAGTCAAAATTTTAAATCAACACTGGGTAATTCTACAAAATCGCATACATTTTAAAGAGATTTAACCTCAAGAGATTTAACTTAAATAATAAGATTTTACATAATTTAACGTTCATTAATTTTTTTTTATAAAATTCATTTCTTCAATCGGAAATCGTCCCTAAAAACTTCAAAACTAACACTTTTACTCTACAAGTACTTCGTATTAGAAAATAAATTCAAGAGAGATTTATATGTTCAACTTTTGCTTTTGTTTTTAAATTGCTTAATCGTTAAGTTTTCATCATTTCGCATTCAAGCACATGAAAACGCCAAATAGTATAAATATTCGATTAGATGAATACCCTAGCTAAAACGTAGGTTTAATTGTTGTAATTATCCCAAAAATTTACAAAAAAAATATTGGATTAGTTTTTCATATTTTGCATTTACATCGCGGCTTTTCAAATAAAACTATGATATTA
The DNA here is from genome assembly GCA_022207745.1 of Brachionus rubens. Lineage (NCBI taxonomy): Eukaryota > Metazoa > Rotifera > Eurotatoria > Ploima > Brachionidae > Brachionus > Brachionus rubens. Next base: position 3,479,725 of record JAJVHD010000009.1, on the reverse strand, counting down.
GTTCCAAACCAATTCAAAACTTTTTAATTTACATGTTTAAGGCAGTATTTTTATTCAAACTTTGTTCTGAACCGGGTCTTTAATCTCATTTCCTTCGGTAAACGACTTAAAGAAACATTCAAAAAAATCGAATCAATTTATTTGTTCAAGTTCAAGGTTAATCAACAGGCTAGTGCCCTTGCCTAATTAAAGACTGATTAGCTCTCCATTTATTCAATAAAAATAAAATGTATAAATTGAATATAAAAATATTGTTTTCAAAAATAAAAAATTTTAAAATTTAAATTTAATTTATCAAAAATTTTTGTTGCTTCTACATAAATTAGATTGATGTTGTTGAATATTGACAGTTTGAATGTAGTATATTTTAAGACCAATCTATTAACAATGAACTTGTTAGCTATTTTTGAATTCACATGTCCAAATGTATTCTTACCGCTTCTTGTTTTGGAGCTTGGTATCATAAAATCGTTCTTATTCCTCAAACTGTATTCAATCTTTCTTGATTCATTCGATACTAATTGTTCTTTGAGTTGTGTTGGCGCGTTTTCAAATGTTATAATTTTGTAAGAGAAGGACAGCATCCTCTCCAAAGCTCGATGTTGAAACGCAAAAAGACCATACTTTTCTAATGAATTATTCAATTCATTGAAGTCACTCGAACCTATTCTTAGTTTTAGTAGTTTAAAAATACATAGATAGAAACAATTTGCCAGCCTTTGAATGGCTTCTTTCGAAAAATAGCAAATTAACGTGAACACATAATCAAAATAGGGTAAAATAAAGGTTTTAAAAAATCGAATTTTTACAGAAGTACATAGATAGAAAAGTCTCTTTGTCGAAAAGAGCTTACGATTTACAGCTAGACATGTTTCTGAAACTAGCTTCATAAAATTTAGTTTCGAATCTATAGTAAAACCTAATAATTTAAATTCTTTAACAACACTAATTTTTAAGCCTCTTATTATAAAAAAATCAGGAATTTCAATCTTTTTTTTGGTAAAAACCATGAAAAAAGTCTTACTCCAGTTTATATCTACTTTGTTGAAGTTACACCATAAAGTCAATTCTTCAATAACACACTCAAATTCTTTGAGAATCAATTTAATCGAGCAGTTTTAATTTTAGAGCTGAAACTGAAAGCTCTTGAGTTTTAAAAACATGAATTTATAAACATCAAAGTTTTTTATCTTCATTATTTTATTTAAAACCAAATTCATTTTACTTAATAAGGTCTCAGTTTCAGGCGCTTATTCGTTTTCAAATATTAAAGGGAGCAAAACTCGTTTTAATTTTTGATAATTAAACCCATAGCAAAAAAGTAAGTCGTTAGCGGCGCTGGATGGAAAGTTTAAAAATGATTTTGTAAATAATTATAAAAAATGAAAAATCACTAGTTCACAAAAAAACATTTTAAACCATGGTCTTCTAAAAATTAAAACTTATTTTAAATTTACAGTAAAGACAAAATGATTTTACCACATGCTTAAATATTAGTGTCAATTCGATTAAGTGAACATGTGTTCACCTAATATGTGACCAAATTATGTTAACGGTTTAGGTGAACAAAATGTTCACCTATTTTTTTTATTATAGAAAAAAAACAAAAACATTCAACTGTAAATTTGACTTAAAAATAGGTGAACACTGAAAAAAATATGAACATGGAAAATGGCCAATAATAAATTAATTTTCTTCGATTCTAATAGTTCCACTTATTCTAAGTATTCAAAGATATTTCTAAAATTTACTTTGGTAAACGTGATTTATGCATTTTTAGCCGCGCTTACATTCAGTTAACATTTTGGTGATTCAATGAAGTTGTAAATTTGACCCATGAACAAGATTTGGTCACACAATAGAGGAGACCCAAATATTGACCTTTTCAATTTGGCTTCCGTCTAGATACAGATCCTAATAATTTCGTGTTAGTGTCTAGACAAAAACATATCGAATGTAAGTTCGTATTCTTTTATCCATGATTAAAACGCCTATTAGAAGACGCATTTAAACGATAATGATTCTCGTTTAAAATTCTTTTGATAATTTTGTTGGTCAATAGCGCTCCATGCTAGTCCTGTTCAGATATTAGTATATTTTTCTGACATATCTTCTTATTTGCTTTACCAAATTTGTCAAAAACTGGTTTATCTCTTTCATCCCCACTTGAGCTTTAAACTAATTTCAAAATATATATGTTAAAGAGGCTATCAATTTTTTTTAATTAAAAATGATCAGAATCGCTGCGAAATATTGAATATTGCTTTGTGTATTCATTTCAGTTTTGGTTTTTCTTTTTGTCATTTTTTGCGCTTTTCTATTCAAACTAAAATCCTACTAAACAAAAATAGAAAAAGAAGAGTTCCTTAATTTTTATATTGTTTAATTTAGCTTTTTTATTAGAACTGGTTCTTGTCGAGTCAGGAAATAGTCTTATTTTATTTTGATTGAGCTAAAACAGGATACTGTAAAATTTGAATAAATTTAAGTGAAAATCGAACATTTTAACATCGTTAATTTAATGCTTTCAACTTGACTTGAGTGGTATGAACAAATGAACATAGTTTGTAGAGGGTCACAAGTTACTTAAAAATCAAGCTTATTTTTCAGACAGCTTTGTTAAATTTGACAAGCAAAGAAAACTTTTATGAAAGTTAATCAATTTTTGAAATTTATGAAATATAAGTACAAAAATATTAAACAAAAAAATGTGAAGAATTATAAAAACTAGTTTATCAAGTATTTTTAATGAAAAATTCGTCGTTTTTGGTAATCCTGATTTGAATATAGATTTTTATCGTATTTAATTTATATTTTGATTGCATTTTTTTAATAATTTCTGGGAAATTTTAGTTTTTATTGAATTGGTAATAAACAAGCCATAAAATTTACTACTGGTAAAATTAGAACAAATCTAAATAAAAATTGTTTTAGATTTTATTAAAAAATAATGAAAATTTCAATAACATTTTTTTTGTTTATTAAATTTGATGCAATTGATATTCAAAGTTAAAATTTCTAATCGGTTTCAGTTAAACGAGAGATCCTTAACAGACAGTAGAGTAATTTTGATTTACATAAATCCGGTTATAAATTTTTTCAATAGCGAAAACTGTTTTTTTCTTCATCCAAACTCGAATAATGAAATATAACGGGCTTGAAACCTTTTTGAAACTTTTTTGAAACGTCTCGAAGGAAGAATTTAAAAAAGTCATCATTTACATAACTAACTACTATTTAGAATTATTAAGTTCAAACTATAACCACATTTTGATATTGTCAATGACACGCATTTTTACTCAATATATTTTCGGTTTTGGATTGGGTGCAAATACTCATCCCAATACCAAAACTCAAAATCGCATATTTTTTTGGGTATTCTTTCTACTTCTATTTTTTTTTACAATATCAGATCCTAAAAAATATCCTAAATGTTTTAGCTAAATCATTTAATAATATTACTAGGGAAAGCGAATACCAAAAATGGGGTAGAGCTGATAAAGTTGCTAAAGCTGAAATACTTTTTCAGTCAAGCCTTTTGGTTTTAATTTTTTTTAAAGAGAATTTTTTGTGTGTGAAAATCTTTAGGTTTTGTCTTTGTTCTTTGTGAGATGGTACTAGATCGGTTTTGATTGTGATTGTTTTTTTTAAAGCCAGATTTATAAGATAAAACATTTTTGACCCAGTCAAACAAAATTTCATGTACATTCTATGTGGCAACTTTATGTCACATGTATGTGATTATTTCTATATCTTTTATGTGGCATACATGTGAATGCTGAGACATACATTTATGCAGACATATGTACCCAAAAATTTTAAGGTATTGGGTGGGTACGGGTTACCCGAAAAAATCAGGTATTGGGTTCGGGTTTGGTGTGGGTTACCCATAAATTTTGGGTTTCAGGTATGGGTCTGGGTTGGTTAACCTAAAAATTTGGGTTTATTTCCCAAAACCCAATATTTTTCAAAAAAAAACACCCAAAAATCTATAAAATACCCAAATTTTTAGGTTACCCAACCCAGACCCATACCTGAAACCCAAAATTTATGGGTAACCCACACCAAACCCGAACCCAATACCTGATTTTTTCGGGTAACCCGTACCCACCCAATACCTTAAAATTTATGGCTACATATGTCTGCATTTATGTAACATTAATGTTCAAAGTTTGGTATACACCTATGTAACATGTATGTGAAGTGCATTTGTTTTGGTTTTATTTAATTACAATTCAAATTCTAAGGTATCAAGAAAGAAAGTCAATTTAATTTTAATGGAAGTAAGAGCTAAGTTTTTGGAAAATCAAAGCTTAAAACAGAAATGAACATAAGTAATCTAAATGTTTTCAAAGTTAATGCAACCACACTAAATTTTAAGACTCTTGTTTTCAATCGAAGAAACAGTTCTATCAGCTAAAAGATTTTTTAACTAGCTAAAAACTTCAATAAATCTTCTTAAAATATTCTTTCTTAGTTTGAAAAATCTTGACTTAATAAATAAAATAATACCTTTTGGTACAAAGGACTTAGCAACAATAAAACCTATGACTCTAAGAAAAAATATTCTCAGCTTTCTATCTAGCTTGACAGGATTTCGAAGGAAGAATTTAAAATTATTTAGTAACACTAGATTAAAATCAGTAGAATGAAATAAAAATTTACTTAATTATATATTTATTTATTTAGATGCATTTTTGTCTGAATTATTTATTAAAAGTTTTATGTTTCTTAACACTAGAAGCACCAACAAGTCGACTCTTTTAAGAATTAAACATTTTAATAGAAACCTTTGTTATTTTTCAATCTGTTGGAATTTTTAGAATCATGTTATTATTAATTGAAAAAAGAAATTAAGGTATGCTGGAATCCGAGAAAATGTTTAGTTTCTCTTAGTAATACCTAGAAACACTAAGAAAAGTCATATGACTCGTTTTGAGAAGAGTATTTACCATAGACCCTAATTCAAAACCAAACTAGTCAGAATTTTCTTTCTGATTAACAGATTTAAATGTCTCATCAATTTATACAAAATATTTTATATTACTGTTGTTGACTATTCATAAAATTTTCAGACTGGTTGAAAAAAAATTGGATAAAACCCGAAAATCAGGTTTAAGGAAACGCACCTCATTGCATGGGTATACGGTGATTTTTTTAATGAAAATTTTGTCTTAATTATCTGCAATTTGATTAATTCACATAAAATAGATGGTGTAACTAAAGCGCAAAGCTACAGTAAAATAAAATTCATTTCGCAACAAAATATTACAAAGTAATGCAAATATTTGGTAAAGGATTACCGTATTTCCTTGCTGATAAACGTCCCCAAAATCGAGGCTTTGATCGAAAAATATTAATGATGCGAATAGATTATTGGGTTCATTTAGATTATTTCTGAAAGAAGTCAATGCACTTTATCTGAAAATCACAAAAGTGAAAGTGACTGAATGTTCGTTTGTCTAGAAAAAAGGGGGTTTAGGGGGGGCGCTTATCAGCAAGGAAATACGGTACCTAAAAAATGTATTTTTTTAATTCAACCATAACATTCTCGCTTAAAATCGATACGAGAATGAATTATCAACCTATAGAGACATTATTTTAAAAACATTCAAAATTCACAGTTAACAGTTAAGTTCCAAAAATAAATCTATTTAATAATTTTAATACTAAATCTATATACACTAGACAAATTTGTTCCATGATGATTTTGATAGAATTATTTGTTTATGGTTCATTTTTTTTATTAATTTTAATTAACTTAACAGATATTTTTTGTACAAAAAATAATTTGATTTCACAAATTTTATCATGCAAATTTTTTAAGGAAGAAATTAATAAATCCAATTCCTTAGGTTCAAAATTTGTTCAGAATTGATTTAGAATCTAAAAGTTAACCATAAATTTTATTTTTTTTTAAAAAGTAATATTTAATAAGTTCAAATGAAACAAAAGGTCATTCACAAATTAAATGAGAGAACGGTCATGGCTGTTCAACTTGAACTGAAATAAAAAAAGTCATAGCTCACAATTGTAAGGTAAATTTAATCATCTTTTGCATGCTCATGTGCAGGGTTTGTTTTTATATGCAAGTTCAGCAATTTGGGAAATTATTTCTCTTTGGTAGGACAAGATATATACCAGAGGAAATTTCATGGAAAAATTTTGATTTGTTATCAGACACTTACTTTTTTCAAATTGGGCTATTGAACTTGCATATAAAAACAAACCCTGCTCATGTGAGAAACTTACTTTATCAGCGCGTCACAGAAATATTCTGTAATGCGACTTACAATAAAGACGCATTTGTTTTTCCTTCTTTTCTTTTGTAAGTTCTTTTGATAAACTATGGGTTCTCAAACGGTCATTAAATTTGCACCATGTGACGGCAATGTGGCCCGCTAGTGATCTTAGCAATTGGAAACAAAAAATATAAATAGTTAAGACTTTGAGATTGACAGAAAACATAAACAGAAAATTGTTCATTCAATAAACAAAATAAAAAATATGTTCAAAGCAAAACACATTCTAAATTTATAGGCAGAAACAAAAATGAAAATAATAAACATTTTTTAACTAGATAAAAGCGTCTTTCACAACAGACCGCATAAAAATCACATATGGAACCTTTTTAGCTTTATGTGATTCCTATATAAAAGACTCATTTGAATTTTATGTAATTTATGTTCTTTACAGAAAGGTTTCAATAAAGTCAAGGTTACCTTTATGCGAACTTTATGGGTCTTTTTGCAAAAAATTATCTGGTTAATATGACATTTTTCTCAAACACCAAAAACCGTATCAAAGAAACCTAACCACAAAATTAGGCATAATCATTTGTTTGACGAAGCGATAGACTCATCAGGATTTTACTTTAAAGTTTTAAAAAGTTTTTAAAGAAAGTTACATTTAAAAGGATGGGAAGTTTTTAAACTTTTTCCGCATACTGGTTTTAAGCTCATCATTTACAGTACATTTCTGAAATAAGTTGACATGTTTCGGAGAATTGCTTAAGACGCTAGGCGCATTGCTTAGGCAAAGTTTCTGGGTCGCCAAGGACGCTCCGGCGCATTGCTTAAGCACGCAAAAGAAATATTTTCAATGCGCAAGCGCATGCTCTTGCGCACGATAATTTATTTTAATACAATTTTTTCCTGCGCTTATGCACAATAAATATTGTGCTTCGAAACTTTGCTTGAGACGCGCAAGCGCATTGCTCCTGCGCGTCTTAGGCAAAGCTTCGGAGCAGGCTGCGCATTGCTTAGGCAGAGTGTCAACTTATTTCAGAAATGTACTGTACAATAGGTCGACAAGGTCTATATTTGAAATTTCGATCTTTTACTTTAAAACATTTTATATACTGGTGTAATATTACGTAATTTTACGTAATATTACTTGCTGTGACGGACCCGTCTCATCTCGTCATGTTACGCATCGGACGCACCGCTAGGTATATTTACGTAAAATGACGTCACATGACGTCGAATTACCCAAAACGAACTTTTATGAACAAATGTTCTCAAGACGTAACTTGACGTTATGATACGTAATATTACATCATGTGACATGATGTTACGACACTTCGTTACATAAAATTACGCCAACATAAAAAATTGCAGAATCATGGTTTTAAGGCTTGAACTCATTTTTAAAGTCAAGATCTTGGGTAACATCGAGTAACAATACGTATAATACAGTAATTCTTCGTATTTTCCAGTAATTAGATGCATCATGGCGTACCAAGTGTAACTCATGTTATTTCTAAAAAAAAGAAGTCTCAGAGCGTCTCCGATATTAAATGTGTGTAATCGAGAGATTCGAGAAATATTAGCATGTCTCATTTAGTAAAATTAAGTTATTCGACGAAATAAAATGAAAAAAAAACTATAATATTTGCGTTTGTTGTATTATTTTTAAATTTGTTTACAATTTGTTACACCCTGTTACTATCGGAGACGCTATAAGACTTTTATTTTTTACAAATAATGATTAGAACCATGAATCTGCAATTTTTTTTAACTTGGCGTAATTTTATGTAACGATACGTAACGAAGTGTCGTAACATCATGTCACATGATGTAATATTACGTATCATAACGTCAAGTTACGTCCTGAGAACATTTGTTCAAAAAAGTTCGTTTTGGGTAATTTGACGTCATTTTACGTAAGTATACGTAGCGGTGCGTCCGATGCGTAACATAACGAGATGAGACGGGTCCGTCACAGCAAGTAATATTACGTAAAATTACGTAATATTTCGCATTTTTACGTAATATTACGTCGCGATTCAACCTTGTTTCCACCAGTATATATACCTTATCTGTTGTGTTGATAAATTTTTACGATTAAGTTTATTTTTTCGAAATAAAAAATCGGAATTTTTTTTCAATTCAATTTAGAAATTTCCTCAAACAAAAGGAGATCTAAATAATTCTTAAAAAATATAATGATTGCTTGAAGACTGACTTTCTTGTGTAAGGCTAAAAATCTTACTTTAATTAAATGCACAAAATCTCTTTGGTAAGTATGTCCGACTTGAAATAACGACAAGTAAAAGAAAACTAAATTCATAGCCTTGTAAAGAAAAAAAATTTTCTAGCAGGTGTGAAATGATACTGATTACACTAAAGTGCGCTACTTGACATGGTGTTAACTTTTTTCACTTTTCATAAGAAAAACTAGCCATTCAGAATCCGGTTTAGTAATGTGTAACAATGAACGATAATTTACGGTAATAATAAACAAGTTAATGAACAAGAAAAAACATTTATTTTTTACCTAGGCTTATGATTCGACTTGCTAAGGTCTAACAAGTCATAAACCTTAGTATTTATAGCCGCTTTTTCAAAAAGCTTCAATTGATCAAAATCTAATCGAAAATTATCGAACAAATTTCATGATTACAAATTGTGATATTCATTATATTTTTTAAATATATTTAAATGTGGGAAAATAGAGAACTGTGTGCCTAAAATTTTACACTTTTCTTTTCGTGCTGAAACTTTATTGGAAACTAGAAAAGTTTCTAGTTTTATGACTTCGTGAACCTTATAATAAATCTGTTGTGGTCTCACAACGGGGACGAGTTCGGAAGAGAGGGAGCAAGATTATTGTTATAATTGTTTATTTAGAAACTAGAATTAGTTAATGTTAAATGTGAAAAGAATAATAGAAATTAAGCTGCTATTTAAAAGAGGGTTTATAGAGAAGAGCGAACAAAACAATGTTCACTTTTAATACAAACAAAAGAGAGAAAGAAGTAGAGAGTCTCTTTTATTAGTTCCAACACTGTTGGGGGACAAAAAATCTATTAAAAAAAATTCAGAATTTTAATTGGCCGTTTTGGTTTTTACAGCATTTTATGTAAATTTACTGTTTTTCACCTTAGTTAATTTACGTAAAATTACCTATTTTTACCTAAATGATGCCGAATGTTGCAAAACAACTGTCGACTAAAGACAAAGATTTTTACCTAAAAAAGAATTAAAAATTGAAGAATTACAAAAATTTACTTAAAATTTTGTAAATTCCTGTGATCATAGCACCACTTTATTTTAAAGAAATTTTTTTAAACTTTAATTGGAAAAATTTTTTTTCTAAAAATTCTTTAAAAGGCCTCTATTTTCAAAATTGTCATTGAGGTTACTTTCTATTTACAGATTATTTAATAAAAATAATTTTTTTCGATAAGTGATTTTCCACATTATTAAAAAATATTCAAAAAGTTACTGTTTTTCAACGAACACATCATACATAATGTCAAAAGATTGATAGCTTTAGCTAAAACCGAAAGAGAAGGGAGGATATCAATTATCTTAATTTGCTGACGACAAAGCCCTCATTGAATCAACGGGTGATTCATCAATGATTTAAGTACAAAGATTAATTTAACAAAAGATAAATAAGAGGATCTCGATATTAATTTAGGAAAATGGAATGTATGACTTTATATATACGTGAAATGTCTAATACTCTTAAATAAACTAGAAAAGACATTTGATGATTTTGAATCTTAAGACCTTAATAGTAGACTCCTACAATTAAACTAACATATGCGTAAAAAAAATGTTTCAAATGAGTAATAGTTGAAACTGACAACATTATTATGTAGTCTGTTACTAGAAAAGGGAATAAAGATTCTTTTCAGATTCTTTAAAGAAAAAAAAAACCTTAAATTTTCTCTAAAAAATCTTTAAAAAAATTCTTTAAAAACGAGTCAGTGCTTAGGAACTAATGATCATTGTGACTAGAGCATTTAACGATCTATAAAAGAATAATTGCATAGACAAAAGCCTTCTTTAATGGTATGAAAATAAAAAAAATATCAAAACTTGAATACAAGTTCACATGAGTGATTATTTTGTTTCATCTGTGATTTTCATTTTGATTAAATTTTTTTGTTCAAAATCATTAGGATGTTACTCAAAAGGAAAAAGCTTTCTTTCTTGCATCACCAAATAAAAAAACAAAAAAAATTAATTTAAAATCATAATGTAGTAAACGGTACAGTGCTACATTTTGATTTTATTAACAATTTCTTTTGTACAATAATTATGTATATCTTCCATGGTTTCTTGTATGAGAATCACGAATTTTTAGTCAAAAAATACAAAATCCTTCATCTTAGTGATTTTGATGTGATTTTTTACCTCTTTTTGGATTAATTGAGCTTAATACTAGAAGCACCAGAAGCACCGTTTTTTTATATCGAGAAGCATCGAATGCGTCAAAATAACGCAATATATTATAATGGCTTTACTGAAATTTTTGCAAAATAAAACTCTCAGAATTGTTGATGTTTTAGTTATTAATCTAATTAATTTGACTTCGATGATTACAAAAAAGTGGTCGTTTTTCATGTATAACCTACCATTGATGAGATATAGGCACCCTAAGTTAGCTTCAGGATGCTACAACTTCTTGCGCGGACTAAACTAATTTTGAAAAACAAACTACATAAGCGTCTTTTGTGGCGTTTCTTTATCACACTTAAATTAGTCAAGTATGGCTTTTTCTAATGCCAAAAATAAATTGTCTGGATTCGTCACACTGTGAAAACAAAAAAAGGTATTTTTTTAGATAGCTCTTGCGCCTTTTGATAAAACTCGACAGGGTCACGTCTGATTCAGAAAATATTTGTTTAGGCGTTTTTTTCGCTCAATTTTTAAAAAAATGTGGGAATCCTCGGGATCTGATTGACATAATTAATGTCTAAAAAGTCAGAAAGTCTGAGAGTACGTTTTGAATCGACTTGAACAGAACCTTCTGTATAAACCACAAAAAAGAGAGCACATACTTTTTTAACCGAAAAATGGTAGTTGAACCTCTTTTACTAGAATTAAAGAAGAAATGGTGGTCAATATAGCTTGTTCTCTTAGGTTTTTTATCATGCGTCAAAATGACGAAGCCGGTGCTTCTAGGTATACTCTCATGTTTTCCCGAAAAAACCTCCAAGTGAGAATAATTTGAAATACGATTTTGATAGATCTCTTACTCTTAATGAAAAATTTCTACAAAGTTTCAGTCCCAAAGGTTTATTTAGTGACTTTTTTCAACAAGATTTTTCTTAATTTGCGTCAATTTGACCTCACCGGTGCTTCTAGTGTTAAATAAAAAAAGTGAAACCATTTTTTTGTTCGAAAATTTGTCTAGTTTCAGATTTTCTGTAGAAAATAATGGGTTTCGGATCATTCCTCTGACAAGAATCAAAAAATCTTAAAAACACCTTAAAAAATTATTTTTTTCACCTTAAAGTGTTACTTAGCTTTACTTGAGAAACACTAAAAATACTTAACTTTGTACTAAATTGTATGTTCTTTCAGAATATGTATAAATAAAGCCCTTTGTATTACAATAAAAGTGTATTTATTTCGTTAAGGGACTTAGTACTCTGTCAACGATTTTACTTGAAAGAGGGTCATTATGGCTACAACTCGCTTTCTGATTTCATTCATTTTAAGAAAAGTCTGTTTTCAGATGTATCCTTGTAACATAAATTTTAATATTTTAATGCTCTTGTTCCAACATTCCATTATCTAAAATGAATATCCATCGTAATAAAAATATGTAATAACAAACCTTCTTAGTATTAGTGATACAACAAGAGAGTATTAAATTATCTTATTTTAATTTTTTGACACTGATAACAAAAATCGATTTGAAAATTTAAAAAAATTTATTTTTTATTTAATTTTAGACAATTTTAAAAAAATGAGTTTTAAATAAATTCAATTCGAAAAGCCTTTAAATTTTTTATTTATGGCCTAAAGATGACAAATCAAACAAATTATTCAAATAATTTTACGTTTCCTGTCTTAAACTCAATGCCTTTGGACATTATTGTATTCGGCACAACATTGTACACACTTATATTCATATTGGGCGTATCAGGAAACGCAATGGTTATTTATGTTCTCATGAAACAAAAAGAATTACGAAATTTTACAAATTATCTTTTAGCAAATCATGCCGTTGCCGATATGATGGTCCTATTCACTTGTGTACCAACTGCTCTACACGATTTATTTGCCAAAGAGAGATGGTATTTTGGTGAAATTATGTGTCATTTGATGGCATTTATTGAAAATTGTATGGGAAATGCTTCGATTTTATCGATTTTCTTGATTACTATCGAACGATATTATGTTATATGCCGGCCGTTGAAAGTAAAATCAGTAATGACCCCATCGCGTACCCTCAACCTAATCCTAATTATATGGTTCATTTGCATTACAGTGAACCTTCCGTTCATTTTTTTAACCGAATATAAAAAAATTATATTTTATGATAAAAAGACTGAAGAGTACAAGTGCAGTACAAAATCCCCTAATGAATTATCATTTTACTATCTGATAACCGTGACATTTATAGTCTATGTGTTGATTGGCATTGTCCTAGTGGGCATGTTTTACAAGATATCCAAGTCATTAAACAATTCTACACGTTTGTTACAATCATCGGCAAACAAACACTGCATTTCAGATTTAACCATTTCAACAGAAACAAACTCGGTGTATAAGAAAGGATTTAAATCAGATAGTGAGACTAGAATGAATCATTTAATTGCTAAAAATTCGTTACAAAGATCATCTATTTCGAGCATTAATTTTAAAAATAATTTGGAAAAATTTATGAATCTAAATAACACGCTAGAAAGATACATTAAACCGCGTAAACAATTAATCTACATGCTCATGTGTGTAATAATAGTGTTTTATGTGTGTTTATTTCCGCTAAAAATTTGGCATTTGGTACTCATGTTTGTGGCACATAAACCCTACTTTCCGAAAGTAATTACGTTAAGACATTATTGGTATTTTAGCATTACTTTTCGTACGTTTTTTTACATGAATAGTTTTATTAATCCAATATTGTATAATTGTTTATCAAAAAAATTTCGAAATGCTTTTAAAAAAATGTTTTTATTTAAAATTTGCTTTGGTAATAATGGTTTGGATAAGAATAATCATCATTATGGTGACATTGAAACCAAGCATAGCTATCTTCTTTAAAAAAATATATATAATTTTAAGCTTTATTTGATGTACATACATGGTTTTAATAAATTTAAATATTTTTTTAAATAAAAAAAATTCAAAAACAGACTCTCTACATCTTTTGCGATTTCCGTTACGAGCTTGGGTGTTTTATCGATTTATTATGGGCTGCTATTTTATTAAGGACCGAGTCTTTGGTAGGTCTATTCTCGTTGGGTACGATTTACAAAGGCTCGCTCCTCAAAAGGTGAAAATTTTAAATTACCTCCCAAATTTTTAATACCAAAATCAAACCTCTTATTTTCCGAAGAACCAATATTAATTCCTTAATAAGTTTTTTCTTGTTTTTTGTTAAATGGCATTTTAATGTTAGATCTAAATCAAAGAATTATAAAATTAAAATCAATTTTCCGTTTTCAACATGTTTAAGTTTGTCAACTTAGAAATTTAAAATAAAATTCCAGGTGATCACTGAAGATTATTCATATTTCATTTTCAAAATAAAAACAGCAATCATAAGCGAAATCGAGATATTTTAATCTAGCTGAAATCAAATTAAGACTCTTTTTTAATTTTTTATAATCTAATGACTCAAAATGAAATAGAGGTTTGAGGGTAAAATGACAACGGTAGGCAAAATACAAGAATAGTGTGAATACCACTGAAGTCAGTGACTTCTACAGCAATAAATCTTAAAAATATTCAAAGATAGACTAATTATACATTTCTAGAATCCTCTAGATCCAGACCCATTTAGCAATAACTGTAGCCCTAGTAACAAAGTTAAGTACAGTGTTTCCTCGATTTTATGTCCTCCTATTCTATGAAATCCCTATTTTATGAAGTAAATTTAGAATTCCCAATGAAAATTGAATACCTTCAATGATAATTTATCTCAGTCTTATGAACTTCTATTTTATGAATTTTCTATTTTTTGAAGTAAAAAACAGGCTAAATCTTGTGCACTGGGTTAGTTTTTTACATGTAATAGTAATTCGAAATTATGAAGTGTGAAAATCTAGTTAATTTCTAAGAGGAAAAGTGAGAAAAAAGTCTTACTTAATAACAAAAAATGACGTAAAGTTTACTGTTTATGTTTGTTCTTACTGAAAAAAGTTATTAAAAATGATACTCAAGCGTAATCATTCTATTTTTTGTCCTTTGTCAACCAAAAAAATATCTTTTGAAACAAAAATGCATGTTTGAACTGAAAATTATTTCTATCGAGTATTCGAAGTTATGAAGTATTTTGTAAATTCCAAACGTGCTACATAAAATCGGGGATACACTGTATTTTACTAAATTTAAAATAAGCTTGGTTTGTGGTTCAAAGCTAAGTCTAAATAGTTGTCGAGTTCGCAGCTTCGGCTGGGATGAGTGGCGTTGTTTAAGATGAACGTCCGACAGTTACTGGGGTGAATGGCAGTAACATAGTCGTAACCACGCCTTGGCCGGTCCCAAGCCCGGATGTGAAAATGGCAGGGCGACTAGTCGTTGTAAACATAATTTTTTTTTGATCAATTTTGATTTAACGGTAAGTACCGTAATGCCTTGCCATTACAAATGAGGCATTTCACTATAAATCAATAAAATTTAATTTTAATCTTCTGGCAAATAATTTTATGTTTCTCTTTTACCATTACATAACTTTTTACTTACTCGTACTTAACATTTTATTTAAACGATTTTTTCACATCCCAAAAACAACAATATTCTCGATAACGTTATGTTCGGAACGCGTCTAGAACGTTCTTTAAAAACAGTTCCTTTCCGGCCGTTGATACTTGTCAAAAATGGTTTATGACTTGTCTGATTTCAAGGATAATTCAGCGAAAAAATCGAATCATTTTTAAAAGTTGAACAGTAGCGAAACTGTTTTTTTTTAAACCGTTCTGGAAGCGTTCCGAACGACAAGCTTTTTACAGTGGTGCTATGATCACAGGAATTTACAGAATTTTACGTAAAATCTGGTAATTTTACAATTTTTTACCTTTTTTTCCGTAAAAATAGGTAATTTTACGTAAATTTACTAAGGTGAAAAACAATAAATTTATCTAATTTTACGTAAAATATGGTAAATTTACGGAAATTTACGTAAAATGCTGTAAAAACCAAAACGGCCAAAAAAAAATTAAACCCTGATTTGGTATTTCAAAAAGTTTAACAAGATGAAATTAAAAAAAAAACAAAATCATGTTTAATATAATAGTAAACAGGTTAATGAACAAGAAAAAACATTTTTTTTTAGCTTGACTTATGATTCAACTTGCTATAATAAATCTTATTGGAAAAATTCAGAATTTCAATTGGCCGTTTTGGTTTTTACAGCATTTTACGTAAATTTCCCATATTTTACGTAAAATTAGATGAATTTACTGTTTTTCACCTTAGTAAATTTACGTAAAATTCCCTTTTTTTACGGAAAAAAAGGTAAAAAATTGTAAAATTACCAGATTTTACGTAAAATTCTGTAAATTCCTGTGATCATAGCACCACTGTACTTTCAATTTGGCTTTCAAAGACTTAAAAATTTATTTTTATATTTTTATTCAAAATAATTGAAATTAAAAAAAACAAAAGATAAAATTAAAAAAAAATCGATTTTCAACTAAAACAAAAAAATAGATGATATAATTAATATATAATCATTAGAAAGAAAAAAAAAGAAGTAAATTAAACATAGTCAGTCTAGTTTATCAACTAACAAGAATTGTTGTACTCTTGTTACAGAAAACTAGAATGGCTAGTTTTCTAGATGGTTTATAATCTATATGTATTGACTAAAATTAAATACCGAGTTAAAATTATCAAAAAAAAAGAAGAAGAAGAAGCGAGTCTATGAAAGCAAAGTTTTTTTAATTTTTTTTTTCAAAACTTTTTGTTACTAGCACCCTTAGTTTCGGTAAAACTAAAATCCAAAAAAAAAAAGAAAAAAAAAGAAAAAGCACCAAAAAAAAAATTAAAATTGCTTTTGTGTATCGAAAGAATTTCAATTCTTAAATGCATTTCCTCAAACGTTGAAAAAAAATAAAGAATTATTCTTAAACAATTTTTTTTGATTTAGGTTTTAATTCTCGTTGTTGTTGTTGTTGTTTAGACGACTTCGATATTAAACGGACTTCCTGGAATATGTTGATCTCCGTATTTAACTATTAGCATATATTCTCCTTTGTCTCTAACACAATAGTTAACTTGATACTGTTGATTACCAACATGTTTAACAACGACTTCTTCACATGGATTCTTTGGACCGTATACACCGACCATCAACATGTTATTACCTATTAAGGACATTTATTAAAAATTTTTCAAAAATTTATTTTGTTTGATGCTTACCTGCTTCTCTGGTGTCAACAGTGAACGATGCCTTTTGATTTCTAAATGCTTTTTGTATACCGTTACCTTTTACTTTAACTTTAGATGCATCTGATTGCATTTGTTTTTGTATTGATTGCAAATGAGCTGATGCTTGAGATTTTTCAACTGTTTCAACAACTATATTTGAGTGTTCACGATTTGTTAAACTTGGATTACGTGTCAACGATGCTCCATTAACTCTACATTTAAACGGACTACCAGCGATGTTAGTGCCGACAAATTTAATCGAAGTTAAATAGTCTCCAGGTGCTGATGGGACAAAACTAACTTTATAACCCTCTGGTACTTCTTTACAATCTAATTGAACCTTAGCTGGACCGTCGACTGTAACAGCTAATGCTCCAGCACCAGCGTTAACTGTATCGATCAAAAATTCACATGGTTTACCAGTTTCACCGTGATGTAAACCCTCACCAGATGCAAATACTCGACCTGGATCAGCGTTTACATGTCCGACTGAAATTCTAAACGGACTCTCTGGTATGTCATGACCATTGAATCTAACGTGTATCCAATGTAAACCATTTTCGTGAGGGATAAATCTAACAGCATAGTGATCATCATCCATTTCTTGTACTATACAATTCTCTTGTGAACCCGATGGGTTAATTACTTTGGCATCTACTTTACCTTTAGCACCGTTGAATTTGACTGAAAATGTGCATGGTTTGTTAACTTCGAGGCCTTTTGTTTTTAAACTATGAACTGTTAATTTTTTTGCATCACCAATCGGTGGTGATATATAAGCTGTAAATGGTGATTCAGGTATATGTTCATCATTGAATTTAATTGAGATTTGATATTCGCCTGGTTCGGGTGTTACATACGATACACTGCATGTACCATCTTTACGATCGTGAAAATCAATTTCGGCTTTAGCTGGACCCTCAATAGCAATAGCTAGAGCACCAGCACCAGCTTCTCTTGTAAAAATATTAAAATCAGCTGGGACGTTAACTTCACCTTTCATCAAACCAGGACCAGCTGCTCTTACTTTATGCGGTCCGCCATTATGCATTGGTCCAACTGTGAATTCAAATGGACTACCCGGTATATGCATGTCTTTATGTTTTACCGAGACTGTGTGAATTCCCATTTCTTTTGGTACAAATCTAATGCAATAGTTGCAGTCGTCCATGTCGACTACTTCACAATCTTCAATGTGACCTGATGGACTTGTTACGTAAGCAGCCATATCAAAAGGACTACTATCTGGGATTTTTAATGACAATTCGCATTGACTACCAATGTGAGATATATCAGCGGCTTTGCGATCACGCGTTATTTTTTCGGTCAAACGACCAGTACCACCGACATTTACTGTAAATGGTGAGCCTGGCACGTGTTTATCAGCAAATTTAATGTTTATTAAATATGTTCCTGGTTCTGTTGGACGGTATGTTACTCTACAGCTACCGTCTTCATTATCATGACATTCAATATCAGCTTTGCTTGGACCTTCGATTGACAAACTAAGACCACCATAACCTTAAAGTACAAAAAATTAAATACAAAATCTTTATTTATAAGAGAGAACACGTATGGTCTTTATTGGATTGAAATTCAGCATCTCGAACCATATAGTCTTAGAACACCTAGACTGTATGAGAAGATTTACTCAGTATTAAATTCGCGGTATATTTAGCCTCACAAAAGGTCCTTTTCAGTCTTTAGCGGTCGCCCTTAGTCTCTTAATCTTTTAGTATTCTCAACTCAGGTCCGGTTCTACGATTTGATGGCTGGCACAAGAAGAAAAAGTAAAATTCTAGTTTTTCCATTTTCTTTGAAAAACGGAATTCCGGGTAATATTTTCTGGCAAAAAATTTTCTCGGTAAATTTTGTCGCGGATTTTCCGAAAAATTACCGCGGAATTCAATAAAAAAATAAAATATCATACACCAAATAATTTTAAAGATATTTTTTTGATCCGATTTTTTATGACTTGAGTTACCGTTAAACTGAGTTTTAGTTGAGTTGATGTGAGGAACATGTCTACTATTTACTGTTGAGTAGCTTTTGGCTTAAGGACTAAATTTGAAAGGTTTCTAAAAATATTTGATTAAAACTAAATATTTCAAGTGCACTCAACTCGATACATTTCAAGTTGAAAGCTTATGGGTACTGACAGAATATCCTGATAATAAAATCAAGAATATTCTTCAAAAAGCGTTGAATTTTAGATTAAGTTTTTTTTGTTCAGAACTTAGATAAAAACGTGACGAGTGTTGAAAAACTAAACGAACTCTCTTTTTTCGTTAAATAACTGTTATTGAAAAAAAAAGGGAAAATTTAATTTATTCTTCACCTCGTGACCTACAAAACAAGAAGTTTCTAAAATATAAAGTAGAATATGATTAGACAGGATATGATTATGCTTCAAGACCTATGCGTTCAATATTAAAAAGCAAAAAAAAATTATAAACAAAACAAGTTAATCTTACCAGCTTCTTTAGTGTTTACAAAAAACTCGTTTATTTTATTTGCAACACCTTCGACTAAACCTTTTCCGTACAATTTAACACGACTAGCATCACCTATTTCCGATTGTCTTACTTCAATACGAAATGGACTATTTTTAATATGTTTACCATCTCTTAAAACACTAACAATATGTTCACCAACTTCTCTTGGTGTAAACGAAATACCTAAACTACCATTTGATAATTTTTTAAGAAGACACGGTTCTTCATGTCCTGATGGTGAACGAATAGTTGCATGTAAATCATTAACATCACCTTCGATTACTTTTAAGCTTATATCCGATTGATTACCGTAAACCAATTGATTACGCTTGGCAAAACGAGGATCTCCTGCAATTCTAGCTTGAAATGGTGAACCAACAATATGTTTATCAGCAAATTTAACTGTGATTGTATAATCACCAGGAACAGTTGGATAATAAACAACATCACAAGTTCCATTTTTGTTATCTCTACATTGTATTTCAGCTTTTGATGGACCTTCAACTGCAACTGCAAGACCACCTGTACCAGCGTCTTTGGTTACAATTCTAAACTCGCATGGTTCATTGCAAACACCAGTGGACAAACCTGGACCATATGCTGTTACATATCCACCACTACTTTGATCGCCTGTAATCGAATTAATAGCATCAACATGAAATTTAAATGGTGAACCTTGTATGGGTTGACCATTGTACATAACTTCCAATTCATGTAAACCAACTTCACTTGGTTGATATTTAATTGATACTGTACCGTCTGGATTTTGTTCAACATTCGGATTAGCTACTTTACCACTTGGCATTTTTACACGTGCACTCACAGGCTTAGATCCTAATTCACTTAAAGGTATACGCAAATTGAATGGTTCAAGTGGTTCGTTTGAATAACTGTAATGTGTTACGTGTGAATTCGTATGATTAAGGAAACTCGATTGCTCTTTTGATTTATATGGATTGTAGTTACTACGACTAGTTGTTTGATTCAAGTATGGTTCGTCACCTGCCTTAAAAAAAAACAAAAAAAAATAATTTACAATTACAAAATTTTAGAGGAATTACAAAATGAAGATCGATTAAAAGAGAGTGTTTTAATCGAAGAGTTAGTTTTTATAATCGAATAAATTTTTGAAAAAAAAAAAAATATTGAAAAAATAGCTTCTTTAACGAGAAGAGAACATCTAATGGAACTTGTTGAGAAAAAGAAACGAGAGAGAGAGAGTGATGATTAGGAGTTTAACAATTTATTAATATTAATCAGTTTTTTTTGTTCTAAGAAATCCCGTTATTCGTTTTTTGATTTTTTTAGTTTTCTGATTGAGCGAATTTTTAATTTATTCAATCAGGAAGGCAACCAAGAAAAAAATAAAACTTTTCAAGAAAGCAACAACAACAACAACAACAACAAAAAAAAATGTTTAGATATTAAAATCAATTAATTGCAAGACTTCAAGAGCCAATGAAAGAGAGATTTTTATTTACAACTACGTAATTGAATAGATAACAAAAATTGAGTAGTGAATAAAATTTAAATTTTCAAAAGGTATATTTATAAAATGAAAGAAATCATTTATTTTGTTGTTGCTGTTCGTAAAAACTTATTTGTTTTCAGGAAATCAATTTTTATAAAATTTGATAAGGATTATAAGAACATTTATCTAATTTTTTCCTTTTTTTATAATTTTAAATAATTCTTATCTTTGCGAATTCAAGATTGTTGATGATTTGCATCAATAACAATTGAATTCAATCGGATTGAGTGTTCATACATAAAGTGAAAAGACTTTTTTTTGCATATGATTACAAAAAAAAAATTTTCTTTTTTTGTTTTTATGGAACAATCAATCATAACCACCTTAATCTTTAAATTCAAAATTTCTGATTAATTAGATAATCGTAGTTATAAATCATAGACTTTTTTTTTATTTACTCTTTTCTTCAATCAATGAGTCTATTGAGTAATTTTATATTCAAAGAATAAGCACCGTAAAATTCCTTTTTTGGGAACAACCAAAATCTAAAATTTGTCTGAAACTTTTAAAAATCAAATAAATTTTTAATCAAAATTTAATTCAAGTTCATCATTATATGTCAAATACTAACTGCAAAACTGAAAAGAAAACTCTGCATAATCCGCTTCCTAAACTTAAGGGTCGATTGGGAGCGACAACTGAAAACACGTGATTTGAAGCCCAAAAAACTTCCCTATGAGACCAAATAGTGTGAATCTTGTAGCTTTTGGTCTACTCTTGGAAAAAGTCGCACCCGGGTATTTGTTTTCTTAAAAGAAACTGGGTGCTGGGTGAACTTAAAAGAAACCGAGTTTTTGATAAATTATCGGCGTTGTTGGTAAAAAAGTTTCTGGAATAGTTCAAAGAAACGACTGCTATGGTTCTTCTAGCTAAATGCGACCAAGCAATATTTTAGACAATGGTCTACAGGAGTACTCGTACTCCTATTTTTCCGAATTTATCTTCGAAAAATTTACAGAAAACTTACAAAATTTAATTCCTTTTTATAAAATGTGATCGCTTTTAAAAAGAGAAAATATTTTTCTTTTTACGCCGATAAATGAGAGAGTCCTCTAAAAGTAAATCCCAGGTTATACGATTTTACAGTCTTCCCTCGTTAATCTGACCAATTTAGTTTAGAACTTTACTATCGATTTAGCGAAAATTTCGGATTCTGAAATTTGCGAGAATCGTATTAACAAGGTTATACTGTACTTGCTTTTTAAAATCAACAACCCTGGTCAAATCGATAATGGATTATTTAATTCTTTCATGAAAATTTGAGTTGCTAAACGAACAAATCAGAATTTGAAAAAATTTAAAGCTTGAACAATAGGAAAAGGTCTTAAGTAGAGCTTATTATTTCGTGCGATTTAAACAAATTTTGATTTTAGTCGATCTGAACTTAAAGCTATGAATATTTTTTATAGAAATCTGCAATTAATAATTAATCTCGTGAAAATTTGGCTTAAACGATTTAATATTCAAGCGATTTTCCATTAATAGAAGAACGTATAAAACACTCTGATCACGAAGACTTTAGTCCAAAAATCGAATATTTTTTACCGATTTTTTACTTCTGGGTCATTCAAAAACGCATAAACCAAGTGATACTCATACACTTTCTGACATAACAACGAATTTCCACATTTTGTATGACTTATCTTACCGACTAACAACTTCGGTCTTTCACAACGTCCATTTTTCAAAGCTCATAAAATTTGCTCTATCAAAACAAAATCTAACTTTGAATTCAATTTTTACTCAATATTTGTAATCTACAACAATGAATATCAAAAAATTTTTTTCTGATATAGAATCATAAATTACTGTTCTATCCCTTATTAACTTTCAGAAAAAGAAATTTGTGAAAGACAGGAATTCTATTGGCTGTGCCTAAAAATCGGAGAATAAAACGCAGAATTCCCAATTTTTTATATTTGGTAGTTCAATTGATATTTTTTATCCAAGCACGCTCAATTAAAGAGCAAGCTTAATAAGTGTAAACACCTTTAAATGGACATTGACTGATTCGCTCTTCATCATTCTATCATGTAGCAGGTCATATACTTTTACAAAACAGATGATATTTTACGAAAAATTGCAAATTTTGCATTTTGTCTTCCACGTTTTAGGTACAACCCAAAAATTTTGACCTTAATTTTTTTGATTTTTTTCTCATAAAACTGCACAAAGGCCCGAAAATCAGAAAACCCTGAATTCTATTTTCCATTAATTTTCATTGGTGGAATTCTAAATTGAAGCTTTAGAGCTTAATCTATTGGAAGGTTTTTGAAAATGGACTTGGTTAGTCTATTCGGTATGCTATATCTCAACCCAAAAATAATTTTATGCCTTGTCTTGAGCTAGAATATGGATCTTTTATTTCTTTTTAAATTGATATGTCACTAAAAAAAATAGTTCAAAAATTACCTCTAAAATATTTGATTTGTAATATTCTAAAAAGTTATCGTAAATACGCGTAAAAAAATCTGCATTACGATATACATGATCATCGTCATCATCGCCAGACATAATTATTATTTAAAAGATTTTTTTAATCGCTCTTTTTTAATGAAAATTTATTTTGTTCTCTACTAATTGCAAACCTAATTTTTGTTAATGCTCAAAATACAATGATCAAATAAAACTAGATTTATCTTGAAAATTTTTTTTTTTTAAAACTAAAAAAAAACGAACTTGTGCAGTTGAAACTCAACGAAAAAAAGAACAACAAAAAAACAAAGTGACTATAACAAAAAAAAAGAAGGAGTATAGGTAAATTTCGAAAGTAAATACGAAAAAAATAAAAAATTTAACCTAGTTGAATTTAAATTTGACAATAATATCGAATTCTATGTTTTTTTTATGTTGTCTACTCTTAAATTACACCGATTCGCGAACAAAAAAAACAGAGCAAAAATCGGTCTTACTCTTGTTTCATTTTAATTCCTCGTTAAAAATCAAAAAATATTCAACTTACCATTACAACAACATCTCCATTTGGTACATCTTGACCACCAAATTTGATCTTAACAGTGTACGTACCTGGGTTATGTGGGGTGTAGAAAATGTTAAATGTACCATCATTGTTATCCTCAATGTCAATGTCTAAGTCATTTCCATTAGCTGATCTAATATGACATGTTACATTTCCCTCACCAGCCTCACGTGTATCAACAGTAATTGTGTAACTTTCGCCGATTTGGATGACTGGACTCAAACCTGGACCGTATACTTGACACTTTTGAGCATCACCAATCGGGTCTACTTTAACATTAAAAGGTGCATTTTTGACTGGTTGACCGCCATAAAGGACATTTATAGTGTAACGACCGATATCTTCAGGTACATAATAAACAGTGTATGTTCCATCCGAGTTATCTTCAATTCTTGTTTGAACCAAATTTCCTTCTGGATCTTTAATGTTAATTTCCAAATTAGCCTCTCCGGCTTCTCTTGTATCAACAACAAATGTTGCTGGTAAGGAAGCTGGTACTCCGTTACGTACACCTGGACCGTCGACTTTGACTTTATTTGGCTCAAATTTAGGTAAAACATTCAAATGGAAGGGGCTGTTTTGAATTGGAGCTCCGTTCCACTTGACATCTAATTTATGTGGACCTTCAATGCTTGGTACAATTGTTCCAATAAAGATTCCTTCATTACCAGCACCTGGTTGTTGAGCCAATGGGACTGGTTTCATTCTACCATGGGCATCATATAAATCAACTTTTGGCTCTGATTTACCAGCGTTACGAGCATCGACAATAATATCAGCTGGTGTGTTGACTCTACAAGGTTTTTTAGGCAATTGAACACTAACTTTGTTCGGATCAACTTTGTCTTCAATGTAAACTCTGAAAGGAGAGCCTGGTACGTCTTGATCAGCATATTTAATAGTAATATCATATGGACCAGCTTTTACTGGTAAATATTCCATAATGCAGACTCCATTTTGGTTTTCTTTGCAGAACATTTTAGCCTCACTTGGTCCTTCTACAGCTAAGCTTAGAGAGCCTTGACCACAGCCTTTAGTCTCGACTGTGAATTGACATGGGTTATTGGTAATACCACCCTCCAAACCTGGACCGTATACTTTGACTCTTCTCGGATCACATCCAGCAATACCTTGAGTTCTAAATGGACTTCCCGGAACTGGTACATTTTCATATGTAACTTCTAAAACGTATTGTCCAACTTCATTTGGAACATATTGTACTGTGTATGTACCATCGTTATTATTGATTACTGGACACAAGTGACGTTTACCAGTTGGACCAGTTAATTCACATTGAACTTTACCCATGCCAGTGTTTGTAATAGCTCTAGCGTCAACAGTGAAATCAGTTGGCGATTGAATAAAATTTCCTTGAAAGAAAAAATAAATGTAAAAAAATTGTTTTGGATTAATTCTTGAGTAAAAAAATTCCATGCAAAGAAACGCGCAAGACAATTCAATCAAAATCAAACATCACCCAAATATTACCCATTGGGTCGATTCCTGGTCCGTAGCATTTAACTCCTCTGATATCCAAATTTGATTCAACGACAGCTTGAAACGGTGAGCCTGGTATATGAACACCTTGGTATAGGATATTGATCATGTAATTTCCGGGCATTGTTGGTAAATAACTGACATGACATGTTCCGTCTTGGTTGTCTTTGCAGTCGATTCTAGCCTCGCATGGACCCTCTACGGTCAAGTTCAAAGCACCATTTCCGGCTCCACGAGTATCAATTACAAAATCAGCGTCTTTATCAACAGTACCATGAGTCAAACCTGGACCGTATGCTCTCACTTTACCAGGGTTAATTGGTTCATAAGCCTCGATTCTGAAATCTTTAATAGGAACATCACAGACTTCAACTTTAACTTGGTATGGTCCTGGTTCGTTTAAAGTGAATTTAGGCGTAAATCCATCAGATGATGGTTCAACATAAGCTTCAAATGCTGGTTGTAATCCACCGTTTGGACCAACAGTCAATGGTTGAACAGTGATTTTAATATTGTTCGGTGTCAAAACAGCGCCTGGGCTCAATGCTCCAGTGGTGATTATATTGAAAGATGTTGGCTCACCAACAACAGGATCTATTTACAATTAAATTAAGATTCCAAGAATTTTATGATAAATCGCACACGAGGGTTAAGGAGACAGATTTAAAAAAAAAAAAAGATAAAATTACTTTGATCAATTCCAGTCACTTTAATCTTTCCAACATCAATATCAGGCTCAATAAGAACTTTAATTGGTGATAACGGTATCTCTTGATTGTTAAATGTAACACTTATACAATGAACACCTGGTTGTTTAGCTTCGTATCTAACTTCTAAAACTTCATCTTCTTTTTGATCAATTTCATAATGTAAATCAATGTTTCTTGGATTTGTAATCGAAATGCTAATATCACCTTTTTTTGTTGTTATTAAGAAATTAGTTTAGCATTTAAAATTAAAACAAAAAAAGATTATAGAAAGATAGTTAGAAAGTAAAAGATAAAAGCGAGTGATTTTAAGCTAGAAGGGTTAGTGATTTATATATAAAAAACTAATTAGTAAAGGACTAAGTTAAAATGTTAGAGAATTAAGTGATTATAAGTGTTCAACAAAAAATTAAAACTTTAGATTTTTTTTCAATTTTATTTTTTTTAAAAAAAAAACACAATCAAAAAAAAATTACAAAATTGAAAACTCTACAAAACTCAATTTCCGGAAACAACAACAACAAAAAATTTGACAATTACCGTCACAAAAAAAAAGTCAATTCTTAAACAAACATCAAATTTTTTTGAAAAAAAAATGAGGGATTTTGTGTGTTCAGAGATGGGAAATAAGCAACTTTAAAGGGATTCCGATTATTATTTTAATTGCAAACTAATTTACGAGCCTCTTGAAATATGAGTGCTAATGGCCGTAGACAAATTGAAACCTTACAAGCTCTCTTATTTCACATCTCATACTCCGAAAAACAAAAAAAATGCACAAACAAAAAACCGGCTGCAAAAAAAAAACAAAAAATCCAAAAAAAAAAGAGTCTGCTTTAGAAGCAACAAAAAAAATTGTCATGTTTTTTTTTTTAATGAAACTCGTTCACCACATAATTGAAACATTAATGGTTATGATTTTGCCACGTGGTACATACTCTACTTTAAGTGACGAATCAGCATCGTTTGTTGATGCAAGTCTAGTCTCTGTGTGATTTTGCAATAGTAAATCCGTTTGACTTTGTGATGATGAAAGTGATGACACGGAAGACGATGATGTTATTTTATTAGATGATGATGATAGTGAAGAACGTGCACTTGTGCTCAATGTGTTTTCATTGTCTAGCTGACTAAGCGACGACAAAGAAGAATGTTTTCGACCCAAATTAGGCGTATCAAAACTCGTCTCTTTGAATAAACTTACGAGTTTATGGTCTATTTCCTCGTTATGTTCATTTTTAATCTTAATACCATAGTAGCAAACATTCTCTTCTTTGTCGTCCTCATCGTTTTGTTTATATTCGTCCAAAGATTTTAATTTTGTGTTTTTTGTAGTGAGTGAAACCAAGTGCGAATTAAACTCATAGCTATTAAAAAAACCTAAACGGGCAAAAAATGAAAACAATTTTACATTTTTATAAAATTTTCATTTTAACCCTAGATTCTTCTTTCCTTGTCATGTTAACTCATGCAAAATAAATTTTTAAGCATTCAAATAAAATAAAACGTGCTCTTTTTTTGTTTAAAGGTGAAGATGGACGTTTGGGCATAAAACAAAATCATTTTTGAAAATGATTTTTGATTATTCCACAAGAAAAGGAAATCTAGAAAGATTCAGAAATTAAAAAATAAAAAAACTCAACACGTACCACTTCCAGCGCCTCTGCAGTCAACTGTAAAGTATGTTGGTTGATTTGTTTTAACTCCTTTTTCGACACCTGGACCATAGACTTTAACTTTACTTGGATTCGATGGTTCAACTGCCCACATCTGTTATAATTAATCTTTAAATATTGTTATACACAGATGAAGGAATTAAATTAGACTTACTCTAACTGGAGATTTTGGTATAGCTACTCCACCATAAGTAACAAAAACAGTGTGTCTATTCGGATAAATAGGGGTATAACGACAAGTAAACGTACCATTTCCATTATTTTTAACAGCAACATCTAATTTTTGGTAATCGGCATCAGTGACTGTTACTTTAAGTGGTGCATCACCAGCTTCACGGCAATCCACAGTGAATTCAACAGGTCTATTGATGACTAAAGGTGTTTCTTTATCAACACCTGGACCGTATGCTTTAACTTTAGTGGGGTCGAAATTTCCTCTTTGTTCAATCCAGGCCATGTAAGGTGAGCCTGGTATATCTTCGCCATCGCATAAGATGTGAACTGCATATTCGCCGACAGCTGTAGGCCAGTAGGTTACATTAGCAGATCCGTCTAAGTTATCAACACAATCAATTCTAGCTTGAGATGGACCTTCAATCGAAAATCCCAATGATCCTGTCTCGCCGTTGGTCTCGACTACAAAATCAGCCGGATAACCGACGACACCACCTTCTAGACCAGGTCCGAAAGCTTTAATTAATGATTCCTTATATGGACCAACATCAACATTGAAAACACTTTTTGGGATATGAGCACCTCCATAAGTAATATGAACTTGATGAGGTCCTTCTCTTACTGGATTATAACCACATTCATAAGTAGTTGGATTAACTTTATTGCAACGAACTGGTAAGTCATAGCCTTCAGGACTTTTGACGACACATTTTAAGACTCCTTCTCCAGCGTCTTTGGTTACTACTTTAAAGTCGGCAACATCTCCTACTCGAACACCTTTTGGTTGAATACCTCTACCATAAGCACGGCATTTTTTAGCATCACAACTTGGTGCAACTGTAACTCCATATGGAGAGTTAGGTATTGGTTTACCAGCAAAGAATACGTTTACAGAGTGTAGGCCTGGTTCTTTAGCAACATATTCGGCTCTGAATTTGCCGTTACCGAGTGGAGTTATGTGTACTGGTATTTGTTTATGAGCATCGCTTGGATCTAAAATAGCGACTTCAACTGGGCCATTTCCGGCATCTTTTATAGAAAGAATTTAAAATAGAATTAATAATTAAAAATAGTTGAGACGGAATTACTTGAAGCATCAATTTCAAACCATGTTGGTTTATCGACCATTACACCATTTGGTTCAATACCTGGTCCTGAAGCTCTTACTTGTGTTGGATCTCCAACTTTACCCTCTACGTAAACATTGAAAGGGGATTTTGGGACTTCTTGACCAGCAAATTTTACAATCACCTGAAATTATTAATTTTTTAGTTTAATTGAGTATATGACGATATCCCGGTATTATGACATATTTTTTGAGGACCATACTTTGAATGAAAATGAGTATGCTGTGTAAGTTTCAAGTGTTTTTGGTTCATCGTGAAGAAACAAGAAGTTTGGTAATAGATCAAAACTGGGGCGAATCTAGTACATCTACTACTAATTTGTCCTTAAACTTAGCGATGACATAACTGTGATGGAACTAAAATATATTTTAATGAAGCAAGCGCGTTTGATACTTGCTTAGAGGCTAAATATTGACAAAAGTATGAAGTGATATAGGTCTAAGTTGACTGTATTCAACAAAACCAGGTTTCCGTGTTTTCTACAGAAAATTAGACTGTAAAAAAATATCATTCGAAGAAGTGATTTTGGATCCCATTTTTATAAGATCGATCCCAGATACTTAGAGTTCAGCTTTTTACAAAATGTTTCACATATGGCACATAACTGTGCGAAAGAATCACAGAACTGATATTAAAACTAATCATACAAAAGCTTATTTACATTGATAATTTAATCAGAGGATTTTACCAAAATTTACGGAAACATCTTAAAGTACAGTGGATCTTGCGAAAATGAAACGTTCCGTTCTTGTACCAAACGATTCTAAAAGTTTTTCGTTTCCGTTCCAAGACTCATTTCATTCGAGAAAAAACGATAAACAGAGCAAGACCCTTTTGGAAAATGCTTGGAACGAGAACGGAACTGTTTTTAAAGACCATTCTGTACGCGTTCCGAGTGGAATGGATTTTGGAAATTCACTGTAGCTTATCCTGTCGCCTTTAAAATTTACTAAAAGTAATTCTGATGGTTGTTTTACCATACAACTGCAAATTGGGATCGGCATAAGAACATAAGAGTCGTCCGAATGGATATGCATCGGAAACTCGCTTGACAAGTGGGCCCTGTAAGATGTAAGAAACGGGTCTTACGCCTTAAAGGCCTTAGAAGCCTTGTCTTTTGATTCGAAGTTGAGCCAAAAGAATGATGTCAATTTCGGGATTTTAAATTTAATTTTAATGTTTATTTAATGTGTTACCTTGTAATTTCCTTCAATAGTTGGTGTATACGTGACTGTAAATGTTTGATTCTTGTCATTATTAAATTCAACATTAGACTTAAAAAAAATAAACAATTAATTTTTAAGAGGTAAACAAAAGGTTAGTTTATAAAAAATTAAATATAAACTAATAAAAAAAAATATTGAAATAATAAATAAAAAATTTTTATGTTATAAGCATGCAACTTTGTGATTTTCGAGTGTTAGTAAAAATAATAAATTATGCTTTCTAAGCTATCTATTCTATAGAAACTAATTAACTTTTTTTTGAAAGAAATTAACTACCGGGTTCTGTTTTTGAATTACAGCTCGCTAAGAAAAAAGTTTTTTTTTAAAAAATTATCTAACAGAAGGGAATATTGTTCCAAAGAGTTATAAAAGTAATCTTTACTGGTTCGATTTGTCCTTTTGGATTGATTACAATGACTTCTACATTTCCATTACCAGCCGAATGAGTCTCGACAAAAAATTTAGCTGGTGCATCGACTAAATTACCTGTTGGCTCAATACCTTTACCGTAACATCTAACTCTTGATACGTTTATTTTCGGTTTTAACGGAGCATTTTTAGCAATTTTAGCATTTGGATATTGTGACAAATAAGTCATCATTGACAACTCGTCAATCTTCGGATTAACCATTTCTTCTGGTTTAATCAATTGTGGGATACCGAGATATTGTTCGGCTAAATCCATAGCATCTTTGGCATTTTTAACAGGATTATTCGAATCGTTATTTTGCCAATCCGGGTAAAGACCAGGAGCACAACTGTCGACTAAAGCACCAATGGCACGACCATCATTCCAATCAGTTGTGAAATTATGAATCGGTAGATCTGGTGGCATACGACTGTTAATCCAATCGAGAAGTTTTTGTTTTGGAGTCATGTTTTTGCCACGTTTGCTCGGATCTTGTTCCTCGCCCTCCCACATTGGCATCGAAATCGAATAATGCAAAATAAGGGTCCAAATAAGACCAAGAATAAGTTTAAGTTTACCATCAACTAAATGAGTCGAATCAATATTGACTAACTTAATATGTTCAATATTCTCCAAAAAGTCTAAAGCAACGGACACATTTTCCAATTTTTGTGATCTAAACATCGGTTTCTTATTGTATCTTGGTAATTTCTTATGGGACAATACTTCGATTAAAGCGATCACATTAAGACCGTCACTAAGATCAATTTGTAAGTCTTCAATTCGACGATTGACTAATTTTAAATGCTCATTAGCCCAACGTGTGAATGTGTTTTGTTGTATTTTTTTCCATGGAGCATCTTCGGCCAATTCACGTTGCATTTCTTCGTCAATTTCTTCTTCAGTTTTATCATATTCTTGTTCATCATAATCGTCTATATATTGTTGATAGTGTTGTTGTTGTTGAGACGGGTTAGGATACCAATTATTATTGTTATCATTTGTGTTGCCATAGGGGTTGCTATACATGTCTCCGCCCATGCCCCCGCCAACGCCGTTATTACCATAAAACGACATTGTATATCCACGAATTGAATATTTATATCAAATACTCTAGTTAAATTGAAAAAAAAAAAAAGAGATAAAAAATTGAGCGCTGATAAAAGTTTAAAAATTATAATAAAATTTTCATGCCATAAAAAAAAATGATTAATTGGACGTGTTACCTTTTGTTGATAAAAAAAAATTCTTGAAAAAAATCTTCTTGAATTTAATTTTTTAATTAAAAAATAAATTCTTTCTTTTTTTTTTTTATCTAAATATTTAATGTAAAGAAAATTTTTTTTTTAGAATATTAAATATTGCTTTCAATTTTTGTTGATGCCTTCTTCTCCGCTTTTTTTTTTTCGAAACAACAATTTAGTGGATGAAGATTTTCAAAAAGTTTGTCTTTTTTTTTTCTAACAAAAACGCTTTTTTTTTTTTTGATTTTTTTTGTTCAAAAGCCTAAAATTTTTCTATTTATTTTTATTTAAATGAATTTTTTATACAAAAATTATTCCATTTTATATTTATAAGGTGTTTATGTTGGCAGTTAGAATTTTTTTTTTGTTGTGTTTTGAATTTTCAAAAAAAAAAATTAGTCAACCTTTCTTTCGAAATTTTTAATTACTAATCAAATAAACTTCGAAAAAAAAACAACAATAACAAACAAAACCCTATTTGCCTTAAGTTAATCATTTACCACATACATTTTCTAGCGTAACTATTAATTTATGATTTTTTTAAGATTTCTTGACGTGTCAAATGATTCACTCTTTTTTTTTTGTTTTGTGTTGCCGAATAAATCCTTATTTTTTAATGGTCACTTGTGAGGTTACATCAGAATAACCCAAATAAAGAGGTTTTGAGATCTTAGAAAATAAAGCATTGAGTCAAATTGAATTACTAAGAATTTGAGTTTTCTGATAATCTTAGTCTATGAGAAGAGCTTTATATGGAAGCAACAAGTCGTTCAAGTCTAAACCAATCTGATTAGCCTAGAAGACGATTAAGGGTTGATTCATGACATTGATTAAGTCAATGGTCATGAAAAGATAAATTTACTAAATGGTATAAACTACGCTAAAACAATCACAATCAATCCAAGAAGAAAACACAAAAAGCAATTGGTACGTGAGATAAATATGAAAGGGTCATACCGTTACATATCTCTCAAATCGTGGGGCTTCAATTTGGAACGGTCTATCTGAAGATGCAGTGATACCAACAAATAGTTTCAAGGCTGCTATTGATGAAGAAGTGTTTGGAATGTCACGAAGCAATTACTGTCAAAGCCTCCAAAAGGCTAAACGCTCAAGTGCGTTGGCATTAGTTTCTCTATACCGCAGTTTGGCATAACTAACTAATCTATTCAGAGAATGCATGACTACACAAAGATCTACTTATGGTCACTGATTACTAATCAATTTTTTGAGTAAGCGTAAGGTCGGTCGTTGTGTTGACACAAGGAAAAAAAATTGTGCGATATAGAACACAACATGTGTGTCATTTTTCACATGCACAAATTGTGAATAAATTTGAAACAATCTTTGTGTCAAGCCTTTTTTTAACATTGATTTGATGGACAGAAAAATTTTGTATTTTGAACAAGAAATAAAGAAAATGACTCAAAAAATGTAAAATTAACACAAAAATTGTGTCATTTTTCAGCTAAAATTTGACACATTTTTTTTCACTGTAGATAATCAACTTTTTACCATAATAAAAAAAGGAAATATTGATACTGAAGATCCCATCGCTTTTTTCAAAAATTATGTTCGTTCAATGATACATGTAACATTCAACGAAAATTTACGGTAATTGAGAATAGGGTTGTTAACGGTTAACCCGGTTAAAAAAGTATAGTTAAATTTTTTAAAAATTGAGAAGTAACCATACCCTCAAAAGGGTAATAGACTGTAGAGCTTAAAATTCTCAATCGATTGACACCTAGTTTATAAGTCATTTTTTTCCATGACTATCCAAAATTTTAATTTAACCGTTTTTTTAACCGGTTAAGTTAACCGAATGTTTTTTTGTTATGCAAGAAAATCTTAAGTAGTCATCTGCGTAAGATTTTTCAAAGATTTTATAAAATTTAAGACTTAATGGTATCAACCGATAGAAAATTTTAAGTTCAACAAGCTGAAATGATTTTTGAATGATGATGACTATTTAATCAAGCAATAACTAAATTTAACCATCTAAAATTCGGTAATACAGTCATAGAAAATTCGTTCTAGGGGACTAAAGAGCGCTTAACTATGATTAACAACATAACGTTTTATTTAAAGTTCTTTTCGTTAGACCTTCGGATTTCTAGATTCTTAAAAAATTAAAATTGATATAGACAGCACCCTTTTAGGCTTAAAAAAATGAAATAAAGTCGAAAAAAAGTTACCATGCCCAAAAAGTGCTAAAGAGTAATAAATTTTTTTCTATTAAAATGAAAATCAAATAGGGGTATTTAAGATGTATATTAATCTTATTGATACTTTTCTAAACATTTTGTTAAATTAATTAATGATTATGCTTGTTTAGCTAAATATTGAAACCCTAAAGGGACATACTAGTCTACAGTTATTAAACGCCGTAGTTTACTAAGTCCCTTTATTGTAAAAACAAATATTTTTCTCTTGAAAGGAAACAAATCAAAAACTAATCATAGAGATTATTGATTTAAGTTAATTTACTCTTAAAACAACAACAACAACAACAAACCAACAAAGAAAATAAAAATTTCAACTAGACTGCTTTGAGATTAGCATAGAAATTTTGTTTTTGAGGACAATACATACAATCGAATAATCGCTCAATCGTTTGAATCTATTTCATTCAACTCATCTGGAACTTAAAACCTGTCAAAAAAAAAAAGTTTTACTTTTTTTATTGAGTTTTTGTCTGTATTTACAAGTTACAAATATTTTTTCTTATGACACAGTAAAGATTCAAATTTCAAATTAAATTTTTTTTTTGGTGCAAACACTTAGAAACTAACAAGACCATGAATAGATAAATTCCAATTATATTTTTTAAATTCAAAATGATGCTTCATTTAAATACATTTAATTATTCGAAAAACGAGAGAAAGGGGATTTAAAACTACGAAAAATGAGATTGAAGTTTTCGGTTCAGTAAAAATCAATAATTTTTGGATTGAAGTCATAAATATTGATTTTACGTATGCACGATCGACTCCCTAAATCAAAAAACCTGTTTTTTTTCTCTCTCTCTCTCTCTCTCTTTAAATTTTCTTGTTTATTCAAGAAATAAAAAACTCAAAGAAAATCTGTTTAGATTATCATCTCTCTTAAACATTTGATCGATCGATCGATTTGGCATTATAAAGACCTAGACATGAGTAAACAAATTATTCTCAGACATATAGATACTTTTTTTTTTGCTTCGTGTTGAAAATGGCGAACAAAAATTTAACCTAAATTTATTTTTTTTTCACCAAAATTCAAAGCACAATCGTGTCCAAATGAATGGATGTTACGGACTAATTATTGAAAATCTAACAATTAAAAAAAATTTCATATCAAAATTGACAACTATCCTAAAAGATAATGAAAATAGATAAAAAAATGTTTTTTATAAAATGTTATCTTACTGATTCTAGTATCGAAAACTAGCGATTTCTAGGCTACGTTACTCTCTCTCTATTGTTTTATTTATATTTTGAAATAAATTGATTATTTGACCTATCAATAGGATATTGATAAGTAAATATAAACAAAAAACTCTTCTTTTTTTATTTTAAAAAAGAGTTAATTAAAATAGAAATGGAAACAAAACAAATATCAGATACGAAAATTTATGATGATGAGTTATGGTTTATATTGAACGAAGTTCGGAACAATCGAAAAAAATTTTTCTTTTTTTTTTTGGTTTTTAGTACATTTCTTATCATGTCTTAAATAGAAAAAATAAAAAAGTTTCAACTCTTTTTATAAATGGATTAAGAATTATTTATTAATGTAAATAAACTCGCTAATGATCATCTCATGTATATGACGATTGATTTGAATGGCTCTCCTTACTTATTGAATCGACAACTTTTTTTTTTATTTTTTACGAATTTGTTTTGAAAGGATTAAGAAAATTAAATTTCAAATTTTTCGTTGAGTAAATTTGAAAACTAATTACTTGGAAAAAAAAAATTATCTTTATTTTTTCTTTACAAAATGGTCTTTAACTTTCTCTAATTTGATTATAAATAAATACAACTCAAATATTGATAACTTTAAATATTTGTATGAAATGTCTTTTGATATGACATAGCTTGCCCTCAAATCATTTTAATTGATTAACTTCTTAAAGCATTTTGTGTCTTTGTTAGACTTGTATTGTACAGTATTATCATTTTTTGCATGAATAAAAAATGTTTTACTTGAGCGAAGCTTGTAAAATTTTCCAAATTAAACACAGACATCAAAAATGCTAGGATCTTAATTTTGAAATTTTAGATTAAAATTAATTGGTCTGTTGAGATTAAGACAGGCGCTTCACAATGGCTAAAAGTGCTAAAGCACCTCCAAATTTCTTGAAATTAAGGTGCT
This sequence comes from Brachionus rubens, assembly GCA_022207745.1. Lineage (NCBI taxonomy): Eukaryota > Metazoa > Rotifera > Eurotatoria > Ploima > Brachionidae > Brachionus > Brachionus rubens. The sequence continues at coordinate 3,443,459 of JAJVHD010000009.1, read as the reverse complement.
CCAAATCATAAATCTTACCAGCTTTAAATTCTATTCTATTCCTCTGTGATACAATAAATCCAAGTTAAAAAGTGTTTTAACATCTTTCTATCATAATTGTCTCTGGAGATAGGTGAGAGTTTGTCATCAAACAAATAGTTTTCTTTAATACAAGCGATTTTCCTAAAGCTTGAGCATGTTTCCTTGAAAATTTACGAAAATTAATATTTCGGGCATATTGTAGTATCAAGAGTTACTTATAATTTGAAAAACCCTCAACTATTCTTGTGGAGAAAGACTTAAACTACAAAGCTGATGAGTTTGTGTCTTATCTAGATATAAAATAGAAGAGAAATTAGCTCTCAAAAACCATGAAAAACTAACCAAGATTTATGATTTGGTGCATCTTAAAAAAATAATTTGCTTTGAATAAAGAAATTAAATCCGCTTCAGTTTTCAATTTTTTTTAATTCTACTAGCTTTGAACTTAGCTAAAAATTAGTTTGCACCTTCAGAAACATCAAAATTAACAATAGTGGATAGCGTGTTCGACTCTTATTCAAAGCGTCTAAAATTTGATCCCGTATAAAGCTTTATAGTAGAGAGTGCAATCATCTCTTAAAATGCTACGCACGACTCGGGTTGAGTATAAACTTATGCAGTTGCACCTGCATCTTGAAGCAAAACGTTGAAGTATTGCCACAGCTTTTTAGAGTTTAATTTTCTCGATGAGTCAAAACTATCTCTGGGTTAATAATAGTCTTTCTAGTTTAAACCTCATAGACAAATATTCGTCTGAATAGTCTCTAATCTCAAGGGACTCCCTTATATTTTTGGTTGTCTTTATCTTTATTGACCTGCAAATTTAAAGACAGTGGCCAAAAAAATCGCCTTTTAGACTGGAGAATGGGGTGTCCTTTAGAGCTTACTTTGATTTTAGCACACGATAGTGAGTCTTCGAAGTCGCTAAATGGGGTCAGCCCATACCGAAGAAACTCTAGGTCTAAAACGAGACTGAAAGAAAAAATTTTTAAATCGAATTTTGCATCTCAAAATTTCTAATGATTGAAATATTCTGCTACAATGTGTTAACAGAATTTTACAATATGAAAAATAGAACGCCTTCTTAAATATTGTTTCAACACATTTCTAATCAAAATTTAAGTCTTAAATGTTAACAAAATTATCATTTTAAGATTTTGCTAAGATAAAAAATGACCTCTGAAATAAAAAACAAATTAAGTTACACTGTAACCTTGATTATTAATTTATTCAAAACTAACCCAAGGTCATTTTAACAGTAAAAATATATTTCAAATTAAAAATTTTGCTAAAACCAAGTCACAAAGTAAAAACGTAATGAAACCCTAAAATTAAAAAGTTCTGCAACTTTAAATTTAAGGAAGTCTTACTAGAATATTTTATCTTAAAATCAATTTTTTAATAGAAGCCTTTATTACTAAAATATTATCTAAATCAAGATTAAACAGAGCAAAAAGAATTCTCTCAAGAGCTCTTTTTTTTTGGTAATTAAAACATGTTTTCCAAAAAAAACACCCCATGTGAAATGATAAATTAAATTTAAATTGAAGAAAATACTTTTTTTTTATTAAATTATTTAATTTTTATAAAAAACAAAAGCAATACAAATTAACAGAATTTTTAAAAAAAAAAATAAGGTAAGCCCACGCGCTTACCTATGGTTTTTTTTTGTTTTATACAATTCAAAATACAACTTAATGAAATCTTAGTGATTTTATTTGTATATTGAAATTTTAGTAATTAAACCTTATAAAATTATTATATAAGCTGCTTAAACATAGAAAATCATTTTAACTGAATTATACTCTTACTTTTTCTGTATGTGTGTGTGTATGTGGAACCTAGGAAAATAAACAAGGCTAACAAAAAAAGTGATCTGATCAAAAAAATTAGAACCAAACGCTCTTGAAACGAAATTACAACAAAAAATCAACAACAACATAAATTTAGCTAAACAACACCTCTTCAAGTTCAAATCTATTTACAATTTATTTTAAGAATTTAAAAATGGATTAGACATTATTTATCATTTTTTTGTTAAACCTACGATTTACTTCTGATTGATTTCAACAGATGATACAAACTTTATAAACAATATAAAATTAGATTAATTTTAAATTATTTGAGTGTAGGTTTAATAAAGCTTTTAAATCTAAATTTAGAAAGAGAAAATTCAATTATTTAGAACACTGTTATGGAATACAAGTTAATTCCATGGTTTAATAATGTTTCGAAGAGTTTTGATTGTAAATTTTTTGGGGTTGAAGCGAACTGGTTTATGACATTATCTTTTCTGTGAGATTCTTTTAGTAAAATAACTAGATAAGTTGTTAGAAAAAAAATTTTCAAAGCTTTCACATTTTTAGCAGTTCTAATGATATCAATCATTAAAAGAGCTCTGTTTGACTTAAACAAGATGATTTACCATTTTTATCGATAGCTTAGACTACTCGCTAAGTATTTTCAACAAATAAGAAAATAAAAAAAAATAGAAAAAACCGAAAAAGAAAATTACTAAACTTTAAGCTCAAAGCTGAAAAAAGTTGTTTATACTAGTGAATATATACAAAAAAAGAGAGAGAGAGAGAAAAATTTTGGAATTATAATTCTTTATGATATTGTTTCAATTATTATTTTTTTCTTACAAATAGATTTAAAACAAAAAAATTTTTTTTTTTTTGGTTACGAATTTTAGAAAGTTTATAATTTTTTGTTAATCAGCTTTAGAACAATAGGTGCAATAAATCTTTCGTGATTTTGAAAACTTAACTATTTTGACCTGTTTTTAAAATATTTTGGAACTGGCAATATTGGCTTTGAACTTTAATTAAATTTTTTCAAAGTTTTTGTTCCTTGCTTTATTTTTGTATTGAATCATTTGAACAAAAAAAAAAACTTAATGATCATCGAAAAAATCATTTGAATGATTAACCTGAAACGAAATTTTTAGGTAATGAGTTATCAGTTTTGTGTAATCATATACAATAAATTCAAAATAATCGATTTTAACACAAGTTATTACTGAAGTATTCAAAAGATAAAAATTAGGTTAACAATTTAACCATATCTAAACCTTTTTCTATAGGTTTTTAAACTATTGTACTCCCTTACAAAATTATCTACAAAACTTTCTTAAAGTTAAATGATCTGAAGAATAGTTTAAAATTCCTTTTAACGTCAGTTTGGGCACACATGGTGGTGTGGTATAGTGGATAGCGTGTTTTGAGTCTTATTCAAAGCGTCTAAGGTTTGATCCCGTATGAAGCTTTATAGGAGAGAGTGCAATCATCTCTTAAAATGCTATGCACGACTCGGGTTGAGTATAAACTTATGCAGTTGCATCTGCAGGGTGCGTTTCGAGTATAGTCACACATTTCGGATAAGTCTTCAGATAGCCCTATGCTTTTGACTTAGGTGAGAATAAATAATCACAATCTATACCAACATCTCTTCCAAGCCTTTACAATAAAATTTTTTGAACATTTAAAAAAAATCATCAAAATGTTGAAGAGATATTAAATTTTTTTATCCACTTATAAAATTCTTAGCTCACAAAATGTTCTGATTAAAGCGAGTGTACAAACAATTACATCAGCTTTAAAACATATTGCTTTGAAGTTTATATTTTTGAAAAAATTTAAAATTTCCCAATGCCGATATTCACTGGTGTTTGAGAAAGATTACACAAAATTCTATTTTAAATCAATTGAAACAGAAAAAAAATATATTCAAGTTAAAACTTGAAACATTATGGCATCGATTCTAATCACTAAAGACTGGTCTTCCTCATTCATAATTGACCTACGTTAGTCACTAAGCTACACCTACCATATTTACTTGATTATAAGCGATTAAAAATCGCATCTCTTAGGCATAAATCATGTCAAAACGGATTGAATTTGAGGTTCTTTTGGGATGCTTTACATTCAACTCAAACCGGTCTAATTCACAATCACAACGGTAAAACTGATCTGATCTCCATTGGGTTATTAGGATGGCAATTGTAAGCAAGTAAATACGGTAACTTATGCCATTCACGAATTCGTATATTTTCTTCGTGTCGGACAAGTTGCTAAGCCTATCTATCAAATTTTTTTGCTTAACCAAAAAGATATTTGATTTAAAAAAGGGAAATGTTTGTTTATCGAGAAAAAAATGTCTATGAGTCAAGTTCGTATCGAAACAAACATCAATGACCCGAAAGCATTTTGAGTTTTATATTTCTAATATAAAAAAAAATTGTTTATAAAAATTATCTTGTATGTATTACAGAGTGATTATAATTTTATAAAAAAAAAAGAGAGATAAATTTAGTTATAAAATCAATACGAACAAAATTAAAACAACAACGATTACTTTATTCAAAAATTTTGATTTTTTTTAACTGAAAATATTATACAATCATTTTCATCTGTACCACAACCACCAAATCAACAATTGAAACAAAAACAAGAAAATCAGAGAAAAAGTTCATAAAAAAAATAAAATAAATAAGAAAAGTATTATTTTTAAAATAGTTTATTTTTTCATCGTTAGAAAAAGCTCATACACACACACACACACAGAAAGTTAGAAAATTCTTTATTATTCATTTATCTATGCCTACATATTTAAAAAATTGATCTTTAAGAATAATTATGATTTGTAGTGGTAAATTTATGTTCTTAAAAGATTCCATGAATTCTCTCTCTCTCTCTTTTATAAAGCTTTGTAATGTTATTCATCAAAATTAATTTTATTCTCTACAAAAAAAAATTGTATCTCAAGTAAAATGTATGTCAGAACAATCTATAATTTGATTTTTAATATTTATCTTCTTTTTATTGTTATTGGGAGTTGTGTACCTTTATTCATAATTTATTAATTATTTTAGAACCGTTCGGTTTTGCTTATCCATACTTAAAAGAACTTTTCGATAAGATTCCAATTATAATTCTGTTTCTAGAAAATTTATGTTTCTTAACTTATTCAGTTTAATATTTTTTTTTTTTATAAATTAACATGCTTTTGATTTTATGATTAAACATCTGGATCGGTTACATTCATTGATTTATAGTTGTTGGCCATAAATTGTTATCTCTCTCTCTCTCTCGTTTATTAAAAAGAGGCCGTGAATTCTTAAAAATTAATTTGTTACTTTGATCTTTAAAATTAAAATACCAATATGAAAATATAATTAAAATGGCTTTAAAAATATTGTTTTTATAACCAGATTTTATTTATGACTCAACGAACTATTTTGATTCTAAGTTTTTATCTTCATTTAAATTGATGATTAGATCTAATCTGAATAATGTAAAATGATGTGTTGACCTAGAAACTTTCTATTAAAAAACACTTTGTCTGAGGTCGGTTTAAAAATGAGCAATCATATTAGATATGATAATTATATTTTCTTCATGTCTACCTGCTTTACTGAATGAGAATGAAACGCTTTTCATTAGTTCAAATGTGCCTGGTACAGTCGAATCTCGTTAACTCGACATTCCCTATTTTGATAGAACTGACATGTTCTAAGCTTGGAATCGGATTTCAAGTTAATAATCCCACATTCAGATTCACATGCTCATTCGACATGAAGATGTAACAATAATTGACGGAAAATATGTTGGAAATTTGATTGATAATCAACATTCGTCATGGAATAAGATCAAGAAGGATCATAAGTCATTTAGAGTGGATATGTAATCGTAAATTTTGAGAAATTTTGAAAGATAAAACAAAAACTTTGTTGGTAATCTGTCTTTTTCTATGGATATCTACATTGGGCTGCCTCCGAAAACACTTTTATTAATTTATCAGGAACAAAAAAACAAACAGAATACGCTTGATTTATTCCGCCTTTGATTTTACACTAATCAGATATATCTTAAAAATCTGTGGAACGGGTATATTTCAACTAATGGTAAAAATTTGCCCCATTTATCTTTAAAGATTGATAAAATCGAGAGCTTACTGTAGTTGTATCAAGTTACAAAAATATGACATGGTTACGACGTAACTATGAAGCAAAATAGTCCAAAAGCAAAATGGTCCGAAAAAAGATTTTCCAGAACATTCTAAGACTGAAAATTTATGAAAACTTTTGAAAGCTTTTGAACGTTCGGACGAATTCGGATTAATGTGAAAGTTCGTGAAACAATTTGGGTGTTCATTTTTAGAACATCTGAACGACCAGACTAGTAAATCATTTTTGGGGCTTTTTAGCTAATGCATGTTAACACGTGTTAACAATTTTTGATGCGAAAAAGAGAAACGAAAAAGTACAATATGGGTCTTTCACACTGTCCATTCGTCTATGAATTTGAAGTGGAGGGGTAAGCGTTTAGATCTTTTGAAGACTTGATTAAAATTTCTCACTCACTCTTCTATGAAGGACTTAGATTTTTTGAAAAAGCTTACAATTAAGCTTCGGACTGAGTATTCCAACTAAAAGTAACTGATTGAGATACAACTTGTAGTCCCAAATGCTACGTATGATGAAAGATCAACTTTTGAACAAATGATTATTTTGATGATATACGACTCAGTAAGATATGTTTAGAACGTAAATTAAGAATATGATTTCAGATTTCTCATTTAATGACTAATGTCGAAAATTCCGAGGTTGCAATAACTCATTAAACGAATAAGATACGAAAAAACCAACAACATGTATGTCGTGTCCTTCATTTAAACTGACATTTCGATTTAGACCAACAAAACTCGTAAAATCAATAAAAGACAAGACCTATGATGAAAGATTGGAAATCCTGAACTTGCAAAATCTTGAAGATAGGAGATTGAAAGGTAACTTGATTCAAACGAATAAGCTGGCTAATGGTGTAGAGAAAAAGTTAATGGAGTTAATTACGCCTGTCACTCACTCAAAAGTCTGTCACTTTACCTAAGAAGGTGAAACTACAAGAGACTTGTTAGAGATATCAACAAAAAGAGCTCATGTCGATATAATTTTTTGTCAAATAGAATAGTCTCTACTTGGAATAGGTTATCAGCTAGTACAGTGTCAGCCAAATCTGTCAACAAATCCAAAGCGTGTATTGATAGAGAAGTGTTTAAATTCAACTAATACAACGACTGCAATCGCCCATAATTGGACTAAGCGCTTAATTGGTATGGACACAGTCCATACTGCAGTTTTTTTTACTACTATTACTACTAGTACTACTACTTATTTTTGAATTCTTAGTAAAAAATTGACCCATGAATGTCTGAAATATTTTTTTTATCCTGGGTTTTTTGTTAGGAAATTTGACCCAGAAGTCAAAAATGGGCCATTTGCTTTGATCTGATTGTGTATTTATATACTATATAATAATTATATGTTATTACCCTTAAAATGTCCCCGATTTATCTGTAGATTTCAAATTTTTGGTTATTTGATGCTTTTATCAAAAAATGATGGCTCCAAGGCTTGTCTATAGACTATTCATCTGCTTGAGACTCTATAAATAACCAGAAGATGTGCAGTGATATGTTTTGTAAAAAAAAATTTAATTCCTTGACCCAATATCTGCTTAGAGTTTAGTTTTCATAGATTTTGGTATGATTGCTGATTGCAGATTATTCGTTAGGGCTTAACTAAAAAACTCAAAGCTTTCAAAGCAATCAAAGCAAATAACCTATTTTGATCTCTTGGTAAAATTTCGACACCTAGAATAAAAATAAAAAATTTCCCACATTCAGTCTATTTTTTGCTTTAAAATTCAAAAATGTTCTTTGATTATTCGTATCTTGTTCGCTAAGTGAGATAGTGCAGCCTCGGAATTTTCGACTTGAAATGAGAACTTTAATATCTAGAAATTGGCTAAAAGTTCTTCTAGAAACATTTTTTTATATACAGAGCACTCGATTTGTACCAAATTTTTTGATTCGTTGCAAAAAAACTACATCCCTACATCTAATTTTTTTATATGCTACAAAAATTCAGAAAATATTACGATATTTTGAAGTTCTAAAATGGACCAAGATGAGCTCCAAAAACAAATCCAATCATTTAGATATTTAAAAAAAACTTTTTTGCTTCTAACCCCTTGCTCGATTTAAGTCATTAATTGTATCAGTGACATGTTATAAGCGAAAAAAAAAATTTTAAATCTTATTTTGAGGTAATTATAAATTAATTTTTAGCAATTCATTCAAGCCTGGAGTCTAGAAGAATTTTTAAAATAAAAATTAATTTTAGAATTCATTCAGTCAAAAGATGCCTTCAGAGTAAACGCAAGGTTTTCAATATTAATTTTTTTCTAATTAGTGGCCGCAAATCAAATGGTTATTTAATATTAACAAGATTGGTTGATACGGCTTTTTTAGTGAAAAAGGATAATAAATTCTATAATTTAATCTCTTTATACAACTCGATTTTACAAGAGAGTATATAAAATAATGCTAAAAGTTAACATTACCAAGAAGCAAAATCAAAATTTTTTTCAAATGCAATTGAGAAATCTTATGCTCAAGACTAATTTAAACAAAAAAAGGCTCCAATGTTTACATACTAAAACACCCTCATTCATATGCTCTATTAAAAAATTTGCTCCGTTGCTAGGTTTTATTTTTTATTTCAAATTTAATGGGAAAACATATCATAATTTGAAAGAGATTTCTTTTTTTCTTTTTAAACTATTGAGAATACATTTTTCTCTTGAATGACATAAAGATTTCAACAAAAAAAAATTAACTTGTTTGATTAAATGTCCTCCAGGTAAAATTTTACACTTGAAAAACAAAGAAAAGAAATTACTAGAATTGTAAAAATGATTTGATATTTAGGAATTTTGTTCCAATAAAAGAAGGCAATAATGTTATTTTTTATTTGAACACTGGAGGTTTTCCACTGAGTAATGATGTATGGAATCAAATGTGGACTTATGCAAAAGAATTACAACCATCAGGTCTTAGAAATTTTTTTTTTAAATTTTCGTTTTTTTTTTAATTTTTTTTATGTTAATCCAGCCGTTGAAAAGGTGCAAAAAATTCAAACCAATCAAGAAAAAATTCCCGAGGTAGAAGCTCCAACACCTCCACATGTGCATCTTGCTAATAAATCTCTTTCAAACGTCGAAAAATTAGAAAAAATCCAAGAATTTATTGAAAAATTACAATACAACCACACAGGGTAATTTTTAATTATTCAAGACTGGAATTCATAAATTAAATTTTTTAATGATCTTCAAGACTACAATTTTTCGAGGTTAGAAAAGACCGACCGTTAATGGGTCTGGCTGAATTATCCAAAAAAATGATCGAAGACTCGTTGCCAATTAAATGTCTTGAAGCTGTCATTTTGTCAATTTATTTCATAAACGAAATAGTCTCATCAAATTCTTTGTCAGGAGTTGAAAAATTTACGATCGGATTTAAAACAATGTCGAAAGGTAATGTACACAGACATGTTGTGCTTGGGGTATATTGTCATTCAAGTGGTTTCTTTGGAGCATTAGGTATTAGTCGACGATCTGATTTAGGATCTAAAAAACTTGAGCACGGTTCACTTACTGAATTGATATCCGATTACATAAACAGTTATTCAGGTTATTTGCACAAGGTTAAACGTATCAAAATCGGAATGCCTATACCCAATTCGAATCGTTCGTTTGAGACAATTCCTTGGAATGGTTGTACCATTAATTTAAAAGAGAATAAAGAATGGTCAAAACTTGTCGAAAAACATTCGAGATCGATTAGACATTTTAATTCAATGTTTAATTCAAAGCCAGGTTTAACTTCACTGAATTTGAAAACTACTTCCAAAGTGTCAACTTTAAATCAACCCGTCAGAAACTCAAGTTATTTGAATAAACACTTGGACAAGATTAAGTTTAATTCGGTTCAAAAACTTCCGGTCAAATTGGATAAAAGTGAAATAATGGTTTGTTTTGATGACGATGAAGAAGAAGAAGAGATTTCGGATAAAGAAAATTTTCGATCAACAAGTTTGGGAAAACTTAATTTGGACGCATCAAATGAATCAATTACGCTAATAGGTGGAATTCAAAAAAGCTCAAATCTTAATAAAATAATTCAAATTTCTGATAATACTTATTCGGCTGGCTTAGTTAAACGCAAGCAATCGTCGTTGAGAGTGTAAAGTCTCTAGTGACTCAAGAACGATTTTGTAAATATTTTTACATAGAATTAAATGGAAATTTCGATTTTTTAATTTTTTTAAAATTGAAAAATTGATGATATTCTAAATAAAAAACTCAAATCTCTTAGATTATCAAGCCTTTTTTATCAAAAAGTATCAAATTTGCCTTTTTCAAGGTGATGGGAATTTTCCTTATATAACTAATTTTAAAATTTTTATGTTCAGTTTAGTAACAAAAAGTGTCGAACCCGAAAATAATAAAATTTTTTTTACTTAGATTTTATTTTCTTCTATTTTAAGCATTTTAGATTTTCGACAAAGAAAAATACAGAAAAAGAAAATTTTAGCTTACTTCTAACAGGCCAGCGCTAGATCGAAATTTTAAAAATCTCAAGGACTTAATACTTGAAAAGTATTAAACCATCTTATAACTCGTTTTTTTAAAGGAAAATTTTTTTTGAATTTTTTTGAATTTTTTCAAATAATGAACGCGTTCCAAACAGAACGTTACATTTTCGCAAGAACCACTGTATTCTCAGTGGCGTAGCTTCAATGAGACTAAGTGTGGCAGTCGATACATCATTTTAATATATCCAGTGGCTGCGCCATTGTAAAATATTCTGAGAATTATTTGTCAACTGAAAAATTAAGAATATATTTTTTTATAGAACCTTAATAAGAGCAGAACATTACCTAATACGCTATTCAATTAAAGAGTAAGGGGTACGGAGTCTACGAAGATTAATTGGAACGGATGTACATGAATTTTAGTTTATGTAAGTACGCCCTCCAATTCCCATAGCCTCCTAAAATTCTCAAATTTTAGAAAAATCGCTTGTTTTAAAGAAAACTATCTGTTTGATGACAAACCCTCGCCTATCTCCATTGATAATTATGAGAGGAAGATGTTAGGACAGTTTTAAACTTGGATTTATTGTATCACAGAGCAGAAATAGAATTTAGATAAAATGAAAAGTTACAAAATGCTACACTTAACTCTGACATCGAGAGAAAAAAAATCAGTCTTTCAATGTTTTTCCAAAATTCAAACTTAAAAGGAGCCCCATATCAAAAAGGGTATAAGTCCCCACATAACAATCAGTCTGATTACATATTATAAGACGTCTATCATGCTAGTAAACAATCAAGAAGAGTACTCAAGTATTTTCAAAACCATAACTGGTGTTCGACAAGGGGGCATTGCATCACCCAAGCTTTGCTCAATATACACCGAAGAATTATTAAACGAAATATCAACAACCGATATTGGTATCATACTCGGAGCCATTAAGATAGAGATTATTGCTTACGATCTACTCTTAATGACAAAATCCAAGTCTGAACTTCAAGAGGCCCACGACGTGATCACCCACTTCGGGCGTAAGTTTGAAATAAAATTCAACCCTGATAAAACGGTGTATCTAATATTCAACCGTAAAGCATCTAGAGAAACATCAGAACGTAGACGAGACACATGGAATGGTGAACTAGAACTGGACGGTAAGGTCATTAAACAGATAAAATGTTTCAATTATTTAGGGTTTGAGTTACATGAGGATGATAACGACAAACACCACATCAATAAAAGGAAAAGAGCAAGCCAAGCAGCAATAGCCAGATTAAAACACCTTGAAATCATAAATGAGCTTACGAACCCTTATCTAAAAGGACACCTATACAAACATACATAATTTTATGTACTTTTTATGGGGCGGAGGTGTTAGAACTTGACAAAAAAAACGAATGATATAGAAAGATGCGAGAACAACCTAATAAGAACAATCTATAATATACCAAAGCGTTGCCGAATGACAAACCTCAAACTAATAAACAACGTCGTAAACACACAAACCAGGTTAAAGCAAATATAAATAAGCTTTTTCTTGCTTTTGAATAATACCTACACCAGGGACATAATCAAGGGACTGTTAGCAACTGAGGCAGAAAACGATCTTGTGAATAGCTACTTTTTTATATTTTTTTGTAAAATTCAATTTTTTTACTAGAATTTTTATACAAACTTTTTATATTTTTTATTCTTTAATACAGGGTCGCTATATTTAAGACGGCACTGAGTTAGTGGTCGGAAACTGGCCTCAACCTTAAAGCAAATAAATAAATAAGGAGCCCCATATCATAAATCTTACTAGCTTTAAATTCTTTATCGTTTGAAAAACCCAAGCTATTGACAATGACTGAAGATATATCCTTTCTATACTTTATATTCTTTCTTATAAATTTTTTAAGAAAGTCTTCAAAATGAAAGAAAAAATAGTTTTCCCCTGTAAAAGTACGTACTTTTTGTAAATTTTATTTCTACGATATCTGACCCTCACCTAATCCCTACCCGAATCCTACCTGGGGCTGCACTCCAGACCGCTTTCGAGAATTGACTTAATTTACTACTCGATTCATGGTAGACTGAGACTTTATTCTAAAAAGTACAAAAAGTACATACTTTTACATGGTAGACTCAGAGTTTTTCTAAAAATTAATTCCTTTTTTCAAACCTTTTTATCTCCAAAATTATTTTTCAAAGAGTACAAAAAGCATTTTAAAGGATTTTTTTTTTATTGTCAATAGAAAAAAAATAAGATGAAAAATCCTCACATATTCTTGTAAAGAAAGACTTAAACTACAAAGCTGATTTGTTTTATCTAATCTAGATATAAAATAGGAGAGAAATAAGCCCTCAAAAATCATTAAAAACTAACTAAGTTTAATGATTTGCGGCTCCTAAACTAAAAGTATTAGTTGAAACATTGTTAAAACTAAAATTAAACCGACCAAACCATCTTTATACCTCAAAATTTAAAATTTTCGACTATTTTAATTACCCTAGAACAACTATTTTCAACTTTTTTCAAAAATTCAACTATTGACTTTAGGAATTTAAGCCCAAAAAAGCAAAAAACATAAAACTTCGTTCGAAAACCATACACCATCTAGATTATAGCAAAATCACGTTCTAGAACATTAGAAAATAGTTGTTCTAGGGTAATTAAAATAAAATTTTAATTTTGAGGTATAAAGATGGTTTGGTCGGTTTAATTTTTAGTTTTTAAAATGTAAAGTAGTTCGGCTTACAGTATTTTTTATGTAGATCTCGAAAATTTGGGGTGTTTTTAGGTGTTAATGGGAAAAAGTTGAGGTGTTTGACGGTGTATTTTTTTTCTTTAAATTTCTTTCGCCAAATTTTTTTCCAACATTTAGAGTACATCCTAACAAGCTTATTTATGAAAAAAAATTGTGGTATCCAGTCTTAATTTTGAATTACGTCCGGTGTTGTTTTTAGACATAACCAAAAATTCTCAATTTGCTTTGGAATTAATGCAGCATTAAGTCTGAAATTTCCACTTTAAGTGCCGCATTAACTAAAAGATTTTAGCATCAAATTCCGCATTTGTAAATATTTTTTCAAAAATCTTTTTGTGTATAGGATGCGATACAAGAATAAATGCAGTACAAGGCATTACGGTAAATCTAATCGAATATTAACTTAAAAAATTCAGGAAAACAATTTGTGATATTCTTGATAGAACTTGCTATAAATCATTTTGAGTTACATTAAAATTTACGAAATAGAGACTTATGAAGTTCTGTTTAATCCGGTTATTTATGAAAATTTTCAATGAAAACCCGCTTACAGGCCCTTCATTTTTAGAAAAAAAATCAATTTTAAAAAATTTTTAGTTAGATATGTAGATAACATTGCAAATTTAATTCCTGTAAATTTTCAGTTCCCTTTGCACACAGTTTAGAGAGAGTGAAATTTTTCTTGGAAACTAAGGTATATGTCTTGGTGAACCTTATTTATATCACTTTGGTCTACTCCAAAAAATATGCTGAAAAAGTGGTTGTCACTAAAATCCGGACACGGACAGTCGGACACGGAATTTTAGCTATCTAAAATCCGGACACGGACTGGTTAAGAATCTCCTAAAATCCGGACACGGACTAAATTCCAAAAACGGTTGAATATCAACCTTTAATTACAAAAACGAAATTTTTTACATTTAAAAAAATTCCATTTTTTAATTTTAATTTTCTATCTCTTTTTGGACTGAAAAGTTTTCGTTTAGCATCAAATTTCGTTTAAAATACACTACAAACTTGAATATCCCTCTTCTTTAAAGCAGTGGTGATACAACGAAAAATCAATATTTAATACACCTTGAGGTACGGATTCTGGTGTAACTATAAGATCAGCTTTTAGTAGATCCAGGAAACAATTCGATGATAGTTCTTTTTAAGAATCTTAAGTTCTTCTTCAAGATTGTAATAAGTCCTAGTATAGTAGAGATTCAAGAACGGTAAAGATCTCATAAAGTTCTTTTAAGTGAACTCAAGAACTTCAAAATTCAATTTAAAGCATAAGATTGAATAAGAAATTAGGCAAGATCTTTTAATACGCCTAGATATTTATGGGGATTATTTCCTGGGGAGCTCTCCGAACTTTCTGAACTATTATTTGAATTGTTTGAGTCCTCAAAGTCAAGTTGACTAAGTTTTTCTAACAAATTTTTATCCTTTATTTCATCGACTATCGACTCAATTTTACAAGATGGACGCAAAATTACACTATCGATATCTCGTAACAACTTTTTGCTCACGGAATCCTCTGTCCGTATTTTAGACATAGCTATTCCGTGTCCGGATTTTAGTATTTCAAAAAAATTTAGTCCGTGTCCGGATTTTAGTGACAGCCTGTTCTAAAGCGAGAATGTCAAACTATTCAAAATGCATTTTTTTTCTACTGTTTTCATCGGAAACTATTACAACAAAAAAAAATTTTTCGTTTTTTGTTTCTTTTGTGGAGATTCAGGTGTTTCCTAGGAAACCCCAGAAAATTGGGGTACCTGGTAAGGAAATATATGAATGATCATCTGAAACAAATATACTGCATTTCTATTGAAGACGGTTCGTCAGCTGACAAATTTTGTGATCTATCTTAAAATCGTTTTGTGATCTGACCAATTAAAAAGATCACATCTTTTTACCTGTAAAACTTGGTGAACTGATTGATTCAGATCACAAAATAATTGACATATATTTTTAGTTCAACGAAAAAAGAGATAATTTTTTATTGATTAATCAAATAATATCCAATGAAAATTTTAGAAAATTTTAGAAAATGAATGTCTAGTCTTTTTTTTTTTTGTTTTTTTCTTGTGAACTTTGCTTGAATGTACCGTTTGACCCCAAGCTGTTTCAAAACTTTTCGTACGCCGATCAAAGATAAATTCTAAGGCTCTGGATTCAACAACCTATGACCACTTCACAGGCTTCTCGACTTGAAGTAATAGGCCCCTTATTGTTAATCTAACTAAAGCATCAAGATACGTTTAATTGAGAACAATTTTGTCATGTTACTCTCGCCTTTGTCTATCGTAAAAATATCTATCTTATGAATATCGTTGTCTTATTTTTCCTCATTTAATATCGTTTTCGATAATACGACTGCCGAGAAGAACGAGAGTGAAGAAAAAGTGTTAAAAAAGTGCAGAACTAAATTCAGTTCACACAATTATGTACACAAAAAAATTAGTGATCTGACATTAATTACAGATCACAAAAAAAAAAGTTCACAAAATGTGTGATCTAAAGCTCACGAACCGTCGAAGCGCCCTATTGAACTTTTGGTGGCAAACTTAGTCGTACCGAAGCGCTTGTAGCACCCTTTGACATGTTTAAATTTTTTACTAACATTATTTGTCTAGTGAATTATCCATTATTTTCTCTAAACAGACTGACAAGTCCCCAGATAATTGGTCAGACGAGGAACGGCTGTGCTTTTAAATTGGCTCTGTAACGTTTTATAGCATCATTTTTTCATAGCATGTCAATTATTTTCATAGCGTCTAAATTTCATCGCATGTTTCATAGCAAGGAAAAAAAAAGATAAACAAGTTAATTTTTTATTCATTATACTGTTGTGGAACTTAATTTGTCCCATGATATCATATGATATAAGCTGACCTTATCTGATGTCATCTGATTTCAGTTTGTATCAGTATTCGTTGACAATTAATAATGTTTGTTATTCTTTTAATGATATCATCTAATACAATATGATTTTAACTGACCGGAGCTGATAGTAGTTGATACAAAAATGATACCAACTGATATCAGCTGATATGATATGATATCATGGGACAAATTAATTTGCGATGAAAATCAAAATGCTATGAAAATTTAGATGCTATGAAAAAACAAAGGATGCTATGAAAAAAGTTGCATTGCTATGAAAAATGTCTTGCTATGAAAAATAAGTTGCTATGAAACGTCCCATACCCTTTTAAATTACAATGAATCAAGGCTCGGATAAAACAGTGTCGACTTAGCAGTGTAGAATACGCCGATTTGTGACTCTGTTTAACTTTAAAAAAATGTCTCACAAACTGAAGCGACGAATCAAAAAATTAATGTCTGTTCCGTAAAGATTCTGCTTTTTAGCTAGATTTAAAAAAAATATCCTGTTATGTAAGAAAAGTTCCGTAATTATATGCTTAAGTTCTGTGTTTTGGATACAGACGAAGCTTCCAAACATATGAACGTATAGTGATTTTTTTAATGGAATTTCTGTATAAAGAGGGTTAACAAAAGATCTTTTTATAAAATTTAAGATTTTTGTGTAATACAAGCACATAATCCTTAAATGCTTAAAAAATGTATCACACATGACGCAGCGAGCGGTTAAAGGTTAATTTTTATTTATCAAGAAGCATCTAATAAGACAAAAGTCATGTCAATATCTATTTAAAAATTCTTTATAATCGAATATTTATGGTAGTTGGAGTGGTCTAGCTGAAAATTCGGTGTCATTAAGTTTATACTAATGTACCGTAGTGCCTCATTAAAGAGACCAGGGGTCTTAAAATGTGACTAAAAAAACAAAGGGTCAGAAATTTATTTAAATTAAAAATTAATTGGTTTAAAACCCCAATTTTTTTGTTCTTAACGTCCTGCTACAACAAGAAAACATGTCTAAGCCTTGACAAAATTTGTCTAATCTTAAATAAGCGTCTTCAAAAACTCTGCAATTTTATAGAAAAGTTATAGTATTTTTCAATGCTATAGCTACCTGAAAATTCTTCTTTTTTAAAAGTGATGATTTTCTAAATTTTTATATCCTTCATTTTTCAATGCCTGAATGATGATTTTTGACTTAAGGATTGATAAGTTTTTTATATTGTTGTAAAATAGATCGTCGATTTATATTATACCCAAAAACAATGTTAAAGCTTAACCAAAATTTTACATTCAAATTTTATTTTTACAAAAAAAATTACTCAAAAAATCAAATGCTTTAAGTCAATTGACTAATTTAATTACTCGTTCATCAACAATAACAAAAAAAAAATAAAAATACTCTGAAACAAATCAATCAATCGAGCAAGACCAAGTTACTGTCATATGATTTCTTTAGGACTCGAAAAAATTAAAAAGAAATATTTTAATTTATCTCTCTCTTACTCTTTTATTATAAATTGATTGATAACAAAAAAAATTCGATCTATTGATTTTAGATAAAAAAATTTTTTTTTTTGTAAAGGTGTAAATTATAAGATTAAATTCATAGATTGATCAGGATAAATGACGAATTTTAATTGTACCTTTCTTTCATAAAGGTACTTACAGACATATCATTAGTATTATTTTATATGGATAATAAAAATTAAAAAGAGAGATTGGTTTACTAAAAGACGAAGTTTGCAATGAATTTTATGAATCTAGCTTTTTACGATAAAAAAAAAATTCAGTATACACACATAGATCTATTTTTGTTTTTTTTTTTTCAAGTTTTTAGTAAAAATGTGCTCGCTAGTAAATTTTTTAAAATTTTCTTTTTCTCGCATATGCTTTGAGCATGCTATATTGCAATTGCAATTATATATTTTTTTTCTATAGTATTTTTATGTTTCTATTGAGATTCAATAAATTTCAATAGCTAGAATTTCAGTGTATACATTTTCGAAACTTTTTTTATTTTCTTATACTACAAGGTTGATTAAATCCACGTGGGATTTTAAAAGCGGGGAGGGGAGGTTTTAAGTTTGGAGCAGTGGCCAGACTTAAAACCAACAATTCATATTTTCTTTTTTTCAAACAGAGTATAAATATAAATTTCAAAAAAAAAAAAAAATTTTATTTTTTTATTTCTTTTTTTTTCTCTCGATCTCGTTTTTTGTTTCTTTCGTTAGATTGCAGCACATAGAGACCTTCAACTTAAATGTCTTCAATATGCTTAGAACTAGGACTACTAAAAAAAAAAAAAATTTTCTGTTTCAAACTTTTTTAAACATTATTTTAGCCTGGCTAACCAAAATCAAATCAAAGAAAAAAAAACAATTGAACTTAAAAATTCAAAAATTAAAAAAAATGTGAAAATTTTTAGAAAAAAAATTATTTTATCTCTAAAATTTATAAACTAAATGACCTTTGATTAATAAATGAGAAATGCAAGTAAGATTAACCAAAATTTTTTTTGTTGACCTCGGACTTAAAATTTTTTCTAAAGATGGACGATATTTTAAAAGCAGCCATTCAGGACGCTGGTTTAGAAAGTAACTTGGACTCGATCTTAACCAGTCATAATGAATACTCTTTTTTTGCCTCACCACCGTCGTCGAACTCATCGACCTCTTGTTACACGAATTACTCGAATAAAGACTTGAATAATAACGATCAAGAGTTGTTGTTAAGCGATCTTGATTTTTCGATTCTAAACGAACCGACTGCCAATGTTCTTACTCCGTCTAATTCCGAAATATCCTCGTCGTCTGTATCGCCTGTCTCTCAAACGGATATTTCAAATTGTAACCTCATGTTGACCGATGATGATGATCCTTTTTTACTGGCTCTCAAACAATTGGATGAAGAGAACACAAAAATCGAGGAAAATGTTAAAAATATTTCGAATTTTGAACTAAAACATCAAACTAGTCAACTTGAACAAAAATTACCGAATAGAAAAATTATAAAAATAAACTCGTCTAGTCAAAATATTGTCTCGTATTCGTCTAAACCAACGTCAACGATTACTATACAGAAACCAAATCAACCAATTGTACGTTTGGTTTCGATTAATCAAAAAAAAAATGAGCCTAAACCTGATAATGATTTGAATAATTTAATTAACTTTCGAAATACAGTTAAACCGAGTATACCTACACCACCGGTTACCCCTAAACCAACGTCTATTAATGTTTTAAACAAACCTAATAATCCTGTTAAAGTCATTAATTTGAGTCAATTACAACAAAAACAATTACAAGAACGTCTTATATCGACAAATGCGTGTCAACGAATCATTAAGATTCAGAATAACCCATCGATCGATTCACGACCAATCGTTTCCAAACCTGTTGTCCCTCAAAACAACTCGAATATTAAAATAACTAAAGTTGTTCCGTCTAGACCCGTTATAAACTACACTAATAATAACAATGTTGTTTATTTTAACAAGACAAATAATAAACTAGTTCATGTTAACTCGGTGTCAAATTTGAGTACCATTCAAAAGAAACCAGTCCAAGAAGTAAAAAGTCAGAATATTGTAATTAACAAAACTTCTAGTGTTGGGTCTAATTTGAACAATTTGACAAAGACTATTCCAAAATTTTATACAACTCCGAAACCGATTACGACTACAATTACAAATTCTGATATTAAAGTAAATCTACCGGCAAAAACTCTAAACAACCCAGTGACTCCCAACACACATTTGAGTGTTTTAAACTCGAATTTAAGTCGCTTGGCAAATCAAAATTCTGTAAATCAACCTTCGAGTACACCCGTTCCGACAACACCTCAAATTCCAATAAACCCAAAATTTTTGTTCAATATAAACAATAGTAATCCGAATGCACAAACGAATAATAATCAGATTCCGAATAAGGTTTTAAATAATCAAGAGTGTGTTTATTATGAACCGGATGAAGAAGTTGTAGTCGAAGAAGAAGAAGAGCTGGGTCATGCTGAGACTTATGCAAACTACATGCCTTCAAAATGTAATTTTTTTAAAATTTAAAAAAAAAAAAAGACTCGCGATTTTAATAGTTGTATTTAAATTTAAGTAAAACTTGGCCTTAAACATCCAGATCCGATTGTGGAAACAAGTTCACTTGCAAGTGTAGAACCACCGGATGTTTGGTATGATCTTAAAATGCCTTCGAGTGTTTATCAAAACGGTGCTTTATCTGCCTTACAACTTGAAGCTGTTGTTTATGCTAGTCAAAAACATACTGAATTCTTACCGAATAGTCATCGGTGTGGGTTTTTGATTGGCGACGGTGCCGGTGTTGGTAAAGGCCGTACAATAGCAGGTATAATATACGAAAATTATCTACAAGGTCGTAAAAAAGCGTTATGGTTAAGTGTTTCAAATGATCTTAAATACGATGCTCAACGTGATTTTGCCGATATTGGTGCAGAGAATATTCACGTACACGCTTTGAATAAACTCAAATATAACAAAATATCATCGGCTCAAAACTCAAAGATAAAAAAAGGAGTCATTTTTTCGACTTATTCGTCTCTAATTGGAGAATCACAACAAAAATCTGAGAGTAAAAAATACACTAGTCGGTTAAAACAGTTGCTCCAGTGGCTTGGTGGTGAAACTTTTGACGGTGTTATTGTTTTCGACGAGTGTCACAAGGCAAAAAATTTAGTCCCTGTTGGATCGGCTAAGCCTACTAAAACAGGTCTTGCCGTTCTTGAGTTACAAGAAAAACTCCCGAATGCTCGTATTGTATACGCTAGTGCTACCGGTGCAAGTGAGCCTAAGAACATGGCATACATGGTTCGATTGGGACTTTGGGGTTCTGGGACACCATTCACTGATTTTAACGATTTTATTCAATCGATCGAAAAAAGAGGTGTCGGTGCTATGGAAATTGTTGCTATTGACATGAAATTAAGGGGTATGTACATGGCCAGACAATTGAGTTTCAGTGGTGTCACTTTCAAGATTGAAGAGATTCCGTTGAAAAATCAGTACATCAAAATGTACGACGACTCCGTCAAATTGGTAAGGGCTCTCCCTCAAAAATTTTACATTTATTTTTTTTTAAATTATTTTTTCAAGTGGGTTGAAATGAAAGAAAGATTTCAAGAAGCCTTGGACTTAGTCGACCAAGACGGAAAGCTAAAAAAGACTGTATGGGGTCAATTTTGGAGCAGTCATCAGAGATTTTTCAAGTATCTTTGCATGGCTTGTAAAGTGCCATACGTAGTCGATTTGGCCAAGAAAGCTCTCTCGAACAAAAAATGTGTCGTTATCGGTTTACAGTCAACCGGTGAGGCTCGTACTCTCGAGCACATTGACGAAGGCGGTGAGATGAATGATTTTGTATCAACAGCACGTGGAGTCCTTCAAAATTTAGTCGAAAAACATTTTCCAATATCACAAAACCCTCAACATCAACAAAAAACTCAAAATTCAAAACTTAAAAATAGTCAAAAAGTAAACGATATTTTTAACCGTTTATCGTCGTACACAAACGCTAAGACAAAGCGGAAAAAGGTGTCAAAAAATCGGACGTCATCGGTGTCATCTATATCATCACTTTCATCTCTCGGTTCTTCATTTAACGAATCGGATTTTTTAGACTCGGATAATTTTGACGAATCGGATTTTTCAACCGACTCTGAGCAATCGAGTCCGGTTAAGAATGCTAAAAAAAACGATTTATTCGACTTTGATTTTACCAAAACCGAAACAAATAAAAAACAAAAGTCAGATGGCTTTGAATCAGATGACTCGGATTCATTATTTTCTATAACAAAATGTGTTTCAGTCGAGACTTTGATAAACAAAAGTAAATCTGTTGTTAAAAAATCAAGTGAAGATACCCGAAAACGTTTGAAAGAAAATAAAAAACGTAAAAAAAATAATGAATTTAATTTTTATGATAATGAGGAAGATGATGATGAAATCGAAGAAATTGAACCAAATTGTGAAGAAAATGTGACAAAAGAACTCGAAAAAGCACAAAATTCGGAATCTGACGATGATTTTAAACTTCCGGCTAAACGACTCAAAAACGATGAAAAAGAAGAAAAAGAACTTGAAATAGACGATCCCTTTGGATTTAGTATTTCAACTCTGAAGCGACCGAATCGACCTAAACCGACTAAACCCCAGGAAATCGACGAGTATATTCACGAGATTAAAAGTGACTTGTTAAATACAATTCGTTCACTGGGTAGACGTTTGCCTGCCAATACACTAGACGAACTTATTGATTTACTCGATGGACCAGATCATGTGGCCGAAATGACCGGACGAAAGGGTAGAATTGTGAGTCAAAAAGACAGTAATAATCAACCTGGTAATTTTGTGTATGAGACTCGGAATGAATCGGATGTACCGGTTGAGTTGATGAATGTAGTCCAGAAAGAGCGGTTTATGAATGGAGAAAAATTGGTTGCGATTATTTCAGAGGCGGCTAGTTCAGGTATTTCATTACAAGCCAATCGTCGTAATTCGAATCAATTTAGACGAGTTCATATAACAATTGAGCTTCCATGGTCAGCTGATCGAGCCATACAACAGTTTGGACGAACACATAGGTCAAATCAAGTGAGTGCACCCGAGTATATTTTTTTAATTTCACAATTAGCTGGTGAGAAGAGGTTTGCATCGACTGTGGCCAAGAGACTCGAAAGTTTGGGAGCTTTGACTCACGGTGATAGACGAGCTACCGAGTCAAGAGACCTTAGTCGATTCAATATAGACAACAAGTATGGTCGTGCAGCATTGGAAAATGTTATAAAGTCAATTTGTAATTTAGAAAAACCTTTGGCTAGGATTCCGAAAAATTATATTGGAGACTTTATGAGTGGTAAGTTATCTCTTTTGAAGAGTTACAATTTAAAATTTGTTTTAATGTTATTTTTTGTTAGACTCGAGAGAAGCATTGCACGGAGTTGGAATGATAATATCAAACAAAAATGGTACAGCATACCCTGAAAAAGATTATAATAATATCAACAAGTTTTTGAATCGTCTACTTGGTTGTCCTGTTCTGTTACAAAATGCCATTTTTAATTTTTTTTCAGATGTTCTGGCAGCTGTAATTCTTCAAGCTAAACGAACTGGAAAATGGGACATGGGAATTTTAGACTTGGGTAGTAATAATGAAATCGCCAATCGTAAAGAGACAAAATTTTATGCTCTTAATAATAATGGAGATACGTCTAGGAGGGTCGAAATGCATACAGTTTTAGTAGAGCGTGGTATGACATGGGAAAAAGCAATGGAAATTTACAAACAAAATATTGAAAAATTTAGCGAAACCGGTTTTTATTTATCGAATCAAGTTAAAAATAATCATCGAATAGCCATTTTAGCTGTTCCATCATCAGACGATAACAAGTTAACGGAACAAAAGTTAAATCGTGAACATCTAGCATTATCAATATACCGTCCGAATACGGGTCTACAAGTTCGCTTGGAGACACCTGATTCACTTGATAAAAAATATAAAAAAGTCACACCTAGTGAAGTCAAGTCTCATTGGGTTGAACAATTTCATAAATCGGTAACTGAGTGTACACATGTGTATCGACAAGGACATTGTTCTAATTCGAGAAATTGTGACATTGGACTGAGAACGAGAAAATTTTACATTTTGGCTGGGTCGGTGTTGACAGTTTGGACTAGAGTTGAAAATGTTCTGTGTCATTTGACAGGTTCAAGTCAATTTAGATTGCAAATAATACGGGTTAAAACAAATGATAATTTTAAAATAGTCGGTTGTGTTATACCGACAATGTGTGTAAAACAAGTCGATTCACTTTTAGTATCAATTAGTAGTAAGACATTTGTTCAAAATCATGGTTTAGATGATGATGAAGCAAGCAAAAAAGCTAGAATGGGTGCTCAGATTAGTAGTAAAAAGTCAAGTATAAATAATGATAAAAATACTAGTTGTAGTAATGCAAATAGTGGTTTAAATTTTTCTAATGATAAAAATTTTAAAACTCAATATTTAAATTATGATTTTACGTGAAGATTTTTTTTTTAGTTTTTTGAAAAATAAATTTTGAAAAAAAGGATTTTTTTACGATTTTTTTCTCTCTGGAGCAATAGACAATGAAATCAATATTTGGTAAAAGATTCTTTTCTGTCTTTTGTTTATTTTACTTACTAATCCACTGTCCTTTTCTATCTTTTGTGTCCTTTTCTTATAGAAGACTCTACTCTAAAACCTTACAGATCCCTTCGGAGTAATTGTTTTATAGTTTACCAAGGTGCCTAACCCTCACCTTATCCTTACCCGAACCCTACCTGGGGCTCCGCCCCAGACCCCTTCCGAGTAATGGTTTGATCGTTTATCAATAAGTCTGAATTTTCTATAAGAAAAGGACAAAAAGGTAGAAAAGAATCGATCCTTGCAAATATCTAGCATACAACAAAAGGAAAGAAAAGGTTTAATCTAATTATTTTGACTTCATTGTCAATCCATGGCAAATTCTACTTTTTTGATATAAATTCTACAATTTTCACCTCGCGCCTATGATTTATATTTTTCTAAAACTAGACAAAGTCTGAACAATTTGTTGGTTTCACTTTTTTGACTTTCGTTTTACCTTTGGTATACCAGAAGGCGAAAAAGGTCAAAAAAATCAAAAATAATTAAGATGAGGATTTTTTAAATATTTGACCAAAATTCGTTATCCTTATTTATGAAAACTTTACAAAAGATACATGAATATTTTATAAAATGATTTTCTATATTTTTCAAAAAATGACCTAATTGATGCCTTTTTCAGCGCCTAAAATCGACTTTTTACAGAAACAGTTAAAAGTAATAGGTAAATGCCAATAACGCATATATTCGAATCGGTCAAAAAATGATTTTTTTGAAAAACAAACTACATCACGTTTTTCAGCATGCTTTTTTCACCTAGAATAATCAAAAAAACATTTGACACACATATGCATATGTTACATATGAAAAAACATATGACCCACAATTTTTTTTTTTCTCGATAGTCAGCTTTTTTTACCAGTAGGTATTGTGTAAATACAATATAAATTGAAGAAAGTAATGGAATGAGCCTTACTAGGTAAATTTTGGTCGAAAAATTTAGTCTAAATTGTCTTGGACCTAATCCTGACTCGGTTTACAACGACCGAAAAATTAAATTTTTTGTTTTCGCGTTGTTTTTGTAAAATTAAATTTTCAAAAAAGTACCTGGATATTAAGTTTCTAAATTTAATTTTCTACATTTTAATACCAAAAACTTTGGTCTTGTATAAGGTCTTATGGTAGATTATAAAGGAGTTTGAAGGGTACCTTAAAAATCTTTTTTTTACGATATCTGGTCTCCCGACTTATCCATCGTTCTGAAAATTTGCGTTTTTATGTAATTTGAGGTGCTGAATCAGATAATGAAAAAAAAATTCAATTTTCCAAAAAATTTGGACTTTGGTATAAAAAAATCGAATAAATAGGGTATATTTTGGGTCATATGGGTCGGTTGTGGGTCATATGTTTTTTCGATTATTCTAGGTGAGAAAAGCATGCTGAAAAACGTGATGTAGTTTGTTTTTCAAAAAAATCATTTTTTGACCGATTCGAATATATGCGTTATTGACTTTTAGTTAAAAAATGGTCTTTCCTTGGTTTTCAGATGTGTAAATTACAAATTTGAGGTCAAAAACCACTTTCATAGATAGTATGAACGTTTTGCCTTGCCGGAACCTTAAACAAAATTGTTCTATGTCAATTATCGCTCAAAATCACTCAGAAAACCTTCACATGTCTATCAATCTTTATTGTTTTCATCTAAGTCAAAAAGACTCAAATGAATCTAGAAATACATAAATTTTAATGAAAGGAAGACAAGCAAAAGACGCAAAAACAGACCCCACAAAGCAGACCTTTTCTGGTTCCAACTTGAAAAAAGGCGTTATTTCGTATTAAGATTCTCATTGGGGCCAGTATTTTGTTAAGAAAAAAATTATTAAAAAAATAAATTACAAGTTTAAAGCAATTTTATTATCATAAAAGATTAATTTGAAAAAAAAATCCAAAAAAAGATGTAAAAATATTTAAGCGACTCATTCTAAGAGTACTTTTGAACTCTCTCTGGCTTCGATCATTTTATTTTTAGCTAAGTTGAATCCATCTTAAAAGAAAAAAAAAATTAATTTAAAAATGAAAAAAAAAAAACAATTTCCAAAATTTATTGAAATAAAATATTTACCCAAAACAGCCATCAAATCATTCATGCTTGAATAGTTACTAATAAAAGAATATTTTATTAAATACATTCCTTAAGTTTTATGAGAAAAAGATAGACTTACGCTAAATTATCAATCAAACTATTTGATTTTTTGCCTCGTTTCAAAAAGATTCTTTTAAAAGAAAAATTCATTTATTATTTTAATTTTTAAAAAATATACTCAAAATCTTACTGAGATTGAAACACTGTATTTAGACGTATATTCAACGTTCCTGTTGTAAAAGTCCTAAACCCATATCTACTTAAGATTGAACCCTTCGAAACAAACATTTAAAAATTTTAAAAATTAACATTATGTCTAATAGGATTACCTCGTGATCAGAAGGGACAGCTGTGTAAGTAATGTCCTCAAGTTCAGGTGAACCTCCGATGAAAAATCTTCTCAATTCATAAATTAACGAATCTCCACGAGGTCTCCAACATGGAATTGTTTCGTTATAAACTCCTGGTTTAACTGGGATTTGAGTCCATGTGTAACCCTCGGTACGGTAGCGGTTCCATGAGTCATAAGATGCCACTTCGAACAAGATTTTAGGCATCGTTGGCAATTCGTCTTTGGAAACTGATTAATTATGGTCACAAGAAAATTTATTTTTTTTCAATTTACCTCGGTTCAAAGGATTGAGCTCGTCGTTTTTGTAAAAAAGATCAAATTCGAAAGGGTGAGAGAAGAAAGCTATCTCATCGTCACCGACGACTTTTGTTCTAGATGTCGGAGTAAAACCACTTATTGGAACAGATCTGTCTATATGCCAATCTAAGGTAACATTAAAAAATTAAATTTTAATTGTTAGGTTTTTAAGAAGAGAAGTAGAAAATACTTTTTGGCAAATCTAGTTGATAATATACATGTAAATCATCATAGTCAAAATTTTTAGCACTTATTATTTCACCAAAAATATGCACTTTCATCACACCAATTACAGGCTTAATAAAAATAAAATAATTTTAAAACTCATCCGGGTTCAACATTATTCTCACATATAATTTCTTTATTGTATATAATTTTTAAACACCGATTTTTTTCGTGAAAGTGTAAGACCCAAAACTTCACTTGTGGAACGACCAAATCAAATAAATTTTTTTTCCTGATAGAGTTTTCATGCTACAATTGATGCTGAACACATCCGGTTTACCAATTGTTAAACCCTTTAGTCAAAAAAATCGGAAAACAAAAAAGAGCCTTTTGGGTACCCTCCTTTCCGGAGCCTAGAACTTTTGAACGGAATATCTTATACGCTTGAAACCTATATCAAAATGTTTCATTTGATTGCCCCTACAAAATGATATACACATAAGTTATATATCTTTTCATTTAAAAAAAGTCGACTTTAGTGATTTATGTCCTTTGAATAAGCAAAAACGACTCGAAATCAACTCAAAGTTTTCTAATAACGTTATTCTTCGACTCTTATTTTAATTCCAGTTCTCTTGAATAAAAAAATTAATTCTTTTTATCTCTTTCACAAATCTTCTTGGTCGAAAAGTCAGGTTTGACACCAACTTGCATGAAAATTTTGTAAGTATAATCCCTCTGACTGAAAATCACAAGTTTCTTTCGCGAACGTTCATTATCGTTGATGAGCATCGCTTTCTCAAGTACTAAACCTTTCCTTATTTTCCCCGATGTTTCCACAAAAAACTGGATTTTCTATTGATAAAAAGACGTAAAATACCGTACCAGATGGATACTATAAAAGAATTACCGGAAAATATTCGAATAAATACCGCATTTTTCCGTGTATAAAAATACACGCATTAAACTTTGTTTAAAAATAAACATGATCGGAAAATCTACACCTAAAAAGTTTAGACTTTCAAATACACCTTATCTGGGTACTCGAACCAGAAAATTAACCGTCTTGTAAAAGTCGCGTATTTTGGAGTCGTTTACTTTGATGATATCGAAAACTTACAATAAGTTCTACTAAACTCTACCAATAGTAATAGTAGTAGTAGTAGTAAAATAAACTGCAACTTGAACAATTTTCAATTGAACTTATAGAGCTATAGTAGTCAATACCAATACTATTTATTTAGAATTCAATTTTTTTTATAAATTTTAAACATACCAGGATCCCTCTATGTGCTATTTAGAAAAAAAATTATGCATCTTTGTAGTTAGTTAGTTATTTTCAGGGACGACCAAAAGTTGCTTTTTTGTTCTTAAAAGTTGCTATAAAAGTTGCTCAAAAGTTGCGGATGTTGCTACCTATTCTAAGGCTTTTATATACAAGATTTTTACAGACTAATATAAAAATTTAAACAGGACTCATATTTATGTAAATTTTATCTATAAATGTAACATGAAAGTTGTTTTTTTCAACCATCAATTGTTTTTTCTGAATCACTATCAATAGAAATAAAACATTCGTCAAATTTATAATCTTATTGATCTTTAAGATTAAGGATACGGGACGAGTTCATATTAAAACTTTGGCTAAAATGCTTATTACCTTGAAAATGCTTTAATCAATATGAATTCTTAGATGCTTAATTTGGAATTTTTATTCTTAATATCCATGGCCTATAAAGGAAAAACGCCTTAAAAACATACTAATTAGCTTGCTGCAGCATATTTTTGTGGACCCTAATTATTTCGAACTTCGTAAATGAGTTTTTATTTCTTTTGTAAAAATGGTCTTTTAGAAATTATCGTAGGCTTTATAAGAGGAATTAACATTTTTTAGTTTAAATTTTAAAAATCAAATCGAATTCAGATGAAAATCTTGTTAAATCCGTAATACATAATTTAAGTTAAGTTAAAAAATGATTTTTGATACAAAAAAATGTATACTTTTCTAAAAAATTCTCAAAAAATTTTCTAAAATTGCTCAAAAGTTGCGAAAGTTGCTCGAGCAACTTTTGGTCGTCTCTGGTTATTTTACACTGCGTTCTGCGGTATAGACAAAGTCTATACCAACACATTTAGCCTTTTTAAAGCTATGTAGCTTGTAAAGATCTAGATTAAGGGTATTTTTTTTCGCTTAGTTTCATGAGTCAAAAATGTTTAAAGCTGTTTTAATAAGTTTAATTTTAACAAACGTGAGTTAAATATGAAAAAAAACAACCAGTATACCATTATTTGATAGCTTAGATCATATTTTTTTAGAGAACAAGATTTAACTCAAAAGTGTTATAATCTACACTACGGACATAAAAATTGAGGAATTATAAAAAATTTGAAGAACGCTTTGGAATTTTAATGCTCATGAACGTTCGTGAAAAGAACTTGGGAAATACCAAGACTCAATCTCTTAATTTAGATTGTTTAATTATTTTTGATAGTCTCGCAGTTTTATGATGACTCTAAAAATATATTTACCATTTTGAATTCTGTTCCAACGAGGTTCTTAATGTACTCCGAATGTCTTAAATACAACTCTTTATGAAGTCGATGTTCTCTCAATAAATCGTCTTTGCTTATAGCACTAGAAACATGCTCCAACAAGTATTCATAAGTTTCTGTCAAAAAAAAAAATTGAAAAAAAAAAATGAAAATTGAATTTTTTGAAAAAACTACCTCTTGCAAAGCCTCCTGTCTGAACAAAATAAGATGTTGAACTAAAATCAGGCTTCATAACAATAGCTCCATTCGAATCAATTTTTATACAACACAAAACAACTTCATCGTTCATTGTAAAAGTACTGAATATGAAATATTAGAAACACAATTTAAGATTTTATTGATAATTTTTAAAAATTACTTATCAACTGTTGACAAATCTGCCATTATGTACATTGTATGAAACGGAACAATTTTCGACTGAAACCGTCTTGACTCTTCTCTTGTTGGTGAATAGTTTACAATATTTTTTTTCGGTATCGTTGCGTCACTTTAAAAATAAGCTTTTACATTCAACTTCAAAAAATTTTGATTATTTTTTAAAATACCTTGGTTTAGTTTTACCAACAAGTGGTCTTCGTTTGACTAAATTTGTTTGAATTTTTTCCAAGTATGCTGGTATGGCTACTTTTGGAGCATTATTTACTTCAGCGTTAATCTTAAAAACCATTTTTTTTTTAAAAATATAAAAAAAGTTTTTATCTTAAAAAGTTACCTCGTCATAAAATTCAAACGGGTCCGAATCAATGTAAGTAAATATTCGACCTGGCTGAAAATTACGTTCCCTTGAAAAAGGTAATGAGAAAATTTCGAAATTGAGAAATGTTATTTTCAAGACATACTTGAGCTTTAGACATTCTTGTTTGTAATGTTCTTCTAAAATTGTTTTTGGTTCAAAATTTTCATTGCAATATTTTAAATATTCTCGTTTGGAGAATATTTTTGTTTGCCAATTAACAATTTGTTCTTCTTTTTTTGAATTTAAACCAAGAACATCACTTTTAATGTTTGCTAATTCAATTAATTTTGTTTTTTCTGATTCAAGTTTTTCCGATGGAGTTTTACCAGTTGCTCGTTGTAACGTAACCCTTTTAAAATTCAAATTTATTAGAATCAATTGTGGAAACACTTATAACATTTTAATTACTGGATTTTAAAGTTTCTTACAGGATCCCTCGATCTGTAAATACAACTTGAATAATTTGTGCTCATTTTTAAAAGTGAATCGATTCAATCATTAATTCGAAATTAAAGTTCAATTATTTTTGTTTTTTTTTACTTATTAAAGATTCATCAATGATAAATTTTAATTTTTTTTTCGTACGTGAATTTTTTTGAAATTCGGCTACTATAGCAACCGAATTAATTTTTTTTTTAAAGTAAAGGACACCTTGATAATGTTTCACTTTGTCTCATAAACGATAAGTCTAAAGACACGAATAATTGAACTTTTTTTAATTTTAAAGATATTTACTAAGATATATGTAGCCATTAATATTAAGGTATAGGTTACCAGAAAAATTCAGGTTTTGGGTTCGGGTAGGGTATGGGTTACTCAGAAATTTTGGATTCCAGGTATGGGTCTGGATCGGGTTACCTATAAAATTGGGCACATATACCCAAAACCAAGTGTTTGTCGAAAAAAAAACTAAAAAATCTATAAAATACCAAAATTACTAGAAAACTCAAACCCTACACGAACCTAAAACCCATACAAACACAATACCTTAAAATTGATGGGTACATATGTCTGTATTTATTATCTTAATTTTGAGGTCAATATTTAAACTGATAGTATCCTCTCATCCATTTGGTACTCATATCATGAGTATTGAATGTGAGCTTCCTAGAGAAAAAAATCGAATAAACTTTCACTTTCAGAATGAATGAATAATTAAAAAAAATTAAAAACCCTTTTTTTCGATTTTTCTCGAAAAATGGATAGAAATTTAGCAAAATAAACCAGAAATTCGAATTCCTTCAGATTACACCATTTTATAACTTTTGGAGAGATGTCCGCCTTTACTTTATTTTTTCAAAAGGGCATGCAAATTTGAAAGTTGCTTGTTGTTTTCACAAAATATCTCAAAAATTAAATATGATATTGAAATTCTGAGACTACCATTTTTTAGCTCTTTAAATTCTCTATCTAGTGATATGTAAAAATAAATAGTGTGTTGGAGATGCGCAGGGAGTTTCGTATGGGTGTGGACGTCTTTTTAAATTTTTCTTTAGAAAACTCATATTCAATGCTCATAATATAGGTACCAGTTTAAATATTGACCTCAAAATTAATGATTTACCCCATTTTGTGCATTATTCGAAAAACCCAAGGTGTGTGCTTTTTTAGGTATCCACATGACAGAGGTTTAGAAAACTTGATATACAAATCCGTTCTTTCACAATGCTTATTTCTGAAAGTTCGTGAATTCGGTGATGCAAGGGTGAAATTTTCAATTTTTTAAACCAACAAAAACTTTGTAATCTTGTGTTTTCCAGGCCGTGGATTACATCAATTGAGTCGACAGTTGACAAAATATGATCTTCATTGGAAAATGAAAATTCATGAGCATTCTGAAAGACCGGATTTGTAATTTCATCTAGTCTCTTGTTTATTTATTCTACTTTACGGAAGCGAAGGTTGGTTCCTGAAGGGAACTTGATAGTTTTGCAACCAGCTGTTACAGACACTTGAAAGGAATAAAGCGCTTGGACAAAATATCGAACGAACAAGTCAACAAGATTGTAAACAAATTCCAATTCTAGTGAAACTTGCAAACAAAAACTCTGTTGAACACTAAACAGATGAGCCCATAAGAACTTATAATCTGTATCAGTCTTAGAGACTCGATTATTCCGCGGTCGATAGTTTTTGAGTCCAAGTCTTAGTGTTTTGTTACTTGACTCGAGTCAGAGTCAATCATTTTTGCTGACTTGGGACTCTGAACCAGAGTCATTTGTTGTTAAAAACAACTTGACTCGAATTAGAAAAAAAAAGACTCAAGTCTGATTTGATTTATGAGTCACTATCTCTGATTTGTATTAACCAAGTAAGCACATGGGCCAAAACCAAAGCAAGGAATAAAAGCAACGAATTATACTAGATATTAAACAAACTCAATATCCAAAGGCTTCCGCCGTCTATTGAAGAGATTGAGAGTGAAGTACAGAATTGGGTAGTGCGGAGAAAACTAGTTGCCACGTGTGGTTGACTTTCGGAAAAATGACAGAATAATGATGATTAAGAATGATTTTT
Source organism: Brachionus rubens (assembly GCA_022207745.1). Classification (NCBI taxonomy): domain Eukaryota; kingdom Metazoa; phylum Rotifera; class Eurotatoria; order Ploima; family Brachionidae; genus Brachionus; species Brachionus rubens. The sequence continues at coordinate 3,410,483 of JAJVHD010000009.1, read as the reverse complement.
GAATATTTTCAAATAAAAAAGAGGTACAGTGCAGTCGCGTTAATCCGAACTTCTTGGGACTGTAAAAATTGAGTTCGGATAAAATTGTTCGGATTAAACGCTTTAATTTACATACATCGAGGCCTGAATGGGAGACAAATTTTAACCGAAATTCTTAAAAGTTCGGATTAACCTGGTTCGGATTAAAGCGACTCGACTGTATCTCGGATAATAGGCAGCTTCAGAAAAAAGAGTTTGCGCTTTCAAAGAGTTCAAAAATTTTGATAGTTTTCAAATTTAAATTTAAAAATCAAAAATCTTATCAGACCATACAACGACGCCTCCATAGTTGCATAGTTTTAATTAAATTCAATTTCAAATATGTCAAAATTTCAACAAGTTCTTCTTTTCAATTTAATATTTGATGAAATAGAATTTTATTTTTTCATTCCGGAAACAAAACTAATTAATACCCATTCACTTGTAAACTTTTATTAAAAATATTATAATTATCTATTTTAATCTCTTTTTTTTGCTACAAACAAAAAATTCTAAAATTTGAGAACACTTCAATTGAATAAAAATAACATTTTAAGGACATTTAAACTTAAGTATTTTTAATTAAAAAATTTAAGATTCTCGACACAACTTGAAGTTTCTTTATTAAAATTTAAGAATTATTAAAAATATTAATCTTAGATAATAATTGTTTTCAATTGCTTTTATTTATTATAAAAGGTTCAGTGATATGTTTTGCTTAAATACGGTTTGATCATTTTACATTAAACAATTATCAGCATAAAGTATTCAAGCTTATTGCTTCAAGGAAATTTTCCATGAGTCTGTTCAAAGTTTGAAAGCTAAAGCTTCACTTTTTCAATCTTATTTGAACAAATCAACAACTACTTAATCGCTGAGATCTTTTTTTCAAGACCATGTGCTTCGTAGCTTTCGATAGTTCTTGTAGCTAACAGCATAGACCATCTTAATATCATTCAAGTTTGGGTTCGGGTTATTAAAATGGCGATTTGGGGTTCATTGTGAATTTAATGATCAAACATATTGATAACTAACAATCAAATTAAAAATTTAGATAATATTTTATGTCATGGTAATTGATTTCCTTTTAATTTTGTGATTAAACCAAACTTTAAATGTTCCCTTACGCTTTGCAATATAATTAGCTTTTAATTTTGACGCGATTTTATTGTGATTTAATGATTTAAAGACAATTTTTTGCTAATAGGAAATCATGATTTTTTTTAAACTTGTTTACGGCTTTACTTAAAAAACACGCAAATTCAGTTTTAAAACGAAATAGATTAAAAATTATTTCTTAATTGTTATTCAGGTGAGAAAATTGCAAAAAATAAGTATAACCAGATTTGTTATTTTTGTATTATTCTCAAGACTCATTTTTTTCTGAAAGACCTTTTAACTGAATTAAATTGGAGTCTTTTTAAAACCTTTAGATTGGTGGGGCTACGTTTTGGGCATTTATAAGTCTTCAACAATTCATTTTGAGTCTTTAAAGAACTTCTTTAACCGTAGTAACTGAGCATGAGGACTGTGAAGTTTCAAAAAATTCAAGCAAATGGGGTCAAATATAATCTAATTGGATAGGAATGTTCATTTCAACATTCTTTAATTTGCCAAAAAGTATTACAGTCAATTTTTTTATTAGTTAGGTAGGTGGTTATAGTTTCTTGGTATCGTGGTTCTAACATTTTTAAGATTAGCTGATCAACTATCATCGACTGCATTCTTCAGTTGTGTGGTAGACAGTAGCTGTCTAGTAGAGTACCGTAATCCCTCATTTTTATCCCAGGTACAAAATATTTGTAAACATTTTTTTGATACTAAATTGAATCGTCACAAAACATATTTATTCCTAGGACAATTCCAAATTTTGACGAATTTATGCCCGGTACAAAAAGGGAAATTGTTAAGATACAAAACTGATGATGTTCAAAAAACACTTTTTGTGTTTTTCTCTCTCAAAATTTCAGAAAATCTAAAAGAAAAATCCAAAAATTCAATTGTATTTTCAAAAAACTGAAAACAGTTTATTTTCCATTAATAACGAATACTTTCTATGTAAAAGAAAAGTAACACCACTTGTATAAAAGTATCTTTACCAACTCTTGATGTTTAGTTTTAAAAATATTTTGTTTAATTACCACTGGAGTTCGGTCGGAAACGCTAAAAGTACAGTGGATAAATTAGGCTAGTACGGTTCGGTACACTAAAGGTATGCAAATTGTGAAAGTTCGGTATAAATGCAGTATGAGACTAAGAAATTATAAGAATGACATTTTCTTGAATAAGATTCTTTGAAAATTTTCAAATCTTGATAGAAAAATTGTGTCACGAACTTATTAAGATCTTGACTTAAGAATTAGTTCCTGGGATAACTTCAAAAAAATTCCGTAATTTAATTTAAGTTGTTATTTTGACTTAGCCGAAGCTTACCAAAGCCATCTAAACTTCAATTTTCTTCACTATCATCATAAATTGTTTTTAGCTTTATTCTTATCGTGTTCGAGGTTCTTAATTTTATTACTTCAAATTTGCTTTAATATTAAAATCAATAATTATCTGAAGAAAAAAAATTTTTTAAATAAAAATCAAATCTAATGAAATAAATGGTGATAAATTTAACACGAAACGGAAGTTTTAGCAGGTTTTTTTGTTTTTCTTCTTCTATTTTCTGTTTTTAATTAGATAAAAAAATACACATTTTATGCGGTTTACATAATATTGAATAAATTTTTCGTTTATTTGTTATTTCTCAAATTTTTCACGATAAAATATCTTTTGGTTTCTTTTCTTATTGTAATTCATTTAAATTTTTTGATTTTTAAAGGCTTTTAATTTACTGATTTTATTGTTGAAATTTTTGTGCAAAATTATTTTTACTGAAACAGAATAAATGGTTTACGGAATTTTAGTTCAAAGTGTTAGAGTAAGTAAAAAATAATGTTAATTTTAACAAAATAACTGAATACTCCATTCGAATATTGAAATTTTGGGTCTCCTCTATTAGGTGAACATGTGTTCACATAATATGTGACCAAATCATGTTCACGGGTCAGGTGAACAAAATGTTCACCTATTTTTTTTTTATACAATCTGGTGAACAAAAAAATTCAACTGTAAATTTGACTTAAAAATAGGTAAACACTGAAAAAAATGTTAACATGGATAATTTACAAAAATAAATTTTGCCTTATTCTCGATTAAAGTGGCTTTAATCATAGCATTTTTTGATTCTTTATTCATCACATCTTCACAAACTAAATCGTCAGCATCATCGAAACTATTATTTATGTCATGATAAGTTATTGCCGAACTCGATTATGAATTTAAAGTACCATTTTTAACCGTTTGTTCTTCATTGACGTCTTCATTATCATCTTAGCCATGTTCATCTTTGGCTTCACTATCAAAATCATTATTTGTTGAACGATCATCGTTTTGTAATGAGCCAAAAACCGAACCGCTTTCTTTTTCTGAGCCAAACTCGGAGCCATCTTATTCAAAATCCTAAACTGTTTTGTTATTAAATTAGGTGAACATAGATCTTAATAGGTGAACACGAACAGAAATAGGTGAACATAAATTTGTGTATGAGTTTTTTTGTTCACCAGATTGTATAAAAAAAATAGATGAACATTTTGTTCACCTGACCCGTGAACATGATTTGGTCATGTAAACACATTTTCACCTAATAGAGGAGACCCGAAATTTTTATCAGAGGTGTTGTCCGATTTAAAAAAGCAAGTAAACGCATGTACTCTAGGAACATCTAAATTTTCGTGTCTACAAAATTTTCAACTCATAGTTTCTCTTAATTTGAAGAATCGTTCGAAAACTAAAACGTCCCTCGTTTGAAATACTTGTTCTTTGAGACTTGAATTGCAGTAAAAGATGATGCTATTTTGCATTAAGTATAATTTATGAAACATGATCTTTAAGTCGTAAAAAAGTCTATCACACCGTAGCTATCCATTTCAATAAATTAACCAAGAATACTTTCTACTCCCAATCGAATTTACGATTCAGGGACGATATGGGTTCAAAATATTTTATTCAACAAAATCTTGGAAAATCTACAAAAAAATTGAATCATTTGGTTTCTTTATACACATTCAAATTGAGAGTACCTAGAGCTTTCTTTTTGTATATAGAAAGTGGTGGGTGCGTTGGACTTTTATAGGGGATGCTTGATGATCCTTTATGACCCTAAATTGAATAATTCATTTTTCAGTCCAAATAGCTGCATTAGGAGTCTAGATGGGGTATCATTTTGAAGCTGGTGATTTCCTCTATCTTGCATTTAAATAATTTTTTTCATCGTTTCGTTTAAAAGTTGCACCTTGGTGCGCTTTACAGTGGCTCAATTTGAATAGGATCAGAAAAATTACATGCCAAACTGAGTACTTCGAGTATTAATTTGAAAATTTCTTGAGAAGGAATAATTATAATTTTTTTAACAATGATTAAAATACCTATCTTTAGAAGATTTAAAAATTTTAATATTTAAAGGATGCTGTAATTCGAGAATATGGCGAGCAAATATGGGATGAAATTCAAGAGTTTTTAAATTTTGATGGAAACACTCTTTTACAAAATCAAACTTATTCAGATGAAATATTTTCACAAGTAATCGATGCGTTAATTTTATTTCGTCAAGAAGGCGATCGAGATTATTACATGGAATTTTTTGGTAATCATTTATTTATCAATAAAAAATAACAATTGACAAAAATCTTTAATTTGTTTTGTAAAGGCAATGCATTTGTTGGTTATTTCTCAAATTATGGCTTTGAAAAAATACTTCGAGTTGCAGGCCGAAGTTTTCGAGATTTTTTATATTCGATTGATCAACTTCATGATAGTAACAGATTCACGTTTCCTCTAATGAAAAGTCCGTTATTTTACGTTGAATCCGAAGATGAAAAAGGAGTTTATCTTCATTATCAGTATTTTAATTTTGTTTTAGTTTATTCGGACCCTTGAAAAACATAAAACCGGGTGTAACTTTTACACGAAGTGAGGTATGCAAAAAAATATTTTCAAACAAGGTAGAGCAAATGAAAGGCTACAAAATAGTACCATATTTAGACCTCCTTTGAAGTCATTTAGGGAAGAAAATGATTTTTCACTTCTCAGTCTTAAAGGACCCTCATAAACCCCCTATAGTTGTTGTATTCACCCCCTATTTTTTAAATATCATTCGAAAGCTCTCAACGAGATCTACACATAGATATAGATAACGAGATAGATTTATGGTTCATTTTTAGCTGGGATGCTCAGTTATAGAGATACAATTCGACAAAGAAAAATAGCGTTTTTTAATGAAAAAATCATTTCAGACAGGAATACATTATTGTATCAGAGATAAAACTCCCTAAACAAAATAAAAAATGTATAAAAACATAAAATTATGCTTTTTAAGAATTCAATTAAAAGAATTACACAACTATAGAGGGATAAATACAACAATTATAGGGGGTTTATGAGCGTCCTTTAAGACTGAGAAGTGAAAAATCATTTTCTTCCCTAAATGACTTCAAAGGAGGTCTAAATATGGTACTATTTTGTAGCCCTTCATTTGCTCTACCTTGTTTGAAAATATTTTTTTGCATACCTCACTTCGTGTAAAAGTTACACCCGGTTTTATGTTTTTCAAGGGTCCCTTTATTCCATTTTTAAATGTAAATAATGTATTTTTTTTTTTCTAAATTAGATCGATAAGAAGAGGTTTTAATTATTACGTTATTGGTCAACTGAAAGAATGCAGTAAAAGATTTTATAACCATTCTTGTGAAATTCGAATTGACAGGGATATATCTGATGACACGCGTAAGTTTACTTTATTTTAAAATATTTATTTTTAACTAACTGCCCATTTTTGTTATATATATGACAATATGACATGAAATATTAGCGAAACCAAAAGCTTATACGATTTTTAGTGATATGCAACCCTGCTCCCAAAATAGGACCTTGTATCTAAAAACAGTTAGACCCAAAAATAGGAAACTATAACCATGTTTATTTTTGTCAGCAACTCTAATTAAGATAAAAATTCTATCCAAAACTCAATGAAAAACATGGGTTTTGGGGTTGTAGATTTCAGATAATAAAGTGTGACAAATACCTAGGGTTGGTAGTCGATTAATGAATCAACCCGGCTAAAACATGAACCATAAATTTTCATCCCAGGAACAAATATAAAAACTCTAGATCTACTTCAAAATGCAAATTTGGTTGTCTTGAAAGGCTCATTCCCAAAGGAATTAGTAAGATTTAGGTGAATTTAAAAACAATTTACAGTTGCAACGAACCCTTTCTCTGACAATGAGCCTTTCAAGACAACCATGGTAGACTGTGAAGTTTACAGAAATAGCCTCATGAATTAAGAGATCAACCTTTGAGTTGATCTTTATATAGACTTGATGCCAAATCTTAACCTATACGCTCAAACTGAGAAGAAAACTAAATGATAACCTTTAAAGTAAGCAAAAGTTGACCAATTTTTTTTAAATTATTGCTTTAAAATACTAAATAAATACGTATGAGTCTAAAATACGTCTTCGGTTACACTTACAATAATTACGCCATCTTAGTATATCCAGATTCGTGGGGCTACAGAAATTGACATTTACGGAATGACAGAGACCGCGATTGGAGTAAATAATAATAATAATATTAATCTGCAACAAGCTTAGCTTGCGGAGTCGTGTAAAACAAATTACAGTCTATGGCAGATATCTTAACTTTGAGAATAAAATGTCAAGTTTATCAAATTTGTTTTTGAATGAATTGATTGTAGTTGTCTCTTTTACATCTTCTGGTATAGAATTCCATTTTTGAATTGTTCTATTTGTGAAGAAAGTTTCTCTGGCTGGACAATGTTTTACTAGTTGACCATGAAGGTTTTTGTTCGATTGTCGAATCGACCCGGCCGGGCCTGGCCTGGCATTTGACTTCCAGGTGTAAATCCTGCTGGTTAGAACCACTTTATTCGATTGTACCCTTTTTCAAGTTTTTACAATTGAATCATGTCTCCTCTCTCTCTTCTCGTTTCAAGCGTTGTCAATCAAAGTTTTTTTAGTAGCTCGCCTTTCTACTTGTTCGATAGCTTTGATATCTTTCTTCTTTGCCGGATTCCAAACTACTGCAGCATACTCTAAAATTGGTCTAACGTGGGCTGCATACAAAAGATGAATTTAAATTTACTTAAAAAATGAGTTTTTTTCACTATTTTGTAGATAACCATGTTGTTTACAGAATCGATTTCGATAATAGAAGATATATTGAAGAAAATGAAGAAAAAGTTGTTTCACCTGAATGGGTTCCAAGTATGAACAGCATAGCCTCAGGAACCGTGTTAAATGTAACCTCTCACAAAAATATTTTTATCAAATAAAAGACAACAAAAATCTATTTTTGTTCAACTAGTTGTTTCCATTCTCGCTTGGTCTTGACAAAAACTTGAGAATTAAATTCATTGGTCACGCTTTTGATGATTTATTTGTTATTAATATACTTGGTAAACCTCTATCACAAGCATTTAAAATAGTACGCCCTCCATTAGATCTTGACTGGGACTCTGTAAGTAAACCCAAACATTTTTTTATTTCAAATCTTTAATTTAAACTTCACTTTAAGATTGTAATAAACAGTAGCTCGCTTATATTCGAATTGGAAAATGTTTGTGACCTAAAAACAGCTGCTAATAAAGATACTAAACTTAAAATAAAAGGACAAATGAAATTAATTAAAGAACTTGATGTCATCGCTTTTTTAGGACACCCTGTGTAAGTTATTAAACAAATTTTAATTTTCAACCTAAATTATTATTTTTAAGTATAAATAATATGGACGAGTTACATGCAGTTGGATTGTATTTAAACGATTTGAATAAATTTGATGGTAGTGCAGAGATGTTGGTAACCGAAATGCAGCACAATGCTCAATTACAAAAGGCTTATAAAATCGTAAACTTTAATTTTCATTTTATTGTTAATGACTTTTTTTGAAATGTTCTTAAAGCAACAATCGTTTACGGCCAATTTGGAAGGCACAAGACTTCAACTGAATCAATGGAAAAAAAAAGGAAGAAAATTATTGTACTCATTGTTACCGGCTCGTATTGCTCAACTAATTGAAAATGGCGTAAGACCAAATTCAATTTGCGAGTCATTTGAACAAGTTACAATAATGTTTGTAAATACAGTCGATTTTGGAAGTATTGTAAAAAGTGCCGAGCCTAATCAAATAATTAAATTTGTAAATTCGACTATTGCTGTTTATGATCGAATTGTTTCCACTTACGATAAAGTTCATAAAGTAATATTTTTAAATGTTTGAATAATGTAAGTTTAAACTAAACGATTCGTAGATTGAAACTAAAGCAGATGGGTCTTATTTGATTGTTACTGGTTTGGACAAGCATGGTCCCAATGATTCAACAAGCATGGGAAAAGAGGTATTTTTTTATAAGTTTTCAAATTTAAGAATAAATTACTGGGACATTTATATATAAAAGTCAATGTTTAGTTTGCGATCGCAAACAGATGAAGAACAGGCTAACAAGCGTCAATTTCCTCATTTTAATCAGTGTGAACTTATGTGTTCATTGGGGCTTGAAATTTTCGAAAATAGTCATGAATTACATAATCCATTTGATAATTCACACGAAGAATTAAAAATTAAAATTGGATTTCATACTGGTAGTATTGTGGCTGGTATTGTTGGTCTTTCGAATATTCAATTTTGTTTGTTTGGTGATACTGTAAATACAGCTTCTAGAATGTGCAGTAATAGCGATGTAAATTTATTCAACTTTTATTTATTTTTTTTTAAATTTCATTCTTGTTTAAATAACTTGTTTAAAGGCTGGAAAAGTTTTATTAAGCGATAGTGCTTATGAACAGCTTAAAGACTCAAAGTATTATCATTGTGAATTTAGAGATACTATTCAAGTCAAGGTAATTTTTTTTATTTCAGCTTTTATTTACTTTTATTTACTAGGCTTGTGAATTTTCGAAATTCGACTTGAAAAAAAATTCCAAGATTGAAAATTTAAAGTTTGAAATTAATTGAAACTCGTACCGTATACCCTTGCAATGAGATGCGTGCCCTTAAACTCAAATACCAGGTTTTAAACCGTGCGCCGACTACCATCTAACCCATGTTATAATGATATTAATAAGAAGACCATGTCTTTAAACCTGGTATTCGGGTTTAAGTGCATCGTTTATGAACAAAAATCAAAAATAGATCAGGGTTTATACACAAAAATCAGATTCAAGAGCTGCCTTAAAAAATAAAGTTTAGGAAAACGCTAAACTTAAGTTTTGGTTTTAAGAGCCGGGGTAAAAATTAAAACAATTTGAAAATAAAATAAATAATTTTAATTATTTTTTTAATTACAAAAATATGAGTTTCGGATTTAGTTTCGGATTGAGTGGGTTTAAGGCCTATGTTAGCCCCAAAGACCCTCATATGGGTATGTAATATTGGTACCAAAATGTAGGAAATTAAATTTAAAAAAAAGTTATCGGAAAAATTTTGATTTTATATGTTTGAATTAGGATATGTTTTAGATTTTTTTTTCATAAATTTTAAAGCATAGCTAAAAAATAACAAAAAAACAAGCTCAAACCAAAAAATTTATTAAAAAAATTCAATTTTTAACAAAAAAATCAGTTTTTAAAAGATTTAGAACCTACTATGAATTTTTCTATGTGGCAATTATTTTTTTTTTGTTACATTTTTTTCAACTGAAGATTTTTGTTAAACGCCTAAATTACAAAAAATTTTGTCAGTTATTAAAAAATTTATTTGGTAGTAAAAATTATTTTGAATTCAATGGTTAAGGCTAAAAGTTGATAATTTTATACTTTGGTCAGTTTTATGGGTTTCTATGTTACCTATGTTTTTTAACAAAAAATTTGAGACCTTTGTTTTGCAATAACTTTTGAAAATTTTTCAAATTAATCCCTAAATTTTACATTGGAATCATCTTGAAAATGGTATCTCTTCCAAAATAATTTAAAAGATACAAAATTTCAAGTCAATTTTTGTTTTGATACAAATTTCACTTCTGGGGATATATTTTTTTTTGTTTAAATCTTTTCCGCTCGAAAATTAAAAGGGATTAAACTTTTAGGAAACTTAAACAGAATAAATCTTTAAATCACAAACAACGAGTTCCAGAAACTTCTTGAAATACAATCAAATTAACGGTATGAACAAAGTTAGGTTTTTTTAAATATCATAAAATGAATAAATCGACCTAAAATCAAAGAATTTCAATAATTGCAAAACAAAGTTCCTTTTTGTTTAGAGAATTTAAAAATTAAATTTGACCATTCCTTAAATGAAAATGGGAAATTTAGACTTCAGAATTTAAAATTACACATCAAATTGTTTAAGTATCTATTATTAGATTTTAAGCAGAAACTTGAGGTTTTTGGCGTCTTACACACAAAAGTAATCGAAAAAAACTCTAAAAGAAAAAAATTTTTGCCATGTCTTTTAATGTCTGTTTTAGCTTTGAAATGTTCTATCATAACTTCTTCGTAAGTGTCACCTTTGTCATAACTTTCTAAAACTCTTTAAAATTTACTAAATATCCTATTATTACTGTCTAAAGTCTTATAATTATCTCTCGATCTGGGTTCGCCCCTGGATCTTATACCAATGCACATCCGGTTTTATTAATCCAATCTGTATTCGCTATGTTTATTCAAATTTCGGTCTTTTCTGCTTTTTCTTTGTCACAATTTAATTTGAGGTTTGAAAAATCAGAGGGTTTAAAGTAAAAAAAAAACTAAATAATTATTTTTTTTATTTAAGGGAAAAGGATCAATGCAAACTTATTGGTTAATTGGACCAAAAAATGAAACAAAAAAATAAATACCACATCTTATTTAAATCCTTTCATTAACATTGCTTTTGGTAAATTTAACTAAACACCATTCAAAAAAAAGCTAGATAAAATTTCCCTTTTTTCCCAATATTCCCCCCTTTCAGTCGACAAATGGACGAATCTTGAGAAAATGTTATTATTTTTTAAAATTTTTATTAAATTTTTTTTTATCTAACCAAAATAAATGAATAAAACAAAACAAATTATTTTTCCTTATTTTTCGTATTTTGAAATAATGTTTCTCTTGAATGTTCCAAGTTCTAACATTGAATACTTGTCTAATTTAATCGATTTCAAGTATGTTTCGATTTCAATATCACTTGATATAACATTTAATTTTTCGTTTATTGTTTTAACTATAATAAAAGCTTCATTAAAGTTAATAGTATCAGATGTTTTAGCTTTAACCATTTCGATTACTTCACCAACAAACGAACTAACATCTTTTTCAGTTTCAGTTCTTAATTTTTTCATGTATTTGTCAATGATTTTTTCAATCAATCTAGATGAAGATCTTGTTTGTGAAAATTCTCCATCGATGTCGATATCTATTAACGATAGAGCTTCCAAATCACCTTCGAGCTCGAATTTTGGTTCTCCTTGTGATTCACTTGCTAAAATTAATCCATCTGGTGGTCGAAGTGATTTCACAAATTCGGGTAAATCTATTTGACTTTGAAATTCTGAACCATATTTTAAAATGTATTCTTCCGGATTCGCTCTAACAACACCTAAATCTTTAAATTTTCGATTAATAACTACACTCGGGGTTTCCCATTGTATGATTACATTTTTAGGCTTTTCAATACTTTGAGTTTCTTCGGGTTTTTTATAAATTACTCTTCTTTTTGGACTTTTGTACGGTAACCATCGTTCAACAACAACTGGCTGAGGTTTATTTGGTAATTGTGGAAGACGTTCGATTATTACTTTTCTCGGTGGTGGTGGTAGTTTCTTACCTGGAATAGTTATAACTTTGCTTTCTAATTTTTGTATCGGCTTAGGCGGGGCTTCACGGATAACCAAAGGCGGTGGAGTCTTAGGCCGTGTAGGTTGTTGTCGAATGACAAGTGGTGGAGCAGGAGGTGGAATAAAGTCTTTTTCGTGTTGAATTATGATATCCCCATGAGGCGGAGGGGTCGGTGGTTGCAAATACCGTATCGTTATTTCTTGATCGTACTCGATTTTTTGTTCAGATTTTTTAACAATTATTTCGGGCGACTCGTCTTCATTAATGGGATACTCTTTGAGAGGAATAGGACCTTTCCAGTTCAAAAAATCTGGTTTATTGGCTATGAGGGATTTTTGACCTTGGTAAAAAAATTCTTCTTTTTCATCTATATCAATTGGTTTAGTTGAATTAAGGACATTTTTGTAGATTTTTTGGGATTTTAAAGATTCTTGAGAATATATCCAATTATGCCGAGAGGGTACAAATGAACCGGTAAAGTTTAATAAGTTCGGAGATGAATTTGAAATTTCGATAAAATTGAGGTCAGCATCAGATGATGATGTAGTTGATGTCTTATAAGTGGATGCATTTGATTGAGACCTTATGAGTCTAGTTTCAGATTGGCTCGATTCGGACCGAGGTGATTCGAGTTGTGTCTTTGGTAAGGTAAAACCAGACAATGGTTTTATGAGAACTGCATCGTACGGTTTTGAATCTTTGCTGAGAAAATCTTTTAAAAGATTTTGATCGGGTTTATGTGATTGATTCCAATCGCTTGCAATTATTAAAGCACCATCAAAAGTAGTGCCAGTCATTTTTGAATAAATTTTTAAAAAAATTTCAAAATGAGATCTTAATTAATTTCACTCGAAAAATTTATTAAATAATTTTTAAAAATTTCATGGCCTATTAAATCATGAAAAATAATTTGTTTCGACGTAATTTGGGTCGAATAAAACTTTTTCGATGTTCCTTTTTTAGGGCTGTTGATCTAAGTGATGAAAGAAAATTTTAATTTTAGAGAATCTGAATAGATGTGTTTGAAAAATTGATTCTTTAAATAGAATTTAAAAATTATTATGCAATTTGAGTAGACCAGGTTAACACTTATTTATCTAAATTTAATATTGACAGATTCAATCGAATCAATTTAATCTTTTCAAGATAATTGAGCGAAAAATTCATTCTTGAAAAAATGGGTTACCAGATTATCGTTTTCATGTTTGGTTTATTCTACGAATTAAACAAGACAAAAACCAAAAATAGTTCAATGGTCGATTCAATTTTAAGATGCATTTACTTTCGAAAGTTGATTAATCACCTATTCATAAACAAAACTTCGATCGACCATTGATATACAGTGTTTCACACTTAACTCGACCTCGTCGGGACTTTGGAAAAAGTCTGAGTTAACCGTCAGTCCGAGTCAACCGTAACAGAGAAAAATTGGGAAAAAAGTCATAGAAAAAATTCTCGGATCCATCTGAATTACAACCGAACAAGATAGTGACTCTCTCTTTACTCTTTTTACCATCAGTACATTTTTCACCTTTGAACGCGAAAGTTTTCGATGGCTGCATTTTGTAAAACAGCCCAGTCTCAGCAGCGTTGAATATGTTGCACGGCTTGTAATCTTGTGTTAATTTCGACAAATTTGATTTCCAATTTTCAACCAGAATCATGTCAACGGACGATTCTTCACCAGTATTCGATTTAGTTGAAATATTATTACGTTCGAGAAATCTAGACAACCATCCAGTATTGGCTGTAAAATTTTTCATTTGAAAATATCCGGCGAACTTGTTAGCTTTTTCCATTATAATTGGAAAAAGTCTGAGTTAGGTGTGAAATTTTCCAAAAGTTTAAAATTTTTAGTACGAGTTAACAGTGAAGTGCAAGTTAAGCGTGTCTGAGTTAACCGTAATTTTTATCATTGTAGGGATAAGCTTTCCAACAAATGATCTAAGAAAGTACGAGTTAAACGTAAATTCCGAGTTAACCGAGTACGAGTTAAGTGTGAAACACTGTACAGTCGAGTCGCTTTAATCCGAACCAGGTTAATCCGAATTTTTAAGAATTTCGGTTAAAATTTGTCTCCCATTCAGGCCTCGATGCATGTAAATTAAGGCGTTTAATCCGAACAATTTTATCCGAACTCAATTTTTACAGTCCCAAGAAGTTCGGATTAACGCGACTGCACTGTATGCATGGCAATTTGAAGTTCAGTATTTTCGTACAATCGTACTTTTTATGAAGGAAAAAAGATAGAGTCCCAAGATTTTTTTCGTGGGTGTACTTTTTCAAAAGCTATTGAGATATGCTTGTTTCTTACGATTAAACTTGACTGGACCCTTACACATTACGATACAATCAAAAAGCACTAATCAAGGAATTTTTTAGGTTTTTCAAGGAAAATTCACAGTACTATAATAGCTTTTTATTTTCCTCCCATTTGTACATTTGTACAGCATATTTTTTCTTTTTTTATAAAACCTAAAGGATTTTACCCGGAACAATTCCTACTACTGTATACAAAATAGTACTATTTTTCAAAAAAATTTTTAGGAATTTATTTTCTGATTCTGAAATTGCCCTGTACATTTCTGATAAGAATCAGTACAATATATTAATCTATTTAAATGTTTAAAATTTTTAATTTAAATAGAATAGTACGAAAATAGTACGGTACGAAAATACTGAACTTCAAATTGCCTGTATGCATTTAGATGCATATACTTGTCTGACCATTTTTTATACATTTTCATGATTGGTTCGGATTTGTGTGGCAGACGTATGTGCGCTTTGATGCCTAAGTAAGGGAGTTGTTATTACAGCTTTTAAATTGGGGATAGTATCGGTTTGTCTCGGTGTTGCTTGCGGTATTTGATTCCCTGGATTAAAATGCTTCATTTCGGGTCCTAATGTATTTCTGGAAAAAACTGTTCTCGTAAACTTTTGCCCTTATTTTTGTGCTGTTAATGCGACAGATGGCTTTGTTTTTGTGGCTTTGGCCTTGCTTAGGTTTGAAACAGTATGGAAATTATTGATAAAAAAATATGAAAAACAAACTTCAGTCATATTTGTCACGTCAACGCTATCTTAATTTGTCATTGTCGACATAAATACTGATATCAAAAACACCGCATTTTTCTCCCTGTAATCCGAATTTTTGATAATCCGAATGAAATTTTTCTAAAATTTAACTGTTCGGATTAACGAGGGTCGACTGTAATATGAAGCTGATCCATTTTTATGAAAAAACTATAAAAAAAATTTTTTTGTACGGAAATATCGATTTTTTTTTAAAAATTTTGGAAATTTTGTGTTTTACCAAATTTTACCAAAAATAACGTTAATTTTCAATATTTTTCGTTAAATGATGTTTTCTAGAATCAGTCATTTCACGTAATCTATCGTCAAATTCGTAGAATTAACGTAATTTTACGTAAAATATGGTGAATTCATGGTAGTAGTAGTAGTAGTAAAATAAACTGCAACTTGAACTATGTTCAAGTGAACTCATAAAGCTATAGCAGTCGAAACATTTTTCTTTGCCAACCAGTTGTCAAGCATAAAACTTAAAACTATTCAGGCTTCTTGCTTCTATCATCTCTTCCGGTAACTTGTTCCAATCATTCACTATTCTGTTCACAAAAAAGTTGTATCTTGGAAGACAGTTTTTGACATTTTCCTAGTGAATTGTTTTGTTATGCCTTATTAAGTTGTAAGTGCAACTTGAACCAGCACCAAATCTAAAATTAGGGTCATTTACAAAATTTACTTTCTCCATTTCATTTACCAACTTAAACATTTGGATCAGGTCACCTTTCAATCTTCTAGACTCCAGGTCACACAGACCTAACTTAATAAGACGTTGTGGGTATTCAAGATTCCTGAGCTTGGGGATAAGCTTGGTGGCTCTTTTCTGTAGTTTTTCCAGTTCCGCAATGTCTTTTTCAAGTAAGGGGCACCACGAACTTTCAAGGTTCAAGGTTAATCAACAGGCTAGTGCCCTTGCCTAATTAAAGACTGATTAACTCTCCATTTATTCATTAAAAATAAAAATTATAAATTGAATATAAAAATTATGTTTTCAAAAATAAAAAATTTTAAATTGTGTTGAAACGCAAAAAGACCATACTTTTCCAATGAGTTATTCAAATCATTGAAGTCACACGACTCTATTCTTAGTTTTAGTAGTTTAAAAATACATAGATAGAAACAATTTGCCAGCCTTTGAATGGCTTCTTTCGAAAAATAACAAATTAATGTGAACACATAATCAAAATAGGGTAAAATAAAGGTTTTAAAAAATTGAATTTTTACAGAAGTACACAGGTAGAAAAGTCTCTTGATCGAATAGAGTTTACGATTTACAGCTAGACATGTTTCTGAAACCAGTTTCATAAAATTTAATTTTGAATCTATGGTAAAACCTAATAATTTAAATTCTTTAACAACACTAATTTTTAGACCTCTGATTACAAAAAAATCAGGAATTTCAATCTTTTTTTTGGTAAAAAGCATGAAAAAAGTCTTACTCCAGTTTATATCTACTTTGTTGAAGTTTCACCATAAAGTCAATTCATCAATAACGCACTCAAATTCTTTGAGAACTTCATCAAGTCTTTCTCCAGTTCTAGTGAGAGTTGTGTCATCAGCAAAAAGCTCGATAAAGGCTTTGAGGATACAAAAAGGAAGATCATTGATAAATATTAGAAATAGGAGTGGACCAAGAACTGAGCCTTGAGGAACTCCCAGCTTTAGTTTCGCTAAAATAGAGGAAGAATTTTTCATTTTGACCAATTGAGACCTGTCATCAAAAAAGTTAGTTATAAGACCCAATGAATTATTGTCAAAACCATAGTGAAAAAGCTTTAATAAAAGAAGTAAGGGGTCGATTAGATCAAACGCTTTCCTAAAATCAATAAACAGAGATAGGGAAATAAGCTTTAGATCTATAGCTTTATTTAAGAATGATATAAACTCATGAAGAGCTGTTTGACATGAGTAACCATGCCTGAAACCGTGCTGACCTCTAAAGAAAATATTGTTATTCTCAAAATAAAAACTTATTTGCTTTGCTAAAAGTTTTTCGAACATTTTAGCAATAGGAGAAAGAACAGATATTGCCCGGTAGTTATTCATATCTGTCTTATCACCTTTGTTTTTATAAAGTGGGGTCACAACGGCTATTTTCCAATCTTCTGGAATTTTTCTTAATTCCAAACAACAGTTGAACAGCTGTAGAAGAATTGGGCAAAAAATTTCGGGCATAGCCTTGAGTACCTTTGTGTGAATCCCCACGTGTCCAGGCGAGCTAGAACTTGACAGTTCATTCAACGTCTCTTCAATATCACGAATATTGAATGTGCTGAACGAAAAGCCAGGAGTTTTAAATGTATTCGATTTTTTAAGTTCTTTGAACTTTTCGAATATAAACTTTGCTGACTCGTTTTCAGTAGAAAACGAAGATGATTCAATGTTTGTAAAGAAGTTATTGAACATCTCAGCTTGATCAGCAGTATTAGAAGCCTGAACGTCACCATTCTGAATTATCTCAGGGTAATCGTCAGATTTATCGCTTCTAAGTTTCACAGACGACTTATAGAATTGCCAGAATTTTTTAGAATTCTTGAAATCTTTAGTCGTCTGTGTCTGAAAATATTCTTTAATTTTCAGCTTATTTAAAGTTTTAAACTCCTTTCTAGCTTCCTTGTACTCCAAGTGATCTTGAACACTCTTACTATCAGAGTAGAGGCTATGACAATAATCTCTATAGTTCTTAGAGATTCTCAGTTCCTCATCAAACCATGGACATTGGTTTTGAGACTTGTTTTTAAAAGTCTTTAGAGGACAGAATAGATCAATGGCCTCATGAACCTTATCTTTTACGAATCCCCATTTGTCATCAATATTAGGAAAGCGTTCTATCATTGAAAAATCGACTCTTGATAGAAAATTTTTTACTTTTACAAGATTTTTTTCAGAATAGCTTCTACTATATGCTACTTCATCAGCTTTACGATCTATGTGCAGATCGAAAGAAGCTACTAAAAACTTATGGTCACTAAATGGACAGCCTATTACTTCGGATTTTGGACTTTGGTCATCTTGGTGGATTATGTGGTCAATTTGACTTAGCTTTACAGCAGTCTCCCCAGACTTGGTTAGTTTTACACCTATCCGAGTGGGTTCCTTAGTAACAGTTCGAAGGTTGAAATTTTCCATAAAAGAGGTAAAACGCGGATCACCTATAACAGGATCCATATTGAGGTCACCAATAATTAAATACCTGTCGTTTGTATTTACTGAGAGAACAAAATTTTCAAGGAAATCTAGAAAATTTTTGTTGTTTAAAGAGGGTGGTTTGTAAGTGAAAAGTATGTTGACTAACTCCCCTTTAGCGCAAATTTGAATTGAAATTCCCTCAAAATCTTTAGAAACCTGAGTCCTCAATACTTTTAAATTCTTTTTGACAAAGACCATGACACCTCCTCCATCCCTCAATCTATCTCTACGTATTACCGAGTAGTTGGTAGAAGAGATAAATGAATCAGGGATTGACTCATCTAATTTTGTCTCATTTAAGGAAATCAGGTCATACACGCCCAGACAAAGAATCTCAAGAATCTCATTTTTCTTTAAAAATAATGAGTTTACATTAAGATGAAGAATTCGTAAACTCCCCTCATTACTCTCCCCAAAGCTTTTAAGCTTGTCAATATAATTAAGAAAAGTGGGGACATATGTTCTCTTATTAAAGAAGTCGTCATCGAAGGAAAATACTTGAGGAAGAAGATCAGCTGTGTAAGGTGTAGGAGTTATACTCTTTAGGTTTTTTTTTTCCAACAAAAGCCCCTTCTTACTCTTTGGCTTTTTAAGACCAAGACCCTCACACTGAGTGATGTGCTTTTGATGCCAAAACTCTGAAACATATGTCTTTGGGCATTTGGGGCAGATAAGAATTGTCTTAGATGACTTAACCATTTACAAAAGTAATAACGTCGTTTGGGGTATATTCGTTAGTTCTTTACTTTGGGGCAGTCTGGGAAACGATACAGAAGAGATTGAGGTTTAAAATTTTAAGGACAAATAAAATTAAGCGTTCTGTATTTATTAAAAAAAAAATTATCTAAAAAGCTGAAATAGTTTAAAAGTTATCGAATAACAAACACAAATAGGTTTATTAACGTTTCAACCCCAAACATAAGGGTAGAAGCGTTATTAAAAAAAAAAAAAGTAAGAAAAAACTACAAAGTTCTATTTACATTTTTTGGAACAAAAAAATTCTAGAGAAGGATTAAATTTTTTTGGTAGGCAACTTGGACACGACCAGTTTGAGCATTTCTCACATGGGATCCATTTAGATTGGTTTGATTTATCTGAGCCGAATTTTCGCTTGCATTTGAAACAGAGCTTTTTGTTGTTCAATGATTTGTCATTATCATTCGATTCAGCTGATATCTCTACTTCTTCCTGGTTAGCTGGATCGTTAAACACTTTTTTCGCACGCTTTTTTTGTTTTTTCTGATCTTTTTCTAATTCTTCAGCTTCTAGTTGTTTGTAAACATCTGGTTCTGTTAGAACCTCGCCGAACGGTCTTTTTATTCTCTTTTTGATATTTTTCTCGTTTTTTTTGTTTGAGGCTTGTAAATGTTCAAGGATTGATTGTTTTAACGATTCTTTAGCGGTTTCTATTAAAAGAGATTCTTGAGATTTTTTGTTTGTTTGATGTCGCGTTGATTGAATGCCAGTCCCTTGTCTCGATTCTTTTAGTCCAAAACTTGTTCTATTTTCGTATGGCTCACTAACTGCTAATTTGTTTTTGATGTTGCTTTTATTCGTTGGGAATAAGCCAGTGTGTTTGAATCCAATTTTGGCGTCTTCGTCTTTGAATGCTCCGTCAAAAAGTTTTTTTAACAATTTCGGGAATAAAGCCTTATCAACATTCTGTTGTTTTGTTTCAAAGTAATGCTTTTGCAAAATTTTTTTCCATTGATTTTTAGCATTAGCAAAGACTCCAACATCAAGCGGTTGCAAAATATGCGAAGAGTGAGGTGGGAGACAAATTATTTTTACGTTGTTCTCCATTGCAAGCTTGATTAACTCGACTGAAATATGTGAAAAATGACCATCTAAAAAGAGTGCTTTTTCTCCCGAACTTTTTGACACCCTTGGAAGAAACAGACTTTTGAACCACTGAACAAACTGCCTGGTTTCCATCCAACCAGATGGTGAAGTTGTATAAACCGCGCCTTGTGGACCACCAGTACACCATTTATCATACAAATGCGTAGCTTTATAAACTACGAAAGGAGGCAAGAATTCACCAGCTGCGTTAGCACAACATGCTGTTGTATACATCATTTTTTCATTATTTCCGGTGACTTGGACAGCATTTTTCAATTTTTTTGAACATATAATTTGTTTTCGGCCCGGATCACACGAAAAACCGCTCTCATCTACGTTCCATATGTTTTCTGGGTCAATTTTGTCAATATTGTTTTCTTGTAAAATCGTGAAAAAGTTATCGATTATTTCGGTCGTGCAGGAACTTGCTCTTAGAGAAGGAAGGTTTTTAGCGTAACGAGTACCAATTTTGTCCTTCCATCGATTCAAAAAATGATAAAACCAATCTCGACCAGGACAATTATCTTTAAAACGATTTGGGATTTTGTTGTTCGTCAGATAGTTTTTGACTATGTCTCTTATAAATTGATAATTTATTCCATGGCCCCATTCGGCAAGTTTGGTGGCGACTTCAACTAATAATATTTCGAACTGTTTGGGCAACCATGGAGTCGAACCCTTTCCACGTCCTGGCTCCTTGTAGACATTGTTTACTCGATCACATAAAGTTGAGTATGGTACCCCGTATCGGTCAGATGCTTTAAACTTGTTAAGTGTTTGGTTTTGCACTTCATCAATGGCCCTCTGAAGGCTTTCTTCAGAATAGGGCTTGTAAATTTTTTCTTTAGTATTTAGATTTTTTCTAGGCATTTTTTATTTAAATTCAAAGATAAAATTTTGTTTTTCAAGGCATTATTTATATCAAACTACTGAAAGTTGAGATTAACGGTATAATCCCAATCAAAAAAAAAGTCATTAAATTATAAAAAAATGGGATAATCGAAAATCGGTTAAGTATTTTGAAATTCTGATTTCAGATTCGAACTCTACATCAAAAATGCGTTTAGGAAAGTTCAGTTTCTAATAAAAAAAATTCTCATGCATAGAGTTTTTTTTTTGAAGCGGTAGCTTTTTATCTTGTTCTCTAATATTTTTGAATATTGTCAAAAAATAAAAAGTTATTAGAAAAAGTAAGATCATAATTAATTTAAACAATAATCTCTTTTATTTGATTTTTTTTATTTCGAAGAAAAATATTAAGGGGTTCATCAGTAAATTTAGTTTAAAAAAGGCATAACGGTTTTACCCCGTATACGGTTCAAGCCGTATTGACGGTACAAAAAAAACGGAATTTACAAATAAAAGATTTATGAAAGAAATGAAAGAAAGATTTGAAATTAACAAAATTTAAATTTAAAAAAAGAAAGAAAAAAAAAAGACAATAAATTAAACAATATTTACAATTCAATTTTTAATAAAATAAAAAAAAGCGAACGAAACGAATTGAAATTTTGAATATTGGACGACCGAAAACGTTTGAGTACCGGTTTGTTTCAGATAAAATTGGAATCGTTTGATAGGTAATCTCACACACTTTAGCACTGTAAATTTTCAGTACTAAAGCTTTTGTGTGAACGACGAAAATTACCTTTAAAAAATGATACTTTGAAATCTCAAAAATTTGAAATTGTTTTTTGTTTTTTTAACGAAAATTAAAATTATAGCAGATGCGTGTAAAGGAGTCGCGTTTTGTCTTGATTACGAAATCTAAAAGCTTTATTAATCATCCCCAACACTCTGTTTTCCTTTGATTACAATTTTTAATTTGAACATCCCATTTAAGATCGCTGTTGATGTAAATACCAAGGTCTTTTTCAAAAGTTGACATAAACTCTCTGATTGAATATCGTAATCAAACTTTGTATTAGAATAACCAAAATGAACCACTTTACATTTTTCAGCATTGAGTTGAGTAGACCAGTCTGATGACCATTTGGACACCTTATCTAAATCGTCTTGAAGTTTCATAATTGACTCAAAATTTTTTATGACTGACATTATCTTAGTATCATCAGCGTAAGCTTCACAACCGGACAGAATCATTTAAAGCATGTCATTAATAAAGATGATAAAGAGAATGGTCCTAAAACTGATCCTTGAGGTACACCACTTGTAACATCATGGTATCATAGAAGCACTGTATTATTCGATTATTAAGTTGATTCAATTAAGTATTTTTAATTTGAAAAATGTATTTCTACATCATGATGTAGACTATTGACCATTAAATCAATTAAACTAAAACCTAAACCGTATAATATCAGATATTCAAATTTAATATCAAATTTTAATTTAAACGTTCGGATAATATGTTTTATTAGTTTTGATGTTCTTTAATTTTGAGTTTTCATCAAAAAATATTATATTGGTTGTTTATTGTGATAGGCACTTTTAACTTGTAAGGATCAACATACGGTCTTTTATTAAACCTTTAAAGTATTCTTTAAGATTCAAGAGGAGTCAAAGTAAAGAGACATAAAATTACTCTTCAAAATTCTTTATTTTTTGAAAAAAAAAAATTTATAATTTTAAATTCTTTTTTAAACTTTCTTCCATGGAGGATGATCCATTTTGTTTATTAACTTTTGACTCTTTTTCAACATATTTATTTGCCATTTCTTTTACTTGCTCAACTTGATCTTCACTTCCATGTTGTCTTTCAAACTCAAGATATTTTTTGAACACAAATTTCATTCTTTTTACAGTCAAACCTAATTGAATAATACGATTGAAGATGTTTCTAATCAAGAAAAAAATTAAAATTTCAACTTTTGACCCACATAGATTGTTAATATTTACCTTGCATCATCTAACTTTTGATGTTTGACCAACAAATCAATGTAAACAGACCAAATATCAGTTCTATTCGGATATGTAAATAGTAAACTATCGTACATTGTTTTAGCTCTTTCTAAATCTCCGTATTTAAATTCCAATTGGGCAAATTTATTGACCATATCAATATCTAAAAACAAAGCATTTAATCTACGCAGTTCTTTTTTAAAGAGGCTTTCAACTTACGATCTTTTTTGTCCAAACTATTAAAACTTTTGATCAACAATTTTCTTGCTAATTCGCAATTTGAATTTTTATAATGGAAAATTCCATATTTAATCCAAGCGTCTGGCGATTGACTAAACTTTCTTGTCATTTTCATAAAAATAGCTTCGGCTTCTTGTAATTTAGACGATCTTGCCAAAATCTCAGCCATATGACAATGAGTTTTATACGAATCACAACTTTGACACGCTTGATTGAATGCTTGTTCTAAACTTGTTTGTGTACCGTACATATTTTCTAAATTGAGTAGAGCAACCCAAACATTAAGTCTTTGTTGATCTTCACTATACAATATTGTTTTAAGTGCTTGTTTAGCAACACCACGTGCTTTATCAATCTCGGCCATTTGTAAATAAAAAACCATGTATTTTATCCAAACAAATGAATTGTTTGGTTTGGATGCAATAAGTCTTTCAAAATCATCAGCATTGTCTGGTTCACGATTTGGATCAAAAACAGCTTCTTCTTGCTCGTAAATGGTACGATCATCAACTACTTGTTTTTTATCTTTACCAGTTCTTTCTTTTTTTTTCGACTCGGATTTTTTCTCATCCGAGACTTTACTTATTATTTCATTGAATTGATCAAAATCTGTGACTTCCCAAGGAAATTGTAACAAATCGTTATTCTCTTCTTGGGGCTCTGGTTTGGACTTTTTGACATTTGCAACGACTTCAATGTGGTCTTTTTCATCGTCTGAATCATCCATTTCTTTTTTTATCTTCTTGTCTAAAATCAATTTTTTTTTAACAATGACTGGTTCATCGTCAGATTTACGCTTTACAGCACGTTCAGCTTCGACGTGTTGTTCATTCAAAACAGCCAAATCTCTCAATATTTTTTTCTTATTACGCTTAATGCCTTCGACATCATGAACTACGATTAAATAATCTAAATTTTCAGAGTTTTCATACTTGACCACACATTTGATAATTTCACCCGTATGAAAGTACGTAAATCGTGAATCTTTAGATTTTTTACCAACTCCATTTTCACTAGTCGCAGCTATCAAAGCAGCACCCGAAACATTTTGAACTTGTTTTAACCGAATTTTTTTATCAATCGAATCAAATTTGTTTTCAATTTGTTTTGGGTCACTTGAAGCACGAGCAGTATTCAATTGGGTAAAATTGTTCTTAAACAACGGCATAAATGCCAATCTACCTACAGCATGAGCTTTGAGACCAACAATACAAAACCAATTTGACACAAAAAGTACTTCGGCTTTCACACTTTGATCTTGTTTACACAAAACTTGAGAGCGAAATTTTTGATCAAAATTTTTAGCGTAAGTTTTAATCGATTTTTTGTTAATAGTCAAACAAAAAGTTCTTGATAGCGGATCGAACCCAAGGACTAGAGCTTCTAATTTTTGACCCTCTGAATACTGATCCTCGTCTTCTTCAGCAAATGCGTAACCAATTAGTTGAGAATTTTGATTAAAATCGCTCGCTTCTAAATCGTGTAAAAACAAACATTCGATTTGACCGGATGATTTGTTAAAGGTTTTCACCGCCACTTGGACAACAGAGCCTATTTTAACAACTTGTGACAATTTTTCCCAAAATGACTTGTTCGATTGAACAAGCTCAGTTTTACTTGCGTCTGACTTTTGACTTGAGAATAACTCAAATATTTTCTTGGAATTTTCTAAATAAGATCGAAAGTATTCGATCATAAATCTAACATCACTCGAACCCTTAATGGCTAGATCAAATCGAGTTTTAATCAACGTTGTAAATCGTTTTTTATCTTCGAACAGCTTGTTAATCTTGACCAACACTGATAGACCTATCTTCAAGCCATTTAGGTTACTCGACTTCATCTCTTGAAGATAATTGACAGAGTCATTCGATGAGAACCCATCCAAACCGTACGGTAATTCAACCAAAATACCACTGTCTAAAATTTTCTTTATCCACCCATGATGATAAGTATTTACCTTGAGATCATCAAAACTTTTTGGTATTTCATTTTTAGACTTGGTATAAAAATCTATCAAAGTTGTCTTGAGTGTCAAATAATGACAAGCCATTGATTTATTGTCATCCAATTTTTTAAACTTGGACACATCAGCGTGTTGAACAATCATAAAATTTTTAATTTTCATCTCAATTTTGTAATATTCGAACAAAATTTCGTTCAAACAATCCAAATCGGATAAATGATCTTTGTAAATAATACCATTTTTTTTACCTTCGGGTAATTTAACTCTGAAATAATTGTTGTCTTTGCCAACTTGAATTATCATACCGGACTCAATTAAGTCTCCTATTTCGTACTCGACTTCAAATTCAGGTTCTTTAACAGGAGCTTTATTCTCTTTTGTATCATCAATTAACAAACTTAGCTTAATTTGGTGTTTTTCTTTGTTAAAATCGAGGACTTTACACTTCAATAATTGACCAACGTAGTACAAATTTTTCAAGTCCTCGTCCGGTTTAAGGGTCGTACTGATCTCTTGACGTGGTAACAAACCTTTTATATCATTCAAAAATTGAAGAATCAAACCATATTTTTGTATTGAAACAACAATGCCATAAGTCTCTAGACCAAGTCTTAATTTATCGTACGAATCAATTAAAGGATACTTTGATTTTATTAAACTCTTTTTGGCGGTGAGTACACATCGTTTCTCTTCAGGATTGAGTTGTACTATTTTACATTTTATTTCTGAGCCCACTTTCATTTTTTTTGAGAGCAATGCCTCACTTAATGGGATATCACCAGTGTGAATTTTTGGTATAAATCCATTTACGAACTCGCTTAATTTGACACTCACACCACCGTTTTTCGTATTAATATTTTTGACTTTAACGGTCACTACTTGGCCTATACTAAGCTCTTCATAGGTCAAAAATTCCGATTCAATAACACTTTTACGACACGATAATAAAATGATATCCTCGATTAAACTGTAATCAAAAATCCGGGCTTTGACAACCGAATTCAATGGAAAATGTTGTTCGAGTTCTTCTTTTGAAAGATTTTTAGCGTCTTTTTTAACTGATTTTAATTTATCATCAGTAGCGTCTTCGTCATCATCAACTTGTTCATCGTCTTTACCGATTAGATCATCTTTTTCGAATAATTGTTTCTTAGGTACAAAACCGACAATTTGTTTTGAATCAGGACCTTTAAATTTTAAGTATATACCCTTGTGTGTGTGAGACGCAACCACTGCGTCTTCGACAACATGACCAAGTTTAAACCCATTTTTGTTCAAGAATAAACGTGATATTTTTGACTCTTTAGTCGAGTCGTTCAAATGAGGCAAAAGAGACATGTAAATTATTTTTGAGTACGGATTAACAAATATTATAGTACCGGTTATTTTTTCACCATTCGAATAACCTGATTTATTTTTAATTTCGGTTAATTCTTGTTTCTTACCCAAACTAGCTCGTTTTGATTCAGGTACATGGTTAATGTGAACATACCCGTACAAATCGTTTGAAATGTTCAATTGAAGACCGTTTTTACTTATCTTTTCGATTGTACAGTTATCCAATTGACCGCCTGGAAGATAACTATCGAATTTATACTTTGATTTTAAACTAAAAAATGAAGATTCACTTGAGCCGCATAGTTTAACATTAATCGCTCGTTTAGATGATTTTGAAGTTATTTTGAATAAATTAACCTGACCAATGGGTAAATTAAGATTTTTAACTTTAAAAAATCCAGTTAACTCATCGATACCTAAATCGATTGTGTAACCATGATCTTCTTTTGTTTTAACAGTACCGGTTATAATCATCCCATCCTCTAGAGTTGTAAATGTTAAATTACTATTCACTTGATCGGGTTCAAGAGTTAGTAACAATTTATTATTATTGAATGATAATACTTTACAACGTACCAAGTCTCCTTTGTGAAACATGTCGAGTAGAGTAGGAACTTGAGATTTTTTATCATTCTCAGAATTTTTTATCATATTCGAATAAATTTTTGAAATGTTGTTTATTTTAACATGGCCAAAGTTTCCTAGACCGGGTAGAGACACGATTAATTCACTTGATAGAATATCGTGAACACATCCCAACACCAAACAACCATCAACAAAACTCTACAAAAAAAAGTAAATAATTGAAACACGGATTTTAATGAATAGAGAGTTTATTCTACCTTGCAAATGAGGTCTGGAACAGTGGATTTTTTAGATGTTACAGATTTACCATTTTGTTCTGGTTTAGTGGTTTTTTTGTTATTCGATGATTTTTTATCAAATTTTTTAGTTTTAAACATTTTTTTTTAGATTTTAAAAATTCAAGAATGAATTTATTTTTTTTCTTGTCTTGAATTTTTTTGAATTTAAAATGTTAAACGAGTTAAACATGTGCTCGAGTTTGCTAAAAAAATTTTTTTTTTTTTTGCAATCACTTTTTTGTTGTTCTTCGCGTTGCAATTTCAGAGTAATATTTTTTTAAGACAAAATTTTGGTTCAAAAACATTTTGTAAAGTTAAGAATGCGACGGATGATAAGAACGGTTGTCATGGGGAGACCTTAATTTTTTCCCGTTTTTGAAAAATTTCAATATTTTTTTTCAGTTCAAAATTTAATAAAAAAATGTCAAAAGACACGAATATTCATGAAGTTTTGCCCAAAATTGGATTCTTGTTTGAAGAAGATGCACCATCAACTATTGTTTGCAAGCCCAAATTGATGCCACTCAAGACTGTTACTTTAGAAAAGGTAATTTTCGTTTTTTTTAATAAACTCAACCAGTAGCTACACATTCGAAAACCGATGAAGGTCAATTTTGAGTTTTAAAATATCGTTATCTAATTAAATAATGTTAGCACAGTTAGTGGTACTTACATAGTATTGCGCCTATGAATCGGATTATTTAAGAGCTTCGGCGTTTTAAACCAATAGCATTTGGAAGTTTTCCAACATCATCGTTTTTTTCACCATCTTCACTACATTCATATACTTCCAAATATTTGACTTAAGATCGCTACCAGACTCAACTTTGTGTAAATCGTTTTGCTCATATTTTGTACTTAACTTTGCTTCAAAATCACTTACCTGTGTTCCAGGCTTATAAAAAGTACTTTTTTCGTTTAGAATCAGATTATACGCTTTTTTTCGATCTTCTGTGAGTTTATTATTGAACGTTTACCTCAATTGTGATTCAATTCTATTCGTACAAGCTCATTTAAAAGAATATAATACATAGTTGATAGTTAATATGAGTAAAGTAATGTTATGCATACCTGAGTCCGGATCTATGAAGTTGAGACTGTCCGGTGTTGGAAATTCTTAAAACTTTTAGATTTTATTATAAGAAGTCCAACAATCAGAGTAAATTGTAGTCCCATCAATACAGAAGTTGTAAATAATGTCAAATAATGTCTACGCCGCACAATTATCAACAATCTCCATTTAACATTGGCTGTCGTCTTCATTATCATCTGATTGTTTGAATATCCATCCCGAAAATCCATAGCCGTTCTCGTACCAAATCCTTCGAAGGTACGAAAAAGTAATACGTTGGATCGGGATCCCGATACTCTCGTCTATCTCAACAATGCGACCAACTCCATCCAATTTCAAATTCTCTTTATCTAAACCCAAGCTACAGTCGACTCGCTTTTAATCGGAACGCTTTTATCCGTAAAATTCGGGATCCGTACATTTTTCCCCGGTCCCTACCCCTTCTCTAATACTTTCAATGCAAATTTTGTTGTCTTAATCCGTAATTAAGTTCGGATTATTGTTCTATTCGGAACAGAAAAAAATGATCTCTATTAATATACATGCATGTTAAAGTCAATTATTGTGATGATCAAACCCTCTTATTTTTTACATTCTTAAGACTTTGAAGTTAACAAGAGCAGTCAATATCTTTTTTTAGTTAATTATGATGGGAAATTTTATGATTTCTAGCAATTAAACTTATAGAACAGATAAAAAATTTCTTTAAATCGGAAGGTTTCAAAAAATTTTCCTTTTCCGGTTTAAATTTTATCCGTATAATTTAATCCGGAATGGGTTTTTCCCGGTCCCGAATGTTACGGATTAAAGCGAGTCTGTATACATTTGCCTAAGTTTATAAAAAAATAAACATTACACAGTCTTCACTAAAGTTTAAGGCGATCAAACTAATTTTTTTTGCTACAGTTAATTGCGCTGCCAAACATTTCCTGAATAAACTGAAAAACGATCTTCAAAGACTGTCTTTAACCTCTTACATGATGTACATCTACAATATAATATGTTTTAGGGACAGTCTATTAGATTTTTTTTTCTAAACAGCGATGGAAAACTTTGTGAACCAATCGCTTCTTTAATGCTTCTGCGATTCTTTTTTCTGGACGAAAAATATTTCGTCATTGCGTTAGACATCAAACCAAATAAATTTTCAGTTAAGTTGGAATTAATCCATTGACTTAGCGCTACATTGTGGAAAGGAATCCTAAAATTATGCTTCCTTAACTCTTGTACGAACAGGATTCAATAATTTTCATAAAAGATCAGGGTGGATCAAAATTGACCCAGGTATTGACTGTAGACTACATTTCCTGAATCTCAAATTACTGAATTATATATTTGAACGAGTGCGAGTCTTAATACAATAATTTATTTTTTTTTAAGCTTGAGAAAATTCAATTGGAAGCTGAAAAAAAACTACGTGAACAAAATCAATTAGAACAAAGTCATTCATGATTTATTTAAAAAAACTTTTAATTTGTTGTAAATTTAAAATGTTTAAATAAAAAAAATCATTTCAAAACATAAAAATAGTGTAAAATTCTAAGCTCTTCATTATGGATCTTTTGAAGACATTCAAATCCATAGTCGCTATTTCTCTATTTAGACGAATACTCTCCAAAAATCTCTCAGCTCTTGAATCATCATAAGATTTGTTTAATTTTTGATTCAATAATTTTATAAACTCTTTTGCTTCATAGAAATTAATTGAGCCTGAATTTTTCAATACCAATGAATTCAAAACCTCATCAACTAATGAGCTTAAATAAGCATGTGAACCCATGAGTACTTGCGATGGAGCTGTTACAAAAGGTGTTGGACTTTTTCGTTTGGTTGCTACACTCTCGAAACTTGGCTTATCTTTTTGAAATTTTTCAGGAGCAACAAAACTCTCAACTGGAATATTTTTAGATTCTCTTGAGAGTGTGTAAATAGGAACAGAAGTTGATATCGAATAGGTTTGCGAAGGAGCCATATATGACTCTTTTGGCAAGGATTGAGTTACAGTTTGATACATTGGAGCTGTGTATGTTTGTGATGGAATTACATATGTTTCTATTGGAGTTGAATGCGTTTCAGCTTGTGTTACTGGTATAGTGTATATTTGAGATTGTGGAGAAGTGTAAGTTTCCTTAGTTGAATAAGATTCAGCTTGGGTTACTGGTACCGTGTATGTTTGAGATGGAATGTTAGTTTCTGTCAAACGTTCAGAAGACATTTGCGAAGATTGCTTTGGAACCAAATTTTTTAACTCACTTAAACCCACTTGATCCAAGTCAACTAGAGACAACGCTTCAAAGTCTCCTTCCAAAAGTATTTTTGGAGCTTCTTTTACGTCTGAGGCTAGAACAACACCTTCTGGTGGAGGAATAGATCTTACAAAATCTGGTAATTCCTCTGGTCTTTTGACTTGAGATCCAAATTTTGACATGTATTCTTCAGGATTTGCTTGAACAATTCCTAAATTACGGTATTCACGATTAACAACAACATTTGGAGGCTCCCATTGAATGATTACGTTTTTTTGCTTTTCGTAATATTTTTCTGGTTCGGTAGGTCTTTTATGAATTACTCGTCTTCTAGCGTGTTTAAATGGAAGCCATCTTTCAACTATAATCTGAGGAGGCTTGCTTGGCAATTGAGGTAAACGTTCAACAATTACTTTTCTTGGAGGTGGAGGTATTCTTTTACCAGGAACTGAGATTACTTTTGTTTCTAATCTAGGAAGAGGTTTTGGAGGAGCTTCTCGAAAAACAAGTGGAGGTGGAGTCTCTGGTCTTGGAGGCTGTTGACGAATTACAATTGGTGGCGCCGGTGGTGGTACAATATTTTTTTCGTGTTGGACAATGATATCACCATGAGGAAGAGGTGATGGAGGTTTTAAGTATCGAACTGAGATTTCTTGGGTAAACTCGATAGTTTGTTCTGATTTTTTGGTAACCATTTCAGGGCTTTCATCTTGATTAACAGGATATTCATTCAAAGGAATCGGGCCACTCCAACTAGTTATTTCAGCTCGCTGGCCTCCTGGCTGTCTTGCGTAAACTGGTAATGATTCACTCTCGCTAACATATTCGAACGGCTGAGATGTTTCGTATTCAGTTGCTGCCCATCGACTTGAGGCAGATGTTGATGCTAATTTTTCTTTTCGTGATTTTTTTTTCAATTTTGTCTCGGGTAATGATTCACCAATAAGTGGCACTGGCATTGTTGAAACCGGTTCTGGGGCTGTTGGAACTGATACTGGATATGTTGGAACTGGTACTGGAAATGTTGGTACTGGAACTGGAACTAGAACTGGAACTGATTCAGCTTGACTTGGTGTACCATAAAAATTTTCAGACAGAACATTTTGGGGAGGTACTTGGCTTCCCATGGATTCAAAAGCTTGATTAATCAATTCTTGGTCTTCAGTATTTTCTGAAGGTAGTTCATACTCATAAGCATAAAACGCCATTTTTAAATAAGAAATATAAAATTCGGTTTAAACGAAATGAATTCAACGTTTTTATACAAGAATCTTTTTTATTGCATTTTTTTATAGCAAGAAGCTTAAAATTTTCTTAGAATTTCCTAAAATTAGGTTCTCGAGAGAATTCCCATACCTTAGGTTACAAGAAAATATTTGAAGGTCAGAAATGTTTATTTATATAATTTTTACAAAGCGTAAAAGTAGGAACAAAAATATTCAGTTCTATCTTTGGCTTGAGAGAAAAAAAACAGGAATTTCGTGTAGGTTTTGATCAAAATATTTTTTTATTTTTAGACACTTTTAGATCCACTGCATCCAGTAATTTTTGGTCCAAAACTAAATCCTTTATTTAAGCTTAGTGAAAAAAATCCACATTTTCCATCGAATTTTGATATTTTAAATGGTTGGGAGGTAAATTAGTATAAAAAAAGCCCATGACCGACCATATCTTTAGAGACCCATCAAATTTAATATAAAGAATTTGTCTAAAAATAAATTTCAGAATTTAGGTTCTAAATAAAAAGTGCTATTTCAGAAAATTTATTCAAACTGCGAAATTTATTACGCTTGGTACGGTACGCCTTTTTTCATTTTTGACGACCTAGAGCTGTATGTTTTGCTCATAATACTGAGGATAATTTGGGAACTCGAATTGAATTTTTTTGATATGATGAGCCTTCGACCTTCAGCATGAACGTCCCCCATGGTACACAAAAAATTTTTTGAAAGATAAAAAAATACATTTTTGTGGGTTTTTTTGTGCGCAGATTCCGAATCTGATATCGAAATAGCAAAGTTTTTATAATGTGGAAGTTTTGAATTGCCGGAACCCTTAAAAAAATGTTTAGCCGATTATTTTGAAAAATAAAAAATAAAAATTCAATCAGACCAAAATTTTCTAAATTTTATTCACTACAAGAATCTGTATAGATATTTAATATTGGATGCTTGGTTAAAAAGTTATATCGCTTAAAACACAAGTATACCAAAAAAAAGGACTTTAGATTGTCATTATATCACTTTTAATAATCGGCTGAAAATAAGCAAATTTTCGTTTTTAACGGATCTGATTACCCTTAGTAGGTCAGTAAGTCAAAATATTTTTTTTTCTTCGGCTAGCTCTAAAACAACCCCCAATAATTGGACCCATAGGAGCCGGGATGGTCCCCGAAAGTTTGAGTTGATTCCGGTAAAAAATGAAAGCTGAGGTCCTAAAACATAAGGTTAAAATAGTTTTAGATTAAAGATTTAAAAATTTGAATAGTTTGTTTTTATGATGATGTAAACCTTACCTTAAAAAAAGGCTAAAAATACCCTTTTTTAGATTTTAGGCATTTTCATATACACGTTTCAAACACATTAGCGTTGAACTCTTGAAGCGAAATTAATAAAAAAAAAAGTTAACTTGATAAGTTCATGTATCTCTTTTATCAAATAACTAGGTTTATAAAATTTTATCTATTTTTTTAATTTATTCGTTACATTTAATGTTCTATTAATTATTATTATTAATTTATTAATTTAAGCCTCATAGGCAAATATACAGTGGTGCTATGATCACAGTAATTTACAAAATTTTACGTAATTTCTGGTAATTTTACCATATTTTACTCTTTTTTACGTAAAAAAGGGTAATTTTACGTAAATTAACGAAGGTGAAAAAGAGTAAATTTACCCAATTTTACGGAAAATGTGGTAAATTTACGAAAATTTACGTAAAATTCTGTAAAAACCAAAACGGCCAAAAAAAAATTCAACCCTCATTTGGTTTTTCAAAAATCTTCACAAAATAAAAATAAAAAAAAAAACAAATTTATGTTTAATTTAATAGTTAACAGGCTAATGAACAAGAAAAAGCATTTTTTTTTTACCTTGACTTATGATTCGGCTTCCTATAATAAATTTATTGAAAAAAATTCAGAATTAGAATTGGCCGTTTTGGTTTTTACAGAATTTTACGTAAATTTTCGTAAATTTACCACATTTTCCGTAAAATTGGGTAAATTTACTCTTTTTCACCTTCGTTAATTTACGTAAAATTACCCTTTTTTACGTAAAAAAGAGTAAAATATGGTAAAATTACCAGAAATTACGTAAAATTTTGTAAATTACTGTGATCATAGCACCACTGTAAAAAAAGAGTAAAAAAAGAGAGTTTATAAAAGATAAAATAAAAAATAAAAAAACATATTAATTCTTTTTACAATTTAAACTAAAGTTTACTTTAAGTAAATCGTTTACTTGTTCATACAAATAAAAATATTCTAAATTTGAATTCATGTTGTCTTTGATAAGCATAAAAATAAACTTTAAAGAGTCCACCAAGCCTTCATTTTTGCATTTGAATAGGTCATCAATTAGAGCCAACGAAATATTGGCACCAAAGTCAATACAATCAATAAAAATTTTTTTCTCAATGTAACCTAATTGTTTACAAAAAGATGTATTCTGTTTGTCAAACTTTTTATAGTAACTTTTAAGATAAAATAAAACATTTTTACACAAACCGTCATTCATTATTTGCTTCAAAAAGTACATCTTGTGCTTCATATACAGTTTTTTAATACTCTCAATCTTCAAAGCTTGATTTAAGGGACTACTTCTCCGAAATTTGTTAACACCAATTGCCATTCTTATTAAAAAATTTTGTCTAACATCTATTAATGTAACAAGACCTTTGAAACTCAAAAGACTCAAAAAAGAAAAAATTTTTCATTTTTGTTTCAATTTAATTTGAAATAAAATAGGATAATTTAATAATAGCAAAAAAGTACTTTTAAAAAAATTCAAGCTTAAATTTCGTTTTGAATAAATCTTGAACAAGTAGTTTAATTTAACCCTCATTAAGTGACTACGTGAAAAAGAAAAATAAGCTTTTCTCTATTATTTTGTCTCTATCAAATTGCTTGCTGAAACATGAAAATTCTAAAAAACTTGAACGACACCAAAAATCAAAGGAACATTACTTTTCATCAACGAATTTACATGGTAATGTGATAACGTTTTAATGGACCATTTTTCTATCGAGCGGTCAGTCAAACTCATTTTTCCAAAATAAAATTACCGAGGATACCCGAGGGGTTTGGATAGGATCGATTCCAGGGAGCCTCCTCCTCAAGAAAAACGTTTAATGGACTAGACACTTTTTTGACAAGATAGAAGTGTACAAAATATCATTTAATAATGCTAAATCTGTTTTTTATCCTTTTTGTGACAAGATATTAAAAATTTCTTTAAATTTCTTTCTTTTTTTTGGACAAATGTATTGTTCAATGTTTTACTGTAAAATAAGACAGTAAAAAAGCTTTGACAGATTAATTTGAATTAATTTATGAAACATGAGGAGAATTCTGTAAAATTTAAAGCTCTTTATCGAAGTCAAGCCTTTTTTCTAATTGATTCGTTAAATCGTATAATCTAATCCGTATAAAGTATTTGAAGGGCTATTTTCATCTGAATTAACGAGAGTCGACTGCAGAGGGTCTTTAATATTTTAAAGGCAGCATTCTACTTGTTTTTAAGACATAATTTCAAATGCTAAAATAAATTTTTTAGCATTCGATATATTCAATTTTAAAAAAAATTCTGAAAGTTTTCAATTTTTCATTCATTAGAAACTAACAGTTTAAAATTAGCTAAAAAATTTATCACATTTTTTGGTCATCTTTAAATTGTCGACTAAAATCCATATATATCCTGAAAGAGGAGTTAATAAACTGTATTTATTTAATAATAAAATCAATATTTGTCTAAATCAAATAAAACGAAAAATTTTTTTACGGTTAAAAACTTTATTAACAATTCGCGACGTTTCGGTAAAACGAGGTTACCATTATCAAGCTGCAATTACATATGTATTTGCAATCAAACCCCACTAATATTATTATACTTTTCAAATTTGAAATATTATAATTTTCTTTCAAAAAATTTTCAAACTTTTAAAAATCCTTGTATTTATAAATATTCCCTTTAGATCAATTAACAGCTTGATAATGGTAACCTCGTTTTACCGAAACGTCGCTAATTGTTAATAAAGTTTTTAACCGTAAAGAAATTTTTCGTTTTATTTGATTTAATCATAATCGATCAAAATGTCAATATTTGTCACTCATAAATTTTGGCAAAAATTTTTGCTGGGCTGAATCACTGTCGGATGTTCCAAATGATTGTTCCAATTTAAGAATTTATGAACTGATAATTGAAAACCAATGATATTTTGTACACTATAGAGAAAAGCTTATTTGTCCTTTTCACGTGAATTCAGCTTACACGTCTTGAGTTATATAAGGTTCCGGGAATGCAAAACGTCCACACTAATCTTAAATTGATTTTTGACCTCAAAATCGTAATCTACGCTTATGAAAGCCAATTTTTTAAGAAGCATTCAAAATAATTTTTTCAGTGCCCAGGGGTCCGAAGTGTCAAAACCCCTCAGAAACCATACTTTACTTTTTAACCTGTTACTATTTTTTAACACCTCAACCCTATATTAATTATACATTTTCTGAAAAAGCGTAAATTTTCTACAATTTTAAAGTATTTTCAATGATCTTAGAGTTTTTAGAAGGTTGCAAATTAAGGAAAAAAGGGCAAATTTTACCCATTTTTTTACTTTTTTGAAATGACTTATGCAGTGTTCATTTAACCCCTAATAAATACAAATTCTGAAACTAGAAAAATTCTGAACAATTTGTTGGTTTTACTTTTTTGATTTTTGTTTTGCCTTTGGTATACTATGAGGCGAAAAAACTAAAAATAAATCAAAAATCACTAAGATGAAGGATTTTGACAATTTTGATTAAAAATTCGTAATCTTTATTTATGAGAACTTATGTATGAAATACATATTTCTCTAAACCAACAGTTTGTTTCTGCGAAAAGTCGTTTTTAGGCGCTGAAAAAGGCATCAATTAGGTCGGTTTTTTGAAAAATATTGATGATCATTTTATAAAATATTCATGTATCGTTTTTAGTCAAAATTGTCAAAATCTGCTTATTTTTTTATTTCTAATTAATGTTCCTTATTTGAAGCAAACGACTCATCCTTGTCAAAAAATTTTAAAAAATTTGAATTCAGCGACATAAACTCAAGTTTTAAATAATTATGGCAAAAAGTTTTTTGAATCACTGTGCATCCGTTAAATTCACTTGAATCTGATTTTTTTATTTTCGGAATGGTTTTATACAGAGCACCAAGTATAATTTTTTGGAACAGGGTATACACTTGGAATGAATTTTTACCGTACATGATTTATCTTACCGTAATCCCTCATTTTTTGTACCACTGGAAAAATTTTTTTGGCATCTTTGTAGCTTATAAAAATATTAGATGGATGGTTATTTTTCTCTCTAAGTTAAAAGACAACCTCGTCATGTTGTTACTAACAACATTTTTGACTTTTTAAAACAAAATTTTCATTTGTTACAAGCACACTGAAAATTTTCTCTCCATGGTACAAAAAATGAGGTATTACGGTACTTGGTTTATAACGGTACTTGGTTAAAACACCCTTGGTTGCCAAAACTATAATCATTTAGGATTTTCCAACATTTTTGACCAAAAAAGTGAATAATTACTCTTCTTTGCGGTTTTCTATTTTTATGCCCTCTTTTGTCCTCTGATGTACTGGAAAGATAATTCCGGATATTTTTAAATAAATCGTCATTTTTTCAAGCAGTAAATGGGTCTATCTGGGGCTAGACAGAATTTGTCTGAAAATTTTAATTTTTTTTCCGTTTTCAACCGAGTAATTCTTTAGCTTTTTTCTCATAATGTGCTCAAACACTTTAAAGTAAAGCACCTAGGGATTAGACGGCTAAATGCGGAAAGTAGGTTTTCAATTTTTGATGTTTGACTCCATTGAAAACACTCGTTTTCTGGTATTTTTGAGGTCGTAGATTACAGTTATAATATCGGAATTTTCAAGTTCAGGTAGTTTGGACGCTTTGCTCCGACCTTCAACACTAAATATTCTTGCACTTGTCATGATTTTTTGCATTCAAAAAAACAACTAAACATTCACAGTTTTTGTTAAATTTGTCAAATTGTGATGAAAGAAGAATTTAAATCAACTCAAAATATTTTATTTATGTCGTTTCTTTTTAGGAAAAAGAATAAAATAAAACCTGTATGAAATGGTCATGAATGCAATTAAACCAAATATACAATAAAAAATAACAATATGATAAAAAGCTATTTCGTAACAAACAAAGGTTAAAATACTCGGACTCGTATTATTACTCATCAATTTTGAGTTTAATGCATTTAATACTTTGCGAATATCTTCGATGCGATAATCGTCTAAAGTAGCATTTATTTGAACATTCGTTGAGTTGTTTTTTGATTTTAAGCTCTCCATAAATTCGGGATTAAACACCCAATAATTTCCACAAAAAAACCATGTTAACAAAAATAATTCCAAAACTCGTTTGATTAAATAAAATATACAATATCTAACTGAATTAAAATCGACTATTTTGATTGGTTGATGAGTTTTTTTGTGATGTCGATACAAGTGTTTGTGTGTTCCGTAATTGTTCCCATAACGACCATTGAAATACCTATTGCCTAAAGTATGACTATCACTTAGACTCTCTGCTCGTTTATGCCGTTTTCGTTTCTTTTGAGTTTGAGACGGAAGTTCACTTGTTGATTTCGATCGCTTAAAATTTTGTTTTCGAGATTTTGGTAACGAATATGTCGTTCGAGATTTTTTCATTTTACCAATATCACTTTCACTATTAAACAACGAGCTTTCATCTCGTTTTCTAAACGGATAGAGTCTTGTTACTAAATTTTGATTAGAACTATTCGCTTGTGAGATCGAATTCGAGCTAGTATAAAATCTAGGATGGCTTGAATTTGAGCTGTATTCGGAGGATTTATTTGAGTTGTACTTGTTTACACATGTCTCATCAGTTTCATAAAAATTAGTGTCTTTTTTTACAAAACTTTTATTATTTTCTATCTTTTTCGTAGTTTTTTTAACAATTTTTTTACAACAATTAAAACAACAAAAATCACAACAAAAAAATTTTAAAACAAAATTAGAACAACAAAAAAGTTTTACATTAAATTTAGTACAACATGCCAAATCGGAATACTCTTGATTTTCGTAAATGGAAGTTGAATATATTTCTGACAAGTAATAGGAAACTTTAAACCGGTTTATGAACAAACGCCATATGAGATGTTCATACATTCTAGCAATTGTTGAATTAGAAAAATCAAAGGGACATGAATAATAGATGAATATATGCACAAAACCAGCTGTGCCCATTACAAGTAAATATACAGGAATTTTACGATACGACCCACAATAGTCTAAACCAAGGACTCCAATGACAACAAAAAAAAACAAAATTGAAATTAATAATAATGTAAAAATGGCTAGGATAGCATATTTGATAGTCGATGATGTTATAACAGTGTTTATAGTTGGATCGTGTAGTTTAGGTTTGCGTAATTTTTTGTAATTTGTATTCGAGGAGGTTTTTTGCATATTTTGTAATTTATCAAAATTTTGTGATAAATCGCTTAAATTTATTTTTGTTGAGCTTTTTTCATTTTTATTTCGAGTTGTTATTACTTTCGAAATCTCGTCACATATTTGTTCATTAAACACATAATTTAAATTACTTATGCTAGGTTTTTTGTTACCTGAAATGACGTTGGGCTCATGTTCTTTTTGTTTTTGTTGAGTAAAATATTCATTTAGAAAATCATTAGCACTGCCGACATTCTGACTGAATTTAGTCGATTTCAAAGTATTTATGTGTTTTTGTGATGATACTATCATTTAAAAGCAATTAGAAAAAAAACAAATTAGAAAAAAACAAACAAAAAAGTTCAAGTTGAAGGGTTTTTTTGTGACCAAATGAAAATTTTTAAATTTCCGATGTTCCATTATTTATAAGATCCAGGATTATTAATTTTATGGTCTATTCTACCTCATCTTCTACACCACCAAAACAAAATATTTTTTCTAAAAATAAATAAAAAACATTATTAATTTAAAGTTTATTGCTGCATGTTTACCTGTTCTAATTGTTATTGACAATTTATATTTTTTCTTTTAAATTTATTAATTTTTTTTTAATGAATCAGTTCGTATCACTAAGAAAAAAAAAAGATTTTTTTTTTTTTTTTAAATATTTTTGGATGAAACCTAGCAAGTTTCTAAAATGTGAATTTTGTAAAAAAAATTCTTTCGACTGTGATATTTAGTGTATTTTTAGAAGATTTGAAGTTAAAAATTGAAAAAATTCTTTTCAGAAAATAAAAAAAAGCCGCTTATAAGGATTGGTCCTTGTTAAAAAATTTTGTTACCTGAAATAAAATTTTCTGAAATACATATCAGCGTTTCAAACTTTGGCAAACTTGATAAATGCTAGATAAATATTGCCTGAATTCCGAACCATTATGAAAATATTAGTATTCATTTCATGAATAAATTTTCATTTGTGTAGTTCCAAGCTTTAGAGTTCCAAAATTCTATAGACAAAAATTGAAAAAAGGGACAAGAAGTTTAATTAAATGATAAAAATTATACAAGAGCTGTTACAGTGACAAATTTTATTTCAAAATTTGAAATTCCATAGTTAAAAGGTAGAAAAAAAAATGGAGTCAATGAAGACATGTGCTTGACTTTGAAAGATTCAATCTAAGTAAATTTTTAACTGTTCAAAAGCTGTTAAAATAATGACATAGATAAGGGTGGTTAGATGGGTTTTTATTTGATTACCGTAAACCCCCTCTATTTGTTTCCAGTGATTTTTTTTTAAATATTTTAATTGGCGAAGTATTGAGTTAGATTCTTGATACCTTATTTTAAAGAGAAGACTGAGTATAACTTTTTGACCTTAAACCTTATGTTAAAGGGTCAAATTTTCTGGATACAAATAGAGAGGGTTTACGGTAATAATTGAAACCCAAATTTTAGCAAAAGGATGGAAAAAAGGCAAAAAAGGCTGGCATATTGACATAATATAGGAATTCATTTTTTTGATTATTATGATGTTGTGAAAAGGATGGAAAAACTGGAACAGTAGACAAATTGAGTCTGATTGAGAGTTTCGAAATAAGGTGTTTTTTTAATCATTCAAAAGCTGAAAAAATGAATGCAATCATAAGGTGAAAAGGGGTTTGTTTACTTAATTTTATGGAAAATATGAAAAATTTACATACATTTACGTAAAATTCTGTAAATTCCAGTGATCATAGCACCACTGTAAATATCTACAAACGAAAAGAATATGAACTTTATTTCTAGTTAAATATGTAAACAGAGGGTTTCTTAAATTTATCGAGGCGTAGGATTCTTAAAGTTTCAACAATATGACATAAATTAACCGAAATTTGCTTATAATTTTTTAAGGGTTAGTAAGAAAGGCAATTATGTAAAAATAAGAGTGACTAATTATTAATCATTTTATTATCAAAAGTTAAAGAATATTTTCTACCTGAAACCTGTCCCACGCATCATACGTTAACATTTTTAACTTATATACGAAAAAGCTAAAATTATTTTTGACTTTCTAGTTTTTAAAAGATAGAGAAACTAAAATAGATACGAGGCTTTAGAATTTTTACAGCTTATGGCAATAAAAAGGGAACCTTAAACAACAATGGCCCTAAGTACTTGCATTTATGTAGCGAATATTTAAATGAAAATAAATCTAACATTAAATGAATTAGATCGTGAGTTTTTTGACGTACTGAACGACTTGATGACTTTTGTCATTAAAAATTAAGCTAAAATCCAAACAAACCAAAAAAATTAAGAAGTTTTTTTTGTCCCAAAATCGTTTTTTTAAGTTGAAATACAAAAAATTAATACAGAAAAAAAATTATCCATCTCGTTTTTCGTTTCTTTTACCTTTTTATTTAAAGAAAAAATTTTAAATCCGTCAAAAAAAAAACGATTTTTTAAAAAACAACTAACAACTTCTAAAAATAAACTATTAGTCATTCTATTCAAAATTTGACATTCCAAAAATTATCTTTAAAAATAACCATAACTATCGGAGCTTTTGAAAAAAATGATTAACCCATTATGTTCCTTAAAGAAAAGGGAACTTGTTAAAAAAAAACAGCAAAGCTTTAATTACAGATATATTCGCTCTAAAAATCATATACTCCTACAATTAAAAAAGTTTTAAATTTTTTATTTTTTAATTGCTTAATATTACATAAGTTTATGTGTAAAGTATACTATTTCCTAGATTTTTCATGATTTTATAATCGAATTTTTTAAAAACGTATCGATTTTTTTGTTGATGGTTGACAACAAGTTTTTTTTTTTGGAAAAATAATTTTAAATTCAAAATTTTGAGTTTGAATTGAA
Source organism: Brachionus rubens (assembly GCA_022207745.1). Lineage (NCBI taxonomy): Eukaryota > Metazoa > Rotifera > Eurotatoria > Ploima > Brachionidae > Brachionus > Brachionus rubens. The sequence goes on along the minus strand of JAJVHD010000009.1, from coordinate 3,368,315 downwards.
GCTATTGAGTAAATTTTTTTGTTTTTTTTCGTTCGTAAAAAAAAAAACTTGACTACAGTTGCTAGATTGAAAATAAAGCGAATAAAAAATGGGAATGTTGTCGTAATATGCATGAAACATATTGAATATATTCAAGAATAAGTTGTTTTTGTGTCCTAAGTTGATTTATTCTGTTTATAAAACTAACTGAAAAGTGCTTTTAGATTTAGACTGAAAAATCAAAAACACTCGGTTTGAGAAAAATTAAAGATTTTTAATTAATGGGTAAAACCAAGTAAATTTACGTAAACTTTTTTGTTCTTTAAAAGTGTCTGAATTTAGGATTATTAATTCAAATTGCCTCTTTTGATTCAAATAAAATAATGAAAATGAATGTTCGTCTGGGAAAAGGGGTTTAAGGGGCAAAAATAAGTAATTACATACAACCCTAGTCATGCAAAACTTCCAAAAATAAACCTTCATAAAGATCACGAAGCTACAAGCGTTCTGGAGGTTCTAATCTCCTCAAAAATTTTCAAATTTTTTCTAAGATTTTCATTTTTTTGAGATTTGAAATAAAATTAATGACCAGGGTTGTACACTTATGGATTCTAAAAAGAGTCGAAAGTCGACCTGGAAATCTTTTGGATGATATCATCCTGTCATTATACAATAGTTAATTATAAAACAACAGCAGTGTCAATTCAACAAAATTTGTTGAAATTTGGTTGTACTTGGTTTCTTTCAGTTTCAAATTATGGTAAATTATGGTATTTTTATACTTTTTTTCAATTGACGTAAATTGAGGTTTTTAAAAAGCAATTAAAATTCATGATAGTATTGAGACCAAGAAAGCAAATTAGAAAATGTTTTTTTCTTGTTAAAAAAGTGCACGGGATGATGCATTTTAGGGTGAAAAAACTCAAGAACAAGTGAATCATTTATGGGACTTATTTGGCAGTTTACTATGATTTTTAGAATTTAAATTAAAATTAATTGAATTTACCAAATGTTAACTGATCATATTCAAATATATTTAAATAAAATTATTCATTAAAATGTTTTTGTATTTTATGGCCCACTAAACTGCACCAAAGCATCAACATTAGTCACCGTGTAAATCAAAAAAAAAATTTTCTTTTCTCTTGATTCATCAAAGAAAAATAAAAAGAAGTATAGAGAGCAAGCAAGCAGGCCTTCCCATGATAACCGTGCGCTGTTATAGAATTAAAAATTGAATGGTTTAAGCGAACACATCTTTTAATCAAAAATTACATTTTGAAGGTTTTTTAAGAGTTTTCAGAGAAAAAATAAAAATTTTCCTGAGAAAAACTCGAGGAAATTTTTGGATCTCCATTTTTTTGACTAGTACCCCCCAATTTAGTATACAGATTCTAAAACAAGCCAAAATTTTGAACAAAATCTTAGTAATTTAAACATTATAATAAGGTAATTTTTACTATAGACCGACCGAATCAGAAAATTTTCAGAATCCTTTTTTTAAGAGCCAATCAAAAAATGCAAAATTTACTATTTTTCCGAGTTTTTCCTCGGAATATTTTTATTTTTTTCTCTAGTCTGTCAAAAATAATTTTTGGCTATCTCTTGTTTTTCATTCATGGAGAATCTAAAAATAAGGTAAAAAACCCTAAATTCCCATTGTGTGGAAGTTTTGCTAAGCCCGCGCTTTAACTTGAGTATTCTGCAAAAGGTAACTTCCTGTAGAACATCTCAACTGTCATTTTTAGAATTTAAGTGACAGTGTCTGTTTTTCACTAAAAAGTATTCAAACGTACGGTTTTTATGTTTTTGAAATTTTTTTTACAAGACTTTTACATCAAGTTTTGTTTTGACCAAGGTTATGGTCAGAGTTGTTCCTCAAGTCGCGATTTTCCAAGTCTTTACTCTAAAAAGTCAAGTCAAGTCGTAACTTGACTTTAAGGTTAAGTCTAAGGACGGAAAGTGAGACTTTTTACGATAACTCTGAACTATCAAATACACGCAAGGTAAAAATAATTTTTGATAGGTCAATCAAAATTTTAAAAGGACTATTTCGTCAAAAGGCATATATTGCATTAATAAAATTAAGATTATAAATAGCTTCATTAAAACGATCAATCACTGCTTATGTTAACTCATTTAGAACGAATTAATTTTATTAAACTCAATAAAACTAACTGTTAGAATGAGCTCTAATACTTGGACACTCAGTCATATTTAATTAAAAGTATTTTAATACCTTAATCTTTGGATTATCGGGTAAGTTATAAAAACAAATTTTCAATCTTTTGATCAGTTTTTTCAGAAAGCAGAAAAATTAAAAAAAAAATTTTAATATTTTATTAATACCAAAAAATACTCATTGAAATACTTCTGTAATACTTTTTTTTTGTTTACGTTGAAAAAAACTGATCGAAAGATAAAAAGATTATTTTCATAACTTAACCGTATTATCAAGATCTGATTCAATCAAAGTATTTTTTTTTGTTTAAACAATTTAATCGTAAACAAACTTTTAAGATTTTTTGAAATTGGATAACGTGAAATAATTTTTGAAAAAAAATTTAAATTTTAAAAATTTTTATTAAAATAAATGGAAATTATTTAAAAAACGAAAAACTTTACAAAATTTGGACATTCAAAAAATTTGACTACTAATTTGTTTGTTTTTTTTTAAATTTGACTAATTAAATTAAAATTTGAATAATCTAACATGATGCAGCATTTGAATCGTCTGATGTATAAGATTCTGTTTCATTAAAATTTGTTTCATTGTTTAAAGTTGTATTCATTTCATTGATTGAACTAATCATTGATTGTTCCATAAAAAATGTTGTTGAATCTTCTTCAATGCTCAAGTCACATGACTCTTCATCATCGAAAATTTCTTCTTCTTGATAACATACTTGATTCAATTTTAATTCATTTGGATTGACTAAATTCAATATTTTTTTCAATTCAACAATCACTGAATCAATGTGTGGTGCTTCACTTGGATTACGTTTTGATTCATATGTGTACATTCGAATTTGTTTGAATAAATCCATTGTTTTTTGCATGTGGACTAGTGGTAAATCGATTAAATTCGATAGAGTCATGTTGTTTGATTCAACTTCGTTCAAAAACAATCTAAATTGTTTCGAGTGAGACTTTAAATCGTTCAATAAATCTCTTGCTTTTGGGTACCCTTTGACGTATGTTGAAAAAGCATCTTTGAACAAGCTCATTTTTTGAGTGTACAATTGACCTATTTTGGTGTACAAATCATAAGCTGACCATTTGTCCATTGACCTCAAAAAGTTCTCGCTGATGATCAAGATCTTTTCGATGTTTTGAAAGAGAGTGAAATAATCTTGTTGTTGAATGAAGAATCCTCTCAATGGTCTTGAGAATGTAGCTACAGCCATGCTCAAATACGATACAAAGTTGGCTTCGATTTCGATCAATTCACCGATCAATTGAGTTCTAATTTGATTGAACTTGTCCATTTTCAACGATTCACAATTCATTGTTGATTTTAAATTTTCTTGTTGAATCATTTTGACATTCTTGTGTTCAATTGTTAAATCACATTCCGAGTATGAGTTGGTCGTGTTTGTGACTGTGTCAATTGTAAAATTTGAATCATTGTGTTTGTATTTTTCGGTTGATTTTACCAATTTTTCAGTTGAATCATTGTATCTTGACAATGTTTCATAACCGGTATCGACACCTGATTCGGACTTGGTCATTATCTTTTCGATTGATTGTGATGGTTTACAACACTCACGGACACACATGACGTATTCATTTGATTCTAAGCTTAAACATTTGCTTGACGATTCTTGTTTATCGTAAGCAAAAATAGTCGAGATGGTTGTGTTTGATGGTTGAGCACACGACAACCATTTAGATGGACGCAAAAGTTTTGATATCAAATTAACTTTTTGAGTTTTTTTTTCAACTTGAACAGCTTGACTTTGAGTTGATGCATTTGAAGATTTGGCCAAACTAATTCTTTTTGAAATTCTATAAGCTTTTTGAGGGTCAGCTACACGACGATATACTGTCAATTTCAAAAATTCATTACTATTCGATTTAATAATAGAAAGAATCGATTTGATTCTAGCACGACAACAGTTGACATCATTGACTTTAATTATCATATCACCTTTTTGTAAACCACATTTTTCAGCAACACTTTTTTCGACAATAGTCTCAACATGACATGGACAATAACCAGCAATTACAAACCCGTATGAATTGCTTGATTTATGTTCATCTTTGCTCAATTTTAAGCTCAATTCGATTTGTTCGTAGACAATATTTTTAATTTTAACATATTTCATTGAATTTTGAACGGCTTGTTGTTGCACAACTGTATTTTGGTTGGATTTTTTGCTCAAAAATTTGAAAGACATTTTCCCAAAAAAATACTAAATTTAAGGTATTGGACGATTGAAAAAAAAATTGTTTTTTTTTTTATTCGATTACGTAATTTGATCTAAACAAGAGAAAAAAAAATGTTTTTATAAGAACTTTAGAGAATAATTTTAAATCAAACTGTTGTTATTACTGAAGCATTTTTAAATAAAATTAATAAATATACCGACAATTAAAATATTCAATAAAAAAAAAATAACTTAACACGTGTCTAAATGTAATCTCATTAAAGAGTTAAATTGAAAACATGCGTTTGGTTCATTCTGTATTAATGAGATTATAAGAATGGAAAAAAAAAAGAATAATTTTGAAATGACTTTTTTATTCAATAGACTCAAACTGAGTACTATAACCCAAGCGCCAATTAACACCATTTGTTATGAGTATTTTTTTGAAACTGAGTTCGAAGAGAATTTTCCGCTTAGAAACAAAAAAAAATAATTTACTATCTTATTTAAACAAACTACTGAGATAAGACTATCTTAGAATTTGACTTAAACAAAAAAATAAAATACTTAATCTGATAAACAAAATTGTTGAAATATTAGGTAAGTTCTTATCCATAGAGCGGAAATGTTTTATTTTTTTATTAAAACTTTGTTCCCATTGTATCAAAACTAGGAGATATTTGAAATAAAATAAAACAAACTGAGTTATTTATACTGCTTTGTACAACGGTATCTAAATAGATTTGATCTCAAGATTTTGTTGACACTTAACATAATAGACTTGTATTTATAATAGAAAGCCGAGTTTATGGTAAAATTGTTATCAGTGTGGAAAGATCAAATTGTACTGTAGATTAAAATCTAATGTACACCTATTCAAATGAGTTTATCAAGAATAAATCTTATGGAAAAACTAACTGTTTAGAAAATTCGGTGACTATTGAATCGTGAAATATGTTTGACTTAAATACATTTTATAACTTGAAATGAACTAGTTATTAGACCAGATGATAAGTTTATTAATAATTATAGATGACAAGTTTTTAAAATTTCGAAAAAAAAAATATAATTTTTTATTTTCCCTCTTGTCTTGTCTCAATTTACGTTGCCTCCAATTGACTTAACATTGACAATTGGACCACCTATCGAAATTAGATTAAATCGAATAACGATAAGTTAAAATTTGATTTTATTTTTCTCAAGTGGTTTAAATGAATTCGATGTTGTGCTTATCTTTCTCTTTCCCTTGTCTCTATCCTTAAAATGTTCTCTCTCGTGATTATGTTTCAGCTAGGTATGAAAATAAATATATATATAGTCTTTTGTTAATTTTTTTATTGATTACGTTATGTAATTTGCACTTAAATTATTTGAAATCATTAATTATTGAAAATAAATAAGGATAAAAAAATACGAACATTTTGATAATCAATTTAATGATTGATTAATTTGTTAAGGGTACAAATTATTTTTTTAATTGATAATAAAATAACTGTAATTGATTTTTGGACAGCAAATAAGATAGGCTTATCTATTTTTATTAAATCCATGTTTCTACTATGAACGAAAGAAACATGTTAGTTAAAAGACACAAATTACTTCATCTTAAAAGTAACATTTTTTTTGTTATGGAAAAACTGCCGCTCAATTTCCAATTAAGCTCCTTAACACTTTTTTTGGGAGAGATTTACAACCCTGGTCATTCAAAACTTCCAAAAATGAACCTTAATGAAGGTTCACGTGGTTCTGAAGGTTAAAATCTGAAGTTTTTCATTTTTTTCATATTTTCCATGATTTTACGACCGGTAGTTACTTATTGAAATTTTGAAGCTTACGGAAACCAATCATATTAAAGCTTAAATAACCACTCCAGTCTAGCTCCTTTAAGAAGTAGTATTTAAATTGACGGAAAATTGACTTGCTATTCAGAAGACCTGATTTCTAGAAAGCTGCGAACGTAGCCTTAAACATTATAGTTTAACACTAGAAGCACCAAATACGCTATTTTAGCGTATTTTCAAAAATTTGAACGCTTATTACTATTTTAAGAAAAATTCGACCAAGACGATTTTTGACTATTTTGTAGCCTTTATTTCGAACTACAAATTGAGCCGCTTTTTAAAATGTTATAATTGGTATTTAATGAAAAAATTTAGTTTGAAAAATCAACTAAAAATGGCCGGTGCTTCTAGTGTTAAAAAAATGGTAACTATTTTATCTAATAAAAACATTTTATAAATTAAATTAAAAAGTTCCAGTAATGGTCATTTTTTTGTTCAAATGAAAAGTCTTAGTGTCGATATGTAGATATTTTGATCCAACTTAGCTAAAACGATAATTTTAAATTTTTATACGGAAAACATTTTTTTTAAACGCGATCTCGTAAGTTAATCTAACCACAATTACTCATAAATAAATCGTTCAAATTATTTTTAAGGAGCCATTGAGATCTACGGCATCCATACTTCTTCCCAAACACACACTAAACCAAAGACACTAGTTTTTCCAGACTAGGGGTGTCGCCTTTACTTATATTTCCCTTTACTTTACCAATAAAGTAAAGGAAAATGCACTTTTTCCTTTATTTCCTTTATTTTTTCTTTTATGCGTTTTTCTGCTTCAGAAGACTATATTTTAGTGTTTTTTGAAGGAAAAATCCATTTTCCGAGAAATAAAGGAAATAAAGGGTAAAACTTTACTTTATTGATAAAGGATAAAGGTTTGAAAAAAGCCTTTATTTTTGGCAAAACTTTAAAATACGCCTGTCAGCATGATACTACGTTAAAATAACAAAGTTTCATTGAACTTTATTTTTTCTTTACTTTATTTTAAAAAAGGACCTTTAGTCATACAAATAAAGGAAAAAATAAAGTTCAATGAAACTTTGTTATTTTAACGTAGTATCATGCTGACAGGCGTATTTTAAAGTTTTGCCAAAAATAAAGGCTTTTTTCAAACCTTTATCCTTTATCAATAAAGTAAAGTTTTACCCTTTATTTCCTTTATTTCTCGGAAAATGGATTTTTCCTTCAAAAAACACTAAAATATAGTCTTCTGAAGCAGAAAAACTCATTAAAGAAAAAATAAAGGAAATAAAGGGTCTACCTTTACTTTATTCCTAAAGTAAAGTAAAGCCGACACCCCTATTCCAGACAGCTTAAAAATAGATTTACCGTATTTCCTTGCTTACAGGTGCTTCCTTAATAATCCCTTTTTGTAGACTGATGGAGATATGTTGCAACCTTGTGATTTTGAAGTAGACCGGACTGAGTTGTATATGTAGAATCATTAAAGAAATTAAAATTCAATTCGGTTTGGCAAGATTTTACCCCTAGAAGATGCGATTTTTAGTCGCTTATAAGCAAGGAAATACGGTAGTTGCAACTGAAAATAGTTTTAAACTAAACTAAATCCCATTTATCCCTGACCCTAACAAGTCAAGTATGAAAATTTACGATTCATTATTTAGTCTGATCGGTTCATTAGTCGATTTTCAGTGCTAGAGAGGTGTATGCACACCTTTTAACCCGAAATTTAATGTCTCAATACTTTTTCTTAATTTTCCAAAAATAGATTTCTTGGTAATTGAAAATCCTTGATTAGACTTACTTCTCAGAACTAAATGACTTAGATTAACAAGAAATGAGAAACAATTTTTATTCTATTAAAGTATTTTAATTTTTTTTTTGAATTTAGAAATATTTTTCTAATTTAACCTCAGCTTGGCTTCTGGTATTTATAATTAAAAATCTTTTGAAATTTTTTCTTCATTTTTTATGTTATTATTAGGACGGGGTTCTAGTAATAAAAATGCCAAATAATTGATTACAACATCATAAAAATTTTTTTTTTTTTTATAAACTGGAATGAATATACGACATTTATTTCCTATCTTGTTTTTATAGATAAATAAACACACAATTTGGCACGAATCTCATTACGAGACACTAGCCCAAACAACAACAAAAAATAAGAGTACTCAACTGTAAATACTTGAAACGAAAAAAAAATTAATAAGCAATTAATCGAAGTTGTAAAAAATATTATCGATTTTTCGACACCAATAAGATAAAAATACTACTCAACACACACACAATATAAGAACAAAAAAAGTCCCCTTGAATATTAAAAAAAAAATTTCTGTTTTTTTTTTTTTTTGAATTTACAACTCAACACCTTTGTAAGAATTAAAAACCACGTAATGATTGATTGATTTAAATGTAAATTTTCTTTTCTTTAACCGAATTTGAGAGTCTTTTTAAATTATTTTTTAATTGGAATTTAATAATAGTCCAGATTTTCCCTAATGATTATTTTTTTGTTGTTATTTTTACAAAATGATAACTTTTGATATTCAAATTTTAACTAACATTGTTATTTGCATGATTGAATAACTCGTTAGAAAAAAAAGACACCGCGTTAAAACTTGAGTAAATATAATTTTTAATGTACAAGTTCTTAAATACGTTTGACAAAAAAAAAACAAACTTTTCCGTTAGGTGGATGTCAAAAAAAAATTTGAAATATTTTATTTTCAATCTGCACCTTTTTTATTAAAACTAATTTTTTATTGTTCGCTTGATTGAATTACAAGTTTTCAATTTCGACTTAAAAAACCTGTAAAATAGACTGGAATTTGGCTGAAATTAAATCTTGAGATTGTGATCAACGTTGTTAGGGTCATGAAAAATTACAAGAGATTAAAACAGTATTGTTCGATGTTTATTATCTAAATAACCTCTGGCTTAAAACTAAGCATGTAACAAAAAAATAATAATTCTCATTACACAGTTTATTATAAACTTATGATTAATGTTGTGAATTCAACCTGTGTTTTTTAATAATGATCCTTACAAAATTTTGATGGAAATTGAAAAGTTGTGATCAGAATAACTTGAGATAAATGTACTTGTTGTAAATTTTGAAACGTATTTTGTTGAACGTGATCATGTTTATATTGATAAGAACCGAAAAGGTTGTAAAAAATATTTCAAGTTTGTCGCTAAGTGTGCTCGTAAAAGATAAGAATGTAGAACTAAAAAATCAACACATTTATTTCTAGTCGTTCACGAATTAACCGTTAATAACTCGGAAATAAACTTATTAAACTCATTTGCTTTAAAGAATCAGAATTCTTTGCTTGAACAACATCGTTTAGTAGCCTATTCAAAATATTTACGATTCTTTTTGTAGAGAAGTTTGCTCTTGCTCTACAATTCTTGGTGAACTCTTTTGTCAATGTGTACACATTTTTCTTGATTAAGTAATTACTGATGCTGAAATTTATATCACTTGTAAATCTAACTTGTTCATAACCAGCTATTACCTTATAAAATTGTATCATATAACCTCTGATTCTTCTTACTTCCAAGGTCGATAAGTTCAATCTTTCGAATCTTTCTTCATAACTCAGATTCTTCCCGCCATTCTTGACCAGTCTTGTAGCTCTCTCTTGTACCTTCTAATGATTTTAAAATAAACTTTTCGACCTTTCGTCATCGAGGATCCTGTAATCCTTTTGAAATTTAAAAAAAAGAATACAACTGAATATAAAACAAATAAAAATGGATCTGTCCTAAAACAATTTAACTTTTGAAAAAGAGCGTCTGAAGACTGAAGACATTTGCTCCCAAGTAAAACTCTTATGGACATAAAAATCTCGATATAAATAATTTTCTTGAATTCTACAGTTGTGGTCATTCACGTGTTCCTCTTGTGAACTTAAACGAACTAATGATTTCGAAAAGCTACCATTTATATATGAGTATCAAATGAAAGCTAAATTTACAAGCTTTAACTAGAGCTTTTTAGCTTTCCTTTGATACCTATAAATCAATGGTAGCTTTTTTGAAATCATTAGTTCGTTTAAGTTCGCAAGAGGAACACGTGAATGGCCACAACTGTACCTATACCAGCGGAATTCACGTGTTTTTTTATTTTAAATGTTTGAGCGATATACTGACTTAATACGAGTTAACGTTGACAAAATTTATTTCAAGACTTAAATTAAATTTCTTGTTACAATTTGTAGAAGTTTAAAAACGCATGAAAATTAAGTGATTTTTTAAGGAAATTACCCTACACAAGGGTGAACATTAACTAAATATTATAATGGCCTTTAACTTATTATAAATTTTTGATTAAAACTTGACAGTCTAAAAATGAACTAAATATGGGTTAACGTGCGATTAATTGTCAAGTAAAGAGGCGTTTAAATGACAATAAACACATAACAGACGAACGTATTTCAAGTTTTAAAATTGATAAAGACTACCTCATTTGAAACTACTTGGCTCCGTAACCTACACTTATGTGGCAACATTGGGACAGTTTAGAGGTCAAGATTGGTGTGTTAGAAAAAGTCGATCTTACTAACCTGGTCGTTCACATGTTCCAAAAAATGAACATTCAAATTTTTCATGAACATTCGAGTTCATTTGGATTCGCCCGAATGTTCGGAAGTTTTCAGAACCTTTCATATTCTTTCATAAACTTTAATAGCTTTTCGAGACCTTTCATAACCATTCAGGACCTTTTCATAATTTTTCGGAGATTCTCAAAAATTTTCGTGGACTTTCTGGGGCCGAAAATTTATGAAAAATTTTGAAAGGCTCCGAAAACTAATGAAAATGTCCCGAAAAGTTATGAAAAGGGTCCGAACATTTTTGAAAGGTCCCGAAAAGATATGAAAGGTTCTGAAAACTTCCGAACATTCGGGCGAATCCAAATGAACTCGAATGTTCATGAACGTTCATTTTTGGAACATGTGAACGACCAGGTTAGTATAACAAATTCTATGTTTTGATCTAAACTTATACTTTTTGACTCGGAATTAAGAATTTTGAATCGCTTAAATTACATTACAAATCAAATCTTTTATTTTTTTTTATTTTCAATTTAAAATAATATCTGTTGCATTTTCTAACAAAATTAATCAATTAACAATCTAAATTTATTAAACGTCATTTCATTAAACAATTATTTTTTCCTAATTTTTTAAATTTAGTGTAGAGTCGTGTGCCGGATTGAAACGACGTGGTCGTTATGAAAAATTTAAATATGACTATCCTATACTAAAAGGAGTTGTTTTAAAGCAATTCCAAAAGTTAAGCTGAAATTAAGTTGATAAGGTAGGGGAATTTTTGTCAAAGACAAAAAATAGTGGAAAGGAAAAAAACAATTAACTGGAATATTAAAAAAACTTTATTTATAAAATATAAAATGGATGGAAGGAATATAAAAATGAATGGCTTACAAAAATAAGAAAAAAATTTTAAATATTTTAAAAAAAGCTAAAGTTGGATGAACTTGAGTCACTTGATGTTGTCATTTGCTCAAACGTACTGATAAGGGTATCATCCATGAAAAATGTTGTTGAACTGTCTTGAATTGTAAAATCATTTTCTAAATCAGAAAAATCGAGTTGACTGTAAATCTCATCACGGTAGCAAACTTGATTCAATTTTAATTCATTTGGATTGACTAAATTCAATATTTTTTTCAATTCAACAATCACTGAATCAATGTGTGGTGCTTCACTTGGATTACGTTTTGATTCATATGTGTACATTCGAATTTGTTTGAATAAATCCATTGTTTTTTGCATGTGGACTAGTGGTAAATCTATTAAATTCGATAGAGTCATGTTGTTTGATTCAACTTCGTTCAAAAACAATCTAAATTGTTTCGAGTGAGACTTTAAATCGTTCAATAAATCTCTTGCTTTTGGGTACCCTTTGACGTATGTTGAAAAAGCATCTTTGAACAAGCTCATTTTTTGAGTGTACAATTGACCTATTTTGGTGTACAAATCATAAGCTGACCATTTGTCCATTGACCTCAAAAAGTTCTCGCTGATGATCAAGATCTTTTCGATGTTTTGAAAGAGAGTGAAATAATCTTGTTGTTGAATGAAGAATCCTCTCAATGGTCTTGAGAATGTAGCTACAGCCATGCTCAAATACGATACAAAGTTGGCTTCGATTTCGATCAATTCACCGATTAATTGAGTTCTAATTTGATTGAACTTGTCCATTTTCAACGATTCACAATTCATTGTTGATTTTAAATTTTCTTGTTGAATCATTTTGACATTCTTGTGTTCAATTGTTAAATCACATTCCGAGTATGAGTTGGTCGTGTTTGTGACTGTGTCAATTGTAAAATTTGAATCATTGTGTTTGTATTTTTCGGTTGATTTTACCAATTTTTCAGTTGAATCATTGTATCTTGACAATGTTTCATAACCGGTATCGACACCTGATTCGGACTTGGTCATTATCTTTTCGATTGATTGTGATGGTTTACAACACTCACGGACACACATGACGTATTCATTTGTCTCTAAACATCTGTTGGACTCGTGTAGGGTTGTATTAGCTGGCTGGGCACATGATAACCATAACGAAGGACGAATTAATTTTGTGATCAATTTTACATTTGGAGATTTTACGTTATTCTTGATGATTTCTTTCGAAACCGGATTTTCTCGTTCCAAATTTTTTGAGATCTCGTAAGCTTTTTGAGAATTGTTCAATCGACGATAGATTGTTAGAGTTAGAGTTGAATTTAAGCTTGATTTGATCAATGACTTGATTGTTTTACAAGTTGCACGTCGGCAGTTTACATCGTTTACTTTGATGATTAAATCGGATTTTTTTAAATTGGCTCTCGAAGCTGGAGAATCATCGACTACACTCTCAATGTAACACGGACAATAACCAGCGATTGTGAAGTATTTCGATTGATACTGGAATGTGATCTCAATGACCTCGTAAACTAGATTCTTGACTTTAGTATACTTCGGTTTATCATTGGTCGAAACGATTTTTTCTTTTAAACACGAAATCGATTCTTTAAATTCGGATGAGATAGACATGATTTTAAATTTTTTTGATAAAGTTTTATTTTTTTAAAATGTTATGTCTTTGAGTCATTTATCAATTGTTTTTATATAGACAAACCTCACTCATCTTAAAAAAAATTTGAAAATTTATTTAAAAGTTGAGTAGCCGACAACTTTTTAAAAAAAAATAAAAAAATTTTTTTCTCAAAATATTGTGATCTCACTTTAACCGAAAACGAGTTCGATGAGAAAAAAAAGTTCTTAATTGAAACTGAGTTCACTAACTCAATCAATTTATCCCAAAAAATGAAAATAAAATTCAAACAATTTATGGTATTTGATTTTAATCGGCATTCAGTATTTTATTTAAAAAAAATTAACTTATTGGCAATAAAGTTCCTTAACGTCTAGTTTGTAATTAACTTCAATTCAAACCGATTCAAGTTTGAACATTTTTTTACAGTCATAAAATATTTTCAAGTTAGCTTTACCTCGAAAGAGAGAGAGAAAATAAAAAACAAAAGAATTCGTTTGATCGAATTACAACCACGAATAATATTTTAATTAAAATTAATTATTTGAAACCCCCTGCTATGTTTGCGTACGTTCGTATGGGTTATGTAATTATATTATCTTATCTTTTGAATTTTTTTCTTTTTGAATCTTCATATCCAATAGAAAAAAAAATACGTTTATAAAAATGTTATTCATAACTAGTCATTAAAACTTGTAATTGTAAAGTTTTATAATGAAATCTATTGTTTTCTAAAGATAACTTTATTTTTTGACAGTTTATTTTTAACCAATCAATTTTTTTTATAAAATATTCTCTTTTCTGATTTATTGTAAGGCTTCATTAACACCATCGGTTGGTCGCGTACATAGTACATAGTTGGTCATATTAAGTTCAGATTCTGAGGCTTATTGTGATAACATCCAATTTTGAATACTCTTATAGAAAAACATACATTTTTTAATTTAATTCCTTTAATTAAAAAAAACAGGCTTTTTGCATCCTTTTTAGCTCCCAAAACCGATTTCATAAAAAAATGTTCACTACCGAAATTCCATATTATCTCGTTCGATTATGCAGCACCACGACCCAAAATCCAAATTTTTAGGAGGCTTTTTTATCGATTAGAAAAATGCTAAAACATGCTTAAGACATTCGTCACACTCCAGTTTTGAAAGCAGAGTCTGTTTAGAATACTTTAACAAAGGCCAATTGGTCAAAAGAGCTTCCTAAACTTTTGGATTTTGGGTCGTGGTGCTGCATAATCGAACGAGATAATACGGTATATATATTTTCTATGTTTTTTCTAAGTCTAAAATTGCTGAATTCCACTTCTTTTTCGTTTTTGATTTTTATGATTTTTTTTCATCCACTAGTATACAAAAATGAAAAATAAAATAAAAAAAGTAATTCCTGAGATTTGTAGGGAATCGCCTCTTGTTTAATCAGATGCAAAAAACAATTTGGACATTGCCGCTAGGAGGAGATGTGGTTTGAATGAAAAAATCCCTTTTTAACCGAAAACGACTTTTTTCCCATCGATATGTGTGCAAGTTTCAATAGTAGACTTAAGCTAAAAGACCATATCTTAAAATCAACTAAATTATACTAAAATGAAAAAAAGATAAAGATTTGTAGAGAATCGCCTCTTGATAATGACTTTTGGCTGCAAAAAGCTAAGGGGTAGGGTAAAATTTTAAACTTTTTACCCCCATAAAAAAATTGATTTTCTGGGGTTTTCGTGGTCGTAGAACCCGGGAACAATATCAGAAATAACTAATTCAGATAGTGTGTAAATTTTGAATTTAATGAACCTTAGAAAACCCTCAAAAAGCATATATAATTTTTTGCGCCCCTTTTTTATCACCAAAAACCGATCAAAAAAATGTTTTCTATGGTAAGAGCGCTGAGTGTTTAGCAAGGAGTAACTTTTCTCTAGTATGGGAGGGGTATGTTTAACCATTAATTTCTTCAGAAATGATACGAATGGTTTGTATTTATTATGCATTTGAAATTTAGTTTTAGCTATAAGACACATCCCGGGAAATCATAAACACCGCGTCCAAACGCGTCGGAACGCGTCTCAATGTCATGACGCGTCAAAACGCGTTTGGACGCGGTGTCTCAGCGTGTCCGTCATGACGCGTGGAAACGGGACGTCTAAACTCGGTGTCATAAGGCGTCAAGACGCGTCTCTTTTAAATTGACATGTTAGAAAAATTTAACCATAAAAACGCCAAAAGACTCCGCGTTTTTTTGCGTCAAAGTTAATTTTTTCAATATCTCGTTAATATCTAATTAATTTTTGAATAAAACAAAGAGACAAGTTTTTGTTAAGAAATTTTTACTCAATTTTTTGAATCAATAAGAATTATAAAACTAAATTTGTACATCTGTTTGCTTTTATTTCTAATTTTTTTTCTCTTTAGAGAAAAAAAATTCAAAAATTAATTTTTTTCTTTTGAACCCTTTAGATTTAATTTTTTAGTAAATTAAATTGATTGTTTTGTAAAAAAATCGAAAATCACGTTCAAAATTCGTATCGTAACCCAACTTGAATAATTCGTAATGAATTTCGTAATCATAAGTAATAGTGTTTTTTTTGTTTTTTAGTTTATCTAATGGTATTCTTTTTTTGTTTGTTTTGAGTGAATCAAGTAAGAGTGACCTAATTTATTATATCCTTATCGTAACACCTACCAAAAGCTTATTTAAAAAAGTTTAATCGAATAGTTGTACAGTGAATTCGATTTATTATATAGTAGTTGCAATACCGTAATCGCTTATTTTAATTTCAGGTAAAAAAACATGACCACTAGCTGTAGAAATTATCAATCTCATATACCTAGAACAAACAAATTTTTATTTCATGGTAAAAAAAAATGAGGGACTACACTGGTAAAAATATGTGTAAAATTTTTCACATCATAAGTTCGTTTGGTACTTACACATTTTTCTGAATGGAAATTTTGAATGGGTTTGAAATGTGTAAAATTTTACACATACCGTAAACCCCCACTTTTTTTACCCAGAAAATTTGGCCTTTAACATTCGATATATAATTAAATTCCTTTGTATCAATGGCTCGAAAATACTACAAAAAGTGGGGGTTTACGGTATTTTTACCAGTGTACGGTAGAGTATGATTAAATTTAGATTGCCAAAATTTTTTTTCAATCAAAGCTTGGTTCAAAAAATAAAGATTTGAGTTTTTTTTAATTTTCTTTTTCATCAAAATAAATAAGAAAAAATAGTTTAATCATGTTCATCTATTAAAACGACTTCAGATAATATGAAAGTTTCTTCTGTAAATTTATGATAAACACATTTTTTTAAAATGTTTTTCATTTGAATGATTTCAAGCTCATCACAAAACTTTCCAAAGTAATAGAAATTCTGAATTTGTTTTTTATGTTCTTCATCTAAGTAATCCATATCATTGTAGATTTCAGTAACAGGCGTTGTT
Organism: Brachionus rubens; assembly: GCA_022207745.1. Classification (NCBI taxonomy): domain Eukaryota; kingdom Metazoa; phylum Rotifera; class Eurotatoria; order Ploima; family Brachionidae; genus Brachionus; species Brachionus rubens. The sequence goes on along the minus strand of JAJVHD010000009.1, from coordinate 3,351,642 downwards.
TTGTTTATCACGCACCAAAAACGATCCTCATGTTTAAAAAATAAATTGCAAACTCCGTATTTTTTAGATGTATCATTACAAATGTAAGAAATGTAACAATTTATTGATGAATATTTCTCAATTATTTTCGACTTAAAAACTAATTTTCGTTAAAAGTGATTTTGTTTAATTAAACTTAAATTTACTTTGGGAATTATAAACTAGTGTATAACTGTAATCAAGTTTAGATAATTCAAAACCAAATTTCATCTCAATTAAAGCTTGAATAGTTGTTGTTTCATCGTTTAAGTAAAAATTTTGTCCGAGACGCGGTAAATTATTTTTTTTATTTTCAAATAATTTTAAACTTAAAAACGATTTAAGTCTTATATTTTCCATTTTTTCCAAATTCTTATTGTTTTCGAAATGTAAGTATGATTCAATTTCTAGATTTCTTATTATCTCGTTCGTTACTTCTCTAGTTCCGTGAAATAGTTCTCTACAATTTTTGAAAAACCCCTCAAAAGGAAATGACGAAATATTATGTAGTGGACCAAATTCCAAAACTTGTTTTGGAAGATGTAAATGGCAATGTAAATTATAGCTAAGATGTTTTTTTCCATAGAGCTCTTCAAATTTCTCAACGAAGCGTTTGATTAGTCGATACGAAAATATAATTTGTTCTTTTGATATTTTATCTTGGCATAGAGTGCGTATAAAAACTACGTATAGAATAAAATGGTCAAAATATGTTTTTTCGATTAAATTTTTGAACACCATTGGTGCATAAAATAACAAAGCTCTGAACTCGTTTGCTTTGTATTTAGCAAAATACTCTATCGAACGCTGTCTTCTCGGAAACTCAGATGGAAATTTTAATGTTAATAAATTTTCATCTACACACTTTTTTCTAGTTTCCGAGCCTTAAAATAATAAAAAATCAATTAGTCATGTGTTATATAGATAACGCGAAAGTGTGATTTTTATCAATTAGGTCGATTTTTATCTTGTCGATGTTATGACCTCTAAAATATTTCGCCTTTTCGTTTATTCGAAATAGGTGCAGTTTTAAAAAAAAAGTTTTAGTTACCTATGTAAAAATCTTTTTGAAAACGATTCGATTTATCAAGCCATATAGCCAAAAGTGACTTAAATGATCCTTCTAAACTCAAATGCATATAGTCTAATATCATTGATTGAGGGAATGATATTAAATTTGAGAGAAAAGTTTCACCCTTCACTCCTTCGAATGAGGTTCCACTATCTAATACAATCTCAAGTGCTTCTCTATAATTTATTGTATCCCTCAGAGGATAAGAAATGTTTTCGTAAATTCGTTTCTTTCCAAATAATAAACCAGGGTTTAAGCAATGTAAACATCCATACTCTCCGTTAAACTGTTTCATATTTGCTATACGAGCTCGAGCTGGAGCATCCGCAATGCATGCGTGAATCCCAACAGAGAAATTTTTTTCTAGAGCGTCAACATAGATTCCATTAGTCAAAATATTTTGGAGTTGAATAAGATAATTGTTAAAAATAACATTAAAATTCGGTTTTGGACCAACGTAAAAACATAGGCATAGTATATTATTTTTTGAACCTCTTACTTTTGGCGGTAAATTAAGAATTTGAGCCTGTAGCGAAAATATTTTTTTCGAAGATGACTTAGAAAATTGTACGTCATCAACAAAAAGAAGCAACGAGATATCGTTTTTCTTTTTTGATTGAAAAAAAGCTTGTCCGTTCAAAACGTCTGAAACTATTTGTTCATCAAGTGATTCTTAAATAAATTTATGTTTTTAAAACGATTAGAACTTTTAAAAATCAGAAGTTTTTACATACTTTTATACTTATCAATTAAGGTGTAATTTTTATCGATTATATAATTCAATTTACTTGTATAATTTAGACTTATAATTTTTCCTGGATTAAAAACTTTAATCTTATCTTTCTTTTCAATTTTTTTGCAGTCGGGCTTATCACAAATTGATTTATCGCATTTATTATGACAAACATTACATACATTTATGCTTTTATTATTTACAATGTTAGCTTTTTTTAAAATTCTTCCAAATGACGAAGGGAAATTATTCGAGTAAGGCAGAATTGATTTTATATAATCTAATAAAATTCGACAAGCGTTCTTCGATAACTTAAGCTTTCGGCAAATCGAAACGAACGAAAAGGAAAATTCGGATATTGATATCCCACCTTTTTCGTAGATTTCAGTTTCATCATTTTGTTTTTTGTCATGAAATGATAATTCGTCTAAATTTTCTGAATCATCAGATGAAGTTTCAATAAGTGCTTTTTAAGATTAAATAAGAAAATCAAAATTAATTATCAAATAATTTTAGTCAATTTTACATAATATGTCGTCATCCGAAATACTCTGTTCAACTTCAGTAGTGTCAGAATTAATTGATTCACTATCCGATGTTTCTGTCACGTCATTTGAACTATTTTCAAAGATGTTTTCGGTCATTATATCGAAAGTTAATAATTGAGTCCTTGAGTGTGATTGATTATTTTGATTGAGTTGGTTTTGATTTCTTATTTTTTCCCTATATTTTTTTGAGTTTTTTCGTTTCAATAACTTAATATGATTTTGTTCTATTTCGTTTCTTTTAACAACATCACTTTCAGAACTTGTCATTATTTTAATTTATCTTTTTAACTTAAAATATTTCTTTAGATTATATATTAATTGAATAAGAAAAAATGTCGGTAAACACAAGTGATCAAAGACCAAAACGATCTCTGTTACCAAAAACAGAAGTCTGGTGTTTAATTGATTTCAAAGACTTTACATTCGGAACAATTAAAAAAAAAATGTGCAAGATTGATCCAGATGAAAGACATGTAAAAATGAAATTCAAAGAAAAATACTATACTGGAGTTATCTTAAGAGAAGGTATTAGAAATTAATTGTTAAATTTTCAAAAATATTCAGTTTAAAATTAACATAATTTTATTATTTTATGATGTGAATTTTATGCATGCAATTTTTGAAAATCAAATTATTTTATTTTATCGAATGCATTTGCTTGACTTAAAATATCTAATAGAAGTTTTCAAATATTAAAAAAAAAAATTTAAAAATGTTTCGAAAATAGGGAAAATTCTCCTTCATTAATTGTGATCTTTCAAAAGTTTAAATCTTCCATCTGATATTTAAAGTCGAAAAAATCTGTTAATTTTGATTTTTGAAAATTTCCAATTTTTTTTTCTTGAAAAGGATCTAAGGAAGTGATTGAGGATTTAGCCAAAAAATTGGAACTTAATGTAGTCGTTTCAAGTGATGATTATAATCATGAAATCAGTAGTGAGGATTCTGAAAAAGAAGGTCAGGTCTGCAAAAGTCCAAAATCAGATAGGTGCCATCTCAGTCCTCGTGGAGCAAGAAAAGGTTCGTTGCGATAACATAAATGTTTATATTTCGTCAAAAATTCATTCCATCTATTTATCTTTTTTAAGATTTTCTTCTTGATGATCTTCACAAAGTATTTTTATTTCGAGATAACTTCAAATAAAAACATTCTGTAATATTCTTTTAAGTCGTGTAATAATGAACAATTGAACCAATCGAGTCCTATTTTAAATTACTATCACCCAACTAAAACGAAAAAGGTCTCAAGTAGTAGTGAAAGTGACCTCGGTGAAGCAAATGATCCAAATCATTTAAATACATGGTTCAAAAAAAATTCAAAAAGTATTTTGAATGAAAGTAGTTTTGAAAGGACTACTTTGCGAAGGAGTAAAACTGGAGGTAATAGTGATGAAAATAGGAAAGTTGTTAATGGTAATGGTAGTACCAATGGTAATGGTAGTACCAATGGTAATGGTAGTACCAATGGTAATGGTAGTACCAATGGTAATGGTAGTACCAATGGTAATGGTAGTACCAATGGTAATGGTAGTACCAATGGTAATGATAGTAGCAATGGTAATGGTAGTAGCAATGGTAGTGGGAGCAGCGATGGTAATGATATTCGGAGTGGTAATAATGGTGCTATGACAAGCAGCATCCTTGTAGAAAAATTGACAAATAATCCCACATCAAGTAGGAACTCTGTTGAAAACATTACAAAAATTTTGGAAAAGGTAATTAAATTATTCTAAATTTTATCTTTTTATCGGGGCAATTTTAAGATTAAAATACTTTAGATTGTTTTGCCGGAGCCTTTTTGTAATTACAATGAAAATAACTCTGATTTAGTAGAAACTAAAGTAAATGCTTTTTTTTTTTTAATTTCTAATCATTTATTTTATTTTTAATTCTTTAAAAGGATCTGTTTGTTTTTGGAAAGTTTATAATAAATTCGTTAAATTCCATAATTGATGAAATAAATGACATTCGAAGGAAACAACAAAACCACTCAAACGACGATTCGGAATTTGTAAGTTTTTTCGTATTTTTATTTTTTTTAAATTTGTCACTTTAGTTTTATTTCTAAAGATCATAAAAGGAGTAAACCTACTCGAAGATATTCATTCAAAAGATCCTCATCAATACGGCCTCGATATTTTTGAATATTTTTTCACGGAAGAAGAAATTGAAAAATGTGTTTTTGGTTTTGAAGGTGAAAAGGGGATGAACCAAACGAAGCGAACTCCGGTACCAAAAGATAAGTTGCAGAAGTTTATAAGTAAGTTATTTCATTTTTCGGTTTTTAACAAAGTTTTTAATTCATTTATATTTTTTAGAGTGTGTCAAAAAAAAGTGGGGATTGAGCGATAATGAGTTCGACAAAAAGCACTACAAGAAGCTAAAGAAAGCCTTTAACAACAAGGGTCGAAGAGAAATTCACGGTAAAAAAAAGAAACAAAATTTGTTAGAAAATGATACCGAATGATTTTTTTTTGTTAAGATTTGTTTATTAAAAATTAATAAATAAATACCAAAAATAATTTTTATCTTTTTATGTAAAATTCATAAATTACGCGTCTAGTGGCGTTGATCTCCTCTAATGACCAAAATAACTAACGTTTAAACGCGTCTAAAAAAATTTAACGTGGGAATAAACAATTTATAGCACGCGTTTAAACGTGTCTTGATGCGTCTTAGAAAAAAATTTAACCTGGAAAATAAATATTTTAAAAAACGCGTTTAAACGCGTCCTATTTGATTAATTAAAACTCTTTAAAACGCATTCCGACACAATGTTTTTAGGCATCTTAATTTAATCAATTAATTTTGTCGACAAAAAAAAACGCGTTTAGACGCGTCTAAATGCAACTAAACGCGTTTAAACATTACGTCAAGACGCGTCATGACGGACACGCGGAGACACCATGTCAAAACGCGTCTAAACGCGTCATGACTTCCCGTTTGGACGCGTTTAGACTCCGCGTTTCTGAACTGCCGGGATATATTTAATGTTCGTTTCTCTAGAAAAATAGAGGACACTTATTAGTAAGGAAATACGGTATCTTAAATCATGACATCAAACTTTTTTGTAATTAAAAAAACATGTTTTCAAGAATTTATTTAATTTTGAGGAGCGCTTCCTGAACAGGATCTTGATAGGTAAAATCTGCCTGTTCTGTACCTAATGATTTATACTTTCATTGGCTTTCTAAGATTTTCTTCGATTAAACATTTTGAACTCAATACGATCGAAGATATTTTTAAAGGATTTTGACAAGAAAACTAATCTTTTCCGACAATTATTGGAAAAATTTTGATCTGTGCAGGTCAGGTCATGGGTTGTCAGCCATTTAATATTTCGGTTCACTATTAAATAGAATATCTTCAAATAAGATTTTCGAATATGATAACATTTTATTGTTTTTAGTTACTCAACAATGGATCAATATTAATTTAATGATTCTTTTGTTTTCCAGGGTTATAATTTGCAAGGTTTAAAAGGCTAACACGAGCTCTGCTTGAAAGAAGCTTGTTCTCTCAATAGCTCTGAATTCAATTTTCAAATATTAAAAATAATTTTATAATATCATACATTAACAAAAATTTAAAATCAAACTAAAAAGTATAAAAGAAAAAATTTCAAATTATCATATTTTATTCATTTATTGAAAAATCAAATGTATTTCTAATTGTTACTTATGTTGTTTTTTTTTAAAATTTCCAATTTTTTTACATTAAGAAACAAGGCTCCAAGTTGCCATTTAAAAAAATGGACGAAGAATCCGAACGAGTTTTAAAATGTATTCACAAAGATCAAGAGTGTAACACTGGTAGAAATTGTTTCTATGAAAAAGAATGCACTGATCCTACTTATAGTAAACATTGTTACGCTATTTTTAAGACTCAACAAAACAATTATAACTCATCAAAATTATCTATTGAGGACATGGATGTCGTCATAGCTGGTTGTTGGAGTGGTGGTGAAGATTGTCATTCACCACAAACAATTTTAAATAAATATCAACATGAGGTATCTTACAAAATACCATACTCGCTTTTAGAACCTTCTATACAAGAATATTGCTTCGGATATGCCAAAACCCCTGGTGACATTAGCTATTTGGCAAAAAATAATCAAACTCTTTGCTGTTGTTCAAATTCAATGTGTAATCAAAATATTTTTATATCAAACGAAACAAATCCCTATTTAATAATGATTAAGAGTCTCAACCCAAAATCGGATTCATCGTACAACCCGTTAGGTAATTCTCAAACTAATGGTATTTCACATACACAAATAAATGTCCTACTCATAGCATCTCTTATTTTTATATCGTTAATTTTTATTGTATTTGTAGCATATATTTTGTTTAAAAAAAAAAATTTTTTTTACAAAAAAAAACACGATCTACCGGCCATTTTGTTTTCGAACAATTCATCTAATGCGCAAACTGGTTCACAGATATTAAATGGACAATCGAATCGTAAAGATGATGTTTTAAATGATTTTAAGAATCGTGTGCAAAATGAAGACTTTAAGAGTGTAACTCAACCATTACTATATGTTCCAAGTGATGGATTTTTTCCACAAAATATAGTCGCGCCTAATATAGACGTTCTACCTGAGAGTTTATTTAAACAAAATCCGGTCATTCCAAAGATGAGTCAAGCAATCGATTTGGATAATGATCTAACAGAATTGGAAAATTTTAAGGCACGTTTCGAACAACAATTAGCAATGAGTAGTAAAAATTCTAATTTATCCGAGAAAAGCGATCCGAATATGATCTTATTTCCGAAAATAATCGAACCAGCTGATATTTATCTTATTGAAAAAATAGCTCACGGTCAATTTAGTTCGGTTTGGAAAGGACGATGTAAGAACAATAAAGAAGACGAAGGTCAAGAAGTAGCTGAATACGCTATTAAAATATTTTCAGGTATGCAAAAAAGTGCATGGTCAAATGAAAAAGATATCTACAATTCTCTATCGACTACAAATCCATACATTTTAACTCATTTCAGTTCGGATATACACGAATTACCCAAAAACCAACAGCCACAACATGGATTCCCATTTTCTACCAATGAATATTGGATTATTACAGAGTATCATCCAGTAGGATCTTTATGTGATTTTTTGAAAATAAATTATTTATCATGGCCTCAAATGGTTCGACTTGTGCATTCTATTTTGGAAGGTCTTGCATATTTACATAGTGAAAATAATGACCCAAGAAAACAGTTTGCCATTGCACATAGAGATTTGAAAAGTAAAAATATACTTGTTAAACGTGATGGTCAAACATGTTGTATTGCTGATTTTGGTCTTGCACTTAAGTTGAGTAGTAACAACAAATTAAACAGTGCTGAAATTAGAAGCAAAGTAAAATTTACACGCATTGAATCTTAAGTATTTGTCATATTATTTCGTTTTAAAAGGTTGGTACGAGACGTTACATGTCTCCTGAGCTAATTGAGGGTGCTATTGCATTTAGCAAAGAAACTTTTTTGAGTAAGTACTTTTTTGGTCTTGCACTTAAGTTGAGTAGTAACAACAAATTAAACAGTGCTGAATAGTAATCAGTAAAAATGGAATCTTTCATTGAGACTAAATCTTGCTAGTTTTAATTGCATTTAGCAAAGAAACTTTTTTGAGTAAGTACTTTTTTGGCTCATAAAATCTGTCTTGTAAAATTAAATTAACGATTGAGTCATCAAGTAATCAGAAAAAATGGATCTTTCATCAGAGACTAAATCTTCAAGTTTTAATTGACATTAAAACTTTTGCTATGAGCTACTTAAGTTCATTAGACCATTTTATTTTTTAATTGAAAAGCAAAAATAGGAATTCATTATCTCGCGAATTTATCTCCTATCTTTATACACGTAGAGTCATATAGTTCCAAAATCTTGCATGGCTTTTCATTTAGCATTCCGGCCTTTCACAATATCCTAACGAATCAGCACTATTAAATAAAGATTAAAATTTTGTCGTATTTTGGTGAAAATTTTATTGAATAGAAATTTATAAGCCTATTTGTCCAAACCAAGATTACCTTTTGACACTAGAAACATCAAAATCTAAAAGCACTAAATAACCAGTGGTGCTCCCACCATTGAAACGCGGATAGACACGTCTACTAGCTATTAAATATTTTTTAGCGCGACGTGTCTACTGATTTTCGACTCTCTTATCATTTCAAAAAAAAATCCTAACTGAAAAAAAAGCTTGAAAAAAAAACTGACATTTCGATCATTTCAGTACAAACGGAAATTTCTTTTTGGAAACAAAAACAGAATGAATAAATATGGCTAATTTCATTAAATGGTTAAGGTTGATTTGTTTGCAAAAAAGTATCGCAAATATGTATGTATATCAAGTGACTAGAGAGAGTGTCGTGTCAAGTCACATGGCTCTACACACAAGATAAACTCAAATCGCTTAGCCTTTACACTTAAGTGAAATTTAAAAAGTTTTCTTTTTTTTTTCTTAATCAAGGTAGACCTTTTTACTTGCTTTTTTCTAAAGGAAATAGCGTCTAGCCACTTTTTAAAAACTGAGAGCATCCCGGCGCATAACCTTAAGACAAATTTAAAAAAGTATATATTTATAAAACGTCTAGATTTTCATCATATTTTGATTTTTCAGTGGAAACTAAGCAATTTAGAGCGAAATAACAATATAAAGTACATTTTCGAATAGGTTAAAATCTAAAGGAACCATATCAAATTAAGTGAAAAACAATATAAATTATATTTTTCATTAAAATATATAATGAAAAACTCATAAAATTAAGACCTTACAGTTCAAAAGGTAGGAAATGTGTCATTTTGACATCTTGCTGCTTCTTGTTATAAAAAGCAGTTTGTCCGAAAAAATCTAATCAAGCAGATTCAATGACATAAATAGATTAAAATTTAGTCAAAGAAAACCGGCTCCAAAGCATGTCCATAACATGTTTAAAATTTAAAGTATGGCAATAGTAGTAGTAGTAGTAGAGTCTTTTATCTTGAAAATTTTAAAAGCTAAATTTTGGAAATTTATTAGCAGCAGCAGGCTTAACTGCTGATTGAACATATTAATCATTTAAACGAATGGGAATTTAAGTTCATTTAATGTGGGGAAGCTCTCGCAGTTCTTAATCATCCCTAACATGTCTAGTTTCGTTCGAGATAATGGTGCTAATGCCTGAAGAGTGTCTCGGAAAAAATTGTGACAGAGAAATGCTGTAGGCTAAATCGACCCTTCTTGAAAAAATTACTTCGAAGCATCTGAGCTTTCGAATAGTTTCACAAATGAATTTGGTTTTAGTTTTTCGGTAGGATTTTTATCCGAATTGGTCACAGTTTATTGGTCGCAGTTCTAAACTTAAAACAGTCACAAGGTCTCCCTCCCGAGAATTTTTCTATAAAGTTTAATGAGCCGAGACAAACAAATTAAAATGAAAAACACGTAAATACTATTTGAATGATTCAGCTTTTTTAATTACCATGAAATTTAATTTAAAAAAATATTTTGTCTTTTTTTCCAAGTTAATTAAAATCGAGTTATTTTTTAATTTTAAGAATTTAAACTTGAGTAAGTAAATCAATTAGGTATTCTGAATGAATTTTGCTGCATCATTAAATGTCAGTCTAAAAGTTATATGGTATTTTTGGTCAATTAATTTGTTTCTTCAGTTGAAAATCTAATAGCTACTGATACCTTTAAACTTTTTTTTTCGCTCTATCATGCGTATCAATTTAACAAATTATCAAAATTAAATCTCCACGGTTATTTATGTCCAATACATTTCAATGATTTCTTAATTAAAGTAACTACCCTCAGACATATGATCAATTATCAAGCAAAAATCATCCCTCACATGCTCTCTGATTTGAAGCAAAATCATTAAATAAATATTCAACAGTTTCAAGTATACAATAGGGTAGACTTTTGCTTCTGATTAACACTGCAAGTGGTCAAAAAACCGTTTTTAGAAAAATACATTTTGATCAAGTTTATATGGATCTCATGCTTAAAGACGAAGTTACTTTTTTGGTGGCACTAAAAAGTTTTTTTTTACTGAAAACTAAAATTTGATGATAAGATAATATGATCGATAATGAATTTAAATTTCTGATAGTTGGTTTGGTGCTTATGGTATTAATCATAAATATATTGATATTTTCAGGTTCCTTTATAATTTCTTTTTTGAAAATCGTTTTTTAGTGCTGAAGAGGGCACAAAATACGGTTCTTTTTTTGAAAAACTGAAATAATCACCTTTAAATATTTGTTTTTTAGGGTTTTCAAACTCGAGAATTTCGATTTTTTGGTCAGAAAGTGACAAATCCCTGATATTAATGTTTTTTGTTATTTGTGTCACCTTTCGTCTGCTTTTTTAAATGAAATATAGCGAAAAAATAAAAAAGTAAAACCATTGATTTGTTCAGAATTTTGTCTTGTTTAACTTTTAAAAAAAGTGAGATGAAAAGTGACCCGTAGGACTACATAGAATTTGACTAAAAAAATGTTTTCATCCGAGGGTGACTTTTGGGTACCGGCGTCAATGGGAGCTTTATAGCTTTCAGTCGGTACCTTAAGTTGAGTTCTTAAATGTTTAAGTTAAGCGCCTTTTAATTAGGCTGCAAAGGCGGCGGAGGAGTATGGGTTTTTACCCCCATTAAATAAAAATTTTTTTGGCGTTTTCGGAGTCGTAGATTCCTATTCCGATTTCAAGAATGACAAATTCAGATAGCACATTTTATTCATGAAATGATAGGTGTCATGTTGGATTTAAGCCTTAAAAAGTCTGGTTTGAAAAATTTACATTGCGAACTCAAAAATAAACTGCTACTCTGAATTATTTTTCCTTTTCTAGAAGGAAAAATATTCCTAAAACCTAGTTTTGCTATTGGTAAAGTTAATTTGACTCTTAGTCATCTTTAACATTTCAGTAAAGCTATTAAATTTATTTCTAAATGTTATCAATAATGCATAACTAAATTATAAGTACTTTTTTGTTTCAAAATTTTTTAATTAATTATTGTCTTAAAGGGATCGATGTTTACGCTTGTGCACTGGTATTATGGGAAATAATTTCAAGAGGCGATTTTTATGGTAACTTAATTTTTTTTTAATTTTCTCAATCAAGCAACAAAGCCAATTGAAATAAAACTAATTTTTTCGACTAAAGTATTTTTTAATGGACCCGAACAAACATATAACAAGATAATTAAAAAATTGTCGACCAAGAATGTTATAAAGACTTTTTTAAGCCTGAAGCTTTTTTAAACCCATTTACCAAAACGATTTTCTCTACTTGTCTTTTAATTAAATAAAATTCAATAGTCAATTAATAATTTTTTTTTTTCTAGATGAAAAATGTGATTATAAACTTCCATTCGAAGATGAAGTAGGTCAAAATCCATCGTTGGATGATATGAAAGAAATAGTTTGTGACAAAAGTTTTCGACCACAAATCAAAGAAAATTGGTTAAAATATCATGTAATTAGTGGATTTGTTTTGTTTTCATTTTGATCTAATTTATATATTTTTTTTTCGAAATAAAGAAAATATCATCGATTGGCCAGACTATAGAAGAATGTTGGGACATCGATTTAGACGCAAGAATATCATCCGAGTGTGCTGCCTCAAGAATTAGAAAAATTTATCAAAATTCAATTTGAAAACCAACATTTTTACGACAACTTAAAAACGAAACTATTTTCTTTTGTTGATAGATTTTTTTCGTGTAAATTAAATTTTATTTTAATTAGTTTTTTTTTGTACAAGAACGATTTAATTAATAAAAAAATTTTCAAAATTCCCATTTTTTAACCATCTCATTCTCTAGTTTTATGTAACTTAAAAGTTTGTATATAGCAATCAAATTACAATTTTTTTAATTTTGATGAGACATTAATCATACAGAGAGGCATCTTTTTTTTTTAAGGTAAGCAAACCCAAAACATCTTAGTTAATTACAAGTTTGTTTTTTTTTCACAAACATATTTTCTTTCACTAGAAAAATAATTAATTGAATTTTCCTCAAAAGTATAAAACGACCATTTTTTTTACCAAAAGAATTTATTATTTTTTTTGTTGTAAAATTTCTGAATTTCCTTTTTGTTGTTTGTTTCTCAAGCTTTTTATTTTTTTTTTTCATTCTTTTTTCATTTTTGTATGTGAATGGGTTACGCTTGGATATTTTATTTTTTTCTATTTAAATGGAAAAATTAAATTTTGGAATGTTTGTATTTTAGAAAAAAAATAAAGTTTTTAAAGACCCTCGAGTCGCTTTTAAATTGCTCTAAAATTTTTTATCATTTCTAGATTTATTTATTTTTTTATTAAAAAAAACAAATTTTTTTTTTCTTTAAATTATCGAGACTTTTTTAAATGAAAATTTTTTACAGATGGCTTTCAACTACGATCTAAATGAAATAAACAAATTTCTAACAAGTAAATAACAACATAAATTTATAGATAAACACTGATTTTTTAGCCTTTAAATATTTTTATCTAAAAAGTAAACAAAATGATGGAAAACGATGCAATTCAACGATCAATTCTAATATCGGGAATAACTCGAGAGATTAATTTTGAAAGTATTCTAGGTTCATTTTCTGATTATAATGTAACTGGTGGTGGGGTCATACAAAGTTATGAGTTCTATAGCCCTAATAAAATGAGGATAACTTATTTTTACCACAAAGGTAATTATCTCTAAAATAAAACACCTTTATTCAGTAGCTTGAATTCATTTTTTTATGTAGATGCTGAGAGAGTCTTGTCAAGAGGCACTACTTACAAGATAGGCAAAACGTATTTACATGTGTCACGATTTTCACAAGATGTAGATAGCAGTGATTCATCTAACTCGTCACTTGTAACAGCCATTGTTAATTCGAGTAGAGAAAATACTCCTTTGGAAGTTATAAAACCGATCGATCAAAAGCGAATTTTATTGACCAATGTTCCAAATTCAATCGATAAAGAGTACTTAGATCTATATTTGGAATATTTAAGCGATGAAGTTGAAATAGAACGAATTGATGTTGGTCAAGAAATTGCTGGTTCTATTGTTGTTACTTATTCAAAATTTATAGGTAAGTGTTATCAATAGTGTTGGAAGTCGACTAATGAACCAACTAGACTAAAACAAGAACTGTAAATTTTCACACCAGGTGTACTGTAGATCTCTTAGCCTGCTTCTAAATTGTCCTTTTGTTGTCTTGATAGAGTCATTCCTCAAAGAGAAAAATGGACTTAGTTGAATTTAAAAACGATTTTCAGTTGCAATTAAGTCCACTTTTCTCACTAAGGAATGACTCTATCAAGACAACCAAAGATGAAAAAATTTACCGTACTTGTTTAAATCCAGTTGGTTCATTAGTCGACTGCCAACACTAGATATGAATTTGAAATTAAAATCATGCCAAAGCTTTTATAATGTCTTGTAGTATCTTTTACTGAAATAACTTTGTACCATGAGAATATTGAAAACTCATGTCGCATTAAGTTATTTTGCTCGTTTTTGGACCACTTTGGTAACACATATGTTTACCGAAAAATTCATTGTCATCTCATTTAAGCGTGTAATTGTTTGGAAAATTACACCCTATAATTAAATGAGGGTTAAGCTTCAGAGGGTCAAGTATAAACTATCTAAAATTAAGCGTGGCTAATTGATTTTAATTTGGATTTTTTTCTCTTGACTTGTACAACAAAAAGTCTAAATTTTGCAAAGATTTTGAAAATTTAAAAAAGAAACACAAACAAAGACCACGAATTTTAAAAAACACAACTGCAGTTTTACCAGTTTATCTACCAAATACAGTTGTACTCGAATTAGAAAATGATAAAACCAAAAAATCACTTGAAAAACATTTGACTTCCGAAATCCTAGAGCTTTATTTTAGCAATAAAAAGAGGTATTTTTTTCATTAAAAATTTTTTCCAATTTTTTTTTAAATCCTTAAATTTAGATCTGGTGGACATAATGTTAAAAGCGTTCGAGTAGACCCAAAAAAAAATCTCGTCTATGTTTCTTTTGAAAACTTTGAGAGTAATTTTTTTTTAAAAATTTTAAAAAATTATTTTTATAAAAATTTTTGTTGTTTAAGCGGCTAAGCAAGTGTGTAATAGACCACATGTAATCAATAACTTGGATTTAAGAGCTCGATTATACTACGAAAATATAGGTCCAGATCCATTTTCAATGGAAAGTAAAATATATTCTAAAAAACTGCATGAAACCCCATTCAAAGTCGAAAAAGTTGAAGAAAGTAAATCAGATAGTCAGACACCAGTTAACAAATCTCCTTTTGAAAAACATCAAATTAATAGCATACCAATTCAAATTGAGAAAAGACCCGAATTGACAAAGCTAGTTAATGTTCTACAACCTACATTAGCGAATAAAGTTGAATACGCTGATAAGTCTTTAGTTGATACGTCTGACTCGCATCAATCATCTTCGTATACAGTCGAATCTACTCTTAATATAGACTTGCCTAAAAATCCATTGGATAAACCAAAAGTTAATCTACCAAGTTTAGACGATCCAATTTTATCGTTTGAAGAGTACGCGATTTTGAATAATATCACGCAAAAACCAGATAATAAGTATCAATTAGAGAACCATGAGTCTCAAATTCTTGGAAACCATAAAAACGCTATGATGATTGATCAAATGGACAGAAAAGTCGAAGAAAAAAAAGAACAAGAGACTGAAAAAAAACGTATCGATTTAACAAACTTGTTAGGAAATCAAAAACAAAAAGACGAAAAACGAAAATCAGTTTATAGAAATGAAGACGAATACAAAAATATCATGATCGGCGGTGCCAAGAGTGCAAGATTTCCTTCGCCACCACCTGACACTAAAGTAGTTGAGAATAGAAGAGATGATGTTACTGATTTATTGACTGAAGAGGCTAATTATAGACCAGAAGCAGATAAATTGTACACTCCGAGATTAGATGTTCCTCAAAAACCTAAAAATTCAAGAGAAGATAAACACAAAACGATTAATAGAAGAGAAGATGAGTATAAAAATGTGGGAATAGGAGGCAAGAGTGCAAGATTTCCTTCACCACCACCAGATCCTAAAGTAATTGAAAAACGAAGAGAGGAAGTATTCGACTTGCTAACTGAGGAAGCCAATTATAGACCAGAAGCTGAAAAACTATTCTTTCAAAGAAAAGATTCAAATCCAAAAAATTCAAAAGAAGAAAATCGAAGAAGAGGGGAGAACGAAAGTAAATATGCAAACATTGGTGGCGCAAAAAGCGCTAGATTTCCTTCACCACCTCCGGATCCTAATGTTGTTGACAAACGCAGAGAAGATATAATTGATGCTTTGAGCAATCAAAAGGCAAAAGATGAAAGACGGAAATCAGTACATAGAACTGAAGACGAATATAAAAATATTATGATTGGCGGTACAAAAAGTGCCAGATTTCCTTCACCTCCACCAGATCCTAATGTCGTTGATAAACGTAGAGAGGATGTAATAGATGCTTTGAGCAACCAAAAGTCAAAAGATGAAAGACGGAAATCAGTACATAGAACTGAGGACGAGTATAAAAATATTATGATTGGCGGTGCTAAGAGCGCAAGGTTTCCTTCACCACCACCTGATCCTAAATTTGTTGAGGAAAGAAGAGAGGGTGTTACTGATTTATTGACTGAAGAGGCTAATTATAGACCAGAAGCAGATAAATTATTTGCCTCATGTTCTATTCCAAAACAACCACAAACATTTCCAAGATCGGCAGTAATCAGAACTGACGATGAAAAGAAAGGATTTGTAATCGGAGGAAAATATGGAGGAAGAGCTTGGTCACCAGACAAACCAGTTGACGATAATAGACGAGTTGAAATAGAAAAACTCTTTGATCAATCAAAACGAAACAGTATTCGAATAAATACTGAATTTCAAGATGCTCCAATATTAGGTGGTGCGCGAACTGCTAGACCTTTATCGCCTGAAAAGACTTTAGATCCTGTAACTGTTGAAAAGAAAAGATCTACTATTGAAAATGTAATTGTAAATGATAAAGTCAAAATTAAAGAAGCTTACTATCCTCCAAAACCTAAAATCGTTCAACGAAACGAAACAGAGGCAAAAAGTTATGAAAGACCTGATAAGGAACAGTTTCCCAATAAGGCTTTTGATTTGACAACTTTACAAGAAAAAAATGTAGTCGAAGGAAATCCTAAATTTGAAGAAAAGGTTGATGCCATTCGAAAACTTTTAGAGGATCCTAATTATGAAAGACGAAACGAATTGGAAAATTTACTCTACGGAACATCGAAAAATGTTTTTTCTCAGGCAAGTCCAGAGAATAAATTTGATGCAAAATTAAGATTGAGCTCTATACCTGATAAGTTCGAAACTGATGCTCCGAGTCAAACAATCCCGGTAAAACTTCGAGTTGATAATGTACCACCGGTTCCAAAATTAGTCCAAAAAGATGGATTGAACAACTCATTGCAAAGTAATCACGTTAGTTTCGGTCCACAAAAACCAGCCGAATTAAACACGAATAAAGTGATACTCAAACAAAGGCCATACTCGTCGGTAGAGCCAAGTTTTTATAACAGAGACTCGAACGAGTTGAAAGAAAATTTGAACAAAAATCACATAATAAGTCAATATGGCAATCAAACGACAGCTGATTCGATTAATCGTTTAAGTCCCAAGTCAATTGAATTTTTAAAATCAAATTCTTATTTGGATAAAATTCGTAAATTGTATCCAAAAGTTAACATAAATCTGAATGTAAATCAAAAAAGATTGTACTTTTTTGGTGCTTTGAAACAAGTTTCCGAAGCCAAAGATTTAATTAAAAAAGATTTAGATTCAATAAAGACAACACTTGTGCGACTTAATCGTAAAGAATTGGCGTTGTATTTAGATAAAAACGAAATCAAAAATAAACTCGCTGAATTTTTTAGAGATTTTGTTTTAGATAAAGACAAAAGAGGTGCTAATGTGAATTCAAAGTTTTTTATCTATGAGATTGTGACTAAAACAATTAAAGAAACAAATAGTGAAGAGTATTGGTTGAATGTGCACACAAATTGTGGTGACTATTTGCCTATATTTCATGAATATGTTAACAAAAATGTTATGGTTGAGCTAAAATTAGAAATAAATTCGTCACATTTGAGCGATTCAATTAAAAATGAGGACTCAAAATGGGAAGAATTGTACACAAACAAGTATGAAAGTCTAATTGATTACAAATTAGAGTTTCATAAGATACGAAATAAATTAAAAGAAAATGTTGTTGAACAAAAATGTTTTTTAAAATTGACTGGTTTCAAGGATTTTATTGATCAATTTCAAAATGACTTAACTGTTGCTTATAAATTGAAAAAAGTTTCATAATCATTATGATTGTTTTTTTTTTATTTTATTATTTATATATTTTTTTAGATTATAGATCTGTATAATTTTAAATAAAATTCGTAATATTTTAAAAAGATTTTAACTTGTCCCGAAAGAACATACAGTTCAGACACGATTTTGTATTTTTTTTTACTAAAATTCACATAAATTTAGTTATAAAAGTTATAACCAGAGGTCTAATTTAGATTCGGTTAAAGATTAAATGACCGAGGATCTGAATCAGGGGGTGCTAAAATCCGAGTCCGGTCTTTTTAATATTTTCTACCTTCTGTGTTGGCAATGGTTTTGTAACAGGGCGTCAACTGACGTTAGATGACGTCATTTTTCTATTACCAGTGCTGACGTCAGCTGACCAATGAACACGAAATTTTGATGTGCGTCAGCTGACGTTACTAATCATAATTGAAGAATGACGCAAAATGAGATCATATTACGTCATATGACATCAGCTGACACTTAAATTGATCCCTAAAAAATGAGGCCAGGTGACGTCATGTAAAAAATTGCATCATTTGACGTCAAATGAAGCACTGTAATTATCATTAAAAAAAATTAATTTTGAAAAAAATTCGAGGTGGCGGTTTTGGAAATTTTATTAAGCTTGCGAAAAATTTTTAAATATTTTCAAAGTTGAACCAAACAAAGGGGGTCTACCCGATAGTGTTATTAAGTGCTAACAAAAATGTTATCAATTAGGACCCTCCCGGTTATGTTAACATCTTGTTAACAAAAAATGTGAACATGAAAAAATGTTATCAAGTTACCTTTTGTGTTATCAATAAAAGATTTTAGTTTTCAAAAAAATATTTCATGAGCATCAGAAAAACAGTCAGACAGTCCATGATTGTCATTAATAGAATAATGTTGTCATTAAAAGGCTAATGTTATCAGTAGTACTAGTAAATTATCAAAGCTGATAACATTTTTTCATGTTCACATTTTTTGTTAACAAGATGTTAATATAACCGGGAGGGTCCTAATTGATAACATTTTTTGTTAACACTTGATAACAGTATCGGGTAGACACAACAAAGGATGGTCTTGTGAAAATTTAGGAGAAAAATAAAAAAAATTTGAAAAATTATTCTTTAATACAATCCCTTGTTCAGAGATAGGAACTGCGTTATTTTTCACAAGACTTAGACTCGAGTCCGAGTCTTTAGAGTTGGAAGGACTCGGATTCGAGTCTAAGTCTTGTGAAAAATTTTCAGAGACTCATAAGTCCGAGTCGGACTCAGAAGTTCGACTCAAGATCTTTAAGACTCGAGTCCGAAGACCGTGAAGTGGGCTGCATTCGTTACTTTACTTTTGATATTTGAACCGATAAATCTAATGATTTGTCTTCTATACTTGGACTTTAAGTTCATAAAGGTCAGAACAGTCAAACCTCGTTAATCCGTTTCCACTTTTATCCGTATATCTCTTTAGTTTGTATAGAAATCACAGGCTAACTGTAATTCCTTTCAATAGAAAATATCTTCCTAAATCGTATATTTTAATCCGTATGACGACTTTATGGGGCTTTTTTCATACGGATTAACGAGGTTTGACTTTAAATAACTTATGAATTATTAAGCTTTACAATTCTTTACTTTCCAACTTTACTATAAAGTAAATTGTTCAGCCCTAACCGTGAAATAATATAGCACAGCTAGTGAAAAAAAGCCGTAGCGTACCAAAACCGTACTAAAATATCCTCTAGTATTAAAATATTCATCTTAATGAGTTCTATTCATTTAAATTTTTTTCGGTGATGTACTCCTTAAAACGAATCCACGCGAATTACTCAAAAGTTTGTCATAAAGCGGAGGAGACATTAAACTCTAAGTTTCTTGAATTAATGTCATGAAAATGTCCAGAAAAGTTATGAAAGCTCTCGAAAAGATATGAAAGCTCTGAAAACTTTTGAATATTCGTGCGAATTCGGATGAACTCGAACGTTCATGAAAGGATTTGAACGTTCATGTTTAGAACATGTGAACGACCAGGTTATTACGTAAAATTACTTTTGTAAAATTACGAAAATTTATGCAATTTTTCGATAATTTACGAAAGTTTACCAATTTTTCACGCAAAAATTGGTAATTCACAAAGAGCCAAAAAGAGACCACTTTTTCCGTTTTTTCACCAAATTCATGAAAAAAACTGAAAAAAGTCTTTTCAAGTTTTGTCTTCTTTTCTTGTATTGTTAAAATGTTTTAGTGCTCACAGTTAATGCTACAGTCAAAACTCGTTAATTAGAAGTTCGATAATCTAAAAGCCTCTTCATCCTAATTTTTCTAAATAAAATCTGCAGAATCATTGCATTTTTGAGTCTTTTTTAAACAAACGAAATTAATTTTTTTTCTAGTTTTTTTCAACAATTTGGTGAAAAAAGGGAAAAAGTGGTCTTTTTTAGCCCTTTGTGAATTACCAATTTTTAGGTGAAAATTGGTAAACTTACGTAATTTTACGTAAAATTACGTGTCAAATCAATATTGTACCTCTTGGCTGCTTAAATAGTCGCTCGCCATAGATAGAGCGAACTAACATAAAACTGCTAAAGCACTAAAAAAAAAAGAGATCTCAATGTGAGAAAATTAAATTTTTTGTAAAAAAAACGAGTAATTGACGAAAAATAGCGTAAAAAATAAAATACGACAATTATTTTCAAGATTCGATTTTTGGCAGATTTTTAAATTCATTTTTTTTAAAAGTCATTTCCAAAGTTTTGGGACTCTTCTTTTCAAAATTAGTTTGGAAAGTTAATCAGTTGTAAAAACACCACCACAGCCACTCATCGCTAAATAACGCTGTGATGATATAAGTTTTTAAGAGCGCTTAAAATGTAAACTCTTTTTTGCTTTTACTCATCATTTGAATTCATACAAAACTAACACTAATTTGATAAATTTTTGGTACTGTTCGCCATTTTTTAATTGCTCTTCTTTATTGATCTTGACTTATCTTGACTCAAGAGAAGGGGTCTGAATCAAAAGGGCTTTATATAATCGGCTTTGTTTTGATTAAAACTTTCAACTTAGGAATCATCATAGAATGAACTCCGTTTTTAACAAAGAGCGAACCAAATCGTAGTAAAAGTTTTCGAAGTACCAAAGAGAGAATGCTACTTATTTTACGTAAATTCCTCTCTTTTTAGAAAAAAAAGAAGAATGTGTCCAACCCAAGTCAAAATAGTCTTTTTGCTTTAAGTTCAATTTTGAAAAAATATAATTTCGTAATGTTCAAGAAACCCAATTTGTTTTAAAATGTTTAAATTACTTAATTAATTACCATTAAAATTTGTGAGTGTTAAGATTTTTTTGATTCATAAAAATAAAAATTCAAAAATTCAAAGCAAATGCAATAAGAAAGAAAATAAAAAATTTTTTTTTGAAAAAAATATTAATTTTTTCAACTGAAATTTATGTGAAACTAAAGCAGAAAATTTTCCATTTTTGATTGAAAGACAGACAACCCAAAGCATTCACTTAGATTAACTTTTTCTTTTAGAAAAAATTTATAGAGACCATCTAAATTTAGTAACAAAATGTCACAAGTTGCATCACTTTATAATTGGAAAGAAATTACATCTGAATTTAAAAATGCATGCTCTCAACTCAACATTGGTGAGCTCATTAAGGAACCTTCGTAAGCTATTTTAAATTAAAATATTCTGAAAATCTTAAAAAATTAAATTTTCCCAAAGTTTTGGACTATTCGAAGCCATGTCTGCAATCGAAATGATGGTTGGTCACTCATAAAATCTCACTGAGTCTATTTATTTATATTTTTGTTTTAAGGATCCAAAAATGGATGCTGGCATGGTACAAAACCAAGCTCAATCAAAAATCAAATCCATACAACAAGGAATTGATGTAATTTCAATTATTTTATTCGTTGATTTTTTTTTTAATTTTTTTACTTTTAGGAAAAACTTCTTAAAATTGACAATTTTACTCAAGAAGAAAAATTAGCAATTGTCGACAATACTTTATGTAATTTGGTAACTTGGCTTGATGGCTCGTCTCTAGCTCAAACTTTATTCACAAATCTTTATCTTCATGATCCGAACATTGTTCAAGATCAATATGTAAAAACATTTTCATTAGCCATTTTGAAGATAATTGATCGCATGAGAAACAAAATCGCTACCTCAGCTACTTTTGAAGAGGTACTTTAAACTCTGAAATAAAAAATTGGTTTCATCAAGATTAATTTTTTTAAAAAAAGGAAGACTTTCAACCGATAACTTACAATTTTAAATTTGCGAATGATATTGCGGATAATATTGTATTGACAAGTCTTAAGTCTGTTGAAGACACTTCAGCTAAGCATTATAGAGTATTTTCTGTCATAAACTTTGTACAAATAAATTTTGATTAATGAAAAAATATTAAAAGCATTTGAAAGGTGAATTGAAAGGCGAATGTAAAGAAAAAGAAAAAAAAGAAGTATATTTTTAAACAAATTTCTAAAAATTAACAACTTGATGTTTGAGTCTTTTTAAAGATAGATATGGCCTTTGGTTTATGGTACAGAATGAAATTTATTCGAACATTGTATCAACTAATGAGTTACAATGATGAACATCATGCATTTGTAAGTTGTCCTACTTTTAAACGAAGCGATATATGAAAAAAAATATTTTCATACAAGCTAGAGTAAATCATCAGCTTCAAAAAGATACCCCATTATGACTCATAGTGCAGGTATTTGGACTGGAATATTAATTATTCAATTTAAGGGCCCTCAAGCACCCCCTATAAAAGTACGACGCACCCACCACTTTCTTTTTACCAAAAGAAAGCTGTGAGTGAGATCTACAAAATGGTACGATTCTTTTTCAATTTGGATGTTTGTATAAAGATAAATAAATCATTTCAAACACAAATTTTTCAGTCCAAATATCTGCACTATGAGTCATAATGGGGTATCTTTTTTAAGCTGGTGATTTACTCTACCTTGTATGAAAATATTTTTTTTCATATATCGCTTAGTTTAAAAGCGTGTTTTAAAGGGATCCAAAAATTCCAATTTTCTTTTTTTAAGACAAACAATTTAGAAGAAGTTAGCAAACATATAAACTCATGTTTGGAATCATTGGTAAAAATAAAAGAAACACATGAACTTGGAGATAAACCAGAGATGGTCAAAGTTGCCAAAACAGGTAAATTTATTTTTTCATCAATCAAGTCAAGTCATAAAAAATTAATTTTTGTTTAAAGTTTACCCGGTTGTCATGGGTTCTGAGCCGACTATAAATCAAAGATTACTTCCGCCTACATTTCCTCGATTCATTAAAATCCAATCATTTGAATCAACATGCGAGTATTTGAATCAACTTTTAACAAAACTAAACGAACTTTTAAAAGTCACTAAAATGAAAACATTCAATGAAATTTATGAGTTTAGTTTAGACTTTAGTCGTATTCAATCAGTCTTTTTGAGATCAATGCTTCAAGTAAATTTTAAAATTAAATCATAAACTCGTAATTTTATTTCATTTTTATACGGGTTTCTAGCTCATTGTACTACCTAGATCTCCTGTGGAAAAAGGCATAGCTATGAAAAATATTTTGATGAATAGTGTACAAAAATTTGTCTCACCTCCCATCCTACACCCAAAGTAATTTTGAATCATTATCATTAACTATACCTAATTTTTGTTGCCTTAGATGTTCTGTTAACAACAAAGACTTTTGTCTTCAACTCGTTGACAATTTTTTAAACAAATGCACTCCGTCGTTTGTTACATTATTCCAAATACAAGGTCATAACAAAGCCAGACAACGAGAAAAAATGGCTCATATTTTTGAAGAGTTCGCTGCCTTACAAGAGGAAGTTAGTATTTCTAATTTGAGATCCAATAATAGACTTTAGTAAACTTTTTTTTGATAGGGTGACAGCTTGGATAGCATATTGCACTCGTTTTTTGTCCAACAAAAGATCGCATTGGTCCATTATGGGTGTTTTAGTAGTTGGATATTGAACCATAATTTAATGTTAATGAGCACATTTTTGCTATCTGGATTTGAGTTGGAATTATTCGCTAAATACGAGTGTCATTATGTTTATTGGTACTTGTGTGAGATAATTCTTAATTGGCAGACTAGTACATTGAATCGAGTTGATAATTTTTTATTAACAAATGAAATTAACTTTATGCCTAAAAATTCCAAGAAACCAAAAAAGAAAAAGTCAGTGTTTGAAAAAGAGATTATAATACAAACAGCTAATAGGCACATGCTATCTGCGTTTTATCAAGTAAATTCTTAAAGTTTTTTAAGTTGGAATGTATTTAAAAATTTTGTTGTAACACAGGCATTTAGAGCCTTTTTGATAGAAGGTTACATTAAATCACCGAATGTTGATTTTGATTGTGAAGAGTACAGATACAATCATCGTTTTGGTCCATTTCAATTTTTTCAAACACCATCTGTTTGTTTGTACAATCAATTCAAAGACAAAGATGAGTATTTTATCAAATCATACGAGTTGAGTAAATTGTACGAATTTGCCAAAGATCATTTTGAAATGGCCAAGGGTATATATGAAAAATACCCAGAGTTTACAAATGTAAGTTTAGACATACCCCAAACTTAACAAAAAGCTTTTAATCGTTGATTTTTTTAGCAAGCAAAAATTGCTAAAAATAATTTTGTTGTTATGCGTTTGCTTTCAAGTGGTTTGAAAAAAGTTCAAGTAAGACTTTAAGCAACTTTAGAAGCAAGAATTAAAGTCCTAATTTTATTTTTCTATTTTTTAGAAATTGGATTTGGACTTTTCAGAAGTTCCATTCTTTCCAATGATTCGTATTTAAACAAAGTTTTTTACTCAACAAAAAAAAATAATAAAATCGAAAAATTTAGAAAAAAAATTTATTATTTATTGTTTTATTTAAAATAGGAAATCTTTGGAAAATTTTCTAAAAAATTTGTCAATAAAAATTACAAATTTTGGTGTATTACTTTACGTTATGGATTATTTATTTTCAAAAATTAAAACTTGCTTTTAATCCTTTGGGGACCATGAGGAAAATGATAGAGAAAAACCAAGTACCGTAAACCCTCTCTATTTGTACCCAGAAAATTTGACCTTTAACATAAGGTTTCTTCAAAAACATTTTTCCAATTTAAGTCGGAAAATACCTCGTTCTAACCGACTCAGCCTTCTCTTTAAAATAAGGTATCAAGAATCTAACTCAATACCTCACCTATCAAAATATTTAGAAAAAATTACTAGATACAAATAGAGAGGGTTTACGGTACATTTTCTAACAGAATTTTTTTTCGGTAGTTTTAAATAAGTGGTCGAATACATCTTAGTAAACTACGTTTATAGATTTGAGATTCTGTCATTCCGCAAAAAAATCGCCCCTAAAGAAAATATTTGATTTTTCATACTTAAGAATAATTTTATTGATGTAATTTTTTTTGATGATTGATGTTTAAGACTGATCCCTGTTAAAAAATAATGCTTAAGGTGATTTTTTGTAAAATGATTTTACTTCAAAATAGGTCATTAATTGGCTTACTAAACCTAAAAAATTTCAATTCTTCGTTAAAGATAACATAGGAATCATATTTCAAAAAAAAACCTTCTTCAAAAAGTTGAGGAAAAGGGGACTATTACGTATATTTCTAAACCTTAGAAAAGATACATGGATTTATTATAAAACGATTTTCAAAATCTTCCAAAAATGACTAAATTGGTGCCTTTTTCAGCGCCAAAAATCGACTTTTTAAAGGAACAAGCTCTTGGTTAAGAAAAATATGTTTTTTCCCGGTTTTCTTGCATGAGGATTACGAATTTTTGGTCAAAAATATCAAATTTCCTCATCTTAGTGATTTTTGATTTTTGTGAATTTTTTTGGCCTTTACTGTACAAAAAGTAAAACGAAAACGAATAAACTAATCCCAACATTTTGTTCAGAATTTTATCTATAGTAAAAGTTAGGTTTAATGGGTATTTTGAAGGACGAGATTCGATTTAATTGGAATTTTGCGCATTTTTCCGCTTTTTTCCTAGGATAAAATCACACCATATTCTTTTTCCGCAATATTAAACACATTAACTTGTAGCTCAGAATATGCGCTTTCAGAATATATGCCCATTATATATGATTCGAAAATGTAAAAAATACAAATTTTTTGGGTTTTTTTGGGACGCAGATTCCGAATCTAGTAGTAGTAGTAGTTGTAAATTATACTGCAACCCAATAGGGTAAAACTCCAAAGGAGCTATGGCAGTAACTTAAACTTTATTAACATTGTTTTGATATCCATTCATCCAATCTTGCTTTGCAACTATTAACAGACTTTGCATCAACAACCGATTGAGGCAAGGAGTTCCACGTGTTCACGACTCTATTTGTTAAAAAATAATAACGTTGCATACAGGTATTACTTTCATTACGGAAATTAACCACTTCAAACCCATTTAATATTTTGAAAATTTGAATAAGATCACCTCTTTTACGTCTATCTTCAAATTTAAAAAGCCATTCGTCTCGTCTTAGATAATTCATGTTGATGGTTCGATTCTTTGATAAGGCTTATTGTTGTTAGTAAATTGACATAAAATTTCAACAAGTCTTCTTTAAAGTCTGGTTTAAATTTTATGTTAATTCAAGGAGCCCCAAATCATAAAACTAGAAGGTTTAAATTATATTCCTCCTCTGTGATAAAATAAATCCAAGTTAAAAAGTATCTTAACATCTTTCTATCATAATTGTCTCTGGAGACTGGTGGAGGGTTCGTCATAAAACAAATAGTTTTCTTTAATTCAAGCGATTTTTCTAAAATTTGAGCAAATTTACGGAAATTGATATTTCGGACATGTTGTAGCATCAAGAGTTATCATTTGAAGACCCTCACCTATTCTTGCAGAGAAAGACTTAAACTACAAAGCTAATAAGTTTGTGTCTTATCTAGATATAAAATTGAGGAGGAAATTAGTTCTCAAAAACGATAAAAACCTAACTAAGATTTATGATTTGGTGCATGTTAGATGTGAAAAAAATTCTGTCGTAACCATGCCTTGGCCGGTCCCAAGCCCGGATGTAAAAATGGGACGGCGGTGATGTTGCTGTCATTCTAACACCGTTCTAAATGTGCTGTATTACGGGTACGTAGGTCTACGGATCGCGTTCGAATCTTGTTGTATTGGGGTGCCGCTTGCTTAGGGATTCTTGAAAATATCACTTTGATATGATAAAATTGAACAATATAAGGTTCGCAAACCATTATAAACATTCGATTCTTAAATATTCATATGATTCTTAAATTTTATTACCACTAAAGACTAAATGTGATATTTTTTTGTTACACACTCTACTCAGGTTAAAACTGGTTTAGACGGATTAAAAGTTAATCAGACACAAGATACGGTCTCGAACAAATAGGTAATTCGTTATTTTCTTCTATTAACAAACCAGAAAATCCTTCAGCTGGTTATTTTGTCCAGCTAGCGGAATTAAACTCAAAATGGCTGGCAACTATCCCTTTAAGGCAACTTTACCCGTAGCAATTATTTCAAAAGGTTTAAACTAAAAGAATAAGATATTGAAGGAAATTTAAGATGCTTATTCGACCAAAATCTTCAAAGCTAAGTCTATCCTATAAATCAATCGCATTTTATTGAGAGCAATTTGTCGGGATGTAATCGGCTGGTTTATTACGATAATAGTTTAGGATTCCGGTATTTTGGGTAATGAATATCTTGTATTTTTAGCTAACACAATCACCAATCTGGCGTTTTTTCTATTTATGTTTACGAAGAATTTGGAATTTCCATCTGTTTTTGTGCCCCCCCCCCCCCCCCCCCCCCATCTGAAATTGTCTAGCTACGCTTCTGGACCCATTTAGCGATAGGCGTAGCCCTGGTAACAAAGTTAAGTATTCTACTATGGTTTGTGGTTTGTGGTTGTCGATTTCGCAGCTTGGGCTCGGATGAGTGGCGCTGTTTATGGTGAACGTCCCACAGTTACTTGGGTGAATATAGTCGTAACCATGCCTTGGCCGGTCCCAAGCCCGGATGTGAAAATTGGAGGGCTACTAGTCGTTGTAAATATTTTAATTTTATTTAGAAAAAGGTTTGTTGATGTTGTGTAATCCGTGTTACTTTTTCATGGATCTTTAGTTTCCAAGTAAAATTTCTAAACTCATGCAAAAAAATTAAAAATTTTGAAAGAGATAGGTATAAGACAAAATAAAACTCTCTTACTTGAAATGATTATTAATTTGAAACAATCATTATGAGCATCTAATAAAATATTCACAAAATGTAAATTAGAAATTTCAAACTTCAAGACGAAGCAAAAAATTTAGCCAAGTATTCTGCTTGAATTTTTAAAAAAGATAATGAAATTTAATCATAGATAGTTGATAGACCCTATCACACAAACTTTAAATTATAATTTACAATAAATTTTTTTTTGACCTTTCCAGATCAAAATGAAATCAAACTGAACCCAATACTTAAACAAAGATGTTCAAATCGATTCAACAAAAACTCAAAGAAGCCTCAATACTCGAGGAAGATGAACCAATTTTATCTTTCATTCAGGTTGTTGATTTCAACAAACAACAACAACAATACAAAAAAATTGCCAAAGAAGAACTTGCATCTCTAATACAAAATAAATACTATTACTTTTTAGCCTCAAGTTTGTTTCTTAAAACTTTACAAATGCGACTTGTCTAACTCTTTGTTTATTTTTTTGATAGTAAAGACTGCTGATAACGATTCAACACCAATTATCTATTTGCTCAAATTGAACGATAAAACAAACGATTTTAAACTCAAAGTAACATACTATTTGGACGATATTAAATCGATAACAAAAATTGATAGTAAATTAAAACAAACCCTTTCGTCTGGTAATACAATTGAGACTGATGTGTATTCGTTTGAGCTACTTTTTAGAAGTGTTTCGGACGATTCGTTAAATGAAAATACAGATCAAAAGTTAAAATTTGTTTGGCAATGTGGCAAAGTGGAGGAGAGAAATGATTTTTTGGACACTTTATGGAAATTGTCTGAACAATTTCTTAAGGCCTCGAGTCGTCCAAAGTTTCTTAATTATAAATTTGAATGTAAAATTTTATTACAGTAAAAATTAAAAGGTTTAATTCTTGACGAGTGTTTATTTTAAGCCAAGAAAATAAGTTCTCAAACAAATGATGAAAATAATAAAAGTGAAGATAATTCAATATTAAAAGATTTACAACAACAATATGAAATAAGTAAAACAGATGAAGATTCTTTACTCAAACTTATGTCTGAATGCGATTTTGCAAGTTCAAATGCGGAAAAATTTATTGAAAAGCTTCAAACCGAGTTGCTTCAATTGGATACAGTAAGAATTATTAATACTCCTTAAATTATTTTAAATTAAATCTCACCTAGAGTGTTTTAAAACTTTCTCTCAGAATGATTAATAAGTTAAAAATATACTGTTGGGCAAGGGGTTGATGAAGATTCGCATGTTTTACCTGATAAATTGAAATATATGTCTTTTTCCAAGCATAAAAGACAAGAATTGATCTAAATTATTTTAAAAAAAATTTACATTACAAAACTTTTAATGTTACTTATGCAGCCTCTCTCGTTATCATTGAACAATATTAAACTTGTAGAGTAAAAAAAATTTAAATTGGCTCATCATATCACTATCGATTAGACCCTCTTGGTCACTTTCCGGTTCACATTTAATTTTCAACATTTTCTTTTGACTGAAAATAAGCAAAGAGTCCCAGACCTGTTTTTATGGGTCTGGGTAAATAAGTGACCACAAGATTTTCTCGTTTTATGTGATCATAGATGATCATAAATTACGTGACCTCGAAAAATGTGATCACCAGAAGATAATTTTTAAAAATAAAATAAAGATAAAATTAGTTTAGAACCTCCATATAACAACTGCTACAACTAAAATCACTTCTTTCTATCAATCCAAAAACCACACCTGAACAATTTAGAGGCCTTTGTCGACCCAATACTGAACTTTGGCGTACACGATCTCGCCAATTTCAACACTCTTTCCGTCTCTTCCAAGTTCGAGACTTAAGTCTTGACAAGCAAATATTGAAAATTTATATTTTTTCTCTATTTTTCCAATGAATTCCATTTAAATTCAAATAATATAGATAGGAATTGTCTAAAATTCAATGCATTGACCAATATTTAAAATCTTTACAATGTCTCTTGGGATCACTACTCTTACAATCGCTTTTCCTCTTC
The DNA here is from genome assembly GCA_022207745.1 of Brachionus rubens. NCBI lineage: Eukaryota > Metazoa > Rotifera > Eurotatoria > Ploima > Brachionidae > Brachionus > Brachionus rubens. The sequence goes on along the minus strand of JAJVHD010000009.1, from coordinate 3,321,654 downwards.
ACTCTCTAAAATTTCGTCTCACTGAATTTTGTGATCATTCAAAAAATTTAGTGTTGTGGATCGTGAGGGTTTTCGCTCGATCTTTTGCTCGATCGATCGCGCTCGACACCGTTTTTCGCTCGTCGATCGGATCACCGAGCGACGATCCTGATCGGCGATCCGCTCGCCAAAAAGGAAAGAAGCGATCGTCGGCCGATCGACGTAAAATTCTTCAAAAATAAATTCCTAGCCTTTATAGCAATCGTAAATAGTTGTTTAATTTACTCTGTTACTCTGTTACTATACTATTTCGACTCAAATAATTACAGTTATCCCTTTTTTAAGTACCGTAAAACCTTCCTTACTAACTCAATTTAGGCTGGGACGATACTAACCTTATGGTATAGAGAGCATGTAGACAAATTAAAAATATGATGCTTTAAGTCTAGTCATCTAAAACGCAAGCATCAAATATATACCAAATTTTTATGGGATACCCAAACCAAATCCATACCTACTCGATTCATTAAAACCAATTGGTACATATCACAGTTTGATATGAAGGAGGAGTGTGCACGATAAATGTATATTTAAAAAAACGAAATTATCTATCATTTGTGAAAGTCATTATTTCAAAATATTTAGCAAGTGTTTTAGGTTTTTTGAAGATTAAACGAAATACGGTCATTCCATTTTTCAAATAGCTCTGATATCTATTAAACATCCTCATTCCGTTAATAGAGACTGAATGAAACAAAAAGAAACAAGCTCACAAACATTACTTTAACCTTAAAATTTTGTATTTTCAATCGAAATCGCGTCTTTTTAATAATTTTCGCTCGAGCGTGCGATCTGATCGGATCGATCGATCTGATTGCGATCGCGCTCGTCGCTCACGATCGGATCGCCGAGCGATATTTTGGATCGAGCGTAAGGAAAAAAAGATCACGAGCGACGAGCGCCGCTCGATCCACAACACTAAAAAAATTATGTGACCCTTACGCGAACTTTGTGATCTGTTTTATAGCTTCATTAACACTTGATAGTCAAATTTTTCCAGGTCACGAAAGTTGCGATCCGGTGGTCACATATTTACCCAGACCCATATAAACTTAAATTTGAAAATGAGCTCTTGATACATTAATTGCTTTAGCCCTCCAAGTTATTATTTACTTTTCGACTAACTGTTCCATAATGATTCCATAACTCAATTGGAAACGAGCCTATAGAGAAGACATCAGCAAAATAATCTAAATTTCATCCATCTTCTTATTAGTAGTAGGAGTAGTCTTATTGCAGTATAGAAAACTATACTAGCAAGTGATGTGCATTGTAATTGTAAAAAGCCATTGAAATTATTTTTTTCTCAGACTGTAAATACTTGTTTGATTTGAAACCGTAAACTGACTTTACTGCTATTAAAATTTCTGTTTCTGGCAACTCATTCCATACAGATCACTCAGTTGGTCAAAAGCTTATACCGATACGGTCCCATTTTGTTTAGTTTTTGAACATCGTCAGTTTTAACGATAAGCTCATAGGATTATTAATTTCATTTAATAGGTTGATTTTTTCAATTCAGTCTACTAGAATTTGAATTGAATCTTCTCTTTCAAGGCATATTAGCCCAATGGAGTTCAGTCTCTCTTCATAAGACTTATTTGACGTCTCTATTCTTTTTCTTAGAATTTTAATATCAGTTTTCGTTAATGGGTCCCGCTAATGTACTGAAAAGTTTGCTGAGACTTCACAAAAACCAGACATCAACATTTGGGCTTTTTAGGTACGACTAGTAATTGCGTACATCTCATTTTATTACATTAATAATGAGTCGAAAATTCAGACAAAAGTACTCTGTGATCTCGATCTTGTAAAATAATCAAGTTTATATTGTTTTAATACAGAAAGCAGCCTTTCCATTTTTATTAAAGGGGTCAAAATTATCTTAAAAATACCGCTTTTTCAAGCATTGATCCTTTTAGATACGTCTCTGTTCATAATGAACCGTAAAAAATTAAACTTTGTATCCTCCAAAAAAAACTAATTTTATTCATTTAAGTCAAATATTGAAAGCATAATGAACTCGGAAGAGAATACACTTAAACTTATAGACATGTTAGACGATGCTGTAGGAGAAATCGAAAAAATAGACGATCGGTTAAAAGAATATGAAGAAAAAATAAGCGCCGTTGGAGAAGCCGTTCGTTTAGTAGGTGAACGTGATAACGTTATTCAATTACAACAAAATAACCAACATGCTTTACTCGAACTACTCGAGTCTATGATGACTAGTCTTGATTTTCCACATGAGTACTATCGTGTTCTGTTACAATGTGATCTAACAAAGAAAGAAAGTGTCAAAAAAGTTGTTATAGCTGCCAATTCACTTACGGATCTTTTAGAAACAGAACTTCCATCAGGTCTCAAAAAAATGAAGGCCTACGAAGAACAAAAAAGTCTTTTGGAAAAGTTTAAATTCAAATTTTGCAATAGTCTTTGTACTCATTTGAAAAATGCCATCGCTCATGCAGTAAGTTAACTCGAGCTCAAATTTTTCATCCACAGAAAATTAATCTCTTTTTTTTAATCCTCAGACTAACAAGCATTTGGAATCTTACAAAATACAAGAAAATACTTTAAAAAACATTCCGGTTCACAAACAAATCCATGATGACTTGTTAATGTTAAAAGATCTTATACCATGGGTGTACAGATCAAATTGTATGTTCACTGAAAATGATCGATCAAGATCATATTTTGATGATTTAAAGTTGAATTATATTGAGACTACAAAACAATTGTACATGAGAGAAATAAATCCATTTTGTCTTTGTGCTAAAGCTAAAATTCTTAATGATCGTCCAAAATCAAGTAATTGAAATTTTTTTCTAATTTTAACAAAAAATACTTTCAATTTTTTTCTGATTTTAGATGTTTCAATGGAAAACATAAGGGGTTCTATGATCCGTGCCTTGGAGAAATCACAAAGTGGCGAATCATTTGGATCGAAATCAGAACAAGAAAATAAAGAAACACTTAAAATGGTTTTTATTAAATTGATGAATCAGTTGACTACGGCAGTTGTTAATGAACAAAATTTTTGTCAAGATTTTTTTGCAACACCAGTTAAACAACAATCAAAATTAGACGAGAGTATTACTTCATCTGGATCATCTAAACAAACTTTGCCTAGGGCTATTTCTAATTCATCTCTCGCATCAACAAATACGACTGGTAGTAAACAAATTTCGGACCCTAAAAGTGACTTGTAATTATAATTGAAATAATAGTTTTAATGAAACGTAACTTATTTTATTCTCTTTTCTAGTTCGGTTCTTAAAGAAATATTTTCCGGTTTAATAGAAGACCAAGTTAAACAAGTTATGGACAGTATTGTTAAAACAGATTACTTGTAAGTATTTCGATAATTAGTCTTTCATTAAAATGTTCAACAAGGTCAAAAATTTTAAAGAAGATAGAGATATACTTGGAAGTTAGCTCTCCTTTAACAAGTTTGGACAGTTTTGGCTGAGAAAATAAACTTTTAAAGACTAAAAAAAAATAATTTAAGACTAAAATTTTGTTCAGAATTTTGTCTAGTTTTAGTAGCTAGTGTGTTTTGGGATCATTTTGCGGACTAAAATCGAAAAATCGCTAAAACCCTCTGAAATTTTAGTTTTTTCAATATAAACATTAGGTTAACACAATCGAAAAAATAAATGGCACCCTGCAGCTTGTACGAAATTTTCCGCTCTATCAGAATATGAATGAATTGTACATGTTTTATCTGATTTTTAATGACCTAGAAGAGAAATCACGAGATGAAATTTTGAAAAATAGTAAATTTTCAGAATTTAGTAACAATAAAAAAATGTAATTATAGATGAGTTTTTCTTGAACAGGAGCTAAATGATGGTGAATGAGGATATCAACCCTTCATTATCAGAAATTAAATTACGCCGCTTCGGATAGTTCTACAAAAAAAAAACAGATTTGGTCACAAAAAAAAATTTGAAGGCTTTAGTTTTGATGATTTGGTCGTAGAAGATTTAGACTTGAAAGCATCAACTTTATATTTTTTAGCCTTTTTACTTGATTTTATGGGTTCGTCAACAATCAGTGAATTTCGTGTCGTTTGAATTCGTGATATTTTCATCTTCTCGGGTTGATGTGACAATTCTGAAACTATTTCGTTTAGTTCCTCTTTAACCTCGTCTTCTGATTCAAAAAATGTATCTATTTTGAACAGTCTAACATTATTTATTTATTTATTTATTTATTTGTAAATCTGGTCGAGCAAAGCTCCTTCAGAAAAGTCTAACATTTTAAGTTTTTCTGTTTTAAACCTCTCAGATCCAAATCTAAATAGATACAAACAGTTGCAACATACTTACACATTCCTTTGTCATCAAATCTAACCTCGAAAAATCTCATAAAAAGAGTTAATACTTTTTATGAGATTTTTCGAGGTTAGATTGTAATTGTAACGATTGCACGAAGTGACTAAAAACTTTTCTTTTTCATTTTACAGTCTTAAAGAACCCTCAAACACCCTCCATAGTTGTGTTGTATACGCCAACCATTTTTATTAATCAATCGAAAGCTCTCGAAGAGATCTACAAAGATGAGAGGTCCTTTTTCATTTGGGATGCTCGGTGTTATACAGTACATTTCTGAAATAAGTTGACATGTTTCGGAGCATTGCTTAAGACGCTCAGGCGCATTGCTTAGGCAAAGTTTCTGGGCTGCCTAGGACGCTCCGGCGCATTGCTTAAGCACGCAAAAGAAATATTTTCAATGATAATTTATTTTAATACAATTTTTTCCTGCGCCTATGCGCAATAAATATTTTGCTTCGAAACTTTGCTTAAGACGCGCAAGCGCATTGCTCCTGCGCGTCTTAGGCAAAGCTTCGGAGCATGCTGCGCATTGCTTAGGCAGAGTGTCAACTTATTTCTCAAATGTACTGTATAAAAACCGACTAAGAAAAAAGACGTGGGTTTGAAGGCTCTTTAAGACTGTAAAATGAAATAGCCAATTTTTTAGTCACTCCGTGTGTATGTTTTTCTTTTGAGTCCAAAAAGTTTACTTCTTCGTTGTTTACTATTCGGCCTTCTTGTACTATTTTTTTCGAAATTTTGAAGAGAGTGAAAGTTTTTTTGATAACTCGAAAAAATTAAAGGGTTGAGCTGAACGCATTTTTCTAAAACAACAAAAAAATTTGTTAAATTTTAATTTTTCAGAATGGTCTTATTTTTGTATTCGGATTTACTGGCTCGAGTTTATACATGTCACAATAATAAGATGTTTATGCATCAACCAACAGTTGGTTTACTTAGATTTGCAAAAGAGAAATGTGATGAATTTGTCGTAAGTTTTTTATCTTTAGTTTTTATATTTCCAAGGCTTAAACTAATAAAACATTTTTTATACTTGCAGAGAAATTTCAAAGAATTTATAAACGAAACAAAAGTTAACAAAAAAGAAAAAATTGGTATTCTAAAATTTGTAAAGTACTTTGAAGAGTTTGTAAAAGAAGCCGAGGCATGTTGGGAGCCAATCAAAAAAGAATCATACGAAAAACTCTCAAATATATATACAATTATAATCAAAGAAATATTCGATGCAATAGCAGAGATTGCTAATGGCAGTCAAAAGACTCCTCGTGAGGTTGTTTACTTCCAAAATTATCATTACATGAATCGTAAGGCATTTTTTTTCCAACTTCTAATTAGAAGTATGCTTTCAATATAATTTTCTTAAAGACATTATGAGAGGTATGTATGGTCTAAAGGAGTCTATTAAAGAAACTCGTGAGTGTTATGTCTCTTGGCAAAGCGAGTATGTTAAAAAATATTTTGGTCGACCCTTGGAAAAATTACATGTAAAACTCAAAGATTTTTTGACCCTTTTTTGATCTTAGGGTTTTTAAACGGTTTTGTTTTTAGATCTTTTTTGATAAAGTCCAAGCAAAAATTGACCGTGGACTCAAACCAGAGGACATTTCATACCAACTTGATTTGTCAGCAAATAATTTAAGAGACATAATACGCGAATATCCCGCTAAAGAAGTTAAAAAAGGTCTAGACGATTTGTACAATAAAGTCGAAAAGCATTTGGTTGAAAACAGTAGTTTATTAGAAGTTGTTTGGCGTGAAATGTCACATGAATTCATAAATCAGTACAAGCATTACGAACACTTGATAAAATTGTGCTATGATGGTCATAACATACGTTTTGAATTTACCGAATCGGATATTTATAATTTTTTTAATGATATTTCAATTGATAGGTCAAGACAACAAAAATTTTAAGCTCATCAATGATAACGGAAAATATCGACCAGGTGCAAATCATAAGGAGTTTTTTTTTATGTTTTGAACGAAATCGAATCAGATCATTTATCGTTTTGATTATTATTATTTTTTTAATTTAATTTTTAATTCTTAAGCTTGTTTAAAATAATTTAAATAAATAATAATAGAGAAAATAAATCGTCTTTTTTACACCCAGACATATATTGGATTCAATAAGATTTCTTTGGTGACTAATTCTAAAAAAGTCAAGTCAATTTGTCAAGAAATACAAATCGGAGTTCCTCTATTCTATACCGAAAGATCTTTCTGGGTCTCGATATCAATTATTTTACTTACGCTACAACCTGAACCCTTTTAAGAACACTAATTTCTGTTGTAAATGAGGGACATCAAGTACTTACCACATAATTCAGGTGTGTTCTTACTAGAGCCGGATAATTACCGGATAGTCCGATGGGGTCATTAGTGACCCCTTGGATTACATAACTACATAAAATTTGACGAAAAAGGCCTTTTTTACCGTTTTCGTCCGCCTGATACTACTAAAATCCGTCTATTAGGCACCCGAAATCTGCATGTTGATCGGCTTTAGGGATAATCAAAATTGTCACTAGGACTTTTAACTAAGTTGTTTAATTTTAGTTTCTAACACATGGCCGAATAACGTGAGTCTCAAGGAATCTTTTCAACAGAGTAAAACAAAAGACAGCAGAGTATTGTCATAAATAAGAGATTTTTCCTAATGGGATTGTTGCTTTAACATATATAAAAATCTTCTCAGCATACATTACCCTTTTCAAACTACCCTATGGGCTTCTCAATAAAAAATTGTAGGGTACTAAATTAATGAAAAGCTTTTTACCACTGATTTTAAAAAATAAAAATACTGATTAGCCACGTTACTGTAAAAGTTTGGTAAGTCGTACAGGCTTTAACCCCGGGGTAGTTTGCAAGGTTTTACGGTATGACTAATGAACATACGAATTTAAGAGTACAAACTATCAAAATTTTATTAATAAAGCGAGTAAAAATAGATTTAATCTTGTCTAAAGAGCTTTACTGCATTTGAACACAAAGTTTGCCCTTAAATATTTAAAAAAAAAAAGGTAGAAAGATTTATAAATATGATATAAGTAGCTCTACTATTCAAAAATGCCACCAGAAGCTCAAATTTCCAGTAGAACATGTAGCTCCGATACTTGAAGCTCCAGGAAAATTATTTCCAGTATGAGGAGCAGTTAAAAATTAACGTGTGTTTGTAAGCATTTAGTATGTTATTCAGCAAATTTGTATGTTAATCAGGTATGTATGTTGTGAAAAAGTTTATGTATGGTAAAAAGATTTTAATGAATGTTAAGAAGATTTGCATTTATGTTAGGAATGTGGACCCTTTTCCTAATTCGTTTGACTCTATTATCTTCCATTTAATGCAAAGAGATGTAAATTCTTCCTCAAATAATTACGTGTTACTCATTTGCTTCTATGCATTTTTTACAATTGGGATTTAGATTTTCCTGATTTGTCTTATTTGGTCTACATTTTGTGCGCTTGTAAAATAAAAAAAAAACAATTACAATCTCTATGGGAACAGAAAATTTTAAAAAATTAGAATTTTTATTACATTTCAAAAAACAAACTTCACGAAAATTCAATTAGAAGAACAAAAAAATCGATACACCTTTCACAAAATGAGCTTTGACAAAGATGACTTTTTGGCAATCACTTCCATTGATAATTATTTAAGTAAGACGTTTTTTTTTTTACCTGTAAAAAAAGCACGTTTTCAGAATCTAATCGACTCTAATTTAAAAGCTAGAAATTACGTAATGGAGTATTTGAATGATTCAGTTGAACAGCTACTTGAACTCAAAAATATTGATCCTAAAATTGATGTTTTGGAATACTTTACTGAATAGTAAGTCAAATTAATCTTTTTTTTTGTGGACGATTTATTTAAACTTAAATTATTTATTTAAGCTTCAAAACAACCTTGGAAGGAAATCACATTTTGTATAGAGACTTTGCATTTGTAAATAGTACACCGTATAATAGAGCTTGTTTTATTGGAAAATTTTTTGAACTTTTCTCTCGGTTACTTTTAAAAGAAGGTAATTTTTAGATTAAAAAGAAAAAAACTTTTTTTTTTGGGTTAATTTTTTGTTTTCGATTTTTTTAGAACCCGTAAATTCACTTGAGATACACTCGTTAATGATGTTGATTTGTGTTAATTTTCCTAAAAATATTATAGAAAAAAGTTTTAGGTAAATTTTTAACTCTCTTACACTAGATATTTTTTCATTCATGAGTTAAATGAAAACTTAGACCCTAAACGATCCATTGACGAAAATTAATGTTGTATTTATATATCGAAATAATCCCTTTGATTTAAAAAAAAACAGAGTTTTGCACCCTTTTTAGCGCCCAAAACCGATTTTCAATAATAAAAGATTCATTATGGAAATAGATATTTATCTGGTGTTTTTGTATACTAGGATTTTTAATCTTAAGTCAAAAAGTGATAAATCTTCTTAAAAGAATAGGCTATTGCGGGAGGAGATGTGATTTGACTGAAAAATTCCCTTTTTTTACCGTATTCATTCGAGTACGACTTTCGGGGATTCTTTTCCAAATCAATCATGGTCCATTGAAAAAAACGGACCTATTCTTAGGAACTTTCAAAATGATCATTTGATTGAATCTTTTGAATGACAAGTCCGACTACCTCGGAACCAACACAAAAATATTGCACTGGATCTAAGCTACAATTAGACATATAAAAGTGCTATATTTAACGTCAAATAAAAAAGTTGATTTTTGTGATCTTTGTCCGCTCAGCTCATATGAGTTCACGTATAGAATTCGATTTTAACAGAGAACCATACATCCTACCTGGCAGATTTTTTTTTCAAATGAAAGCTTAGACGATTTTCTTTAAAATTCTGATGGGTAGGTATAAAATCTTTTTTGTTTTTGAGAAAACCATAGGTCCGTAAGCTTTCAGAAACAAAAACTTAATTAATGATGTTAAATAACAGACCCGTACTTAACATTCTCTAACTTAGTAATTGAGGCCCGAAGACAAGAAAGACAACTTGTTTTAGCTGAACATTTTTTAGTCTTGATTTCTTACTCCAGGCTACAGAAATCCTTTGGGTGAATATTAAGTTTTCAGTTGTCATTAACTTTAGGCTTGGAAAAGTGCAGACCCTAATCTACAAATCGCTACTTCATAATTTTTCAGACTAGAAATTTAACCAAATTTTTTTAAAGGATTGTGTCAAAAGACGATGATCCAAAATCAAAGTTTGAATTTTTCATTTACTTATTTCAACTTCAATTTTATTACCAAGGTAATTAGTTTAAATTAAAATCATCATGTACCATTTACGAAACCAATTAGTTTTGTTTTGTTTTAGAATTTATAACTGACGTCACAGAAATATATGATAACATAAAAAAATATCAAAAGTCAGATGACACTAGAAGCAAAAAATCTGATTTTAAAAATTTTATGGAAAGTTTGAATCTCCTAATAGGACAGGCAACTTATAGGTAAAGATTTATTTTTTGTTCAAATTCAAAATTTTCAAAGACTGTTAACTTTATCAAAGCTATCCTCATATGAATGTCATTAAAGAAGCTTTAAATAATGCAGATGATGATTTTGATTTTCAAAAATTTTTGTACAAACTCGCATTTAATGAAAATTTAATAAAAAATATCGGTAATTTAGACAAATTGGAAGCATTTTTTAAAATTAGTTTTAACCTTCTGTTACTTTTTAAGGAAAATTACCGCACCCTAATCAAATTCCAGAGCACCGTGAAAACTTGGCTAAGTAATTTTAAATATTTTATTAAATTTCTTGTTCTGTTTTTTGACTCTTTTTTTTTAAGAAGTGATAAATTGACCAGAGAGCCGAAAGAAGAAAACTCAAATTCAGACGACAAAAAGAATGGATCAACTTCAAGAGCAAATATGATAAGACAAAAAAGTTTTTCAAGCATATCTAATAGTTTAACAACTAAAACAGCTAGTCCGAATAAAAATTCCGAAAAAAGTTCTTCCTCGGCATCTTCTTCAGATACTGATACTTAATAATTTAAAAATTTATTTTTTCTTATAAAACGATTTATTTAACAATTTATTTAAAAATATTTTTTTTTTTTTTTTTTTTTTTAATAAAATTTAAAAGTTTACTGATTTCCAAATCGTGACATTATTTGATCCAATTTATTGTTTAGCTCATCGTATTTTTCATTTTGTTGATGGATTGCCTTGAAATTTAAATTATTGATGGGAAACATATTGAAATAATTAAATCAAAAGATTCGTGTGTCAACCTTCAGTAAGACATAGATTCACTTGCAGAATGGACCAAAAAATTGAGTATGGACTTAAATCTCAAGAAATGCTAACGAATGCTTCTCGGCAAAGCAAACCAAAATTTTGAGTCATGCGATGTAAGTTAAGAATAATTTAACATTGGCGAGAGGGTATTCAGTGCCTGTGTCAAAGTCATGATGCCGCAATATCGTTCAACGTACATTTTACCCACAATTTTTTTCCCCACTGACATTTTCCCCGTGTACAGTTTTCATACAATTTTTTTCCCTATTTCACTTCTGACATTTGTCCCACTTTTTATTTAACACGCAGTACAATTTTCCCTTAAATTTTTTTCCCTGTTTATCATTTTCCCCACTTTCAAGGCGGAGCTAGAAGAAATCAATAAAAGTATTTAAACAATATTTTGTATGTTCTGGATCAAGATATTCAGCTCTTTCCACTTAATATTTTCCAATTTGAAGTTATTGCAAATTTAAAGATTGCATCTATTGTCAAAGACCGCATAAAATTACTTATGGAGCCTTTTTTAACTTTGATTTTTATGCACCCTATGTCCTTTACACAAAGGTATCAATAAAATCACGAAGGCTTTTATGAAAATTTTATGAATCTTTAACTAAAATTATTTTGACCAGGCCACATAATCAGATTAACGAGGGCTCATAAAGTACATAAAGTCCAAGGAGAGCTAAGAGTCTTAATTTAAAGTTATATTTAGTCTTATGCTGGTTTTCCCACTTTGTGTTACATAAAGTATGGTCTGTATGCCCGATTTAGTAAGTTCATAAAATTCTGCCGGAAAAGCTACAATGGTATCGTAAAAAGAAATTATGTAAAATTAATGAGTAATCGTATGGAAAGTTTTAAAATTTTTTGATTGGCTAATTTTTAATTTTTTACTATGGGAGTTTTGTTACATAGGAAAATTGTTAAGCGGGAAAAAATGTTAAGTGGGAAAATTGTTAAATGGGAACTTTGATTATGGGGAAAATAATTGCGGGGAAAAAAATAGTGGGAAAAATGTATCTGAATCGCAATATCGAACTGAGGTGATTCGGTAATTTTATGATGAATATAAAATAGTTAAGCTTTAAAAAATTCTTTTTTTTGCTATGGATTTAGAAATTTTCTAAGGAACCACAAAACCAAAACCTTAATTAGATTTTCTTGGTTTTTGAGACCTTATTCCTCGTCAATTCTATCACCAAATAAGCCGCAAACCTATTAGATTTGTAGAACAAGTTGTAACCACCTGTCTATTAAATCACTTTATAGAAAAAGTTCTTAGAAAATCTTTTCGGGCTGCGCGTAGAACTAATTACTACTTCGTAGCTAACACTACACTTCTCGAGTCCTAGTTATAATTAATATTTTTTTTGGCTCTAAATAATCTCTAATTAGAATTTGTATTGTTTTATAAAATAGGTATTTTTGGGTAAAAGAATAGTTTCCGTTCCAGTGTTCCTTTAACACTGGAATTACAGTCCGGTTTTTCGAACCCGACTAAGTGTTTTTGAAAGGTAAATCTTAAAACCGAAATTTTTACTACTCACGGGAAACCACGGATTCGTTAGGTGTTCAAGAGAAATGTTAATTTTTTAACGAATCCGCGGTTTACCGTGAATTACCAAATTGATCTTATTCGTTTATTTTCACAAAGTTCAAAGCGATAGCTATTGATTGGTACCATAAAAGTTTAGTCAAGCATTTTTAGACATAGAGCTCAATTAAGCCGCATATATGTTTAAAACCAGTGTAAATACACTCCCGTTATACCCATCGTTACGCCAAAGTCTCTTTCTAAAGATTCATAAATATAAACTTTATGATAGAATAAAGAGCATACATTTTTTTAGCCCAATTAGCGCCAGTCTAACTTAGGTAAATCTAGGTGAGACCGTAGAACAAGAAGCTACTTTAATTTCATTGTTGAGATATCCTCGGGCTGAAGCCGAGAAATTCGAAACAGGATTCGGTAAAAAAGTTCGTCACAGAAGCCAGAGAGGGAAATAAGATTAACCTTAAAACCCTTGAAATTAACCCGGGTTTATATCCGAGAATCGGCCTTGTCCCGACCCTTAAATATCCACATATTTTGGATATAAGCACATTAATTTTTCGATCTTAGCCCCCCGGTTTCGCAGGTCTTACGGTAAATATTCTAGAAAGATTAAACTACCCATGTTTTTAACGCATTCATGCTTTCTTCCAATCTACTCAATGTGTCCATAACTCTCTGACTTGAAACAAAACTATTCCTTTAAAAGAAAAAAAGGGATTACTCATTCCACGAAAATTCTTGAACGAAGAACCTTAAAATCACTTTGAAAAATCAAGGTTCTTTATTTAAATAATTGAGTTTACATTTCATCAATTTCGGAGAGATCATCTTTATTTATTCTTTTGTTCCGTTTATAGTTGTCTTCGTAAAACTTGTCCCTGTGAAACGTTTCAAATTTAATGTAAACATTTTTAGCACTTTCATCGTAGTTTTCAATTTCTTCAATTTTAAAAGATAAAAATTAAAACATTCACAAAAGTTGTAAAAAAATTCTTACTAAAAATCTCTTTTTTAATCGGAAAATTTCCCGTAATATATCCTCGTATATAAGTTATTATTACGTATATGTATTCAACAATTACCAAAGGAGGTGGAATAATTGTTCTTTCGGAAAAATCTTTTATACCAGCAAACCGAATGAACTTGAAATATTTGTTGCTGTTTATGTTTATTTCTTCAACTGTTGATCTGTTTTTTTTTAATAAATTTTAATTCAAGATATTTTTATAGTTTAAAATAGAGCAGACATATGTACTCATAAATTTTAGGGTATTGGGTGGGTATGGGTTATCCGAAAAAAACAGGTATTGGGTTCGGGTATGGTGTGGGTGACCCAGAAATTCCGTGTTTCAGATATGTGTCTGGGTTGGGTAAACCAAAAATGTGGGTATTTTATAGATTTTTGAGTGTTTTTTTTTGAAAAAAATTGGGTTTTCGGTAAAAATATCAAAATTTCCTAACCCATACCCACCCAATACCTTAAAATTTATGGGTACATATGTCTGAAATAGAGGAAGTTACGTGAATGTTGCTATTATCATGTTGAAAAGCAAAAGATTACAAGCTACAGTGTAAAATGCGAAACCAATGAACAAAAAAAAACTTGATAATGTTTGATTGCAAACACCTTTTTGAATGATTGTTCCATTTCGTACAATAACTCCACTACACTGAAACTCTAAACAGAGAAAAATTTTCAAGCAAAAAATGATTTTGGAAAAATAATACGATAAATTACTGTTAAATTCGTCTAATATGTCTAACAGTTCACCAAACATGACCCTTTGGAAAAGTTTTAAAAAAAAATTTTAAATTATAAAAATTTTTTGTTACCAAAATCCCCGGTTTATAGCGTTACTAAAAACACCGAACGAAAAACCTTGAGTTTTATTCAAAATACTTTCGACAGCAACACTGAAAGGAAGTAGAAAAACAAGAATTAACATGACATAAACGGATAGATTTTTAACCATTTCTTTGATGATGATTAACTTTGGACCCCAAAATGGCACACAAATGACAAGTTGAAATATTTTTGTGTACCAAAGTATCAAGTCTATACAATAAAGAACCCTTTGAGATGAAAAAAAAAAGTTTGAAATTTTATGAAAAGAATGGAGAAGTTTTTGTTTATTACCTTGCTACTTCGTAACAATTTTCAGTTCCGATGTAAAACAAATTGCCAAATATTGGAGTGAAACGAAAAGCAAAGGCAACAAAAAATATTAGATAAACAAAAAAATCGAATATGTTCCATTTATTGTCCAAATAAAAGCCTTTTATTTTGGCGATTAATTTTTTTTCAGATGTTCTTTTGATTATTAACTTTTGTTTTGTTGAGAAATATAAATTTAAAACTAGTCAATCATAAAATTTTTTAATTTGAATCAGGTATTTGAACACTACAAGAGTTTAAAAAAGGTGCTTAATCTTGTTTGTTAGCCTTAAGTTATCATGAAATATTTTAATTTTGCTTTTTAACCCGTATTTTCCATCAACGCTTATTAGAGTTTTTTTCATTCCGAAAAGTGAAAAAGTGTCTTTCTGGATGGTTATATGACGAAGCAAGTGTAGTATTCAACTGATTCGTTGAGGAATGTAAAAAAATCGGTATCAAAAACCTTAATCATACGGCAATGATTGGTACAATTTTAAAACTATTTTTGACCTCAACAAGCAAACAATTCACCAAGCCTGTCTTGTTTTATCAGCGGACAATTGTCCATGGACAATCAATTATAGATACAGACCACACCAAATCTTAGTTATACATAACATCTCATTTTGTTTTATTCTAAATACTGCCTGTTGCGAATGACCCACAAGCAGAGTTCCGGAATCAAGGTTATTTTAAAGATTCAATTTCAAGTCTTTTTGTGCCTAGGATTTGACTTTGAGTCTGAGTCTTTGGAAAAAAAACTTTTTGCTTTTTTATCAGTTCAGTGTAACCTCGTTAATCCGATCCTCGCTAATTCAGAATCCTCTCTTATCCGAAATTTCTTAAATTTCCCACTGTAATATTTTTCTATTGGATAAAACCTCAATAATTCGACATTTTCGATAAACCGACAAAAAAAAACTCAACCAAATAGGTCGGATTCTCGAACTCTGCCCACAACTGATTTTCAGTTTTCTCAAAGGAGAGACCAGCTTTTTAAAAAATAGTCTTCAGTCTAACTGTATGTTTTAGTTTTCGAGATCTGACAATGATAAAAATTCATGGAAAAAAATTGATCATGGAACAATTTTTGTTCATTAACCCTGGACCAATGCAACAAAACCCTACGAAGGTTAATAATCACCACATTTATTGTTGATATGCAAGGCTTTATGGTAGCTTTTGGATTACTTTTTCTCGAAAGAAAATAAAAACTAAGAAAGGTCGAAAGGTGTTTCTACACAGTTATGGATACTATTATATCAGTTATGTTTTTTTTTAATTAGTCAATAGCCTGATTCAGATCAAAAAATCTGAAAAAATCTTTTTGTAAAATTTACCTCTCGAATTTCATCCGATAAATAAATAAAAACACAAATTATAACTACTAATTCAGTTGCAGTTACTTTAATGAAATCTGTTTTATTATACACTGTTATGCGTATTACTGTTGAGCTGACATCTTGATCCGGATAATAGTCGAATAACAAAAATCCAGAGAACAAAAACAAAAACATAATGTAAAATATCTTAACAAAAAAAGAATTTCTAGATTAATGCAAACTTTAAAGCGTCTCTACTGAATCTAAGCCTTATCAAAACTTTAAAAAGGCCTTCGAGCACTTCTAATTTTTCAGTGTAGACACTCTGGCAATTCTTTCAAACTCTTACCAAATGATTCAAAAATTTAATAATCGGTGCGTTGAAATAGAAATAAATTCGATCCAATCCAGTTACTTTAAAATTAATCTGTCTGTAACTTAGCTCTTTGTTTGGAATATTTTCATGTTGATTGAAATCATCTGGAACATAAGAAGCCTTGCCTGAAATACGAGATTTAGTCGGATGGACACTGTTTCTAAAATTGTTAAAGCTTTAAAAAAATCGCCATACTTTTTTTCGAACTAAAAATTACTTAAGACTTATTTTTGATGATTTTTCGTCCAATTCAGTCAAATTAATAAGCTCGACAATATCACTTCGAAAAAAACTAATAGGCATAAAAAGACTAAACAAAAATAAATACGGAAACGCTATTTGCCAATTTGGTAAACACGGATTTATTTTATCGAACCAAACATCTGTTAACAACTCTTGAAATGGACTAAGACAAGTTATATCATATGACTGTGATTTTATAGCTAGTTCAAGAACAGTATGCTTATGAAATATATCAATTTCCAAAATTAACAAATCTTGGGATATTTGATCATTTGTCTCATAACATTTACTCAATACACCTATAATCATGTTTTCAAACTCCCTGTTTTTTTTTAAATAAATCAGATCAAGCTTTTGTAAAGGGTCTATCGAAATATTACTTTATAATTGTTTCCATGTTTTCTTTAAGGTCATCAGGTACAAAATTTTCTTTCAATAAACTTTTAAAAGATATTATTCCGACTAGACAACACGCTATAGGATACTTTGATTTTGACCAAAAATGTCGTGCCAAATCTAAATCGGCATCGTTACCACTGTAAAGTAAAAGTGACCAAATAAAAAGCTCATCGTAAGGTTCATCACTTGAGTGTTTAACCTTTTCGTTTGCATCGTAGCGTCTTATCAAACATGGTAGCATGTATGTGTCATAAAAAATTGATTGCATAGTGTCTGTATAATTTGTACCATCAAAATTACTGTCTTGTTTCTTTTGTATTCTGTACAATAAACAACTTTTGTTCTTTTGGAGAAAAAAAGTTAGAAAAAATTGTAAGAAATTATTTTTTACATTTTTAGGGGGTACTTTTGGATGAAGCATGTACAATTTTTTTAAATAATGAATTTCGATTGATTCCAATTCGAGATTACATATTTTTTCTAAAATTTCAAAATCTCTTAGTTTAACTTCTTTTTGTTGAACTTTAGTTGGCTGTTGGTATAAAAAATTAATGTTTTTTTTTTATAAAAATGAAGGCATGTCTAAGTTACTTGTGAGTTTGGATTAATTAGCGAATGCTTTCGAAAATTATTGTTCGATTGTACCATTGAACGATTCGGTTGCAAATAGCGATTCGTTTCCGCTGTAAGTTCATTGGGAAATTCCTTAAAATTGGTTAAAATAAATAAATTTTTGATCCACTTTGTCTACATTATTAACGGGATGATTTAAGGAAGAACTAGTGAGTCAGTATGTTGATTAATAATTAATAAGCACTATTATGGGAATTGTTCACTATTTTTCAAAAGCAAACCAACTATTTCCTATTTAAGCGAAGATGCACTGGATCAGCAAAAAGCTAAATGTAGAACTTAGCTTCAAGGTCTTTTAAAATAAAACCGGTATCAGGACATGGATTGACACTGAATAATTAGAAAAATTTTTTTATTATTAGTAGTAGTAGTAAGTTTTACTCCGATCCATTAGGGTTAAACTCTTAAGAACTGTGGCAGTATTTAAACGCTTTTTGCTTCACAATGCAACTGTGCAAGTTTATACTCGACCCGAATCGTGTATGGCATATTAAGAAATGATTGCAATATATCTTATGTAGCCTCATACGGGATCCAACCTTAGACATTTTTAATAAGAGTCGTACACGCTATCCACTACACCATACCACCCTTACACACATATTAGACAGTAAAGTTTTTTTCTTATTAGTCAGCTTAGTGAAAAACAAGATCTTAATTAGCTCTACCAGCTTAAAAGCCGTGTCTTGTCTTACACTTAAATTTTTTGGGTATGCTTGTTAATATAGTTTGTCAAAAGTTAGCAGAAATAATAAAGATAGTAGAGCTATGAGAGAGCGAGTAGAAATTCTAATAAAAATGGTAAAGGGAATGCACGTGAGCCATTTTAAATACATAAAACAAATGGAGATCAATGGGACTTAACGTGATCTTGAAAAAATCTTGCCAAATCTTTTTTTATTAAATTTATTGAAACACAATCTAAAATTCGGAAATTTTCTGAGGAGCGAGATTTTTTCCTCAATAGAGAGAACGTTAGAAAAATTTTAGCACACCTTTTTTTCAGCTAACACTTAGCCTAACCATATCTAGCACTTGGTATCACCATCTATCATGAAACATTAACTCTAAAAGATTGAAATTTTTGAATAACTCTCAAGGCTATTTTGAAAATATTGAAAACAATACAGCAGGGCTAGTGTAAAAGACCGTACCGTACCATCCTAAAACTTATTCTTGTGATTTCATTATAAGGAGTGCATCACTGAAAAATATTTTAATAAAAAGAACTCATTTAGATTTTAATAATTCTGTAACTAAATTTTAAGCACCTTGCAAGTCTGCAATACCAAAAAAGATTTTAGGTTTGATTACAGTACATTTCTGAAATAAGTTGACACTTTGCCTAAGCAATGCGCAGCATGCTCCGAAGCTTTGCCTAAGACGCGCAGTAGCAATGCGCTTGCGCATAAACGCAGGAAAAAATTGTACTAAAATAAATTATCGTGAAAATATTTCTTTTGCGTGCTTAAGCAATGCGCCGGAGCGTCCTAGGCAGCCCAGAAACTTTGCTTAAGCAATGCGCTTGAGCGTCTTAAGCAATGCTCCGAAACATGTCAACTTATTTCAGAAATGTACTGTATAAATTAAGTCATTCTGACACTTATTGCACTTTTGTACTTTTCGTGTTAAAAAGCAAAAAAAAATACATCAAGAGATCAAGAGTATTAATTAGTTGAAAATGAAATTCCAACGAATAAATGGAAGAAAAAGGATACGAGGAGTCTCATATTCGTGAGATTGGTGAGTCAAATATTAAAAAAGCTACTTACACCTATATGATTGGTGCTTTCAGCTATTTGTTTCTTTAAAATAGTCAACAAAGGCAAATTAGACTTTGACTCATGCGCTTCAGCAATTGCTTCAATATCAGGAGTAGCTTCATTGATATTGTTAAGTTTAAGATGATTTTTGAGCATAAAAATCTTATTATTTTTGTAATCCATCCAGTTTTTTTTTTCAATCAATCAATAAAACAACAAAATAAAAAACAACTCGGATGAAATATTCTCAATTTTTTAATTTTTCTTAGACTTTCAATGTTTGAAACAAAAACGAAACGAAACTTCTCAACTTTTTTTAATTAAATTTCAAAGTTTTTCGATGGTCTCAAGCGATTAACATCAGGTAATAAATATTTTGTTACTATATCAAAAGTAGAAGAGGAGGAGGGTTTTCAAGTGAAAGGCACACTTGTTTTAAGTTTAGTCATTTTATTATCCCAAGACAAATATTGATTAATTTTTTGTTTCATTCTGGACATGGACTAATTCCACAATGATTCAATTTAATTTGCAAGTGAGAACAAAAATAAGGGAGTATCATGAACCTTTAACTAAAAATTTTTCTTCATTTATTTTTTTGACCTATTTTATTGGAACTATGTCAATTGAAACAAATATAATGTGCTAATTTAACATCTTGAGGGTGAGTTTTTATGAAATTATTAATTGATAAGTTAATTTGATTCGAAATTAAATCAATGGTTTTTTAGTTGAGATCTATTTCGAATATTAAAACAAAAAAAAACCTTCAATAAACTTTGATTTAACATGAATGACTTCAACATTTGTTTAAAAAGTGAACAACAATGTTGGTTAATATAATTTTAGAAGAAAAAAAAATAGATCAATAACAAATGACAATTGTTTTTGTTACAAATTTTGATTTTATCTTTGAATTCAATTCATAGATATTTACAATTTTACCAGAGTTTTTGCATTTGTTGTTTATTTTTTTTAATAAAAAAATTTCTTTGGTCATTTTTAAATGTTTATTTTATTTCTTTAATATTTGTTGATCATTACTTTAGACTAGCCGGTTTATCGTGTATTTACTGTTGACTTTTGAACGCGTCGTGTGTGTGTGTGTTTTTCTAATTGAAACGTTAATGGCTAAGACGTTGACTTTTAAAAACAAAATTTTATTTATGATTTGTTGTCATTAACATTATAAACATGGATAAGAACCCTAATTATCATTTGATAATCTTCTTTACTCTAACAGAGTTCCATTTTGGAGAAAGTATTTTCGAATATTTTTCATTCAACTGTCTTCAGACTGTCCGATCGCCTACGTACGATAAATGATTAGATTAACGGATCAGCCCATCAGTGTCCACGCTATTATACTAATCTATGCATCCATTTAAAAAAAAACTGTTTTTAGATAAACCTTAATTTAGAAGGTTTGGTAAAATAATGGACCCAAGTCTGAGAAAAGAGAAGTCAGTATAGCCAGTATAGCCGAACGGTTATCAAACTAGTAGAAGTTTGAAGATTTGATCACTGCAAGGAGTATGTGACGAGGACCTGTATTTATACTTTTGTCGGAAAGCAACTTAGAGTCCGTTTTAAGATATATAAATTTATCTGCGTATGTTTAATGAGGAAAAGGATGACATGTTGATAGAAGTTGCTTTCAATATCCTTATCCGTGGTTCATGATTATTTTAATATTTCAGCCTACTGAAAAAAAAAAAACATACATGCCGACATTAACTAAGTATTTTTGACAGCTTAAAATTTTTCATCAATTTTCTATTTTTAAATTTTTTTTAATTGGAAAATTACCCTAAAATGTCTGCGTTTGTAAGTCGTTGTTAAAGCCTGCAAAATGTCTGCAAAATTAATTTAAAATAGTTTTAAAATAGCCCGCTTACTAGCCCTTGGGCTTGATTGGAATTATCCTTTTTTAGCCCACTCAGATTTTGCTTTATTCTGAATTCCACGAGTACAGGCATTCATTTTGGGGCTGGACTAAAACAAAAAACATTTTAGACTTAATCCCGGGATTGTAAGCGGGGTTTTACGGTAAATTAAATGCGCAATTAATTTTGCAGACTAATTTGCTCCGTTTTTATTGTCTTAAAAATTTACCTCTGCAGACATTTTAGACAAATTTTCCAAAAAAAACATTGAAAATAGAAAATTGATGCAAAATTTTAAGATGAAAGTGTATTTTTAATATAATTTATAAGCGTGAGCATAATATACTTTATTGATTTATGGTTATCAACTGTAAGCGATACCCATAAATCAATGATGGCTCTTCCAAATCATAAGTTCATGAAAGTTCACAAGAGGAACACGTGAATGACCACAACAGTAGTACAACATAATATAATAAAATACGCTTCTGTTTTCTACTCGATTGATTCAACACAGGAGTTCCATTTTTTAAATGAAACATTCTTGAAACTACAATTATGTGATTCTTTAAGCTAAATTCTCGATACCTATCTAACATTAAGACGATAAGCAGATGCGTAATCAACAGCAACCTCTCATCATCAATAACAAAAAATCAGACGTCAATTTACCAAGGAAAAGAAACTGAACGGCTTTTCGATTGTTCGAAAAAAAGATGCCGTTCTTTAAATGGTTTAAGTGATCCAATAATGATCTCTTTGATCTATTAGAACTCTTTTTTAAATCAATTGAATCTGAACAAATGACATGGCAAACGAACCAAAATTAGCTTGTTTTTCTATTGTTAAAGTGATTTTTCAATAAATTTTATATCAAGCATAAAAATCCGGTTCAATTGATAAATCAAGGCCAAATTCATTTTAAAAAAATACTTTTACTTCAATATATTTTTTTAATAAAAAATTGATTCTTCAATCTAAAATGTGAGCCAAAAGCACGCGCAAAATCAAATTTACCGATATCAAATCCTGCTTCATGACCAAAGTATCAAATTTTGTATTTCTTTATCATGTTCAAAGTCAGTGAGTAAAGAGAATGATAAAAAACAAAAAAAAACAATTATTTACACAGTGAATAAAAGTTACACGACATTCTTTAACTCAAATATTTACTTAACTTTGATTGAATTAAATTTATTTTAAACAAACTCTTAAAAAATTGAATTCTTTTCTTTTTTTCATTAATCCAAATACAAACAGCCACACACGCACTCTAAAGTTTAACGTTAAAGTTTACTTTTTGAAAATTTCAACAACAACAACAAAATCTGAAAAGGGATTACACGAAACCCACCGTTTTTTTTTTTTGTTGCTTGTTCTTATCCCAAGGGATCAAACAAAACGAAGAGTTAATGATAAAGGGGTTATTAACTAAAAATTAACTTTTTTTTTCTCTCTCTTTGTTGGGTTACGACGTTAAAAATTTTACTTCATGATAGGTTTAGGCTATTCGTAAATCTTTTGTTTTTTGTTATCTAAAAGGTAACGAAACGAATGACGATAAATTTTTATCTATTTTTTGACTTTTATAAAAAAATTAATCCATTTATATAAAAGAGATATATCTTTTGGTTGTAACTCATTTTCGGAAAAGGTTTTCTACTTGTTTTTTTTTTGTTACTGGCTCTTGATTTTTTTGTTTCTATTTTCTTTGTTATTGTAATAGCTATTGTTGTTGATTTTTTTTTGCAATTAGGATAATCGCTCATTAACTTATATCAATCTCTCTTCTTGTTTTCTATTTCGATTTTTTTTGAAATATAAAAAGAAATTTTTTTTTTATTCTCGAAAAGCAAATAGACATCACTAAGTAAAAAAAAAAAAATTTCTTTCTTTTTTATGGCAAATTGATTTGACATGACAGCTGTGAATACAAATTTTTTACTTATTTTATTTTGTCAATTGTTCAAGTCGTTTTTATTATATGAACCCTTAAATTTGAATGCACCCAACGAGTACGAACTTCCTACAGGTTGTTTTTTTATTCGGTAAGAAATTTTTTTTTGCACATTTTAAAATTTCTTTGTCCACAGAAACCTTCATTTTATGCGACTTGAGTCAAGAATTTTTACGCAACTATTGTCAAAATCAAGGAATTTGTTACACCCTTGTTGATCATTCGAAACAAGACCAAAAAGATGTTTACTCAATCTCAGAGATTTATTGCTCTTGTCCAAATGAGTTTACAGGATCTAGATGCGGTAAATAAAGCGAACTATATGCACTCAAAGACATTTGTCTAATATTTTATTTAAAGAAGAAAGGATAAGTGCTGAAACAGTCTCTTACCAAGTTCATAATTCAAAAAATAACATTACAATCCTAGCCGAGCCTGAGAGTAAAGTGATAGAAATCGAGCCAATATGTCCTTCGAGTTTTACGTGCCATAACGGTGGTGTTTGTGTCATAGATCCATCCGAAGGTCCAAAATGTCTATGTACACCCGAATACACGGGAAAAGATTGTTCAAAACGTAAATTTGATTTCACCTAAACCAAAACTTACATTTTTTCTAAATGTTTCAATTTAAGTTTTAAAATGTCCAGATCTTTCAACTTGTAAATTAAAATGTGACTTTGGGTTTAGAATAAACGAACACAATTGTGAGACATGTTCTTGTAGTTGTGTTAATGAGGATAATTTTTTCGACATTATGAGAAAAACATATAATTTGTATAAAGATACGAAAAAATTTTGTGCTAAGCCATGTAAATTAGGATACGCCAAAGACGATCAAAATTGTTTCAAATGTGAATGCTTAGAAGATAGTTTGATTAAAACCGATTTGGTTAAAACTACTTTAACAGAACAATATGAAAAACAAAATTTTGAAAATTATTGTCAAGTAAACCTTTAACTTTAAGGCAATTCAATAAACCATAGGGCTCAAATTCAAATTTTTTTAAGAACACAAAATGTGAACAAAATGAAATTTGTAAATATTTTGACAAAATTTTTTACACATGTCCAGAAGGTAGAGTTGAATGTAAAAAATTTCAAAATTTTTCAAAATTTCCAATGTGTATAAAAAAGAACTTGAATCGTAAGAATTTGAATAAATCTCAACAAAATAAAAAACTTGTGTTTCGAACTATTTTTTTTAAGAAATTTGTATGGAAGACGCAAATATTGGAAGTTGTGATAGAAGTGTTGAAAGATACTTTTATGACCCAATAGAACAAAAATGTAAAAAATTTCTATACTCCGGTTGTTCAGGAAATCGAAACAACTTTCTAACTCTACAAGAGTGTTCAATAATTTGTATAAAAGACGAATTTATACACGAAATCCAACCTAAAAAAAATGACAATAATATCCATCACTTTGTCAGTTCAATGAATTCATCAAGTTTAAGTCCTTCAACATACTCTCCAAAAATAGAATTTACAGTGTTTCAAACAACTGCTTCTACACCATTAACGTTCAAAACGATTTCAATCCCGACTTCAGGTCAAATTACTCCAAACAATACTTTAGCGGGTAATTTTTAAGATTTTTAGGTCGAGAAAATAAGTAGTAAAATATTTTATTTAACCTAGAAGTGAAATCTCAAGTTTTAAATGACGCATGTCAATGGGTATGTGACTTGAATTGTCCATTTGGTTATAAACTTAACTACAAAACAAAATGTTATAAATGTGAATGTATTGATTTAAAAATGACTGAATGTGGAGTGCCTTGTTTTCCAGAAGGAGCATCGTCTTGTCTTCATTCAATGAGGGCTAATAGTAGACCAAAATGTGTTTGTAATCCAAATTATGATGGTGTCTACTGTCAAATATGTAACCTATTAAAGCATCCCAGATATTTATAATTTTTTCAAATTTTTCCTTTAAAAGATAAAAAGAGTTCAAATTTTACAGCAAGAGTTGAAAGATCAGTCAAAATTAATAATGTAATTGCAAATGATATCAAGACGTAAGTTAAAGATAAAAGAAAATTTTGATTTTTGGTAATCGCTTTTTTTCTTAGAAATTTGACTCAAAAGTTGTCTGAAACTCTTGACATTAGCGGAAATCAAATAGTTGTTAATGAAGTAAGACTTTTTGTTTTTATTCACGAAGAAAAAGGTGGAGTTAGTACAGTATTAGGATCATATTAAATCAAGCTTATTCTAATGAAGACTCATCCGGTGTATTGATTAAACATTCAGGAAAAGGATTAATTGATAAAATATTAAAAAATTCAATCGGAAAGATTAGATTTTAGCATTTCTATGGTTGATAGATTTAAAATTTAAATTTGAATAAACCGATTTTTCTACGCTAATCCTCATGAAGATTACATTATTCAAAATAATCCGGATATTTTCTTTCATGCTTTGTTTGTTTAGGAATTATGAAGATAAAGCTCGAAAAAAGTGAGGAAACTTTCAAGTACAGTATCCGATGTAATAGTCGAAGAAGTAAGGCCAAAATTTAAAAATGTATTAAAGAGAAAGTATTACCGTATAATCTTGGTTTTAATTCCAGGGACAATGTAAAATATCCGATATCTAGATCAAAATATATTAAATCCCGAGGCAATAAACGATGTTTTGCGGTATCGTATTGTCTTGCAAACAATAGCCCTCAAATCTTATCATTTTTGAATAAAATAACAAATAAGCCGATTTGTTAAAGGATAAACTTGGCGTGTTTTTTATGCATGATATATTGTATTTCAAAGGCGCAATAAGAATTGGCTTCATGATGTTTCTTTTAATAAAAAGGGGATCTCAGGGGGCCATTTAATACAAGACATTACGGTATCGATTGTTTGACTAATAAATCTCAGGAAATAAAAATTTTGCAAATCTGGTTTGAAAGCAGTAAGGAGTAAATAATTAAAACAATTGATATGCTCTTGCGTTAAGGATGGTTCTATCCAGGTCATAAACAACTTGTCTAAATCAGTCTTAAAAATATTAGTTTATTTTGATTCAATATTTTCATTCGTAAGACTGTTCCAGTCATTGACAGTTTGAAAAAAATTGAATCTTGATGCCAAGATTTATGACCAGAAATAAATGAACCAAGGGGGTCTCAAAAATAGATGAAAATTCAAGCCGATGACACCCAGGTTAAATTTCTTTCAAAATGTGCGTGAAAATTTAGCTTCTTAAATTTTCTTTAATATTTTATTCTTTTTTTGAAACATTTTAAAAATATTGCTACGAGTTAAGTTGTCTTTAAGGTTTAGTTTCCAGCCAGGTAAAGTTTAATCCCGGTAGCTGGACAAAATAACCAACTGAATGATTTGTAAATTGTTAATTTGTCCGAGTCCGTATCTTGTGTCTGGTTAACTTTTAGTCCGAGCTAATCTAAGTCACTTTTAACCCGAGTAGAATTTGTAATAAAAAAGATCATATTTGGCCTTAAGAATCATAAGGAGATTTTGTTAATGGTTTGCGAACATTTTATTATATCGTTCAATTTATCATACTAAAATAGGCTTAAAGTAAAATTTTTCAGAATCTGGGGTTTTGGGATGGGGGGTTGGGGGGACTAAGCCCAAGATGAAATTCAATGAATCTTGAAATGCTTAGTATCGTGTAAAATGGGATAAAAATTGAACAACTATTGACAGACATCTATGTTTAAATTTCAAAAAAAAATTCAACTATTTCCAAACAGAAGATTAGAAAGCCATGATTGGGATTAATTTTGCTTTAAGATGAACTCCAAAAATCTCCCGTTTTCTTTTAATTCTCTAATTTTTATTTTTTTTTCAATTAAAGCTAAGGAACAACATCAAAGATAACTTTTTAATAATAAAATTTTCAATTTATGCACCTGATTTTTCTAATGAACAAAAATTTGATCTTCTAGTTGACGAAGTTAACGGTCTTGTAAGTAACTTTTTTTTTTTCTAAGAACAAAACTAAAATTTTTAAAATTTAATTTTATTTATTTTTTAAGCTTTACAGAAAAAATTTAACAGTTAATATTTTGAACCAAGAAATATCCCTGAGTTCAAGTAAGTCTTTCAAAAAAAACTTATTTTAGCCTTTTTTTTTGTTTGAATGATTGATTGAAATCTTAGATTGTGAAAAGACAGAAGAACTCGTATCAATCGATCTAAACGAAAATTATCTTTTCTCTTCAAACAAACTTAAAAATATGATTGAGTAAGGATATTTTGTACAACAAAAAAAAATTTACAATTGTCAAAAATTTTAAATATTTCTTACAGGGATTTAAAATCGGACATCATGAGCTCATACAAGTTTGAAACAAAGTCAATACATTTAATCAAAGTAAGTACAAGACATATGGTCTGACCAGATCTAATAAATTCATGTTGTAGATAAAAATCGAACCTGAAGTCCAATTAGAAGTTTTACTCAAAAATAATGCTAATGATCCAGAGTTTTGTGTAAAATCATACTTCTTAAAAAGTGATGTAAGTAAAATAATTTACACATGCTTTATGTTTGACTTTTTAAAATATTTTAATATTTTCAAGATACGATCCCGATCGTTTGTACCAAGCAAATTTGATTTGAAATATTTGCAAATCCAAAATACGAGCAATTTGGAAGATAAAAGGTTTATAGAAGAAAATTACTTGGAATCTCTATCTTCCGAAAATCTATTTCTATCTCGTAATTCAGATATCAACACAATTAGTCAACTAACGTCATCTGTCTTCTTGAATCATAGTATCGCTTATTTATCAGTTATAGCTTCATCGTTTTTTATAATTATATTCTTAGTCAGCTTGTTTGTAGTAAGTTTTGTTTAAGCTTATTCTAAGTTGACCCTAATGAACTTTTAAACATTTTTAGATAACTCAATTGAAACGTCGACAGAACAAAAAAATTGCCAAATTTGATGATTCAGACACAAGTTCAACATTTGAAAATTATGAAAAAGTATTCATTATAAAAAACTATCAGGCCTTAAGATTCATTTTTTTTGCTTTTTTAGAAGTCAGATTTTCAAGGCTACTTCATGCCAAATTATGCAACTGTAAAAACCGAGGCATCTCATGCTCGATCGTCAATTGAAAAATTAAGTGTCTATTAGTTAGATGTGCTCAATGATGCAGAATAGATGTTAAAAATTTTTTAAAGATCGACTAACGCTCATATTAGAGATTTCAAGAAAACAGATGTTCTAATGATTGAAGATATATTTTATTTGTTATGTAAATTTGTATCGTTTATTTATTTTACATTGAAAGAGAATAATTTTTTTTCTTCCATTTTTTTTTAAATTATTAAAATAAATATTTTAAAGATTCTTAATTCGAATATTTTTGAAACATCCTTAAAGTCTCTTTCTAAATGTACTTTAAGCCCGGAAACATTTTAATTCATTTTACCAAGATTTGGTGTTAAAAATTGGAATTAAAGGCAATGTGAAGTTTTGTCTCAAAATCTCAAATGGATCAAAATATCAAAAATTTTTGCAACTTGTGCAAATCTAATTGCGCATTTAATTCAAGTCACTTACATTTTTAAATTTTTATTTGATTGCGCAATTAGATTTGCACAAGTTGCAAAAATTTTTGATATTTTGATCCATTTGAGATTTTGAGACAAAACTTCACATTGCCGAATTAAATAAATTTTTGGATTATTTTTCTGAAAAAAAATGATGAATAAACAGAGGGAAATATTTTAATTTTTTTCCTATTTTTAGGGAGTAAAAAAGGACATTTTAAAAATTAACCTTAGAAATATTGAAATTCAAAGAAAAGTGAGCGTGTTGGGTCTTTTTAAATATCAATGACACAAACTCAAATATTGAATTACACAACTATTTATTAATTACATTACATTAAAATGCTTCTCAGAATGAGAATAGTACATTATTTTTTCCTGAATCAACTCAATACACCTAAAGACGGTCAATTTTTTTCTCAAGGTGAATGAGCCTTTAAATGTTTTATTAAAGTTCTCCGTTAGACTGTTGGCACTCGAAAAACCAGGGGGACTTTGATATACTTGCCAATTGTTAAATCGAGACTCAGTCCAACTCTCTTGAAATTTCGAAATGAAATCGTCCAGATCCAATTTTTTCCATCTCAACTTTGTTTTTTTCCATAAGCTATCAAACTCATTTTTCAACCGAGTATAATGTAAAGCAGTAATATCAGGTAAGGTCTCAAGTTTTTCTGACTGTTTTAGACCGTATTTTTGTTTTACCTGGAAAAATTAATTAATTATTAATTATTAATGTTTACTCACGAAATCGACTTGAAATAGGACTTGTCGGGTTGATCAATGTTTTTTATAAATCTAAACTCACTTTCACCGTCCTCGTCCTCTTCACTACTTTCGTCTTCGGTATGGGATAAATTGGCATTAGCAGCTTTTTCACAAGATTCCTCACTAGAAGTCTCATGCTGAGAGAGTTCCTCTTCACTCATGTCAGTGGAATAATTTTCTTTATTCATTTGTTTGATTTTTTTGTTTAAGCAAGTGAGATTAAAAAAAAAGATTGTGCAAAAAATTATGTCAATGAATTGCGACCCTATTGCTAGGGCGATACCTTCAATTATTTGTTATACTACTACAACCAATTTTTTCCGAAAACACTAAATGAGTACCAAAAGAAAAGTCCGTCAAAAAATGGTTGAAAGTTTTTTTCAGAGGTTAAAAGAGATCCACACCAACCAAGGTATTACACGAAAAATAGAGACACGTTGGATAAAATCAATTCCAATTTACAAAGTTTAAAAATTTCAAATGTCATCTTGTCAAATGCCTTTGAACTATCAGAAACAAACGCTTGATAATTAAGTTGATTCAGAAGCGTATTGAAGTAGTAAAGCATATATCAAGTAATAAACGGAATCCAGTCGAATGCGTTGTGGTAAAATTCTTGAAAATAGAGCCTTAAAAACTAACATTACAAGAGCTCATTAAATTTTTTGGAAAAATTATATTTCGTCGACCGGTGTTGTTCACCAATGTAAAATTCTATCCTCACATATTGTATGAGTAACTGGTCACATAAGACAATAGACCCTTAATTATAATCACATATATTTTTTTCTAATTTATAACTTACTGTTTTACTATAATCTAAGGTTCGGTCGGAGCAAAACGTCGACACTATCTAAATAAGTCATTTTGACTTTACGACGATAATCTACGACCCCGAAAACCCCATAAAATTAATTTTTTTATTGGGGTAAAAAATCGAAAATGTTGACACTACCCTCCCGCTTTTTGCAGCCAAACGTCGAGGTGCTTTGTTAAAACATTTTAGTAAACATGATTGGAAAAAGCTATAAATGATGTAAAGATATGTTCTGAAAGCTAAAAAGCTACCATTGACGCTGGGACCATTGTCGATGAGGATAAAAAATTCCATAAAGCAAAAAACGGGTGAAGACGGTAAAAAAAGGGATTTTTTCAGTAAAATTCCTCATATTTTGATAAAAAAAATTTCAAAATAATAAAATTTTATTTCAAAGACAAAAAACAAAAATTAATATTTGCTCATTCAGCTCGTTTTATCAGTTAAAATATAAAAAAAATCTAAATTGATCGTCTTTTAACATCTTGTTTATGCCTAAAAATAGCTACAACTATTTTTACAATGAACATTATGAAAATTACGATGATTAAAACCAATGATAAGATTGCAGCTGGACTTTTACCACTCCAGTTTTTAGCCAAAACCCCTTTTGAAAAAAAGAATTACCAAAAGTTTTTTAAGTATAACAAAATAGGCATTTACCTGAAAATGCAATGAACAATTGTAAATATGGACTAATTGTGTATCGCAAAAATTTCTCCAAAAAGTAAACATCAAGTGCGAAATAAGAGAATATAATTACAGCTGCAAATGACAAACAAACTATTGAGGCAACTTCACGTTTACCATTCCATTCATAAGTCCATGCAATAGCCATGTTTAAGAATGTTGCTATAGTTACCCAAGTGGCATAAAATGATAGACCATTGTTCAAAAAAAATCTGTAAAGCCACAAATACCTTCAAATATAAGACTAGTTAATCATAAGTTATTTGGCTTCGAGGTAAAAATTTACTTTTGATCTTTGGCAAGGTAGACTTCAGCTTCATGAACATTTTTGTGACTTATAGCAGTTGCTACGTATAAACTAATTGTCAAAAGCCCTAAAACAGCAAACGCCGCACTAAAATACTCTCCATCCCAAATGAACAACCAAGAAATATTGAAAGCATAATGCAAAAAAAAGAATAAGAAAAAAACTCTTGTAATAACCGGTGGTTGCAAATATAATCGACCATAAACGGTGCGTATAAAAATTGCAACAATACTATACACTATCCATAGACCTTGCCACGTGTAAATAATACCCCATGTTGAAAAAGTCCAACCAGCTGGTGTTATATCAACTTGATGTTCATCAGAGATATTGCCTGTAGCTTGACTAAAAATACCAATGGCAGGTGAAGAGGCAGATGCATTTATAAACACCAATAGAACATAACAAACTGCGTTAAAAATTATTAAGGCAATGTCTATTTTGTTATGATGTTTTGTATTTTGTTTAAGACCATTTGTTTCAAAGGAATTCGATGCTTTCATTTTTTTAAATCTAAGAGAAAAAAAAATATTTTTATGATTAATTAAATTAAAAGTTAAATAATATGAATTAAATAACAATTATTTACCATCTTACATAATACTTAGAGTCACATTTTAAATAAAATTAAAGCTTATCTCTATTCTAAAATTATAATCAGAAAAAAACGAGAATTTTATTTTTTTTCGTTAATTTTAATGATTAATTATTATTCAGCAAAAAAAATGGTTGAAAATGATTTATCTTTACCATAACTAAACATAATCAAGTCATTTGCTTATGTAATACACTCACGTTTTTTGACATTAAAAATGAAAAAAAAAATAGTAATGTAGAAATTAAGGTTCATTCATGTTAATAATTAAATGAAACAAAAGGTGTGAGTACTTTGGTAAATATTTAGACTTTCATAAAAATGTAAAATTGGAATGTGTCTTAAAATACATTACTTACTGTCACTAAGAAAAGTATTTTAAGAGTATACCAGGATGTCACTAAGTTATTACAAATTATAAATATTGTTATGAAAAATTTACTAATTGCTTATTTTGTTATCCTTCAAATTAGTGATCTCTTTAACCAATTCAATTTTAGTTCAAAAATTTTAATAAATAATTTAAAAAAAACTGTCATTGCGAAAATCTAATATCTGGACTTATTCACAACACTTTAGTTTTTGTGCTAGTCCTATTGTTAAAATAAAATTGAGAAAAAAATAATTTTTTAACCCTATTTACTGACGTCTAAACTTTTGGATACCCCAGACATATCATCATCATTCGGGCGTTTTTACGAGAGCCGATCACTTCGTAGTACACGCGACCAAAAGTTTTCTTCAATTTTTCCGATTTTGTGTTGCCCTCTCGATTTCTTCAACAGGCAGGGGGATGTTTTTAATCATTAGATTTTCTATGTATCTGGCATAATTCTTTGCTTGTCTTCTTTGTCTTGGTTTTCCCATTTGCTGGCTCGGTTCATACAGACTATATGTTCTTATTGGTTCATCTGTTTGTCGACGAAGAATATGTCCAATCCAAGTCAGTTGTCTTTTTAAAAGTTTCAATGAAATTTGTATTTGATCAACCATTTTGTACACTTGTTTGTTAAGTTTTTTGTCTAATCTCTTTATTCCCAGCATGTGCCTGTAATAGCTGGTTGCAAAACTATGAATGCTGGTTACACCTTTATTGAGATGTTTCGCTTCCATAAAGTAGTACAGATAAACAGGAGGCTTTGAAAATTCTTACCTTCAGTTCTATTGATGTTATTTTTTAAGTCCAGATTTTCTCAAGTTCTCTAAATGACAACCATGCTTGTCTCTTTCTAGTTCATGCTTGTCTCGATTTATGTACCGATTAATTTTGAGGTTTCGGATGAACATGGGTTACCCAGTAATTTTGAATACTAGGTTTGGGTCTGGGTTGCGTAACCCATAAAACTTAAGAAATTTTTTTTAAATAATTGGGATATTTATACCAAAATTTTATGGGTTACCAGACCCATACCTGAAAATCAAAATTTCTGTATTACCCATACCGTATCCGAACTCAAAGCCTAAATTTATAACCCATGCCAACTCAATACCTTAAAATTAATGGGTACATATATATGTATATATATTTTTTTTCTTAAGTTTAAGGTTCTAATAAAGTCCAAACTTTTAAAAGAAAAAGCCATTGTAAAGAAGAAACTTCTCTTTGTAATATGGCTTAATATTTGATATTTTAAATTCCTCTTATTTTTACTGTTTGAGTTTAAAAAGGATTAATTGGATAATAAAAAAACTTGATAATCTTTTATTTTTAAAAGGCAGATTAAGACTACTCTGGATTTACCTATTAATTTTACTACGTCACGCATTCGTCAATAACTTGAGCTGACCTACAAGTTAATTAAAGCAATACAGCTTATCGCTCGATCGATGCCTAAGGGAAAATGAACGAACAATGACAGAACGACGAGATGAAAAAAGAACTTCCATTTTTTAGTGGAGAAGGTTCAAGCACTGTGTTTATTAAGTTTCTTCCGATTTTTGTCGGAAGAATTCTAGAAAAATTCTAGAAGATAAGAAATCGAAGTATAATTAAATGAAATAATTTTTAAGGTCTCATTTGCTAAAAAAAGTCTCTTTGTTGTTGTAAATGGCATTATTTACTCAGCATATATTTGTCAGACTGTTTACTAAAAAAACCTGCTGCAAAATAATAAATTCGATTTTATCTATACGCAAGTCAAATTGCATATTACATGTAAAGGTGTAATAAATTTTTGGAAAGTAACTAATCGAAACATTTTACCACATAGCTTAAAATGCAATTGTGAACAAAAGTTTACAGTATAATAAATGGACCAGTTTTCAAAGTTTGATTATGTAACAATTTGTCACAAGTTCATAGACTTTATGTGATAGAAACTTGCTAAATTAAAAAAAAAATTTCAAATGAATGTTTAAAAAATATGTTTTCAGAACGTGAAAAATAAAGGATATCATAATAAATTTTTTTAATTTATCTTGTAAATTGAACATACTCATAGATTAGATATTTTTTCTTTCATTTTATTTTTCTTATTAATAAAATTAAACAATTTTTTTTTGAAATATTTAATTAAAATTCTGGGAAATAAAACTTGTCTGTTTAAATGGGTGAGACCTATTGAAATGCCTAAATAAAACAAGATTAAAGTTAAATATTGTACATGCGCCTATAAAGTTAAGCTTATGATCCCAAAAGAAAATAATTCTTGTATTTTTGTTTTTTAAGCTAATTCTTTTAAATCTTTTCTTAGATCTTAAGATCTAAAGCGATTTGTCTATACTATGCCAGCAAAATTTTTTAGTTAGTTAGTTAGAGCTGCGGTATAGAAAATTCTATACCAATGCAATACGGCTTTGGCAGCATTTGCTTCGTGTCATGCCAAAGACTTTCTCATCGATGATGTTCTTGAAACTGTTTGTTGATGTTGCTGGAACTGTACTTTCAGGTAGATCATTTCAACTTGAAGTAACTCGGTTTGTGATAAAATTATATCGATATGAGCCTTTTTTATTGATTTCACGTACTAATCGGCTTTTGGGCGGCCTTCTTAGATTGATTGTGGTAGGCTTGGCGAAATTGATACCGTTGAACAAATTTATATCTTCATGACCATTAACAAACTTGAACAATGTGTATCAAGTCGCCTTTGCGGCGTCTGTCCTCGAAGCTCATTAAATTGAGTTTTTTAGGCGTACCTCATATCATAACACGATCTTTTTCTTGACTTGATTCATCCAGCACATGTTTCCTTCTCGAGTTAATCAATCGTATGATAATTTTTCTTTTCTTCTGCCTAAGTACATCACTTTACATTTAGAAAAATTCAACTCGGTTGACCATAGATCAGCAAATTCCATCAACAAGTTAAGATCATCTTGCAGCTCCAATGACTTGTGGTCTTGACTTGAAATTCCAATAAGCTTCAAATCGTCAGTATAGCCTGAACCAAAACATTTTAAACATTCTAACAAATCATAATAAATACAACAAATAAAATCGGACCCAAAACCGACTCTTGTGGTACACTGCTGCTTACCTCCTCCCAGTTTGAACATACATCACCCATAACCACTCTTTGTTTTCTGCAAATCAAAAAGGACTCGAACCATATTATCTAGCCTTATTTTCAATATTTCCAGATAAAATTAAAGTCTTTAAGAGTTATGACACTAGGCATCATAAACGAAACCACTGAAAATCTAAACTGACTGAATTTGATAAAACCCAATCCAGCTTAATCAAAAGGAACCTTGAAAAGATCGACAGCTCTTTTGGGAGCGTTTAGGATCAACTACGTCAGATAAACTAGTATTAGAAACTAGTATTATAATTTACCATAGAAGAAAAAAAAAGAGTAAAAAGAGACCTGTATCTGACTTGCGCTTGAAATTGTTGTTCTGCAAGTTCGATTGTCTCTTAACTGCGGAAAGCACATAGCCAAGCAGAAAGTGACACAAAAATGAAGGAAATCGTAACCGAAATTGGCAACCTAAAGTCCGGAATCAGAAAAAAGAAAATACAACCGATTCCCTTTAATATGAAATGCTTTTACACGTACAATTGACCTTTCTATTCCCTAACCCCTTTTAAATTTTTGTAATGAAAATTTTTTCTTTTATTCGAACCATTTCGTTTGGCAAATACGACATTTGAACCAATTTTTAAAAAACAGCAATTTATCAAATTTTTTACTGAAAGAGTAAGGAGATGTTAAGAAAAATAAAACGTTAATTAAATTCAGAGATGAATCGAGAAAAAAAAACTGTAAGAGGTGTGTTGAACAAGTGTTATACACTTGTAATCCATGTTATTTAGGGATGTTATCAAAGTGTTGGAGAGTTGTTGGGCAATTGTTGAAGGGGTGTTAACCAAGTGTCGGGACCTCTTTCTTTTTTGTCAAACGGCCATCTAACACCTAAACAAAACTTGAAAAAAAGTCAAATAAAAAGATATGGAAAAACTTTTGGTTTTTTGTGCCACTTTAGTTTAGAGCAAAAATTCAGATAATTTTTTTATTAGTTCTACATTAGTTGTGTCTTAATTTGAAATTTTTTCTTTTTTTAAAAGCGAGTGTCGTCAAGTTTTAAAATTGTGATTTTTTAAATATTTCAGTGCTAATTTTTTAAGTCGATTATCTATCATTTGTATCTTAACATACAATTTTACTCTCAAAACGACTTGGTCCCGGGAAACTCAAGTATTTCCGGTATAACTAAGTACCGAGACAACTTTTATGGGCTTAAAAATTAGGGCAAAAAACAAGCTTTAAAATGCTGTACAATACGTACATAAATACTTGGATTTTCCCGGACCAAGTCGTTTCGGGAGGAAAATTGTATGTTTTGGGTCTTTACGGTAAAATATGAATATCTTAGCCACATTTTCTTTTTCAAAAGACTGTTGGCTCTTGCCAAACAAATTTCAATTCAGACTCCGACTCTAAGGTTAAAAAGTTCAGGCTGATACTGTATTTGCTTAATCCATTAAAAATTTATGGAATAAAAACCAGAAATACCCTTTTTTAAACTTTGAATTGTAGGGGTCAAATATACAGGTTTTTTATGAATTTTTTCGGAAATGAACATAAAAATTTTATGATCTATATAGCTTTTTAATCCTTGAGTATTTTTCTATCGAATGGTGGGCCAAACTCATTTTTTAAAAACAAAATTACCGAGGACATTTGTAGGACATGGGTGGGGTTACTTCCAAGAGGCCTACTCATCAAGAAAAGCATATGCTGAGAAGCTGAGCACATTTTGTATACTAGAAAAGGACAATGTACAAGTGTACAAATTTTCATTGGTATCTGATTATCGGTTCTTTTTTTTTTTTAAATTTTAAAATGGCGACAACCATTTTGGAATACCCGTTATATCAAGAAATAATTCTTTCTCAAAAATTAAATGATCAGAAATAAAAAGTTTTGCGATTAGATATATTTGAATTTAATAAATTTATTTACAAAAAATAAAACAGAAAAAAAAAAACAATCAATAAATGATTGACATGTTTTTACTCTAAATCAAAATAATCTTTTTTGATTTTTCTTTTGACGCATTAGCGACCGATAGACTTTTTTTAATCGTTGCCTAAAAATTTGATTAAAAACTAAATTTATAAACATAGAACTCGATAAATTAATATAAGATAATATATTCGCAATTGTATAGACAAGATTAAATTTAACACGAGACACATCCATAAGTTCACTTTCATTAAAATTTCTATAAATTTGAACAACACAAATTGGTAAATTAAGCAACAAAAATAAAATATTAGTCCCAATAATAGTCACTGCCAATTGATATTCTTTATTTTTTCTTTTTCGTTTAACATGAGGTCGTTTTATTTTGAATTTTTTCTTCGACTCGATTATCGTGTACGATATTAAACCATTTGATAAAATCATCAAAAAGAATGGTATAAGTGCATACGCTAATAAATCAAGAAAATCTCGAATGGTATCATTATAAAACGGTTTTGGATTAAGTTCACAAAAATACACGTCCGTTACGTTTGTTACATTTGAAATTTCTTGAAATATTTGTAAATAAAGAATACTTGGACTATTGAGAATGAATATGATCACAAACAAGCCTATGATAAAAATGTAACGAAAATTTTTAGTTTTGACAAACATTAGGGACGGATGATTTAAAATTGAGACTAAACGATCGAATGATAGAATTACTAAAATCCACGCCGAGTATTCGGAAAGAACGTAGGTGCTAGTCGTCAAAAATTTGCATACAATTTCCCATATTAATAGATTGTTTATCAAATTGGCTGCCATTAGAAAAAACTTACTTGATCCTAGACAGAGTGCTAATGAGTCGACTATGGCTAGACATGAATAATAGAATCCGATTGTTGTGTTCTTAAAAGGTTTCTTGGAGTAAATGTACAATGTAATTATGTTGGCTATTGTTCCGAGTGGTATTAAGACCAATGGGAATATTAAATTGAGTAAATGATCAATTTCTTCGAGGTTTTTAACTGTGTTATTATCCATTTTAGTGAAGGTGAATTGAATTAAAAAAAAATTTATTTTTTTTTTCAAGATTTTACTTGTTTTATTAATATTTGCGGCTTATCATCACATTTTAGTCTATATCGTTGGCGGTTTAAAGATTCATAACAAAAACAAACTTCTCTTCTTAAAAAACAAAAACAAAATAGAATTCTCTAAGTATCAATTTTAATTTCTTTTAATGCGTAATAGGGAATTGAAGAAATTTTTTGTTTTCTTTCAATATCAAAGAGTATATCGATTGAAATTTTTATCAATTTTTAAAAGAAAAAATAAAACTTGATGAAAATGTCATCGACTCTAAAAGGAACTTAGAAAAAAAAAAAAATTTATAAAAAATTGTTTCCCATTTTGTGTTATTTATTAATAATGACTATTCATGAAGATACCTGTTAAAATATATTGAGATCATTTATCTTCCCAAAAGAGGAACCTTATTTTATTTTATATAATTAATGTTAATGATTTAAGGAATTTAAACAAACGAAATAATGTCATTCCACGCTGTTTTGATTATTAATCTAACTTCCGTTTGAAATTTGCATTGATTTTAAAAATCTAACAAAAAATTATTTCAGTAAGCTTACATTTGGTTTTGAGAACTGGTGGTAAATTTTCTATCAATCAGTTCCTTTAAAAGCATATTACAGTTCCTTACAGATCAATAAACGTTTTTAACAATATTTTATAACTTGTACAAATGAAATTACTTCTGTATTTTATTTTTACGTAAGGTTCTTTGATTACAATCTTAATGCCTAAGGATTACTTAGAGTAGTTGGTCATGTTATTGTGCTTTTGTCAATTAGTGTCGGCTTGTAGTTACAAAAAAACAATACGAATAGATTGATTTTTGCATCCTGAATTTAGGTAGCTATTTTTTATTAAAATTTTTCATGAATTTCCGGCAGTTATATACCCCAATCACTTGATTACAAATCAACTATACAGTAAAACTGTGATTTAAATTACCGAACGATTCTTTGGAGAGTAAATAAGGTTTAGTTGAATTTAAAAGCCATTTCAAGTGTGAACTAAACCTTATTTACTCTCCAAGGATTCGTTCTATAAAAATAACCAGCGTGTCATTGTGAAGCAGGCTATGATATCTACAATGTGCATATTTTCTTTTTTTGTAAAAATTTACCGTTTCCGTTTTAGCTTAGTTGGGTCAAAGTTGGTTATCAACAGTAACAAATACTTTTATAAAATAGTTTAAAAGATTTTTCTCTTAAGGGATATCACTTAATAAATCCAATTCGGAAATTTAGACTAATTTTATTCAGTTTTATGTTTCCATAAAAAAACCGTCCGAAAAATTTCTAAAGATACCCCTGGGATAAAAGCGAAAATTTTCGATATTTTCGGTTTTGGACCATGAGATAAGTTCTAATCAGCCTAAAGTGTTGCATTAATCATATTTTTTTAACCTTTAAATTATGCAATAAGCATATTTTCTATCAAAAAAAAACAAAAATATGGGAGAAATATTTTTTTCATATTTTCAGCGAGTTTTTGAACTTATCCCGGGATATGTCTGAAAATGTACCGGGATAATTTTTGGGCCAAAAATTGTCCATATATACAAATTTGGCCCATGGTTCTAAAGCTAAACATTCACATTTTTACCGGTACATCTATCGAGGGTTTACAGTTCTGAGGAATTTTTAAAACAAGTCAAATTCTGAAACTTTAATTGCGTTTTTGATGTTGACTAATTTCGATTATTCCTTTTCTAATGTTCTTAGTTCGATCAAAGGACTAAGTAAGTGCAATGATTTTGTGACCAAAAAAATGAGGATGATGCTCATTTTTGGTTCCATTTTAATTGCACTAACTGTGACCCTAAAGGCGATCGAACTCGTTTATATAATTAAATAGAAAATTATAAGTTAAGTTAATATTGCGATTTGTACTTAATGTTAATAATTTTGCATGAGCTAGGACAGCTTTTGCGCTCAACCAACACCAAGGACGCAGTCATGATTCGATCCAGCCATCTTCTTAACTTTTTTGAAAACTGATTAACGACAGGTAACAGGACAATTAGTACGGTTTTACTATTGTACGATTGTACGATTCAATAATTTAATATCTCTTTAATGTTGAACTCTTAAGAAAGTATGTACTTAAGTGTACAAAATTATTAAGATTTGATTTCTGAAATAATTTCCGTAAATTTTATTAAAATGAAGAATCGTAAACTCAGTACAATCGTACAACCGTACTAATTGTCCTTTTACCTTAACGACAATCGGTTATTCTCTTTCAATGGAATTACGGTCGCAGAAATTCAGAGTATTACCCCTCTAATAAGATTAAAGTTGTGTTAATCGGGTTTACTTGCTCTACACCAGATGAATACTTTTTAATAATTTTTAAAAAATTATTATCAATCTTGAAAAATCTTCTTAACCCTTTTTACTGTTCATCACCTGAAAAAGCTGATGATAACCCATATTTCACTCTATTTTTGAATTTTTTATCAAGTCTAAATCAATTGAAAATAATAACTAAATAAACCTCTTTGCTTTATCGTATTTAATCAGGTCAGCTTCATCAATTTCGATATAAAACTGGTCAAATTTTGAATTTATCCTTTAACAACTAAACTAACTTTAACTGTTTTTATTGTTACCAAAATTGTGATAATCTTATCAACTGGACATCAAAATCTTTTCCAAAATATTTTTATTTGAGCGATTTGAAGATTTTTTGGTGGTGGCAAAGTTTTGTGCGTGAAACGGGTGAGTATGCGGATAAATAAAAAAAAGAAACATTTGTTGTCTTTGTATTATAAACAATTAATTGGTTGTATTTCAAGCAATGTAACAAATTCGGCGACTCTGAACTTGTTCCAATTTTATTAGATGAACTTAACACTGCAAAAATAAGAGAGATTTTTTTCCAAAAAGACCCACCAGCCTCATTTTTACTAGCCCGCTACTTTAATCGAACTTTGGAAAAATTTTATGAATTGAGACTTTGTAAATAGAACGATTTATTACGTGCCAAAAGCCAGGAGTTAATAAATTGAACAAATATTTTTGATAGATTACTTATTGATAATGTTAACACTCTAAATCTTAAAAAATAAGTAATTTTTAGAAAAAAAAACATCTTAAAAAAGTTAAGAAAATCATAAGTCTCTCTATTTATACACTTTTTTTTTAAAAAAAAATCATTCAGCACTACAGATGCAAAAACAAAAACTTCCGAATAAAATTAGATTTTTTTAACAAAAAAGTTCAATTGATTAAATAATTTTTACATAACTTGCAATTTAAATGTTGCAAGTTGTTTATTTGTCTTCTGAAACTGGAATACGGAATTTTTTAGGTTTCCCAGCATTGCTTCATAATTGCATGACAAATTTTCTGCGGCTGAAGATCTTTCTGACGATGCACGCGCGCGGATTACTGTGATTGTGGAAAATCATGTTTGTTTTACAAAAACGTTGATTAGCCTATAGTTTTAATCTGGAACCTTTAAGACCGGCAGTACCCCCTTGCACTATTGAGTAACGACTCATTGTTTAAAGTCGACCAGATACAAATTAGAATAAAAGAAGTTAAGAAGAGAGCCTGATAAAGTTTTGCCTGGATTAAATTAGATATCAAGATTAAAATTATCTAGCAATAAAGAGTGAAAAAGTACAAAATGATTTTTAGTTAACTCTATTTTAATGTTTCTTGCATCATCTTCTTTTACCTGAACAAAAAATTAAAAAAATAAGGATATTCATGTTTAAAAACATTCTTGTATCTAAAAATGAATATTTCAAAGGTAATGATGTGAATCGTTTTAATTTTTTAATAAGCTTCAAATAACAAATCAAGCCTAAAGATCAATCGGGTTCGTCTATTTTTTTTCCCAGATTTTATTTCAGCTGAAAAAAATTTTTGAATTAAATCTGTAAGAA
Source organism: Brachionus rubens (assembly GCA_022207745.1). Classification (NCBI taxonomy): domain Eukaryota; kingdom Metazoa; phylum Rotifera; class Eurotatoria; order Ploima; family Brachionidae; genus Brachionus; species Brachionus rubens. The sequence goes on along the minus strand of JAJVHD010000009.1, from coordinate 3,279,603 downwards.
AACTTATTTTAGGTTGTCCCTAAAAAGTGGAAAACGGAAATTCCGCAGCACTTTTTCCGCAACTTTTTTTGTGTGAATCCGAAATTTAACCTCCTAAAAAGCGGAAATTCCGCGTTTTAGTATATAAATTTTTTTTTGCGGAATATTCAACATAATACGGAATTTTTTAGCGGAAAATCATTTTAAAAAAAATTTTGGATAAGAGAATATAGTTTTAGGGTTACCGAGAAGAAAGATAATGGGAATTTTCAAAACATGACTTTACTTTTGAGTTATCTATAAAAATCCATCAATAATTTTCATCTCGGAAAAAAGAGTGCATTGTGAATGTGCAGGTAGTTTCGTATGGGTGTGGACGTTTTTTAAGTATTTTTTTTAATTTTTCTTTAGAAAACTCACATTCAATACTCATGATATGGGTAGCAAACGAAAGCTCTTTACGAGAGGAACATTTCTATACCATCGATTTAAATATTGACCTGAAAATAAAGGATTTACATCCCTATGTGCTTTTTTAGAAAATCCAAGGTGTGTGCTTTTTTCAGGTATCCCTCGTTTTAGACTCGACGAATATTAGATATTTCTTCAAAACTTTGTTAATTATCTCACAACAAAATTTGATATAACTTATCCTTGTGATTATGATCAGACCCTTAATAGATGCTTTGACTTTTATTAAAAAAATTTTTAAAGGTTTTGAACATAGTAAGTAGTTTTTTCCATACATTTTATCTTTGATAGTCATCATAACCAAGTTAATAGGATTCCTGGGTCATGGTCCCTAAAATAGGCTTTAAAATCTTACAAGATTAAATTGTTTTATAATAAAATCGTTATGTAAACTATTCGAGATAAAATGTAGGGTATTCACAATTGATACATTCATTAAAAAATTACTTTCTATGTTTTGAACAGAATTGAACATTAAGTCTTTTTTATACGTGACTCAGAGGTTACTAACCTAAGATTTTTTTTTAAAGAACTTTTACTAATTTTAAATCAAAGTTGTTTAGAAATTTTATCACCAGCTTTCTCGTCAACAACTTAAACGCTATTTTAAACGATGGTCAAGACAGATAATGTTGGAAGTCAAAAATAAAGATTTTCAAAATTTTTATGATCTTTTTTAGCCTAAAAATATCAAGGAACCATTCCAAGTCTAAAAAAAGTTGGTTTGCGAGTTTTTCGACCTTCAAAATCTCCATAAATCCGATTTTTCCGCAAAAAATTTCCGTGTTATGTTGAATATTCCGCAAAAAAAAATTTGTATACTAAAACGCGCTTTTAAATATTTACGATTTTTAAGAGGTTAAATTTCGGATTCACACAAAAAAAGTTGCGGAAAAAGTGCTGCGGAATTTCCGTTTTCCGCTTTTTAGGGACAACCCTTTTATTATAGAACCAAAAATCACAAAATATTTTCGAAACTTGCTGATTTGAGATCAAAGAGATTGACGACATATTTTCTGTTACTTAAATCTTTCTCCTACAAGAAATATTCAACTACCGGAACAAGTAGTAATCAGTAGTAGAATATGTATGGGCAAATCGTATACTTCTAAAGCTTTTTTGCAAAATGATTTTTCAAGAAACAGAATAACTTTGTTCTTTTCTTTGCATACCTCGATTCAAAAATAATCGGCATTGAAAAGAGGTGCGATTTTTGTCGTTTGGGTCGTAGTCTTCAGTATAAAAGCGACCAATTCCGATAGGTATTGAAAAAATTGCTTCAGTTTTTAATTCTTTTAGGGTAAAAACCTTAAGAATTTCTCTTAATCAATTAAAAAGACCGAAAAAAACTTAATAGTTGAATCTTTTTTCCTGTTGAACCCATTCAAAGTTAATTTTTCGCCATACCTCTCATAAAGTCCTGGATCCGCCACTGGTAGGTGGTCCCAGAGTCTGGTGTTGAAACTACTCTTGTTACGGACCTGATGATACTAATTTCAAAACTAGTTTGAAAAAATGTTTCTTTTTGGCTGATTCTAAGTTGCGAAAACTGCAATAAGGTTGATAAACTTGACCCTTTCCTCTCGTTTTCTTAGCTTGTTTTTATCGTTGCTATCTTCTTGGCTTAAGTTATTTGGAATTTCTTCAATGAATGACATTTTCAGGTTGTAATCTAATGAATATTGTGAGCAAAATATTCTTTTTTATGTATAACTTCAGTTTTATTTATACATATTTTTCTATTTTATACGCGTATTAATATTACCCATGATAATATCTTCTGGGTATAAAATCTGCATTTATTATGTATTGAAACTCGAGGGAAAACAAGAGAAAATCCTGAATACTAAACCGAATCTAAAGAAAAACAAATGAAAATTTAAATCTTTTTTTTTGAGTATTAAAGCAAAGTAATTTGTTGAAATTTACTCAAAAAACAGCATACTCAGCATCTTTGAGAGAATTCGTAAAAATCAGAGAGCATAAGTTTTTTTTTGTTAATGAATAAAATCAACATTTAAAAATAAACAGCAGGTTACACTTAAAATAAGTAGAATTTTCGGCTTAAACAATGAAAACGGAAACTATTAACTGCCTGAAGATATGGAAAAAAGCATTTAACTTCTTCTAATCATTGTAAATGAGCCTGCTTCATTCATTTTGTACTAATTTTCATTTTGAAACAAGGCTGAAATTATCTTAGAGCTAATGATTTAATTAAGAGTTTTAATAATGAAAAATAATTAAGCCTAAGTGCATTTTTTAAAAAATTTCGGTATCCTAGGCCAACTAAGGTTAAGTAGGTTAATTTTTTTCAGCATTGCTTGATAAATATGTTATGTTATCAGCTTATCAATTTTTTATTTGAACACAAAAAAAAAGAAAGTTTTTTGATTGTAATCAAAATTAATTAAAAATTAAGTATTACATCTTTAGTATGTTTTTGGGTGGGTTGAAAGAAGAGAAAAAAAATTAAATTAACAAAAAAACATTTAAACTTAGATAATACATTAAGTTTTAACATTTGTTAATCTTAAACTCGAATACTATTAAACTTAGATCGTTTTTTATTTTAATGAAACACTCTTAAGTGATATTTTAATGAAATTAATGAATTATTAATGAATATCCTATATGATAAGTTAACCTAAGGCCTTGTAGTACTGCTTTATAATGTAATTTTTCTAGTATTTTTTTAAGTCTGTATATTGGATTACTGTAAAACCTTGCAAACTACTCCATGGGCTTCTCAATAAAAAATGGTGGGGTAATAGATTAACGAAAAGTTTTTTACCAATGATTTAAAAAAATAAAAATACTGATTAGCCCGGGTTTAAAAATAAAGGGGCCAGCTGTTCTTATTTTTTATCGAAAAAAAATTTACAATTTAATCTCAAGACTAGCTGGTCTCAAAATTGAATGGAAAAAAAAAATTAAAATTTATGAACAAAAAATTTTTTTATTGACCCCCTAAATAAAATTTCCCTGATCACAAAGGGCGAAACTAAATTGTCAACTATTGATTTATCAACTGTATATTTTGTCAACAATTATTTTTTCAATAATTGAATAAAAAACTAAATTATCAACAGAATAAAAAGAAAACAGTATATTTTGTCAACTAATTTTTTATTAAGGAAAAAAAAAAGAAAGTACATTTTGTCAACATTTTAACTTATAGATAAATGGAAAAAATTCATGTATATCGATAGCAATGAACTAAGACTTGAAGCTGTTATCGTATAGATGGATGGGTGTTCGGTAAAACATGGCACTAGAACGAAACGTTACATAGCCGTAAAACATTGGTATTGTAAACAGTTAGTTAAATGTCTTTGCTTTTTCTCGTCATGAGCTTCGACGTGTGTTCCCTTGCAGTCATCATCGTTCTCGGTCTATCCATTGATATTAATAAAACAGCAGTTTTTTACAATAGTGCTAACTAAGCTGTCGCTCAAAGTCTAAAAGGGTATTTCCTAAATTGAAGGGACATTTTAAATAAAAAATTGATTAGAAATGGGATCAAGATAAGGCATTTTTAATGAAAATTGGGCTTGATAGTCTAGCAAATAGATCCCTTTGGTCCTTTTTTTGTACTCATTAATAGTGCATAACACAAATCAAAACTAACCAAATTTGAGAATACCAGAAGTAATTTCAATTAGCTTACACAGCTTCGTAAAATTTTAGTGTTAAAATAAAATGTTTGTTCAGCAACTAATCATAATAGATGCCCACAAGTTTTTTTCAATATAAAAGCTACTCAAACTTCTTTAAAGTTGGTAACTGTGCCTTGTCAAATGATAGTTTTGGTAGGAGATGATAAAAATAATTTCCTTAAGTGATTAGTTGGTTGTTTCCGATAGATTCAGAGTTTTCTCGAGCACTTTTTAGACGTCCCTGGGAGTCTCACTGAATAATTTCATTAACATACATAAGATAAAGATTGGAAAAAGTTGACAGATTATACTAATTCTATCAAAATAATTTTTTTCTTTTTGTTGATAAATTATACAGTTAAAATAAAAAACTAATTGATAAAATTTACTGTTAAAAAACTAATTGTTGACAAAATATACAGTTGATAATTTTATTGTTGACAAATTATACTCGGCCGATCACAAATTTTACTCAAATTAATATTTAAATTGGATAAAAAAAGTCAAAAAAAAATATTATGTACAACTTTATTTTTTTGTTTTACTTCGTAAATTATATTTACCCACATTATTACCAACTTTAGATACTTTATCCAATGGATTTTCAAGATTAAATGGTAAAATTTTTTAAGAACAGCTGGTCATGAAATTGATCAGCCCCAAAAAATATACAGAAAAAAGAAAAATTATTCTTAGGTAGGGGAGTTATGGCTATTAACAGCCTTTAACCCCGAGGTAGTTTGCAAGGTTTTACGGTAACGAGATTCGACTATTGAGAACAGGGCTTACCGAAATAAAAAAAAATTAGAAACTTGGACGATAGGAAAGACGAATAATCAAGGTATTCTTAGAGAAAAAATTAAGTCCATTGATGAATGGCTTAGGAGTGTCATATCGACGAGAGAAGAGTAAAAGAGGTAGATCTCGAAAATACCGAAAGCTTTGATTTTTGATTAAACCTTTGTTTGATGTCATAATCAATTAGGGCAAGTAAAAAATCGTTATTCTTTTAGATCACAGAAGCTGAAGTTAAGACTTCAAAATGATATTACTAAAATTATGATGCTTAATTATGATCGCTACGGAAAAAACGCACCATAGAGTGGATCTCATTGAAATTTTATATCAAACAGCAACTGATGACGGTCAACACTCAAAGCAACAACATTCAGACTTTTTGCACTAAACCAACAATCTAGACACTTTAAAATATGGAGCTCATTCAGTATATTTTAGTATAGTATAGTACCGTATTACCTCAAATACAAGTAACCACAAATATAAGAAAGTTGCTATTATTTGAGTTAAAATTTTCCTTTTATTTGAGTTATTTTCTTTCTAAAAAAGTGTCTCGTTTAAAAGAAAATAATAAAAAAATGTAAAACAAAAATAGGTTATAATAGATTTTTTTTGTTTCAAATAAAAGAAAAAATAAGAGAAAAATTCCCTTTATTTGAGTCACTTTTTTGGACTTTCAAATTTTCGAATAGAAGAAATTCTTTGATGACCGAACTGTCTTTTATTTGAGGTAATACGGTATAAGTTATACTACACTATTGTGATTGATTTTATAATATTATTGTGTTAACAATATCATGATTTTTGATCGACGGCTGCCGTTTGATGTTACATTTGATGCTCGGGTGTTACTCTCAATAATATATCAAAAACTTTTTGCTATGAAATATCTAGAATCTTATAAATCCATCCTGTGTCGGGTCGGGAAACCTTGAATTCCGATTGTCCAATAAAAGCTGAAATAAATCTAACTAAAAGTACCGTAATTAGGTCTGAGGTGAAAACAGTTTTATTTTACCTTTCAATGGAAATATCTCCACGATAGAGATTAATGGTTTTAATCATATCAGACTCTTAACAGCGAAATTATTTGCGATTTTAAATACCTCGCAAACTACCCCGGGGTTATGAGGTGAAACTCACCATAGCCCCCTCCCCACACAATAACATATACTTTAGCCACAGTTTTATTTTAATTATTTTTCTCTTTAGACCCGGGATTATACAATGAAAATATTATAAATTATTCTAATAAAATTTATTTTTTTTCAAAAATGTCCCAGTGTGCTTTTAAGTTTTTTTCATATAGTCTCATGGGATTTAAAATTAAATAATACAAAGCGTAGCTTTGTCTTTATGTATGCATGCTTTTCTTCAGCTTTTAAACTATTCCAAAACCCTTATATTTTTTAAACTTCTCAAACATCCCCTTCATTTGCATGGTTTTTCCATATTTTTGTGCATTTTTCCATATTTTATATTTATTTTTTGAACTAACACAAAACTCCTATAATATTGCGTACTCTTCAAACTTTCCCTGCCTCAAACTCAATATTGACTATATGAATGTCTTCTTAAATCAATTAAAACAATTCCGTCTCATAACAGGATATATATTCATGATGTAAATTTGTAACAAAAAAGCATCAAATAAATACCACATATATCGCGTTAATTATTTCAATAGTCATTCTACAAAATAAACTCAAACAACTTCACCCCTAAAACAATTCGATGTTTTTTAACTCAGTAAGTAATAAGAATAAAGATTTTCAAAGCATGTTATACTATTTTTTCTTCAAATCGCAAAACTAATAATATATATACAGTCGAATATCTCTAATCCGACCAAATCGAAAAGAGAAAGTTTTGCCGGATTAAAGATTCACTGATAATGTTAAAATACCGAAATCGGAAATCAAAAATAATTCGCAATTGAATATGCCGGATTGACGAGGGTCGGATTAGTGAAGTTTGACTGTATTTATATGCAAAGTTTCAATACAATTGCAAAAAGACAAAAAATATCTCTGAAACCCTAAGAATATTAAAAAAATAATAACTAAAAGGCTCATTAATATACCCAAATTTTCAAAATAATTTTAATATCCTTCTCTAAGAAACACCATAAATATTTTGACAAAAAAAAACAATAGTACACAGTTAATTTTAAATAAAAAATATTGTAATTGTTTGTTGAATTTAAAGGCGCTTTATCTTATGAGCTATGCGATAAGTATCTTGTTAAATAAATTACCCACATTTAGACGATATTGCTCAAGATATTGATGCAATATTGTCGTCAGGTTTTCATTCTGGCGAAGAGTTAACACTTGATGAGATATTTTTCAAATCACATGGTGTAGTTTGCAAGGTTTTACGGTACTGTATAACTCCGGATGTAAGTATTTGGGCAAGGAATTTGTTACAAAATTTATTTTTCGAGAAATTTTTTCAACAAACCTGTGGCCTAACGATGATGAACAGGGTTGAAGATTGAGGTTTCGTTTACCAAAAATATAAGATATTAGTCAGCTGACAGGTGATGAATTTCATAAAATCTAAGTAAAATCCTGCTAAATAAGCAGTATTTAAATTTTGCATTCCAACTATTTCAACTGAACTTGCGTTGAAAGATGTATTTATTTTGGGAGAAAAGAAGACACAAGTTTCGATTTAAAAAAATTGAATTTGAATGGGAATTCCCATTATTATGAATTTTCCTAATAGACATGTTCCGGAATAAATATTTTTTATTTTTAAAATAAAAAAGAGTAAAACTAATTGCAGTTTTAAATTATTCCAGATTGAAACAAAAGAACCCAGAGATAAATAGAAAGAAAAAAAATGCACTATATTAAAATTAGAAAAAAATAACTAAAAAAATATAAAAATATTTTAGTTAAATTGACTTTTAATATGTGATAATAATCTGGTAACTTATTTTTTACAGCTGCATGTAAAATTAACGACACTCAACATTTAAATTATTACTGATGCAGTCAAAAGAAAAACTAAATTAAGCTTACAATTAAATTGTCGATTTAAAAACAGAGACTCATTTCATTAAAATTCAAAAAAGTACGTAATATCGTCAAAGTTCAGTCATGAAGCCATTATTCTATCTATTGGAAAAAAATCATATTTTACAGACCTCTTTCATGATCTCTTCGTCGACTTAAGGAAAATTTATTTTATTTTTTAGCTGAACTGAACTTTGTCAGTATGCCATGTGCGTATTTTCATCTAATTTCCTTTTCAATAAATTTGAATCTGATTAGATCTTGATACAATTTCTTAATGTCTCAAGTATTATTTAAGTAAACAAACTGAACATAATTAACTACTATAACGTGGGTTGTTTATTCTGAAATAATATTAGTAAATATGATTTTCAAAATATTAAAATTTCCGTTTTAAATCACTGGTTCATTATGAGATAATTTAACCATCTAATCATTTCTCTTTAATTACATGATGTTATTCGATCTTAAAGAAAAACTTTAAGGCATTGTGAAGTTTAGTACAAAAAAACAGAACAATTTTGAAAAATTGAAATAATTTTTATTCTGTTGGCCTTATGATGAATCTGCGCATGTAACAAAATGTAACAAACTGACCATTGAGCAACCTCTGCTAAATTTATGCAAAGTCTCTGCAAAATGCACACTAATAAAAAGTATTATAACAAAATGCGCAATTAGACTGCAGAGTTTTTGCAGAATTAGCTGACAAAGTTTGTTACACTTTGTTACATGCGCAGATTCATCATAAGGCCAACAGAATAAAAATTATTTCAATTTTTCAAAATGGTTCTGTTTTTTTGAACTAAACTTTACAATGCCAAACTTTAAAAATCTTTGATTTGATGAAATCTTGTCAAAATCCTAATAGTTTGACATCAGCTTATCGTAAATTTTTGGGAAAATCACGCGGGGCCGTTCATGAAGGTGGTAACCCCCTAATGTTGATATAATGTTTTGCCATTTTTTTCTAGATTTTATTAAATATTGTTCCGAAAAAAGTCGAATCATGGTGCTAATTCATTGGATATTGCTCAAATGAGAAAATTAATCAACTGGGTATATATGGTTCTATTAGAAATTCAAAAGACTTTCAATAGGGTTTCATTAAGTTCCCAGAATCGTGACATTCTTAGAAAGTGACAACTGAAAGTCTTCTGTTTTTGAAAGGAACCGTTTCTAAAGACTGTTACGAATGGAATGTTACATTTTCGCATTTCAGAAATCACTGTATACGAGTCTTGTTTTTCAATCCAAGATGTATTTTTTGCGTGTTTTCATATGTTGACGAATTTAAAATCATAGTCGTAGTGTTTGTTAACAATTTTATTCTGAGTGTTAACAAAATTGAGGTATATATTCTATTTGATTGGCTAATTATTATTTTTGTCACGATGATTCCTCTAACTCAAGAAATAGGAAATTTATAATGAGATTTTTAAATCATGAATTTTAAATGAAGTTGCATATTAAATGAACACTGATCATAAGGCTAAAGTTCAGCTTTAGAAAGTCCTTTACAGCCGACTCTCATTAATTTGGACAAAAATAGCAAAATAAGGAGCCGCAAACCATAAATTTTATTATTCCCCTGTGTATATATCTTTCTCTCAAAAATGGTAAGAATTTGTCATTATACAAATAGATTGCATAGATAAAAACAATTTCTTTTACATTTGAGCTTTTTTACTTGAAAATCTACCAAAATCGATACTTGGGAAATTTTTTAGCTTCAAAAGTTACTTCTCATTTCAAAAACCCTCACCTATTCTTGTAGAGTAAGGCTAAATCTTTTATGCTCAAGGGACTAACTATTATTTAGATAAAGTGTCAGCACGAACTTTTTAACTTTGGAGTCAGAGTCGGAAATTACGCGACTGTTAATCTAACACAGAGCCTCTTCTCTTCGACTAAAGGCCCATGACCTTGACTCCGTCTCAGACTTAGACTCTAAGGTTAAAAAGTTCAGACTAACACTGTATAAAATTGGAGAGAACTAAGGTCTCAGAAACCAGGAAAAACTAAGAGAAGTTTATGATTTGGTATATTTTTGCAATATACGAATGAAAGTGTAACTGATTTAAAGAGAGTCGACTGTATTAGTAACCAAGCTTGAAAAATGTGGGTTCGTAAAAGGCAAAATGGAAAAGACTCACATCACTAATTAATTTCGTAAAATTGCATAACTTAGTATTAAACCAGGAAAACAAATGCAACTCTCACTTGTGCTCATGGCAATTCGACTTGAGAAATGTATTTTTTACTCTACAGACTAAACAATAAATCCAAGAACAAAAAATTTAATTAATAAAAATTAATTTATTATTTAATCAAAAAATTGATAAAAAAACAATTAATAAAATACAAATAAACAATAAGTAAAAAAGAAACAGAGAGAGATTTATAGAGAAAAAATGTAAAACGATTAAAATATTTATATCAAAAAAGAGAGAGAGAGAGAATTTTATTTTTGATTCGAAAAAAAAATTATTTTTTTGTTTAAAATTTAAATTTTGGAATTTATTTTAACTTAAAAATTTGATGAACTCGATTGCCAATTTTGTGTAGGCGTTGCTGAACCACCACCATTTGGTACACTATGCAACATTGTTAAATTTGAACTCGATGATTGTGCACTTCCCGAAACACCCGGTGTAGTACTTGTCTGTGTTGTATTCGCATACATATCATGCCCATTCATGTCTGAAAAAAATAAATTTTTTAAAATTCGTTGACTTGAAGACATAATTCAAATTGTATAATTACTTGGCATCATTAAGTAGTTTCCTATACCTGGGGAGGATTGATACAAACCAGTTTGAGTTTGACCTAAATGTGAGCCCATATGAGAATTTAAAGTGTATGTTTGATTCGATTGATTGGGTAAATGTGATTGATACTGTTGTTGCATATTGTGATATTGATATTGATTAATATCGTGAAGACTACCGTTACTAGTTAGACCAGGTGCTTGAGTATACAAACTACTGTTTTGAGTAATTTCATTTTGTGGTCGTGTTTGACATGTATGTGTACATACAATAAACTCAAATTGTTCGTTACAAGGATTACAAAAAGCGTATGCACTTGTTTTAAAAGCTAACACATTTTGATTATTTGACGATGAATCAACGTTAGGCGATGTTTGTGACGCACTTGTTTGTGATACTAAATGTATTGTCATTTGTACTGGTTGTGTTTGTTTAGTTTCGTATATTTGTTTTAATTGATCTTTAATTAATTGTTGATCTTGTATTATACTAAAATCGGATAAATATTTTTTCAACATATCACTTGGTTGATATCCTAATATTGACGTTATTCTTTAAAAGTAAATAAAAATTTTATGTGTACGTGACTTTAGGAATTTTTTTGTTGAATAGACAGATGGGAATTTAAGTTTTAATTGATAGAAAAACATCATGTACTGATGTCTTAATTTAATTGTTAAGAAAACAAGAAGTTTCTTCAATCGGATTATATTTCAGGGTTCAAATATTTTCAACATTGAATTAAACAATGCTGGCTAAATGACCCTAAAATGACCCAAAAATATTTGGAATGCAAACAATTTTATAAAATAAAATCCCCTGAGACTTCTCATCTTTTTGCTATCACGAAAATAAACTTATTTGAAATATAATTTAATAATAACTTTAGCAAGGGGTACTTGAAAAAAATATTCCGAACACTAGGCCTATGTTTAAACTCCCTCCTCTTGTCAAAAAATATTTTTTTCCATTTAAGAATACGACTAATAAAAATCCTTTTAATAAAAATCTGAACCTTTGAGCTAAAAAAATCTTTAATTTTCCAACTCCAGAGTTAACCTTGTCTTTGTTAAAACATAGGAAAAAGTTTTTTTTAATTTGGTCAGAAAAAATTTTGAATATTTTACAGTACCTTTCGACATCCAAAACTTGCAGTCTCCCTCTCTAAATTTGTATATTCAACGTCTTAATAAGACAGTCTTAAGTTGTATAAGAAAAACAAATCATACAAGTTTCATTTTTGTCATCTTTGATTTTAAATTTTTTAAAGGAAATTTTTTACAATATTGCAAAAATTCAAAAAAAAAGAAAACTTTTTGTTTGTTAAGCCTACCAAAACCTTCCCCCCCCCCGTTATTTTTGAACCTTTTTTACATTTCAAAAGTCTATTATGCATTTAAAAAAGTTACCAGATAAGCTTATTTGGAAGTGAAAATATACCATCCCCTGGCCACGTGTGTCAGAATTTCTAAAATGTTACCCCATGACTTTGGAAATTAAAAAGCCCTTAAATTTGACCATCAGATTCCCAATTGATTATTTTTCCAGTTATTCAACTTTTGCATTTTTGAAAAATTGAATTGATATTTATATTCTCAGAAACTTATATATTTTAAAGGATGTGCCTATTACTCAAAACACTATTTCTTTTCAGTTTTAAGCTTCCTCATTTTGTCTTTCGAAATTTTTAAACATTAAATCTTGCAATTTGAGTCGTCTCTGAACATAACTAAGTAATAACAGTGTAAATCTATACTTGAAAAAGTAATCTATCGTTCCGTTCGGAACGCCTCCAGAACGGTCTATAAAACAGTCTCATACGAGTTTATAAGACTTTCAATAAGGTTTTAAACCCTGAATTGAAAGTTAAATGAACTCGAATGTGACCGTTCTGGACGTTCTTTCCGAACTGAACGTTACATTTTTACAAAAACTACTGTAATAGCTTGGTAAAATATATTCCTGACTTAACTGAAATTTATAGAATTTTGAGTAGAAATCACAAATTTTCAAGTTATTGACTTTTTCTCAAAAATATTTTCAATACTGTTGAATCCTCTTATGAACCTTCATGAACTAATGATTTGGAAAAAGCATCATTCATTTGAAGAGGAACACTCAGTGTAGTAAAGAAGAGTGCAAAGATTCAGAAAACTTTTGAATTCAATCAAAGCGATGACTAAAAACGATGTAAAAGTACGTCATTTGGTTATTCTCCATCAGTCTACATAATCATAATAACAAAAATTTACCTTTGGTCTACAAAAGTAATAAGACCATTTTGATCGTGCCTCGTCACAAATTCCATATTAGAGCTATTAATTAAATCATTAGGCGTACTAGTCATTTGTAATCTCGCAATAGCAATTAAATGAAAATTAGTTGATTGATCATCTAAATGACCCCCCATTAGACCATGATGTCCAGGATAACCATTATACAAACCGTGATCTATCAAATTTTGATTATTATTCGATTGATGTCCACTCGAATTCGGTGGCCATATTTTAGTATAACCGGTAACGTGCACAACTGAGTATCCGTTACATAACTTATCATCACTTTGTATTTGATTTCGATTACGATTTGATCGTGAACTACTCGACCATACGCCTGAACTAGTCGCATAGTTTAAACCATTATCCATGTAAGCTTGTTTCGAATGGCCAATTCGTAAACGACAAATGAACGAACGTCTCGAACCTATATGACTTCTCATCGAATTTGGATGACCTTCTTTTTTAACAGTACCCGTTTTCAAGTCCAATACCCGTCCTGTAGAATTAATCGAATTCTCTTGTGTCGATAATTGATCTTTAACTTTTTCTAAATCATCCGGATGAACAAATTCAAACAAAGACCTATTTGTCCATTCAGTAGGCATAAAAGACAAGACCGGTTGTACAGCATCACTTACATAAATAATATTCCCAGTGTCACATTGAGACACAAATAGAAACCCATCGGCCGCTTCAAGGATTAAATGTTTCAATTCTTGATCTGTTAAAAAAGATGGTTTATACGCGTTGTCATTCATTGACGAGTTAATCGAGTTCGAATTTGCCTGTCGTAAATTTCTCATATGAGACGATGCCATGCGTAATATAGTCAATTTATCCGGTTTACGTTGTAAATTATTACAAGTAGGAACCATTAAACATAACTCATTAAAATAAGCAGCCATTTTAACACGACGTCGACGCTCTATTTCACAATGATTCTCTCTAGCTTGTTTCTCTTTTTCTTTATCAATATCGTTTATTTGTAAATCTGTTTGAAAGTTAGCGGGTGGATTCATGGACATGAGTTGATGTTGTGACATTAGGACAGATGAATTAGGTGGTAATAGATTAGGTTGTAACTGATTATTTTGTGAGTTCAATTGAGACGATTGATACATCATTTTTTTTTATTTTCGTTTTTTTTAATCGAATCAAAAAATGTTTTTTAAACAAGAAAATAATTTGTTTTTGTTCGAGCAACGAAAAATGGAATGATAACAACAAAAATTCCTATGAATTTATTATTTTAATTCATTTTGCGTGACTTGGACGACGCTGAATCAGAAGTTTTTTTAATTAAGAAATATTTTTTTTTATCTATGAAAAAAATAAAAATAATTTGTTTTTTTTTAGTTTTTTTTTTTCTCGTCGTTATTAGAATTTTATTTTGCTTAGGATTAATTAATTCGTTCGATTCGACGGATTAAGATGAATTTAATAAAAAAAAAAAATTTTTTCCCTCTCTATATTTTTTTCTAATGATTCGGGATTAATGAAAATTTGAAAAAAAAAATTTTAAGTTTTATTTTGTTCATTCGTCATGTCTGTATTAACTTATGAGAAATAAATTATGTTGATGTCTATGAAAATGAAGTATTCTTTTTTTTTTTGATTGTGTTTTGTCTTCGACTTGTTTTGTTTGAACATTACATTAAATTTTAAATGACGTTGTTTAATTTGACTTGATTATTAATTATAAGAAAATCGTGTGTAAGACTTTTTACCTTAATCAAGCTTAAGGGGTTTAAGTCAATTCTAATGATTTTAGTTCAAAAAACCAATCAATAATCACTGTAAATCTTTAGACTCTGAAAATGTATGATTTCAAGGCGAAACATCAAACAAGTCGTTTTCATGAAATATCTAGGTCTATGGCTTGATGTAACACATAACAATACAAAACGAGAATTAAGGTTCATTAAATTCAAAATGTCCATGCTATCTGAATTTGTTATTTCTGATATTGAAACCGTGTTCTACGACCTCGAAAGCCCCATAAAAAATCAAAAAAGTGGTAGATTTTTACTGTTTTCACTCGTGTTTTGCTTTAAGGAATTTTTTTCCCATCGGCAATAGTCCCAGCTTAAATGGTAGCTTTTTAGCTTTCAGATCATATCTTTACATCAATTATAGCTATTTCAAATCATGTTTACTAAAATGTTTAAATAAAGCACATTAACATTTGGCTGCAAAAATCTAAGGGGTAGGGGTATAATTTTTGATTTTTTACCCTCATGAAAAAATTGATTTTCTGGGCAACTTAAAATTTTTTATCAATTTTTGTTTCATATTTAAAAAACGAATTGCGAATTTAAAAACAGTGCACGCCTTTAAAAAAATTAAAATTAAATGCGCAATTCGTTGTGCAGAGATTTTGCAGATTTCACCAATGGATCGCTACTTTCAAAAATGTATAGAGCAAAATTTCATTTCAGTAGAGTCACAAAATATGCAAAGGTATGCATGTATAGTCTAAGAAGATGGTTTTCTGAACAAATTTAACCTTCTGAAGCTAAAATCCGAATGAAACATGAATGGCATATATTTATTTAAGCATCTAATTCATTTAGTGTCTAAATTAATGATATGTAGCCAAACAAGAATATTAAAAGACCATTAAATAAAGGCATATAATTTTTACTATCCTAATTAAAGTTGTTAATGTGTTAAAAAAATACAAAAAAAGTGCTTTGAAAAATAAAACTCTCTCAATTTGAGTTGGTACGTTATTAATATTTCAGGTATTTATTTTTTGATCATTGGAAAAAAATTATCAAAAAAGCCTTAATTTTTTCAAAAAAACATGACTTTTAAAAAGAAATTCACCTTTAAATGTTTGTTATTAAATAAATTTTTTTAAACAAAACTTTAATTAACTGTCTGATCTACCTGTTGAGCTTAAATGTAATTTTTGGCGCACATGCATTTTTTTATTCATGTTTTTAAGAAACAAAAAAGCATCGCTTTTTGTGGGAGTATAGTTTTAGGCGTTAATTTTTTAATAATAATGAGCGACAATCATCAAGGTAAAAGCACTTCAATATTTACGATTTTTTTAATTTTAAATATCCATGAACTCTCAAGTGCCAAGTATCATGATCAGCAGCTAATAATATAACTTTTCACATTTGAATCATCCACAACCACTTAATCTAAAAAATATCATATTGCTTAATCGTTAAGTATATGAAACTCAAAACCGAAATTAAATTATAGAATTAAAATCAAAATAAATGATAAAAATTATAACGGCTATCAAAGTTTACACATATCAATTCAAAACTAGGATAAAAATGTTCACATTTGGGTTTCATCAAATGAATCAGTGTGGTATTCGTAAATTAAATTATGTTACTTTAAAACATACATCAGACCGGTCATGTATTACGGAATTGAAAACACTCAACTAAACAAAAAACAAGTCGAAACAACCGAGAGATTATAGTCTAACTTGGTTAAAGCGATGTTCGGAGTACCAAAGAAAACGAGAAGTACGTGGTTGCTAAGATCTTGTAGAATCGAAAAAGTACATGAACCCATTATGAGAACTAAACCACTCTTTGCCCAACGACTTTTTCAATTTAATTTCACTTGTGGATTAATTGAAAGACGCCAAGAATGTGATAATTTAGCAAAATTTGATAAAAAAAGTTTATTCTATGAGATGGCTGAAATTACTCAAACGACTGACCTAAATTTTAATGAAATGGTTCAAGAGGGTCTCAAAAGAATATTAGAAATGGAGAAGGCAAGAAGAAACGAAGATAGAAAACACGGGAAGTATTTGAGGCTCTAAAAAAAGTGGAATGGAAAAAAGAACGAAACTTATCAGTCTTCTGGCCATTGACAATCAACAACCAATTTTGTAAATAATAAAATTAACAAAAAGAGATGGACGTCTGCTATTGACAGTCCAACCCCCTATCGCCTCTGTCGCGGCCTTCTGATTTAAATAATAAATAATCTACAAATTCATAATCTTTCACATGCCTTTATAAATTTCCACAATTCTTTTTCATAAACCCAGAAAAAAAGTAATTCTGTGTTTATTTGAATCCTAATTTTGCGTTACTTGATTGCACACGTACAGTGGTTTTTGCGAAAATGGAACGTTCCGCTCCAGGAACATTCCAAAATAAAAGATTGCTTAAGAGTTCCGTTCTATAGCTGTTCCTTGTCTGTTCCTTAAGGGTTCGGTTAGCACCCCGTTTTGCAGCTTAGTAAGAAATAACAAATTTAACTTTAATAACAAAGAAATCAACTTGTTACAAATTTGAACTGGTATGAAAGGTCTTTTACCCAAGAGAGAAGCACACGTCTACTAGTAGTATCCGTATCCGTATTTTCCTGTGATTGTGCTGAAATAAGCAAAAAACACAATTTTTTCTTCGACCGATAATTCTAAAGTAATTACTCGATTTTTGTGACATGTCACTATTGTAGGGTATTCGGGTATAGTCACAGGGGCCGAGTTTTAAAAGAGACATTTTTTCGTCACATTATTAGACTATTAAAGGGTCTCCTATTTGGCTCCTAAATATTCACATGCTTCTTAAAATTATCTTTTATTTCTAGTCTTGTACCAATAATTGCTGTTTTTTGACAATCGGAAGGAAAAATAAATTTAAAGAAAACCATTTTCTCACAGCCAAAACCGATAGTGACATGTCACAAAAATATCAAATTACGTTATAAAATTATCAAACATGTCCTGTAGATTTCTGATAAGAGTCAGCACATTGTTTAAAATTTTTAATTTAAATAAAAAATTACGAAATGGTACGAAAAAATTTGACTGCCATTTTTAGGTCATAGGGAGTTGAGTCTGTATAAATCAGAAAAATATTTTTATTTTAAAAAAAAATCATCAAGAATAGACATTCATAATAAACAATTAAAAAAAATTTGAAAGGAATGCTGCCAAGTGAGTATAAAAAAATATTATAAAGCTGAGATCGTTTTAACGCAACAAAATAAAAATCGTTTTTTTTTTAATTATCCTAGAACATCTAATACAAAATAAATAAATGCATTTTATAAAATAGAAAAATTGCTTCATTTGTCCCCTAACCATTTGTTCTTGGCCATTTATCCATTAAGAAAAATGCAGTCATTATCCAAACAACACCCAAACAAAACGAAACAACACACAAAGCATAAGCTCGATTGTTTAACTTTTTAGCTTCGTCTATAAAGCCATCTTTAAATTTAGTCCTAGCTTTAAATGCTAGGCCTATAGCGATTATTCCAGTTGGAAAAAATATCAACACTGCTAAAGCACCAATCCATCTCCAATCGTACAAACGTCTTGGGGCATTTGGATTATACTTTTGACGACGACTTACTGTGTTCATAGTGCTAGCTCTAGACGCATGTGACGCTGAAGTTTTAATAGTATGAGTACTTGTGTATAAAGGATTAGTTGGTCTTATTTGAGGGTATTCACTGTATGTAAATTTTGATATCTTCGATGGAGTTGATCCAATTGAACGGTTGTCTTGTTGATCGTAGATGCCTCCACCCCCGCCTATACTTGAATCACCCGAGTAAATTCCAAGCCCAGGTCCACCTTGGGCACTCAAATTCGGTCTCTGGTTTCCATAATTATTTAAATTTCGAGAATTTTGCCTCGATTCTTGTTCGTATCGATTATCTAATGATTGCATCTTCTTGTCAACTGGTTTTAAAATGACATGTTTTATCTATTAAAAACAAAAAATGAAATCAAAGATTATTTAGTTGAAAATATTTTAATGGAAAAAGTCTAGCAAGTTCGATTTTGAAGTCGGTCAATAAATTCGTAAATCAAAAAAAAAATGTTTCGTTTTTTTTTAAAAGAATTTTAGTTAGACTTAATCATAAATTATGATTAGAATGACTAAGGTAGAATAGAAAAAAAAGCCTATTGAAATAGGTCATTTTGAAAATTTACATTTGAATTAAAATGGCCATTCGAGAATTCAACGCACACACATACATCGAATGACTACTTCATAAAATATGTGTGTTACGATGGCTAGGTAAATAAAAAAAAAAAAATATTTTTTTTTTGATAGTCTATGTTGACCAGTGTTTTTTATTCAACAAAATGAATTTTATATTTTTTTTTGTTGAAATGCATTTAATGTCAGCTATTTCGTTTCGAGATAAAAAACATGAAATTAACACCGATTATGCTCTTAAAAGCTTATCTCGCTCTTTTTTTAATAATGAGTTGCTTGATTGCAATTAAAATCCATTTAATTGGGCTTATCTTTGATGATTTTTTGAAATCTTGTTTTACCTGGTCACGCTACTTATTTTATCAAGTTATTAATGTTTGAAAATTTCTGATAAGTAGTCGATACTTAGTAATTTTTCGATGATTCAAGCCCTTGTACCCTGAAGCTTCCACTAGCTTTAAAATCGACCACAATACACGTCTTTATAGAAGTGTTGAGAAGCAGGCACATAATTTGAACGAAATTTTAAATTAAAGGTTGTTCAGGAGATCGAATTTCTAGGATTCACGCTTAACTAAAACCTCTTTTTGTAACCGAAAATTCAAACTACCTTTTTTTTTGGTCTCTTTTTTGCTAAAAAAAGAGTTCTATTTTCCAGGCCCTGAAAAGTTTTATCCAAAAAATCTAATTTTACACAATTTACTTACTAAAATCACTTACAGAAGTTCTTGCGAAAATGTAAATTTCCGTTCGAAACGTGTTCAAAATGTTCCAAACGCTTTTCAAGAAGGTTCTGTTTTCGTTCCTAAGCTAATTTCTTTCTAAGGATAAACGAGGAATAAGGCGGGACTCTTTTTGAAAACGTTTGTAAACAGAACTTTTTTTAAAATTTGTCCAGAACGCATTCCCAATGGAACGTTAAAATTTCACCAGAACCAGTGTAATGTAAATCAAAACAATCTTTTAATGTTGATTTAAGATCTAACTGTCATTTTTCTGGCTGATTTTAAATTTCTCCGAAACCTTAAAATATAAAAGTTTTTTCTTTTTCTGAACAATCCTTCATCATCTGTATCAAATTTAATTGCTTAGCTTCCAGAATTTTGATCCTTTTTGTGTGAAAATTTCATAAAATTCCCCACGAGACGTAAAGCACCATACGAAAGTCTTATCCATGTCCTAACATGTATATAGGTTGTGACATTCTTTGGTAGTCTGCTTTAGGAAAAACCTTGATTCGCATATTCGAAGAGTGAAGTTTGTAGTAATGGAGCAGGGACAATTTTTCAGAAGCATTTTACGATTTCACCATAACCTTTATGATAAAATCTAAAGTCGTGTTGATCGAAGCAATAGTTATTCAATCTAAATTCAGCATTCTTTGAATTATTCTCAAAAAGTATATCCTCGATTTTGTGAAGTGGCTAGATAGCCGTACATACAAAACTATTATCTTACTAACCTGACTAGGAGTAAAATTTACTTGACAAAAGAGAAAATCGACAGAAAAAGGTAGACAAATTCGAATAACTTCATAATGGGATTGTAATCCTTTTCTGGTTGTAATTTTAAAAAAATTTCACACTTTTAGAAGTGTGCAATTTGTAAATAATACAATTGGTTCGAACCTTGGAAATGACATCACTACTTAAAATGGGGAATATTTTGAAGTAAGGGAAAAAACGAATAAATAACAAATATCAAACAAATAAACACCAACCAAAAGATGACCAATAACCCAATTACGGTTACCTGCATTCTTTGAATTTGTATCATTCCTTACTCCAAAAGTATATTTATTAAGGAACCATTTGATGGTGACTGTTGAAGTTTGAAATATTGGTGACTTTAAACTCAAAAAAAAAACAAATTGGTTGATCATGTTAACATGTTTTTGGGCAAATAGCAATAGAATCTGTCGACCTTTAACAGTATTGACGCGAGTTGATTAATTTTTTTATTCGTTGCGACCGTGAAAATTGAAAAAAAATTTTTTACTGCATTCAAAAATAATAAGTGGGCAGATTTTTTGATCAAATAAGTTAACTTGTTTAAAAATCGACCTGATTGCTTCCGTAAAAAAAAACAAGTTTAAGTGATTTTCTAATTTTTAAAAATCGCGAAAGGCGTAAAAAAAACAACTTTTGATTAATGTTCCAGTTTCGTGTTTAAAATTTATTTTAGGCTTTCATATTGAAACTAAAATTAAATAGAAAAGCTTTTCTATTATTCTTAAAAAATGTAGGGCATCCTAATCTGTTAATTTATTCAAAGTTTAATTACATGTTATTCTGACTGGTAACGGGTCAATTAGACCAGATTATGTCTATAGAGATTATTAGACATATAATTAATAATTTGATTAAGTATCGACCTAACAGGCTTCGGTTTTTAAAAAATTGAACTCAAGAAAATCGCGTCGATTAGCAGTTATTTGATTTCTTTTTTTTTAAAGTAAAAAATTTAAATTTGGAAATTAAAACTCAATGGCTTTTAATTGAAATAATTTATACAGGTTTTGCTTAAGCTTCTAAAGTTTTGAACATATTTAGATAAAATCAGACTGTTGGCTCCCAAGTTGAGTTTTAATGAAAGATTAGTTTCAACTTTTCTCAAAATCTGGAATCAGATATCTTGACAGTTTGAAAGTAACCTAGAGACTGATGTACTCAATTGATTGCTGAAAAAATTTTAATTTGCTCATATTGGTCGGAAAACAATACATTATAGTAATAGGAGTAGGTTGTCACTAAAGTCCGGACAACGGAAAAAAAGCAAACTAAAATACGGACACGGACTGGGTGAGAATATCCTAAAATTATTATTTAATTTTATTTTTCTGTCTATTTTTAGCCTGCAAAGTTTTCTTTTAGCATCTAAAATACACAGGAAACTTGTGAAGAATGGTGATCCAAAGAAAAATCAATATTTAATACACCTTGAGGTACGGATTCTGGTGTGGGTTAGTCTCCTCAATCAATTTTTTAAATCTTTCGGTTATATATCTGTCGTATGAAACAAGTCGAATAAATTATTTAGCTAAAATGATGGTTTTTTAGGTAAAATTTTATTTGATTTTTTTGTTTTAGTAGAATTGCTACTTCTGCATGCTAATTTTAGTAAAACGAACAAATTTAAGTTAAACGAAAAGAAATTAAGTAAATTAAAAACTTTATTTTATTAAACAAGTAAAAAAAATTTTAGTCATTTTCAAAATAAACAAATTTTACAAAACCAACATTTTTTTAAATTTTATTTGTACAAATTTTATTGTTATTATTCTTGTGACACTTTGAATTGCAATAAACACCATTTTTCTTGCAATTACAATTTTTTTCACATTTGCCAACGCAGTTACACTTCAAAAAACCTTGTCCGCCTGAAATAGAGTGTAAACCATTGATCTCTCTCAATGAACGTTCCTTTGATAAATCTAATTGCTCTAACTTAAGAATTTTTTGTTTACAAATAGAAAAAGTATTGCGTGAATGCCATCCCGAAATTATACCATGCTTAGTTGCTAGTTGGTAGGTCATGGGATTCTTATTTATTTTGGTTATGTACGCCAAAATATTAATTGGATCAGCAGGTCCTCTATCAACATCAGGTACTGGTACTTGAACTGTGTCACCGACCTTAGCCTCACCCAATTTATGTATGTGTTGTTGCGCCATTTTATCAGCCGCTACTTGTAAATTTTCTGTACACGAACTTTGTATCTCAGATATTTTTATAGCATTAAGTTCAAAACATGCTATTTTGGATTGTTGTTGCGTATTCTCTTTATCCTCATCTACTTTTCTAACTCTTCCTCGGTTGCAATATTAGCAAGCAGCTCTTTAGGAATATTAGAACTACCAATACCATAATTCATTTCACGACCGAACGTGGCATAATATGTATCTAATAACAAAATATATTTTGTTTTTTGTCAAAATTTTTGGGTGAACAAGCGTTGACTTTATTTTTTCAGTATTCGATTCTTGACTAGGATTCGGTCCATCATTTTAGCCATCCCTTATTGCTATAAAAAAATTGCATTTTGAATTTTTTGTTGCAATTATAGTTAATAGGATGTTCATTTTTTGAAACTAAAGTTTATGAATTTTTTTTTCGCTTGCGAAATTCTCTATCCGTATTTTAGCCCTTAAAAAAAAAATTCATTGACCGTATTTTAGATTGTTAAAATTCCGTGTCCGGCTGTCCGTGTCCGGATTTTAGCGACAACTGTAGGACTATTAGTGAGACTGCAGTATAGCAATCTATACTAGCGCTATTCAGCGTTTTTTTGTACCATACCAAAGACTTCTCTGTCAATACCGGTTTTGAAACTATTAATTGTTTCTGGATTGATAACACTCCTTGGTAGTCTATTCAATTTTGAAACCACTTTGATCGTCTTGATGAACCGCGTTTGCTCATTTCTCTCACATGTTTTTCTTTCCACTCAGGTTCAACCTCAGAAAAATTTACAATTTATACTAAAAAAAGCTTTCATCTTCTGCAATAAATAAATCAAAGAGATCTCATGGAACAATAACCTAGGTTTTGTTTCAAATTTTTAAATATTTAAAAGCAAACTAAACAATTATGGACTCGAAAAGTCCCACATTAAGAGAATGTACTTTTTTGTTTCATTTTATTTTTAGAGTTTTTCTGTTTTAATATCACAGCCTCGATCCTTTTCAACGGTTTTGCCTTTAGTGAAACAACTCGTTTGATCTATTATGCTTGGATAAACTTAATTTTGCAGTGCTAATACCTAAATAAAAATTCAAAAATGATCTTTTTTTCTTTTAACTTCACTTGAGACTTTAAATTTTGCCTAATGAAATATTTCAACATAAAACATTTACTTATGCTTAATTTCAAATTTTGAAAAATGAAAATAAAAACAAGTTTAATAGCAATCTATAAACTCAATTTTTCTTTTTTAGTGGTATTTATTAAATTTAGAAATATAGCAAATTTTTTAAATAAAACAAAATATATTCAATTGAGTACTTCGAGAACAATAATGGGGGATTCAAGTATACTTTATATTACCAAACTCATTTAATTTGGAAAAATTAAACTAACAAAAATTGATTTAAGTCTTAAAATGGGACGTTAATAGTGAAAAAATTCGTACAATGAGTCAAGAGTTGATAAATGAGAGCCGCAAGAAAGCTGAGCTTATCATTGGGTCAAATCCTAGTGATCCTCAAATCTTAAAAGTAAAAAACTCGCTTTGATAAACTTACAGTTTTCGATAATCTTTTCGTTTCAAGTCAATGAATGAATTAGATAAAAGTTTAGCAAATGGCATTTGTTACATAAATATTTTAAAAAGCGTTTTTCCGGACAAAGATGTCAGAGACACTTCATCAGATGCTGTAGGTGAATTAAACAAACTAGTCATTGAATTAAAGTAAGAAAATTATTTTCGATCTTACAAATATCTTTAAAAAATTTTTTCCAAAAATTTAAATTATTGAAATCGTTTATTTTATGAAAACATTTTTGTTTTAAAGAATGGACAAAAAGTTTTATAAGTTTTTGGAAGCAGCTCGCTCTCAATTGGATAAATCTTTGGACTATGAATCGAGACGCTATTTGGATAAGAATATCCTCGAAAGAAAGCTCGACGGTCTTCATTTAGACGAGCAAACTCTGAACAAAGTCAAAGAGTTGAACGAAAAAATAAGTGATTTATGTGTCGAATTTTCTAAAAATTGTAATGAAGAATCAACTAAATTGAGCTTTACCAAGGAACAATTGGGTCAGTCTATAAAAATAACAAAAAAATATATTTTCTATAATTTTTTTTTAAATTTTCAGATGGAGTCAATGAAAACTTTCTCAACTCTCTAGAAAAAGTAATACGCCTTTTGACGCTCTATGTAATTATTTCTAAATATTATTCAAGGACAATGATGGCAACTACGTTGTAAGTTTGAAGTACCCGGTTTATTATCCAGTTATGAAAGAGTGTCGTGTGCCAGAGACAAGACGAAAATTAAACATAGCATTCGACAGCAGGTTCGTAAAAATTCAAAAAATTCTTTAAATTTTTTGATTAAATTTATATTTTTCCAGATGTGTCAAAGAGAATACTCAAATTTTCGAGCAAATTCTTCAATTGAGATCCGAGTTAGCAAAACTGTTGGGTTTCAAAAATTTTGCTGAGTACAAGCTTAAATTATTATGTGCCGAGAATCCGGAAAATGTTGACAGCTTTTTGAATAAATTGGCTAAAAAGATGAGAGTACTTCAAAAACGTGAAATCGAATTGCTTTTGGAATACAAGCAAAAAGAAGTAAATTTAAACACATATTTTTTCCAGTTAACTTAAGAAAATTTTTTTTAGCATCAAGAGTTAAACATTCCGTTCGATGGAAAAATAAACCCATCTGACCTTAAATATTATTTGAATCAAAGAGAGAAAAAAGAGTTCAAAGTTGATCATACTAAAATTCAAGAATATTTTCCATTAAATGTGGTGGTTGATGGAACATTTAAAATCTATCAAGTAAATGAAACTTAAAATCAATCATCTTCAAAATTTATTACATTTTTCTTTAAGCAATTATTAAGTCTTAAGTTTGATGAAGTTAAGGATGCACCGAAATATCACGAGGAGTTAAAACTTGTACGTAAAATAAGCCACTATTAAGACGAATTTTAATTAAAATTTTGCTTTAGTATAAAGTTACTGACTCGTCAACGAATGAAACAGTCGGATACTTTTACACTGACTTACATCCTCGAGATGGTAAATATGGTCATGCAGCTGTTTTTGGTCTTAGAGTAAGGTTTTTTCGAAATGAAATAATTAACTTGAAATAATTTTATTTGTTTAGGAAGGAACTAAAATTGGAAATCAAATACCAGTTTGTATAATGGTTTGCAATTTCACTAAACCAACTTCTGAGCAACCTTCATTGCTGACACATGATGAAGTAGAGACTTTTTTCCATGAATTTGGTCATGTGATGCATCAAATCTGTACTAAGGCAAATTATGTAAAATTCGCGTAAGTTGTTTTAATTAATTAAAGTTTTGATTTTTACTTTAAATATTTTGTCTTTCAGTGGTACAGCCGTAGAGACTGACTTTGTCGAAGCGCCAAGTCAAATGTTAGAGAATTGGTGCTGGAAAAAAGAATCACTTAAAATGCTTTCATCTCATTACAAAGATGGTTCAAGCATTGACGAACAGCTTTTGGAAGACTTGATAAAATCAAAAAATTCATCAAATGGACATTTTAACATGAGACAAATATTATTCGCCAAAATGGACCAATACTTTCATACCACTAATGAAAAAGTAATGGTATTAAAAAACGTGATTCTGTAGCTAACTAATAATTTTAAGGTCGATACTGCAAAAATTTATAAACAATACTGTAAAGAGTACATGCTTCAAGAGCTAGAGGCTGAGGGTCTAAATATGAACGCTTCATTTGAGCACTTGGTCGGAGGATACGAATCTCAATATTATAGTTATTTGGTATATTTGTGTTAAAAATTTAATAAAAAATCAAATTTTAATTTGCTTTTTCAAAGTGGAGTGAAGTTTATTCCGAGGACATGTTCCAAACTCGTTTTAACAAAGAAGGTATTTTAAATTCGAAGACAGGACTTGATTATAGAAGATGTATTCTTGAACGTGGAGGATCTATTGTAAGCTTGTGTTAAAATTTATAAATGAAACATTGGGTTTTTGAGATTTTTTTCAAAGGATGCAAAGCAAATGGTGACAGAATTTTTAGGAAGAGAACCAAATGAAGAAGCTTTTTTAAAGGCAAAGGGAGCTGATTTTTAGAATATTATTATGAAAAATTTTTATAATTTTAAAACTTTTTCGAGTCAATAAAATAATTTGATTTAGATTTTAAAAAAATTCAAATAATTTTAAAAATTTAAATGGACAGGGATCATGATCCCTAAAGGTTAGATCTAAATTGAAATCCTAAAATACAATCCTTATTTTGTGTCGTAGGCAGCGACTCTAAAATGGATGTAATTATTGAATATATTAGCCTGGATCCAAATTTTTTAAATTATCACTCAATTAAGGGGAAAGGAGGAAGAAAATTCGGTAGGGGTTTTTCAAAAAAAATCCGACTTTTGTAGATCACCCTAAGGAACAACCCGCAAAAAAGTTGAACACAGACTCGAACAGCTATGATTTAAGTAAAAAAAATTAAATCGAGGCGATTTGATCATAACGCTGGGATGTGGTTTCATGACATACAAAAAAAAGGTTTTCACAACCAAAAATCAGATTTTCACACAGTATCACTGAAAAAAAAATTTTGTGTGTAAAACCGAGTTTTTTTTAATTTAATTTTGCAGTTAATCAAAATAAAACCAAAAATCTCAGTAAAGAATGAAACAAAAAATTTAAATTTTTCATAAAAAAAGTCAACGAATAATAGAAAAATAAGAGTATTCACTTTCAATTAGAAGCTGTTTTTGCTAATCATACGATTTTATGATCGGCAGATACCCAATTCCTTTTGCCAAGTGGAATAAAGTCAATTTTACAGTAAGGAATCATCGCTAAAAACATAAGATGCAGTAAAAATATGGGTTATGCGCCAATAAAGAATGCCATCTATTCGAAGATTCAAATCATCTATTGAAGAAGGCAAGTTGACTTAAACTACGACAAAATTTTTGTGTGTATTAAAAATTCTTTTGTGTGTTGAGTCAAAAAAATTGATTAAAAAAAATTTAGTACTGCACTACTACCGAACTTTTAGTAGCCGTACCGTACTTTCCCAAAAAATTTTTCTTTAAATTTTTAAATTCCCAAAGTAATGAATTAAATATTATTTTTACAGCACATCAAAACATTCGACTCGTTAAAGATGCTTTTTACGGCGTTATAGGATGCTTCCCAAGCATCTTGCATCTGATATCTCGGTTTGAATTTAATCTTAAGCTTTTTAGCAAGCTTCCTTACTCCATTATAAAAATCTAGATAATCTTGTTCTTTTTCGTGACTTGTAATACCGAATACACACGGATGGACAGTATTAGAAAAATCCGTCCTGGCTAAAACAATTAAAGGAAAAACTTTTTTAGTAAGTTTATAAGTCGCATCGATATGAAAACACCCTTCTAATTTTGAGCTTACTCCAGACATCAATTTTTTAGTTGTGATCATTATATTCAAATGACTAAGGTCCGAACCATTATTGATACAAACTGATCCACTTTCGTCACGTTTCAAATTAAAAAAAAAAGCACTGTGAACACAACTAGGCAAGATATCTGGCATGTCGACGACTTACAATTACATTTACGATATATTCGAGTCATGTAATTTACGTCAGTTGATTTACCACGACCTTTGCATTCTATACAACTACACGGAATAACCTCATTATTTTTAATATTCCTAAAACCGAAATTGTAAGCTATGAACTCATCAAATTCGGCTCGACTTGAAAACACTTTCTTTAGTTCAAAACCATTTTTACTTTTTTTTATTTGTTTTAAAATATGTAACAACGAATTTGGAGAGGCTTCTGATTTGGAGCGTGATTTATTTGAAATTGATCTCATCACAAAACTATGGCTTTTTTTAGGCGAACTTATAATCGATTCAGACGTTAATGAACTCGAACTGGGTTCAGGATCAATTCTTTTAGAAGGACGAGGATGCGATTTAGATTTTGTAAATGACAGACTAGACGAAGAAGAAGGGGATGAAGACCGTATAATTTCAGCTTGATTTTGATTTTTTGTTATGTTATTTAAAATCGTAATGCTTGATTTAGTTTGTTTGCCACTTGACATACCAGTACCAGTACCAATACCACAACCACTAACATTTGCCTGAACAAGAACACCACCTCTTGATTTAACAGGCAAGCGAGTATAAACAAGATCATCATCATTTGATTCAGACGAAACTTCATCGTCTTTTGTTTTATCAGAGACGCCACCTTCTGCTATTGAAGCACGACACTATCCTAAAACCCGGAACGGAACCAGTAAAATTCAGAAAAACAACAAAAAAAATATTACAAAAAAAACATTTATTAAACTTTTAAATTGAAATTGATAAATTTTTTACGGAAAAACAAAATCATTAAATTATTTTTGAGTTCTTTTTCTAATTGCTCTAGGAGCCTTTGTATAATTTTTACAATATTCTTTGTTTTTTGTATTATTTTTTCATTCTGGTTAATCTGGTTTCCTAAAAATTTTTTTGAAGATTGGTCTTTAAAATATGGATTGTGATAATTGTCTTTATCAAATCTGTATTTTGTCTTTAAAAAAAGGGTAAATTTAAAGGTATTATAAAGACTCTTTAGAGAATCTTTAAAAAAATCTTTATATTTATGTTGACTGGGCCAATCTATCATAACTTTTATTAATGTAATAAAAAATGTTCCGTGTTTTATTATGTTCCGGTTCCGAGTTTTAGTCGATCTTTTTTTACAAAATTTTCTTTTCCTGTTTTTACGTATTGGTTCCGGATTTTAGCCTCTGGTTCCATATTCGGGTTTTTATTTTGTTTACGATAGCATAGGATTGACAATATGATTTTAATTCTAATTTTTAATTTAATTTAAAAAACTTATTAGATTTTAACTTTAATTTTTTTTCAGTGCTACTGTGTGGAAATCTAATTTTTGGTTGTGAAAAACTTTTTTTTGGTTGTTATGAAACCACATTACAACGTTATGATCAAATCGCCTCGATTTAAATTTTTTTCCTTAAATCATAGCTGTTCGATTCTGGGTTAAAATTAATTATTACATCCATTTGAGAGTCGCTCCCCCCACACAAAATCAGGATTGTATTTTAGGATTTTAATCTGTGGAGATCCAGCAATCATCAGGGAAGACCAAAAGTTGCTTTTAATTTCATTGAAAAAGGAGGGTATCTTTTACGCATAAAAATTTCGTTTATAGCATAAAAAAAATCGAGTATAGAATTAACTTTTATTTTTTAAAGAATAAAAAAAAACTTTCTCAAAAAAATTAAAAGTTTTCAATGTTGGCCTATTTTTTTCTTCCGGAAAACTGTAAAGGGAGCTTTTACTCATCCATTGAACCCGAAAGCTTTCCAATATTCATCCAAATAAAAATGAAATTTACATTTTACCTTTCTTGGAAAGCAAGATTGGCGAATGCTTCTAAAGTGAAAAAGCCTAATGAGTAGGTTATGAAAACGAGTGTGTATCTAGAAGAGCTCACATTTTAATTTTCTGATTAAATTCCCAATTGATATATTGTAAAATTTTTGATTTTTTTAAAAAAATTTCCTTTATGCTACAAAAGTAATTTCTTTATTCAATAAATTTTTTTTTTATGCGTCAAATGATTTTTTCCATTGAAAAATGCTAAAAAAGTTTCTCAAAAATTGCGAAAGCTTTTCATTAGTTGCAGAGGTTGCTTATTATTTTGACCAATTAAAACTTAGGATTGGTTCGCATTGAGTGCTTTTGATAAGCTGAGAGGAATCTTGACCTCCAAGAAAATACAAATGCAAATAAAAGTGAAATTCTTTAAGGTTTCATGTGTTTCAATAATCCTCTACCGTAGTGAATAATGGACATTAGCTCAAGATCTTTCGTCCAAAGTTTGGACTCCAAAATGGGTGTTTTGTCCAGAAATATTTATAAAATAATGCTTCCAAATCTGGAACTCACATGATCAACCAAAACATTTAAAACGTGGTCAAACAATATCCGATCCAAAATGAGATTAGAAAACGTTAACTGAGCTTTGTTGTATACTGCCCTCGAGGGCCAAAATGTTCTCTCTGTATCAATCTATAGCCAGATAGGCTAGGACGAAGAATATCAAGAAATTACATCATGATTAAAATTAAAAGGAGCTTTTCATAAAGTTTAATTTTTACGGGATGTGTGCCCAAGGATTTTTATAATTTATGGATTTTTTTTTTATAATTTTCTTTTGGATACTCTGTGTGTGAATTTTTGAAAGTTTTGCATTGAGTGAACCGCATTAGGAATGGTGAGAGAAATTAATATTCGAAATTACACCCAAATGATGTTATTTTAATTTAATTTTATTGTTGAGTTTATCAAAGTATAAAGTTAAAAAATTTACAAAATAATTTATTGGGAACACATTTGTGTTTTAGCTAAAGTTTACCTTAAAAACTTTTTGGAGTGCACTTAACCATCCATATTTCTAAATATTTAGTTCTTTTATAATTCAAAATAAACTGTTCCAAATCATTTGTTTTAATTTTTCTAGCTTCAAACACATAACCTGTTTCTACGTCTTCATAATCGTCCAACTCAGCAATGCAGTTTTCAAACAAATTAAAAGCAACATCGTTAATAGACAAACTATCTAAATCAAAATTGATTCGCTTTTCGTTTGCAATTAAACATAATTTTGTGTCTTTTACGCCTTTAGTCATTAACTTGAAAATCGTATTGAAAAAATTTAAGGTTATTTCATGATCATAGATGACGTCAGCTGCCAGAAACAAAGTGGCTGTTTTAAGAGCTTTAAAATCTTCTTGGTTTAATTTGTATTTTGATTCTTCAGCTGACAAGTCGTCAAAATTAAAATAAAAATCTGACCAATCAAGTTTTTTGAAATAAATTCTACAGCCTTTGTCTTCGATTAAGTCTTTCAAATTTTCTTGATTGGAGTTCCAATTCATTTCAGCTCTTTCAACTACTCTTTCCAAGTCTGTGCAAAAAACCAATTTTGAATAAAATGACGCAATGAAGCTGACTAGACCTAAGCCTGCACCAAGTTCAACAACCACTTTATCTTTGAGTAAGTCCAAATTATTCAATAAATAATCACTTAGATAAAAACTAGATCGCCATAATTGAAGTCCAACATCTTGTAAATTTGTTTGAGTTTCATGTTCAATCGAAACGAGATAATGAACATCATGACGTTCGGTTATTAAATCACCGTCTTGATCAGTTAGAATTTCTGAATGATTCGATTCTAGTGGTATTCGAAATTCGATGCGACTTTTATTTCCAACTTTGGCGTGTTGATTTTGATCTTGTTCTTCTAAATGTATATCTGAAGTAATTGGTCTTGATTCGGTCAGATCTGTCATTATTTATTATAGAATTTTTAATGAATGAATTTTTTGAGTTTTATTCAAATTTAGAAAATATTGGATAAATAAGCACTTAATTATGTCTTATTGTTTAGAAAAATGAAACGATTTTGAATTGACATCTTTCCAAAATAAGGCAAGGTATTTAGAGAATCCCTAACTGACGTTAAAATTTTTTTTTGATGCGAACAAAATTTACAGTCCTCAAATTCGGAATAAATAAATATCGCCGTAAACATGCCGTGGCCAGTCCCAAGCCTGGATGTGAAAATGGAAGGGCGGCTTGTTTTACAGCAGACCAATTTAGAAATAGGTGTAGGCTACACCGTGTAGCCCTTTTAACAAAGTTAAGTATTCTCCTTCGGGTTTATACGCTTGGTTTGTGGTTCCAAGCTAGTCAGGATAGTTGTCGAGTTCGCAGCTTCGGCTCGGATGAGTGGCGCTGTTTGTGATGAACGTCTCACAGTTACTGGGGTGAATGGCAGTAGCATAGTCGTAACAATGCCTTGGCCGGTCCCAAGCCCTGATGTGAAAATGGGAGGGCGACTAGTCGTTGTAAACTATGCAATATTTTTTATTGAAAAAGCAAATTCTCATTTTTATGTGACTATTAACGAGAGGTTCCGGTAAATTTTAACAATTCTATCAATAACATTTTTTCACCCTTCTTGGAATAGAGAATCTTAGATGTCGAAAGTTGTTGTTTAAACAGTTTCAACCCGCCCTCAAATTCAAAATGAATTTCATTCATCCGAACGTACAAATTTTTTAAAAAGTTTTCAGAGTTCATCATAAAAAAAGATTTTAATTCGAATTTTTAAAATATTTTATTCATAAAAAATCAGTTAATTTCTCTTTTTTGGTTTATTTTTATTGGCAAACTTTTTGCTTGCATTTTTTCTAAAACCAGTTTTACCACCAGTTTTACCCCCAGCTTTACCTCCATTTTTCTTTTGTACTGGTGTTTTGAATCCTTCTGCATAACTGTCAGCCGTGTTGTATTTTGATCGTTTCTTTCTACCACCAAAACCAAATTTTTTATCTTTAAATTGTGACTTTTTACCTTTTCTTAAAAAATTTTTTCAACTTTAAAAAACAATTTCTAAAAAATAACTTTAAATTAGACCTACTTTTTTATTCCGTCTTCCTTGTTATTTTCAGACTTTGATTTTTTATTCTTTTTACCATCTCCTTCGTCATTTGATTTACGTTTGCCCAACTTTTCATCTTCCTCTTCAATTTGAATTTCCAATTGATCTTTATCGCCCTTTTTGAATTTTTTAACAGCCTCTTTTAGCTTCTTTTTAGCCTCTTGTTTTTTCTTTTCATTTTCAATTTGAATTTGTTTTCCCATTTTTTTCAACTCACGGAGGTTACGAACTTTTTCACGACGTTCTTGTTCAGCATGTTTACTCATAAGATTCTCACGAACTCGTTTCATATGTTCATCTGACTTTGCCATTTCCGCAAAATAATCATCCGGACGACTTGTTTTAATACCAAAATTTTCCAATTTAGGTAGACCTTGACGAACACATAGTTCGGCTTGTTTTAAAAAAAAGCTTTCTCTTTTGAAATCATTATCAACAAGACCGTTTACTTCACTCTCTGGTAGAACGACTTGACATTCTGATTTTGGTACTGTTACATCCAATCTCTCAGGCCATTCCAAATCCAAATACAAATCTTTATATTTACGTTCCAATCGTTCCTTAACTCAAAAAAATTTTAAAAAAAATTTTTGCTCGGTTTTTAAGTTTTTTTTACTTTTTCATAAACAAATTTTTTAGGTGCTGGTATTACAATGTTAAGACCAGGTGTGAGCTCTTTGCGTGCAAATGCCAATTGTAACTCTTGATCAGAGTCTAATGATTGTTCATCATCATCACTATATTCGCCTTCAGAGTCCTGAGGTGCTTGTTTACTTTCATCCTCAACTTCTTTTTGAATCAATTTCAAATTTTTGAGTATACTTCTTTTTATTTCTTGGGTTTTAACTTTCATTCTTTTGAAAAAAATTTAAATCTAAAACAAAAAATTGACGATTAAAAGCCAATTTAGGTCTCAAAAAATCGGAAATTTGTTTAAAAGTTTATTCAATCAGCAAGAACTACAGTTACAATATTATCGCCACGAATAAATAATTGATTAACATGTCTTTCGAAAAGATTGAATCGTCCCGATTTGTACAAGTTAAGCTTAGATTCAATGTCTTTGAACTCTTTATCGTCTAGGCTCGAGTTTTTCAACTCGTCAGATAAGCTATCCACGTCATTATTAAGTTTACTAATCGGGATGCGATAAACTTCATCAACGTCAATCATGGCCTTAAAAATTTTTAATTAAAAATATCACGGATTAATGTAGAATTTTTAAAACAGAGCTAACTAAGTTCCAATATTGGTCGAATGCGACCAGATACCCGGTGCATATTGATCTTACATACGAATGACTTCTAGTCCAAACTTTAATACGTCTATTTTCTTTTATACTTTTGTATAAAAGACTTTTAGGCCCATTTGTTTGGTAAGTCGACTCCATGTAAGTGAAAACATTTTTGACTTTTTTCTTTGGTTTGGATTCGGTATTGGGGTTTTCTACCGATTTTGAACTCATTTTATTTGAAAATTATATTTTGAAAAATAATAAATGAAGAACAAAAAAAAAGTTGAATTTCTAAGCATGTGTTTATTGAAATTTTTTTTTTGAATGAACATGAAAAAAATTATTTTGCACAAAAAAGGCTTTTTTTTAAAACAAAATTGCAATTCAAATTTAAACTTTTGAATCGTTCTGTATTGCAAATATGTAAATTTCATTCAAATATATAACTTTATTGTCATAATTTTTTGAAAACGTCAAAGAATTACGGTTGTTCCTACATTACGGAACTGGAATTTCAGGTACCTAAATTACGGAATCAGTCTTCCGGAACAAAGACCTAAACTACGGAACCGAAACTAACTAAATTATGGAACAAGGTATACGGAATCAAAAGAAAAATTAATAAAATTTTTATGTTAGCTTTAACCTTCGTCTGCCTAATTTTGTTCTATAAGGCGAGATTTTTTGTGCTGATTTAAGTCGCTCATTGAAAATTTATTTGTTTTTTAAATTCAGTTCAGAATATTTATTGAGTATCGAGACTTTGAAGAGCATATTTGCACCATATTTAGAAAATATTTGTACCCTTTAGTTAGGTTTAAACTAAGAAAGTTTGAAGGAGAAAATGTTAACCTACAGTTTTAACTAAGGTTTTCTTTTGATTCCGTATACCTTGTTCCATAATTTAGTTAGTTTCGGTTTCGTAGTTTCGGTCCTTGTTCCGGAGGACTTGTTTCGTAATTTAGGTACCTGAAATTCCGATTCCGTAATTTAGGAACAACCAAGACTCGGAACCGTATACTAAAATACGGAACCAAAAATACTCAAAATATAATTTTTAGTCTTCAGTTACTCGAACTGTTTGAGTCATCTTTCTTGGAATCGATGTCATTGATAAATATTGAAAAATAAAAAAGAACCCTCGAGTATTCCAGAAATTTTGTTTGATGCCCTATCACCAAATAAAAGTTCAAATAAAACGAAAAGCAAAATTTCAATCAGAATCTTACAGAAAAAAAATTTAATCAGTGTTAAATAACACTTAAGTTTAACCATCATCCGAACTAAGAAGCTAAATTATACCCTACATAAACCCGAGGCTAAATTTATTCTCTAGTTTAGCATTTAATGAGAAGATCCATTTATCTTTTCTCAGCGAATGAAGATAAAGTAAAAAAAGAATTAAGTTTTGTACCATAAGAGGAGATTTATGATAAATTTCTTTAAATTTCAGCATTTGAAAAAAAATCAAGTTCAAGGTTAATCAACAGGATAGTCAAAGACTGATTTACTCTCCGTTTAAAAAAAATCAGATTCTACATTTTTGACCAACTTCGTAACCTTAGCAATTAATACACTTTATATTGTATTTCTAAAAATTGAAAATGATTTTTACAGTGAAGCAAACACCAGGAAGAAAAACTTTTCAAACTTATTTGCGGTTATTTACGCCGAAAATTGGAAAGCCATGTAATCAAAGGCTGTCTACTTAAGTGGATTGAGTCTTTCTTATCAGTGAGAAAGAAGCTGGTCATGCTTGGACACTCTAAATCGGCTGGTTAGATAAGTGTTCCTCAGGATTCAGTCCTTGGACCGCTAGTGTTCCTATTATTTATCAACGATCTCCTCGATAGATTCAAAAACGATCGTTCACTTTATGCCGAGGACTGTAAAATGTATTGCTTTTACAGAATCAAAGAACAAAGAGACATGGATTTTTTTTTTAAAAATTTTATCTTGGGTACTTTGTTTGTGATTTTTGAAACTTTTTTGAAAGTTTTGCAATGAGGGAGAACAATTGAATACTTTTTCTCCTTTTAAATTCCATCAATTTCGGCAACGGACAGTAGGCGTAAACTAACTGCGTTAGTTCAGAAATTGTGAAAAAAACAAATAAAAATTGGAGAAATTTTCTTAAATTTTTGTTCAAAATTTTGTTCTGATAATGATTCTACTTATTGTTTTTACTTTCATGTCTTTAAAAGAAGCTGTGACTCGAATTGAACGTTTAAAAAAAAAGGAATCCAAAAAGCAAGAAAGAGCACTAAATAGGCTACCAGAAAATCGGTATCCTTTAACCGCTGGGCTTTTGGTTCGGCGGCAAAGTGGTTGTCCGTTGAAATTTTCAAGTGATTTTATCCTTTGGGCTTGCCTGTAGCCCGAACTAAAAGTTTCAGTGTTTAGCTCTAGTTACAGCAAGATAGAGCACATAAAGTTGTACCAGAAAATGTGTGTCCTTAACCGGACGGACCTTTTTCTGGCAAAAAATGATGGTTCATCGGTATTCTAAAAATTTCAGGTCTGTTGTTGATTTTAAGAGTCTGTAGCCCGAATCGAATGTCCTAGAGATTAGCTTTTAATTTTGCAATAAATGAAATTAAATTTTCTATCAGAAAATTGGTGTCCGGAAACTAGCGAACCTTTAGGTTGGCGGAAAAGTGGTGGACCGTTAGTTTTTTAATGTGTTTTCCTTTTTTGAGCGAGCCTGTAGCCCGAACCGAAAATCCCATAGCTTAGCAAACTGGTCCGCAAGAAAGAGCACAAAAAGATGAACAAGAATATTTTATTCAAAGGAAAAGTGGTGGTCCGTGTTTTAGCAATAACCGAGTTTATCAAAGTAATAAGTTAAAAAATTTACAAAATAATTTATTGGGAACACGGTTGTGTTTAAGCTAAAGTTTACCTTAAAAACTTTTTGGAGTGCACTTAACCATCCAGATTTCTAAATATTTAGTTCTTTTATAATTCAAAATAAATTGTTCCAAATCATTTGTTTTAATTTTTCTAGCTTCAAACACATAGCCTGTTTCTACGTCTTCGTACTCATCCAAATCATCAATGCATTTTTCAAACAAATTAAAAGCAACATCATTAATAGACAAACTATCTAAATCAAAATTGATTCGCTTTTCGTTTGCAATTAAACACAATTTTGTGTCTTTTACGCCTTTAGTCATTAACTTGAAAATCGTATTGAAAAAATTTAAGGTTATTTCATGATCATATATGACGTCAGCTGCCAGAAACAAAGTGGCTGTTTTAAGAGCTTTAAAATCTTCTTCGTTTAATTTGTATTTTGATTCTTCAACTGACAAGTCGTCAAAATTAAAATAAAAATCTGACCAATCAAGTTTTTTGAAACAAATTCTACAGCCTTTGTCTTCGATTAAGTCTTTCAAATTTTCTTGATTGGAGTTCCAATTCATTTCAGCTCTTTTAACTACTCTTTCCAAGTCTGTACAAAAAAACAATTTTGAATAAAATGACCCAATGAAGCTGACTAGACCTAGGCCTGCGCCAAGTTCAACAACCACTTTATTTTTGAGTAAGTCCAAATTATTCAATAAATAATCACTTAGATAAAAACTAGATCGCCATAATTGAAGTCCAACATCTTGTAAATTAGTTTGAGTTTCATGTTCGATCGAAACGAGATAATGAACATCATGACGTTCTGTTATTAAATCACCGTCTTGGTCAGTTAGAATTTCTGAATGATTCGATTCTAGTGGTATTCGAAATTCGATGCGACTTTTATTTCCAACTTTGGCGTGTTGATTTTGATCTTGTTCTTCTAAATGTATATCTGAAGTAATTGGTCTTGATTCGGTCAGATCTGTCATTATTTTTTATAGTATTTTTAAGGAATGAATTTTTTGAGTTTTATTCAAATTTAGAAAATATTGGATAAATAAGCACTTAATTATGTCTTATTGTTTAGAAAAATGAAACGATTTTAAAGTGACATTTTTCCAAAAATAAGGCAAGGTATTTAAAGAATCCTTAACTGACGTCTCTAGCTAGTTTTAAAAAATTAAAAAACTTAAGCTTGAGGTTTGTGAAGGAAGATTTTTTCAAAAAAAAGTTTTAATTGAAAAAAAACGATTATTCTCTCATGAAAAAATATCACGGGTACAATGAAATTTTATGCTCATTTTCAAGTTAATAACTTATTTACATCATAACCTTATCAGGCTGATTTTTTCTTATTTGGCTGATAAGACTTTATGAAGAAAATTTTCTGTAAGAAATTGAAGTTAAAAATCAGGATAGTTGTCGAGTTCGCAGCTTCGGCCCGGATGAGTGGCGCTGTTTATGATGAACAGCATAAAAAAAAGGGCCCTGAATACCTGGATGACTTCCCAAAAACTAAAATGGTATAGTATCAAAGGGAGTCGGCTTAAGTGTATTGAGACTTTCTTATCAGAAAGAAAGCAGTTGTTGGTGCTAGGATACTCTAAATCGACTGGTTAGATATGTGTTGCTCAGGATTCAGTCCTAGGGCTGCTATTTTTCCTAATATTTATCAACGTTTCCTCAATAGATTCAAAACGTTTGTTCACTTTATGCTGATGACTATAAAGTTACTTGCATTTCCAAAATCAAAGAACAAATAACTTTAATCTAATTCTTACCGGACACATGAACAAATGAGTACGTTGGTTTGGAGGGGAAATATAATCCTTGATCGAATTGTGAACGGTTTAAGAGATTACCACGCAGATCATAAAAAAAATACATACAAGTCTTGTTCGACCACATTTCCAGTATGCGGTGTCAGAATTCATACTTAAATAAAGATGACTCGGTGTATACATGACTTTAGAAAAGTTGAATACATAAATAGGCTCTAAAGTCTCAACTTTGAAGTTAATTTAATTAAAAAAAAATTTAATTGAAAATACCCTAACCCAAATAAATTCTACAAAAAATGAAACATTTTTTACCCAACATAAATCAAAAAATTATAAAAATAAAAAAAACTTGTGATTTTTTTAGATAGAAAATTATTTTTAAAAAAATTGAAACAAAATTTTCTTTTAGACAAACACATACATTCTCTTTTCTTTTTTTGGTGACAATGTGGCTCAATTAGTAAGATTCATCCCTAAACAAAGAGAAATAAAATTAATAAAATGATAAGTTGTTAGTTAGATTTATTAGTTTAAAATAATAAGATATAAAATAATAGTAAAAAATTAATCAAAAAAAAAATAAAAGTAAGTTAATTTTTTTTTTTTTAAAATAGGAACAATCTTACCGTTTAATTGGACATTTAAGTTATTATTTAAATGACCAATTAAAAGACCAGTGGGGGAAATATTTGGTGTTGCGTTTTCTGAAATTTGCCTCAATAATTGAAGGCCAATTATTGAGTCTTGCTCCTGACGTATCCCAGCATGGTCCTCATTGTCCTCAATTAGATGGCGACAAGCTCGCTGATGAGCTTCGTTCAGATGGCGATAAGCCCGCTGATGGGCTTCGTTCAGATGGCGACAAGCTCGCTGATGGGCTTCGCTCAGATGGCGACAAGCTCGCTGGTGGTCTTCATCCGTTCTGTTTCGATCTTGGCGCTGACTTGACTGGTGCATCGGAACCGCTCGATTATGCTCATCAATGAGTTGGCACATAGCTTGGTTATGTTCATTAATGAGTTGACACATAGCTTGGTTATGTTCATTAATGAGTTGACACATAGCTTGGTTATGCTCATCAATAAGTTGGCACATTGCTCGATCTTGAACTCTACGTAATTGGTTCGAATCCATTTTATGAAATCTAAAGATTAATAAAATAATTAAAATAGTTTTGTTAAAAAATTCTCCAAAAACTTTTTTGCAGTCGAGGGGAATTGAACTAGGGTCGCTAGAATAATTAAAATAATCTTTTGGAGAATTTTTAACCTTTAATTCTTCAAAAATTATTTTATTTTATTTGTTTTTCTGTTTCGAGCGCGTCCATCAGAAAATTATTTATTTTTTTTTTTTTGAGCTCCATCAGAAAATTATTTTTTTTTTTTTTTTGAGCTCCATCAGAAAATTTATTTTTTTTATTTGTTAATCTGTTTCGAGCGTCTGTAAAGGTTTTTATAGTAAAGAAGTTAAATTAAAATGAAGGATTAAAAATAAAAGAGAACTCCATTTTATCATGTTATTATTATTTTAGAAAAATTAACTTGACGTATTAAAATAATTGTCTTTTGTAGAATAATAATAACATGATAAAAAGAAATTATCTTTTTTTTTAATAGTTTACAATAGGTGTAGCCCTAGTAGCGCTGTTTATGATGAACGTCCCACAGTTACTGGAGTGAATATCAGTTGCATAGTCGTAACCATGCCTTGTCCGGTTCCAAGCCCGGATGTGAAAATGGTAGGGCGACTAGTCGTTATACTA
Organism: Brachionus rubens; assembly: GCA_022207745.1. Taxonomy (NCBI): domain Eukaryota; kingdom Metazoa; phylum Rotifera; class Eurotatoria; order Ploima; family Brachionidae; genus Brachionus; species Brachionus rubens. The sequence goes on along the minus strand of JAJVHD010000009.1, from coordinate 3,238,830 downwards.
GCTTTTTATTAGTTTTACTGTAAAAGCAAATTCTCATTTTTATGTTACTATTAACGAGAGAATCCGGTAAATTTTAGCAATTCTATCAATTAAATATTTTCACCCTTCTTGGGTTGGAGAACCTTAAATGTCGAAAGAATGCAGTAACTGCATTTTCAGTCTGAAAACTGTATTGCAGTTTCACCACGGTCTCGAATAAAAAAAAACTAGCGTTCGCTTTCATCCGAACTTTCAAATTTTTTAAAAAATTTTCGAGTTAAAAATAATAAAAACATTTTAATTCGAATTTTTAAAATACTTTATTTATAAAAAATCAATTAATTTCTCTTTTTTGGTTTATTTTTATTGGCAAACTTTTTGCTTGCATTTTTTCTAAAACCAGTTTTACCACCAGTTTTACCCCCAGCTTTACCTCCATTTTTCTTTTGTACTGGTGTTTTGAATCCTTCTGCATAACTGTCAGCCGTGTTGTATTTTGATCGTTTCTTTCTACCACCAAAACCAAATTTTTTATCTTTAAATTGTGACTTTTTACCTTTTCTTAAAAAATTTTTTCAACTTTAAAAAACAATTTCTAAAAAATAACTTTAAATTAGACCTACTTTTTTATTCCGTCTTCCTTGTTATTTTCAGACTTTGATTTTTTATTCTTTTTACCATCTCCTTCGTCATTTGATTTACGTTTGCCCAACTTTTCATCTTCCTCTTCAATTTGAATTTCCAATTGATCTTTATCGCCCTTTTTGAATTTTTTAACAGCCTCTTTTAGCTTCTTTTTAGCCTCTTGTTTTTTCTTTTCATTTTCAATTTGAATTTGTTTTCCCATTTTTTTCAACTCACGGAGGTTACGAACTTTTTCACGACGTTCTTGTTCAGCATGTTTACTCATAAGATTCTCACGAACTCGTTTCATATGTTCATCTGACTTTGCCATTTCCGCAAAATAATCATCCGGACGACTTGTTTTAATACCAAAATTTTCCAATTTAGGTAGACCTTGACGAACACATAGTTCGGCTTGTTTTAAAAAAAAGCTTTCTCTTTTGAAATCATTATCAACAAGACCGTTTACTTCACTCTCTGGTAGAACGACTTGACATTCTGATTTTGGTACTGTTACATCCAATCTCTCAGGCCATTCCAAATCCAAATACAAATCTTTATATTTACGTTCCAATCGTTCCTTAACTCAAAAAAATTTTAAAAAAAATTTTTGCTCGGTTTTTAAGTTTTTTTTACTTTTTCATAAACAAATTTTTTAGGTGCTGGTATTACAATGTTAAGACCAGGTGTGAGCTCTTTGCGTGCAAATGCCAATTGTAACTCTTGATCAGAGTCTAATGATTGTTCATCATCATCACTATATTCGCCTTCAGAGTCCTGAGGTGCTTGTTTACTTTCATCCTCAACTTCTTTTTGAATCAATTTCAAATTTTTGAGTATACTTCTTTTTATTTCTTGGGTTTTAACTTTCATTCTTTTGAAAAAAATTTAAATCTAAAACAAAAAATTGACGATTAAAAGCCAATTTAGGTCTCAAAAAATCGGAAATTTGTTTAAAAGTTTATTCAATCAGCAAGAACTACAGTTACAATATTATCGCCACGAATAAATAATTGATTAACATGTCTTTCGAAAAGATTGAATCGTCCCGATTTGTACAAGTTAAGCTTAGATTCAATGTCTTTGAACTCTTTATCGTCTAGGCTCGAGTTTTTCAACTCGTCAGATAAGCTATCCACGTCATTATTAAGTTTACTAATCGGGATGCGATAAACTTCATCAACGTCAATCATGGCCTTAAAAATTTTTAATTAAAAATATCACGGATTAATGTAGAATTTTTAAAACAGAGCTAACTAAGTTCCAATATTGGTCGAATGCGACCAGATACCCGGTGCATATTGATCTTACATACGAATGACTTCTAGTCCAAACTTTAATACGTCTATTTTCTTTTATACTTTTGTATAAAAGACTTTTAGGCCCATTTGTTTGGTAAGTCGACTCCATGTAAGTGAAAACATTTTTGACTTTTTTCTTTGGTTTGGATTCGGTATTGGGGTTTTCTACCGATTTTGAACTCATTTTATTTGAAAATTATATTTTGAAAAATAATAAATGAAGAACAAAAAAAAAGTTGAATTTCTAAGCATGTGTTTATTGAAATTTTTTTTTTGAATGAACATGAAAAAAATTATTTTGCACAAAAAAGGCTTTTTTTTAAAACAAAATTGCAATTCAAATTTAAACTTTTGAATCGTTCTGTATTGCAAATATGTAAATTTCATTCAAATATATAACTTTATTGTCATAATTTTTTGAAAACGTCAAAGAATTACGGTTGTTCCTACATTACGGAACTGGAATTTCAGGTACCTAAATTACGGAATCAGTCTTCCGGAACAAAGACCTAAACTACGGAACCGAAACTAACTAAATTATGGAACAAGGTATACGGAATCAAAAGAAAAATTAATAAAATTTTTATGTTAGCTTTAACCTTCGTCTGCCTAATTTTGTTCTATAAGGCGAGATTTTTTGTGCTGATTTAAGTCGCTCATTGAAAATTTATTTGTTTTTTAAATTCAGTTCAGAATATTTATTGAGTATCGAGACTTTGAAGAGCATATTTGCACCATATTTAGAAAATATTTGTACCCTTTAGTTAGGTTTAAACTAAGAAAGTTTGAAGGAGAAAATGTTAACCTACAGTTTTAACTAAGGTTTTCTTTTGATTCCGTATACCTTGTTCCATAATTTAGTTAGTTTCGGTTTCGTAGTTTCGGTCCTTGTTCCGGAGGACTTGTTTCGTAATTTAGGTACCTGAAATTCCGATTCCGTAATTTAGGAACAACCAAGACTCGGAACCGTATACTAAAATACGGAACCAAAAATACTCAAAATATAATTTTTAGTCTTCAGTTACTCGAACTGTTTGAGTCATCTTTCTTGGAATCGATGTCATTGATAAATATTGAAAAATAAAAAAGAACCCTCGAGTATTCCAGAAATTTTGTTTGATGCCCTATCACCAAATAAAAGTTCAAATAAAACGAAAAGCAAAATTTCAATCAGAATCTTACAGAAAAAAAATTTAATCAGTGTTAAATAACACTTAAGTTTAACCATCATCCGAACTAAGAAGCTAAATTATACCCTACATAAACCCGAGGCTAAATTTATTCTCTAGTTTAGCATTTAATGAGAAGATCCATTTATCTTTTCTCAGCGAATGAAGATAAAGTAAAAAAAGAATTAAGTTTTGTACCATAAGAGGAGATTTATGATAAATTTCTTTAAATTTCAGCATTTGAAAAAAAATCAAGTTCAAGGTTAATCAACAGGATAGTCAAAGACTGATTTACTCTCCGTTTAAAAAAAATCAGATTCTACATTTTTGACCAACTTCGTAACCTTAGCAATTAATACACTTTATATTGTATTTCTAAAAATTGAAAATGATTTTTACAGTGAAGCAAACACCAGGAAGAAAAACTTTTCAAACTTATTTGCGGTTATTTACGCCGAAAATTGGAAAGCCATGTAATCAAAGGCTGTCTACTTAAGTGGATTGAGTCTTTCTTATCAGTGAGAAAGAAGCTGGTCATGCTTGGACACTCTAAATCGGCTGGTTAGATAAGTGTTCCTCAGGATTCAGTCCTTGGACCGCTAGTGTTCCTATTATTTATCAACGATCTCCTCGATAGATTCAAAAACGATCGTTCACTTTATGCCGAGGACTGTAAAATGTATTGCTTTTACAGAATCAAAGAACAAAGAGACATGGTGTACCCCTAGGGGACCAGGAGTATGCGGAGTCCATACCTAAATAATTATATAAACATTCTTGGGAGGGTGCAAAGGAGAGCGACTCGAAGCATACATGGCTTTAGAAAATTTGAATTCATTTATAGGCTCACAACCCTTATAAGATAGAAGAAAAAATAGAGTGATATTATCTTAATGTACAACCTCCTAAACAAAGGACTAAATAGTCTTTCTTACAGCATTAATACAGCTAAAGGGTAGTTTACATGATCTTTGTATACCACGGAGCAGCAAATCGGGTATACGAGACAAATAGCATTCAATCGACAAACTTGTTAAGAAATATGCACGAAGGTTCAATTTTTTACAAACCCTATTGTCAATGACTGGAACCGTCTGACGAATGAAGTTATTGAATCAAAATCAACGAATATTTTCAAAACTTTTTACTTAGACTTTTTTAGACACTAAAGACTAAAATATTGTAAGATAGAGCCAGCCTTAACGCTAGGGCTTATAAATTATTTTTACTAATACTTTACAACTACAAACGAAAGTTTAGTCGATTCACTTTAAGATTTTGATGTTTTTTTAAAAGTTTGTTTTTCGTTTTTGGGAAAGCCATATATATGTGAAAAAAAACAGAAAGTGAGTTTATCATGGTTTTTTGAAAATATCTTCGGAGACGTTACTTTTTGAAAATCAAAGGATTGTCATTATAAAAGTTAAACAAAATTACAGGTTAGAGTTTCCCTTCAAAAATAAGTTTAGATCCATTTTTTCAAAAAACAGATTTCCAGGTTTTATCAAACTCCACTCGAAATCCTTAATAAGAAAAAAAAGATATATAAAAAATGAATTTATTTAGCAAGTAATTTTCTTAGCATTTAGTTTTAAATTATATAGGCTTTTAATGTAAAATGATGATTTAAACAACGAACTGAATCAGAATATCTGCATATCATTAGATTTTTAAGGTTGCATTGTCGTTGTAGTCGTTCCAGTCGTTGTAGTCGTTTCAGTAGTTGTAGTCGTTGCAGTAGTTGTAGTCGTTGCAGTAGTTGTAGTCGTTGCAGTAGTTGTAGTCGTTGCAGTAGTTGTAGTCGTTTCAGTAGTAGTTGTTGTTTTTTCAGCTAAAGGGCTATCTGCAGTCGTTGTTGTCGTTCCTGTTAACGTTGATAGTAATAAAGTAGTAGTTTTTACAAGATCAGTTGAAGTTGTCGATGAATCGATTATTTGGCCCTTGGTTGTAGTCGTCAAAGTATTAGTTATTTTATCCGGTTGAGTAGGATTATTTTTCACATTCTCGCCCTTGAATATGAGTCCCAACACAAGTCCTAGAATTATCAAAATAACAATTGAAGTAACCAATGCAAACAACCATGTCGGTACCTTTAAGCTTTTTTTATCTATATAAGCCTGCATTTTTTTATTTCATTTAATCTCAGTTTTAAAAACAAATTCTATTTTAATTCTTATTTTCTTAAAAATCCTTAAGTTTTTATATTTTTTTTTGTTAAAAAAAGATAAAAGTCATTCTTAAAAATTTTACCTATTACCTGTAAATATTTTTTTCTAATTTTATGCTTTCAATTTTTTTAAAAAAGATAATCAAAGTAATCAAAAGGATTAAGGGTTAAGAAAAAAAGGCGAACACTGACTATTTCTGAATGAAATTTTAGACGATGTAAAACTTAATTAAATATTTTTTCAATAGAAACATTTTTGCTGTTTGCTTTGGTATGGAAAAAATAAAGCTACAGTATAATCGCTTTAATCCGAATACATTTTTATCCGAAATATTCTATTATTCGAACAAAATCGTAGGCTCATGGCTATGTGTTAACTAGACAATGTAAAAATTTCTCATTAATCCGAAAATTCATGTTCGGTTTATTTTGTTAGTTCGAATAAATTTTATTGGCTAAAATAGTGCATGTTGATTGTTTTATGTTTCTTTTGTTCGAAAAAATTACAAACAAATAAAAATTACATATCAAAAAAAACACGCGTCATATAATCATAAATATAAAATGAATAAACAAAAAAGGGCAAAAGTTGAATTGTCCATTGACAATAAAAGAGAGATTTGTATGTTTTATGTCGAAAATCCAAATTACAAACAAGTTGAGTTAATTCGATATTTTTCGTCAAAATTTAATCATGTAATTCCAGCTTCAACAATGCATGATATATTAACAAAGACAAACATGTCTTGGGAAGGACAAGCCAATAGATTTAGCGCACGGGAATATAAGTACCCTGAATTAGAGGCAGCTCTATTTTTATGGTTTTGTGATAAACGTTCGTTATAATCTCGATGAAACTGCTTTGTTTTTTAAGTTACAACCCAACAAAACATTATCGAATTGTAAAGAACCAGGTAAAAAAAGTCAATAAAGATAGAATTACAGTTGCGATTTGCGGTAATGCATCTGGGTCAGATAGACCATTACCAATAGTAATCGGCATATACATGAATCCTCATTGTTTCACAAATAATAAACCTAGTGGATATTCTTCCCTATTATTCAAATCGAACCGCTTGGATGACCAGTCTAATCTTCGATGACATTTTGAAAAAGTTAAACGAACGTATTTAAACAATCCGATCCTAAACGCAAAGTTCTACTGTCAGCAGAAAATGCATCATCGCATAATCCATAACAAGAGTACAGTAACATAACAGTGAAATTTTGCCACCAAATTGTACTTCGGTCTTTACAGCCATGTGATGCTGGCATTATACATTCATTTAAGTCTAATTACAGAAAACTTTTGGTCGAGTTTTTCTTAAAATTCGATCGAAATGGTAAAACAAGATTGAATTACCTAACTTGAAAGATGCACTGTACATGGTTCGTAATGCATGGAAAAAAAGTTGATACTTTAAATATTTCAAATTGTTGGTTGAAATGTGACAGTATTAACATGTACAAACGCCGACAAGTTCAACATCAACAAATTCCGTTACACTTAGCTTAGAAGAGTTGTTAAGTCGTCTAAGAAATGGTTATTACAGCTATGTCTGTTCAGCTCAAGAGTACATTGATAGTGAAATCAATGAACCAACTGGTGAGTTGTTAACAGATGCAGACATAGTTGAACTAGTTAAAAAGCCAGATGAATCTGATAATGATCAAGAATGTATTCAAGAGGTACAAATCGAAAATAAAAAAATTACTTTTGCCGAAAGTTTCAAAATTTTTTGTGAATTTGTAGAACAGGCTAAAGCTTGTTTAGACGAAGATATAGACAAGATTTCTTATTTTAAATCCCGTTTTACCATTTTAAGAGAATCAGGCATGGTTCAATCGAACTTGAATTCATTTTTTAGAACAGATTAATATTTTATGGAAACTTTTTTTATCTTATTCGTGTAAAACTCTAATTTAATTATCCTTTTGTTTTGTTTAAAAGTCTTTCAATAAAAAATTTGTAATTAATCCGAATTTTTAACTTCTATAACTTAAAATCCGATTTATCGATATATCGGAAAACATAATCCGAACTAAATTGAATTCAGGCGAATTTTTCTTCGGATTAACAGCGATTATACTGTATTATTAAATTTTTGTTAAGCTTAAATTAAATATTGATTTTTAACATTATTCAATTTTGTTTCCATTTTTACTTCTTTATGTTTTTTTATCAGTTTTAAAAAGTAACGTCATTTTTTCAAAACATGCTTCGATATTTTTCATAAAAAATTATATCTTGAAATTACTATTTAGATTGTTTCTTAAGAGGGTAATTCATCAAAATTGTTTGTCAAATCTTAATGGATTCTTGAAATTCTTTAAAAAAACTTTCAAGATGATCTACTTAGTTTTTAAACTATTTCACGTACTACCCTGGTCGTTCACATGTTCCAAAAATGAATGTTCAAATTCTTTCTTGAACATTCATGAACGTTCGTGTTCAAAAGAATTCATTTGAACGTTCAAATACTTTCATAATCTTGGCAATGTGAAGATTCGTACCAAAAAACATTTGGATCAAAAGGATCAAAATTTAAAATAATTTTTTAGGAATGAACAAATTGAAAAAAACTTTGCAGAGGAACAGTACAGCGATAAGCATCAAAAAAGCCACTGTTAGAATGAGCTCTGCAAAACTCTGCAAAAAAATTGCGTATTTAAAAAATTCAAATTCATGGATACTGATAGAAATTAACTACGCAATTTATTTTGCAGAATTGCAGAGAACTCCAGAGCATTGAAAAAAAAATTTTGTATGTAAAACCTGGAATTTTTTAAGGTGGGCTACTGGACGATTAGTACGATTTTACAGTATGATTCCAGTACTATTCGGTTCTGTGAGTCTATATGAGACTATACCATTTTGTTGGTCTTAAATTTGTAAACTTAAAAATTCATATAAAAAGTCAAGGATTCGTATTTGAGCTATTGATAATAAGTGTTAAACAGAAATATAGTTTTATAAGAAATACACTTTAAACATTATCGAATTTTTTTAGTACGATTGTTTCTTTTGACATATCTAAAATATGTACAGCTTGTACAGAAATAATTTTGATAAAAAATATATAATTCAGTGGTCCAAAAATGAATAGTAAAATTTGTACGATTCGAAAATTTTAAATTTTGCTTAATTTTCGATGGTAAATGGTTTGAATAGTTATACCCAGTCAATTTAAAATTAATGAAAAATCACTGTCAAGACTTACTGTAACATTAATGTTTCAGTCCCAAAAACAGTAATGTTCCAGCAATGTTTACGGATGTTTTGACATTAATGTTTCAGTAAATTTTTCATAAATTCTTAGACCATAGCATTCTTAGGATGACTGTTTTGGTAAGTGATATGCAGTGTAACTGAATTTAAAAATTAAGGGTGGATCTATTTGCGCAATTTTTTTGCAGTAACTATTTATCAAAGGGGCGAATGATTTTAATTAAGCGGAATTGTTTCAAATATTCAAAGTTTTTTAAAGGTATTTCAAGTGTTAGCAAGCTTTTTTCAAGTAACAAAGTAAAGAGATTTATGTTAAGGCAGGTAGTTTTAAGTTGGAATGGTCTCAAGTAATTTATTAAGTGATTTTGACATTAATAGAAAAGTTTAAAATATTGAAAAATTTAAATTTTTAAAATTTGGTTAACTTAGTTTAAATGAAAAAACTAACAGCTATTTATACAAAATTTTTAAAAAATATTAAAGGTCAATGACGTTTGTGTCTAAAATAAAATTCGACTGGATAGATTTTTTTTTTAAATAATACTCTAACTATCCTGTTTGAAAAAAGTTCAAACATTGAAAAATCAGTACTGAAAAATTAATGAAACTCCTTGGGATGGAAAATTACTGTACGTATACAAAAAAAAATTACTGTGACATTAATTTAAAAGTTCACGAACCCAACCATATAATAAACATGAGTTTTCAGTTAGTTTTTACTTTTTAAATAAATGTTACATTAAGAAATCATTAAGAATATTTCATGTTTCAGTAATTTGAAATTGACTGGGTATTACTAAGAAAAAATGTGGTTTTGCATTTTAATAATGGAATTACAGAGTTAGATGACTTTTATGATAAAGGGTTGAAAAATACCACATTTTTGGGACTTTCGCAGAAAAAAGAGTCAACTAAAAAGAAGACTTCCGTAAAATTTAGAATAGAACTTTTTCGAATTCTAAATTAGCAAATTTAGAATTTAGAAAGTTTAGAATTTAGGAAAAAAATAACATAGGTTCAAAAATACTAAAAAATTCGAATTTGTCGATCAAAATTACCCTAGATTGGAAGTTTCAAATCTTAAATTCACAAATTCTCAACTTCTCAAAATATTTTGAGAAAACAAGTTAAGTTAATTCTCAAATTTTTATTTTTTGAGAAAAGATGAGAAATGACAAGAAAAGAGAATATGGCAGGTTTTTTTTACAACCAGGCATTATTGCGCCCTTTTAAAAAAAACTAAAAAAAGAAAAACATTCGAAGAAAAAAACATCCAATTTATTGAACTGAATGTGCTGAATCCGATTTTCTACTTTGTTTTTTACAAGCATTTTTATTTTATCTTAGGCAGCTTTCCAAAGATGGATATTTGCCCTGTTCGTTGTTAAGTTAATTTTGCAACTTAATTTTTTTAATATTTTATTGCATTTTCTAAACTAAGATATTTTACCATTTAGCTTTAAGGTAGCTTTTTTCCAATTGAGCATTTTCAAACTTTAAAAAAAAATAAAAGATTATTAAAGTTTGATCTCTTAAAATTATCCTCACGTAAATAAAAGTTGGTTAATTTTTTTTGAAAATCATAGTCTTTTCAACAATCTCAACATGCTTATTTTTTGTTTTTGGCAAAAACTTCCACCAATATATAACTTTTTCTCAAAAAATTAAATTAATTTGGACGCGTCATAATCCTGACTGTCAATTTTTTTAATTTTTTAAAATACTCAAAATTATATCGGTACGTTTTTTAGCTAGATATCTTTTTTTTTTGAATAAATTATCTAATAACATTAGTCGTCTGTCAGTGGCGGCGCCAGGAATCTAAAAATGGTGTGACAAGAGCCTGTATATTTCGCTTGGTGTTTGTCGTATGGGACCCATAATTGTATTCTCTTGATTTTTCGTTTATTCTAATGAAAAACTAGAACGTGTTTATAAGATGAACATAAGACAGCAAATACTTTTATAGTTTAAATTAATCACAACTGCATTCAGTGTAAATAAGTTGGCGGTAGTAAATTACCAAGTAAGTTTACAAGTTTTGAAAGAACGAGGGAAAAAGTGGTATCGACAGTAAAAAAATTGGGTGGCGGATGTGCGCCCCTTCGCCTTTATTTGGCAACGCCACTGACAGCATTTAACGCTTAATTATGTTCGGTCGCTATTAGGAGCAAAGATGTTGTCGTTTTCTTCGACTTTATTTTTTTTTTATCTTTTTCCATTTGAATAACAGCGCTCATCCAAACCTTTAGTTGAGCAATCATCTAAATCCAGGCATTAAGCAATCCTTACATTTAACCGAACCTAAACTAGACCTATTCTTTATCACAAGCGTAAAAAAATCAAAAGGTTAAATTTTACTCAAATGAGTAACCAACTCGCAGGTTTTGTCTAAACTAAACTTTTGCGATTAGAACTGCTCTTATCTTTCTTTACCAGCTGCTTTCGTATAATGAAAGTTTAAATTTTAATTAAATTTTCTTTAAATTTTAAGAAATTGAACCTTTCTCTTTTATCTTGATTAAACTTTTAACCTCTTGTTTTCACGTGCCATGCTACTGACCATGGTGGTAATTTTTTTTAAAAGTACAACTTATTACGGAGTGAAACTTATAATTAATTTGTAAAAATTCTCGATACGACACTAAAATGCTTTCTAGTTAAAAATATATTACAAGTCCAAGACGTGGTTTCCTAAAGTTATGACGTTCAGACAGTCAAAAAAATCAGAATTTTATTTCGGGTCAAAAATAAAATTCTGAATGATTATTGGTATTGAAATAAGTGTACCTTGGAGTATTTTTTTAATCATTTTGTTTCATTTTATTAAATTTTTTCCAAGAATTGGCTCATATCAGTTTGTTCTTAAATTAATTCTGTACATGTCAGTATATTTTGCTTTTTCCGCAAGACATCAGTTTCGGCTGAATATCGATATTCGGCTCAATGAAAATTCGATCTGAAAATTTCCTCACCAGACATTAAAAATGACCCCCTAGTGTGTCAGTCTCGTTCACCTTAGGTTCATTTTCAACATCTGTCGAATATAGGTTTAAAAAAAAGCCATTGTTTTAAAACATTAGTATCCACCAATATTAAAAAATAATTTTTTCATGCGTAATTTTGTTTTATTTTTGTTTTTTCGATCTTGGATTCGTTGAAAATGATAAGATAATAGATTTAAAAAATACCAAAAAGAAAGTTGAACTCATTTCAGTTATTATGTTTTACCAACATAACGTCATTCGATTAATTCAAGAAACCCCTAGTTCTAAAGACAACAAAAAAAGGAATGAAATTTCTTTAAGATTATTCGAAATAATGAATGCAATCTACATAAATAATAAAATCGTCAAAACTTTTGAGGTATCGTCAGCGAGAGACTGATTACTCAGCTGAAACTCGAAACAATATGGTGGACATAAAATCATCACTAAAGTGTGGGGGGGGGCCTTCCACTTTTGGTCTTTTTGTACTTTTTGCAATCCAAATCCATTCATTTAAGCATCCGTTTGAGGTCGACTAGAGACTATTAGACATTTTGCCAGATGGATGGGTGGGACCCCCTCTTTTTGAAGTTTTTGAAATCCAAATCCATGCATTTGAGATCCCTTTGATATCCGCTAGCGGCTTTTTTAAATTTAGTAAGTGAGTAGTGAAAAGAAAAAGACTAAATCTAAATCATTCAAAATTGTTCTGTATTTTTACTTAACTTGGCAATGCTGTAACTACAAAATAGGATAGCTGCTAACTTAATTCGTAAAAGTCATCCTACAATTGTACAATATAACTTACATATCTTAGAAATCTTTACATAAATAATAAAAACTTTTTTGTGGTAATTTGATAGGAGGATTTTACTAAAATTTATGTAAATTACCGTTAAATCAGAAAAGTAAAAAATTCGGATTTTACCATATCTAACGGTTTTACAGGTAACCGATAATTTTTGGAAATTTTGGTAAAAATATAAAATGCCAGTCATTTTTACTGCTAAATTTCGAAAGACGTCTATTATTTGAGCGATTTAGTTAGTATCGATAATCTTTCATTTAAAGCCAAAAAAGAGACGTAGATCAATTATTTGAAATTTTTAGTTTCAAAAACTAGATCTAAAAACTGTACGGTTCCAGTATGATTCGATTGGTAATTTCTAAGAAAAAAATAAGCATATTACCGAATTCCTCATAATTTTGTACTCTTAGTCGAAGTACCTGAGCTAGTTAAAAGACCAATTTTTACAGTAATACGATTCGCTGTACATTATCAGTATAATTTTGTACACTCTGTTCACAAGTAAAATGATGTAAAAATAAAGACGAAAAAAAAATAGTGAAAAACCTATAGGCGCGATTTTGCGATATGTCGCTATTTATCGGGCCTGGCATTGATTTTCGATATCGTTAATCTTCAAGAAAAAACGCAAATTTCAAGAATAACGACTGCCATTATTCATGAATATTCCACTATAACGACATCTAAATCAAAAATTTTTCCGAAAAATAGCGACATGTCGCAAAAATCGCGCCTTTACGTTAGTAAAATTTTGTACGATTCTTTTTTTAATGGAATTATTTTTATTTTTAACAAATAAAATATAAAATTCTATTTGAAAATTCAATTCTAAAGCAATGTAACGCGTTCAGAACGTTCTTTAAAAACTTTTCCCCTCTCGTTACAAACGTTTTCCTAGAAGTTCCATCACTGTTTCTCGTTCTTCCTAAGAAGGAAACGAGTCCTGAAACGAAAACGAAACCCTTTTGGAAAACATTTCGGATGAGAATGGAACGGAAATTATTCATTTTCGCAAGAACCACTGTATTTTAAAACAATATCAAAATTTTTGATTCTTTCTTTTTTCTTTAGTATGATTAGTTTTTTAAACTAATTTTCTGTTAATAAATACTTTTCAATGATTAATTCTTTTCGAATACTGAATTTTTTTGTTAAGTTTCGAACCGTACCTTTTTTTTCGATTCAATTTTTTTCAAAGAATTTAAAAAATAAGAAAATTACTTTTGTACAACACTGGTCTTTTGTATCATTTAAATCGAGAAGCATCTTAGCTTAATGTGCAGTTTTAATTTTAAGATAAGTTGTCTTATCTTAAATTAAATATTTATCTAATTAACAGAAAGTGGCCACTCTAAGTAGCCAAGTTTAAAACTTGATTTTAAAGAAATAAATTTTTTAATGTGGTTATAAATAAAAATTAAAGAAATAAATTTGGTTATAAAGTGCAACTGAGGATGACGAGCTATTCAAAGAGTTAATGTAATTAAGTCAAAATATAATAAACAATAATACCATAAACACCATAAAAAAACATTTGGTAAACAAGTAGCTGACAACTGCTTCAAAAAAAATATCAGTATGTTCCCAAAATTGATACTTGTCGACATGACATAGCTTTCTGAAGACAAGTTAAGAATTGAGTCATAACTTGTGATAATAACAAAACTTTCGTTTTTCGTTGTGTCACTAATACTGACTTTTCTATCATCTAAAGATGTTTCATGATCTTTTGAGTTTCTAGGATCATACGAAATCTTTTTTTGTCCTAGAAAACTGGTGATTAGACTGTAGTCTTAACATATCATGACTTGAACTATTGGGTATTGACTCAGCTTTTAAGAATCTTGATTAAGCTCTTTAGTGTAAATAAATTTATTTTTCTATTCCAAAATTATTTTTTTCTTTTATTGTGTCAATATTCTAATTTTGGCAATGTGAAGATTCGTATCAAAAAACATTTGTATCAAATGGATCAAAATTGAAAATAATTTTTTAAAGCTAAACGAATAGAAAAAAGCTCTGCACAGATGTTTTTTAGTGATAAACTTTTAAAAAGCCACACTCAGAATAAGCTCTGCAAAATTCTGCAAATCTGCAAAATAAATTGCGTAGTTATTTTCAATCATTTTCATGTATTTTAAAATATTTAAATACGCAATTTTTATGCAGAGTTTTGCAGAGCTTATTCTGAGGGTGGCTTTTTAAAAGTTTATCACTAAAAAACATCTGTGCAGAGCTTTTTTCTATTCGTTTAGCTTTAAAAAATTATTTTCAATTTTGATCCATTTGATACAAATGTTTTTTGATACGAATCTTCACATTGCCCTAATTTTATACTTTACATTACACTTTGGAAGATCCAAAGTTTTAACAATTAAATTGAATTCAGAAAACATAATTTCAAAGTTTTAGAAAAATGACCACCGAATCGGGAATCAAGCGAAAAGAGTTGAGCTTTTTGAAAAACTTCGCCAGCTCCCGAACTCTGCCACCTCCTAAGATCCACTATTCAAAAAATTTAATAATCTTGACTATCGAAATGATATTCTAATAGTTTATTCGAAAGTTTATCGATCCAAATTTGCTATTCATACGACCAATGTTATTAGATAATTTATTCAAAAAAAAAAGATATCTAGCTAAAAAACGTACCGATATAATTTTGAGTATTTTAAAAAATTAAAAAAATTGACAGTCAGGATTATGACGCGTCCAAATTAATTTAATTTTTTGAGAAAAAGTTATATATTGGTGGAAGTTTTTGCCAAAAACAAAAAATAAGCATGTTGAGATTGTTGAAAAGACTATGATTTTCAAAAAAAATTAACCAACTTTTATTTACGTGAGGATAATTTTAAGAGATCAAACTTTAATAATCTTTTATTTTTTTTTAAAGTTTGAAAATGCTCAATTGGAAAAAAGCTACCTTAAAGCTAAATGGTAAAATATCTTAGTTTAGAAAATGCAATAAAATATTAAAAAAATTAAGTTGCAAAATTAACTTAACAACGAACAGGGCAAATATCCATCTTTGGAAAGCTGCCTAAGATAAAATAAAAATGCTTGTAAAAAACAAAGTAGAAAATCGGATTCAGCACATTCAGTTCAATAAATTGGATGTTTTTTTCTTCGAATGTTTTTCTTTTTTTAGTTTTTTTTAAAAGGGCGCAATAATGCCTGGTTGTAAAAAAAACCTGCCATATATTAATTGATACTCGACAAAAAGAAGAAACTACTAGATAAAAAAGATTAAGTTCACTAGATAATATTATTAAACACCAGCTAAAATATTTAATTGAAATATATTTCGAAAAAAACATAGATAAATAAATAGAGTTACTTGATTATCGGGTTAACTTATATATAAATTAAACATATCACTATATAAACTTATAAAATTGATAGATAAATAATTGATTGACAATGAAATACTAGCCGGATTTAAAACTCATCCCAATTGGTCAAAAAAGAGCAGTTGGCAGACCCAAAAATGCTCTTCCAGCTTTACAAAAACAGTCGAGTGAAACTGTTTCAGACTCAAGTGATGACGACACATACGAACACTTCTTAGATATTCCAGTTAACAAAAAGACTGTTCAACAGATTAACAATACAACTGATATTCAAGAAGACGATACTGATCAAGAAGAGCCCATAGACGAAGAGATAGCTGAACCAACCAAAAGGGGTTGCCGTAGACCTAAAAAGCAATCAAATAGTAAAAGACAAGCATCTCAATTGGCAGAATCAATCAAAGCTCGAAAATCTAAATAACTTTAATATGATTTAGATTAAGTGCAAAATTAAATTAAAAAAAACTCGACACAAAATATTCAAGGATTTTGAAAACATACACAATTTAAAAACCACATCCTCGTCAAAACCCAAAACCACATTAAAATATAGAGGTGGCCCTTTAATTGCAGCGCGACGTAATATTACGCATTCTTTAGTACTATTACGTCATTTTACGTAATGTTACGTTATTATGTTACGAAATTATCCTTTTGTTACTTATTGTTACTCGATATTACCCCCCGTTACCCTTAATGACTTGATATAACGTCTGTTAGCTAATATTGTCTCAGGTTACGTCCCGATAGCTATATGATCCTTTTTCAGTTGGGATGCTCGGCTTTAGAGATACAAATGGACAATTAAAAAAGGGAAAAATAATTTCACATAGTGTGACCCCTTTTGTGAAGTGTCTTGGTAAATTTCACAAATCAGAAATCATGAGTTTGGGGTGGAGGTATGGGAAAATGTTTTGATTTTTTTTACCCAACGGAAAACATGGTAAACCTTTATTAGTGGTTGGTGATTATAGTTATGGTACGATGAAATTTTGATCTTCATTTTATGATTCAAATTCATGAGCTTTCAGAAATGGACATTCTGATTATGGAGGACTTAAACAACAGCCCTAAATTATGCGAAGATAATTCTGTTTTAAAAGTTACACCCGGGTTTCAGGGGCCAGGTATATACAGCTATTATTGTGAAAATTTAAAATTATGTTTCCAAAGAGTTCGAGCTTGTAACTTAACAGTAGTTGCTACTTAAACTTTCTTAGAACGGCACCAAGGCTCATGCTAAGTTTAAGAACAGACCAGTCAAACTTCTAGGATTAAGTAAGGCCAAGTTAAAAAAGAAAAAATTAAATTTTGATTAATATTTATTAGTCAATAAATTAAATTCAAAATATGAATCGAAAAAAGAAACTAAACACAAAAAAAATACAAAAAAAGAAAATTTTTGATTTTTAAATTTTTTCTTCAATATTTACATTTCGAAAAAAAATTTAGGAAAAAAAAACTCAACTAAATTGAAAAAAAAATTGTAAAAATTTAAAAAAAAAAGAAAAGACTCTCGAAAATATTTGATTAAACTGACTCATATTAAAAAAAGGAAGTTACGAACTAATTTTCGTATTTATTCCACTTTGATTTTCTATTCACGGTATGTGAAAACATGTCGTTTTTTTTTCTGATTCTAAATTGTACCAAGAGCTACTGAATGTTCTCTTGCTTTTAGTCTTAATGCAGCTATACTCGATGTTCGATGATCGCTCATACCAGAATTTGAAGCTGGATTACTTGAATTAACTACTTGACTGTACAATGTTCCGGTCGGATTTGCCAATAAATTATTAGTTGAAGCCACAAATGGATTATACGATGCCATAAAATTAGTCAACGGCGAACTATTTGTGAATATATTCGACGACGAGTTGTTTATGTTATTTGATTGAAATTGTTGTTGATTAGAATGATTGTATTGATTAAAATTTGTGTTAAATTGATTATGTTGACTTGAGGGTGATTGATTATTAGACGATGGTGATGATGTAAATGATGGTGAAGACACGGTAGTTGAATTTGTTACATTTGACGGTGAATTGTTAATTGATAAATTAACTGATGAATTTTGATTATTTGATCCCGAATTGTTGTTAGCTGCATGAGCTGCAGCTGCACACCATGCTACAGCAGCCATCGGATTCTGACCATTAGCAAGCTTAAAAATCAAAAATTAAAATAAATTCAAAACAATTTTACCCTTTTTTTAACTTACCAAATTTACACTGTTAAATTGATCATGTCTTGTCGGTAAGGCTAAGGAGTTTACATCATGTGGATTCATGTTTAAGTGATTCATGTAACCATTTGATTGAGTGGTTGAATTAAATACTCGGTTAGCGACTGCTGCAGCAGCAACAGCAGCGGCCGCGGCAACAGCTGAAGGAGTTGGACTTGATCCTTGAGTTGGAGTTGGAGATACTAAACCGGCTCCACTTTGTGATTGTTGACTGTAACATCTTTCACGTTTACGCCATTTTGCTCTTCGATTTTGAAACCAAACCTAAAAATTCAATAAGTTTAAAATAGAGTTCATTAAATTACGAAAATTCGGATTTAAAATTATAAGTAGTTCATGAAAATAGGTTTACGTTAAGCAAATTTTACAAAACATGGACAGCATTCTGACAAAAAATTCCTTGTTTCGATCTCTGTATCCTCAATTTTATTTTGACCCTGAGAGCCCGAATGGAAACTTAAAAGTTAATTTTAAAATATTCATCTTGTAGGAAGACCCCACGGTCCAGTAGATAGTTTAACTGCCTCGACTGAGACCCAACTGTATTCACCAAAATTTTGTCTCAACAAAATAAGGTGTTATTTAGAGTAAATCATATTTGGGTGATTGAAATAACACTCGTTTAGATTGATATTAGGAGGGTACCCTTTTAAGATTATAATTTTTTTTTACCTTAAAGCATAATCAAAATATAAAATAAAGCGATCTTTTTATTCAAGAGCTTAAAGCTGTTTTGAACGATACGATATAAACAAAAAATCAGAGCAAAAGATAAGCCAACAACTTAACATAAATCGAAACTAATTAGATCTACCATATCCTTATATACAATTGAACCATGCGTTTATCAAGGATTTAATTAGACTGTGAAAAAGTTATTTTAAGAATTTTAGATAAACACAACTTTATCTAAATCCTTTTATTCTTTGTTTTTATCCGAATGTTTTTAATTAAAAAAAATCAAACCTGAACTCTTGCTTCGGTGAGATCACATTTAGATGCCAATTGTTCACGTGCATAAACGTCTGGATAATGAGTACGTTGAAATACTTTTTCCAATTCGTCTAATTGATGTGACGTAAAAGTTGTTCGATTGCGACGTTTTTTACGCGACGATGACGAACCAGACGAATTATTTCCAGTTGAATTTTCATTTCCTTTAGACGATGATGACGAACTAATAGTACTGCTAATACTTCGATTACAATCTGAATTCATGTTCATGTTCATCATTAGACCAGGATGATTCATATGATTCAAATGAATCATTTGATTTTGATTATTAAATGTCTCGTCTTCGGACTCACTTGCATACGAGTCATTCAACGATCCTGTTGGAGATGATATCATTTTTATTTTTTTCAAGAATAACAAAAATCTAAAAAAGGTGTTGAAAGTTAATTTAATAAATCAAAAATAGGCATTTATAAATAAAAAAATAAACAACATTTATTTTATATTTTCAACCAATCAGATTAAAGTAAATTAAACAAATTATTTTTTAATTGGTTAGAATGTTATTTTTTAACCAATTGAAAAATAATGAATATGTTTTTAATTAGGATTGCTCGAATGACATTTTTATACTTTTTTCGTATTTTTTTTTCTCTTTTTTTTTTCAGATTTTGAAAAGATGCTCTCGCTCCTTTTTTCTTATCTTTTTCTAAACACAAGATTTTTTTGTTATCTTTAAAGCTTTATACTCACGCTTTCTTTTTATCGTATAAGAATTTTTTTATGAATAGAACCCCCCCAAAAAAAATAAGCTCACCTAAAATGCTGAAGAAATGACTTTTTAAAATTTTTATTTAAGTTTATTTTTTAAATTCATCTGTCATTCAAGAGGGAAGAAGATAACCTTATCTATTACTTATCTTTCATCACTCGAAACGTCATAGAATAAGAAAAAAAAATTGCATATTTTGGAAATTAAAAAACTTGTTCGTACAGATGTTTGAGAATAACAAAATATGTATTTCTGTTGTTTTTTTTTGAATATGTTTTAAATATATCTTTCAATCTCGTTGTTGATATCGAACTCTTACAATTGAATAGCAGAATAGTTATGTTTCTTTTTGTGTTGTGACTGACAATTTTTGTTGAAAATTCAATGAACTAAGGATAATAAAAAAAAATTTATCATTTGTTTTAATCTTGAATACTTTCTCGCTCTCTCTCCCTCGGTTTACGTATCTGCTAAAACAATTCTCAAGATTTTATTTTTTTTCGAAACATGTGTTTTTTCTGATATATTAATTTCTAAACAACTAAGGTATCCTTGATAAATTATCTTTCAATTCAAAGTCCTTTTTTGATTAATTTACAAGACTTATGTTGAAAGAAGCCTTCTAATTTAAATCTTGAGTGCTCCTCAGCTACTTCAATTTCAAATTCTTAATCACAGGAATCTTTGTCATACATACTTGCGTACCCCATTATTGAAACGAGTCTTAAATTAATGTATAGAAATTATTGATCAAATTCTACTCGAGAAACATTACTTTATTAGTTACCTTTCAGCCTTCTGTCTGCTGTCAGTCTTCTTTTATTCTCATCATAAATTCAAAGCTCAATAAACTCAGGAACCGATAAGAATTAAGGAAGAATGTAAAAAAACTTATTAAGATCTTAACACCAGTTCCTGGGACACATTGATTGTAATCAAAGACTTGAATGTCTAACTAACATACTTCTTAAAATGAATCACTTTTCCTTCGTAATTTGTACTCGAGCTATTAAAAAATAAATTGGCATATCTCTAAATATTTTTTTCCTGAATCCGGAAATGTCATTTACCATGATATTCTTAACTGTTCTATATTTTGGTAAATTTAGATTATTATTTTTTATTTTTTGCCTAGAATCGATAAAATCAGACTAGCTTCCCTAAAACTTTAAGAGGTAATCAATGGAACTTACGTTCATTCAATAATTGACCATGATAACAAGCAATTGTTCTTCTAAAAAGACTTGCTGCGGAACTTCTTATTTTATTCTATTTTAAAATTTTTTATCATTTAATTGTTTAACTCTGAGCTCTAGATAATTTCATGCAACTTGCCGACACCTTTCATTCCTGAGTTACCATCTCCTTGACACCAAATAGTATGGTTGTAACGCGGAAATTCATGGGATGGTTAGAATATTTTGAATAAGATACTGAGAAATCTTTTAGATTAATACTTTAAATAACGACCGGTTACAAAAATAAGCTAAAAATTGACCAGATGAAACAGTTAATATCTTGCAGCCTCAAACCCGCGGCCTAAATAGATGACCAAAGTAAAAAAAATTTAACAGTTTCCCGGAACTTTGACCTCGACAAAGATTTTCATTCGATTTAGACATATGTACCCATTAATATTAAGGTTCGGATTGGGTGTGTACGTAAAATTCAGGATTTTTGTTCGGGTAGGATATGGGTTACCCATAAATTTTGGATTAAGGTATGGATCTGGGTTGTGTATCCCGAAAACCGAATTTTTGTCGGAAAAAAAACTAAAAAAACCTACAAAATACCCATATTTAATGGGTTAACCATATCCTACTGGAACACATGGGTAGTCCATACTTTATAATTAATGGGTACATATGTCTTATTCGAATGGATCAAATTCGTAAAATTAGCTTCTCTTTTGTTTCTAAGAGATGTTGATCATAGAACCGAATAAATTTTTTAAAGTGAAACAAATTAACAAGAAAATATAAAATCAATTTTAAAAAATAAAACGAGATATAAATAAGGTTAACAAAATAAACATTTTCCTTAAAATCTTTTATTTTAAAATTATTTAATGCATTTTATTTCTAATTGGTAATTTGTATATTTGGCTCTTTCAGAAAAAAAATAAATCATTGGTTAAAATATATAAAAATATAAAGAGAGAGAGTTAATCATCATCAAAAGTTAGTTAAAGTAAAAATTAATTAAGCTTAGGGTACAAACAAATAAACGAAAAAAAAAAAAGCACCGACTCATTCTTAAAAAATCAAATCTAATTGGACCAAACAAAATTGTTTGTTTTTTTTTTTTTTTAATTTTCTGAAAATATTTTAACAATCGAAAATTTCTCTAATGAACTTAAACAACAACTTGTAAAAAAAAAAGCTAATTATTTTTGATAGATAGAAGAAATAACAAACGAGAAGAGAGAGAGAGTTAAGATAAAAAGATAGACAGAAGAATTTATAAAAAAAAAATTAATTTTAAATTAATTAAGAAAAACAGAATTTTAAAACCTGAAACTCAAAAATCTCTAATTAAGCTTTAACAAAAAAAAAACTAATTAACTTGAACAGTAACTTAAAAATTTTAAAAATTTAATCACTAACAAAATAGTTTCCTCCTTTGTATGTTCCCTTTTTTTTTTCTTGCGCAACTAATCAAGCTGATCTCTTAATTAAGATTTCTTAATTTAAGTAATTAAGTTAAGATGAACAATTTTTTTGTTACTTCTTGTTTCCTCTCTCTCTCTCTCGCTTTAATTAGAACTTTAAAAAACAATTTCATTTTAAAGAATTTAAACACTAAAACTTTCACTTGATCTTGTTTCTTCTCTGCTTGAAGTTATTTTCATTATTATTTTTTTAATGATTAAAGACCGATTTGATGTAACTTTCAAACAAAAATTCTTAGAAAAACATAAACATAAAGTACCGGAACCATGATAACCTTGCAAAGTAGTTTTTATTGAAATGATCTCTGCACTTGAATGTTATTACAACTGTTTTTTGAAACGAAAAAATACTTAAACAAAAAATCTTATCTTTAATTAAGCGGTTTCAAAAGAAACACCTTACCCAGATCGTTTTGTTCAACTATCATGTTGAGTTATCCGGTTACGGATCTAATCTAATACTTTTTTTTTCTTTGTAATTCAAGCTTGAAGTATGAATTTATAGTCATTTTGATAGAAATTTTCTGATAATTTACCACTCCTACGAAACAAAGACCTTTTTATCATTTTATTTTTAAACTGTCCACAAAATTAGAAAGTTTATGCAGTCTTAAAATTGAGGGTAAAAATATGGACTTTTAATTAGATCGTTTGGTTACACTTTTTAGCACTAATTAAACTATTAAGACTTCTTATTAAAATTTAAATTCCAAATACTTAAGCATCTTGAGTTTTAACTTCAGACAATTGAAACCGGACTTCAAAGCTATTTAAAAACGTTCGTAGTCCATGATTCGGATATCACCCCAAACCGCTTTAATCTCATTCTAGATTGTCTAGTTTTGAGGGTGATTTCATCAAAATTTAACCATGCTCACTTAATATCATATCATTTACAAAAAAATTCTCTTTATGGTTCAACGGTTAGAGGAAAATTAATTAATGTCAAAAGTATTGTACTGTGGGGGTCATTCACATGTTCCTCTTGTGAACTTTCATGAACTTATGATTTAGAAGAGCCTTTATTGATTTGTGAGTATCAATTGAAAGCTAAAAGTTAAAGCTCGTAAAACTAGCTTTCATTTGATACTCATATACCAATGATGGCTCTTCCAAAATCATTAGTTCTTTAAAGTTCACAAGAAGAACATGTGAATGACCACCACAGTAATAACCAGTATATAATTATCGTTGATCCATTAAATAAAGAAGATTGTTAGTTTCTCATGGGTACGGTTGATACCGTCCAAATCAGGCATCAAAC
The DNA here is from genome assembly GCA_022207745.1 of Brachionus rubens. Lineage (NCBI taxonomy): Eukaryota > Metazoa > Rotifera > Eurotatoria > Ploima > Brachionidae > Brachionus > Brachionus rubens. The sequence continues at coordinate 3,215,307 of JAJVHD010000009.1, read as the reverse complement.
GGTCAAAACTCTGTTGGCTCTTTTTTTCTGAAACAAGAACATTTCTGATAAACAATTCAAGAGTTTCGGACAATTTCAACTCATATTTTTCAAATTCCAAGCAAGAAACAAGCCTGAATAAAAAGAGAAACACGACGGTATCATGTTAGAAAACGCGCTATTATAACGTATGTAAAAAAACGGTCGTCTATACTCGCAATGTGGAAAAAATATAGGAAAACAGATAAGTTTTAAATGTTTTTTTATTTACTCTCTTCATAACTTCTCAATAAAGTAATCCCTTAAATGGGAATACTGAGTTAATGTTAAATAAAAAAATTAATTTTATTTCAAAGCACTTGTTACTTTTTTTTGTTTTGGACTCGAATCTGTCGATATTGAATCCCAACTCTAGAAATGGTCCAAAAAAAAACCAATGTTGATTTACGTATTTTTGTTTTTACAGTGGTTCTTTCGAAAATTTAATGATCTGTTCGAACAGTCTTTAGGAATGGTTCCATTCAAGTTCAAAAGATTTTAAATAAGATTTCGTTCTGTTATTCCAGAATCATCCTTAGGCCGATCTTAGAACGGCGACCGAATCCTGAATTGATAGTCTTTTATACTCAACCGTTCTGGACGCTTTCCGAAAATATTTTGATTTTTTCTCAAAAAAGAAGCGACCTGGTGAAAGAAAAGATTTGAATCGAACAAAAAAAAAATCTGAAGGTTCATTAAATATGACTACATGCAGTTTTTGAAATGGACATTTTATTCAATTACCAAATTAAAGAATGTTTATCTGACCCAAATGACCGAATGAAAGTTTAATCATCCTCAGAGACATTACGAACCATATTTTTTTGTTTCCAATAAACTTCTTAATCTTAATTATATTTAGTAAAACTTTAATTTAAAAGATCTTAATAATGAAGTTACGTTAATAGATAACCGAAATAGAATCTTATTAAGCACCAAAAATTAGATTAAAAATATGAAAAGTATCAATAAGTCGAAATCTTTGAGGTTCTAATTCAAGATAGACAAAGCGCCAATGCCTAAAAAGCATATGCTTTTGATCCGAATTTAGTAAAATCAGGTTTTTATACGTTAACACTCTTTAATAAAATTGACAGAGTTATCACACATGGTACTTTTTGTTGAGATGAGTTTTCCTAAAACAGGGGGGAATAGAGACTTAAAATGATGATTTTATTGAGCACTTGTAAATCAAGATTATATCAGTATTCGATTCATTAGAGAGACTCTCAATCTTGAATTCTTAACAGAACAAAAAAGAATATTTTCGAAGATTAATTAAAATACAATTTAAAAGAAAAAAAATTCAACCACCACCACCACCAACACTAGATAGTATTAAATTTCAAATAGAATAAGATAACAACAAATTCTTGCAGTTTTTTTTTTATTTAATTGATAAAAACAAAAATTTTATTGGCTTACTTATTGCCTGATGGAATATAAATTGCTTTAAGGTATTCTAGAGAAGCTCACTAACAACAAGATTAATATCTTGATATCAATCATAGAAATACAAAAAAAAATATCCATGTCTTTTTTGTAAGAATAATTGTGTTCGTGTAAGGTGTTGATACACAATCATGTTTTTTTAATAATAAAAAAATTCCTATTAATCAAATAAGTTAATTAAGAGTTCGGGTGTCGGGCAAAATTAATGAGTCTAAATGATAGAAAATAAAAAATTGAATGCTTGAAATGTTTTTTTATTTAAAATAAAAGTCTATTAATTTGGTCTAAAATATTTTTTTTAGAATATTTTAGTTATTAGTAGGGGTTTTATCTATTTGTATGATGGATTGAAGTTGATAAATTTTTTTAATGATGAATTTAATATTCTTCACCTTCACCTTCTCCTTCACCTTCAACTGAATCAACACCGACTTCTTCGTAATCTTTTTCCAAAGCGGCCAAATCTTCTCTGGCTTCTGAGAATTCACCTTCTTCCATACCTTCACCGACATACCAGTGGACGAAAGCTCTCTTGGCGTACATAAGATCGAATTTATGATCCAATCTAGCCCAAGCCTCAGCAATGGCAGTGGTGTTACTCAACATACATACGGCACGTTGTACTTTAGCCAAATCACCACCTGGTACAACAGTTGGTGGTTGATAATTGATACCAACTTTGAAACCAGTTGGACACCAATCGACGAATTGAATGGTTCTCTTGGTCTTAATTGTGGCAATGGCAGCATTGACGTCTTTTGGTACGACATCACCTCTGTACAACATACAGCAAGCCATGTATTTACCGTGTCTTGGATCGCATTTAACCATTTGATTAGCTGGTTCGAAGACAGCGTTGGTAATTTCGGCAACGGTGAGTTGTTCGTGGTAGGCTTTTTCAGCAGAGATGATTGGGGCATATGTGGCCAATGGAAAGTGGATACGTGGGTATGGTACCAAGTTAGTTTGGAATTCAGTCAAATCGACGTTCAAAGCACCATCGAATCTCAATGAAGCAGTGATCGAGCTGACAATTTGACCAATCAATCTGTTCAAGTTGGTGTATGTTGGTCTTTCAATGTCCAAATTACGACGACAGATATCGTAGATGGCTTCGTTGTCGACCATGAAAGCACAATCTGAGTGTTCCAATGTGGTGTGGGTGGTCAAAATTGAGTTGTATGGCTCAACAACGGCAGTTGAAATTTGTGGAGCTGGGTAGACAGCGAATTCCAATTTTGATTTTTTACCGTAATCAACGCTCAATCTTTCCATCAACAATGAAGTGAAACCTGAACCGGTACCACCACCGAATGAGTGAAAGATCAAGAAACCTTGTAAACCAGTACATTGATCGGCTAATTTACGGATTCTGTCCAAAACTAGATCGACAATTTCTTTACCAATGGTGTAGTGACCACGAGCGTAGTTGTTGGCGGCGTCTTCTTTACCAGTGATCAATTGTTCTGGGTGAAACAATTGACGGTAAGTACCAGTACGGACTTCATCGATTACGGTTGGTTCCAAATCAACAAAGACAGCTCTTGGTACGTGTTTACCAGCACCAGTTTCAGAGAAAAAGGTGTTGAATGAATCGTCACCACCACCAATGGTTTTGTCTGATGGCATTTGACCATCGGGTTGGATACCGTGTTCTAAACAGTACAATTCCCAACAGGCATTACCAATTTGTACACCAGCTTGACCAACGTGGATTGAAATACATTCTCTCATTTTTGTAGGATTAAAGAGTTAAATTTAAGGGTTTAAAAAAGCTTGTTTTTTAGAGAAAGTTCGATTCTCAGAAGAAATTTTTGATGAAATTTAACTAGAGAAAGCGTCGACAAATTTATAGAAAATTTTAACTGTATTCTCATTGGTTAAATTATTTTATTATGATTAGGTTGTCATTAGTTACTTATTTAATTCATATCAGATAACCTATATAAAAGGTAAATATTAAACTCGTGTAACCCTAGCAACAAGCAAATAATTAATTTTTTGAAGCTATAAAAAATTTTTTTATTTCAATAGTCTGATTAATTCTTTTGTGTAAAAAAAAAGTTCACGAGTTTTTGACACAGTAAAACGATGATTTTCAAAAGTTTCCATGGTGATTAATTTATTTTATGGATAACAATAACAATGAAAGAATGTGCTCTTGATTTTTTTAATCAGTTTGTTTAAAAAGAAATATTTTTCTAAACTAGATTTTTGTTTATCTTGAAAACTTTAAGAAAAAAATAAAGAATGTGCCATTATCAGATGAGCCAACAATCAACTATAATTTCTCTTGACAACAAAATAAAATTAACTGAGTATAAAAATTTCTTCCGTGAAATTGAATGAATGCATTCACATTTTTATATTCTCCTCAAGTGTTTTGAGTTTGATTTTAATTAGATCTATATTTTAAATTAAATCAAGAAAACTGAAAATTTCGAACATGTAACAAAAATGTACTAAGGTCCGTTATATAGGTTATGCCTAAAACGGTGTCTTCCAATTTTCAAACTTTCCCTAATTTTAACGTCTAAAAATTCAACGTAAAATTTATATCATTTTGATGTTATCTTAAATTATGACTTTTCAAAATTCTAACATCCAAAATTATAACTTTCTTAAAAAATAATGTCGAATAATTAAACTTTATGAAATATACAACCAAATTTGGTAAGGACTCATTCTTTAACAACCCAAATGCATCAGACACTCGATCAACAGGTACTAATGTCAAAGCAATTATCTTTCTGGTCCATTCTCTAAATTGTTCACTGTGACTGTACTTTTTTTTAATCCAATTTGTAACAAGTGTCTAAGTACAGTTTGAGTGAAATGGAACAAGCAACCCTTTAAATCGATTCTCGGAAAATGAAATTGTTACGGCTTGAATAATGTTATCTCAAAGTCTGAAGTCAGTCGGACTGGATTGAACATAAAGCCCAAATTTGCAGCATAATAACTTTTACCGTTCATCAAAACATAAACGCAAGGATACATTACACCGTCAACATAAGCATGAATAATTAGAAGCTAATAGAAAATTCTTGGCGAGGCTTTAAACGTAGTATCATTATGCTATTGAGGACTTTTAGACAATAACTCAAAACCCAAGTTTGACGCAAAAGAAATAATACGATCCTTGTCGTTTGTATCAAAAAACAAAAAAAGCTGATCCGACGTAGTTAGAATATATTTACCCCCTAGCTTAATTTCATCTCGATTCTTTGGAATACTTGGGATATTCTTTTTTCTAGCTTCATATAAAGACGATCGAATGGTATAAATGATGCAACAATTTCGAGTGAATAAACTGGAAAGTTGAATTTCTATACAGTTTAAAAATTGGAAAGTGCTATTTTTAGACTATTGTTATTTGAGAGAATTTTCTTCAGTTAAATTTTAAAAAGTTTGATTTTTAGATGTAAGAATTTAAGCGTTAAAATATAGGAAAGTTTGATTATGTGTATAAATCGCCTAAAACATCGAAAGCGGAATGCAAAAAATAGATTCATTTTGAGGAATTTCGCAGCATATTTTCAATTTATTTCGCACGAAATTGGTACCTAAAAAATGGATTTTCCGGAAATTTTTTTAATGAAAAAAGCAAATGTTAGAATGAGTTGCATCGGGTAATTGAAAAAATAATTCTGTTAAGAAATTTTTACCTGCTTAAAACCCCTCTTCCTTGTAAAAAATCTTTTTCCCTTTCAGAATAGAAAAAAAGTTCTTTTTATCTGGTCTAATTCACTGATCCCCTCTACCATCTCAACGAAAGTGGAGACTTAACAGGACAATTAGCCGTCGAACCTTTACCAAATACTGGAATTTAACTTTTAAATCTTTGAATCTGTTAATTCTTCTCTAAACTTGTATTTTCAATGTCATAATAAGCCAGTCTGAAGTTGCATGGGAAAAAAAGCATGTAAGTTTCATTTTTGACAACTTATTTTTTCAGTTTAAAAAAGCAATTTTCACTATCATTCAAAAAAAAAGGAATTTTTTTTCAAGCCGACCAAACTAGTGTGAATGGGCACAACAGTATATTGGGTCAAAAATGACAAAAATATTATTTTTTAGTGAGTATGAAAATTCAGGAACTTTCATGAACTTTCATGAACTATCATGAACTATCATGAAGTTTCATGAAAAGTCATGAAAGTTCACGAAAGTTCATGAATTTTCAGAAATGAGCATTGTGAAAGACCGGATTTGTATGCATGCAAAAAAGTTATCAGATAAGCTTTTTTGACAATGCAAATATACCACCCTCTCTGGCCTTGCGTGTCAAAATTTCTCGAATGGTGCCCTATTTGAGTTGTGCAAAAAAATCAAATAGATAAAAATTGAGAATTATTTTTCAGGAATGAACGGAATATTTTTTTTGCAGAGCTAATTTTGTAAAATACCTCTGAAAATAATTTTTTTATTTTGATGTTTATCGCGGTTTTACAGTAACATCATCATCACTCGAGTGTTTTTACAAAGGCGATCACTAATCTTTTCCACTTGTTCCGATTTTGTGCTGCCCTCTCGATCTCCTCAACAGTCTGGGGAATGTTGTTGATAATTAGATTAACTTTAAACCTAGCAAATTAGTTGCTTGTATTTCTTGCATTTTGAAAGTTTCAAAAAAATTGAAATTTGTTTAACAAAATTAATTTGGTGGATGTTCTAGCACTAGATTCGTCAAATTTCTATGCATCATTTGGATGCTAAAGACCAAAATTCCGAAAAAGTTCGAACGACATTTATAAAAAAAACAACAAATTTTCCAGATATTCTTCAGTTTTAGAATTTTTATAAATCATTACCGAGCCAAAAACATTCAAAAATAGAGTCGAAACGATCCTGTAATGTTTCATAGCATTTTTTTTTCAAAGAAATACAAAAATTTTATTAGAAGACTACGGGTCTTTTTTCCGGATTATTGAAATTGACGGATTATCGATTCAATTATTAAATGAAAGTGTATCAACATGAGAATATGAAATCGATAAATCATTCGACAATCGAATTTGCAAGATTAATGAAAGCCGGAGAGGTTCGACTGTAGAAAAATTGTGGTTTAAGCAGTTTTTCAAACTCAGGTTTTTTGAAAAAACTCTCAGCCAACCAAACACATAGCAACTTTTTTTTTAAGACTCCCCTGTATACTCCACATTTAATAGCTCAGATTTTAAAGAATTTAACTCTCTATAACACAAAATACTGATTTTCCAAAAACCTTATGTAAATGGCGCTGTGAAATTCATTGCAATAAAGCAATAACAGTTGTGCAGAGTCGTTATAAAAATTGTTCTAGAGGTGCAATAACTTAAATAAAACTTGTCTTATCCGAAACAAAATTTGTGTTATCTGAGCTAAGTGTCTGCAAAAACTCTGCAAACTGCACTCCATTAAAAAAGATTTGAAATAACTGCGTTATTAATTTGCAGAGTTTTTTACGCTTAATTTAGATTAGACAAATTTTGTTTCGGATAAGACAAGTTTTATTAGGTTATAGCACCTCTAGAACAACTTTTATAACGATTCTGCACAATTTTTATGGCTTTATTGCTAAGAAAACGCTTAAAATAGAGCGAAAACCATTGACAGTCGACAAAAAATGCCCACTACGAATAACAAATTTTTTTGAAAACATGATGAAAAAAATACTGGAAAGAAATTTTTCTATCTAATTGCGAAAAATCGATTTTTTAGGTCCATTTTGTTTCAATTTACGGGGGTATGTTCATTTTTTAGGGTAACCCTACGGTGTATTAAAAATTTTTTTCTGGACATCCCCTAATATAAAAGATATTCAACACATATAAACATAATTTTATTTTACAAAATATAAACAAAAAATATTTTCTTAAAGTAAATCTTTATAAACATCTCTAAGCTTTCTTGAATTAACATTTTTTTCAATTTCTTTTTTAAATGGAAGTATACTCTTGTACAACGGGTCTTTAAGATTTAAAATTACATTTTTAACAAATTTATCTTTTGGAATAATATGATCTTTTGCATAATCTAATCCATTTAAATTATCTATTGACTTTTTTTTCCAATTATTTTTGCTAGAATCATTTACTTTAACGAACACTATTTTTCTTTCATGATTCGCTATTGGCTCATCCCATTCGATTACAATTTTTTTCGGAGTTGGACAAACAAATTTTTCGACTTTAGGAGTTACTTTATTCCGTTTAGAAAATTTTTTTGACGAACAATTTTTTGAATTTAATTTATTTTTATTCAACAAGTTATAATTCGGTTTATCGTAAATATGCTTCGATTCGTCAAAATTTAACTTTTCAAATAAATATTGAAAAAATTCTTTGTTTAATGAAATAATTTTAGGCTTATTAAAATTGGTATTCAATGAGTCAAAACCAATAGCTGACTTGTGCATGATCTGAGCATCTTTTTTATTTGTCTCAAATGTTTTGAAAAACTTCTTGTTTTGTAATCTAAACCCAATAGATGAGCTCGAAAGACTCGTTTTTGATGTAAAATGATTCATTTTTGTGAAAATAGTTGAAACAAAAAAAGAAAAAATTGAAAACCAAAACTGAAACAAAGTTCTTTTATTTGAGAAAAAAAGGTTCCAATATGATTTTTGTGTCTAATTACCTTCAAAAAATATACACTTTGATTTTTAATTGTTCATTTTTTTTAAGAAAAAAAAATTTCAAGTTTGAAATTTGGTTGTTTCTAAAAAAATTCATTGGTCCATGTAATTGATACGAAAAGAGTTTAATTTAATTAATTTCATATTTTTTTCTTTTCCTTTAAGAGTCATGCTTACATAATTTTGAGGCTTTGATATCATCGTCTTCGGTCTTTTTTCTTTTTGTTGAGCTGAGCGTTTATTTCCTTTTCAATGATTAATGACTACGACGACTAAGATATGATATGACATAATTTTACAAAAGGCTTCGACCTCTTTCTTTTTTCATCAATGAAAGTTTTAAAAATAATGGCATCATGCCATGTGACGTAGCAGGTTTTACCTAATCATATAAAACTCCAATTAAACTCTTTCAAATACCTATTTATAATTATTGTTGCTCTAATAAATTTGACCAGACCTTGAAATTTAATAATTTACAAGATCCTCTGTTTTCTTATAAACGCCGAACGTGTTTAGATTACTTTTGATTAGAACTATGGGGCTGTTTGTAACAAAGCATATTCCACTGATGTCCCGAATTACAGTACAGTCGAAAGCATAGTTAACAAAAACCTGATCAATTTTTGCACATTGTATTATTGGACAAAGCAGGACATACACATTCGAAATCTGTTTTTGATAAACATCCATTTAAAAATAATGTTTATGCTTCGTGTTTTGAATTTTTTATTGTTTTGTTTTGATTTGTGCATGTCCAGCTTAGGCAATGAACAAACAGAGTGTTATTTTTGTTTTGTACTGTAAGTCCTACTAAACTGGTCGTTCTCATGTTCAAAAAATGAACGTTCAAATCCTTAGATGAACATTCGCGTTCATCTGAATTCGTACGAATGTTCATAAGTTTTTATAAACTTTCATATCTTTTCATTTACTTACATAGCTTTTCGGGACCTTTCAAAAATTTTCGTAGAATTTCAGATCCCGAAGTAAATGAAAAGATATGAAAGGATCTGAAAACTTTTGAACATTCGGACGAATTCAGATGAACGCGAATGTTCATGATAAGATTTGAACGTTCATTTTTGGAACATGGGAACGACCAGGTTAGTAACTTGTACGAAATGCATTAAACATGTCACCTAATAGGCCGAATAGAAACCTTGGACAATCATAAAAGGCCTAAATAAAAACTATTTAGTTTAATACTTTAATTGGATTAACAATATTTCTCTGTTAAATCTTTCGGACTTTTAATTCGGACTAGAAAATGAATAAATAAAAAATATTCTGAAAAAAAAAAATTTTATCACAAAGTTTTTTTGTTAAAAAGCTTTATTATCTTGTCTCCATATGTTCAGGGTTTTTTTTTGTAATGCAAGTTCGATTATCCAATTTGAAAAAAGTAAGAGTCTGATAACGAATCAAAAAATTTTCATGAAATTTACTGTAATCAATTTATCTTGTCCTACCAAAGAGAAATAATTTCCCAAAGTGCTGAACTTGAATTGAAAAATAAACCCTGCATATTTTTGTGCTCAGGTGTTTTTCAATTGTGTTAAAAAAAATTTCTATTGTGCTGAAACAATATATCCAAAAACAGGGTCAAAAACATAATTATAAGGTTCTCGTGGAATTAAAAATATTGGTTGTCCAAGGTCAAAATATCGAACCCCATTGCCTTCAATCTTCACCCAAGTTTGCACCATACTAAGAATTTCAAAATTTGATTATTTTTTTTTACTTTTGAGGAAAGATCAAAAGCACATTGTAGATCTCTTAGCCTTCTTCAAATTCGTATCCTAAATGTTGTTTGTATTCGCGAATATCCAAAGAATGCATTAAAAATCAGTTCTGAAATATGCTAAGTTAGGCAAAAAACATGTTAAACCTTACATTAAGCAATACATTAAGCAATGCAAAATTATTACGCAGCTATTTTATAACTTTTACATCGAGTGTATTTTGCATACAATAGCAGAGTCTTTGCAGAGTTTAATGCTTCAATAAAAAGTAATAAAGAAGAAACTAGATTAGGCATGATCAGATGATCATAAACGAATCGAATTTTTTATTTCATCAAAAAAATAAAAAATTTAAATGTTTTTTTGATAATAATTTTAACTATACAATTTTGAGAATGTTATCATGAACATGAACTTCAGCATGCCTAAAAAATAGAGGGTACTATAGCAAAACTAGCCTCCATGTAGCGCGGTCCCTGGATTGATTCATTACCAGCTCTATGCAGACATCATTTAAACAATGTATTAGAGTCTCTTTCGATCTCATTTAGAGTAAGCATTTTGGCATGAAAATCCCCAAAAATTTCAATAAATTTGTTACCTCGATCAAACCAGTCCCAAAAATTTAAAATTTGTATGACAGTCTAAGTGAAATTTACAACCATTTTTTTCACTTTTTAGGAAATTTATTTTATCGATTATTTGCTTATGTGTTTTTTTCACCTTTTTTATGTTTCATTTAACTAGACCTAAAGAAACTGACTTTACCCATGACTTTGAACAGGTAAAATCTTGCTGTTCTGTACAGTTAAAACAGTCAATGGATTCAAAGCGGGCATTGACAGAGAAAGTGTTTGGTATGGGACAAAGAAATAGAAGAAAGACAGCCACAGCTCCTATAGAGCTAAATGCCGAAAGGCGTTAGTATAGATTACTATACTGCAGTCTCGCTAATACTAATAGATATATTTTTTTGTGCTCTTTTACTAGTGTATAACACTTGTTAAGTAAATTTTTCTATTTTTGATTATTTTAAAAGTTTCTTAAAAATTCATTTAATTTAAATTGACACAAAAGTTAAGGAATTTTCTTCCTGTAGCTTATTTAAGAAACAATATTTGAAAATTCAAAATTTTTATGGCCTCAGATGATTCTCTGCTACTTCTTGTTGAATCTCATTTTGCATTGAAAGGTTGCCATCTTTGGTGTAACTGTCTCTCAAACATTCCAAAGGAAAGAATTGTAAAATTTTTTAAAAAAGAACAAATTTGTCTGGACTTTGTGTTCAACTTTTGTAAATAAAAACCCTTGTCTTTAAACATTTTTTTTAATTATGACTGCCCTTGTGTGGTTAAACATAACGTAGGGTTAAATTTTCACCGTTTAAATGAATTAATAAATGTTCGTTTAATCGGCAAAGAAAAAATCTCAAAATTTGCAGACGCTTACAATTTCGTTTTTGAAACCTTTAAACTGTGTTTCAATTATAAGTTATGGTTCATGGACTTTTTAAGCAATAAGAAGGTTCAAATTACCTTTAAATCAAAACGATGGTATTGAACCCTAAGTTAAATTTAACCACGCGGGAATCAATTTGAACTCAACCCACTCGAAATTGTTGTTGGCGGCACATCGTAGTTGCATTTTGTAACTAGTCTCGTTATAGACTAAAGCAAAAACTTGTTAAATACACAAAGAAATAATTAATTTCACATCTTCTTAAGTTTAAATGACCTGATTAAAAAGAGAATATTTACACTTCATATGCATAGTATGAATTAATAAATGATGAAAAAATTTTGTAACCTAGTTTACTTAAAAAGTTAAAATTTTTGAGTACTTGTCATAAATATATTAGAAAATAATTTTACGATAATAGACGAAAGTGATCAACAAAATTGTCTCGCCACATTCATTCTTAAAAATTTTAAAGAATTTTATTCAACAATAAAAAACGGATAAAAAAAAATAAAAAATTGCATAAAAAAAAATTTAAACATTTAAAAAAATCGATTTTGAAAAGCACGTTTAAATTCAGCAGCATCAATAAATCCATCACGATTAACATCTAAATTAGCGAAAAAACGTCTTACATCTTCTTCGCCATATCGTCTACCCAAACGACTATTTAATTTTAAAAATATTTTTTCAGCTTCTTGAATAGACAACTTTCCACTACTATCCAAATCAATAGCTGAAAATATTTCATCAATTAATGAAACATTTGTAACACCAATAGTTGTTCGTGTGTTATACGAATTTTCTACATATGTTGTATTTTCATTTGATTGTAATCTTTGAATGTAATTTTTGTATTCACTAAGACCTTCACGATCTAAATCGACCAATCTCAATGCTTGTATGTCACCTTCTAGCTCAAACATTGGATTATAACTTGATTCACTAGCTAAAATAACACCTGCTGGTGGTTTTATTTCTAACACAAACGATGGTAGTTCTCTTGATGTTTTTAAAGTTGTACCATATCTTGCTACATATTCGGTAGGATTCGCTCGAATAACTCCCAAATCTTTGAATTCTTTTTTAACTTGAACTTGGGGTGTATCCCATTGGATAATAACATTTTTTGGTTTAACAATAACTGGATCTCGTTCATTTGAACGTTGAAATATAACTCGACGTTTAACTTGACTATACGGCAACCATCTTTCTATGATTACAGATTGTGGTTTTGAAGGTAATGGAGCTAGTCTTTCGATAATTACTTTTCTTGGTGGTGGTGGAATACGTTTACCAGAGATTGTAATTACCTTTCCTTAATTACAAACCCTTAAATAATTTAAAAGATTAGATTTTTAAAAGTTGTAAAATTACTTCCGACTTGTGGGGGTGGTGGTGGAGGAGCTTCACGAACAACTAAAGGTTGCGGTGTAGTTGGTCTTGGTGGTTGTTGTCGGATAATTAGTGGTGGAGCTGGTGGTGTAATTGTATTGACCTCTTGTTGGATTAAAATTTCACCTGGAGGAGGTGGTGTTGGTGGTCTCAAATATCTAATAGCAACTTCTTGGTTGTACACTAATTGTTGTCCGGACTTTTTAGTTATGACCTCTGGATTCGGGTCTTCGTTTATATTGTACTCATTTAGAGGAATCACTCCTTTCCAGTTTATAACTTCAGATTTATTCACCCAAATACCTCGTTGACCATTCCATGTAATCTCTTCTGTTTCATTTACATCAATTGGAACAGAGCTTCTCAAAATTGCAGCTTCAATTGAACTCAAATTATTTGCTCCTTGATTTGTAGAGAAACCATTGTCAGTTTGATAGACCTCAGTGCTTTGATTATATACCTCAAAAGAACCTGCGTTTAGGCCAGAAAACCCGCCTGCTATATTACTATAACCTCCGCTATTCGACATAATTAAAACACTATTTCTACAAAAAGTAATAAATCAAATTTTGAAGTTAAAAAAATTTTCTTGAAAAGTTTTTAAAATTCGTTTTTAAAATTCTTTAGTTTTGTATTTTTTATACCTAAAGTCTTTAGGAATAAAAAGAAAAAAAAATATACGTCTTTTTTATGAACAATTAAATGAAGCAATCAAATATGAAAGAGAGAGAGAGCGAGATGCAATTTCTAACTTTTTATTTTTTACAAACAAGACGCAACTATTTTTGTAAAACTACAATTTTTAAACAATTATGTAAAAAAAATGAAATTTTTTTTTTTTTTTGGTGAATATTTTTGTGTCATGGTTGATCGAGCGAACAGTAAGAAGGAACTTTAGAGTTTAATTTATTGGTAAACAAACTTAATTAAGTTGTATTAAATGGCCTAGCTTGGGTTTTATTACGTTAAACGAACGCAATTACTAGACTTGAAAATTTATTGAACGAATGAAGCATTTCAAATTAATTGAACAGAAAAAAAAAATAAAAAATTTTCAATTTAAATTAATTTCAAATCAAAAAATACTCCCACAATTAAATAAAAAATGAGAAGACCAGCTCTCTATACTAGTTTCTTGATACACTAACAAATAAAGATCTTTTCTTATGGGTTAATTAAAAGCTTTGACTTTTTTTTTCTAAGTAGTAGCTGACCCATTTAAGACGAAACAAATTACGAAAAAAAAATTCTTCTTTTTTTTTCCAATGGTCACTGGTAAAGTAATTTTAAAATTGCTTTCAAATGAAGATAAGTGTATCAATTTTTTTTTTAAATTCTTAATTTTTAAAATTATTTTTTTTATTTGGGGATAGATAGTTATCAGTTTATGTACTATCCAACAACAAAAAAAAAAACTCAATTATCGATCTGAGCAAACAAGATTTTTGTTGTGTTTATGTTTTGTTGATGTCACTAGACCCTTGAGCATTTTAATCAATTTGTTATCAAGTTGAAATTATGATGTATGGCAAATAATTAAATGATTCGGTCTATTTAGATTTTTCAGCTTTAATATATCAACATACAAATTGATATTTGATTTATTTTTATAATTATAAATCTTATTTTTTAATTAAGTTATCTCAATAAATCATTGAATCAAATATTAAAAAATTGTCAAGTTTACTTCGAAATGTAATCACCTAGTAAAGTCTAACTTAGTTAATTAGACACATTTGATTAAAAACTTTTCTGTTAACTTAAAGAAAATTCCGCATTTTTGAGATGGAAAACATGTCAGTTAAGAAAGGATTTCGAATTAATATTTAGTTTAACACTGTAGTCAGACACTTATGGTTAGTGGTGGGAGAGAGGGCATAGGACTCCTTTACTTTCATAACTTTCATTTATGTACGCACATTCTAATTTATCTTCGAAGACCCCTCACGCCTTAATTATAGGTTTCATTTATGGCCATAACTAGACTATAATTACAAATCTCTTTCAGGTTTTCCTTCGTAAGAATCGTTATCCATTCAAAACTTGCCTTTCTGCATTTGAATTTAGAGGTAAATCGAGAGCAGTATCTCGGTAGATCTAAAAATTTTTTAAAAAAATCAAAGAATTTCGCGAAAAAAGAATAATTTTTTTCCAAACGAAAGCTTAGACGATTCTCTACAAGATTCTGATGGGTTGGTCTGATAAGTTTGCTTTTAATTTTTGAGAAAACCAAAGGTCCATGTAAAAGACGAAAGTTCGTAGAGGTTTTTTGACAATTCCTCTTAAACCGTTAATTTTGATTAAAAAAAAATTTTTATCGAATGGTTCTCAAAAAATTCAGAGTGGGTATTCTCTCCATGAAACAAGCATAGGTCCGTTTTTGTTTTCAAAGCCATTAAAATTTGGACTTTTAATCCGTGTAGTAATTTAAATCATAAATGTCGTGTCATTACTCTGTTATGCATTGTGATATTATCTTTATCACTATATCATTTCATTTAAAGATGAAAAATAATACTACACTGTTAGCGAAAACAGCCGTACCCTCCTCCGTACCGTACCAGCGTACTTTAAAGCTTCTACTTAATCCAAATAAGCGAGTTTAATAGAAATTTGAAAAAATAAATTCCGTTATTTATGAAAAGCTTGAATTAAAGGAATTAAATTTTTGATTAAGTTTTTATCAAAGTTTCGAGCACTTTCTTTCTCCAAGTCAGCACAGTACTTGTTTGAAATCATTTGTAATGGTGCGTCATTTAAGGTCAAATGATGCAATTTTTTACATGAAGTCATCTGACATCAGGTGAAAAATTTGCAAAGCCTTTGCAGTGATAATTTGATGTATAGTTCAATATAATGTAAAATCCGTAAAAAGAGAGTTTTTCGAAAAGTAAGCCAAGCACTAAAAGAACATAAGTAAAATCCGTCAACAGTCATAAACTTAAGGAATCAGTTCAAGAGAGAGACATTGGCGTCGTTTTTAGTAATAATTTGAAACCGTCAGCACATATAGCAGTTGCAATAAAAAAAGCTAATCAATCTCTTGGACTTATTAACCGTTCGTTCAAATACCGCGATAAAAATACGATCAAAAAGCTCTATACATCACTGGTAAGACCCCACTTAGAATACGCAGTCCAAGTTTGGAGTCCGTATTTAAGGAAAGACATCATGAGTATCGAAGGAGTTCAAAGAAGGGCAACCAAGATCATCGGCGAATTACGTGACTTAAGTTATGAAGAACGATTGGATAAGTTAAACTTAACTACTCTGGAAGAATCAGAGGTGATTTAATAGAACAGTTTAAAATTATTAATAACTTTGACAAGGTTGATTGGCATCATCCCCTGAAAGAAAATTCAGTTTATTACATGACTAGTAGTCACAGCTATGGCTTCGAAAAACAAATAGTCCGCAACTGCAACCTCAGGTTCAATTTTTTCACGAAAAGGGCGGTCAATATTTGGAACAATTTACCGAGTGAAGTGGTTGAACAAAAAACAATTAACAGCTTTAAAAATAAACTTGACATTTATTTGAAAACACATAAAAAATATTTTACAGACTACTATAGCGGAGCTAATCATTGTGCTCCGTCTAAGGAGAATGAATAATCCTCCTTTTTCTATAGCCTTATAATTTATTATTATTATTATTATTAAAATTGCTCAAATAAAACATTTTGGATCTTAGTTAAATAATGTAGCAGATAGTTAATAGAATTTAGAAATGTTTTAATCTTTAAAGACACCCTTATGTTTAATCGTGAATTCAATCGTGTTTAGAGATGAACCAAAAAGTTAGTGTTGATAACCAACTTTGACCCAACTAAGCTAAAATCATAAATGTAACATTTTACACAGAAAACATATATAGGTATTGTAGATCTCATAGCCTGCTTCAAAATGATACCCTAGTTGTCTTTATAGAACGGTTCCTTGAGGAGTAAATAAGGTTTAGTTGACAAAGAAAATTGCATTCAACTAAAACATACTTACTCCCCAAGGAATCAAGCAATTTTCTTTGTCAACTAAACCTTATTTACTTCTCAAGGAACCGTTCTATAAAGACAACAAGGGTATTATTTTGAAGCAGGCAATGAAATCTTCAATATCCATTTTTCCCTTTTTTTTGATAAATTACCGTTACCGTTTTAGTACAGTTGGGTCAAAAGTCGGTTATCAACACTACTAAAAGTGGTTCTTATTCGATTAAAGTATGGGTTTAGTTTTCACTCTAATTATTAATAAAGCAAAGTATTTTTCTTTAAACACTAAAAACTGGCAAACGGGTAAAAATGGCCATGGATTAAGATTAATTTATAAAAAATTAATTGTTATGATAACTTCTAATTTAAGTCAATGTGTACATTTTAGAGCCAGAAAATAGAGTATTAAATAAAATCTGATGACCTTGTGTAAAGAAAGCGTGCATTAATAGTAAAAAAAAATTTGATAAAAATGACGATTAGAAAATAATTAAGTTCAAAAAGTAGGCCTAAAAAATTTTCTTTTTATTTAATGTCTCTGTACAAATAATCGAAATCAAAATAACTTGTAAAAATAAATTTTATTTATTCAAAATTTCGATTAAGTTAAAATATGCCTTAAAGCTAAATATAAATGAATGGCTTGTCTTAAATTTATTCGATAAAAAATTTAATAGATATATTTTTCGTACCACAAGAGAGTGTGTACAATACAATCTGCTGTGGTATGTGGTTTCTCTAAAGGATGATTGTCTTCTTTATAACTCAACAGCCTTTTAGAAGAAAAAAAAAACAACATAAATTTTTAAATTAATTAAAAAAAATTTTAAAGTGCTTATTTGTACTTGACTGGAACGTCTCTTGCTTTGAGCGCTTTATAATATTCAATACTTTGAGTACATGGTACTCTTAAATCAACATTACCCATCATTAATAAAGTTGGAGTTTTAACTTTGTTAACATGAGCGATAGGGGATCTTTCAAAAAGTTCTTTTGGTATTTCTGAACCACCAATTTTAAAATCATAATCATAAACTCCCAAACCTTCACATATTATCCAATCTGGAATATCACTCGTAAAAAGCATTGCTAATCAACATATATAAAGATGATTTTTTAAATTAAGATTTTGTTTTGAGATGTTACTTTCTAGATGTGTAACAGGATTCCTAGCCGCAGCTGCAGCATAAAAACTTGGAAATTGTCCTATCAATTGAGTTGTCAAATAACCACCATGTGAACCACCGTAGAGAACAGCATGTTTAAAGTTATATTTAGACATTGCGAACTCAGCTGCTTGCTTAAAAAAAAACTTTTTTTAAAAATTTAAACCGTTTCAAAATATTCGACTTACTTGACAATCATTGACATCATTGGTGCCTATTTTACCGGGTAAACTATCAATTGAATTTTGACCGAATCCAGAAGAGCCTCGATAATTGATCAATAAAACCGAATATCCTAGAGAGTACATAACAGCAACATGTGGCGAATATTCGCATCCATAAGCTGAGTGTGGTCCACCGTGTGGAAAAACAACTAAAATATCATTTCTGTTCTTTGCTTCAACTAGTATTGATTGAAAATCTAAATTTGGATATTTTGAATCTGGAACTCTGGGAAAGGAATTCAAGAGTTCAACATCAGCCAAATCAGTCAAACTGTCAGTTGTCTTTGTCAAACACCAATTAATACTTTTTTCTTGACCTCTTTCTGGTAACTTAGCAATAACCTTCAAAAAATTCTTACAGACATTGAATCTTTGAAAATTTGTTTATGATAACATACTAAAGAAGGTCTTCTATTGTAACACTGTAAAACTCCTGAAATCCAATCACCTTCAATTTTAAGTAAACTTAAAGAATGAATTTCTTTGATTTCATTATTCAAGTTTGTGACGGCTTTGTTTTCGATATCGATTGAAATTATTCTCTATGAATAAAAATGCTTTTTCAAATTGGTAATTAATGGTAAATTTAGATCTAGTTACATTTCTTCCTCTCCATTGTGTGTTCAAAAGAACTCGTTTGTCATCTTGACTCCAACAGTTCGTGTTCAAGCTTACACAGAAAATTCCAGGGAAGTCGTTTTCTTCAAGTAAATTTTTAATTGTCTCGTTTAAAATAAATTTTTTTTTATGCAATGTTCTCTTACCATCCTTAGTTTCATTTACTAGGTCAACAACAGTACTCACTTCTTTGGTTTCCCAATTCATCTAAAAATTTAAATAAATTTAAGTTTAAGATTTTCAAAATGTGGACATCTTTCTAAGAATAATTTTCTCTTTATACAATTCCTTGGAGTGATTTTTGAGTTTTAGGTAGAAACAAGTGTTTTTTGGTTTTGCGAGTTTAATGGGCACAGTTAATCAGTGTGGGAGCTAAAAATTACCCTCAAACACATGCTGAACACCGTAGTTTTGGTGAAGGATCAAGGTAGAGTTTTGATGAAGCTGTTGAATCGAATAGAAGACAAGCGAAATTAAGCGAATAAAATATTTAAGCTGTGCATAAATTAACATCCATTAACAGACATTAGATCGATTTAATAATAATAATAATAATAATAAACTGCTTTGTATAACAATGTTATACACACGCCCTAGGCGTCCAGCCAGCTAGTGGCTTCAGCAGTTATATGCGATTGTCCATTCAAAACATTAATAATACTAATAATCAATAATAAAACAATACATAAAAAAAATTCATAAATTTATAAATTTTGACCATCCAAAATTCTTTTAAAATTGTTGACATTTTCTATTTCTTCAATTGAGATTGGGAGACTGTTCCATTTATTGACGACTCTATTTGTCAAAAAGTTATGCCTTTGCGAGCAGTTTCGCACTTTTTCTCTCACTAATCTGTACCTATGACCTCTCAGCTTCATCTGTCGATTTGGATGGTTATTGAAATTGATCCCTTTATGCAAGTTTACGTTTTCTATCCCTTTAACGATCTTAAACATCTGAATCAGATCTCCACGATTTCGACGCTCGTTTAAAGTTTGAATTTTAAGTTCTTTTAGTCTTGATTCGTATGGCTTGTGACTGATATTTCTTACTAACTTTGTAGCTCTTCTTTGTACTCTCTCCAAAGCATCTATGTCTTTCTTTAAGTATGGGTGCCAAACACTGTTGCCATTTTCTAGATGTGGTCTCACCAATGAAGTATATAGAAGCCTAAAAAATTTCTTGTTAACATAATTAAACGAGTTTTTTAACATACCTAATGTTCTATTGGCTTTGTTTACCGATTGACTTACTTGGTTCTCCCATTTTAAGTCACTGCTAATATGTACTTGAAGCTAGAAAGAAAAGTTTGATGTCTCCCAAGATACTTATTTAAAAATAACCTGATTTCCAAATAAAGCTTTCCCACTAAAACCTCAAGACTAAAACAATCAAATAAATATATTTGTATAACTAAAAAAAATCCTGATTCCTGATCTTTCTGTCGTGTTTTTGTTTATTCCAGAAAAAAATGATCTAAATAGACAATTACGGTATCAAACGATAGATCTCATTAAAAGCTTTCTCTAGGTATACATTCTTTACCATCAACTCATGAATGATATTCTTTTCCGCTAAAATCTGAAAAAAAAAACGCGGAAACCAGGCAAAATTAAGTTTACCTTTTTCAAAAAGAAAAATTATCTTATTCGGTTTTAGAGGATCGAATCATATTATCGAGATTATTGTCGATTGAAAAAAGTTTTTTTTTTTTAATTCGAAATTTAATCAGCGATAAAAGTGACTTATAATTGCCGAGAATTTTGGTGGTTTTACTTGGAGATTTCTTTAAAACCAATAGTCAAGTCGGTCCGATCAGCTGACAATTAAGGTCCGCGTCATGCAAAACTTCCACGCTATCTGAATTTGCAAAATCCGAAATGAAAACATAAAAATGTCAAATTTTTAGGATGTGTCTAAAAAAAAATTTTGAGCAGAGGGGTCCCTATTTTTTATATACTTACCTAAAATTTGTTCAGAATTTTCTTCTTTACAGACTGGTTACTAATAAAATATATGCCGGGGTGATCCTGGAAGGAAATGTAAAAAAACTAGAACAAAAAGTCTTTTTTTGGCTTCTTGACCGAGCTAAATGACAAAAACCTTAGCGTGTGTAGAATTTTGTGCTCTTTGAGAATCTTTATCAAAGCTCGAGTTATAGGACATGTCGCAAATAGCGAACTCAGAAAAAAGTTCCTATCATTTTACATGTGAAATCGATGTCGTAGATAAAGGATATCCCTTATTTGCGACATGTCCTATAACTCGAGCTTTTACGTTATATGAAATTGGAATATAAAATTTAATAATTTTGTTAATAACTGATAAATACCATCATTAACTTGCTGCATTGAAAATGAGGACCTCTTGCTTGATTTTGCAACCAAATTAGATTTTGAAAATTATTGCTGAATTGAGGCTCTCGAATATTTTCAGTTCCATAATTCGTTAATTGAGCTTAAAAATACAAATGATGAATAAAAATGACCAGATTATACCAAGAGAATTATTACTGCATTTATTTTCAGATAAATCATAATAAAACAATTCACTCCTTTTAAAATATTCAAACTTAAGTTTAGAAATTTTCGAATAAAAAAATCCAAAATACTTTCTGATTGGACAATATATCAATCCTAGTCTGTATGGTTTGGTGTAATAAGCATTAAAAACAAGACCTTTGTTATCATACCATGTTAGCTTAAAATTTAAATGTTAATTTTTGATAAATTAATTAAATTTTCTAAATGAAATACTGTTGCTGGTGTAAAATCTTGTGGTAAATTATCCAATACTTTGACATCTTTTGAAATCAAATCATACAATGCAATTGTCGATTGACCTTTTCCAACTAATTGTTCACCCCAATCGTCTCGGTGATAATTCGCATATTTCTAATCATAAAAATATTTGATTGCATAGTGATTAAAATGTGTTTTTCTAGAATATACATTTTCGTAGTTTTTTTCATTTATGCAATCCTCTTCTAATCCAATTTTTGAAGCAAAAAATGATTTTTCTTTATTTGTATTCTTAACTTCAGCAACATAAGCAATCTTTGACGAATCAGATGACCAAACAAATGATCCCAAGTTGGCTTCAATTAAAAAATAAATCTTTTGTCAAATTAATCAAGTTTAATTTAATTTACATGCATTTTCATAGACTTTGGAATGCTTTTCAAGTTTGGTCAAATTTATATTCTCAATTCGAGTTTCATCTTTCCATAGCTTTAACAAACGAATAGTTAAATCAGCTTTTTTTTTCTAACAATAAAATAAAACCTCAAGAAATTGTTTGTCTTCTCCATTTTCTTTCCAAGTTGTTAAAATTGCGTTAATCAATTTATTTGGGGATTTTACATTCCAAATACTAAAGAAAAATACTAGAAAATTGTTTGAAATCATAAGAAGAAACTAATTTATACTCGTTTCTAATAGGCTGGGATTGACCAATATGCAAAAGGTTCACTTTAGTTTTAGATGTTTGATCAATTTCAAAAAAGTAGGGCTTTTGATATTTGAGACGTTCATTTTTGTCCAAATCAACTTGGGACCAAACACTCTGAACAACTAAAAAAAAAAATTCATCAGTTTAAAAAATATTTTAGGTAAATTTTTTTTTTAAATAAAAGTCAGGTGACTTAGTTTATTTCCAATGAATTCAAAAAAACAATCGTTCAAGCTATTGCTTTTGTAAATATCCTTAGTAACGTTAACAATTTGTTCCAATGAATGTTTTAACGTCATGTTTCACTTGTTTAAAATTAAATTAAGTCTAGTTGATATTTAAATTTTTAAATTCAATTCAATTTAATTTTTTTTCAAATGTTTTTTTATTTTCTCAAATTTTGGTTTTTAATATAAATAAATAATTATTTTTTTGTTAAATAATGTTTTAAAAATTGTCTCATTAATTTGTTCATGGTAACACTTTGTCTATCATCATACTTCAAGCCCCCCTCCTTGTGTATATCTAATAAAATATAAAAAAATTTAAAAATTGTCTCATTAATTTTCTATTTGCTTGAATTTTAAATCAACTCATAGTAACACTATGTCTAATACCAATCTTCGATTAAATTTTCCAATTTAAAAAAAATGTATTCTTTTGATTAAACAAAATTAAAAAAATTGGAAAAAGTCTATTTGTTTACTGTGTGGTTAAGACAAACAACATGAAGAAATATTCAACCAAAATTTTTTCCTTTTTACTTTCTACAATTAACTTGCTTTGATTTTTGAAAATTTCTATTTGATTTTAATTTAGTTTTCTTTTATAAATTAATTTTGCCGAATTTTCAATTTAATTTTTTTTGACAGTAATTTCATGCGTCACTGAAGTTAACTGTACTCTTTTTAAGTAAACACTTTAAATCAATTTTTATATCGGATTTTCTTAATGATTCTTCTAAATCCTTTCCATGTATTTTTTGATACCTCTCTTGTACCATTTCTGGCTTTTTGTGCTCAAGCCACCAAGCTTCAACTTGGTCTTGGTTATTAAAATTCACCCCTCTAAATAAATGAGCCATAGATCGAAAAAGATGATAATCAGAAGAGTAAAGGTCTGAACTATATGCTAGATGAGGGAAAAGTTCAATACCTTCAAGCCCTTCAATTTTTTCCATGTTTTTTCGCGCGTTATGTGGTTTTGCATTATCTTTAAGAAACAAACCAAACTTTCGGTTGATCAAAGAATGGTATTTAACTTTCCTTCGAAAATTGCTGCATCCACTGGTAAAGTCTGCAAAAAATTCTGCAAAAGATCTGCAACTTTAATTGCGCAGTTAATTAAGACATTTTTCAATTGTCTGCAACTCTGCAAAATATTGCACGATCACATTTCATTGAAAAATGTCTTAATTAACTGCGCAATTAAAGTTGCAGATCTTTTGCAGAATTTTTTGCAGACTTAACCAGTGCATGTAGCAATTTCTGCTGCATAAAGCTGCATTTATATTTAATGAAAATTTCAATCCACGAATATTTTTTCCCATTTGCATAGAAGCAAAAAATAGAGAAATTGATAAAAAAATTTAACATGCCAATCTAATATATAATTTGAATTAAAGTTAAATTTATAAGTTCTTTATTTAATTAAATAATGTTAGAACAGTTAGTGGCACATACAAAGTATTGTACCTGTGAATTGAAATTATTTAAGAGCTTAGGCTTCGGTGTTTTACTCGATTTTACACCAATGGCATTAAAGGCTTTTTCTAGTTTCTTTGCTTCTTTGAAACAAATTTGACCCGAGCGGGATTCGAACTGACACTTTCGTGGAGCATTGATCAACCGACGATACCAACTGAGCTACCACTCCCATCAAACACATCGCCCCGTAATACAGAAACAGTTAGAAAATTTTTTTCCCCTTGCGGGGATCGAACTTCCGACCCTCTGCTCTGCTTTTTTTCAACGAATACGTTGCGCTCCAAAATTTGGAAATCATCTCTGATATACGTTAATTTAATTTGATGTATGGAACTTTACATTTCTTAATTGAAAATTTAGCATTTCGAATTATCTTTTCTGAAATTATTCTATAATCTAATCACTAATGTAATCCTTCATTTTTTGTACCAGGAGAAAATATTTTTGTAGTATGTAAACTTTTTTGATGTACAGTTTTTTTCCTTATTTTCAACACGATGTTGTTACTTACTACATTTAAAAAAATTTAAATTGTTAGATACACGCTGAAGTTTTTTTTTTATGGAAAAGAGTCCCAGATCATAATTCTTACTAGCTTTAAAATTTATTTCTCCTCTATTACACTAAAAGTATTTCATAAATCTCTCTAGACATAGGTGAGGGTTTGTTATTTTACAAATAAGTTTCTTAAATTCAAACGATTTTTTTATATCCGAATATAGTAAGATTTAACAGTTTCAAAAAAGGAATTAACTTTTTACTTTTTAGAGATCAAAATAGATCCGGCTGTTAAAAAGTACGTTCTTTTTGTACTTTTTCAAGGTTTATGATTTAGGTAGTGTTGGTGTCTAAAAAAATTCAACTAAATCTTATTAATTCGTACGAGAATCATCTTATCAAGACATCTAGGGTATCATTTTGAAGCAGACTAAAAGATCTACAATTGATATATACGCACTTGGTATGAAAACTTACCGTTCATGTTTTAGACCAGTTGGCTCATTAGTCGGCTCTATACCTTTAGATAGAAAAAAAAAGATAGAAAAAATTCAAAATGTATATCGAAAAATAACATAGAAATATTTTAGATAGAAAAACTACATCGAAATAGATAAAAAAATCTTAAAATAGACAGATTTAACTAGTACAGCCAAACCTCGTAAATCTGAAGTTCGATAATCCGAAATTTTCATCAACATAGCATTTGAATTATTTTCCCTGACTGAAAGATAAAACCTCATTGAGCCGAAAGCAACACTAGCTACTGCACTTCCACCGAATTAATGGCGTACCCGTACTGAACCTTACCCGTACCCGAACCGTATACGTACGGTACGGGTACGGTTTGAGTACGGTACGGTTCGGTACGGGTACGGGTACGGTTCGGTACGGGTACGGGTACGATTCGGTACGGTACGGGTACGGCAAGCATTTAATTCGGTGGAAGTGCAGTACATTGCAGATCCATTATTTTAAGCAACCACGGCTCACAAGCCTGATTTTTTTATTAACTTGTCTCATTAGGATTCGTCTTCTTAAATTGGTCTTACAATTTTCTATTCTTACAAAAATTTCATCGTTCGTTCGTTCCGCTACAAAAGACTCAACTCACGCCATCGGGTAAATTTTCAATGTAGATTTTTTCTATCTAATGGTATGCCCCCTGGCATCTGGTCACATAATACCGTAAATTTTTCCGTTTAAAGCACATAATTTAGAGCGTACTTACAATATGCATAAAAGAGGGACAGACAAAAACCTAGAACGATATTTCAGTAAATTTGAGCAGGCTTTAAATCTATTTAAGTCTTTTCCTATCAGTTTTCAAAAACCATGTTTTTATTTTTCTTTTAATTTCAAATTTTTTTATTTTTTTCCTTTTAAAAGTAAAATTTCAAAATTAAATATAATTTTTGATAAAATTTTTATAAATTTTAAAATCGATTTTAAAAAGAAACAAATCAGACTTTGACTAGAAACTAAAAAAAAAAGTATTAGACAAAAATAATTTAAGGTAATTCAATAGTTTTTTTTTTAATAATTTTTGCTTCCTCCTAGCGACAGTTATGATCAAATATTTTTCTAGGACTAATTTAATAAGTCCAACATTACTCAAATAGTTACAAATAAATAATAATCAATTTTCAAAAAATAAAAAAATAAAAATCTTTCTCCCCTTCGCATTTTATTTTTTAAAAATTAACTTTTTCAGCAAATATTTGCTTTACATGAA
This sequence comes from Brachionus rubens, assembly GCA_022207745.1. NCBI lineage: Eukaryota > Metazoa > Rotifera > Eurotatoria > Ploima > Brachionidae > Brachionus > Brachionus rubens. Next base: position 3,189,232 of record JAJVHD010000009.1, on the reverse strand, counting down.
AATAAATAAATACTTTTTTTTTTTTCTTCTACCTCATAGCGGGATTTTTGATATTTTTTTTTCAGCGAATCGAATTTCTATTTTTTAAATTTGATATTGATGATAGATTCTTAGAGCAATCTTAATTGCGTCATTCGACATTGTTTCCGAAACTTTTTTTGTTTTTGTTAACAATTAATTTATTTTTTTTTTGAAATTTTTTTATTTTAGTAAATATGTCTTCAAATCCGTCGTCTGATGTCTTAAAATTACACAAAGTAAAGATACAAGAATGGCCTGTGCATGGTCGACTAGGCGAAATAATGCGTCAACAATCAGGCAATGCACAAGTCGTTAATAATTTTTCATACAATTTAATGAATAGTGGACGTAAGCCTATAAATCCCGGTTTTGTTTATCCTTTGAAAAATAATCCACAGTATTTGTCTGAATTTCGGGGTACACCTGAGTCTTTAAATAACAGTGAGCTTGATGAGTATGATAATATATCGGATAGAGATTTAGAATCGAGTCTAGAAGAGCCTATTGAAGCAAAAAATTCTGCTCCTGAAAACACATCTGAATCCAATACTCGTCCATCAAAAAGAAAAATTCCATGGTGGGTTATTGCAGTTGTGTTGGTAGTTTGTGCAATTGTAATAGTAGCCTTAGCGGTTGGTTTGTATTTTGGGCTAAAAAAAAATGACCCAGAAAATTCAATTATAGCCGCAGCTTTGTTGACTACGTTATCAATTTCAAATTATACAACTTATATTAATAATGTAATATTAAACAATTCTAGTGAATCGACTGGTAAAAATATTATACAGTCTACTTTGAATAGTATTAATATGACGACCACTACCACCACAAAATTAAACTCGTTGTTTAATTATGAATCGACTAAAATCTTATCCATGAGTACTCAAATACAAAATTCTATTTTATCTGGTGCATCAGAATCTAATTCTGTTAAAAATACTGCAAGTCTTTTGGAGACTACTTCAACTGATACGATTATTTCTTCAAGTAGTCACGTAAATTCAATGAATACTGAAGAATCTGCCTCTGCTGGTTCGAGCAAATCGACAACATCCTCTTCAGCAAATATAGAAAATTCTATTTCAATAAAGACAACTGGAATACAACCTGATGATGTTTCAATTTCTTCTAAGCAAAGTAATTCAGTGACTGATTCCATTCACTCATCAACCGGTAACTCAGACTCATTAGTTTCAAAATCAAGTGGTCAATCTAGTTCTACATTTGCTTTAGAATCAACAAAATCTATTTCTTTTGTGTCGGATTCAATGAAAGTTTCAAATGAAGAATCAACTAGTTCGACTCCTGATTTACATATTTCAAGCTCGACTTATGAGATGACTTCGTCGTCTAAGAGTATGTTGACTGGATCTATTGAAACAACGACAACAAGTAAAATAGATGCTTCGATAAGTTCAGATAAAGCAGTTGTTATTGACTTGACTCAAAGTACTTTGAAGAATTCAGATGAGTCTTCAACAACCACAATCTTGAGCAACACTGATATTTCAAAGAGTTCAGACCAATCAAATGTATCTGGATTAACTGAGTTGAAGATTCATTCAACCACCAGTTCTAGTCTTAAAGAAACAATATCAGATTCTAATTTGCCAACAGAGAACTCAATTAAGTTGAGCACTCAATTGGATGCAATTGACGGAGGATCGACCCTTCAAACTGATAATAATTATCAAACAAGTCAAAAAACAGTTACAAATGATGTAACCGAGAATAGCTTTAAACTTTGGACGAGCTCAATTTCAAATGATTCTGGTATCAACCTTGATCTAAATACTCAAATGAGTTCATTAAGTGTTGATCTTTTATCGGAAAAATTAGAAACCACAACGACTACTTTAACAAATTTAAACTCGGATTCTTCGTCAATTGCATCAAATACAAAAGACGAGGATTTTGTATCCACACTTGCATCTATAGATGTAACTGGTTCTAGTTTCAATAGTAATTCTTCAAATGATGCAACCAATGACCTAACGACCAAAATAAAAGAAAGTCAAAGTACATTTGACTCTTCGATTAATTCGCAAACTGAATCAAATTTTGGATCAACTTTATCTATTAAAGAAGGAATTAGTTTATTACCTGATGATAAATCATCGAGTAAATTTGACAATGAAGTTAGTTATACCAACGAATATCCTTCAACACCAGTTACAATAATCGATAACGCTAAAACAACCGATGGAAATCAACCAGCTGATAATGTAACTCAAACAGAGATAACACAAGATTCAGTTTCTTCGACTTCGGCGGCTGAATCATTTACCTTGGGTTTGTTGAATTCAACAGGAATCTCTGATCTTCAAAATTCAGAGTTGTCGAGTGCAAATGAAGACTTGGTAAAAACAACAACTTCAATCAATGAGGCCGATAATTCAAGTGATAATACAGAATCAGGCATAACTTCGATTACAGATGTAGAAAAATCTAGTTCTCAAGACTATTCACAAACCGTATCGTCGACATACCAAAACACAGATTCATTCGTTTCTTTTAGTGAGTCAACTCAAAATGACGAGTTAATTGAAAACACTAGTAAATTATCAAGCCCAATTGATAGTTTAGATTTAGTTAGCTCAAGTGTTACAGATTCAGCAAAATATGATTCAACTCTAGATCAAGAAACAAATGAAGTCTCAGGTACCAGCTCAATATCTGAATCAAGTTATTCCTCTTCAAGTGGAACATCATCAATTGAAGATGAGACAACTAACAAAGTCGAATCAGATTCAACTGTGAGTATTCAAGATTCAACAGTATTGATAACTGATGAAAATACTGATAAAGAAGAAATAACACCAAGTTCTTTGTCAGAAACAAATAGTGTTTCATCGACTCAAGCTGAGAATACTGAATTAACAGAAATAACATCTCCTGAAATGATGAATCAGGAATCAACACAAGCAGAGTCTGAGTTTGTTTCTACCAATGGTCAATTTAATTCTACAGCTGTAGAACAAACGACTGTGGAAACTGAAGAGACTTCAGTTGCTGATATTAAAGACGATACTTCAATATCTCATCAGACCGAATTTTATTCAACACCTTCGAGTAACGAAAATCTTACAACTTTATTGAATCCTGACGGTGAAACCACCGAGACTTTTGATCCACATCAAATGACTTCAAATCAAGATGATTTGATTCTCACAGAAAGTACTTTATCTTCTCTAAAAGATGACTCTACTCAACCAGGACAAGAAACAGATTCGACTTCTGAAGCGACCTTTGATGAATCTAAAACTTCATCTGAAACACTGAAAGAAACATCGAATCCTGATCAACAAATTGAGACTACTGTTGATAGTGAAACAACCGTTTCTTCTCCTGACCAATTTGAAACAAGTCTTGATAATGAAATCAGTACAACGGGAAGTGAGATAGTTACCAATAATGAACAAACCTCTGTTGAAGATTTGATATCAACAGAAGGTGAAAATGTTGAAACCACACAGAAAGATTCAAATGATGTGACAGAAAATACTTCAGAAGAAAATTTGTCAACAATCAAATCAGTCTCTGATTCTACCAACAATGAAGATCATTCTGAAATTACAACAGTTGAAGCTGAAGTTTCTCTTGAGGCTGAAACTACAATTACTTCTTTTGATAATTATGAGACAAGTATGGAAAGTGAAATAAGTTCAACTGCGACACCAGAACTAGTTTCAACTGAAACAGTAACCGAGTACGAAAAAACTTCAGTTGAAGATTTGATTTCAACAGAAAAAGAGAATATTGAAACCACCCTAAAAGATGTCTCGGTATCTACTTACGAAAATGAAGACTCAACTGATGAAGTAACTAGTGAATCATTACCAACACTTGAAACAAGTTTGACCACCATTGAAAACATGAAATTAACAACAGAATCAATTGAGCAAACAACCGAACAAGAACCTTCAACTTCCGACGATCATTTCTCTACAAACGATGTCTTTGTTACAACGTCTTTTAGTGAAGACTTTTCATCACCAAATTCAGAAATCGAAACCGAATCTTTTACTGAAGAAAATATTTCAACCGATTCAGTAAATGAAACACAAATAAGCGAAGAGATCGATTCAACTTTAGTAGATGGACAAAGTACTGCAGTAAGTCAACCTGATTCTGATTATACAAATGATGAAACAATCACTTCTGAAACGAGTGATTTAGGTCTAATTGATCAAACATCACATAATTCAGATTCATTTATCACTGAAATAACAACTGAGAATAATTCAGCTCTCGATGAATCCCAAACTTCTGATTCATCACTAATAAACGAACACTCAACCGTAGAAGAAATCACCGCGCTATCGTCATTGAGCTATGAAACTGATTCAACACCAGTTTCAGACGATACTACTGAATCTTATAGTGAGTCCGATATGACCAGTGAGTTAGATTCTGAAACGATCGTGGACGAATTCGCAACACACTCAAGTGATCAATTCGATACAGTCACGAGTTCTGTCAGTGCAGACCCTTCATCTTTTGATGAACAGACGTCCAATTCAATTGTTGAATTAACAAGCCTAAACGAAGAAAATACACAAGAGACTAGTAAAGAATTTATCACTGATCAAACTTTGGTCTCAGATGAATTACCGACCGATCTTAACTCAGATGCGTCTGATCCTCTCGATCTTGAGCAAACTACACTCGAAAATATTTCAGAAATGGCCGAAACTATTGATTCAACTCTAGTATCTGAAGATTTTACAACTAATCAAAAGATAGAAACAACTTCTGTTGAGACTAATGAATTGATTGAGTCCACGGAATCTTCTGATTTAACTTCTAATAATGATGATTTATTAACAGACCAAGAGTCGACTTCCGAATTTACGGCAACCATTCCAACTGAAATAGTAATTCAAGAGACTACAGGTCTAGATGAGACACAAAGTGAAACAGTAATTCAAGAGACTACAGGTCTAGATGAGACACAAAGTGAAACAGTAATTCAAGAGACTACAGGTCTAGATGAGACACAAAGTGAAACAGTAATTCAAGAGACTACAGGTCTAGATGAGACACAAAGTGAAACAGTAATTCAAGAGACTACAGGTCTAGATGAGACACAAAGTGAAACAGTAATTCAAGAGACTACAGGTCTAGATGAGACACAAAGTGAAACAGTAATTCAAGAGACTACAGGTCTAGATGAGACACAAAGTGAAACAGTAATTCAAGAGACTACAGGTCTAGATGAGACACAAAGTGAAACAGTAATTCAAGAGACTACAGGTCTAGATGAGACACAAAGTGAAACAGTAATTCAAGAGACTACAGGTCTAGATGAGACACAAAGTGAAACAGTAATTCAAGAGACTACAGGTCTAGATGAGACACAAAGTGAAACAGTAATTCAAGAGACTACAGGTCTAGATGAGACACAAAGTGAAACAGTAATTCAAGAGACTACAGGTCTAGATGAGACACAAAGTGAATTGGACACTCAGCCATCGTCAGAAACCACTGAAATCATTATTGAGAATACTTCATTTGATCAAACAATATCTCAGGATAGCTTTTCTGTTGATTCAATATTGAATAAAGAAACAGTTTCATCTGAACCCGATATGACATCATTATCCCCTAATGAAATTATTGATGATTCAACAATTGATTACTCAAATATTCTTTCATCACAGAGTCAAGCTTATGAATCGATTGTAGACAAAACTGAAACAACGTCATTTGATTTTAAGGATCTTTCAACTCCGGTATCAAATGAAGAAGTCTCACAAACTTCTGAATTAATTCTTATTTCTGAGACCGAAGCATTAACTGATATTGATGAAAATCAAGTTAATACTTCGACTAATTCCGAATCAGATTTAACACAGTCTGATAAAAATCAAGAAACTGTAATCGACGAAAAAACGAGTTGGGTCAACCCTGAATCGACCAACGATAAACTAGATGATACTACAATTATAAACGCAGATGGAATAATTACAACTCTAGCAATCAATTCAACGAGTACTGATAACACTCAAGAAAATGAAACAACTCAAGACAATGATTCCACTAGAGATCCAGAAGTCTCTTTTAGTCAAATAAATTCAGAATCTACAAGTATACAAGATTTAGAGACCATGGTTAAGGACGAAACTACGTCAGACAACGAAAAAATTCTTGTTAGTTTGTCGACAGACTCTAAAAGTAAGCTCAATTTTCCTTATTGATAATTAATTTAATTTGAGAACCAATTTTCTTTTATTTACGGATTAGATTAATCAAAAAAAATCGAAATTTTAGTAACCAAAAAATTTTTATTTTTTTTTTTCTATTTCATTGAACTTTGGTCATCTACAAACTCTAAAACTGTAAGAATTCGATCTGAAATTGGTAAGAGTATTCTTTCAGTTTTTGAGTTTGTTCATGACCATTCGACACTAACTATTAAATTGTCTAAAAGAAAGTAATTTAAAATTTTCAAAAAGACTTATGAGTTTATTTTTACATCAAAAAATTTACGTGCACTTTCAAAAAGTTTTTGTTTTTTTTTTTAAAACTCACTTATGATTTGTTAATTTTAATCTCTCATTTAAAACTCTAGTTGTTTTATCTGAGTGATTTGTTACCTCATTGAACATTCCTTTTGTTAGAGCTTACACAACAAAAATTTTGTTGTTTTTTTTGTTGACCAATCTAGGTAAGAAAATTTAAAAATTATGTTTATTGACTGTTTCAAAACAACTTTATTAGAATTATTTTTAGCTAACTTGAAAAGCTAATTCTAATTCTTAGAATTTATTTTAGGTTCCCAATCTTATTTAAAGAGGAAGATCATTAGACGAGTTTGCTAGCAACTTTTAAAAATAATTTGTTTTCGATATTTCATCATCTAAATATCGATTGGACTAGAACATTTTCTGAAATAATGTTAACTTATGTTTTTTGATACGGGCTTTCATTTAAACCTTGATAAACATGTTTAAAAAATAAACTTATGGTAAACGAGACTGTAACAGAAGGTGGTCATTTTTAAGGATTGCTGAGGAAATTTTTTTTTAATATACGAGCATTTTGGCATTTTCGTCGCTTAAAACGATATCTTAGCATAAATAAAATTATATTTGGATGTACGTGTATTGATAACCGCTGAGGGTCTGAATAGTTAAGACCATATAATGCTGTTTAATGAAAACGTCTTTGGCACAAGCATTTTTCAATCCCACTTGTAAGAATAATAAGAATTCTTAAAGAGAAAATTTTTGGGTAAGCCTAAAATCCGGAATCACCGGAACGTAACGGAACAAAATACCTAAAATCTGGAACTTTCAAGGTCACAGCTAAAACTAAGGTTGGGCAAATGTATTCTGAAACTCGCATACATTTGTACTAAATCATTATGTAGAAGTAATCATATTTTTAACGTTTTGGTAACTCTTAATCATTTGAACCTGATTTATGGCCATTATTCAAGAAATCTAAAAGAAGTGCAGTGTTATTGAAAAAAAGGTTTAATATCGTGGTAAAGACACTTATTTAGTTTTTGTTTACTTTATTAATTAAATAAACATATATTTTTCGGGAAACACCACGATTCTGACAAAGTTTTGGTACGGTACGGATGCGAAAAAAAAAGAAATTTGATCCTCTTCCATTTTATAAAGAATCGAAAATGAGTGAAATCTTATCGATTGAATAGTTATCTTTCATTTAGTCGCCATAAAAGTAATGGTTACAAAAAATATGAGGTAATAGTATTCGGCAATAGTCTAATTTGTAATCGAGATTCAATTATTAATGCCTAGTTATCTTACACACCTGTTGGACGCACTAGATCATCTGAAATTCTTCCGTTAGAGAGAAGTTTTTCTGAAGAATTTTTGAAGCATCAAGTCACCAAATCAAAAAAGGCACGATTTTATAAACATTATGTATATATTTAGCTTTACTATGCTACGGAACACGTTCCGTATTTTAGTCATATGTTCCGCCCTTGAAAGCTCCGGATTTTAGGTATTTAGTACCGGGTAAATTCTGTTCCCTTCGGCGATTCCGGTTTTCAGACTGATCCAAAATTTTTTCTGTAATACTGAGACCAAAAATTAGTTTACTGAACCAAAAAGAATCAAAAAATAGAGGCCAAAAACATTTAAAGCCTGTTAATCAAAAACGTTTTTAGATTTTATTTATTCTTTCGAGCTCACAAGAATTTCAGTTCAGGGTTCAATCCTCGTTCAAATACTCAACTCGTCCTAAAGATGATTCTGAAAACAGGTCGAAATCTTATTCAAAGTATTTTAACTCGAATGGGACCGTTTTTAAAGACCGTCTTGACGTGTACCTAACTGAACGTTACATTCACTCACTGAATTTATTGTTAGGATTTTTAAAATAATTAAAAATGTTGTCTTAATATTTCTTATTGAAATTTTACTTAGTTATGCTTTAACAAGATTTTTTGACTAAATTTATTTTATTCTATTCAAGGTGTAGCGCCAACGTCTTATGTTATAACTGATTCCGTTGTTACTAAAGCTAATGAATTGAACTCAGTTATTTCATCTAAAATGAGCGAAACTTCTACATTATCAAATTCTGATAAGTCTAGTCAAACAACAAGAGAACATTCTTTTACTTCGTCAACAGAATCTAGAATAAACTCTCAAACTTCGCCAATTCGACTACCGATTGAAAACTTTTCAACGACATCCAAAATAATAGAGATTTCTATTGATAAAAACAATTACAGCAGCTCTTATGGAATAGATTCACAATCTTCACTTGACAGTTCTCATTTATCAACAAGTCCACCGACTGAATTCTCAGAGTTTCTAAAAACAAGTTTGGAAAACTATGAAAGCGCATCAAGTTCAACTAATTTAATTAGTGTGACTTCAAGATCACGTGATGATTCTGAATCGACCAATACTTTATTAAAAGTTTCAACTGATCTAGCAAAAGATGAAACATCAGTTTATACTAAACCTAGTGAAGGTTCGTTTTCAAAAGTCGAAACATTAGTAAACTCTGATTCATCAATAGCGCAAATAACTCCAAAACAATCGACTGTTAGTCATACGACACTTATGAAAGATAGTGCAACTGGAAATTTGTCGTCTTCTACTATCGGTTCGCAAAAATATCAATCTAGTTTAAATTTTGAGAACAATGGTTCAACAAGTCATTCGTTTCAAACTACTGAAAGCTTAGCTACAACTGAGCCGGATAAAAATACTACACATTCAACATTAAAATTAATTAATTTTACATCCGAAGTGGAAATGAAACCAACTTCTCTAACAAATGAAGTTACAAGTGAAAATAAATCGACATTGAGCGAACACAAAACAGTTCTTGATTTAAAATCAACTAGTCCTCATTTTTCGAGTGAAATATCAACTGATAGTGTTACAAATAGACCAACTAGTTTAGACAAAGATTTTACAACTTCTGCAATGGATAACGACAGTCCTACTACGACTTTATCCTATTCAGATAATCAAAGTCAAACTTCTCGATCTAAGGAACAAGAAACTAGTTCACAATTTGAATCAACAATTTCTGATAGTCAACTTGTGTCAAATAAAGTATCGGCACAAGAAAGTTCATTAAGTGAGTCGACTAAAATCTTATCCATGAGTACTCAAATACAAAATTCTATTTTATCTGGTGCATCAGAATCTAATTCTGTTAAAAATACTGCAAGTCTTTTGGAGACTACTTCAACTGATACGATTATTTCTTCAAGTAGTCACGTAAATTCAATGAATACTGAAGAATCTGCCTCTGCTGGTTCGAGCAAATCGACAACATCCTCTTCAGCAAATATAGAAAATTCTATTTCAATAAAGACAACTGGAATACAACCTGATGATGTTTCAATTTCTTCTAAGCCAAGTAATTCAGTGACTGATTCCATTCACTCATCAACCGGTAACTCAGACTCATTAGTTTCAAAATCAAGTGGTCAATCTAGTTCTACATTTGCTTTAGAATCAACAAAATCTATTTCTTTTGTGTCGGATTCAATGAAAGTTTCAAATGAAGAATCAACTAGTTCGACTCCTGATTTACATATTTCAAGCTCGACTTATGAGATGACTTCGTCGTCTAAGAGTATGTTGACTGGATCTATTGAAACAACGACAACAAGTAAAATAGATGCTTCGATAAGTTCAGATAAAGCAGTTGTTATTGACTTGACTCAAAGTACTTTGAAGAATTCAGATGAGTCTTCAACAACCACAATCTTGAGCAACACTGATATTTCAAAGAGTTCAGACCAATCAAATGTATCTGGATTAACTGAGTTGAAGATTGATTCAACCACCAGTTCTAGTCTTAAAGAAACAATATCAGATTCTAATTTGCCAACAGAGAACTCAATTAAGTTGAGCACTCAATTGGATGCAATTGACGGAGGATCGACCCTTCAAACTGATAATAATTATCAAACAAGTCAAAAAACAGTTACAAATGATGTAACCGAGAATAGCTTTAAACTTTGGACGAGCTCAATTTCAAATGATTCTGGTATCAACCTTGATCTAAATACTCAAATGAGTTCATTAAGTGTTGATCTTTTATCGGAAAAATTAGAAACCACAACGACTACTTTAACAAATTTAAACTCGGATTCTTCGTCAATTGCATCAAATACAAAAGACGAGGATTTTGTATCCACACTTGCATCGTTAGATGTAACTGGTTCTAGTTTCAATAGTAATTCTTCAAATGATGCAACCAATGACCTAACGACCAAAATAAAAGAAAGTCATAGTACATTTGACTCTTCGATTAATTCGCAAACTGAATCAAATTTTGGATCAACTTTATCTATTAAAGAAGGAATTAGTTTATTACCTGATGATAAATCATCGAGTAAATTTGACAATGAAGTAAGTTATACCAACGAATATCCTTCAACACCAGTTACAATAATCGATAACGCTAAAACAACCGATGGAGGATCGACACTTCCAACTGATAATAATTATCAAACAACGAAAAATGTATTCCCATTTACTTCAAAGATAAAAGAAGAAGCTGTTGTATCAACAGTCAATCGTAGAGACTCAAATAATTTAACGACCGTTAGTTCTAATTCTAATTATTCCAGCAAAAGCTCTAGTTTGCTGATTTCCGGATCTAATTCAGCTTCTTTATCAACCGGATCTTCAAGTTCAAATCGCTTAAACGACTTAACTTACAATTCAAACATTGGAATTACTGATTTGGAGGATATATTACATTCCAAATCATCTTTACGAACAACAACTGAATCAAAACACGAAACAGGTCAAAATATAATTTCGACATTTTCAGAAACTACAAAAATAGATTCATCAAACAATTTTAACATCGTATCTACATTAAAAGCAGAAGCTTATGATTTAACTCTTATAAACGACAGTCTATCTACTAGTACAGATCACAGTATTTATAGCTCACATGAATCAGCTATGGATAGTACTAATTCTGTTAAGTCTGGCACGAATCGAATGAGTTCTTACTCAAGTTTAGATTCGATTATCAACGATAAAGAATCAACCACAGAAGTTAGGAAAAGTGGCACACCAGAAGTTGAACCAATAGAAAAACGGTCGACATCTGGTACAACAAATATCAATTCGGATCAAACTGGATTTTCCTCAACTTTTTCAAGCCAAACAGAAATAATTAACACTCAACAAACCTCAAGAAAATACATTTCGTCTGTTACATCAAGTTATTCGAGTGATTTAACTCAAAAGATAAACTCTATTGAAGCTGTTTCAGTATCTGAAGTTTTTGACAGGTCTACAGGAAATCCAAACACTGTAAAGTCAGATTCATATGATCCAACTCGGTTAACTGATAATCGAATTCAATCAACAACGGGTTTTGATGAAGATATATTCTCTTCTGGTCTAACTGATTTTGAAATTGGATCAACAAAAGATGTATTACAAAGTACTTCTACGAATGAAAATCCGTCTGAGTCTTTAACCTCTTCAAATTGGTCTAAAATAACTTCGATTGATATGGTCACCGATTCAACAGGAATCTCGAATTCTGTTGAGTTGTCGAGTGTTAATAAAGATTTGGTTAATTCACAAACAAGATCGTATGCATACAAAACTTCTGATTTCAGTGAGTCAACCTTCAATGGCGATTTAACCGAGTCTGTTAATCAAGAACTGTCATCAACAAAAGGCAAAGAGGGTTCAACAAGTGGAACTGATTCCAAAACAGATGACTCGACTCTAGTTAAAGAAACAAATGAATCTATTAGTACAACATCTTCAAGTGAAACAGTAAAAAGTGAATATGAATCAAGTGTGAATATCCAGGATTCAACATCAGGATTGATAACTGATATAAATATGAATAAAGATACCAGATCCACGTTAACAGAGCAGATGAGTACTTCAGAAATGATTAAGACTCCTTCGAATGATGTTGAAACTACAGAAATCAATCAGTCTGATTCAAAGTCCACCATTAGTCACGTTTCAATTATCGAAAATAGAATGACTCAAGAAAATGATTTAGTTTCGAGTAGTGAAAGTAAGACTTCATCAATTCAAGCAGGTTCGACTACGAATTCAGAAACAAAAATTAAAGAGTCCTATACTTCAACAGACATTACTAAAACTGAGCCAGTATCCAAAAATAAACAAACATCGGATGAGGATTTGATTTCGACTCAGAGTGAATACTTTGAAACCTCACAAAACGATGTGTTGGTATCAACTAATGACACAACAAAAATGAAGGAGACTACTTCTCAAACGTTGAAGCGAGGAACATTGCAAACAGAATTTGATACAGGTTCTACCAATATGAATCAGAACAAGTCAGTAATTTCAACAATAGAAATTGAAGAAACTTCTGGACAATCAACTGGTGTTTCTCTTAATACTGAATCAATCGTATCTTATTTTGAAGAATTTAAAACAAGTCTGAAAAGTGAAATTAGGTCAACTGCAGATCAAAAGCCAGTAAGAACTGAAAGTGAATCAGTACCAACAATATCTCAACAAATCGAAATCGATTCAACAGCAAGTTCATTAAGTGATTCAAATCATGATCAATTAGAAACGACTACTGTAAAATACCTCAAATCGGATTCTTCGTCATTTGCATCAAATACAAAAGAAGAGGATTTTGTATCCACACTTGCACCTATTTATTTTGACCTAACGACCAAAATAAAAGAAAGTCAAAGTACATTTGACTCTTCGATTAATTCGCCAACTGAATCAAATTTTGGATCAACTTTATCTATTAAAGAAGGAATTAGTTTATTACCTGATGATAAATCATCGAGTAAATTTGACAATGAAGTTGGTTCGACGAACGATAATCCTTCAACACAAGTTACAATAATCGATAATGCTAAAACAACGAGTGCAAATGAAAACTTGGTAAAAACAACAACTTCGATCAATGAAACCGATAATTCAAGTGATAATACAGAATCGGGCATTACTTCGGTTACAGATGTAGAAAAATCAAGTTATCAAGACTATTCACAAACCGTATCGTCGACATACCAAAACACAGATTCATTCGTTTCTTTTAGTGAATCAACTCAAAATGGCGAGATAACTGAAAGCACTAGTAAAATGTCAACTCCGATTGATAGTTTAGATTTAGTTAGCTCAAGTCCTACTGATTCAACAAAAGATAATACAACTGCGACACCAGAACTAGTTTCAACTGAATCAGTAACCGAGTACGAAAACACTTCAGTTGAAGATTTCGTTACAACGGAAATTGAGACCATTTTAACCACTCAAAAAGATTATGTTGATGAAGAAACAAGTGAATCAGTTTCAAAAGATATTCTGGCTTCAACTAAATACTTGAACATAACAACTGAGTCTTTAGAGCATAAAACCGAACAAGAAGCTTCAACTTTAGACAATCAATTCTCTAGAACTGTCTTTGATGCAACTTCTGTTAGTGAAAACCTTCCAGTTTCTAATTCTGAAATTGTAATAGATTATACCAATTATCAGGACAAGTCAATTATATCAACAATTGAAATTAAAGGAACTTCGGATCAGCCAACTGATGTTTCTCTTAATACTGAACAATTTATTACAAGCCTCGTTAGTGAAATGGGTTCAACTGCACAAGAAGAACAGGTTACAGCTGAAAGTAAATCGATAACGTTAAATAAAAAAACATCGGTTGAAGATTTGATTTCGACTGAGAGAGAAATTTTCGAAACCACGCAAAAAGATGAACTTGATTCAAAATCTTCAAATAACGAAAATCATGAGAGTACAACTCAATTAAAACCCGATGATGAAACTTACGATACAAATCATTCATATAAAATGACTTCAAGTCAAGATAATTCTATTCTTATAGGCATTACTTCGACAACAGATCTTGAAAAATCTAGTTCTCAAGACTATTCACAAACCGTATCGTCAACATACCAAAACTCATTCGTTTCTTTTAGTGAGTCAACTCAAAATGACAAGTTAATTGAAAGCACTAGTAAATTATCAAGCCCAATTGATAGTTTAGATTTAGTTAGCTCAAGTGTTACAGATTCAGCAAAATATGATTCAACTCTAGATCAAGAAACAAATGAAGTCTCAGGTACCAGCTCAATATCTGAATCAAGTTATTCCTCTTCAAGTGGTACATCATCAATTGAAGATAAGACAACTAACAAAGTCGAATCAGATTCAACTGTGAGTATTCAAGATTCAACAGTATTGATAACTGATGAAAATACTGATAAAGAAGAAATAACAGCAAGTTCTCTGTCAGAAAAAAATAGTGTTTTATCGACTCAAACTGAGAATACTGAATTAACAGAAATAACATCTCCTGAAATGATGAATCAGGAATCAACACATGCAGAGTCTGAGTTTGTTTCTACCAATGGTCAATTTAATTCTACAGCTGTAGAACAAACGACTGTGGAAACTGAAGAGACTTCAGTTGCTGATATTAAAGACGATACTTCAATATCTCATCATACCGAATTTTATTCAACACCTTCAAGTAACGAAAATCTTACAACTTTATTGAATCCGGACGATGAAACTACAGAGACTTTTGATCCACTTCAAATGACTTCAAATCAAGATGATTTGATTCTCACAGAGAGTACTTTATCTTCTCTAAAAGATGACTCTACTCAACCAGGACAAGAAACAGATTCGACTTCAGAAGCGACCTTTGATGAATCTAAAACTTCATCTGAAACACTGAAAGAAACATCGAATCCTGATCAACAAACTGACATTACTGTTGATAGTGAAACAACCGTTTCTTCTCCTTACCAATTTGAAACAAGTTTTGATAAAGAAATCAGTACAACGGGAAGTGAGATAGTAACTAATAATGAACAAACCTCTGTTGAAGATTTGATATCAACAGAAGGTTTAAATGTTGAAACCACACAGAAAGATTCAAATGATGTGACAGAAAACACTTCAGAAGAAAATTTGTCAACAATCAAATCAGTCTCTGATTCTACCAACAATGAAGATCATTCTGAAATTACAACAGTTGAAGCTGAAGTTTCTCTTGAGGCTGAAACTACAATTACTTCTTTTGATAATTATGAGACAAGTATGGAAAGTGAAATAAGTTCAACTGCGACACCAGAACTAGTTTCAACTGAAACAGTAACCGAGTACGAAAAAACTTCAGTTGAAGATTTGATTTCAACAGAAAAAGAGAATATTGAAACCACACTAAAAGATGTCTCGGTATCTACTTACGAAAATGAAGACTCTACTGATGAAGTAACTAGTGAATCATTACCAACACTTGAAACAAGTTTGACCACCATTGAAAACATGAAATTAACAACAGAATCAATTGAGCAAACAACCGAACAAGAACCTTCAACTTCCGACGATCATTTCTCTACAAACGATGTCTTTGTTACAACGTCTTTTAGTGAAGACTTTTCATCACCAAATTCAGAAATCGAAACCGAATCTTTTACTGAAGAAAATATTTCAACCGATTCAGTAAATGAAACACAAATAAGCGAAGAGATCGATTCAACTTTAGTAGATGGACAAAGTACTGCAGTTAGTCAACCAGATTCTGATTATACAAATGATGAAACAATCACTTCTGAAACGAGTGATTTAGGCCTAATTGATCAAACATCACATAATTCAGATTCATTTAGCACTGAAATAACAACTGAGAATAATTCAGCTCTCGATGAATCCCAAACTTCTGATTCATCACTAATAAACGAGCACTCAACCGAAGAAGAAATCACCGCGCTATCGTCATTGAGCTATGAAACTGATTCGACACCAGTTTCAGGCGATACTACTGAATCTTATAGAGAGTCCGATATGACCAGTGAGTTAGATTCTGAAACGATCGTGGACGAACTCGCAACACACTCAAGTGATCAATTCGATCCAGTCACGAGTTCTGTCAGTGAAGATCCTTCATCCTTTGATGAACAGACGTCCAATTCAATTGTTGAATTAACAAGCCTAAACGAAGAAAATACACAAGAGACTAGTAAAGAATTTATCACTAATCAAACTTTGGTCTCAGATGAATTACCGACCGATCTTAACTCAGATGCGTCTGATCCTCTCGATCTTGAGCAAACTACACTCGAAAATATTTCAGAAATGGCCGAAACTATTGATTCAACTCTAGTATCTGAAGATTTTACAACTAATCAAAAGATAGAAACAACTTCTGTTGAGACTAATGAATTGATTGAGTCCACGGAATCTTCTGATTTAACTTCTAAATATGATGATCTATTAACAGACCAAAAGTCGACTTCCGAATTTACGGCAACCATTCCAACTGCAATAGTAATTGAAGAGACTACAGGTCTAGATGAATTACCAAGTGAAACAAATGCATGGGACACTAAGACACCGTCAGAAACAACTGAAATCATGATTGAAAACACTTCAACTGATATTGCTCAATTAGTATCAACAACTGAAACTATTCTTACCAGCGTTGAATACTTGAACTTATCAACAGAGTATTTTGAGCGAACAACAGAACAAGATGATTTAATTTCTGACGATCAATTCACTACAAACGATGTCTTTGTTACAACGTATTTTGGTAAAAATCCTTCATCACCGAATCCTGAAAATGAAACAAGCAGGCCAGACGAATTATTTACCTCTAGCTCTAATTTCGAAACCGAACCTGTGACTGAAAAAAATTTCTCAAGTGGTAATGTTTACCAAACTTCAATAGGCGGTGATATCTTTTCGACTTTTATGAATCAAGAAATTACAGAAGCGAGTCAATCGAATTCTTATTCGGAAAATAATGAGAGTTCATACAATCCCGAGACGACAGATTTAGTTTCTTTAGTATCAAAATCTTCCGAATCTTCATCCTTAAACGAGAAAACATCGTTGGGTCATGAAAATATTTCAACATCTTCTCCAGAAGAGCTGCAAACCAGCCTTACAGAGTCAACTTCGTTTTCATTGTTGAATTCTGCTTCCTCAAATAAGAATCTGATCTCAACTGAAACAAATGAAGGAACGACCGATAGCGAGATGACCTGGAACGATTTATCTAGTAAGAGTAGTTCCGATGTCGAAATCACTAGTCAAACTATTTCAAACCCCTCGAAACCAACAACTGAAGAAGCTTACTTAGATATTTCAACATCAATGAAAGATCAAATATTCAATACCGAATATGAAAGTGTCTCAAGTTCTAAAATGTTTGATCTTAGTTCAAATATTGCTTCAACCAAATTTTCAATATCATCAGAAACAAGTAATTTGGAGGTTTCTATTGAAAAAACTAATGAAACAAACACCGAATTTTCTACTAGTGATGTATATAACAGACCTACTAGTGATGTAATTGAGCTCACTTTAACCGATGAGGAATTCACTTCGGGATCGAATTCCGAGACAAAACCCATTTCAGGATTGTCAACAAAATCATTATATGTAACAACTGTTAACGACATTCTTAGTCAATCTACTCAATCAAGTCACTTTAAGAGTGTCTCATCAGATGATAAATTTAATGAATTTGATACAACAAGTGATGGGCTTTCTTTTTCATACTCTAACAAACAGACAGAAATAACGAGTGACCCGTTAACTTCAATTGAAGCTCAAAATTTTGATACAACTTTGTCCGTTGAAACTGTTGAAGATATTTTTTCATCATCGATTAAAGAATCAGTCGATGATTTTTCCTCAACAGTTTCTAAAAATGAAAGCTCATCTAATTCAGAAAGTAATTTCTCTCATACTACGGAAAGAAAGTACGAATCAACTAAATTGGTTGATACTATCACAAATTCAGAGCCTAAAGACCGAACAACTAACAATTCCATTGTTCAATCTATTTACTCAACAAGTTATCAACCAACATTAGAGAAACAAACTACCAAAGATTTGGCTTCGACTCAATTAATTGATGTTAGTCAAAGTTATGAAAGCAAAGATACAGATTTCTCAACCAAAAGTGAAAAAATCTTGACTTCAGTCGACAACTCAAAGACTGAATTTTCAAGTTCAAATAAAGAAGAAACTTCTGATTCTACAAATGAAGAGACAATCGAATACATAACGACAATAACTTATATTGATCAATATGAAACTAATGATATAAGTTCGAGTACATTTTCAAGATTGTCGTCTCAATCAAATATTGTTTCTTCAACTGAAACAATTCAAATTGAAAATGAGACAACTAAATATGATTCTAAAATAGTCACTCAAGATTCAAGTACTTCAATTCAGCTTACAAGTGAAGAGACCAGTAATGATGTCAAAATCACGTCTAGTTATTTATATGAATCAGATTCTACTCTTGGAGGCCAACCAGGTACTTCGATATTCACAAAACCAATAAATTCTATTTCATCTGATTCCTCAACTAGTGTAAATGAAGACGTGATTAAGGTTACAACTTCTAATAGTGTTTCAAGTGATAATACAGAAACCGACTTAGATTCAAATTTTGATTTTTCAACTTTGTCTAAATCTTCGACCTTGGTGACTGATGTTAATTTTGAGTTTTCTAGTGTACACCAAGACATTCATCAAACTGAAACCTCCGTAATAGACTATGAAAATTCAAATTCTCACAATCATTTACAAACAGCATCGTCTAAGAACTCACACTCTGATTCTTCTGTTACTTTAAGTAAATCAACTTTAGATGACGAATTAACTGAAATAAAAAGTGAACTGTCATCAACAATCGACAAAACATATTCAACATTGAAAGAGCAAGAATTTTCAGTAAGTAAAGGTTCAACTGTTTCTAGAACATATGCATCGACTCTTTTACAAGAAATAAGTGATTCTCAATCTGAAATTGAAATTTCAACAAACAAAGTTACTGTTTCGGATCAAAATTCACCAGACATTGAATCAACACCTGACATGTTTATACGAGAAACAACAAGTTTAACTAGCGAAACTTCCGTTTTTAATACTAAAGGCGATACTTTGATGTCCCAACAAACCGAACTTTATTCAAAATTCTCAATGAACGAAAATCTTGAAACTAAAACTTCATTTAAAGATGATTCGATTCTTACTGAAAGTACTCGAATCAATCAATATTCAACTTCTGAGACAACAGTCAAATTATTTTTAACTGAATCAACTGAAAGTGAAACAGCTCCATTTAATAAACAAACATCGGTAGAGGATTTGATTCCGACTGAAAATGAAAATATTGAAACTACTCATAATGGAGAGACAATACCCAATGAAACTACTTCAAAATTGCAGCAGCTAAGTACAAAATCTGGATCTACTAATGATCAAGGCATGTCATTAATTTCAACAATCGAAACTGAAAAAACTTCGGACATGCCAACTTATGTTTCTCTTAATTTCGAAACAACTGTAACTTATTTTGAAAATTATGAGACAAGTATGGATAAAGAAATAAGTTCAACTGCGACACCAGAACTAGTTTCAACTGAATCAAAAACCAAGTACGAAAACACTTCAGTTGAAGATTTAGTTACAACGGAAAGTGAGACCATTTTAACCACTCAAAAAGATTATGTTGATGAAGAAACAAGTGAATCAGTTTCAAAAGATATTCTGACTTCAATTGATTACTTGAACATAACAACTGAGTTTTTAGAGCATAAAACCGAACAAGAAGCTTCAACTTTAGACAATCAATTCTCTAGAACTGTCTTTGATGCAATTTCTGTTAGTGAAAACCTTCCAGTTTCTAATTCTGAAATTGTAATAGATTATACCAATTATCAGGACAAGTCAATTATATCAACAATTGAAATTAAAGGAACTTCGGATCAGCCAACTGATGTTTCTCTTAATACTGAACAATTTATTACAAGCCTCGTTAGTGAAATGGGTTCAACTGCACAAGAAGAACAGGTTACAACTGAAAGTAAATCGATAACGATAAATAAAAAAACATCGGTTGAAGATTTGATTTCGACTGAGAGAGAAATTTTCGAAACCACGCAAAAAGATGAACTTGATTCAAAATCTTCAAATAACGAAAATCATGAGAGTACAACTCAATTAAAACCCGATGATGAAACTTACGATACAAATCATTCATATAAAATGACTTCAAGTCAAGATAATTCTATTCTTATAGGCATTACTTCGACAACAGATCTTGAAAAATCTAGTTCTCAAGACTATTCACAAACCGTATCGTCGACATACCAAAACTCATTCGTTTCTTTTAGTGAGTCAACTCAAAATGACAAGTTAATTGAAAGCACTAGTAAATTATCAACCCCAATTGATAGTTTAGATTTAGTTAGCTCAAGTGTTACAGATTCAGAAAAAGATGATTCAACTCTAGATCAAGAAACAAATGAAGTCTCAAGTACAAGCTCAATATCTGAGTCAAGTTATTTCTCTTCAAGTGGTACATCATCAATTGAAGATGAGACAACTAATAAAGTCGAATCAGATTCAACTGTGAGTATTCAAGATTCAACAGTATTGATAACTGATGAAAATACTGATAAAGATGAAATAACACCAAGTTCTTTGCCAGAAACAAATAGTGTTTCATCGACTCAAGCTGAGAATACTGAATTAACAGAAAAAACATCTCCTGAAATGATGAATCAGGAATCAACACATGCAGAGTCTGAGTTTGTTTCTACCAATGGTCAATTTAATTCTACAGCTGTAGAACAAACGACTGTGGAAACTGAAGAGACTTCAGTTGCTGATATTAAAGACGATACTTCAATATCTCATCAGACCGAATTTTATTCAACACCTTCGAGTAACGAAAATCTTACAACTTTATTGAATCCTGACGGTGAAACCACCGAGACTTTTGATCCACATCAAATGACTTCAAATCAAGATGATTTGATTCTCACAGAAAGTACTTTATCTTCTCTAAATGATGACTCTACTCAACCAGGACAAGAAACAGATTCAACTTCAGAAGCGACCATTGATGAATCTAATACTTCATCTGAAACACTGAAAGAAACATCGAATCCTGATCAACAAAGTTACACTACTGTTGATAGTGAAACAACCGTTTCTTCTCCTGACCAATTTGAAACAAGTTTTGATAATGAAATCAGTACAACGGGAAGTGAGATAGTAACTAATAATGAACAAACCTCTGTTGAAGATTTGATATCAACAGAAGGTTTAAATGTTGAAACCACACAGAAAGATTCAATTAATGTGACAGAAAATACTTCAGAAGACAATTTAACAACAATCGAATCAGTCTCTGATTCTACCAACAATGAAGATCTTTCTGAAATTACAACAGTTGAAGCTGAAGTTTCTCTTGAGGCTGAAACTACAATTACTTCTTTTGATTATTATGAGACAAGTAAGGATAGTGAAATAAGTTCAACTGCGACACCAGAACTAGTTTCAACTGAAACAGTAACCGAGTACGAAAAAACTTCAGTTGAAGATTTGATTGAAACCACACAAAAAGATTCAACTGATGCTTTTGAATTTATATCAACTCCTGAAACTAATCTGACCAGCATTGAATACTTGGACTTAACAACAGAGTCTTTTGAGCAAACAACAGAACAAGAAGATTTATCTTCTAAAGATCAATTCACTACAAACGATGTCTTTGTTACAACGTCTTTAGGTGAAAATGTTTCATCACCCAATTTTGAAGTTGAAACAAGTGAACCAGATGAATTTTTAACTTCAAGTTCTAATACTGACGGAAAATTATCGAAAGATTCAGATTTTAAAACAACCATCGAAAATAATTTTGATCAAACTACAACTATGCGGCAATCAGATTCGGTAAATGCATATTTTACAGTCTCTACTGAAACGAAGATTTCAAACTCTATTCACCAATCTTCATTTAATTCAGATTCAATTACAATTGAAAAGTTTTCAGTACCCAATGGTTCACAAACTGATTTCTCATCCACTTTAAAAAAAGATTCTTCAACAGTCACTGAAAACACAGAACAAAGATCATTGAGCTATGAAAATGATTCAACATCTGTTTCAGGCGATACTTCTGAATTTAGTGAGTCTGAAACGACTAGCGATCAAATTCATCAAACTTCAAGTTCCAATAATGAAAATTCCACATCGTTTGTTGTATCCATTTCTCTTGATGAACAACCGTCGAGTTCATTAACTAGCTTAAACGAAGACTTAGTAAGTGATCAAACTTCTCTTTCAGGTGAATTAAAGACCAGTCTTAATTCAGATGCATCTGAACCCTTCATTTCAAAACTAACGGCAGCAGAAACGTTCATAACTTTAAAAGATTTTACAACTAACCAAGAAATTGAAACAACTGCGAAAGAGTTTACTTCAGAACCGGATTCATCAAACATTGAAATCTCCAGTTTTGTTGATACTCAAGTTTCAAATACAGACTTTAAGACTCAGTCAAATTCTGAAAATGTGTCATTTACAACAACACCATCAACATACTCAAGTGAATACGCGCCTGAAACACAAACAAACACTGAATTGCCCGATGATAACCTTACTCGAGATTTAAGTACCACAAGTTATGAAGATAAAATAACAGATAATCTATTCAGTATTAGCAAAAATAGCTTGGGTTCATCTCAATCTATTGATAAAGTTTCAGACTCTTCGATAGCAAACGATATTTTTAGTGAAACAGCTGATTCCGTTTATTCGAGTTCAAACGATAATCAGTTAGCAAGCTCTCACTCAACAATTGACGAGCAAATGCCTCAGTCTTCTTACAAAAAAGTTGAATTCTCATCAACTTTACTTGAAGAGACAACTTATCTTGAAAACGGATCTACTGACTCCAGTCAACAGTTTGAAACAAAAGATGATTTCATAATGGAAAGTTCGTCATTTTCTAAACATGACACAGACTCTGAAGTAGAAACCACAAAGTCAAATGAAGAGCTTACAAGTTATGGACTTAACTTGGAGACAACTGAAGGTATGTCTCTTGGTTTCAAAGAATCAACTTGGATAGACAAAACTTCAAAAGAACCAAACCATACAGATTTTCATGAAACATTTTTAACAAGTATTCAAAGTACTTCTAATCGTGACGAAAAAGTTAAAGAATCTACTTTCAAAGATCAATTTTCATCTGAACCTGGATCAACTGAGTCAACCTTGCAAACACATGGTCAATTTGATAGCACTCTGAACGATCTTTCCAAAACATCATTTGAGGATATTTCATCAACAGATGTAAAAGTATCCGAAGTAAGTATCGAACGTACTTCAAGTGCAGATAATACATCAGACGATTCGACTCGAGTTGAACTTAAAACTACAATCAATGGTTTAGAAACTGAATCGGAATTGTTTTCAACTGTTAAGAATGATTTTACAACAACAAAAAATGAAATAAAAGCTGAAATAACAACGGAAGAGAAAGTTTCTAGTCCGACAATTCTAAATGAGTTAGACACAACGGTAACAAATAAATTAATTGAAATGGAAACGAATGAAATTTCAATCTCTATTATAAATGAGCGATCAACTCAAAAAGATGATATAACTTCCATTAAAGACAATTTTGTACAGTCAACAGAATCAATTGAACCAGTTAGTTCAACAACAAAAAAAATATGTCTAAATTTTGGAATTTTAGATCCTTTAACTCAAAAATGTGTGTGTCAACCATCATTTTATGGCGAACTCTGTGAAACTCGTAATTTTTATTACTTGTATAAAAAAAACGCATTTTAAAAAATTAAAAAAATTTATTTTTAAGCTGTGCCTTGTGAACTTTTACCAGAGGATCCAGAGGAATGTGGTTTATTTGAAATAAATGATCCATTGTTTGAAGCGTTATGTCCAAAAACAAAATGTAATAAAAAGTGAATATACTTGAAACTCTTTTTTTCTTTTAAAAATACTCGAATTGTATAAGATCGCTTTTTTTTTCCTAGAGAATTATTTAAAAACCGGTGAATTTTTATTTTTGATCAATTTTTTTAATAAAATGTTTTTTTTAAAGTAAAATTTTCGAATTGATCTTAATATCTACCCTTAGGTTATTGATATCATGATTTACGTATGTCGGTTGACGTTGCATTTCAATTAGATCTAAAAAACTTATTTTACCTATAAATTTCTTAATTTTTAGTTCATCAAAATTCGTGTAAAAGATAGGCCTCGTTCTTTGTGTAAATCCATTTTTTGAGTTTGTGTGGATATTTTTGATCACACTTAGAATTCGAAGCCGGCGCTAAACCAAAATTTTAGGGTTTTTTTTTTCACACAAGTGTAGTAGAACCACTTGTGTGAAAAAAAAATTATTAAATCTCCAAAAATGATAAGTCTTTGATAATCAGAAGATGAAAATTGATGATTACTGAAGATTTTTAGGGCTTGTTTAAATGAAACAAATATCCTTTAAATAATTTTAGCTGAATTTTTTAAATATGACGCTTAGGGGGGTGCTTAAGCACAATTAGCTTGCATGTAGCGCCGGCCGTGGTGGAGATTCTTGATAAGTCACTAAGAATTAAATGAACAGCTTCTTAGTTCCCGAAAGTTGACGCTTTTTCTGTTTTTTTAAACATTTTTTTCTCAAATTTTTCCTTATGATTCAGAAACTATCCGGTCACTTACGGGTCAAAGCATGGTGCATCTTACTGTATGGAGATTAGAAATTTAAGTCAAAAAGCATAAATTTTGTTAATTTTAAGGTTTTGACCAACACGGTATTTTGCGGTGCTCTATGTTTTTTACCACATGTATAAATCAAAATCGCTTTATAGCCGTTCATTAGTAATATAGGATAAAGTTCAAGGTTCAGTAATGACTTCTCCTGAATGAATTTTTAAAACCACAAACCAAAACTTTTTAAAAACGTAAATTTTTGACCTCCGTTAAGAAAATTCTTTGATCTTAGATTTCTAATAACATCTAAGAACAACTAAGTATTCTTAGAAAATTAATGTTAGTTCGATAAATAAAATGACCAAAATCTCTCTCTTTATATACTAAAATTTTGTTGAGATAAGAACCAAGAATATTCAATCTAATAATTAAATGAAAGTGTAGTCATGCTTCTAAAAATTGCGCCAAAATTAAAATACTTCTGCTTGTATTGCAGTACTTGTTTATTCGGTTTTATTCCTTATTTGCTCCAAATCATCCCGGGATAAGACTAAAATGGAATAAATCCATAATATAGACTTCAGGAAATTAGCGAAAATCTTTGGGGATATATCTAAAATGGGTAATAAGTGTGTAGGGATATAGCCGCTGATTTACTGTATGTTTAATTTTCTAGTAAAACTTTTACCAAAAGTATTATAACCTATTAAAAATCGATATAGAACAAGTGGGTACCTTCTTTTGAATTCAGCTAAATCTCAACCCTTTATAGCAAGCATAAAAAGATAATGTTAATCTAATATCAGTAAGTAATCTAAACTGGATAATAGATTTGGATTGAATCATGTAAAAATTAATAATTTTGGCGCAATTTTTCATTAAAAAAACGTTAGAAACATGACTACATTTTAATTTAATTATTAGATTGAACATTATTGGTTCTTATCTCAACAAAATTTTAGTATATAAAGAGAGAGATTTTGGTCATTTTATTTATCGAACTAACATTAATTTACTTGTGTGAAGTTTTAAACCAGTTTTCCAAAAAACCACAAAAACAGTTTTAAAACTGTCTCAAATATTTTTTGAAAATTTGGTTTTTCAAAACAGTTTTTTTCCAGTTTTTTATTTCTATGACGAATGACCAAAATAAACTTAACAATCCACGTTGTTTTATTTTAATTTCGTTAAGAGTCTATTCACCCTAGTAAAACAAACTAAGGAAAACTATTTAAAAAAAATTTTAATTACTAGAATTTAGGGTCAATAGCGAAAACATCTGGACTCTTTTTTTTGTATTTGGTTCAGGGACTAGTATTTTCACAATTTTTTGCCAGTCTTTGTTCAAAAATATTATTTTGAAAGTGTCTTTGAAGGGAACACATTCGAGTGAGTCAGTATCACTATCAGACATTTTTATTATTTATTTCATGTTTATGACAAAATTCAAATCTAACGTAAAGGCTCGATTTCTACGACATTGCGTTAATATCGAATTGAAAAAAAAAGTCCATCTTTTAAAATTGAGCGACATGTCGTTAAATTCGAAATTCGATTATAACGACATGTCGTAGAAATCGCGCTTTACGTTATATAGGAATTAAGCAGTTTCAATAATATAAGACAATACAAAACGTTTAATTAAAAAAGTAAGTGGGTCTGTGTAAGCTAATCTAATAAAGGGACGCGCTTTTGAAGAATTACAAGTGAATCAAGCGTGTAGTGTCTTGGAATTAGATTTCTAGATTAAATGATTGAACGTAGCTCCAAAATTAGAATAAGGGTCGCTTTCAATTAGTTCGAAAATCCAGTTTTTTTTTTATTTGAGACAGTTTTAAAACTGTTTTTGTGGTTTTTTCGAAAACCTGTTTAAAACTTCACACAAGTCATTCTTAGAAAACTTCTAAGAACTAAGATTTCTAAGATCTAAGAATTTTCTTAACGTAGGTAAATTTTTTGGATCTAAAGAACGGTACATTTTGTTAGATATCGAAAAAATAACCAAAAATTCATTTTTATTGTTAAATCTATAACATTCTGGTATACATAATGGAAATTGAATGTCTCGTACGTCCATGATGAGCGATTCACAATTGAACAAAATAATTTTATTTTTAAAAATAAGATAATGTTGTTACAATAACTTTTTTTAATTGAACGGAACTTCCGTTCAATCGAAAAAAATTATGAAAAACATCTAGATTTTGCCGATTCCATGTATCTTTAACAAACAGATGAATTCAATTTTGGAAAAGCAAAGTAAGGAAGGCAATCAACAAGTTATCAAGAAAATAGTGCACAATATTGCGAATATTAAGAAACTACCATTTTGTTCAGAATCTCAAAAAAAGCGAGTACACGTGTGCTAGGGAAAGTGTATCCAAAATTTTAAGTTCGATAACAATAAAAAAATAAAATCTTTACAAGTTTATTCCAAAATAAATATTAAAATTAAAAAAAAAAACTTTTTATAAATTTTTATTTTTTTTTATCGACTAAATTATTTATTTTCGCTTCATTTTCATTTTCCTGAGTATTTTTTTCAAGTTTATTACAATTCGATGTTTTAGTAACATCATTTTGATCCACTGTAACATTATTTTCAATTTGTTTTAAATTTTGATTTTTTATTAAAATTGCTAGATGTGAATAATAACGAGACGATAAAATCGAATAAATTTTACATTTAGTAAATAACAACGATCGACAAGTAAAATATCGATTTATTTTTCCAAATTCTTTATTTTTAAGTTCAATACGAGGATAGTCAATTTTAAATGCAAATAGCCTAGCACTGTTTGGCAATTCTTCTTTACAACAATGTAATAGAGTATTATTTAAATATATACAATTAATTCCAGCCGGATCAGGCACTGTTATAATATGATACTTTTTATATTCGGATATGTCTTTCATTTGTCGAAGTATGTCTTTGGCGATTTCCGAAGATCCTATTGCAAGGATATCGGGACCGGCAAGTGACACGTAGGATTTTAAATGTAACGCACCTTTTTTAACTTTTAACAAGGCAACAGGATATTCGGGAAATGCAGATGCTACTGCTTTGGCACCAATTATGTTTGTACGTTTTGAAAGTCCGACAAAAAATTCACGACCGGTAAAAAAAACGTCCGATGCGTCCAACGTTGCTATCGGATCTTTAATTTCAACAATGTTTATGCCTTCTTTACGAAGAACAGCTTTGACTATATCAGCTTCTTTTTTTCGTGATATTAAATGGGGTTTTGCAATTAGAGCGGTTCCGTTACAAATTAAAGCCATACTTTCTATAAATGTACTATCTGGTAAGGTGTCATCTGATTGAAGTTCTATGACATCTAAGCCCAGTTTTCTTCAAAAAAAAAAGCATTTTGATTAATTTTTTTAGAAAAAATTAAAAAGAATAACTTGATTACTACTAGAAGCGTACCGTACCCGTACCCGTACCCATACCCGTACTCATACCGTACCCGTACCCGTTTAAATGATAAGGTAGTGTTAGCAGTCGACTAATGAACCAACTGGACTAAAAAAAGAATGGTAAATTTTCACACAGGGTGCAAACGTGCAAATTGTAGATATCTTACCCTGCTTCAAAATAGTACCCTGATTGTCTTGATAGGGGCATTCCTTAATCATAAAAATGGACTAAGTTGAATTAAAAAACGATTTTCAGTTGCAACAAGTCCATTTTTATCATTAAGGAATGCCCCTATCAAGACAATCAGGGTACCATTTTGAAGCCGGGTACGGGTGCGGGTGCGGTATGAGTACGGATACGGGTACGGTATGAGTACGGGTACGGGTACGATTCGGTACGGTACGGGTACGGCAAGCATTTAATTCGGTGGAAGTGCAGTATTATTGATACCAGCGTAAATTAGGGCTTTTTAGCTTTCAGGTCTTCTGCTTTTTTCATTCTTGAGTTCTTAATTAAAGAAATTCAGCATCAAACGATTGATTTTCCTATGAAAAAAATGCTTTTCCCGGTCATAGATTTTGTTAAAACAGAAATTCTCCTCTACAATATGAGCATCGCAAAATATATGTTATTACAGTTGTTCTTATCAAATTGTAACGCTTCGATTGGAAAGCTTTCAGACAGTCTTTAAAAACGGTCTCATTCGAGTTTATTAGACTTACATTTCAGGGTTCAGTATCCGTTCCAAGGCTGGACTGGTCTACTTAAATTCGAATTGGACCATTTTAAAGACTTTTCCGAATGCGTTCCGAACGGAACATTACACTTTCGCAAGAACCACTGTAGTGATTTTTAGGAATAATTGCCTTTTAAAAATCGTGAAACTTCAAAATGAATTCTAAAAATCGTGAAGCTTAAGGTGTGGTCGGATCAAAACGTCCACACAATCTAAATTTGTGATTTTTGACATCATATATGTAATCTAGGACTATGAAAACCTAATAATGACATTTTTTCATGTGGATAAGGAGCCCCAAATCATTAATCTTAATAGCTTTAAATTCTATTCTTCCTCTGTGATACAATAAATCAAAGTTAAAAAGTATCTTAACATCTTTCTATCATAATTCTCTCTGGAGATAGGTAAGAGTTTGTCATCAAACAAATAGTTTTCTTTAATGCAAGCGATTTTTCCAAAATGTGATCATTTTTCCTTGAAAATTTGCTGAAATTGATATTTCGGACACATTGTAGTATCAAGAGTTACTTATCATTTGAAAAACCCTATCCTATTCTTGTAGAGAAAGACTTAAACTACAAAGCTGATAAAATGTGTCTTATCTAGATATAAAATTGAAGAGAAATTAGCTCTCAAAAACCATGAAAAACTAACTAAGATTTATGATTTGGTGCATCTTAAAAAATCGAAAGTTTTACCCTTGGTCCTCAGCTCTTTGCAACCAAATGCCAAGGTTCTCTTTTAAAACATTCAAGAACTAATTGTAGGGAAAACCTATCATTGACTCGGAGATATTACCTGAAAGCTAAAAACCTGGAATTGACGCTGGAACCCTAATTAATGTAGAGAAAATTTCCTTACAAAAAGCCATACTCGGGTAAAAAAAGGTCATTTTTTGATAAAATCTAGCCCTAGAGGATACACTATACAGTGGTGGAAATTAATTTTTCCCATGATATCATATGATATCAGCTGACCTCATCTGATGTCATCTGGTATCATCTGATATCAGTTTGCATCATTATTCGTTGGAAATTATTGATGTTTTTAATTCTCTTCCTGATATCATCTGATATCATATGATTTAAACTGATCGGAGCTGATAGTAGATGATACAAAAATTGTCATAAATTCTGATACCAACTGATAACAGCTGATATCATATGATGTCATGAGACAAATTAACTTCCAGGACTGTAACCACGTT
The DNA here is from genome assembly GCA_022207745.1 of Brachionus rubens. Lineage (NCBI taxonomy): Eukaryota > Metazoa > Rotifera > Eurotatoria > Ploima > Brachionidae > Brachionus > Brachionus rubens. The sequence goes on along the minus strand of JAJVHD010000009.1, from coordinate 3,158,831 downwards.
TTTTATTAATTTGCTCAAACAAGAGACGATTCCCTACAAATTTCAGGATTTACTTTTTATTTTTTTTTCCTAGAGGATAAAAAGAGTGATAAAAGTCAAAAGAGAGAAATAAACTTAACTCTGGAATTTGAACGCACCAGGAAAAGAAGTTTATAAAATACTGCAGTAAAGACAAATGCCTGAGCCAGCGCATTTGAATTCAATTAGGAGACATTGCAGTCAGATTTTAACCATTCTTTATAACTACACGCCTTAAATTTGTTGTCCTATTTGGTTTCCATTCATTTTGAAGGTTATAATCGTCTTTAGGCAAATCAATAAGGAACATATGTTTGCTTTTAATCAAAAAAAAAAATATAGTCATTTATTTTACTTACCGTAGAGTTAAAATGTATTCATTATGATCTTCTTTAGCTTTGTCAATGTCTATGGTCTCAATTTTTGAGACACCCTTTTGACGAAACGTTGCTTCTTTTAAACTATTAGGCACACGACACACAACAGCATGTGTATATTTAAAATCAAAAGGATTTTGCATCATCATCATCATTTTATTTTCATTGCTTTTTGCCATTGACACTCTCAAAAATAATTAATTCATATTTTTAAAACTTTTTTTTCTAAAATCGTATCGATTTATTTCGAATTTATTTTCCATTATTGTTAAACGTAAACTCATATAATTTTAGCTTTTCTAAAAAAAATTGGAAAAAATTTTATATCTTTTTGTGTTTATTCAAGTTTTTAATTGAACAAAAAAAAAAAAAACTTGTCAAAATATTGGTAATCAATTTTTTGAATGTAAACAGTTATATATTCCAATATTTTTTTCGAACAAATAAACTTGTTTTTGTAATCAATTAATAATCAAAAACACTTAAATTGAATCTCTGTTAAACAATAAAATAGAAATCTTGAGCAGCAGCAGTTTTTTAATGCTGATAAGAAATTTGATCTTGTAGATAAGAAAGGCAAAATGAATTTAATCTACAACAGACTTTTTGATTTATTTTCTATTTTTTTTGTATTGTAAAAATGAACTCTAATTATTTCGTGACTTTATAGAACAAAAAGGAATATTAACAAAAAAAAAACTTATTTATGTTAATTTGAATTGTTTTATTGCGTAACCCAAAACTATTACAAAATTAAAATATAATAGCTTCACGCCTAGAAATTGACACTTTAAATTGATAAACAAAGAAAAAAAAAGCGCAATTTATTGTTTTTCATTAATTTACAAAAAGTTTCCTAAATTGACTCTGTAGGCGATATAAAATAATGAATTTTCGGTTCAAGTCACTTTTTTGAAGCATAATTTAAGAAGCTTATTTTTTGAAGAAAATAACTAAGAATCTTATACACTAGAGACCTTCGTTTCTAAAATCCTGAAGTCAATTCACGAATTGTTTTTATTTTTGGCAATCAATCGAGACGATTGTTTCAATTGCTATCATTTTTTGAAACCCTTATTTTAAGTGACTGTGAATTTCATTTAATTTTCAGTGAGAATTGTACCATCGAACTCTTACTCCATTGAACTCGACTCGATAGGATCTTTCCTTCCAAAGTCTGAGTACTATTTTTTTTCTCAAAATTTTTATTCGTCCTGAAAGAACGACGTAGAAGTTCGCTTGGATATGGTTCCTTTTAGGAAATAAGATGAGACGGTGTAATGTCTTACATTAGTACCTTTGGGCCCGTCTATCCGGTGCTCTCGTTAGACACATGCTTTTATGCTCAAACTAACTCAACTTTTTAAAATTAAGTTAACCCTTGAACGCCCGCTTGTTCATTTTTCAAGATACAAAAAAATCGATAACAAATTCGAATTCTGCGTGAAAAGTTAGGTAACAAAATGTATAAAAATGAAAAAAAAAATCATGACTTGGTGTCTTGACATGTTTTAGTTTAAAATTATAAATGCTTGAGAATTCTGGTTTAATATTTTTAACAATTCGGATTTAATACTTAATTTAAAAGGAGACTTTTTTGCCAAATATCGAATATCCAATTTACGATTTTTAAAATATTAATATCATAGCGATATTCTGCACCTAAAATTACGTAAGTTTGCCGGAAATTAGCCTTGACAACCATAAAAATCTAGGAGTAAATCAACCGTTAAGTTTACCGTCTAATAAGAGTTGTGACTGTTTATAAGTTCAGCGCTTTTTACTGGAAAGCGTTTAACAAATATCGACCTCAAAAATGAAAGCTTAGATCCTAAACTACAAATAAATTGCATTTTTGTTGAAAAATATGTTGCCTTTGGGTCAGTACCTACCCAAATTCCAAAAAAATGCGTTTTTAAGAGCTTTAAATAAGGCTTTGCTCCCACCCCTCCATCCAATTTAAATATCAAAAGCGACCTATTATCTTGAAGCTCATAAAAAGCTCTACTAGCTGACAAATTTTCAAATGTCCATAGTGTTCCTGTCAAAAGTTACCACGTTTTCCGCTAAATTTAACTAAAAAAGTTGTATTCAGCTATTTAGTCCGGAATATCTCTTTGTTTGAAGAATCATAAATTCTGTAAAATGAATAATTTTCTAAAGGTTTTCGAATACGTAGAAAATGTTTATTTTCTAGAATTTAATTTAAATAAATATTTTCTTTATTAAATGATACTTTCGAGAATTAAATTAAATCGTGCACAAGATCCCGTTGTATCAAATGCGATACATAACTTTAAAGGAATGTATCTCTTAAAAGAATTGTATATTTAAATTTCTGAATACTAAAGCGTTTTTCTCGTCCCAAAATATACCAGAAAAATAGCTCTCTAAATTTTAAGTATATTAATTAAAAGAGAATGAATTTATAATCCAAATCAAATATTTTTTTTTAAAAATTAGAAAAATAGTGAAATTAGGTGAAATATTTTAACAGGAACCGATACGAAAATTATTTAATGTTTACCTTTGAAGAGGTTTAATTTAAAATATAAATTAAAAGCATTTGGTTAGTGTAAAACATAGTACTAAGATGTTTAAAAAATGTATGATCCAACGGGCGGTTAAGGGTTAATTAACAAAACCAGTGATATCAACGAGATGTCGCTATATCACATGGTGAAAGCTCGGTTCAGAGGGGCTACGCTCCGGTTCTTTGTGCACCAGTTCAGTAGAAATTCATCATTATTCAAACTGGTACCCTTCACCCGAACCCCTTAAATAATAGTTAGAAAGGTCCGAATATAATTTCTTGTCGTGGAATCGTGATAATATGTTCTATATGAGACCTAGGCGTAGAAACGATCCGACTAGAATTATCATTCTCAAGATGGCCTGATACTAGAACAACTTTGAAAATCATCGTATTGAGACTCGCGGGTCGCTGTGACCTAAAATAAAGGCGTTGACAGATACAAACGTTTCAACATTACCTACAAATCTTTCTTTAAATTTTTTTGAAAAATAACTTTTTTTTTTGAATGAAGAGCCTTAAAAGTTTGAAAAGCGGGTTTTGATTGAAAATTTTCACGAAAAAACCGAACTTTATACGCCTCTATTTTCGCGAATTATAATTTATTTCAAAATTTTATATACCAAGTTCTATAGAGAATATCACAAATTGTTTACATGAAATTATTTAGATAAATTTGGATTAGATTTTGATCACCTGAAGATTTTTGAAATAGCGGCTACAAATACTAGGGTTAATGACTTGGTGAACTTTAATACTAAATGAAACAAATCTTATTCTATATGAGAGTTTATAGTTTATTTAATTCATATAAAACGGCACAATTATTAATACACACTAAGGGTGTTGTATCTGTGAATTACTTTATATTAGTTTACAACGGTAAAATTTTAAAATTAAAAATAAAAAAAAACAAAATAAAACAAAAGGAATTGTATTATATGAAGAAGAACGTTATATTTTTGGAACATGGCATGATCTCATATGTGTTTTGATACCTTAGCTTCAAAATATTTACCACAACTGGTGCAATGTGATTTAGGTTTAATTCTTGTTTATGACGATAAGTCATAACCAGACGGTTTAATTTACGCTTCTATATTTTCAATAAATACAAAAACGTTCATAACTGAAAAAAAGAACGGATTTAGATTTTTTTATGTATAAATCACGCCATAACGTTGAACAAAATAAAAGAATAAACAAAAGGACTTCCTCTTATTAGTTTTCTTGCATTAATATTAAAGAAAACAAAAAAAAACGAGGACTTTTCTGATATGATAGAGATTGATTTTATGCTCACTGAAATTCAAAAATAACGAAAAAGTCTGTAATTAAACAAATAATTTAGACACAATTAGAGCTACTTAATAGAAAAATTATCCTTCTTCCGTTTTGAAATTTTATTCTTTCGAATTTAAGGGTTTTTAAGCCCTTAACATATCGTTTTTGTTAAAAAAAAAGGTTCATTTTTTTTAGATTTTATTAAGAACACAGTCTAGCTTACTTTGACCAACGAAAAAAAAAGAGTAAAATTTATCAGATAAAAAAAACATTGACTTGTTAACGATTTAAAAATTATTCTATAATTCTGTGTGTCCTTCATTTGAAGTACTATCTTGATTTGGTTTAATGTAAACACCTTCATAAGCACGCCATAAGTTGTATTGATTAGCATTATGGTAACATGAAACTTCCATTTGACCGTGAATTGGTCTACCAAAAGTATCGCCAGTTATGTGAAGATATTTTCTTGTTGCTTCGTGTTTAAGTCTAACTGGTTCGTCACGTCTCCAATAATCTTCATCACATTCTATTATCCAATTATCACCATCATCTCCATCTCCATTTTCACCAAATGCACTTACTTCTTGATTGTTCGATAATGGAGATTGAAATAAATGACTGTGCAAATTGCGTTTAGTTGACAAATGATTCAAGCGTACAACATCACCGCATTTTATCGGTACTCTACAGACACAAAAGTTATAATTCAGATGTAAGTTTTTTTCAATGGGTTCATTTTGTCAAGCTTAAAAGCTACGAGAATCTAATTTTCTAGAAATTAATCGCCGTACTAAATTTTTTATGAGGGTCATGAGGATTCAACACTGAAAAAAAAACAACTTTTTAAACCTCTGTAAAATGAAGTAAGCGTTCATTTTAGAATTGCTATTTAAAAAGCCATAAATTTAACGTTTTTGTTTTGTTATCTTAAAAGGAAAACTTAATTGAAACTAGCATTCGTTCGAGGGGGTTTATGCTCAAATACCGCATTCTAACTAGCAGAGTAATTGTTAAAGTAATCTCTTGAGAAAAAAAAAACAAAAATAAAATAACAATTCAAACAATCTCTAAACTCAATGAAATATTTGAAAAAAATAAACTAATTGCTTACAGAATAGATTGATTGCTTATCGATTTAAAGGCTCAGATTTCATCAAATCAAATACTCTTTTGACTTTGATTAATGTTATCATGAGAATCAAACAGAAAATTTGACAATTTTTGTTAAATTTAAATCGATCGTAATCGTTTTTCTGAAATCAGTGTCCAGTAATCCTCGTTTTAGACATTTTTTCTCAAATGTAATTATTGTTTTATTTAGTGTTTTTTTATTTTTTGGCTCCTTTTAGGAATCTAGTTGGTAACCTCCTGTATCCCAGAGGTTAAAAAATTAAAAATATAAAACCAAAATTTTGTTTAGAATTTCTTTTCTACAAGCCAAAATGTAAAAGTATTTATGTTGGTTGTTTTAAAGAATATAAAATTCCCTTTTTTCGCTATGAAGCCTTAGAAAAAGCCTTAAATTCCGTATCATAAGTATCACCTATGTGCTATTTTGAAACATTACTAATAGTTCTTTGAAGTCAAACTTTGACACCTTCTTCTCATAAATTTAAATATTTTTCGATCCATTAAAAATTTGGAAACTAGAGGTCTACATTATTGGAGAAGACGTTTATGAAGTCGAATAAGCGTGGACGTTTTGCGTGGGCCGAACCTTAGATCTTATTGAAAAAAAAAAATTATCTACCAGAATATGCATGAATATGAAATGATGAACGTGATTTAAAATCACTTAGAATTGAAATCCCGAGACCGACACATGTTATCAAAAATAATGGGTGCTCTAAAATGGTTGTCGTCATATAATTAAAAAAAACTATGAACGGATAATCGGAAATCAATGAAATTTTTTTACACTTGTGCCATTTCCTTTCTAAGATACAAAATAGTGGTCAGCTTCCCAGCATAAGTTTTTATTTTAGGATTTAGCACCCTGGAAGTGGGACCCACAACTGGCTAGGAAAATGATTTTTTATGAATTCCTCTAGAACGACCAGGTTATGATCTATATAGGTTTTTAATTCTTGAGCATTATTCTATCTAATTAAAGGTACCAGTCAATTTTTCAAAAAAAAATTACCGAGGACACCCGAGGGGTTTGGGTGGTGTCACTTCCAGGGTGCTAAATCCTAAAATAAAAACTTATGCTGGGAAGCTGACCACTATTTTGTATCCTAGAAAGGGAAAGGCACAAGTGTAAAAAAATTTCATTGATTTCCGATTATCCGTTCATAGTTTTTTTTTTAATTATAAGACGACAACCATTTAGGAATATCCGTTAACTGATTTTCAGAACCCTCAATCCCAATCTGAATGGATTCCCGAATAATGATCATATATTTTTTATCAATAAATTCATCTTTTATCTTTTTTAGGTCTAACAAGAGGGGACAATTGAAGAATTTTTATTATCTGATATTTTCGGATGGGAGGCTTTTCAACATCTGAGTCCAGTATTTCGTTTTGACCAGGTCTCAAAAGCCGATCAAAAGCTAACTTAGTAGCTAATTCTTTGAATTTAGCACATCAAATGCATGCTAGTGATAAATGAGGATCATTATACTCAGGACTGACTGTTTTTTAAAAAATAATCTTAACTAGACAAAAACCTAGTTCTATTACAAGTAATTAAACTAAAATTCGACATTATTTGAGCTTAGGTTTCAAATAAAGTATACTATCCTAGCATTGAAACTCTTCTAAATGAAAGACGATATTTTCTTTCAACAGAGCTTTCAATATTTGATTTTCTAATTAATAAATTATCTTGAATTTACAAAAAATTCTCATTAATATCTTACTCGAACTTGATCTATATCATCATACAACTAAATGAACCCATTAAAATTTCTATTGAAATCGTAAAAATAATCTTACCCTCTTTCAGCTAATTTTGAATCACCGTGTTTACCAATTAATTGCCAATAACTGTTATGATCATCAGCATTTTTGACAGCAGTTACAGACTTGAAAAGAAAAATTTATTTTTTTTATTAACAATAAATTTGCTACGGTGTTCGTAATTTACTTGTTGACCAGATCCAGTTCCATATTTTACATCATGTGAATGTAATCTTGCATTTGAATTTAAATTAAGAAGTTTTATTGTCGATGTCCATGTTACATAATCGTACTCTACACGAAAAAGGCAAAAAAAAATTTATCAAAAATAAAATCATAAACAGATAACTGAGTTCGAAGAAATTTCGAACGATTTTGAATAAATTATTACAATAAATTTTGCAATATATTTATTTAATATGCGTCTAATTAGCATGATTATTGAAGCTGAGAATTATTTTTGTTTGAAACAAATGGAAATAAGATTTTTTTTATGTTGAAGGAATTTTCCCTAACCCCGAATCCATAAAGGCAAAATATTTGAAATTAAAAGCAAATAAATAAAACAAATAAAATTGCATTGTTTGAGTTAAAGAAGAAGAGGAATATCAAGCAGAGAGATTGATAATAAATTAGATTTAAAAAAAAACTTACTCAATGATTGAATAGACTCTATGCTAAAAGCTAGTAAAATCATATAACACAAAATTTGTGCATAATTTGATATATTGATTTCCATATTTTAGATTTGTTTGATCAATTTTTTGAGGAGAAAATTATTTCTCGTTTTAAATTCAGTTGATAACTTTTTTTTTTTTTTTTTAAATTTTATTTTTCTCAATGTACTTTGAAAATAAATTATGTTTTTGAAAGCTTTATTTTGAAATTTTTTTTTTGTTTTTCCCAAGTCAAAAAAATTGATTTTTTGTGAACTTATAAAATTACTCTACGTTTTTTTTTTATTCGGTAATATGCTTATTAAATTATGACACGTGTCCCTATTTAGAAAAAAAAAATTTTCTTCTAATGCGTACACTATCTGCCTTGTTGGAATTTTGAAATTTTATTTTTTCCTTTTCTTATTTTTAATTGGGTAAAACAAATGAATTTGTGTTAATTATTTAAAGGCAACGTTTTAAAATCTAAAGTTACAGCGCTAGGAATGTAAGACTCCATACAGGTTTTGTTCAGCTCAAATGGATACTCTGTTGTAAGATCCCCGTACTTCGATACGTTCGGTCATAGTATTTTTCTCATTTTTAATAGATCAAATCGTAAGAACTTCTGGACAGTTTTTGGGACATTTGAATTGAACGACTACTATGATAGAATAGAATTTTACACTCAATATTTTTGATATTTTACTTAATCACTCGACTGACTTTCGGACCATAATAACGATTTTAAATTGATCGGTATTAACAGAATTTGCATATTTTCCACTTTTATTTATTTATGTGCAAATAGCCCAAGGGCCAAAATAAGTTAGCTTATGGGTACTATTGGACTAAGCTGTTGATGATTGATTTGGTTGGTTTGATATTTGAATTTTCATATGAGCTTACAATTGCTTTGATGTCTTCATCGATTGTTGTTGCCTGTTTCAAGTAGTTGACTGTTAGCGATTTTAACCTTTTTTCAATTGTTTGAATGTTTGGGATTGCATGTATTAAGTTTGTGCTCATTCTTCTGTTTACTGAGGATAATTTTGAGTGTTTTGTTTTGAGTTATTTGTATTTTTTTAACCTTTTTTGAGTGTGATCTGGTACGGTGACATGCTTTTTTTTACACCATAGTGTTTAGTTTACATTTTTCACTTGAAATTCGTAATCACTATGTAAAATTAAATCAAAAAATTGACTCAATTTCTACTTTTTTTTAAATGAAAAACGACCAATTGGATCCTTGAAAAAGCAACACCCCCCTTTTTGTCTAAATGTATACACCCGGGTGTAATATCTTTATTTTTAAAGCAAGCTCTAAACAAAATATTCTAGGATGTTCAGCATCAAAAGTTCTTCAAAATGGTACCCGCATTAACCCTCTGGTCGCTTATTTTACATGATTACAATCGATTTTAAAATTTCAAGAAATAAACACCCCCCTATACACCCCCTATTATTTTTACACAGGAATACTTTATTTTTGATGCTCTTTCAGAATCTGAAGTTTTTTTTTCTCTATCTTTTTTCCTTTAGGCTACAGAAAACGAATAAAAAATCAGCGATAATTAAGCAAAAAATTGCTAAAATACAATGAACCTTCATGATCATTCATGAACGTTCATGAATGTGTCTAAGTTCCAACTTATAAATTCATTTACTGATATTTAGCCAAAGAATAACTATGATTATTAGACTTTGTCTAAAAAGACGACAACTTCTTTCTAATTAACAAAATGACCTTAATCACAATTTCTTTCATCTTTTATTAGAAGTATCTTAGCTAGACTAACGTTCAACAATTAGGGTAATTGCAATCTAAAAAAGCCTAAATTTTAACTGCTAGAAACAAAAAAAAAAACTTATGAAAATAGTTGATCGATTTTATATTGTTTTAATAGACAAAATCTTGAGTTATTAAAACTTTCGTTGCGGAAATTTAGATTTAGTTTAAAATTTAATAAAGCTAATCAAAGCTCTTAAAACGAAACTAATCCAAATGAAAAAAAAAAACTTCAATAGACTCGATGATGCTTTTATATTGTATGAAAATGTTCTAAAATATTGCAATTGTTATTAATGCCTATTATTTATTAAGTCCTTACTGAGTTATTTTTAAGAAGTTGAATATCTTTTATGATACTTGAGAAATTAGCATTATGAAAATTGGTATCGTCAAATTTTCTTTGCCGAGCTATTGAATTTCAAATTAACGATAAAGAACTTTTTTTTTGTGTTAAAGCTGTTTTTTGTGAACTAAAAACGGAAATTAGTCAGAGGAAGTTGATATTAGCAGAATATTAATTTCTAAGCGTTACTTTTTTTTTAACTCGATTAAATTGTTGCTAAATTTGATTAGTTCAAGTTTATGAAAAACGAATAAAAAAAAATCTTATACGCAAAAAACTTGATTAATAAATATATAATTTTATATGAAATCTATCTAATCATTTGAGAATCACAATTGATGCTTTCAATAATTTTACTTGTAAAAATTTTCATTTACAATTCCCATTGGTTCTTCTTTTTGTTGGTTTTGTTTTTGGCATAATTCAAATCAAATTTTTTTTGGAAAACTTTATCATCGTATAATTTTAGAAACCTAATAAGTTTCTCTATTAAAACTATGAATAAAGGTTTTAACAAGATTCAATAGGACCATCCAATTGCTAATTGTCCAAGTATAGGTGCCTCAGGTCCTGTTGGTAGCATCAGAAGCCAAAACACACTCTACAGGGAACTTGTTCTAAAAGAGTAATACCTTACTGGAATAGTTTGACGCATGATATCAAGAATGCCGAATCTGTTAATAGATACCATCTGCCACAGTTAAGTACGTTGGTACCTGGTTCCACGGGGAAACCCGTCGAAGATTATTATAATAATAAAATCTCTTTGATATTTATTTGCAAAACGAATTGTGCATTTAAAATAAGTGTAGACCATTAACAAAAAATGAAAATGTGGTGAAGCGGATAGCGTCTTCGACTCTTATCCAAAACGTCTAAGGTTCGATCCCGTGTGAAGCTATATAGGAGAGAGTGCAATCATCTCTTAACATGCTATGCCCGACTCGGGTCGAGTATAAAATTGCGCAGTTGCATCTGCAGTGTGATGGTGCGTTTCGAGTATTAGTCACACAACTCGGATAAGTCGCTACATTTGTAGAGATAGCTGTATTGCTTTGACTTAGGCGAGAATAAATAACCTGACAAAAAAGAAAATTGATAAAAAAATTAAGTTGCAGAAAAATTAAAATATTAATAACTCGGTCTTGACTCAAGCTGATGATAACTTGGATCGGAGGACGATTGATGAAGATGCTGCTATTTCGAAAATGATTTAGGTTGGGATTGATTTACTTCATGCTAATACTGGTTCCATTCGTTAATGCTGACTTTTCATTTCTTGTTGAGTAAAAAATTACGTACAAATCCGGTCTTTCATAATGCTCATTTCTGAAAGATCATGAACTTTCATGAAACCTCACGATAGTTCATCAACGTTTATGAAAGATTCTGAATTTCAAGTCAACAATATCAAACGGAACATTCCAATTGTCTTTAAAAATGATTTTCTTAAAATGGATCTAGACATGGCCGACTTAACCATTGAAAGACAACTGTTTGAAAATTTTTAAATTTTAAGATTCACGCAGTGATGAACTTCCATGTTATCAGTATTTACAAAAACTAAACATATCTTCATGTAAAGATGGAGTAGCGAGTAAATCCGGACTGTTTTCGGATTGAAAATATGCTCTAATGTGAGACTGGGCTTTGTTAAATCTGTTTTATAATGCGATAGAGGAGAAATAGAGTAATTTTTTAACCATATTCACAAGCTAAGACTAATTTTCTACGATTCCAAGATTTTCCGACCCAAGTGAGAATTTCTTAATTTTATGCTTTGATGTGTTTTTTTGGAATAAAGCTTATTCTTACTGCCACCATAAGGCTGAAACACCTCAATAGAGTTATGGAAGAGGGTCACTCCTCTAGTCGAATCTATATTATACTAATACTATAATTTTGCAGATTAGCTGAGTTTCGTAAAGCTCATTTTAAAAGCCAACGTTAATAATTTTTGCTATGCAGAGCAGCTTAAAATACATTAAATGCAGAGTTGTTCCTCAAGTCTCAAGTCAAGTCAAAGTCATGACTTGACTTGAGATTTTTAAAAGACGTTTTCCTACAAATTTTAACAAATGGAATCGCTTTTAATCTCGAAAATCCGGAAGAGCGTATAAAATACTTTGAAAAGAAATCGTTTTTTTATAGTTTAAAGCATTTTTTATGGAAAATTTTCAAGTCTTTACTCCAAAAAGTCAAGTCAAGTCGTAACTTCACTTGAAAAATTTGGAAAAATTCAAGTCAAGTTGCGACTTGACTTGACTTTTTGGGGTAAAGACTTGAAAAATCGCGACTTGAGGAACAACTCTGATTAAATGTATATTTTTTTAATCTATTCAAAGGGTTTTTGGACGTTGCGATGAAGAAGACTTCCTCGCAACAATCCGCCTTTAAGACCAGCTAAATTCTTTTTAAATTTATTGGTCAACTTAAAAACAATCGTTGATTTTACTCTTTAAAGAACAGTGCTTTTTAGACTCCATTGTAGAGGTGATGTGAAACGAGGTGGCAAATAAAGGAACAAAAAATGGGATTTAAATTTTAGGAATGACCAAAGGATGATAAAAAAGAAAACAAAAGAGTTTTATCAAAAAAATTTTATATTTAAAAATAAAAAACACTTAATCCAAAAATAAGCCCATTATTTGACCATTTTTATTCAAGCATACCAAATTACACAAAATATTCGATTTGTTTTTACAAAAATAATTTTTAATTAAAACACATTGATTATCTAAATCGTACAAAAAATATTTTCCATTGGATACAAAAACAAGTTTTTCATTATTAGGACCATCATCGCATGATTTTGACGAAAATTCATTAATCATTGTCTCATCATCTTCTTTTCCATACGATTCATTTAGAACTGTAAAATTATCAAAATTGTAACTTAAATTTATCTTTTTTACCAAGCTTCCATATAACGCATCGATCAAGTCTAATCTTGTGCCAAACATACTTTTTTGTTTAACGTAAAATTTTCCGTTATCGACCATTAGTTTAAAATAACTTTTATTTTCGTCGTTTAATAACGGATTTGTATTCAACTCAAAAGAATTAAGAAGATCAAAACTCAAATTAAAAATATAAACAGCGAGACTTTGAGAACTCATATTCGCTGTTAGAATAAATATTTTTTTGTTTTCAATGTAAAAATCTATCGGAATTTTGTCCGAAAAATCTACAAAATTAATCTGTTTACAATCGATTAATTCAAAATTTTCATCATAAACCGACATTTTTATGACTTCATCATATTCTTCCATTGAATCGTGTTCTTTGTAACAAACATATAAATGTGACCCATTAGTGTTAATTGCATAAATTTCTTGATCGAATTTTAATTCATTCATAAAATCACCTTGTTTGTTAACAAGTCTAAAAAGTGTCTCTTTGTCTTGGGTTAAAGTTAATAAAAAGTTTTGTTGTCCTGCGTTATCCAAAATCATAATTGATCGTATGACATTTCCTTGATGTTTTCTAATGTCGAGAATTGAATCCATTGAAAATGATGAACTCGATGGTTTAGTGTTTGAAATAACGGTTTGTTCATCGTTTGCTCTTGACCTGAATTCAATTTTACCAAATTGAATTTTATCATTCGTTGTCTTTTGAACTGATTGTTTGAGACTCAAAAATTTGTAAGAATTTAACATGATCAAAAAGTTGTTTATTTGAATTCCAATTGAACTCTTGTATGTTTCATAATCGAAATTTTCTTTCAATTTCATGGTCTCTGTGTTCAAGTAATTTGTCCAAAAAGCGTTTTTTTCAGCAAATTGATCGATTGATTGCTTTAAATTTTGTTGATTTATTTTGAACTCTTCCAAAATACCATGTTCATGTAAATTGACGCGATTGATCATGTTTAGTCTGTTTTTTTCAATTTTAGCCTTTAAACGTTTATAACTCATATCGATTTCGTATCGAACAAGATTTAAATTTGTTTTTATTCGGCTTTCATAGTTGTTTACATTTTCTTTAAAGTCTTGGACTCGATTTTTAATTTTGTACAATTTGACTCCAATGTTATTAGCATCGCGTGAGTTAATCATTTGAATTGTTTTGTAGTGTTTGTCAATTCGGTCCATGTAAAGACCAACAGCGTTTATGTTATCCAAATCATCGACTGTATCATCTTCGCATTTGAATTCGTTTAAGCATTTGTAGTCTATACACTCGTCACAGATGAAACCATTGAATGGAAGTTGAGTCATGTTTTGATTGAATTTTTTACAAAATTTACATTTGTAGGATTTGTCCAAGTTCATTTTTTTTTTCGAGTTGAATATTTTTTTTGATCGAATAGAAAATCTTGTTTACAGAAACTTTTTATACCGAAAAAAATGTACTCTTAAAGTCCAAAAGAAATTCTTATTTTGATTTTTTTTAGTTTTGGCCTATTTTGAAGACAATTGGTTTTTTGAACATTTTAATTGTTACGAAATTAAAGTACTTTTTAGTCAAACGAACTTTTTCTGACTCAGAGTTGTAATATTTCATTGCATTTGGAAACCTTTTACCGCATATTCCCGCCCTCCACTTATCATGGCCATATTGTGGTAAAATTGCATCCATTTGCAATAGAGAAGCCAAAGAGTTATACATTCCAAAAGTAACTAAAAAAATCTTAAAAAGTAACCAAAATACGTTGGTTCAACAGTAAATTCTTTTTGGATCGGCCCAAAAATTCGAAAATTTTAGTTTTCTTGTAACAAAACCTGACTTAGAATACAACTGCCGGAAAATAACATTTTTTTTTCTTACGCTTCTGAAACAAGAGATAAAATCCTCGTTTTATTTGAAGTCTAAATGTTACAAGTCTCGAGAATGTCAACATACTTCTTTTCTAATAGCTGCTATAATGGGATTAGTGTGTAAGTTGTAAGGTTTCACCTTCATTTTAAGGCGATAATGGTTTCCCGATTTTATACGACCATGCTTTGTCAAATTAATAAGGCCATGCCTTCCCAACTTTGTACAGTATCGTCCTTAAGGCTAATTGGTCAGAATGGAGGTTCATTTTCCAATTAAATAGCAGCGTTATCGATACCCAACGATATTCCTAATGTGGTTCAGATCTTATTTAAAGCCTTACTTATAAAGGACCGGAATACTAAATACCTAGTCAAGAGAAAATCATAAAAAACGTCTTTTTAAGGGCTCATATGACCCCAAGGGTTGACTTTATTGTCTACAGTTTTTTTCTTATTCTAAACAATTTTTGACCTATTCGAATTCATGCTATATTGGTCTTTACCATTTTTAAGTTGAATGGTTGAACAGCACAACGCTGAAGACTTGAGCTTGAATCCTTTAAATATTTAATCAAATTTTAACGCTCAAATTTCCTATTCCTCTTCAGGATTCGAATTCGATCGTTCAGTCACCAAGAGCTGTTATCCCACCCATGACCACAGTCGTGTGTTTATTTTACGCATTTCAGTTCAAACCCTCCGAATCAAAGCAAAGCACTAACCTCCATGATTTCAAAGTATATTCTGTTAATTGAATGTACGCTATTGTAAATATCTTTAACTCTTCACCTCTCAATCGTACCAATTTTTTACATTTTTGATCCAAACTTTTATTTGTTAAAAAAGAGATTAGATTCAATTTTGTGTTAAGAGAGATTTGATTATCTGTTTTCAGTTGGATAATCCTTTTGAGCACTTGGATAAATCGAAATAAAACGACTCGTAAGGCAATTTTTGTTTGCGATCGATAAAAGGAAAAGGTCTCTGCCTTAACCAACATTATTTAAAGGGTTCAACTAACAGATTATTTTCGATGGGAAGTTGAATTTAACTAAATCCTTTATTTAAGGAATGACCTAAAAGAGCATTTATAAGGATATAGAGTGACCTCAGAAGAGAATTAAAAATGATAATTTTTTTTTGTATTTGTTTATTTTTATTATTTTAGTCGCAAAAAGATCAAATTAGCTCAAACTAATTATTAATTTAAGCTTTTGTTCTTTTGCTGGCTTGTAAGTAGTTTTGTAATTCATCTCTCTTCTTTTTGCTACGGCTGTGGTTACCAAGCTAAACAAGGTTAAAAATTAAAAAAAAATTTTAATTTAAAAATTTGAAGAAAAAAAAGACATACTCTTCGTTTAATGAATTTCAAAGCTCTTTTGTCTTTACCGATTTTGAGCAACTCAATTACTCTTTTTTCGTATGGTTGTAAACCAGCGACTTCACGTACTAAATCACGTACGAATCTGGCGTGTTTGTTTTTCTACAAAAAAACAAAAATCGATTAAAATCATAGAAAATATGATAAGGATTTGTTAGGATTTAATTACTGATGACAAACGGCTTGGTCTTTGTCTGAATGGTTTTTCAACTTTGTGTTTGGTAACTTTGTGACCACGGTGATAACCGGCGGCTAAGGCGTAGCCTTCTGGCATTTTACGAACTGGTGGTGCCATTTTATTTGATATAATTAAATTTCTTATTTAATTATCTAAACGGAGTTGATTGATTAAATAAGATTTAAGGTAAAACGAAAGAGAATAATACACGACACATAGTCTAAAAGTTTAGCATTAGAACGAAAAAACAAAAAAATAAAGAAAGAGAGAGAAAATTTTTAATTTTTTTTTGCTTACAAAAAAATAAACTACATGTATGCTCAAAAATTTTGAGGCTCATTTTTTCGAAAAAAAAATATTTTCAATCGTGATTTTGAAAGCGGTGTACTTGTTGCAAATTTTGATACACTTTTATTTTTGACTTGAAATTTTTGAAATCGAGTTTATTTCAAATTCATCTTAACTTTTAATCAATAACGTTATGTGATCTGAATGTAACTTTCCAATTCTTTGTTTGTCTCTGGAAAGTTTACCGAAGATATACGGTTGCGCTAACATAATAAAACTGTAAACTATCAACTTAAAAAAAAATACTCAGAAGGTTCTGATTGCAAAAAGCTTGTATCCAGTGGCGTAGTCAGACACTTTTGGATAGTGTGGCAAAATTCTGTGATGGGAGAAAAAGGACCCCCGTACTTTCATAAATTTACATTCATGTACACACGTTCCAGTTAATCTTCGAATACCCTTTAACCCTTACTCTCTTACTGAAAAGTAAGAGAGTAAGCGAAGCGTGTAGAGGATGTTCACGTAAGAAATTTAGAAAAAACTTGTTAAAGTGTATCCTCAAGTATCAAAAAGACAAATGTTTAAGAGCACCACACAAAAACAAAGCTAGAGCAATTAATGCGACTAATCATTTGTCTTTCATTTTTGTCCTTTTACTTTTTTTAAGCTTATCCTCTACATCCATTGGGTGCGAGAAAGGTATTGACGATGGTCAAGTATCGGGAAAAGAGAGGGAACGAGTTAAACCTTGAGTGAGCCAAACGGGGTCTGAAATGTTAAAAAAGGAAAAGCAGGATGTAGAGGATAAAGGGCTCCGGAAAGTAAAAATGCTAGTAAACTTTCTTTTTCCTTCTTCTAAGGATATCTATTGCCATTCAAATACGACTTTTTTGTACATAGAAACATTACTATTCGGATATTTTGATTTCTTCTCGATAATAGCAAGGCTGCTATGCCTCTCCAATGATTCTGATTAATGCAGAAATTTTTTAATTTCTTCTACTGTAAGTTTTAAACCTCAATCATGTGTAAGGTAGGGCCTCGAATGCCTACGAGGCAATCAAAAGTTAAACATTTAAAATTAAGCGTTTGTTTTTTTCATCTATTTAGTAATCTGGCGCGAAAAGTTACTTGAACATGATATTTTACTCTTGACTATCAATTAAGTTAGCTAGTAGTAGTAGTATTGACTGAAAATTTGTATTAGTCCATTTGTCCAACATTGATTTAAAACCATTTAAATTTTTTGCTTGAGCAACATAATTGGCCAATTTATTCTATTGGTAAAAGCCTAGTTGAATAATTGCCAAGTTCAACCCACTAACGAATTAGATCATCTATTACTCTTCCTACTTCTAGGCTTGAAATTTTGAGTCTATCTTCGTACAGTACATTTCTGAAATAAGTTGACATCTTTCGGAGCATTGCTTAAGCACGCAAATTTTTTTTAATGGTTGTCTTAAATAGAGTTGGAGTTGGAGTCGTATATTGGTCTAGTAGTGTTGAGAAAAAAGAGAATTTCATAGACAGTCAGTTAGCTAGTTCTATTCTTGCTAAACCTCTTAGAAATTGTACAGTCTAGAAATCGTTTAGTAATTTTAAATTTCGGATCAGAGATTTTTCATAAGAAAATGGCGTGAAGAGTATAAGCTCAGAAACCAACAATATTTCAGTAAAATGAACAATTCTATGACCAGCTGTTGTGTAACCGCTCAGATTAATAAAAAACTTGAAGATTTACGAAAATAATGTTTATTTTAGAATTAAAAATAAAGATGAACTTTTAAATTTTTTTAAAATTTCGAAGAAAAAAAATGATTTTTTTGTTTTAGTTGACAGGATTTCTGACCGGTGAATTAGTCATTAAATTCTTAAAATTATTAATATCACTTCGAGTAGTCCATTCTGAATCAAAAATACGCAAAGCTATTGTTTTACCAAAATTAATTAGCGCATAAGCTATTAAACCTTCGACCATTAAAGCACCAAGACCTTTGTAAAATCCAAATATACCTTCTTGTTGGTTAATTGTTTGAACACAATCAAAAAATCCATCGTAACGTGTATTTATTGGTATTACACCATAACCGTGATCAGTGTTATCAATTATTGTTCTTGTTCCTTGAACTATTAACCGATTTAGAACTGTTTCAATTGGATATAAAATAGCTGTTGCGCTTAATTGACTAAAAACTTCCGATAGAGCTTTCAAATATGGTCCGTCTACAATTTCTTCTTCAACTTCATCAATACCAATAAGTCTTCTCTAAATTTTTAAAATTATAATTTTCTTTCAAAATTAGTTTAGTTGTTATCTATTTACTTTATCGTTGAATATCTGTCGGAAAATATTAATTGATTTGAGGATAAACTTTTCGAGACCAAGTGACAAAAAGTGAAAGCCAAGATAATACAACGAGTTTGGTATGACTAAATACCATAATGATATCATTCTAGTTCGGTAATTGTAACGATAACCAGTTATACGATTCCATGTTTCTCTCATTAGATCAACTAGACCCAAATTTTCATTCGAAATACCACTCTAAATACATGACCCTTATTTCTTGAAGTTGACTAAATAAAAAAATGTTTAAAGATTACTTGAACGCTCTCGTAGATAACAGCAGTTAAAATTGGTGTTGTTAAAGCACTCGATACCCTATTAAGCAATAAAGTTAGTCACTGGTTAAAATATTTTATTAAAGGACTGTGATTACATTTTAAGAGTTATGTGTCCATAGAGTTTTTCGGGCTTGTTTACATCTTCAATATTTCTAAAAAAAAATTTTTGAATTTATTGAAAACTTAAAATTAAATTATGATGAAATACTTTTCGCAAGAAGTGACTTCGCTTATAACTGATTCAAGGATTGTTTTAATTCCATTGTAAGCGGCCATGCTAAAACAACCTTTCCAAAGTGTGTAAAAACCCTTAAAAAAATCAAGTTTAAAATCGAAAAAAAAATTCTTATTATAATTTTTATGTTACATAGTAATTTAGATTGTAAAATACAGGCATTAAAGTAAGAGGAGTTGTGTGATATTTTGAACTTTCTGAATGTATCTTAAAAAATGTTTAATATTTTATAATTAATGAAAAAAATTCAAAAAAAAATTCATGTTACTTGACATTGCCATCTTAGAGCTCTCAACGGGTATAAAACGAATTGACTGACTATTCTTAAAAAAAATTTTATTCAACTTTTGTAATAAAAACTAAACGTCCTTTAGTAAAAATATCCTCGGATTCCTTGTGTCTAAATAACCCCGTTTAGCACTTTAGGTTATTCTAAATTGATCTGAAAAATTATTTGCCTAATTAAGAGGCGTTTTTTTGAAAATTTGGGACAAATAAAAGGCAAAGAAAAAATCTGAAGCTACAAAAATGTTTCTCTTTAAATTCCTTTCAATTGATATGTAAAACTCTTGAATGTGTTGGGGAAGAACATGTGTGTCGGTAAGGGTTTCTGCTTTTTTAGCATTTTATTGATTTAACTTGAGAAAGCTAAGATAAGACATTAATGTAATGGGTACCAAACGAAAGCTCTTGAAGAGAGGAACTGTACTGAATAGTACTGGTTTAAGACTTGGCTTTCATAAAAAAGAATTTACACCCTTATTGGCTTTTTTAAGGTATTTCAATTTATTTTTTTGGTAAATAAAAAATTGTTCCCTTGATCCGTCACAAAATCGGTATCAAATAGATATACGGTTGCGCATTATAGGTATCAAATATGATGATAAGAGATTACAGTGAACCGAAGTACTAATGTAATCTTTAAAAGATTTCATCTAGCTTTGAATGGAAAGTACCGTAAAACCGCTCAAAGTATCAAGTTTATGGCACTATAATATAAATCATATAATATAAATGAAAAAAAATCTTTTTGAATACTTCACTTCCAACGAATTAATGGCGTAACCGTACTTAAGCGTATCCGAACCGTACCGTACCCGTACCGTAATATAATCATATCTGTATCCGAACCGTACCGTGCCCGTACCCGTTTAAAAAATTCGCAAAATCATGCATTAAAAATTTAGAGAATTTTTGGTACGGGCACGGGTACGGTACGGTTCGGATACGCTTAAGTACGGTTACGCCATTAATTCGTTGGAAGTGAAGTATTCAAAAAGATTTTTTTTCAAATACCGTCTTGAAAAATAATTTTGGCCTTACTATAACACGAGCACGAGGAAACCGAATTTCTAAAATACGGACTGAGGGGTTACAATAAACAATAAAATTGATTTCAAACTAGAAAATAAACTGAACCTAACCGACTCTATTGATTACGGTATTTCCTTGCTGATAAGTGTCCCAAAAATCAACACTTTTATCGAAAAAATCAAAATGATAAATTTTTGGGTACATTTGGATTATTCCTGCTATGACACAATGCGCTTTATCTGAACATAACAAAACTGAATGCTCGTTCGTCTAGAAAAAGAAGAATTTATGTGGACGCTTATCACCAAGGAAATTCACTTTCATAATTTTTGTAAGCATGTTTACTTTAGCTTACACAACGGATTCTTAGGAATAATGTATTCTCGGAAACTTCAATCTTAACGTCTTATGATAGTCCATTTATGTGATCAATTTTATAATTATTTAAATGAAGACACTAGCTTAAGTTCTTTAACTAACCGAACAACTGTCCGATTCTCTGTAGATTTTATACATTAACTGATAACTTAGGAATCCGGTTAGAAACTTTCCCGTAATTTTTGAAAAGAAAGTCAATGAGAAGAGGAAAAAATATAATTATGAATCAAGAACCCCATTCAGTTGCTAAAAAAAATTCTTTGAGCTGAGTATTTAATATTTAGCAATATTGTAATAAACATGAGCCCTCAAGGATCAGTCCTCGGTCCGATTCTTTTCATAATTTTTATCAACGACCTAGTAGATTGTTTGATCAATCAACCAAAGAAGTACGCTGATGACACAAAGATTTTAGCTGTGATAAGAGATATTGCTGACAACTTAAGCTTACAATCAGATAAAGATACAATTTCCAGTTGGTCGATGACTTGGTCATGTGATTTAAACATTCAAAAATGTAAAGTAATGCATATTGAATCCAGAGTTTGATAATACGATTTTCAACAAAGAAGGTACCCAAGTTATGGAAAAGACAACGCTCGAAAAAGATCTAGGAGTGTATTTTAGCAAAGACCTTAAGTGGGAAACACATATTAGACGTGCAAATAGACTACTTGGAGTAATTCGTAATAATTTCAAATATCTTAACCTAAGTGTGGTAAGACTCCTTTATAGCTCACTGGTTAAATATACCGCATTTGGACTACGCTGTAAGCGTGTGGAGTCCATTTCTCGAAAGAGATAAAAAAGAAATTGAGAAGGTACAGCGCAGAGCTACTAGACTTGTTCCAGGTTTTTCAAACTTAGAGTATGAAGAGAGACTTAGTCGATTCAAATTGACAGATATGGACACAAGAAGACGAAGAGGTGATTTAATTCAATTTTTTAAAATTGTAAATAACATTGAAAGGGTCGAATTTGTGAATGGTATTCCACTAAAAGTAAACAAAGAAACATACAACTTAAGAGGTCATTCAATGGGAATAAAAAGAGAGCTGGTTAAGAATTGTGCGTTTCAATTTTTTCACTAACCGAGTTGTTGAAGACTGGAACAGTTTGCCGCATAAATTAATTGAAGCAACGTCAATCGAGAATTTCAAATCAAGATTAGATGAATGGTGGATGGGCAAGCAAAAGCTTGCAAAAACTGCTATAGTCATTAGGTTCAACTCGATTTTCGAGTTGCAGTTAAACTACTACTACTACTGACTGGGAAAAATTTCACGTTTCAAAAGCTGTTCTAGATTTTCGGAGTTAAATTCGTCGCAGGAGTATTCTAAGAATTGAATCCGTTGCCTCAAGTGGTTATACGGTACCTTTTTTATCCAGTTTTTCTCATTTAGAGACCTCCCTTCAATTCTGATTCCAGTGTCAATGAGCAAAACGTGACCGTTAACCGATTTAAAATGAAGACGAATCAAAAAAATTAAATTTTACTTTGAAGCTTTGAATAAAAGTTCATTATTGCTTTTCAATTGTTTGACTAATTCTTTATTTCCATGAGCATAGCCTTGTGCAAACTCAGAATAATTCGATGGATCCTGATTTGTATTCAAATTTTCACTACCATTAAATTGCCGATTCGTGAATTCACTTAACTCTCTCATTTTTTGATTAACTCGATTCTTTAAGTCCGGACTTGATGGCACTTTTGAAATATTACGATTATAAACTTGATCGTCTTGTAACAAATCTGGTACATAAGACGGATGAAATGAATATTTTGAATTTTTAAATGGATCTGTCATTCTTAAAAAATATCTAAAATTAAAGTTTTGAGTAGAAGAATTTTTTCGAGGTAAAAATGCAACAGCTAGAAAATTCGAAAATTGAAAATTTTCAAATAATTTCTTTTTTTTTTTACGTATGTCATTATGCATTTGATTAGTTAACTCAACAACTTTGTTTGGTTGGTATTGAAAGATCCTTGAGTTTTTTTTTTTTTTTAGAAGTTTCGAAGACGAGAAAATCAACAACAACAACATCTACAAGAGCTCTAAAAAAAAACGAATTCTATTTTTTTTTGTTAATAATTAATTTGAAATAAAAAATTGCAAATTATCTTCATTTTTTTGTGAATATTTTGAAATTAAAATTCGATAATTTATTCCTTTACAATCGACATAAAAGTCGGGAAAAATCGATTTTTTTGTTTTTTTTTCTTACAAAAACTCAGAAAAGTTTGTTTTAAATAATTGTAGATTAAATGAATGAAGAAACTAGAAAGTATGATGCTCTTAACGAGACAACTAGTGAAATGACTTTGAATCGTAAAAAAAATCGACGACCAGAGATGGCTCGTTATCAACCACCTAGCACCCGATCGAGTAAAACAACTGAAAATTATACAACATCATCTAAACAAGACACGAAACCCGAGAAACTAGTTGAGATAAGCCCAAAAGATGAGCGAGGAGCTAAAAATCAAAGCGGTGGTTTGATTAAATTAAATCAAAATGCTATGAACGAGATTATAAACAAAAATGAAAAGTTAACTTTAAACGATGATTTGAATCGTACGAGCGAAAGTTCAGATAAAGATAGACATTTAATAGTAAAGTCGACTCATTCAGAAAGGCTACATGCGAATGAGTCACGGACTCTTTTTGATCCGAATAATCCTGATAAGCCGATTCTAGTCGATTTTAAAAGTAAAAATGCATCTTTTAACCGAAATAATTTCAGAACGCAAACAAATGAAAATAAAAGGGAATCAGAGTCGAACAGTCCCAAAGAGCAAGAGAAAAATTTAGATAACAAAAATGACGAGTTAATAAATAGAGTAAATTTAAATGCTAAACAAATGCAACCATTGGAAAATAAACTTAAAAATTTAATCAATTCATTCGAGTTTAATCAACATTTTGATCAGTTTTTAATTAATGTAAATAAGTTTAGGTAAATAATTTTTCTCATTTAAATTATCAACTCCTCAATATGTTTGTAAAATTTTTTGAGAAAAAACACCAAATTTTCATTATTGATCATCACATTATAACTATGTATTTATTTGACGAGTCTGTGGACTTTTAATTTTCTAATTAAGGTTCGAAACTTCCACGCTATCAGAATTTGCAAAATCAGATTTTATAACTTTGTTCTCCACATATGAAAACCTTAGAATGGCAAATTTTTAGAGGGGTCTAAAAAAAAAATTTCTCTCTGTGCTGTTATAAAAATGTGTCCTTTAAAATTTGTATCAAAAATAATACATATGAGGTCATTTGGGATAGTAACAAGCGAAAAACCGAGACAAACTCCTTCAAAAGTCTTAAAAGTTGGACCCTTCTAGTCTAAATTTTTTTTTGGCATGGTGCGAACCTTACTTTATGAAATACTGAGAATAATATTAGTCAAGGGGAGACAATGTGATTCTTAACTGTTATTCTGGCGTAATTACTCGATTCTAGTGAAGGTAGGGTATTCAAGTTCAATGGAGAGAAGACTGATTTCTAAAGTGACGTATCTACTCTGCCTTTTTAGACTATTATAAAACTTCAGATGGGTTTCTTACACGCAACGTTCCATGACAGAACTTTTCAAAGGGTGCTAGTTCGTTCTAAATAACATTCTATACTGAATAATTATACTTTCTAAAATCTAAGAATAAAATTCAACTAAAACAAAACCCTTCCCCTACCGAACCCT
Source organism: Brachionus rubens (assembly GCA_022207745.1). Classification (NCBI taxonomy): domain Eukaryota; kingdom Metazoa; phylum Rotifera; class Eurotatoria; order Ploima; family Brachionidae; genus Brachionus; species Brachionus rubens. Next base: position 3,134,051 of record JAJVHD010000009.1, on the reverse strand, counting down.
TGAAAAGAACAAAAGTTACATTTTTGTTAGAAAACATGTAACAATCGAACCGTGACGTGATTGTTCCTAGATTACGGAATCAGTCCTCCAGAACAAACTACGGAATCGGAACTAATTAAAATACGGAATCTATAGAAAATTAGAATATATAATTTTTTTTAGTGGATTTTATTAAAGTATTAGACAGTACTCTCTTTAAGCACGAAGAATTTAAATCGTTAAAAAAATTATTTCCGATTAAGAATTATTCTAATCGGGAATTCTAATTTATTAGGCAGTTATTGGTTTGAACAAAAATTTATTCTATTTTACAACCGTATTTCCTTGTTTGCAAGTCTCTCATTAACTCATTTGAGGCGATTGCTGCCCTTGTTTTAAGTCACAACGATTCACAAGTACGATTATTTTATAACTCAGACCCATACAGTAGCGAATGGTTGGGACTATCTAGAGTTTGTCTCGAATCACCTCTCACAAAGATCCTGACCAAAACTGGGAAAGATTTTAATATACTGCACGGCTCCTGAAAAAAGGCGTACCGTACCAGTCCATCGTGCCTAACCGTAAATAAAATTAAAAAAAAAAATTAGGTCCTTCATTTTTAGGGAAAATTTAAAAATAAAAAAAAACGGTGCGCTAGTACGGTACAGTGGTACTCTGTACCATGGTAAATCCGGGATTTTCAAAACGGAAAATATCACTAAAAACCCGGGAGGTGCTTCACACGAAATATAAGGTTAAATTTAATTCATTACTTTAACCGTTTATTCTTTGAAATTTTTTTCTCAAAGTGTGTCATACAACCAGGTAGAGAGCAAAAAAAAGTTTCCGGGTTTAAAGTTTTTGTTCCGTCTTTGTTCTGTCTTTCCGTACCGTTCCGGCGATTCCGGATTTTAGGATTATAAAAAACGAATAAGAGTATCAATATGAAAAGTTTTAAAATTCTTAATATTTTTTAAGGGATAACTTGAAAAAACTATGCACCGAAACTCTTCTCACTCATCTAGAAACATCTACAAACTTAAACATCGATTTAAATAATTGGAGATCATGTTATCATCATTTAATCGAAACATTACGAAAAGAATACAATTCAAACAAAACTTTAAAATCGAATCAACGTGATCAATTAGCCAAGTGTCTAAGTGATTACATAGACGAAGGCGTTTTATTTTATACCAACCTTTTACATAACTTGGAAAAAAAATTTTTAAAATTCGATTCAAATTTGTACATTGACCTAAACTACTATGACAAAACCTTAAAAATAATCGATACAACTAAAAGCTTCAACACACAAATTCGTACCAAAGACGCTAAGTATTGTCTCATGGCAGTCAATCGTATGTTAATCTACCTCGGCGATTTGGAACGATATCGCGAAATGATTTTTCCATCTCAACCAAATCAAAGAGACTATTCCCAAGCTAGATTCTACTACTTAAAATCAATTTGTTACGCTCCCAAAATATCACGTGCTTATCATCAACTAGCTATACTCGCAATTTACACTAAACGCAGATTGGATTCATGTTATTATTATTTTCGGTGTCTCGAAGTAACCCCGCCTTTGGCCAGTGTTCGCCAGTCTTTAAACCAAATTTTTGAAGAAGTCAGACAAAAATCGGATCTTATACAAAAAAATATAAAACAAGCTATTCTGAATAAGGAAAAGTTTAAAAAAAACACGGTCAAAAATTTTAAGAATCGCGTCGAAATTTGGTACAAACCAACCCAATTGAACAAGACAACCCCTCAGAATGATTCGTCTGAAAGTGATTATGAAAAAGACACTGATTCGGGAAATGAAATAGACGAAAAAGATGAAGTCGATGACAAAAATTTAAGTCTCAATGAACTCAATAAACGTTTCATGTTAAATTATTTGACCGTAATCGGGAAGTTGTTCACCAAAGTCGGTATGGAGACTTACGATGAAATTTGCTCGAATATGCTCAAACAATTTAGTGAATTACTCAAACGAAGTCCTGGATCGTTAGGAAAGAATCGGTTGCTACAAATTAATGTCATTAACATCTCATTGATAGATCTTATAAGTAAATCAACTCAGACTGATAGTTCTCAAGTTCGAACACAGTTGTTAGAGTGTTCATTACAACTTAGCCTCGATATGTTTTGTTTGATAATTAACCGATTCAATAACCTTTTAAAAAAAAATTTAACCAAAAACATCGATTCTTGGAATCAACTATTTCCTTCGATTAAAATATTTTTTGATTGGATGTTGTGTAATATAAAAGTATGGAACAATTTTCCGGACCAATTACCACCCGATTTAGGACCAAATTTTAACCGATGGCCAATTGTAATTGAATTTTTTAATCTAATTAATACTCACATGTCAAATTTTGTAAATGAAAATATCCGAAGTGAATTTTACAAGATTAAACTTGAAGAAGATCTTGAACTTGCCGGATTTGTACCATTGTTATCGTTACCAAGAGAAGATTACGATTTTCAAAATCAAGTTAATTTAAACATCGATTATGTTAAAACATATTTGAATTCAGAAATTGTAGAAAAAGAAAAAATTAAAAAAAGAATGCAAAAATGTCTTTTATTTGCTGATTATTTATGTGGACTTGAACAACCTTTAGTACGTTACGATGTTGTTAACAACTGTTATAGTTTGATTGAGTTAAAAGTTACGGTCAAACAAGAGACAAAACGTACGATTAGTACTTGTTCAAGTTCTAGTCAAAATTTTAATAGTGAAGAACAGGATCAATGGGAAGAGACAGTTAATCTTGAGACATCAAGTGATGAATTAAGTGATCTTAAAGAAAAACATCGAATGTTAAAAACAAAGATAAGTGAACAACAAAAACAAGAGCAACAAATTCAATCGTTAGTCGAAGCTAATCTACAGAGACAAATCGAATTGGAGATAAGACCTAAGTTTATAGTTGCGGATACAAATTGTTTTATAGATCATTTAAGCTTGATCGATTTGATTCTAAACTCGAATTATTATATTCTAATTGTACCGTTGTTGGTGTTAAGTGAGTTAGAAAAATTGGCAAAGTCTATATCGAATTTGTACGATGATTCACAAGAGCATGCTGAGTATCTGCAACGAAGTGCCAAACGAGCAATTGAATTTTTGAATACTAAATTCGATAAACGAGAACGTAACATCAAGGCAATGACCTCACAAGGATCAATTTTAGAGACTATACAATTTAGAACCGAGGAAGTAGTTAAACCTGTAAGGAGACTAAAGAATCTTTAATATTTTATAAAATTTTTATGATTTTGATTTAAAGGGAACTAATGACGAGTTAATTTTGGGTTGTTGTTTACACTATTGTCGAGACAATGCTCGTGACTTTATGCCAAATAATAAAAGTAAGTAAAAAAAACTAGGGAAGATAATAGGTTATCCCTGAAAAGCGGAAAACGGAATTCCCGCGACCGATTTTCCGCAATTTTTCCCTAGAAATTCCGCTTTTTAGGGACTTTTTGAAATTATGCGGAATTTTATTAAAAATAAAATTTATTTCCGGAGAAAGTTGCGGGAAAATGGTTCCGGAAATTCCGTTTTCCGCTTTTTAATGATAAACAAGAATAGATAAAATTTTTTTTTTCTTTTTAAGCTGATGCAATTCACTTGTTCAGAGATGTAGTTTTACTCACTGAAGATAGACATTTGAGAATGAAAGCACACACTCGAAATGTACCAGTAAAAGATATAAAACAGTTTTGTAAATGGTCTGGTTTGTTAGTTTCGTCACATGTGACAGTTAGTAAAAAATAAAAAATTTTGTTTTTTGTTTCCTAATAATTTTTTTTTCTTTGGATAGTTTTTTAAATTGTTTTAAATTTTTTTTAACCCTTTGGACTTTTTTTTCTGGGTTTTTAAAAAAGCTCTCATTTTTTTTAATGTTTTATGTTCGTTCTTTGTTTCTTTTTTTTTGTTCTCAATAAATTTTTGAAACTTAAGAACAATTTCTTAATCATCTTAAATTCACAAATCTATAATAGAACAAGAGTGTTTTGCCTAACAAGGGATGACACTCAAGTCCTGATTATTCACTCAGACTCCGTATTGAAAATATTTTTAAATCTACTGAATATTAGCGATGCTTTATAGAAGAACTTTGCGAATGCGAGTGCTTAAAATTTTATGGATCTCTCGTCAAAACACAGTAGAGAATCGTTTTTGAAGTCTCAATACAATCAAATACTCATATGTATTAGTAGTAGTGGTAGTTTACACTTCAACTTGGAGCATTTCCTTAGCACAATTGAAAACTTGGTACAATTGCAGTATTATGATTTCAGCCTGGGATCAAAATTGAGGGATGACGGTACATGGAGAGAAGGCTTTTCTGAAAGCAAATTCTTAGATTTTTTTCAAAGCTTGATGTATTCAAAGGTTTCGCACGATGTTTATTGAAGATATTTATGCAAAATTTTCTGTCTAATTTGCATAAAATTTCCCGCTTCAAAATCGGTTGCTCATGAATTTGATCAGCTTGACATGATATCCAAATATCGTTATAAGGATTACTTATCTTTATCCAAAAAAGGAGTGTTTTCCGCGCGTTAAGCGGTTAGGGTTTAGTCGCGATGACTTAAGGGTTTTGAAAGGAGAAACATTGAAGCGATTGGCTCAAATAGTTATCAAAATAGACTTTCGACCGTTTGAAAAAAAAGGCAATCTTAACTTTTTGTCTTTTAATTTAAATAAAGAAAAATAACTTTTAGAAAATCTTTTTATCAAAATTGGGAATTGTTTATTATATCGAAAAATTTTTAGAAAAATTTTTTAAAATTCGAATCTGAAAAAAAAAAAATTTAAACATAACATTTTATGACAATAATTTTTCTAATTCAATTTCATAAGATTTAAATTCATTGTCAACTTTTTTGAATACATTTCTTGTTTTAACAATCTTAATTATCGGTTCAGTCTTTGTACCGATCAAGTCCATATCACAAGAGTATCCTCTTTGATAAGCACCATATCTCGCTATAAAATCAATTGCTTTATTCTTTTTAGTAATGTCTTTATACTCAAATTCTAAATCATTTCCATGAAAAAACTCTTCAACTTTTGGATGCCTTGGAAATTCAGCATTCGGCATACACCATGTCAATCCAGGTTTCTTGCTTAGTTTTTGCCTCAAAAATTCAATTCTTTCAATAACTGATTTAGATAGTTCATGATGCAAAGCCTTAAAACTAGCATCCTTCTCCAAAAATAAACTCAAAGTCTCAACCATATCTTTGTTTAAAATTGGTGTTGTTTTCGATTTGTTTTCTTTATTCAAAATTGGAATTAGACTCTCTTTGAATAAACTAAACGCTTCTTCTTTTAAGTTCAAGCCGAATAATGCCTTGTTGGAAAAAAAAATTTAGTCTTAAAAAAATCTAATCGAATAGTTCTAAAAATTTACTTTTACTAAAGCGCAACAAAACGGAATATTCTTAGCTTTCAATTCAATAATCTCGATCAAGGCATCTTCAACAGAGCCAAAGCCAAAATTTTGTACAACCAAAGCCAAGTCTTTAACAAATTCAACTTCAAGATACGAAATACCACTAACAAAACTTCTTGTTAGTCTCAAGTCGTTTATTTTGACTAGAATTTTGAAAATTTTCCTCCATGAATCAGGATTAATGTAAAAATATTCTTTCAGTCTTTTTGAAAATTCGAACATTTGATTAAAATCGATAGACTCGATTGAATCATATAATAAGTTAGCGGCATAATTCGGATCAACTTCCAAAGCAGTTTGTAAAGCATGGGCTTTAGTCCAAAAAACGAGGAAATATTTATGACAAGTTGTAGTCAGAGTTGGGCTTGATTTTCCGGTTGTTCCTTTAAAAATTAAATCTTTATAACCTCGCCAGTTATTTGGATTCTCTCGATCAATGTTAGTCTCAGAGGTTGATGGATTTATAACGTTTGAGAGGGATTCGAAATAAAAAAATGATTTTTTTCGTTGATGAAAATCATGGAGGTTACGAATAGAATTTCCGTTTGAATCATAACAATCATTTATGGTGAAATCTTCGTCAAGTATGTCCCATTTATAATCGTTTTCATTAAAACTTAATTCGTGAACAGAATCGTCTGAATCGTGGTATAAATTTGAACCTGATACATCGATTGCGTGAGTAATATGACACGCATGAGCTATGTAGAAGTTGAGATGTTTATCTTTAGGGAGGAGACTGCTCGCTTTTTGTAATAAATCGAAGCGTTGAAAGTCAATTCCTTTCAAACCGTTTGTACCACGTGAAGCAAATGATGATTCAGAATAAAAATGGTCTAACGTTAGACCAACTCGATAATCTTGACTTTTGAAATTATTGAAAATTTGTACTATCTTTTCAACGTAATCATCTGTTCTATGGTCGATTGGGACTCTTTCTAAAATAAGTCTTTAAGATTTGTCGTGTTGTATAAAATGTTAAGTATTTACCTTTAACCCAGCGGATAGAATAGATTAAAGCTAGTCTATGACCACTCTTAACTTCTTTCAACTCATGTTCCAAATCGGAAAAATAAGCAAGGAATTGAACCGTAGAGTTTTTTGGGTCAATTATTTGCTTTGATTTTTTTTCTTGTTCATAAACAACAAATTCACCACCTGTGTACTCACTAGGTAAAAAGACAACAAGAGAGGCAAAGATGTTTTCTTCATTTTCTTGATCTCGATTTTTTAATTGGTGGCCACCTGTTCTGAGCATTAAAAATTTTTCCAATCTAGCTTCACATATATTTAGACCGCCAAGTTGCGTGGTCACTCGATCGACTAAAATTTGTAATTTTAGATCCCAGTCAGGATTTTTAATTTTGATTTTGTTTGGTTCGATTTGATATGTAGAGTCGGTCTTTAGTTCGCAAACTTTAATGAGATCTTCAACTTGTGAATCATTTAGAGGAAAGACGATTGGGCCGAAATTTTTGATTTCAATGTCAAGACAAACATGTAATTCTGGTGCATCTCCATGAACTGTATAATTTTTATATGGTCTGAAGTCATTAAGAATCTCATTCAAATTTTGGAGCAATTCTTCATCAGTTTTATTTTCAAATTTTTTCTCATAATCAATTTCCATTCTTTCGATTGGTTGTTCAATTTTTAACAGATCTTTCATGACTTGATCAAAAAGAGAATTTTTTACGATTGGATTGAATCTTTAAGTTTATTTTCAAAAGATTTCAAAAAAAATTCTATCTGTGTTTTTGACAAGTCGAAATTTTTGACTCACTAAAAAACAATCTTGAAGTTTTTAACTGCTGGAAAACTTTTGGTAAAAAACGTCATTTTGGTATCTTACAGCTCGGACCCGTCGATTATAAAATCATCATGTAAATCTCAAGGCCTGGTCATTCAGAAGTTCCAAAACTGAACGTTCTTGAACCAAAAAAAATTTTCTTTCCAGTCATTTAAAAGTGTCTGAATTTTTTCGAAAGGGTCCGAAAGCTTATGAACGTTCAGCTTTGGAACTTCTGAATGACCAGGCTTGTACGTATTTTCTATGGGGCTTAAGCAAATTTGAATAAACAAGATCATCGATTAAACATGGCAAGAAAAGAGTCGGTCTTTAGTTCGCAAACTTTAATGAGATCTTCAACTTGTGAATCATTTAGAGGAAACCTCTGCAAATAAATAAAAATACATGAGCGCAAAATGAATGATGTGTAATATTTATTGAAATTGAAGAGGATTTTGTAGACATTCGTATTCGATGCAGCAAAATTTGCTTGGAATAAGGTTCGCGCCATGCAAAACTTCCACTCTATCGCAAAATCCGACTTGATAACTTTGTTCTCCATATATGAAAACCTAAAATATGGCAAATTTTTAGGAAGGTCTAAAAAAAAATTTTGATACCAGAGGGGTCCTAACTTATTTGTCTTTTGAAAGAGTTTCTCTCGGTTTTCGCTTTTTACTATCCCAGAAGCAAAAAAAAATACGCATTTCTAGTTTTTTATGTCTCCTCCCAGGATTACGCCAAAACATAGATTTTATTAGTAACAAGCTTGTAGAGAACAAAATTCTGAATAAAATCTAGGTTTTAGATTTTTGATATTTTTACCTGTAGAATAGAAACAATGTGCCTAAAAAGGTTCTAAAAATCAAAAACCTTAAGGATGAAGGAATTTGCAAAATTTGATCCGAAATTCGTAATCCTCATACAGAAAAATTATAGAAAAAATATATATTTCGAAAATTCAATTTTGGGTTTTTTTTTCAAGGCTAATTTAGGCATTTTTTTTTGAAAATTTGAAGGAATCGTTTATATGAATATATTTATACCAAGATTTTAACATTATTTTTCAGTCGAGCTTAACTAGCGATACTTCTGGGATAAATTTACTCTCTCAAAAGATTCCCAGTCAAATTTATTTTTAAAATTATCTTGCCTTAACCAAAACTGATCATCAACATCGTTCGGGTGTTTTTACGAGAGCCGATCACTCAACCTTCGTAGTACACGCGTTATCCACTCTTTCCGATTTTTTGCTGCCCTCTCGATTACTCTTCAACAGACGCGGGGGTGTTTTTACTTATTAGGTTTGCTATTTATCTGGCATAATTCATTGCTGCTTCAATGAGATTGGAATTTGATCAACCATTTTGTACACTTGTTCGTTCAGTATTTTCTCTAATCTCTTTATTCCCAGCATGTGCCTGTAACAGCTGGTTGCAAAACTATCAAGTTCACTGAGATGTTTCTGATCCAAAACCCATGTCTCGCTTTTTGACGGACGACGCACGCGCGCATTTCGCAGATTAATGTGATCGAAAATCATAATTTTTTTACAAAACTGGTGATTTTCATGTGGTTTTAATCTGGTGCCAGGATTGCTCACTATGTTTACAATCAAATGAGACGAAACAAAGCTTTTTTTTGATTGTTCTTTTTTGCTTTTTTGATTGATTTCATGTCAGTTTGTCAAAAAAAAAAGTTTTCCAGAGGAACATTTTACTTTGTTTCCATTATTAATTCAAGAATTCGATGACTACAGTGTTTTTACTTAAAAATTTACTTTCGGCGTTAGAAAACGTTAGAAAATAAAAATAACGCAAATTTTTTTGGAAGAGTGTAAGTAAGCGTTAGTAAATGTAATAGAAAGCGTTAGGCTGAGTGAAAGAGTGACTGAGACACCATTAAGGTGAGTGTGAGAGGTAATGAGACACCGTTAGGGTGAGTGTGAGAAGTAATGAGATACCGTTAGGATGAGTGTGAGAGAGTCGAATGAGTGTTTTAAAATATTTGATGTTACGAAATTTTATTAGTAATTAAAAATAAATAATATTAAAATTTAATTGTTTTTCTTATAATTTTTACCATTTTTTAACTATTTTTTTGTTTGCTGTCTCTCTTGTAGTAATTTTTGCTCACCCTAACGGTGTCCCAGACTCTCTCACACTCACCCTAATGGTGTCTCAGTAATTCTTGCACTCACCCTAACGGTGTCCCAGACTCTCTCACACTCACCTTAACGGTGTCTCATTACTTCTCACACTCACCGTAACGCTGTATCAGAACTTCTCACACTCACTCTAACGCTTTTTATTATTTTATTATCGCATGTTTAGCACTTTTAATTTTTCAGTTCACACTTGCCAACGCTTTTAGTAAAAAAGTAAATATTAATATAAAAACACTGTAATGCTTGTTTTGAAAATCAATGTTCTCCACCTATAAATGACTCATTTAATACACAACTACGTAGACGTTTATAAACAAGTTTATTTTTCCTAAAATTCAGTCATTTGGTTATACTATGTTATTCAAGAAAAACAAAATTTTCAATTAGAGATAGCTTAAAGCTTCAAGTGGGTGATAAAAAAAAATTTCATAATTTTTATTTTAATTAAAAAGAGTAAAACTTTATAAAACATTATTTTATTTTAATTAAATTTACCTATGATTTTAAGCTCTTGTTGAACATTAACTATTCTTAAAATTCCTAGCTCCACTAGCAAAAATAAAAAAAAAAGAATGTTTATTACTTAATTTATAATTTTCAAAATTTTCATAGTACACATAATTTTCATTCTATCTCTTTCATTTTTTCAACTCTTTGAAATATTTTGTCAATTTAATTTAACTTTTTTTCTTTTAGATAATGGATCGTCGAAATGAGTTGAGGCTAAAGTTTCGACAAATGAGTCGTGCTTTGGCAAATATTGAATTCGATTACACTTTGGACAATGCTTCACCTGAATTTTGTATTCAACTTTTGACATTTTCAAATATAAAAATGTTTTCAAAATTGAATCGAAAATTGAGAACTGCAGATAACCAATGGATTAATCAATTTATACAAATGCAAGGCTTGACAACGCTTTTACACTGCGTTGAGTATTTGTGTAACAAAAAAACTGGAACTAATCTATTCAATTCGATTGTTTTGTGCAAGTGCTTAAATTGTATAAAAGATATTCTTAATCATAAATTTGGCATGGAGTGTATAATTGATTTGGCTGGTGAAGATAAACAATTTGTAAGCATTTTAGTAAAAGCCATAATCAATCAGAATCAAGTAGTCAAAAAAGAAATTTTTCAAATATTTTCGGCTATTGCGATGTTTTGTGGCAATGGATACGCTTTATGTTTGGATATTTTAGAAACTATAAAGGTAATTATTTTTTTTTCTGTAGAGATACAGTTGTTAATCATACTTGATTACATATTTGAAAATAAAAAACACGCCCTAAATTTATGCTTGCATTACTGGTCGGGATTTAAAAGTTTTTGATTTCTTGGTGCGTTTAAATTTATTATTGATTCATTTTCATAAAAATAGCTCTTAGAAACGTCCATTAATGCTGACTAATAATCCGGTTTGGAATGCATAAAGCTGTTTCAGACCTATCAGAAATTTAAATGATTCGTAGCTAAGGCTTTTTTATATTTTCATGACTTGGGTCCCTCAAAATCGACTCACTTTCAATTTTAACGAATATAACCAAGTGTTATATTCTCATAGGATTTGCTAACAAATCTGATTAGACGAAATTATGCCTTAAAGTCTATTTTTATCTTCAAAAGAACAGTTCTTTTATAAAACTATTGAATTTTAAAAATCAATATTTTATCACAATTTGGCTCTCTAAACTCAAGATTGTTTCCCATACCCTTCCACTTCCTATTACATTAACTTTTTGAAATGGAATTTGAGAAGCTAGAAAATTTCAGGCTGAGAAGAAAGGATTTTAATTTCAGGTTCAAATCCCGTGAACGGTAAATCAGAAACGAAGGTTTCCAGTTCCGGTTTGTCGCATTATAAGCTAAAATACTTCAAGACTTAACAACTTATTAGTAAGTCGAAATAAATAATATCTAGATATTGTTCTTTTGGATTCTATAACTTTAATTTACCTCCAAATTTTACGAATTAGGTTTTTTTTTAAAAGGTAAAGAAAAATATTAGGAATTCCTAAAAATTAACGAGTGTTCAAAAAAGGTTATCGTCCTTTTTGGATTTAAAATAAAAAGGTTTTGCGGAATATGTGATCAACACTGATGACAAAATCTTTAAAATATTGATTCAAAAGAAAAAAAAATTGGTGATTTAAAAAAACTTTTATGTGATCATACAGTGGTTCCATTCCAGATTTTTTGGAACGGAACTCTAATGAAACTGAACGGAACCCTTTTAAATCCCCGTTCTGTTCGTTGGAACGGTTGCGAATGGAACGTTACATTCTCGCAAGAACCACTGTAGTTGAAAAAAAAATTATATTTAGCCAATCAATGCTTCTTTGCTAACTGTAGTTTGAATCTCGTTGGCATTAATTTTTCGCATGACGTACCATTTGGATAATTTGTTTTGGAACATTTTGACTTCAGTTTTAACTTTTTGAGAACTAATAGACTCAACGGGATTACCCCGAAGAGAGACTACAATAGAATCAAGTTCATTATCACTCGAATCACTACCTTTTTTCATTAACTGTGACCGAATTGCTGTTTTCGTTTCGAGCGACCGTTTCCTAATCATTGTCAGTACAACAACTTCTAAAAAAATCAGATTCAGCATCGTTTTTAGAATAAATTTAATGTGAATTTGATGTAAATTTTTTTTATATTTTGTGATGATCAAGCCCTCACATATTCCGCAGGATCCAAAAAAAATATGAAAAAATAAAACTTGTCTTGACAAAATTTGCCTAATCTTAAGTAAGCGTCTACAAGAACTCTGCATAATATATTCTTTATTTTGATATATTTTCATTGTGTTCATTTTAGCATACAATTGCAGAGTTTTTGCAGACTTAAAATTATACAAATTTTGTCAAGCTTTGATAAGTTTTCTTTTTTTCAACGGGAGGTTTGGAACAATTTTATAGCGTTTCTGGGCATAGGTATATTTTGTGAACCTATTTTTTGGCCTGTATACGCGTATACATAAATATGTATACGAGTATAAATGAATATGTATTACGAATACATAATATGTATACGACCAAGGTATTCGTATACATATTTATATGATTATGTATACGAGTATACTTAAATATGTATACGCGTATATATTCGTATGCAAATTTTTTTTTCGGCTTTTTAAGAAAACTTTGTATGTGTACATGTTTTATACATACCACATGTATCCTCGTATACATAAAAAATGTCAGGGAACAGACTTGGATACATTTATGGATCTCTTATCAAAAAAACATGCTAGATATTTTATAGGGGATGGAGTGGGAAGTCTGTTCCCTGACATGTTTTATGTATACGAGGATACATGCGAAAAAAAATTTAGCGAATACATTTTATGTATATGCGTATACAGGCCAAAAAATAGGTTCACAAAATATACCTATGCCCGTTTCTGCATAAATGCTATAACTAAAAGTTTATAAATTTCATACCGCCTTAATCTGAAATAAATGAAATTTTCAACTTTCCAGCAAACGTTTTTCTTGTTTGCTGGAAAAGAGTAGGTTCTCAAAATCCTGAGGTCCTCCAGTAAAATGAGTTTGTTTTAACTTTTTTATTAGAATCAGCAAATATCTACAAGATTTGTTCGGTAAAACCCAATAGCAATATAAAAGGTGATGCCTATTCTAAGAGATATCTATTTTTTAACGATTGAATGGTTCGATTCAATAGTTAGAGTTCATGAGAGTTTTTTTTTTAAATTCTTTTGGAGCGGAGCATTATAATGTTAATAATGTTATGATCCAAAAAGTGTTTTAAACCTTGAGGATTTTTCAGTTACAAAATACGACTAAATTGAAGAATGACTTGAAATATCATCTTTGCTGTGACATAACTCAAGCAAAGTAAAAAACGTTACATCGTTGATCAAAAATATTTCCAAATTATAAAATGGTGTCGTGCGCAAATTCTTCATTAAAAAAAAACTAATAAAAAGGCTTGGCTCTCTAAAATTTTTAAAAGGGTTTAGATTTTGTTTGAAACAAAAAAATCCATTCAAATTTTTATCTTAATTTTTTAACAGTGCTTTTCTTTTCACAGACAGAAAAACGATTATCACATAGATTCAGCATTTTAATCGAAGAAATTAAAAAGAATCAAAATGCAATACCATATTTGAGTGCCCTTATTGGCTTTATTAACTGTTTATTGGCTCAACCAAGCGAAATAAATCAAAGACTAAGTCTTCGTCTTGAATTAACAAGTAATTATTTTTCAATTAACTCTCAGACTATTATCATTGATTTAATTTTAAAAAGGTCTCAAATTCAATGAACTTTTAAACAGTCTTAAAAATACATCTGATGGTGATTTGAATATCCAATTACAACTTTACGAAAATTGTCAAAAAGAAGACGAAGAAGAAGCGCAAGAAAAAAATGGTTTTGATATTAACAATCCCATGGAGCTTTTTAATGTAATTTATATGAAAACAATGCATTCACCAAAGAGTAATCAAAAATTGGTCGAACTCTTACAAATGATCTACGTTCTATTAGACGAAGAATCGTCAAGTGTCGAATCGAATAATCGATACAAATTTCTATCCGCTGTAAACTTTATGATTTCTAGTCTTCGAGATATGTCATTCAAACAAAGTATTGTAAATATTCGATCGGATAAATCGGTTCAAACTGGTGATTCATTTGAATTTGCGGAAAAAATTGATGAAACTAAAACGATTACTAACCCTCTTAAAGCTCCTGCGTACCCACCACCATCACCCCCAGAATCAACTCCACTCGTTCCGCCTCGAAAAAATGTTGTTTTTAGAAATAAACTAAGTTCGCAATTTCTTGAAGATAGATTAAAAAGTCAACAAGTTCCAGAAGCTGATAAACCGAGTAAAGAAACGTTTGCAATACCACCACCTCCTCCGATCGACTCACTCAATTTACAAGGTTTGAATCAATTACCGGATTCAAATGCAAAAAATATTCCTCCGCCGCCTCCACCACCGCCACAACTTTCGGGTTTTCCGAGTTTAAACGATACAAAGCCTAAAAACAATTTAAATATTCAATTACCGACGGTAAGCAACCCGCCTCCTCCACCACCGATGGGATCTTTAGATCATGCTCTTCATCCACCACCTCTACCACCAATGGGTTCTTTGACAAAAATCCCTCCACCGCCACCACTACCAATAGGTTCTCTAACGAATATTCCTCCACCACCAGCACCGCCGATGGGTTCTTTAAGTAATATGTCACAACCACCACCTCCCCCGCCACCAATCGGTTCTTTAACGAATCTCCCTCCACCTCCGCCGCCGCTTCTTTCGTCGGGTAATCTTTCAACTGCACCTCCAGTAAACACAACGCAAATTTATTCGGAAAATAACAAAACAATTTACAGTACGCTACCGAGAACAAATAAAGCTTTAAAAAATTTTTCATGGCAAAAATTACCATCAACAGCTATCTCAAAAGAGAACTTATGGAAAGAAGTCAACGACAAAAATAATAACTTAAATTTAAATTTTAATCAATTGGAAGAACTTTTTGCCAAAAATCAATTAATTCCAAAATCAAAATCATCGACTGAGCCGCTTAAATTTGAAGCCAGACCACTCGCTAAAGTTTTGTCAACATCTAGCATTGGTGAACAAGTAACATTTTTTATAAAATACTTTAAAATTATTTTAAGCTTTATGAAATTTTCTAAATTTATAGACTGTAACATTATTAGATTCAAAACAAAACATGAACGTAAACGTTTATTTAAGAAAAATTAAAACTCCATTAAACGAATTTATACAATTAATAATCGATGGTAAATCAAAAGAAATTGGTCTAGACAATTTGACATGTTTGAAAAAAATTCTACCCGAAAAGTCAGATGTTGATACAATTCAAAATTTTTGTGAAATCGATGCTAAAAATGTGGACCAACTTGGAAAGGCTGAAAAATTTCTGAAACTTTTAACCGATATTCCGTTTTATGATTTAAGAATTAATTTGATGAATTATATTGAAGAATTTGAAGAAACTTATTCAATGTTATCTAGCCCTCTAGAAGTTTATTGTAGAGGTTCAAAAACAATTTTGGAAAGTTCGTCTTTGAAAGTGTTTATTAAATTGGTGCTAGCTGCTGGAAATTTTTTGAACATGGTACATTTATTATATAAATGCTCGCCTATCTGACAGAATAAAAAAGTTGTATTTTTTTTCAGAATAGTTACAATGGTCAAGCTGTTGGTTTCAAAATTGGTATTCTACCGAAATTAATCGATGTTAAAACAAATAAACCATCAGTGTCGTTTTTACATGTCATCGTCGAAGAGTATGAAAAGCAAAGCGATTTAGAAGACAACTTTTTGACTGATTTAAAAGATTTATCGATCATTGCAAAGTAAGAATTTTTTACATATTTGTTTTTTTTTCAACGGAATTTATAAATACTTTATCATTTTCAACATCTGTAATCTAAGACATCAGAAAATCTTTGCGGTTTGCTTTATTGCCTCGGATTATAGAATTAAGAATTGTGTGAAAATGCTCTTAATGAACGTTTTTTAAGAATTTAGGAGATATTTAGGAGACAAAGTTATTTAGACATGAATCGTCTTTTGGGAGTTGAAGCGGATGGTTTTAGCCATGTGCTGTTTAAACTTGATACAGTTCTGAGGCTTTTTTTATTCCTCAGAAGAATAGGATCTCGGTCTCAAAAGATCGTATTATTCGTCAAACTTTTTTCTAAAAATAAATGTCCAAAAAATTAAATCAGAACCATCGGATATTTTGCCTAGAAAAATGTGTATATCTAAAAGCTCAAAGGAATTCAGAATAAAAGCAGAGGTACCCCAGGGCTCTTTTTTAAGACTTTTTTTATCAATGAAACCAAGATCAACTCAAAAACAGAACACAATTTCAACAATCCCCCGCAAGACAGCCCATGGGGAAAAAGGGTTCTAGACCCTCAGTGTCGGTTCTCAAAAAAATTGTGCGAGCGATTACGGTATGTACATATTTTAGCTTGGTAAAAATGGTTCTTGAGAAAAAAATCATTAAAAAATATCTCAGAAAGCTCGAGAAATTGTTGAACAATTCCAGACTATAAGCGGAATCAAAAATTTTGATAAGTGCTTTCTTAATTAATTTTTCATAGCACAGTGGGCCGTGAGAATGGGAAACATACAGCGCATTTTAACTCTAGGGCAAATGTAGCAAGTGAAGCGATCGGCTCATTTGAGTTTAGCGTAAGTCGTTCGGTCGTGAAAGGACTTTGTTCTTGGAAAAATTTTTCCCGGATTCCGTGTTCCGGTTCCGTATTTTAAGGATTACTGAAAAATTTTATTATTTTATTTTACTTATTAATTTTATTTTTTTTAAAAGCAATACACTTACAACTCACTCAGGAAATTTTAAACAATTAAAAAAACGAACCATAGATTTACTTACAGAACTAGGATTCGAGTCAACTCCAAATGAAATCAAGAATCAATTTACCGAAAAAATGGGTGTAAGTAATCTTTAAAAAGTGTCCATTTCAAGACTTTTAAAATTTTTAAATTCTCTTTAGGAATGTGACAAAAAAGTTACAAAACTTCAAGACTTATTGAATTCAATCGAAGAATTAAAAACTAGAATAATTGAATACTATTGTGAAGATTCATTAACATTCAATTTGGATGAATTTTTGAATATTTTTGGCCAATTGTGTAATAACATTCATACAGTCAAAGAAGTACTACATCTTGTCATTCAACCCTTTGAAAAAAAGAATAATTTTATTTTATTGTTAAAAGGATATTAAAGCTAGGGCAATAAACGAAGAAAAAATAGCCAAACGAAAAAAAGAATTAGAAGAAGCCGATAAGAGAAGATCCATAAGTTGGTGTTTTTTTAAATATTTTTTGAAACAAAAAAATTATTTTTTTCATTTTTATTTTTTAAATTAGGAATGAGCAAAAATTTGGATGCAATGTCGGGAAAAGAAACTAACGATGATAGTAATGTACTAACAAATTTGTTGTCCAATCTGCAAAAAGGAAACATGGGCTCGGTTAGAAAGAGCATTAAAATTGGAAATCGTAACAATGAATTTAAATTTAGTAAAGTAAATGAAACAGAAAAGGAAAATGAACTACCAAATAATGTTAATTTACGATCCAATTTGAGACAAACAGGAGGACTCATGAAACTTCAGTTCACTAGAGAAAATTAAAAAAATTTTTTTTTTTAACTTTTGTTATTTATTGTGTCCATTGACTTTTTTAAAAAAAAATAATTTTTTCCAAAAGACATTTTATAAGTTTAGTTAATTTAGAGATTTTATTTTAAATTATTCAAATAGATTTAAATTATTTTGCTTTATACTTTTATTAACCTAATAAATGGTCCTAAAGTCCTTATGATTAACTTTTAAAACTTCTTAAAACTACCTTTTATTTGCCATTAACGCCATTTTTTGAAATTGAAGAAGAACGACCCAATTTTTTTAAGATCTTATATTAAAATATTATATTAAAATGGTATATTGGTAAAAAAATGAACTTTTATGGGGATCGCTTGAAGGTCTTTTATGACCAGAGATTGTTTTATATCCAACTTCAGAAGGACGTAAATGCGTAGAAAGTGATATTTGACATCAAATTCGTAATCTACATGTATGAAAACCTAAGGAAGCCAATTTTTTAGAGGCTGCCCAAAATTATTTTTTTAGATCTTATGAGTCTTGAGTGTCAAGACCCCTCAAAAACCATGCTTTACTTTTTAACTTATAACTTTTTTATTAATCTATCAACCACCTACATATGCTGAAAGACCGTAGATATTCGTTTTTTGAAGACTCATTGAGTTATCTGAAGAGTGCTTATTTAAGAAAAAAGAGCAAATTTAATCCATTTATACTTTCGATATAACTTCAGCTCACGCCTATGATTTAAACTAATCCTGAAACCAGATAAAATTCTGAACAATTTTTTTGTCTTACATTTTATTCATTTAGGTTTTACTTTTTGTAAGGAGCCCCAAATCCAAAACCTAACTTTAGTTCAAAGGGTTCCTTTGATAGCGGAACCCTCTGAGAACGGAACTCTTTTGGAACGGGAACGAAACTCTTTAGACCGTTTTTTTTTTTGGAACGTTCCTGGAACGGAACGTTAAATTTTCGCAAAAACCCATGTAAGTCTCATTAACGTTCTTCTGATGTTGCATATAAATAGAACCCATGTTTATATGGAGTTGGTGGGTAAATAAGAAAGTTATTTATGGTTTTTAGGGGCCTTGATACTTTAGTTCTCAGGGTCTGAAAAAAATATTTTTGGATCATAATGAAAGAGATATGCATCAAAAATAGATAAATCTTTTTTATCTATGTTCTTTTTGATCTAGGTTCTTTTTTGTTCAAAATTGTGAATTTTCTTCTTTAATTTAAAAAAAGAAACATTTTGTCTATTGGTAAGTTGCTTCTTGGAATCACTAATTAAAAAGATTTATTTTTAATAATTGTAATTTGAATCAATTACCTCTCGGACAACGAAGCCTTCACTTATCCGAGATTTTTGATGAAGCAAACCGAGCTAAACTGTACCGTTCCGTACCATGCCAAAGCGTACTCAACAGAATTAATTTCTGTCTAGTTCAAAATCTTAATTAAGAAAATTTTTTTTTTAATTTTCTTAGGTATGACGGTTTCAATTCTATACGATCTCTTAATAAGATTATGGCTCTCCTTTAAATGATAAATAAATTTAGGATCCGACTATTTGAGATTCAATAATTTTCTTCAAGCTTTTTATTCGATTAGCTAGCATATGTTCAACAATGTTTGTCCGAAATTTCAAGTGTTTACAAATACATGATCCCATTACCCAAAACTGATGAATATAGTCAGATCCATAACAAAATTAATGATTGAAGGAAATAAGTTCTTTAAGTTTTTAGTGATCTAAACATATTTATGATGGAACGGAATATAAAAATTTTATGATCGAAATAGGATATCAATCATTGAGTGTTTTTCCATCGAATGCCGAGTCAAACTCTTTTTTTAAGGTTCGCGCCATGCAAAACTTCCACGCTATCTGAATTTGCAAAATCTGACTTGATAACTTTGTAGGTTTTAGATTTTTGATTTTTTTGCCTGTAGAATAGAAACAATGTGCCTAAAAAGGTGCTAAAAATCAAAAACCTGAAGGATAAAGGATATTGCATTTTTTGACCCGAAATTCGTGATCCTCATATAGAAAAAACATATATATTTTGTTAAAGAATAAATTATTTCGTATTTTCAATTTTCGGAGTTTTTTCAAGGCTAATTTAGGCATTTTTTTGAAAAATTTAAGGAAACGTTTGTATGAATAAATTTATATGTTTTCTATCGTTTTTCTATTCTACAGGCAAAAAAAATCAAAAATCTAAAACCTACATTTTGTTCAGAATTTTCTGCTCTACAAGCTGGTTACTAATAAAGTATATGTAATGGGGTAATCCTGGGAGGAGATGTAAAAAAGAAATATACGCCTTTCTTATGCTTCTAGGCCGAACTAAATAACAAAAATTTTTTTTTTCTATTTGTAAAAATGATTAGCGTGTGTCAAATTTTTCGCTCTTCCAGAATCTGTATCAAACATAATACATATGAGGCCATTTACCCCGCGAACCTTACATAACAACATTACCCTATTAGTTAAAAGTGGGGAGTTTATTCCTCGAATGGTGATTCTTCGACAACTAACGAGTCAAGTAGAAATACAATTTAGCGCGTAGACACAATTGAGTTTCAAGAAACTAAAAAATATTTAAAAATTTTGATCAAATACTATTTTATTGAAGAATTTTGAAAAATATTCGAAAAAAAAACTGAATTTATTGAGAAAATTTACATTTAAAAAAAAAATAATGGAAAATTAAATTTTTTTTTACAAGCCACCGTTATTCAAAAAACTAAAAAAAAAATTATTAAAAATCCTGTCCATTGACCCTCATAATTATACAAGTTTTTTTAGTAGATCGTTTCTTAAGCTAATAAATAACTTTACCGATAAAATTAAAAAATTCAAAAAACCAAAACAGAAAGTTAACAAAAAAATAAACAAAACTCGAAACCGGTTTATGCAACGATAAATTTGAAACTTTTGAATCCATCAAGCTTTGGTTTTGGCTTTCATTATGAGATTTGACATTGTCATGTCGTTTCATTAATGAAAAAATTTCGGACGTTTTTTTAAAAAAAAAATTGTCAAAATAATAAAACAAAAAACAATAAAACAATTAATTCTTTTGATTTACATTGTTCTCTTTGTCTAGTAGAATAGTTTGCTCTTCGACTTGATCGTCATGTTCGTTAAGACCAGCAAAAGAGACTTTAGGTAGATTTTTATCGTTTGTTTCATTTATTTTTGATTTAAGACTTGAGTTTAAATTCACGCTTTCTGGATTCTCGACACTATGATGTATATCTATTGAATCAAAATGAAATGTACCTTTTGATCCTTTTGACGATAACATGTGACTTGATATTGTTGAATTCGATGTTTTTTTTCGTTTTTTAAATATATTGAAAATATTTTTGTGGTCTATTTTGTCGTCTTTGAGCACAAGACTAACTTTTTTACGATTCGGATCGATTATGTTGTTATTGTTTAGATCAGCACCAGGTTCCGAAGTAAAATCAATACTATGATCGTTGAAATCATTACGAACCGAATGTGTCTTGGCTAGTTTTTTTAGTTTTTTCTCACTTATACGAACACTTGAACGAAATCGTTGGTCATTTCCGACCGATACACATGAATTTCGTTCTTTTGCAATCATTGTGCTAAATCGTCTCATGTTTGGATAACGTTGTAAAAGCTTTCGTTCAATTTGATTTATAACTTCGTTACGAACTTCTGAGTTGAAAAACCCATAAATTAATGATATAGCAAGACCCTTTGATTTTTTACATTAATGGTGTATTGAAAAAAAATTTAATATCAGAAAGCTTACTTGGAATGAACTACAAATAATTTCGAAATAAAGTCTGATAAGTTCGAGTTCAAGCGGAAGTCGTCCTCTAACGAACGGTTGCCAAATGCTGAATGCTATGTAGTATATACTAAACAACGGTAAGAGAATTAAAGTTGATTTTGCTAATTTTCTATCAAAATGAATAAATTGTAAAATAAATTTTCAGAAAAACTTTTTTAAAAAACTCTTACTTGAATCGATTCTGTTTTGATTCGGTTAAACGATTTTTTCTTAATTTATTTTTTAAAATACGAACAATATTGACAAAAAGTCCAAAATTAAGCTTTGAAAAAAAAAATTTTAATTATAAAAAAGACCTGACTGAATATTTTATAGTCTTACGAAAATTAAGAGCGCTTGAGGAACTAAATACAAATATGAAAATGATGATTCAGACGTCCAACATCTATTTAAAAATAAAAAAATTAGAACACTTGTGGTTTATTAAGCACCAAATTTTTATGAACGTAAGTCGCAGCCACAGCAAAAAACATCCATCGATGCCATTTTCTAGTTGAATTTTATTAGTTTCTTTGTACAACACAATACTGAAGACTTTAATTATGTTTATTAATTTTTATTTTGCAATTTTTTATGCTTCTCTAGGCTGAAAATTATTCCAAGATAATTTTTAAAAAGTTTTTGAAGATAAAAAAATGTGTATAGTGGTGTTACAGTTGTGATCGGTAAAAAGACAGGAAAGAAAGCCTCTAATCGCTTTGCTATAGGGTGAATTTTCCAGAGCTCAAAATCAATTGGATGAATATGACAAGAACGGAGAGCAGGTTGGATTAATTAAACATGAATAGTGGACTGTTTTTATGAAGCGAAGTGAAGACGCTTATTTCAAGTATATTGAAAAGCAAAATGCTGAATTCCTCGGATCATACCTTGGATCAACTGAAATAGACGTGGATTTTAAAAATCAACCTCTCATGGAATGCTTTTGATAAGCTTATAGGAATATTTATAATCTTGATCTCCAAGAAATAAAGTTTACAAATCGTTACGATTCCATGCATGCTAGAAATTTTGGTATTTTTGCACAAGATCTATAAAATCAACTCTTGTCAATAACTTTAATGGATATTAATAGGAATTCCCAATCGATCACAATTAGAGTTAAAGTCAAGAGTTTACGGACTATGTTAAAGACAGTTTTGTTTTTTTTTATTTTCTGAAACTTTTTATTTTTTACATGAAATTGGATAAATTTTCCTAATTTTACGCAAAAAATGATAAAAAATAGTAAAATTAACGGAATATACGGAAATTTTTTTGTCCATGGTACAAATGAATTTATTACATAAAATTAAGCTATTTACCTATTAAACTAAATAGCTTAATTTTATGGTTATCCAACCCAGATCCATACCCGAACCTAAAACCTGAATTTTTCGAGTAACCAATAACCACCCAATATATTAAAATTATCGGGTTCATATGTCTGGTAACAACATGTTGTAGTCATTTTGAAACTAAGAGAAAAAAATAACCTTGCATCTTAAAATTTTACAAGCAACAAAAATGCAGAAAATCCACGGTAGTTTAAATGAGGGATTACGGTAAGTCAAAGAGTCTCCACAAATGTCCATAAATCACATGGTATAAAAAGTGAGTTTTCACATTCAGCCATGAACTTTCATGAAAGTTAAGAGATAGAAGTTTAAAATTTGCGCAATGATAAACTTCCACGTACTCTCTATTTACAAAATCTGAACATATCTGCATAAATCCGAACTGTTTTCGAATTGGATATACGCTCTGCTAAATACTGGATTTTGTTAAATATCTTTTATAAGGCATACAAATCCGACAGAGGAAAAAATTGACGAATTTTTTTTAGAACATTTTCACGAGCTAAGATTTATTAAGGTATTGATTAATAATTGTCCTTATTGGAATTATGATTTTTCCTAAAAGTAGCGTTAAAAGGGTGAAAATATCTTGAAAGCATATCAAAGATTTTTTTTTTAAAATTTAATGTTGAACGATAGGTTGGTCTCTTAAATTGGGATCTTTTAAAAAAATTTTAAATTTTTTTCCCTTTTATAAATTTCGGAATGGATTTTAAGAAATTGGAAACCTGTGCAATTGTTCAGATTTTGAAATTCTGATAACGTGGAAGCTTATGATTGCGCAAGTCTTAAAATTAAAAAAACAACTGCTCACAAGCTTTGCAATAATAAAATAAGCTTCGGAACATTCCAATGACTTAATTTGAAAAACTAAAAAAACAGCGTCTCCTCGATTAAGTGAACATGTGTTCACCTATTATGTGACCGAATCATGTTCACGATAATGGTTAACAAAATATTCACATAATTTTTGTTTACCCTGTTAAGTGAACAAAATATGTTAATGTTTTTTTCCAAAAAAACTTGTGAACATAAGAAAGATTTGGTGAACAATTTTAGAATTATGTGAACAAGCCAAAATCAATAAATGATAGTATCTTGGAAATTTTTTGTTGAAAAAGTCCAGAAAAGTATAAATTACAATTAATTTAATTGCGAGTTAAGGTTTTAAGCCAAAAATTAAAATTAAGTATATATTTACATCGGTAGCATTATATCCTTTTAGGTGAACAAAAATCTTTTTAAGTGAACAGTTTAGAAAATTTTTTGTTCACTTAACAGGGTAAACAAAAATTATTTGAAAATTTTGTTCACCATTACCGTGAACATGATTCGGTCACATAAGACTAGACCCAAAAAACATCCATTAACGCTTATGAAAGTCGTGAAAGTTCAGAAATGAACACTGTGAAAGACCAGTATTGTATTTAAATTAGAGCAATGCTTTTTCAGTTAGCTCAAATAACTGTCAAAAAGATTAGAAACAAGTGACCAATTTTAAGAAAGACAACATATCACCAAGACCAATGATTCAAAGCTTGATCAAACGATGTTTTTACTCATGTTATTAAAGATCTCTCTAAATGATAATTAAATTATAATTTAATTTATAAATACTAATAACAAAATCTAAATCAAGGCATCAACTTTTTTTTTAATTTAAATATATTTAAATAGAAAATTTGGTGCTTAATAAAATAAACTTACGAGTTGGCATCTTCATAAAGTGTCAATATAATGACATATGGTATAATCCATAAAAGGGGTCCGACTTAAATTAAAAAATAAAAATCTTATTAATTTAAAATTAAAAAAAAGAATACAAAAACATAATTGAGTCAATTACATCCTTTAGGAAGCTTGTTTGATTAACCTTAAAATATTATCTTTTAAATTGCATGATACATGATTAACAAACAAGTTTCCGATTAAAATTTATAAATATCATCATTAAATGTAATTGAATTAAAAAAATTTTGTTTTTGGTTTTTTTTTATTAACTAACCCCATCCGAGCGTAATGTAAATTTTAAAATGATTTGTTTCACTAAATGTCGATACAGATACCAATGTATTTAGATATAATCCTTCGCTAAATATCATAACATGATTTGACGATTCAGCATAGCGTAAAAATGCCACCAGTGTTTTACATTCCCAATGCTAAAAATAAAAAAATTAACCCTCTTTTTTTTAAAATGAAGACATTATTTTGTCATAATACTTACAGTTACATTTGGGTTTAATTCTATGTTTGTATTATTCCCAATAATAAGATCTTGAATTTATAAATTTTAGACCAAATAAAAAACTTGGAATATTTTGTTACCTTTAGGGAAACCGATTGAGTTCACCCAGAATGTCTCTTTAATCAAGTTTAAAACTGAAAATAGTAGAAACGAGGCAAACAAGTTACAATGCAAAATGTTTCTTGCACAATGAAGTCGTCTAATAATTTAAAAACTTTATGAATGAAATATTTTTATTTTTTTTCAAAAATTACTTGAAACCTATCAACAAAAACATGGCTATAATAAGAGATCCCAAAGAAATAAGACTTCCTATTTTTGCTATTAACTTGATCCTTGTCAAATGTTGCTTTAACTAAAACATTTAAAACTATTGATAACTTAAGTTTCGATTTAGAAAATTACTGGTAAATCGCCAGATTGCTCAACACATGAAGTATAATCAGTATAAGAGGTGTTTCTTCTCATTGTCCATGTACCATCGGGTTGACAAAAACGTCTAGCCGTTTCTTTGGATCGTTCGAAACCAATGAACCATACGGGACATGGTTGTTCAGCCCATTGATTAGCCGGTGTTTCATCCCAACACAAAATTCCATCAAATGCCTTGGGACAGTTTAAGACTTGTAAACTCGAGTTTATGAACGATTTTGTAGTATCGTTTGATTCACATCGTACACGATTTTCTGTTATTTTTTCTGATTGTCGATACCTTTTTTTATCTTCCTATTCATATTGTTAAATTTTTGAAATTTTTAAAAATTTTTTGTTTTGTTTGAAAGTCTTCTTACCTCATCTGAATTGCTTAAATAAAAACTAAACTGATTCATAAAAAGAACAAAAATGAGACACAATTTAATAAACATTTTTGTTTTCATTGCTCTTAATTTTATTGATGATGATGTTGAGATTTTGTGTTGTTATGATTTAATAAACTTTAATTAACATTTTTTTTTTATATTTTCAAAATCAATTAAAAATCTAAAAGCGAGATAAAATTTTTAAAAAATTAATTTTTCAAAGAAATGTTAACTTTAAAACGTTTAAAATATTTCAAAAAGTAGTTAAAATCTATCATATGAAATTTGATAATAAAAAATAAATTTGTCACTTAATTGAGTGTTCGAAATAATAAAAAAAAAAAATTTTTTTGTTCATAGAAAGGTAGATAAGAGTAGTTTAGAGTCTAATCGAGACTTTATTTTTAAGATAAACAAAAAATTGCTTTTTGACAAAGAAAAAGAACAATCATACACTAATTTAAAAATTTTTTTTTTTTTCGGTTGCACAAAGTTTCAGTCAAACCATATAAATAATTAATATGTTATTCTGTCTTAATTATTTCATTCGACAGGAAAATCAGGTAGTTTTTGATAGACAATCGATTTTTAATGGAAAAATTTAATTTTGAAAAGAAAATTAGTTTTATTATAAAAAAAATGAATAAAAACAAAGCTTCCTGTCTTGTTTCATGTGATTATACGATATTCAAGGTTTAATTATACCAATTGTCATTTTGTGTTGTGGAAACAAAGTGGTATTTTTAGATTTTTTTTCTTCGTTGTATGTCATTAATATCAGTACTTGTGTGCTTATAAAAATATGTTCTAAAAAAAAAACATTTGGCAACGCGTTTTTTTTTTTCTATGTTATTGTTTATATTTGAGAGTTTACGTAATATTTTCTTATCTCTAAAAAAAAAAGTTAAATTTGAATCAATTGTTTTATATTTTGAAATATTATTGCCTTAATCTTTATATGAAAAAAAAAACAAGTAGTAGAAGAAAGAAAAATAATCTAAGACTGAAATAATCAAAACACGAAAATAACATATAATCTATTTGCATTACAATATTTAAATGTTAAACTAATTTATTCTTATAAGTTTTTTGTTATTCAAATGTAAATTTTTTTGCTTCTTTTTTTTTAAAATCTCGGTATCTCTCTTATTTTTCTTGTTAATTTGTTATAGGTTAATTTTTTTAGTATTGGTTATCTACTATAATACTAAGCGAGTTACATCCCACCATAATTCAATCAATCATTAACAATTAACATGATATTATACAGTACATCGACCGCGTTTCTCTCTAGATTTTAATTCTCGAACGTAATATTCTTCAAAGTAAGCATATAATTCTTTAACACGGGTATCCACAAACTTCGTTTGTTGTTGAGCTTTAAGCATGTCAAAAGTGGTAAATATGCCAACATTTGAGGTAACTTCAAACATGATCTTAGCTCAGGATCATTACGCATGTCGACCAAAAGACCAAGGTCAGAAATATGGGATAATGTGCGATTTTGTTTGAATCTATTTTGACACTTTTATTTTGCTTAGTCTATTTTAATCGTGCTATTTTTTAACCCAGTAATTTTGAGAAGTTTTTTTTGACACTTCTATTTTAATCATTGCTATTTTGACATACCGTATTTCCTTGCTTAGAAGCGACTAAAAATCGTCACTTTGAGACCAAAAATCATGCTAAAGCCGATTGAATATTAAGTTCTCTTATGTTGCTTTGAGTAGAGTTAAGTCAGGCCTATCAAAGGATAGTGAAACTAAAACTAACATGATGCCCGTTCGTCCAAAAAAGGGGTGTTTAGGGGTGCACTTATTCGCAAGGAAATACGGTAGAGTCCTACACCTTATTTTAGGATAAAAATTGCCTTTTTTCAGGATTTCTAAATGTAGACTTACTTTTTTGGGTCTACTTTTATTGAAAGAAAAAAGTGAAAAACTGTAAAAGTTAAGTGTGCACCCGGGTGTTTTGAATTCAGCATTGAAAATAGAAAAATACGATACCCATTTTTGTACCCCTACATGTTGTCTTGGGGTAGAAAAAGTGAAGCAAAGAGCCTAAACTTTCCAAACCCTCTACACCCCCCATTCAAAAAAAAAACCTAAAAATTGAATTCTACGAGTTAAATTTAGTCAATTACGACATTATTTGTAAGCCAAATTTTATTTATATGGGAAGTGTAGAGGTTTTGGAATGTTTTGGCTCGTCGTCGTGTCAGACTACAAGATTTTATACCGAAATTAGATCTTCGAAGCTTATGCAATATCAGTTTCAATAATATGGATGGGGTGACAAATTGAGATGCTTTGAATGCGATGTATGCTGAACGAGGAACGATATTTTATTAAGTAAAAATCATAGTTTTTTATAGTAAGAACCTTTTTGTTTAATGACAAATCCTCACCTATCTCTAGAGAGATTTATGAGGATAGTATGCTAAGACACTTATCTCCTTAGTTATATAGTATCATAAGGGAGAAATAGAATTTAAAGATAGTCTATGTGGAAGCTTGTTTATGATCCGGGGCTCCTTAGAATGTTTAATAATTTTTAAAAGGGAATCATGTTTGTTTTGTTATACAGATGTTCAGGCCAAAAGAATGAAAAATTCTAAGGTATTCTAACACCCAAAAAGGCAAATTTATGAGTTTTATAAATATAAATAATTCAGATTTGTTATCTTTTTCAAGACAAAATTTGTATTGAGGTAGGATTAAAGGGAAAGAAAAGACGCCGAAAGGATTTTAGTCAGCATTTAATTCAGGGCATTTAACTTTAATTTCTACTGTAAATTTACATAAGGCTCCGGAAATGAAAAACGTCAACACTATCTACGAAAGTGATTTTCGACCCTAGGAAAGATATTTTTTAAGAAGTGTCCAAAATAATTTTTTTAGATCCTAGGGGTCTAAAGTATCAAGACTCTCAAAAACCATGCTTTACTTTTTAACCTCTAAATTTTTTTAAAATCCACCAACCCCACACTATTTATACATATTCAGAAAGACCGTAAAATTAACTACAGGATGTAATAATTTGACGTCATCGCACGAATAACAAACTATCACATAATGATAAATAATGACTAAATCCCTATTACTAACTAATACAACTTTAATTAAGGTTAATCTAGTTTTTTTGCTTCTATTTTTTAAAATCGATCTTAAAAACCAATTAAAATATTTTTTTAAAGCAAGGTATTTTTTAGTCTTTAATTGAGCAATATTTTCAAACGCACCTTAAAGTATTTTTTTTTATTTAAAAAATATTAAACTCTTCATCAAAATCAATTGTTTAATTGTTATGCAATCAAAAAATGCTTTCAATTCAGTATTATTAATATTTTCATAATGTTGCCAAATGATGAAGAAATTAAAACTTTTGAAAAAACAAATTTTAATCATTACACTTTTTAAATAAAACAAAAACTAAAGACCCTGATTAGCTAAATCATGATGAAGTTTTTTGATTATTAAGGACAACAAAATGTTTTGACCTGGCGCTGACCAAGACGGACAGACTAGATACAGTTTTTATTTTAAAATATTCAATAGACTAAAATTAATGTTATAATAATTAATGTTTAATTTTACATTAATGTTATATCAATGTAAAATTAATGGATAATTACTGCTTGTTTGTTGAGTTCCAATTACAGTGGTTTTACAGTAAGTTTAAATTGACTGTGAATAGCAGTCTGAATGGACTGTAGTATGCACATCATGGGCCATTGGTCAGGCTAATAGGATAACAAATAGAACTTCCATTGAAAGAAAATTAAGAACAGACAATACTGAATTAAAGGCCTTAAGAAAGGATAGAAGACTCGAAGAAGTCTTTGCTCGTACCTTTAAAATGAGTCTCCTAGCCTTGAGTAGTAATAAGCGGGGTTGTATAGCCAAAGTCTAGGTTGTTGATGGAACTCTAGAAGAATTAGAGACTCTTCTTTACTTCAATAAAAACTATCTTACTTTGGTAAGGAGCTTCCAATTTAAGCTAACAGCGTTTTATAAAATAAAAGTTTACAGAAAAACGAATTATAAATTTTATTGAAATAAATCAATTAAATAAATCAGCACAAGTCTACGGTTATAATTTTTGTTTTTGTGATATTTTTTTATAAAATAATGTTTATGATCATGCTCTTAATTGAAATTTTGGTTTTACAATCTGATCTCGGTGAGTTGCTATTGAAAGTGCTGTTTATATTCATTGATCGGATAAAACATCAACAAAAACACCAATTAAGACTTAGTCAAATCATAAGAGATACATTATCCCTTGTATATTTGCACATTTAAAAAATAAACAATGAAAGAAAATTGAATTTCTCCTGAGATGAGTTAAACAAAACTTATCTTTTCTTTAACAAAACAAAAAACATCAGACGCTGAGCGAAAAGAACTTTTTAGAAACAAAATTAATAGAAAAATTTTCAATTTTACTGGTGTTGGGCACGGCCAAACTTTTTCAAAACTTGTCAAAAAACCAGACTTTTGAAGCTAAAAATTTTGTCCCAATTTATAGATTTCGGCGTGGTAAGCTTAGTAAAAGTGATTAATCACTTTTACTAATTAAAAAATTAAAAGTTTTAATATTTATTATATTTTACTAAGCTAAATTCTAATCCTATGCTAAGAGAATTCTCTTAGCATAGGATTAGAATTTCCTAGGCGGTCATGCCAAATTGAAAAAATGGCCGGCCAGTTGTCCGCGTGGCCGTTATCCAACACTAAATTTAACAGAAAAAGTTGAAATTTTTGGGCTAAGTGTAGTTTTATCTCAAAATCCCAAAAATCCCAAATGGATCAAAAAATAATCCATTAATACAACTTAAGAATCATTTTAAATTATTGCAGAGATGGATATTATTGATAAGAAATAATTTCTTGATACAAGTATCCATCTCTGCAATAATTTAAAATGATTTTTAAGTTGTATTAATGGATTATTTTTTGACCCATTTGGGATTTTTGGGATTTTAAGACAAAACTTCACATTGCTCATTTTTGCAATTAGAAGTTGTGAATCAATTTAAATCCTAAAAACTTTAATAAATAAAATTTTAGAGGATCATTTTTTTAATATTACATTGGTATTTTTCAAAGGTAAACATTGAATGTCAAACGTAAGGAGAAGACCTGTTAAAAATATATGCACAATTCCGAATACAGATTTTGTGACCTAATGCATAATTCAAAAAAATAAAAATAATTTTTTTGAAATATGCATTTGGTGCAGCACCAAAGATTAAAAAAAAAAATATTAAAAAATTCAATTTTTATATTTTCGATTTTTTTCTTTAAAATCGAGTCTTGATGACGCATTAAACTAAGACTTTCAGTGTTTGATGCGGACCTAAATGCGTGATTACGCTATTAGAGCATACGCTCCAAGTTAACAATGTTATAGCATGGGCGAGATGTACTTTGGTGCATGGTCCAAAGGCGTGTGTCTTAACTTGTGGTGCAGCAATATCGAACGAGGGAATACGGTAATTAAATTTTATATTTTTTGTTTTTATAACTCGCAAGCATCCTTTCCATTAGTCTTAAGTCATTAGTCTTGAGGTTTAAAAAAATTAAAAAAAATTGTTATAACATAGTTTGGATGGTAGAACAAACCTCAATTTTGCCTTTGTTCTTAGAGAAGTGGGCAAGAGTTTTACGGTAAATTAAAAACAACGGTAAATATTTTCTCTTCAAAATATAAAAGTTTTAATAAGTATACCTTTTGATATGCTGACCATCGAGTATGTTTAAAAGATTCTTAAATATGTTAAAAAAACAATGCCTTCCATCGAACTAAAAGTTTACCCGTAATTACGTTAAAAATTAAAATAAAATTAAAACATTGTTCATTATTGATAGGCTAAAAAGTCGTTTAATTAAAAATAATTTTTACTTTAACCATTCTGGGGATATAAATGGTCTAGTCAAAAGTGTTACTTTGAATTTTCGAAGTCGTTAATAATACACTCAAAGTTTTTAAGTTGCGAAAATCATTCTAAAATCAATAAACGACACTAATCGTATGGCAATAACAGTGATTGAATACTATTTTATTTATCAATATCCTTGTATCAAATAATGAAAAAGAAAAGCTTTGAACGATGTGTTGCAATTTAAAAAAAATTTAAAAATTTGTATTAACTGTAAATTTTGTTTTAATTAAATACGCGTTTCTTATTGATCTTTTAATTCTCGAGAAATATATTCATACCCTGTGTTTTAACATTAAAATTAATTTCTCTTCCATTATTTTGCAAAAAATTAAAATTTAATTGATCCTAATTTATCTTGATTACCACAAATCTTATTTGAGAAAAAAAATTTGTGTAACAGGATTAGAACATAAGTTTTTCGCACTGTAACACGCTTTGTATAATGTTACCGATAATTAATTACATGTTTTTTTTTGTTTTTTTTTTTTAAATTCTATATTCGTTCTAAATATTTTTAGCTTTAGTAAGAAACAATCAATCAGTCTTTGTAACAAGTACAACCCTGGTCATTCAGAACTTCCAAAAATGAACGTTCATGAACCTTCCTGAACCTTCAAAAACATTCATGAACCTTCATGAACGTTCAAGGTTTTGAAGGTTCAAGAGTCCATGAAGCTTCATATTTCCTCATTTTTTTCAATTTCTACATACAACCCTGAATGACTGTAAAACAGGTGACCGTGGCCCAAATGATTCACCGAACCATGCACTTCATAAATGAACTTTAAGATTTTTAAGTTTAGTTTAAAACTAGGCAGTAGAATTTTAATACAAAGTGAAATAAGAATAAAAAAATTACATGAAAGATATAACGTCTCGTTACTCGCAAACCGTTAACTCTCGTTCAGAATTGCGCAATTATTAGCGAATTTCGCCGTATTATTACATGTAATTTTAACTGAGGAAAGTTTTTATTTTCAATGTTATAATTCCATTCATAGAAATATTAGTTAGAAACTCTTATTAATTCGAAGTACAGTATTAATTCTAACTTACACTTATATCACTACATACTTTTGTCACTATTTAACTTAAATAACCGGCTTTGTAAAGAATAAACGACACTAATTTCAATACTAAAATTTTAGTTATGTCACATTCAAGTTATATCACTGACGATTTTAATGAAAAAATGGCGTGTTTTATGTGTGAGTTGACTGGAAATCAAAAGTTTAAAAATTTTTGGATGAATTAGGGATTTTTTTTAAGTTGATTTAAAAGAATAAATGATACTTTCACTCGTGTTCTTACTTGCGGAGTGCGGAAGCTCTCGAATTTTCGGTAGGGCTACAGACTCGCTCAAATAAAGAAAACACATAAAAAACTGACGGGCCCTTCACTTTTCCACCGACCTAAAGGTCCGCCAGTTTCCGCACACCTATCACCCTTAAAAGCAATAACAGACCTGAAATTTTCAGAATACCGATGAACCATCATTTTTTGCCAGAAAAAAGTCCGTCCGGTTCAGGGCACACATTTTCTGGTACATCTTTTTGTGCTCTATCTTTTTGCAACTAGAGCATAGTTATGTCACAACATAAAAAGAGACCAATATTTCAATTAAGTCATATTTCATTTTTATCTCTTCAAAAAGGCTGGAAAATGGGTTGATATAAGTGTTATTTGATTTTTTTTTTCATTGGTTTTCACAACATTGACTCGCAAGAAAATTGGTTTATGGAGATTCACATATTCCTTAACCAAAGACGGTCGACAAGTCAGAGTTTATGTTAATGAATTCCAATATTTTTAACCAAATGACTAATTTTTTTCAAAAAAACTCTATCATCTTGATTTTCTTATTTGAGTTTTAAACATTAAGTTTTTCTCGAATAAGTTTCGTTCTAAATCCGACGGAAGAGAATTAATCTAATGAAAAAATTCGATTGAAATTAAAAATAATATTTTTCATTACGACTAAAATTTTTTCTCAATCGAAACTTATATTTTCTCTAAAAACAAAAAATGAAACAATTAATAGTTTGATTGAAATTTTTTTCTTACGATTAAGCTCCCCGGGAAAAAAAACGGATAATCCTTTGTGTTAAAACGCGTTTTTTGAAAAAACGCTATTAAACGGTAAAAAACATAAGGCGTTTTGAAAATTCTTTGTTAAGTTGAACCCGAGAATAAAAAAACGCATCACTAAACGCGTTAAAACACATTGTTAAAACAAACTCAAAAAAATGCGTTTAAACGAAACGTTTTCTTGCGTCAATCTGCGTTAGAAAATTCAAACTTAGCAGACAAAAATTAACTGATTTTTTTTTCGTTTAAACGCGTTTTTTGGAAATAGCTTAATTCAAATCTTAAAAGATAACTTTTTAATGTAAATCGCAAATTTAAAAATTTTGTTTCAAAGAAATAGCTGACGTAAATTGGACAGGGATGAAAAGGAATTTCTGAGCATCATTTTTTGATTATGTTTTATCTGGCGATATATTCGGTCTTTTAGAAAAAGAGTATATTTGAAAAATGAAAATCACAAAGATCGTTAAATTTTTTTTTCCTTTACGCAGGCGGTATGAAAATAAAAATCTTTCACACAAGGTAGGGGCGGGAGGGGGGTTTTTCTAAGAAAATTACATGAAAAGGTCAAAAATTGAGGGGGTATATGATGAGAACAAAATTGAAATCAAAATTTTTTTTCAACTTTCATAAATCATAGACCTACCGCTCAACACCACAAGGAAAATTTTTTTTTTGGAAAAAAAATAAAAAGCCATTGTTTAATCCCGGTCCAAAATTTCGGCTTCTATGTCATTTTCTTACATGGGGAGGGGGGGTATAACCCTTTCAATTTTACCGAATCTTTCCATCCCTCTTATAAAAAATTGAGTTTACATATTTTGATTCAACAAGAAAAGAATAAAAATATTTTTAAACTCCGCCTTTAAAAATTATTACTTTTCTATTTTTTAAAAATTTACAAAAATATACAAAATTTACATTTCTTTTCAGATAATTCCTTTTTTTTTAAAGATTTACAAAATTTAAACTTTCAAAAACAATTTTCTCTATGGTAAGATTTAGTACAACTTTTACTTATAATTTTAACTTTTAAAGCAAATGTTATTTTTTTTCTATCGTTGTGTTTAAAAGGTTGAGTTAAATTTTACTACAGTCAAGTCACACATATATCTAACCCTTTGTACAGCCATTAAGCAGTGATAAAAATGAAATACAAACTATTTGAATTATAGTGGTCTAAGTATGATTTGACTGTATATCCGGAAAAAGTCAATACAGACTTCGATTTTATGACCAAAAATCTTCTAACTCTCATCAAGCTGAGTTTAAATTTAGTTTTTAAAACAAATAAAACGATAATCCATGCTAGACTGTAAAACTATTCCCCTAAATTATTCCATACTTTTTTCCAAATCTATTAAACAGCAGAAAAGTATACCTCTTTTCACTTAAACAAAGACGAAACAAATTCTTGCTTAATTATTTTAAAAGCCTTATAAAATTAATGTTTTTATCTTTCTAAAAATCTTATAAGTCGGATTGCTTAATGATGAATTCTACACACACTTTCTTGAAAAATTTTGATTAAAATACCTCCTTGGAGCTTAATAGATTTTGAAATTGATTGCTATGAGAAGGACCTTTTACTCATTATTTAATTCAAATTATTATTTCAACAGAATAAACAATTGAAAAAATTGAAACAATGAATTAATTTTTTAAGATTTCAAGCTCCTCCCACTATTTTTTTCTATAAATTGTTGAAAATTTTTAATAAAAATTTTATTTTAACCCTCAAAATATTTTACAAACGGACAAAAAAATTAACTTCAGAGTCCAGTGATGTATGTTTCTAATATTTTTAAAAAAAAACTTTTTATTAATTTATTTTAAATTTTTTTGTAGGGTTCATCAGCAGGGTTATTTTTTCAATGCAATTCGCAATAATTGCATCAAACAAATGTGTTGCTTATCTAAATTTTATTGGAAAATTTTAGTGTTTTGTTTTTTTGACCCCTTCTACTAAACACACAAGAAATATAATGAACTTTTCAATTAACGTTTTTTTTCTCTCTCAGCGGAAAATTAACTTTTATGTCTTAGAACAAGGTTTGTCTATCAATTATCTTCAAAAAATGTTGCATATTATTAATGCATTTAAACCCCTCTCATGTTGCATTGAAAAACAAACCCTGTTTAACAGACCTTATTAAGAAAAATTGAAACACAATGTGAGCCCTTAAATCTCAGTATTTTTCACGACATTGATACATCAAAAAAAAAATAAAGGTGATCTGCCTACTCCTCAACTTTTGCTTAATTATTCTGCTTTATGACAAGTTATGCTAATAATTTTCCATTTATCAAAAAACTAAAAAAACTTTTTGCTGACTTCTTCGTTGATTCTTTTCATTAAGCAGTTTAAATATAATTAAACTAGCCTTGAACTTGAACCTTTTGAAATAAAATTGAAATTAGCAACTCATAAAAACGCCTCCTAAAGTTGAGCCTTTATCTTCTTATGGTTAAATAGATCTCGCTTAAACGAGTTAATTTTCTCTTTTGCTATTGATTTTTTTCCCGTTTTATTTAGTACAAACGCATCAATTTTAGCTAATAAAAACGCATAAGTACGAACCCTAAAAAGGATAAAATCACATGAAAATTTCAATAGACCACCACTTTTCCGCCGAACCTAAAGCCCAGTGGTTAACGGATACCGATTTTCTGGTAGCCTATTTAGTGCTCTTTCTTGCTATATAGATGCCATTATTGCACAGTTTTAATCAAAAAAAAACAATTATTACCGAATTTCTCCAGATAGTTACATGTAATACTAATTAGTGAAAAAAAGGTCCTTGTCGCGGTTAATATTGCATGTAATTAAAGAACAATATTGTGGATTATTACATGTAATTGTTAACGAGAGTTTACGGCTTAGCTTAAGATACTATTCAGTAAATATAGACTATTCATTAATTCGAATCCAGTTCTACTTAAAGATAAAAAAATTGAGTGAAAAATAGATTTACTCCAATACCCGTTAATTCAATCTAAAATTTAAATATAATTTTTTGATAACTTATCATCAATCATCATTTTTAAATTTTGAATTACGTTAAAAAAAAAACTCATAGCTAAAAAAAAAACCTTTTTGGTTCAATCGATTTTTATCTGTTGGATAAAGATATTATTTTTTTTTTAAATGTGATGTAATTAAAGAAATTCAACTTATTGAACAAGATCCATAAACGTGAACGAACATAAATAAAAAAAGAGAAGCGAAATTGAGAAAATAATTAAAACGAAATTCACTAAAATTTTTAATTATTAATTTCATTCTTTAAAAAAAAAGGAGAAAAAACTAATTGATTTATAAATTAAACTATATTGAAAATGGAGTTAAATAAAAGCAATTAAAAAAATATTAAATTATAAAATAATTTTTTTTTAAGTACCAAAAACAAAAAATACTTGAAGAATACAGGATTGCATAAGCATTTTTACGTTCAGACCTGGAGGTCTCTTGGGCTCGATCGGGTTTACAGTCTTTTTTTTAAACATTTTATCAAAAAAATACGTTGACTATCAATAGTTTTCATTATATTTTAAGCACTTGACATAGGGTTGTGGGAAAACCAGCATTCTTGTATTATAAATTTTCTACAATTTGAGCTATTAAAACCAAAGTGGGTCATTTTTGACCCAATTGAAAAATTAAATTTTTTACATTATTTTTATTGTATACGTATTAAAAATTGAATGGTGGGTCAAAAATGACCCACGTTGATCTTTTATGATTGTAAATTACCTTTGGACGGATAAGAGTTAAGGATCCAACGTCATTTACCAACGGTATGTGCAGACCTTTAACAAAATCGAGATCAGACTGTCATTTTCTTAAAAATATCATATTTTATTAAAAAACTTCTAATTAAATTGAGCGAATTAAAACAAAATTTTTAGGTATCCCGACGATTAAAGTAAATTTTTTGCTTAAAGTAAAATTACATCCATTCAGACTGGTCCACCAAAAGTTTAAGTTCCTACTTAGATTTAGTTCTAGTTACAATGAAATTTATTTATTTATTTTTAGTCATTTTATTCTTCTCAATTTTAAGCCCAACTCTTCTTTTAGACCCACAGACACATGTCCAACTTTTAATTTTATTCTTTATCCTTTAATTTTTGGTTAATATTTAGCGTAAAAAAGCCTTGAATTGGAATATACAATCTAAATGAAGGAGTCCCAAATCATAAATCTTACTAGCTTTAATGTCCACTCCTGTGTTGCAATATTACCAAATTAAAAAAAGTGTCTGATCATCTTTCTTTCATAAATATGTTCAGAGGGTTTTTCATTTAAAAAAATAGGTTGCTATGATACAAATGTTTTCTCAAAAATTTTTGCTTGAAAACTTATAAAAATTGATACTTCTTGTACCAAAGTTACACTTATCTTTTGATGAATCCTCACCCATTCTTGTAAAGAAAGATTTGACCTACAAAGCTGACGATACAAAATTGAAGACAAATATGGTCTCAAAAACCACGTAAAACTTAGTAAGGTTTATGAATTGAAGCATCTTATAAAATGATGAAAATTAATGGGTCTAGTCGGTTAAGTGAACACTTGTTTACCTTAAAATTTAAATATTTTTTATTAATTTTTTTTAAGTATTTTAAAACTTTTTGTTCACGAAATCCTTCATTTATTCACCTAAACATTTTTATGTTCACCAAAATTAAGTTTTTTTATAAGTGAAAAAAATGTATGGTTCACGTAAACGCATGAGGTAGGTAAGAAAATTTATTTATTCACAACACTAGAGGCAAGTTAAAATTTTTTCTCAATTTTCTTTTTTCTATTTTTTGGCTCTATTGGAATTGTTATAAAAAGTGTGCTTTTGAATATTTTAAGGAAAAGAGAGTGCAGCATCTACTGGAGAAGTCTGCAATTTTGCTTAACTTTGCATTTTTAGAAATACTCTGCAAAATTGCACGCCATTGAAAAAGCGCAATTTTATTTGCAGAATTTTTGCAGACCTCTCCAGTAGATGCTGCACCCTCTTTTCTTTAAAATATTCAAAAGCACACTTTTTATAACAATTCCTATAGAGCCAAAAAAAAAAAAAAAAATTGAGAAAAAATTTTGAATCGCCAATACTAGAGGGATGGAAGGACTACCTACCCCGTCAAAAGGGACTCATTCTAAAATCTATTATTGACTAGTATCGAGGCTTTATTGATATTAAAAAAGCCTTTGTCACAATTACGATGAAGACATGGGCATGTACCTATTAGTTTTATGGGTTTGTATTTTATGGGTAAAAAAATATATACCCAAAGCCGAATTTAAAAATACCAAAATTTTCAAACACAAATTTTTCGGGTAACCCATAACCACCCGATACCTTAAAATTAATGGATATATTTGTTTGATCATGGGTTAATTATACAATTCGACAATGTACATAGAAGTAGAAAGAGTATAGAAAATTGCTTCTATTTTAATAAAATGACCCAGTCAAGTCAGCTTTTAATCACGGTAACTGATAATGACTTAACAAATATGTGCTTTTAAAGAATTAGAAATTAAAGAAAACTCTTTTTAATTACTCAAATATGTTAACTAGATTCCTTAACTTTACTCAATAATTGTTTAGATTCAAATCGATTAATGAAACCATTTCATAAAAAAAGTTATAATCAGACAAACCAAATTAAATTCGAGTCTGACAAATCATATGTAAGTGAATTTGTTTACTTAAAAATGCTCAAAAAAGTTTGATTGTTTAAATAACCAAATTTTTTAAAGAATCCTTAAAGAAATATGTTATATATTTTTTAACCATTTCAATAAACAAATTAACAAATTCCAATAAAAGTAAATTGAATAAAATCAGTATTGAATAAGTGATTAAATATCAATCAAATATACTCTCAATCGAACATTAATTGAGTTGAAAAAAAAACTTTATTGTAACTAATTTTTTTTTTGAAAAATTTAGCGCATTTCTTTTCGCTTAAAAAAACTTAATTTTTTCAAAAACTTTAAGATTTCTCATTTTTCTTTACACAAAATTAAAATAAAATATCAGATTTTTAGTTTCATTTGGTTCTCGAATTTAAAGTTTTTTCGAGAAATTAATACACTTTTGATTAAATAGTGAAATGTTTATACAGTTTTACGAGGTGAAAAAGAAAGAAAGTGTTTTTTTTTTCGTTTCTTTTTATCTTGTTGCTTAGATAACACCCATGACAACATACCTGAGATACAAGGCTAATGAGAAAAAAAAGAAACAACAAAAATTTTTAATACTAATTGAAATTTACAAGTACACTTAGAAAAATTACTTTTGTTAGACTTAAAAATATCCTTTTGATTTTAGAAAATGAGAGAGAACAGCATGAAACAAAGTTGCACTAGCTTCATCAATAATGAGAGTCAATCATCTTGACACTCAGCAACATCGGACGATATCGTCCTTTTGGAGGGATCGTTTGAAAAAATTCAACAACTTACAGTCAACTCACACTTAAATCACCCAATTTGTTAAATTAACCAGAAAGAGACTTATGATTGGTTGGACAAAAATAAATTGAGAGATAACTTCAAGTACCTCGGATCCATGGTCTTGTCATGTAAAACCGATGTTAAGCTCCGAAAAGCTGAAAAATTTTTGGAAAAATGTGAACCAATCTATTATCCAAAAGTATGGAGGTAAACTGAAAGTTAGATTATCACTAGCCATCTAGAGAAATCTCTGAATACAGTGTCAGGCCGAACTTTGGAGTCCGAGTTGAGCCATAGGTCATGACACGAGGAAAAGAGTCCCTGTATTAGATGAAGACTAGCGTAAAATCCGTTTCAGAGCCGTTGAACTCTGATCAAAAGACTAAAAAAGTTCGGACTGGCATTGTAGCTTTGTCACTAATAGCTATATAATTATGTTGAACATAAAAAGATCTAATTATAGTGAAATCTATAAAAGAATCGGCATGGATCCTATTACAATCATCATACAATGAATTATATTGATCACTGCTTCAGAAAAGACGAAGAAAATGAACTTCCCAGTCAACCTTTTTTTTAAGCTTTTTTTAAAGGATCTCTTAAGATCTTTAAAAAAGCTTTACTTAAGAGCATTTTATCGTAAAGGAGATCTGGGCAATCATAATTGGTTGAGTTTAGAGTATTTAAATAGTTAATATATCTTACATTGTTGCATTTTTAATTTTATATTGTTGTGAATGATGGCTCTTAGCTTTTGGAGTCTAAAATACAGTAGCTCCAACAAAGTCTTCCTTTCCGATTTTCGTTTAATCAGAATGTAAAACGTAAAATCGTGGCGAGCTTCAACGTTGAAGTTCGAGCTTTATTTAATTCGATACAAAAATAAAAATAGACTGGAAAAGATATACGGTCAGAAACAAATAAGCGTTTCGAGTTGCGTTTTAACAAATCTTGACTACGGCTAAGCTACGGTTTTGTCTTACCAAAAACTTTGTAGGATTGGAATGTTACTCTAAAACAGATAAAAATTAGATAAGATAAATAAAAAAATTAGTTTTGTTCGTTTTAGTACAAGCTAACAATAAGAATTTCTGAAGCATCTTTAAAGATACTTCAAAAAACCTTTAAAAAAAGGTTGACAGAACAAATCGAGACAATCCGGTAGAAATAGAAAAGAATTGAGACGATAAAGAAAAGAAGTTTTTTTATTCAAAAAATTACACCCTTAACTTTTCACTCCAAATTTATGAACTTTCAGAAAGTAGCATTGTGAAAGTTTTAAAATCGACTGATAATTATGATGAATTTTGGCTGAAAATATGTCAGATTTTAAAAGGAATTAATTTTCTCTATCATGTGTGGATGGTTATGCAAAATTTCACATGAATAAATTTTAGGCCTATTGAATTAAAGCTTATTATACAAGATTAAAATGGAATTATAAAATTAAATTTTTTTTAATTTTTGTATCAATATCCTAATTTTCAAGATAAACTTAATTTTCCTTTTCAATAACCACACTAGAAAATTAAAAAATAAAATAAAATGAAACTCCTATTTATATAATTATTTTAATAATAATTGGTGCAACGAGTATCTCAAATGTAATTCAAAAGGTGTAAAAATATGATATTTCAGTAACAAGTTATTTCCATGCGCATGTTCGTTAAAGACGTCTCATTTTTACGATCACATAAGATGAGCAAGATTGACCGTTCATTAAATCCTAAACTAAAATAATTTTTTTTAGTTTCAAAAAGTGTTTGCATTAATTGTAGGATACTAGGATTGGAGTTTAATTTAAAAAATAATCTAAACATGATCTTGAAAAGTCAATCAGTCTATCTTAGCTGAATATTAAATTCTAATTTCCATCCAAACTATTTAAAAACAAATTGTTTTAATCTGTATTATATAATACAGTTTTGATATTTTAAAACTTAATTTTTGAGTTATAGAATTTTAGACCAATTGTCTGTTTAAATAGTTGAATCGACCAGAAAAGGTGGTGTTTTTTGCTATTTTTAAAAAAATATTTTTTTAAATGAGCAATAAGAGATGAAGAAAATTTCAATTTTGATTACATTTTTTTTTAAGTGAAATTCTCAATTAGGATTCAATTAAAAGCTTCAAGATATTCAAGTTGTTGACGAGGTAAAATTTATTTTTCTAAAATCTAACGTTTTAAGACTAAGATTAGTTTTATTGAAATCATTTATTTCAATTTTAAAAAGTGTTTGATGAATTATTCGAATCTGACTTGTTTTTTGAAGACATTTACTACCCTATGCTACTGCACTTCAACCGAATTAATGGCGTACCCGTACCGTACTGAACCGTACCCGTATCGTACCCATACCGTACTCGTACCCGAACAGTACTCAAAGCGTACCCTTACCCAGACCCGTATATTCGAAAAATGGAAAAAAAATTTTACTTTTGAAATTTTTTTTTATTTAAATGATATAGTAGGAGTACGGTACGGGTACGACAAGCATTTAATTCGGTGGAAGTGCAGTATGTTTCAATCTTTTAGCACTTGCATTTTTTCTAACGAACCCCGACATGTTAGGTAAATAAAAATTCCACTTTTATGTCTAAAGTTTTCTTACGAATTTTTGGATTTTTTTAGATTGTCTAGATTTAAGATTTTATCAAAAAAACATAAAAAAACAGAAAGATTCCAATATTTTTATAAACTTTTGAAATAATTCAAGCTTGAAATCCGCTTATTAGGCTTGGGTTAATCTTAATAATTAGAACTGTGATACTGTCAGTATTTTACTGATCAGTATCAGTAAATTTCAGTATTCAGTATTACTGATACTGATTCTAAAAATACTGATACTGCAAAATCAATATTTCAGTAATACTGTTTATTACTGAAAACTTTATTTATCATACTTTTTTTTATTAATTTGAACCGAATAAGTAAGATTTTACTGAAAAAAAACTTACTGTAAAACCTTGCAAACTACCCCAGGGTTAAAGGCTGTAAATAGCCATAACCCCCCTACCTAAGAATATGCTATAACCCCTGGGTTTTTTATTAAATTTTCCGTTTAACCCCGGGATTAAGTCAAAAAAATTTAATAAATACTGATAATTTTTA
This sequence comes from Brachionus rubens, assembly GCA_022207745.1. Lineage (NCBI taxonomy): Eukaryota > Metazoa > Rotifera > Eurotatoria > Ploima > Brachionidae > Brachionus > Brachionus rubens. The sequence continues at coordinate 3,090,640 of JAJVHD010000009.1, read as the reverse complement.
ATTTATTTTTGTTTATAGCCTCATGGGATTGAAAATTCTATTAAATTAAACGCCCATGAGCTTAAAATTTTTTTTTAACATGCATTTTTAAGCTTTACAAAAAGAAATATTTCTCATTTGGTCGGCTTCAAGCGTCAATTTAACATTTGTTCTGAAAAGACTAAATAATCTTTTACAGACAGCAGATATAGCATGTTTTGAACATTTGAAAGCTTTTTATCGAAATTTTTGGAATGCTAATAAACTCATAACATTCTTAGATCAACCGGTTATGCACTAATAATACAATGGATCAGTATCATTTAGGAAACTAAATAAGAAATCCCAATTAAGAATTCATAGATAATATTGAAGACGATGATGTTCAAAATATTCACGGATTTTATTCGGTTGATGAAAATTGACGATAACGACATTACAGCAAGAACTAATGATGACAAATCTCAAATGGAAAAAGAATAATTTTTCTTTTTTTCTGTATATTTTTTTTTAATTTTTTTTGAACAAAAAATCAAACTAAATCGTTAGGAGCCCAGTCAAAATCATTTTTTTTATTTTTAACCCCGGGCTAATCAGTATTTTTATTTTTTTAAATCATTGGTTAAAAACTTTTGGTTAATTTATTACCCCACCATTCTTTATTGAGAAGCACATAGGGTAGTTTGCAAGGTTTTACGGTTGAATATTAAAAATATCTATTTTTTTTATCAAATCAAGTTTCTGCTTATTCGTTTCCATTTACTTAGGGGTTCACTTGAGAAATATTAAATGTATATGTGTAATTTTTTTTTTACTTATGGAAATACTGATACCGATTTTCTCGATACTGATTCCGTAAATGAATACTGAATACTGACTATTACTTATTGCCTTAAATACTAATACTGACTAATACTGATTTTTTCAATACTGATCACAAGTCTGTAATAATCAAATTAACAAAAAAATGTTAATAGACAGCTTGCGTTCAGAGAAAGTACGACACTTTTATATTCAAATCCATGCCATATGCCGAAAATTCAAACGAAATTTTGCATTGAAATGCATAGAAACTGACTACATTGGACTCTAGTTAATCCGAATTCGGACTACAGAGATAAAATTCAATTAATTTTGCAGATTTTACTCAGAAAAATAATTCTGATAAAACAGGTTTTCGAATTATTGAACTTCGGATAAACGAGGTTTGACTGTATTATTCTACCGGTTTGAGATGTACTTTGATGCATGGTCCAAAGGCGTGTCTTAACTTGTGGTGCAGCAATATTGAACGAGGGAATACGGTACATCATGTCCATTCGGTGTCACTTGATGACACGTGACTTGACATTGCGTCTTCGAAAATTGACTTTGAATGGACCTGATGTTACCTTAGAAGAATAATGACTTTGCGTGTTATTAAATGGACATTGTGTTTACAAAGGCTTACTTAATATGGACTAGATGTATATTTGGCGAGACATAGCTATGTTTGATTTAATTTCGCATTCAAAGGACCTATACTCGCATGATTAAGTTATAATTTTTGAAAAAAAAATTAGGCACTGACATGTCACTACCGGTTTTGGCTTTAAAAAAGAAAAAAAGAAAATTTTAATCTTTTTTGATTTTTTATCTATAATCATGACAAAACGAAAAATTTTTATTTTTACATAGATTTTAAACAGAACTAGTAGTACCCGTTGCTTCGCTGCCGGAAAATATTATTACCCAGTAGACTTCCGTTAAATTACTGGCTAAATTATTTGTTTCGTGCAAAATGCTGATGAGAGCGTAACGAAAACAAAGATACAGTATAGCCCGATGGAACCCATCTGGTTAATTACGTCACTGTTATTTTTGGTGTATTTTAAGAATGTTTTTTAGATGGGAAATCACTTAGCCCAGGCCGGTCTCCAGGCACTGTACGTAAAAATTCATTGCTTATCGTATTGAAACTTCTTAAGTCCCGGCTCAATTCTTTGAAAGATCTTACTTTGAATAACGAAAGAATTTTTATCGTTTATTAAATACTTAGATAGTTTAGTATTTACTCTTTAGGCCTACTCGTAAGACCTTCTTCTCCAAGTAAATAGAGTTGTTTCTTTATTATCACACAGCTAAAATTAAGGTTGAGAAAATGTATTCGAAACTCGCATACACTTGTACATTCAAGAAAAGAGATTGCACAAACATGTTGGCGAGTTTGAAAATAAATTTTTTTTCTCCTGTGTATGTTACTCTTGGCTTTTTGGTTTCGGCTATTGGTGCCCTTGTATAGGTTTTTTTATGTAAATATGATAGATTTGATTTTCTCGCTATTAAGACTTTTAGATAAACCCTTGTGATAGACGTTACAATATTTTATTCAAAGTATAATTTTAATAATATTTATCAAAATGAATCAAGTTTATTTGAACTACTATTTCTGAGTCTCTAAACCAGTTTTCAATATTAACTGAACTTATTGGTTTTCTGGAAGTGATAATTTTCAAAAGAAAAAAATCTTTTATCATTACAGTAACACATGACTTCTTAAATGAAAGAAAGAAAATTTACTGTCAGGAACTGTCGCCTAAAAGCTTAGTTTATATAGATAATAATATATTATCGATCGGAATGTGGCTCTCTCCAGGAGTCTCTCTTCAAGATCTCAAGGCTATCTCATTAAAATCCAAGTCTCCTTGAGATCTCCACCAAAATCCAAATGAGATTTTCACCTGGGTATATAGTTAGCATATATGATTCTTGAAAAGAGATGTCGAAACGACTTAAGAATTTATTAATTACATTTTCAGTAGATAACGGTTAGATAAAAATATAATTTTCACAGAAATGTACTCTCAGAGAAGAAAATTTCTTTTTAAAGAGATATTCTTTACTTGAAATGTATTGTTTACTCATGCAATTCTTATAGACGGTTAAAATAGAATTCTAAATTCTAAATTTTTTAGACTTGAAGCCTAAAAAATTGAAACCGATTAGTTAATTGAAGTCATTCGAAATGTACTTTTTGATTAATTTTATTAATTGGTCATTTTTTATTTAACTGAGAGAAGAAATATTTAATTTTTTGCCGGATTAATTATTAATTAATCAACAAATTAATAAATGATTATTCAATCAATCAATCAAATGAAAATCTTTTTTTTTTAATTTTGTTAACCTTCACATCGTAAAATTCGACCTTGACCACGAATCGAAAATTTTTAGTTTTTTTCGATTTTAAATAAAGTGTTTCACACTTAACTCGTACTCGGTTAACTCGGAATTTACGTTTAACTCGTACTTTCTTAGATCATTTGTTGGAAAGCTTATCCCTACAATGATAAAAATTTTTCGAAATTAACACAAGATTACAAGCCGTGCGACATATTCAACGCTGATGAGACTGGGCTGTTTTACAAAATGCAGCCATCGAAAACTTTCGCGTTCAAAGGTGAAAAATGTACTGATGGTAAAAAGAGTGAAGAGAGAGTCACTATCTTGTTCGGTTGTAATTCAGATGGATCCGAAAATTCTTTCTATGACTTTTTCCCAATTTTTCTCTGATACGGTTAACTCGGACTGACGGTTAACTCAGACTTTTTCCAAAGTCCCGACGAGGTCGAGTTAAGTGTGAAGCACTGTAGTTCGATAATCGTATACATTTTAGTCATCTAATAATGTAGCCAGAAAATACGTTAACAGGGTAAAATTTTACCGTCTTAAAAAAATAATCATGTGTCAATAGAAAGTCCCTTTAAGAAATCTTTCTCGATCAAGTGTCTAATTGGATGATAAGAAAATCTAAAAGACAATTAATTACCGCATTGAAATATTTAAACATTGCGTAACAGCTTTAACACGATGATACCTTAAATACTTAAGATAGAGTCATCAGAAGTTGTATTTTTTATATCCAATGGACTGAAAGTAACCCTAAATTTTGCTAAATTAGAAAAAAAAATTAAATTAAATTTTTTTAAAACACATACCTCAAGTACAAACTGCTGATAATTTTTTTTTATCTGAAAGAAAAATAAAGGCATCAATTCAAATCTTAAATGCATCGTTAAGATTTCAATTTATGTCTTTTTGAGAATTTTAAACTGTCGAATCATCTTTTTATTAATTAAAATAAAATTTAGAAATAAAGCTTAGACTCTTTGAAAAAGTTAAAAATGTATTTATAAAAAATATGTTCACGGTTTGTTCAATTAGTTGCAATAACAAGTACCTCCAGAACATGCTCCTCTTTTTGAAAAACGACATCTACAATGAAAATCACATAAACTCGGACTTATTTGACAAGTCAATTTTTGTTGTGGTTCACCAAGTATAACAGGAAATTCAGAGACACCATCAAGTCGACTAGCATTACACAAATCATTAGCACATGAACCGCAACCAGCAGCAATACCAGTAACACAAGCAGTACATGCAAAAAACCCACCGCAACCACTTGCAGCACATGCACTCAAAGCACTAATACATGATAGACATGTTAAATATTGTCTCTTTTGCACAGTTTTAGCATATATTTGATTCGATATTAAACCGAATAATAAAAACCCAATTAAAAAATTAAATTTCATTTTTTGTTTAAATTTTTGACAAGATTTTTATTAACAATATTTCTTTTTATATTCGAAAATTTATGAGAACAAAAAATGTTTTAACGTAATTAAAACCGATAAAGCCAAAATGATTCTTTATGTAAAAAATCCATGTGTTTAGATTAGAACTTTTAAGAAAAGTCGCTAAGGCATCATTCAAAAACAAGAAATTTTCAAGTGATAAAATAAAATTAAGTCTTAATACAGTTATTCTGAAGTTTTTGTTACCTCAAATGAGCATGAGCATGAGCATGATACTCATTTTGAGGATGAGCATGAGGATGATGCTCATTTTGAGGATGAGCATGAGGATGATGCTCATTTTGAGGATGAGCATGAGCATGATACTCATTTTGAGGATGAGCATGAGCATGATGCTCATTTTGAGAATGAGCATGAGCATGATGCTCATTTTGAGGATGAGCATGAGGATGATGCTCATTTTGAGGATGAGCATGAGCATGATAATCATTATGAGCATGAGGAGGAACATTAGCATTGAAAAAATTTATATACATTTATTGGAATATTTTTTAAACAAAAATCTTGAAAAATTTAATTAATCTTAAAAAACAGGTTAGCTTAAAGTGAAAACATGGCTTTTTAACTTAATGGCAGCAGTATGATGCATAATGATTCTATCAATACATGTCAAACAACAAAGTACATTATAAATCTGTCCACTCTCCTTTCCTCTTAATTATTTCTTCAAGAACCTTTAATAAAATTTTAAAATTGAATTTAAAAAATTTATTTTTGCTTGAAAATTACCACTGAAAAGTGAGAAACGTAATTCTCACAATGATGTAACTTTACTTTTCTTTTGAATATATCTATCGATTGCAAAATATCATCAATCGTATTTGTCGGTCTTGACGAAACAAATCTCTTCAAAGTTCCCCAAAACAACTCAATTATGTTTATATCAGCTGAATATGCAGGAATCTTTTCCTTTTTAAAAGTTAATTAATTTTCATCCTAGAAAATATTATTTCAATACGTTAGCTAACCCAATTAACATTCAATTGCTTTAAAACATCACTGCAAAGTTTAGATTTATGTTTAGCGTCATTGTCCTGGATCAATATTACTTGTTGGTTTGAGTACCTTTGTTTAATGAAAGGTGCTAAGTGTTTTCTAAGAATAACCTCATATCCATATTGGTTTAAATTGTTTTTAAAAACCTTTTATAATTTATAAATTATGAAGAATTTAAATTTTTCAAATAAAATACTTCTACAAAAACTATTCCCTTTGCAAAGTGTAATCAACTTACCATATCCTCTCCATTTATATCTAACTTAAAATCTGCCTCACCATGATGAAAGGAATAAAAAAACCTAATTGACTAGAAAAAAGTAGTATCATCAATCGGATTCGTTAAGCCTAAAGTAATGGAAAAGTATGGTACGGTCCGCTACAGCAGTGAGATGTGTAGCTATTTTACACAAAGGGTTCATAAATTCTATAGAACTCGAACTATTGTTGTTTAACTTACCACAATATTTGTTATTCCTCGAGCACTCAATCCAACCCAAAGGTGTACTTTGTCTTTACTTTTTCTGCTATTAACAACCGCTTGAGATATCGAAGTTTTTTCTCTGCAGTGTAAGACTGAGTTAGAAAATGTCCATATGCTCGTCTCATCGACAAATATGTATCGCTCATGTGATTTGTTTTTATGCTCAAGAGCAAATTGAAGTCTTGAATCGATTTGTTCTTTAGTAAGTATTGGTCTCTCTTTTGCTTTATAAGACTTAAATCCTTAAGAAAAACATATTTAGTTTGTTTTTGGTAATATTAGAAGTATGAGATAAGAATGTTAATTTTTCTGCTTGATTAGGCAAATTTTTTTTTGTTTTTTTTAGTTTAGCAGTTTATAAATCAAAAACTTAACATAAAATCTTTCTTATCTTAATATAATTAATGATACCACAGGTTTAAAATCGATAATTTACTAACCTAATTCTTGTCTATGCATTAGAATAGTTTTTGATTTCAGATTCACGTTGAACATTCGGTTGACTTTGACCGCTAATTGATTTCCAGTGATAAACCCTTTTTTTCTAAGTGTCAAAAACTAAAAAATTATTTAATTTTTGAATTTTAAAGTTCAAGTTTCAAGGTTAATCAACAGGCTGAGGCCCTTATCTCTATGAGATTGATTAACTCTCTATTTATTAAAAAGCTTCCTATGTTTCACCAAATTTGCTTCCGAAGCACTCTGTCCAAAAAAATTGAAAGGTACCGTATTTCCTTGCGAATAAGTGCCCGCCTAAACCCCCCTTTTTTTAGACGAACGGGCATCGTGTTAGTTTCACTATCCTTTGATAGGCCTGACTTAACTCTACACAAAGCAACACAAGAGAAATTAATATTCAATCGCCTTTAGCATGATTTTTGGTCTCAAAGTGACGATTTTTAGTCGCTTCTAAGCAAGGAAATACGGTATGTACTTTAAATTGAGAGAAAAAAATTTAAGACGCTGGACATCTTGACTGACTTCACACAAAAAAAATTTAGCCTTGGTTTAATGTGCTAATCTCAAAAGAAAACTAAAATTTTGCTTACTTGACTGTAAATATTAAATTTAATTTAAAGTGAGATTCTAGTATTGTTGAGAATCCACACAACCGACTAGGTGTCGACACATTTTTTGTATTGTCGACACATGTCGACTCAAAAGTTGAAGACTGTCGAGGCAAGTCGACATAAAATAAAATGTGTCTATTGATGTCGAGACAAAAAAAAACAAAAATAGACGACACAAAATCGGTGTTGATACATTATTTAAGTTGAGATGACTAACCAGCGCTTCAAATTTGAGCCCTATCACGTTTTTCATTACTTATTGACCTGAGTTTTGATTTGTTTGCTTGGTAGCCATCTCAACTTAAATAATGTATCAACACCAATTTTGTGTCGTCTATTTTTGTTTTTTTTTGTCTCGACATCAATAGACACATTTTATTTTATGTCGACTTGCCTCGACAGTCTTCAACTTTTGAGTCGACATGTGTCGACAGTATATTCTTATCACGTAGTGTCGTGTCGACACAATTTTTTTATTGTGTCGGTCGATTAAAATCGACAAATTTAAAAAAAATTCCAACACTAGATTCTAGTCTGTAATAATCAAATTAACAAAAAAATGTTAATAGACAGCTTGCGTTCAGAGAAAGTACGACACTTTTATATTCAAATCCATGCCATATGCCGAAAATTCAAACGAAATTTTGCATTGAAATGCATAGAAACTGACTACATTGGACTCTAGTTAATCCGAATTCGGACTACAGAGATAAAATTCAATTAATTTTGCAGATTTTACTCAGAAAAATAATTCTGATAAAACAGGTTTTCGAATTATTGAACTTCGGATAAACGAGGTTTGACTGTATTATTCTACCGGTTTGAGATGTACTTTGATGCATGGTCCAAAGGCGTGTCTTAACTTGTGGTGCAGCAATATTGAACGAGGGAATACGGTACATCATGTCCATTCGGTGTCACTTGATGACACGTGACTTGACATTGCGTCTTCGAAAATTGACTTTGAATGGACCTGATGTTACCTTAGAAGAATAATGACTTTGCGTGTTATTAAATGGACATTGTGTTTACAAAGGCTTACTTAATATGGACTAGATGTATATTTGGCGAGACATAGCTATGTTTGATTTAATTTCGCATTCAAAGGACCTATACTCGCATGATTAAGTTATAATTTTTGAAAAAAAAATTAGGCACTGACATGTCACTACCGGTTTTGGCTTTAAAAAAGAAAAAAAGAAAATTTTAATCTTTTTTGATTTTTTATCTATAATCATGACAAAACGAAAAATTTTTATTTTTACATAGATTTTAAACAGAACTAGTAGTACCCGTTGCTTCGCTGCCGGAAAATATTATTACCCAGTAGACTTCCGTTAAATTACTGGCTAAATTATTTGTTTCGTGCAAAATGCTGATGAGAGCGTAACGAAAACAAAGATACAGTATAGCCCGATGGAACCCATCTGGTTAATTACGTCACTGTTATTTTTGGTGTATTTTAAGAATGTTTTTTAGATGGGAAATCACTTAGCCCAGGCCGGTCTCCAGGCACTGTACGTAAAAATTCATTGCTTATCGTATTGAAACTTCTTAAGTCCCGGCTCAATTCTTTGAAAGATCTTACTTTGAATAACGAAAGAATTTTTATCGTTTATTAAATACTTAGATAGTTTAGTATTTACTCTTTAGGCCTACTCGTAAGACCTTCTTCTCCAAGTAAATAGAGTTGTTTCTTTATTATCACACAGCTAAAATTAAGGTTGAGAAAATGTATTCGAAACTCGCATACACTTGTACATTCAAGAAAAGAGATTGCACAAACATGTTGGCGAGTTTGAAAATAAATTTTTTTTCTCCTGTGTATGTTACTCTTGGCTTTTTGGTTTCGGCTATTGGTGCCCTTGTATAGGTTTTTTTATGTAAATATGATAGATTTGATTTTCTCGCTATTAAGACTTTTAGATAAACCCTTGTGATAGACGTTACAATATTTTATTCAAAGTATAATTTTAATAATATTTATCAAAATGAATCAAGTTTATTTGAACTACTATTTCTGAGTCTCTAAACCAGTTTTCAATATTAACTGAACTTATTGGTTTTCTGGAAGTGAAAATTTTCAAAAGAAAAAAATCTTTTATCATTACAGTAACACATGACTTCTTAAATGAAAGAAAGAAAATTTACTGTCAGGAACTGTCGCCTAAAAGCTTAGTTTATATAGATAATAATATATTATCGATCGGAATGTGGCTCTCTCCAGGAGTCTCTCTTCAAGATCTCAAGGCTATCTCATTAAAATCCAAGTCTCCTTGTGATCTCCACCAAAATCCAAATGAGATTTTCACCTGGGTATATAGTTAGCATATATGATTCTTGAAAAGAGATGTCGAAACGACTTAAGAATTTATTAATTACATTTTCAGTAGATAACGGTTAGATAAAAATATAATTTTCACCAAAATGTACTCTCAGAGAAGAAAATTTCTTTTTAAAGAGATATTCTTTACTTGAAATGTATTGTTTACTCATGCAATTCTTATAGACGGTTAAAATAGAATTCTAAATTCTAAATTTTTTAGACTTGAAGCCTAAAAAATTGAAACCGATTAGTTAATTGAAGTCATTCGAAATGTACTTTTTGATTAATTTTATTAATTGGTCATTTTTTATTTAACTGAGAGAAGAAATATTTAATTTTTTGCCGGATTAATTATTAATTAATCAACAAATTAATAAATGATTATTCAATCAATCAATCAAATGAAAATCTTTTTTTTTAATTTTGTTAACCTTCACATCGTAAAATTCGACCTTGACCACGAATCGAAAATTTTTAGTTTTTTTCGATTTTAAATACAGTGTTTCACACTTAACTCGTACTCGGTTAACTCGGAATTTACGTTTAACTCGTACTTTCTTAGATCATTTGTTGGAAAGCTTATCCCTACAATGATAAAAATTTTTCGAAATTAACACAAGATTACAAGCCGTGCGACATATTCAACGCTGATGAGACTGGGCTGTTTTACAAAATGCAGCCATCGAAAACTTTCGCGTTCAAAGGTGAAAAATGTACTGATGGTAAAAAGAGTCACTATCTTGTTCGGTTGTAATTCAGATGGATCCGAAAATTCTTTCTATGACTTTTTCCCAATTTTTCTCTGTTACGGTTAACTCAGACTTTTTCCAAAGTCCCGACGAGGTCGAGTTAAGTGTGAAGCACTGTAGTTCGATAATCGTATACATTTTAGTCATCTAATAATGTACCCAGAAAATACGTTAACAGGGTAAAATTTTACCGTCTTAAAAAAATAATCATGTGTCAATAGAAAGTCCCTTTAAGAAATCTTTCTCGATCAAGTGTCTAATTGGATGATAAGAAAATCTAAAAGACAATTAATTACCGCATTGAAATATTTAAACATTGCGTAACAGCTTTAACACGATGATACCTTAAATACTTAAGATAGAGTCATCAGAAGTTGTATTTTTTATATCCAATGGACTGAAAGTAACCCTAAATTTTGCTAAATTAGAAAAAAAAATTAAATTAAATTTTTTTAAAACACATACCTCAAGTACAAACTGCTGATAATTTTTTTTTATCTGAAAGAAAAATAAAGGCATCAATTCAAATCTTAAATGCATCGTTAAGATTTCAATTTATGTCTTTTTGAGAATTTTAAACTGTCGAATCATCTTTTTATTAATTAAAATAAAATTTAGAAATAAAGCTTAGACTCTTTGAAAAAGTTAAAAATGTATTTATAAAAAATATGTTCACGGTTTGTTCAATTAGTTGCAATAACAAGTACCTCCAGAACATGCTCCTCTTTTTGAAAAACGACATCTACAATGAAAATCACATAAACTCGGACTTATTTGACAAGTCAATTTTTGTTGTGGTTCACCAAGTATAACAGGAAATTCAGAGATACCATCAAGTCGACTAGCATTACACAAATCATTTGCACATGAACCGCAACCAGCAGCAATACCAGTAACACAAGCAGTACATGCAAAAAACCCACCGCAACCACTTGCAGCACATGCACTCAAAGCACTAATACATGATAGACATGTTAAATATTGTCTCTTTTGCACAGTTTTAGCATATATTTGATTCGATATTAAACCGAATAATAAAAACCCAATTAAAAAATTAAATTTCATTTTTTGTTTAAATTTTTGACAAGATTTTTATTAACAATATTTCTTTTTATATTCGAAAATTTATGAGAACAAAAAATGTTTTAACGTAATTAAAACCGATAAAGCCAAAATGATTCTTTATGTAAAAATTCCATGTGTTTAGATTAGAACTTTTAAGAAAAGTCGCTAAGGCATCATTCAAAAACAAGAAATTTTCAAGTGATAAAATAAAATTAAGTCTTAATAAATTAAAACTTCAAATATAATAAAACGTATGAATATTCCTATTTCAAAGGACTAGTTCTATTTTAAAGGAACGCGATTGAATTCACAAAAAATATGCTTAATTAAGTATTTTTTTAATATTATCAAATATTTCGTTTTTTTTCTATAATAACAATTTATTTGTAAATAAAGCGCTCTTTTTATGGGTGTATTAAATTTGGTTTTGATCGCCAAGCGGTCTTTAAATAAATAAATAAATAAATAAATAAATTATCAAATATTTTTAATGCATTAATAAGCACCTTCAACTACTTTTGGTAATAACCTTTGTTGACTTCCGGAAGGCATTTGACTCGGTAATAAGAAAGTTACTTTTTGCGATACTTAGATCATACGGAGTACCACAAAAAATAGTAAACGTCATCTACAACTTCTACTCAAAGTCGAAAGCTGCCGTGTCAGTTGGAAATAGTCTCTCCGATTTATTCGATATCAAAACCGGTGTCCTTCAAGGAGATGTATTAGCCCCATATTTATTTATCATCACTATAGACTATGTAATGACCAGTAGCCAAAAAGAACATGGCTTTGTCTATAAAACCAAAACAAGCCGTAGACACCAAGAGGAGAAAGTCAGTGATCTAGATTACGCTGACGACATTGCGCTAATTGAATCAACGATCGAAGCAGCGACCATACAGCTTGCAAAACTGGAAAAAGTTGCCAAAAACGTAGGACTAGAAATTAACAATGACAAGACAGAGTGCATGATAGTGAATGGAGATGAAGCAACCACCAGCCTAAAACTAAGGAACCACGAGATCCTGCGAGTCGACGAAGTATCTTGGCTCAAAACTTAAGACCTGCGAGGCTGATTTTATCCATCGAAGATCGCTTGGCGGCCTTTTGAAAAATGGAAAAGATATGGAAAGCAAGTCACGTACTAAAGTTAAGTTAAAGGCCAACATCTATGAAGCAAGGGTCATCTCAGTGCTCCTTTATGGAAGCGAAACTCGAATCGTAACTAAAGAAATAGAGGAAGTGAAATGTTTACCAAACTGGATAAAACAAGAACAATATTTGAATTTAAGCTTTTATTTAAATCTAAAACTTATAAGGAAAGTGGCCACTCTAAGGACCAGATTATAATGTTTAATGAAAATAAATAAATGAAATTATAAAGTTAGATTTCATCACAAAAACACGAGATTAAATAAATGTAAAATTAGTGTCGAGTGCAAACTGTTTGTAATTTAGAAACTGCAAACAACTTATAAAGGCTTGGCAAGTTTGTGTTCAAACAGTTTATATTTAGCTTAAAGCTAAGCACTTAATCAAGACACTTCAGGAAGTTAAACAGTTTCGCTACAACTTGCTACAGAATGTGGCTGGGCATTAAGCCGTTGGACAAGGTCTCGAACGAAGAAGTTTATCAAATGGCAAGTCAAAAGTCAGTTGTTGAGAAGCTCAGACGAAGACAACTGCGCTGGGTTGGCCACGCTTTACGAGCGTAGACTGTATACTCATTTTTTTTATCAATTTTCCAACATTAGATTATTTTCCGGGTAGACAACATTTTTGATACATGCGTATGTAAGAAAAATTCGACATCCTAATATAGTACAGTCTACGCTCGATTTTATCACCCCATTTGTTCCTTTAGATAAACGTGACAAATCTGTATAGTGACAAATATGAATGTCATAAATGCTTATTGGAGAAAATTGGTTCTAGAAATTTCTGGGGATAAATCTGAATAGCGACAAATCTATGACGTGATAAATTCGAGCGTAGACTGTATCACTAAAAATTTCTGGAACGGATTGTCATTTTTAATGCTGTAATCTATTTAAATATATCACTATTCAGTCATATCACATTTTTTTGCTGGAACGAAAGGGTTGATATATCCGCGCAATGACTGTTTATAAAATTCACAAGTGCGAAAAAAGCTAGTTTTCACACATTCAAAATAAAAGAAAAAAATTTTCCTACGGTCGAAAAAAATAAAAAATCAATCATACATAGTACTTATAATCCTAAATCATACCTATAAGTATGATTTCAATTAAAGGTATACCTTTAATTGATTGAAACAAAGTTAAGTTTTCTTTGCATTTTTATTAAAATGTTCTTTTCGGAAAATATAAGAATATTTTTGAGAGTTTGTAAGCATAGGAGAAGGTTCAAGCGGGTTACTTAACCAGAGACAAACCAAAGAAAAACGAACCCCCAAACAATCAAGTAAAAATAAAGCCAAGAAGTCGAAGCTGTTCGATAATTCCCTAATCTGAATAGCGAATCAAGTCATTTGCCAAAAGCAATTGGAGCTACTAGTTACTCATTGCCTAGCCCGTCTCCTTATCTGCGAGATTATTAAACGGGCTTTTTGCACCAGGGATAGTGCGGGGGATATCCCGCACTATCCCCATCGTCTATCGTAAATTCAATCATTAAGGTTTGACTGAAAAAAATTTCAGCACAAAAATTTTGTGTTAAAAAGTTTTATTTAGGTTCATTGATTTTTTGTGAAAAAGATTTTGCTCTGTGTTGTTTGTTTAATCGATTGTGTCGAAATAATATACCCAGTGGTAAATCCCCTTTATTTTTTGTTTTTCATTTTTATCAATTTTTACGTCCACTAGTATACAAAAATAAAAAATGAAATAAAAAAAGGTTATTTATTTAAAGACCGCTTGGCGATCAAAACCAAATTTAATACACCCATAAAAAGAGCGCTTTATTTACAAATAAATTTAAAGTTGTTATTAAAGTCGTACCTCAGTTATATCATCCTATTTGTCCGTGGGGGTCAAACATGATATAAGTGAAACTTGATACAAGTGAAAATGTCCATTTGAGAATAAGTCATGTTTAGGGTTACCAATCAAATTGAAATACTAAAGATAAATGTTATTTTTTGCATTAAAAAACTAAATCTATACGAATTAAATTTAATAACTGACATAAAACTGAATTCAATCGCATTCCTTTTGGTTTATGATATTATAGTATAAAAGATATTTAGTTGATTTCTGCTAATATGCACTTAATCAGTTGTGCTGAAAAGACCGCGCTCTAGTAGACGGTTCTATCTTTATAACTATTCTACATCGTCATCTACTGGCACTGATGCGTCCCTCAGCACTTGTTATTCCGTTTATCAAAACAAACAATCACATTTCAAGTTAAAAATTTCATAGTCAAATTTTAACTTTCTTCTTTTAAATCATAAAATCTTAAGCGCGAACAGAGAAACTATAGTTTTAAACTGGCTCTATCGTTTAAAGCTGACAGTTCGCGTTTGCTCTATTGATCAGTGACTCGATATTCGAAATCGGTCGGATTTGAGTCAATGGTCTACAACTCTTTAGAGGACCAATCTGTTAACAATGAACTTGGTAGCTATTTTTATTTAACCACTCTTTGTTTTGGAGCTTGGTAGCAAAAAATTGTTCTTATTCGTCAAGTTGTATTCAATCTTTCTTGATTCATTCGATACTTTTTGTTATTATAGTTGTGATGGCGTGCTATAATGTTCATATGTTATAATCTTGTAAGAGAATGACAGCATCCTATCCAAAGCTCGTTGTTGAAACACAAAAAGACAGTAATTTTCTAATGAATTATTCAAATCATTGAAGTCACATGAATCTATCATAATGGTAACTTCGTTTTACCGAGACCTCGCGAATTGTTAATAATTTTTTTTAACCACTAAGAAACTTTTCGTTTTTATTTGAAAAAATTAGTAAATCAGTTGAATAATAAAGAAATTTATTCGGAAAAAAAATATTCAAAATCAGTCTGAAGTTTTGATAGATTTAAGTAAATTATAAAATTATATTAATTAAGGTTGTGTCGTAGATTCAATGGTTTGTGCTAAAGTGGGTGAAGCTCCGTCAGATGTACTAGGGCTTCCTGATACAGAGGCTTCCGATGTTGGTGGATCAGTTGAAACCAAGTTTGAAGTTGATAAAGCAGCTTCAGATTCAGTTTGAAAAGCTATTGACGTCGATTCTAAAGAGACTGGTGATATAGAACCAATAATTGGTGCTAAAGAGGGTGAAGCTCCGTCAAATGTAGCAGGGCTTCCTGATACAGAGGCTTCCGATGTTGGTGGATCAGTTGAAACCAAGTTTGAGGTTGATAAAGGAGCTTCAGATTCAGTTTGAAAAGCTATTGACGTCGATTCTAAAGAGACTGGTGAGGCAGAACCTAAAGATGCCATTGTGAACGAAGCTGCGTTCGATGCAATTGCTAAAACGCTTCCTGTTTGTCTGTTTGTTGAGGGTGTTGATACTGGTAAAATAGTAGATCTCATAGTTAAAGTTGAACTTTGAGAAGCAATAGACTTTAGTTGTTCTGTCATTGTAGAACCATCATGTGGCTTAGCAGATGCTACGTTAGAAGTAGCAACTGAAGAGCTTCCTGATTGTTGAATTCCAGTAGCTACTTGTGGGGTAGCTGAATTTAAGCTTGAAATTGGCGAAGCTAAAATTGAACTGTGTGAAGCCATCGACATTGTTTGACTTGGAGCTAGCGAAGCATTTAGTGCAAAAGAAGATGAAGATCCGTTTAATGTAATCATTGAAGGGCTTCCTGAACTTCCATTTACCAAAGCCATTGTTACTGAAGCTAAAATAGCGGCTTCGGAAGCTTTTGCCGTTGATTGACTAGACACTGATGTTGCATTTCTTGTTGCAGGGCTAGCAGTAACTTAAATTTTAAAAAAAAGTTAAGAAAGTTAGTAGACGAAAAAAATTCTTGCAATATTGACACATACCTATTAAAACTAGGATTTCAGTAAACATATTTTCGAAAGACTGACTCGATCCATCATCATTTTGTTCAATTGTTTTTCTAGTACAGCTCTCTATTCTACTACTTATGTTTATATCACAATTCGTTTCATCTCTTTTTTTTTCTCTTCCGTTAACAATAGTTCTTCTTTTTATTATTCCTTTTGGTAAATTAATAAATTTTCATTTTAGAGAATTCAATTTTTTTTGCCATTTACTCTTAAACTCAATAATGCCTCTATTCAAGCTACTGACAAATCCACCGGGTGTAACTGTTTGTAAATCCCCAATTTGATTTTCAATAATGATCATTAAATTCGAATAATCCATGTTGCTTTCAGTTAAGTTTGTTGAATTTTTTGTAATATTAGCATCGATTCTGTATTTTGACCCTGACCTTTTTGTTTTTATAAATCATTACCTTAATTTTGATCAAAAAAATAACATTTTCTTAAATATACTTTATAACGTCCACATCTATAATTTCGTTGCTTGATTTAAGTATGGCTATCACCTTAATCAAAATTCGTAATTATTTTTTATTTTTGATTATTTTTTCATTTTTTTTTACTTTGTTAATTAAATTAGTAAAGTCAATATTGTCTATTGTTTTCCTTCCACTACCAGAGCCTTCTATTGACAAAAGCTCTGTTACGAATAGTGTTTCAATTCTTTCAGCTATAAAATACAAATTATTACAAAAATATGTTGAAATTTAATGATCATTCATAAAATAAATATTTTACTTGAGTTGCTTTGATTACTTCTAGTAGAATTTTTCGAACTTGAGCTTGAGCTCGAGCTCGAGCCTCCATCTAAGTAGACTGGTATTAAAGCTAATGGCACAATTATAAATATAGCTATCAAAAAAATAACCAAACTGATAATGGCGCATCTCGTTCCTCTTCCCCTTAAAAAATTTAAAAATTTTCAATCTAATTGTGTTCTTACTGTTCTTGAATTAACTCAGCAGGGAAAAACATTAA
Organism: Brachionus rubens; assembly: GCA_022207745.1. NCBI lineage: Eukaryota > Metazoa > Rotifera > Eurotatoria > Ploima > Brachionidae > Brachionus > Brachionus rubens. Next base: position 3,073,339 of record JAJVHD010000009.1, on the reverse strand, counting down.
GGTCTTTTTATACAGAGTCTTTAAGAGGCATGTCTTAAAATTTTATTTTTTGTAATTTAGTTAAATAGACAGAGAAAAGAGTAAACTCCGTATATACTATTTTTTTCACTACTACTTGTTTCACTATTCTAAAATGGTACTTTTTTCACTGAGTGAAAAATATATCTTTTTAATTGAGACAAAAAACACTACTTTTTTCACAAACACCTAAAGTACAAAAATAAATTTAAAGACTTTAAAAGTGACCATAATTACATTGTAGAAGTCAATAAATGGTTTAGACATCTTTTTTTTTGTCGGTTGTTCCGGTTAGCAGTAGTTGTGATCAATTTTAAACTCGGGCCAAGTTAAAATTTTTTATCAATTTTCTTTTTCTCGATTTTAATAATCGTTTTAAAAGCTGCGTTAAGGGTAATTTTGATCCAAACAATAGTTGTTGCACTTGAAACATAGTTTGCTGCATCAAATAACAAAGTCTGCAAAATCTCTGCAAATACGTAAAACCTTACACATCATTTAAAGTATTATTTTCAGTGAAATGCGAAATTTATTAGCAGAATTTTTTTTCTTCTAGTCATGTTTAATAATTGTTCACGTCTATTGCTAATCTTAACTATTAATTGATGGCGAAAATTTTCTGAAGAGTTAAATTCCATTGCTATTTTTCTTATTTCTTTGGTATAAAACTCTTATAAAAGCTGTGCAAAGGGTGATTTTGATCAAAACAAAAGTTGTTTCACTTGAAATAAAATTTGCTGCATCAAATAACAAAGTCTGCAAAATCGAAGATGATGCTAAGAAATCCCCCCTCTCATAGCCATAACATTCTCGAGAAATACGTCCACCTTAGTGATCCTTTTGTTGATAAAGATACCCGTTCATATGTCCTCGAACGTTCCCTAAAGCTTGTTTAAATGATCAAAAACTTTAGGAAACGTTTAAAAAACTGATCTGGTAAATCTAGGAATGCTATCTTACATTTTTAATTGTCTTGGAATATTTTTCGAAAATGTTTTTTTTTCGAAGTTTTGGATGTTTGCAAAAAAAAAACTGATTGAAAATTTATATCATTTTTTATTTAATTAACTTGAGCATGACTACGAGGCGACATAAAAAAAATCTGAACAATTTGTAACTCATTTAAAAATAAATTGTTTTTTCAATTTTTCAAAAGCATCATTCTAACAAGTATCATGCTTGATTCCAAAGTATTCGGTGTTTTTAAGTTTCAAGAATAATCATTTAAATTTTATTTAAGGGCTTCATTAAGAAAGTACACTTTTAGTTATATCATTATTTTAGAGGTAGTTATTTTAAATTTTCAAAATAAAATATTAATTGATCATTTAAAGTTATTGTTGAATAAGTTGTTTAAAAAAATGGAAAATCTTACTAAATAATTGGCATTGAAAGAAGTTTTTTGTTGTTTTCATGTTTATCAAAGACATGGTATAATTAGGAGTAAAGATTTTATTTTACAAAGTGTAAATGAGAATACCTTTTTGACGTTAATTAGATGCCGGCATTATAAACATAAATTATATATCTTGAGCATGTTTTTTATGTGATACTTAAAAAATATCAGGCTTTTTTTCAATTAAGGCGACAAAAAAGTCTCAATGGGAAAAAATAATTCACTTTCTTCATTAAAAAACGCTCAACAAGACACTTGAATGATATTCATGTATCATTTTGACATTCATTCAACTCAACATTCATTTTCATGTTTTCTAATTCGATTGGACTTATTAAATCTGACATAAACAATTCAAGTGCTCGAGGTAAATTTTTTTCCATGGTCGGGCTTCACGATTCTAATTGGATTTTACCTAATTAAATTATTCGGGAAAGGCTAATGTAGTAGTAGTAGTACTAGTAGTAAAAATAATTGCTACACTCTCGAGTTAAGTCTGGTTCTATCCAGACCATAAGCAAAGTTTGTCTAAATAAGTCTTAAAAATGTTAATTGATTTTAATTCAATAACTTCATCGTCTGTATCGATTGCATATATTCGATTGACAGTTTCCTCATTATTCACTCGTTTATACCAGTTAACCTGATTGCTTGTTTAGGAGCTTGTACATTTGGATGAGATCACCTTTTCTTCTTCTGGTTGTAAGCATACAATCGTACTCGAAAAATGGACGCTTTACCCGAATACCCGTATTTTTCGAGTAAATACTCGTACTCGAAATGTCCGTATTTTCTGAGTAAATTTAGTAAATTTTAATTAGACAAAAATAAAAAAAAGCTGTATTGAGAATATAAAAAAAGAGGGAAATTAATTTAATTTTTTAAAACAAAAATTTGTTAATTTTTTGACTCATTTTTAAATTTGGATCATTACTTTATCAATAATTGTCTCACTTGACATATTCATTGAACGTTTTTATGGACCAAAAACCCTAAAAAATCTCTCAACGAAATCACTTGAGGCTGGAATCGAAAAAATAATAAAAGCGACCTTAAACAGTAATGGATATTTACTCGAAAAATATGGATATTCGGGTAAAGCAAGGAGTAGAAGTACCGTACTTGTAATCGTACTCGTCCATTTTTCGAGTCAGATTGTATGGGTAATATCTCCATAGTACTTTCTTGCTGTGAACAATTGTTCACGTATTTTTTATGTATTTTTATAGTATTCTTATTGTATTCCTCGTGTATTCTTGATGTATTCTGGAATACATGGATGTATTTTTTTTAAATGGATTCTTCCATGTTTTCCAGAATACATGATAACGTGACAAAATTTTTTGAAAATATGTATTTTTAAAGCATTCTCAAATACAAAATTTTAAAAAAGTGTATTTTTTATCCTGTGAAGAATACCTGAAATACACAAAGAATACATATAAGTATTCCCGAATACATCCCTATGTATTCTCGATGTATTCCCGAATACATGGTCAAAACCAGCGTTTGTGGGATACATATATGTCCAAACTGTGAGCCCAAACTCTAATTTCCAGGACTGTAAGTCCATTGAAAGATCACAAGTTTTCAAGTGCATTAATAAGCTGAATTAGATCATACATAAAATTATTTTCATACAAGGTAGAGTAAATGAAAGGCTACACAATGATCATTTAACTTATTTTATTATATTATTAAAAAAAATGACATTCAAGTTCCAAGGGACTTACCATATATTTTTTGTAAAAATAATCTTTATTTACTCGAAAAATACGGGCATTCGGGTAAAGCAAGGAGTACAAGTACCGTACTTGTACTCGTACTCGTCCATTTTTCGAGTCCGATTGTATGGTTGTAAGGTTTGTCATCTTGAGTCTTTTGAATCTCCACGTATTCAAACTTTCTAAGGCCATGTATGTTCCGACTCGCTCTCCTTTGCACCCTCTCAAGGATGTCAATATCTTTCTTTAGGTAAGGATTCCAAGCCGACACCGCCTACTGTAAATGGGGTCGAACAAGACTTGTATACATTTTTTTGATGATCTCAGCGTTATGATTGCTTAAACCGTTCAAGATTCGACTAAGGATTCTGTTTGCCCTCCCAGCCGACGTACTCATTTGTTTACTCCATTTCATGTCTCCAGTAAGGATTACATTGAAATCTCTCTGTTCAGTTGTTTTGGAAAGTCTATGAAGCCGGTCATTCTTGAACATAAAAAATTCACTAACGGGATTGTTTCAGCCGATATGGATAACCTCACACCTATTGATGTTGAGGTCCATTGACCATTCCTTACACCACTGTGTAAGATTATCTATGTCCGATTGAAGTTACTCTTTCTTTGAGTCCTTGTTTTGTTAATTGAAAATACAATAAATCTTACGGCATAAAGTGAACAAACGTTTTTGAATCTATCGACGAGATCGTTGATAAATAACGCGAACAGAAATGGCCCAAGGACTGATCCCTGAGGAACGCCACTACTCACATCCGGCCATTCCGATTTAGAATGTCCAAGCACGCTGCTTTCTGCTTGATAAAAAAGATTCGATCCACTTGAGTAAGCTCCCTTTGAGACCATAGCTTTCTAGCTTTATGAGCAATTTGCGGTGGTTCAAATGTTCCCAGAAATTTTTTTGCCCTAATGAGAATTTTACCATTGACTTATCGCTCCGTATGACTTGATTTACGCCTCTCGGCTCAGATGATTATAAAAAGAAAGAGTATTCTTCATAAATTTAAGCAATTAATGATTGTCTTTCTAAATTAGTTGCTGATCAAAATTGCACTTCTATCGAGCTTTTAGTGTACAATCAACCGTATCTAACCGAAATCTGAACTCACCGTAACGTATCCAACAAAAGTGAACCAACCGTGACGTACAATCTAAATTTAAAAATAATCCATTTTTAGCTCCATACCTAGTGGATAACAAAAAAAATTCTCAATTTCATTATTCAAAAAAAATTCAAATTTAAGTAAAAATTTTAATGATTAGTTATTAGTTTACTAACCATGAATTCACCACATTTTACGTAAAATTACGTGAAATGCAAGAATTTCTCAGTATAGCTCTTGAGTCAATGTTTTCTTTAAAAATCTAAAAAAACATACTGCAAAATCTATCGGTCCTTTGCTAGATGTACCTCGAAAAATATTTAATTTAGAGGAAAATTTCGATTAACATCGCAAAGCTTAGCAAAGCTTAAGGTCAATAATTTCGATTTTTTTAAAGTGTTTTAATTTAATTGTCTATATTAATGCGTTTTTATAAGGTTAGAGTAAAATATATTGGGTCAAATTTCCCCTTTTTCCCTTAATTTGCACCCTTCAAATAACTCAAGGATCATTGAAAATACTTTTAATTTGAATTAAATTTTACGCCTTTTCAGAATATTTATAAATTATATAGGGTTGATAAGCAAAAAAAAAATTACAGGTTAAAAAGTAAAGTATGGTATTTGAGAGGTCTTGACACTTTAGAGCCCTCGGGTCTGAAAAAATTATCTTGGGCACTCCCTAAAAAATTTGCTTTCCTAGGTTTTCATATTTGTAGATTACGATTTTGAGGTCGAAAATCAATTTAAAAATTAGTGTTGACGTTTTGCATTTTCGGAACCTTATGTAAAATTTAATAATAAGTTGTAAATAAAATATCCATACTTGACTTAATTTGACTTTTTTTAACCCTTAATTAAAAATGAATTATTAGATTTCTTAAAATGAGCTTAAAATTTTTTAAAGTGTTTTAAAATCATTTAATTCTTAGAATTAAAAAAAATTGACAACCTTACGGTTATTAAATCTTAAATAAATTTAAAAAAATAGAGTGAATTTTTAATAAAACTTTTGGTCTGGCACTGAAAAAAATAAACTACCGTAGCATTTTTGAATTTTTCTCAAATCTAGAACTATTTTTCGTTAAATCATTTATTAAGACTTAAAAAAAGAATAAAATAAAAAAAAAACGGTCATTAAATACTTTCATCAAAAATAAATAAATTAAAAATCATACACACAAATTCCTATTTTTGTTTTTATTTTCATTCCGAGTTGCCCAAATTAAGATTCGTAATTAACAATTTAACCAACTCTTCATATGGTGTATCGGGTTTAGCATACGTTTCAAACGTCGAAAATATACTTTTAACTTGTGCTGTATCATCAAATTGTTTCATAAACTCAATAACAGACATGTAAAAAATGGCTCGATCAATTGTCTCAAAAGCACAATAACGATTTAACAAAAACGGAAATGTAGATTTAAGCCATTGATTTTGACTAGCACTTACAAGCAAACATGATGTCAACCATATTGATTCGTGTATACGTGTACGTTGTAAAAAATTACTCAACGATAATAAACACCACTCTTGTATTTGTATTTGCATACCTTTTTCTTGTAGTAAACCAAAACATTTATACAAAACATAAGCCACTGCCTCTGGATACGGATGTTGTGAACTATTCAAAAATTCAGTTATCAATTTATTTAATAAATCGTGAGGAGGTAAAAAATCACATAAAATTTTAGGTAAAATACTAGCGTACAAACTTGCTTCTTTACTTGTACTACTCGATTTCATTCGATCTAAAAAACTAGTCGCAACTTCTAAAACTTTTAATAAATGTGACTGAAGATCAGGATAACTATTCAATTCCAATATTTGTGGAAAACTTATCTTTGAGTCTTTTAGTATCGGATGATCCACTTGATTTGGACTATTCGATGATGACGTGTTCTCAGACACTTTTAACTGTTGTCCAATTATATCATGCCAATAGTTCATTTGTTTACCAGGATTAGTCGCGTACAAAGACGTCACTGTAAGTGATATTAAACACAGTGTACGTTGATCATCGTACAACTTACTCGTAAATAACTTTTGAATTGTATTCACCTCAAACGATGGCACCATACAAGATAACAATAATCTTTCCAAGCCAAGATAAAGTTGATAGAATAAAAAATACGGCGTACTAGGATCATTTAAAATTTGATAAGTTAATTTTATAAATATTGAGCAAAAATTTTGAGCATCTCGAATAGAATCCAAACAATTTTCGATTATATAAAACACGGCCGACCATAAACTTGAAATAAAACGAGAATTACTTGTCAAATAAACAGTTGGATCTTTCATGAGATATATTTGTTTGCATAAATGATCGATTAGAATTTTGGCATCGTTTGTATTTGATAGATACCCAAGTGTGATTGACTCTAACCAATAGATTAAACCATGGACTGTTGATATTTTAATGCATAGAGAATTTGATTTAAGACCGTTTTCGACTAGTTTATTGAGTCGATCGAACTCTTTACTTGTAATACCCTGACTGTCTCGGGTTGTGAGTAAACAACATCGACATAGACATTCAGCGTATATACCTAATGATAGTGTTGACTCGTCAATTAAATCATTGACAACTGGCAATAGCGGATCGGATTCTTGTTGTACAAATAAATTCAAAAATTCAAAATTAATTTGTAACTTTTGACTTAAAGACTCGTACTGTTGTCTCGAATCGAAAAGACAATTTGATAAATACAACATACACTTGAAAATATCTATTTTCAATTGTATAGACGGTATTTTAAAAAATGACTCATAATAGTCTAAGACAGTCCTTAGCACCGACGTAATATCGAGGCTATTTCGATTAAAAGACCTTTGAATTAGAAATGAGTTATTCATTTGTTCGTATCGACTAGCCGAAGAATTCGGATTAGACTCGGGTATATTTGACTCATCGTTTAACAACTCTGCGACCTTTGAAGACACTTCATCAATTTGATTTGTCACAAAATTTTGAATTGCATCCCCAATTGTCGTTAGCGCTTGTCTACCTGAACTTTCATTTCTATTCCATTGACCCAAAAATTTTAACATACCCTCCAAACTTATTTGAGTAAAATAAAAATACGAATTTGTGTTTGTCGGTAAATTATTTAACATGACTCGTTCAATATTAGTCGTGAATAACAAGTTATACTTTGCGCTTAGATTATTAGAGATTTTGATTAAATTAGTCAAAGCCTCTGGTGGTTGAGGTTGGGTAAAATCTAATAAAGGTCTAACCCCACGGTCCGAATCATCAATCATAGTAGGGTCAAGCATGAACAACAAATTCGAATTATTCGAAATAGAAATTGAATTTAAATTTGTAAAATTGTTGTAACGATTAAACGATTCGATTAACTTTTTAATCTGACCATACTGTCTTCCGATTGGACTAGCTAAAAATCCGGGCGATTTATTTCGGCTAACTTGTTCGTACAAGCTGTTAAGAGAATTTCCTGATTTTGGTGTAAGACTTGATTTTATAAGCCATGTTGATAGACCTTTAATCAAAAGAGAAATACATTTATTCCTTTCTTTTATTTCTTCATTGGGTAAACTTGTTATTATTTGACTTAGATTTGGGTCTTGATCGGGGTTTAGAGACGCTAAAAACTCGCTTGAATTCGCTTGACTTGACATCGGTAAATAATAATCCTCAGAAATGTTGTGAAAAAAAGTTAGCATGTTTACGTATTCGTACTCGAATTGATTTCGTGTTGTCCATCCGATTAATAAAATATGCCTCAAATGGTCTTTGAGTATATGCGGGTCTTTCAAATGGTCCAAAGGTGGTAGGGCTGATGTGTCCGATCGTAAAAATTGTGAGTATTCGAGTTTAAAATTTTGGGACCATAACAAGTCTGGAATGCGTATAAATCGATCTAGAATTGGCAAACGACAAAGACCGATGTAAATTTTTTCGATTAAATCTCTCATTAGAAACGGGATTTTGTCTCTGAAATTTTGATTGTTCACTATAAACCTTAGTTTTAAAAGAGTCTCGAGACTAGTCGGATTGAATAAGATGTCGTTCGAAATTTTTTGTGTTGTTGAAAAGTACTCGATTTTTTCTTCCAAACGAGGTGTGGCTAACAAATTCTCATCGCCCATTTTTAAAAAATAAAAAATTATACACTGGTACAAGTCTTTGATTAGATAAGACACAAGGGTCGAATAAGCCGAATTTTGGGATATTATAGTTATAAATTTTTGATCGATTAAAACATTGTAAACACAAAGAAAAGCTTGATTAAGACATTGAATAGACACATTTTCATTTTTATAAGACGATACAAAATTAATAAAAGTCAATTGAAATAGGCAAAAGTTAATCAAATTTTCTGAGTTCGATGGTTTTAAACTATTGTCCAAACAAGTAAACTGTCGGACTGATTTTAGGTACGAGTTTATAGACTCGGTTAAAGGGTTTATTAGCGTGTAAAAGTCCAATTCAGGGTATAACTCATTAAGTTTTTGTTCATACGAACTCAAGTCGACTGGATTCGATGATGAAAATCTGTCTTTAAAAATTTGACCTATCTCACGAGTTTGACTCAAAGAGACCATGATTGGTTTTGGAATTTTTGCGACTAGACTCTCAAGTTTTGTGAATAAAAAATGAGTTGAAGTAGTCCATAAAGGATGAGTGAAGTCTTTGAGTATATTTTTGGCCTGTTTAAGCGCAGTGGGTAAATTATCGATATCACTCTGGGTCCTAGACGCACTTATTGACAAACAATCTTTTAAAATATTTAACCGAAAGGTCTTATCGTTAATGATTGATTCACAATTTGATTTGTCTAAGTTACTCAAAATCAAAGCACATTGTTTTGACTTTAGGGTGGATGAATCATCAATAAGATCAGTATTTGACGAATAACAACAAGCACTTCGTACAATGTTATAAAACCATTCTTTGTCTAAACCACCGGAAATTTTGCTCATTCCATTTTGAAGATAAATATTAAAAAATTCAATTGATTGACTTGATTTTAAAGAGTTAACAGGACTTGGGGTTTCATTATTCGGATCTCGTTTAAGTATGTCCAATAGAGAGATCAATCTTTGATGACGACCACCGTTTTTAATTTGGCTATCAAAAAATATGTCCAATGCTTTAACTACTTTATCGGTCATTTGTGAAGATAATTCATCGGTTGTTAACGATTGCATCATTTCAACGCGTTGACAGGCTATATGATCAGCATAACGTACCAAACTCAAATAAGGAAGGTTAAAAAATTTTTCGATTAAAAGATTCAAAAGAGGACCACTTGACTTAAGATGAACACCTTCGAGTGATTTAAGACACGATTCAAGAAGATAAAGCTTGTTTTTCGACACAATCTTTTGCCAGTTTGTATTGATACTTTGAATGAATAATGAACTTGCGGGTGCGTTTCTGTGTATAGAACTAAAAAGATCTAGTACTGTTTCTTCGTACGAGGCCAACTCAAAAAGATCGACTAGATTATTGATGATCAAAAGAGTTAGACCTGAAGTAGCGTCTAATTGATTTTGATTGGTATTCAAGTTATCACAAAACGTTGTGAGGGTAAGATACTTGAAAAGTTGTTCATTTAAAGTAGGGATTTTCGAATGTTTATGAAACAGGATTTTGATTTTTTGGAGGTAAAGTTGGTTTGTGTTTTTCTTTATTTTTGTCTTTCGTTTACTCGGCTCAGGGAGATCAGAGTCTTGAATATTTGGATTAAGCGAATTGTTGTTACTCGAACTAGTTGATGAATCGACACCAAGTTCATCTAGTTCATAATCTCTGTCAAAGTTACCGAGTGATAACAGCCAATATTCGTTGTCTTGATAGTGACAGAGAAGTAAAAAGTATTGCCAAATAGAACTTAATAGAGGATTTATCTTTGAGTATCTGAGTAGGATAAACTTGTTTGTTCGATAAATAAAATTGATTGAATTGAATCCAAAATCATCTATTTCGTCGTCGATTTCTTCTTCATCTTCGTTTTCTGATTGATCGTTCGAACTATCTTTGTATTTTTTGTACTCATAAATTTTTTCTGGATCACCTTAAATGAAAAAATAATTATTTTCACTTAGAAATTCCGATTGATTGTAATTTATACGGAATTATGCCGATTCTACTCTAAGATAGAGTTGACGGAAGGTTTTTACACCTAAATGGCTTGACTTAAAGAGCCCCAAATCATAAGACTTTTTAATTTTTTGTGTTTTTTGAGACCTTATATCTCGTAAGTTCAATCCCCAAGTTAGGCACAAACATATTAGCTTTGTAGAACAAGTATTTCTCAACAGGAATAGGTGAGCTTTTTTAAAATAATAAGTAACTACCTCAAGTTGCCCGAAATGTGGGTTTTGCTAAATTTTCAAAAGAAAATGGTTCAAATAGTAAAGTTTAACAAATCCTTATAACCAAAAGCAAAATGTAGCCTGCTTCAAAATGGTGCCCTGAGTGTCTTGATTGGACTATTTCCAAAGAAGAAAAATATATTTAGTTGCAACTGAAAATCGTTTCTAATTTTTTTTTGATTGGCCTACAAAAGCCGCAACTTTATAAATCCAGGTCTTCTAGTTTTATTAAAGTTTAGTCTTAATTTTAATCAAGTTCCACCATTAACTGAGGGATTAACTATGAAAACCCCTAAAAAAATTGGAAATTATAGTAATTAAATATTAATTTTATGAAGTTAAAAGACTGTAAAAAAGTTTACTTAAAATCGCTATAAAATAAGTATCGAACTCATAAAATTTTCAAGATAAAATGGCGTACGACCGAAATTACGCTAATAGATATACCATTTGCTTTTTAACGACCGATACCTTTTTGTTTTTGGGCGGTATATTGTATTTGCTTCAAATGAATAAATGAACAGAAAAATAAAAAATTGATGGTTAACAGTAGCATTTACATTTTGGTTGGAGACCTTTAACTAAAATTTCAATATTTTTGATAAGCTTCTTCCAGTTAACATTCCGAATAAATCGAATAACCGAAAAGTAGAAAGATGTTTCATGTCTGAATACAGGAACCCTATTTAAAAAACATACCAAGGATAGTTGGACTTTAGATTATTTGAACAGACAAAAAGAGCAGAGTAAATTTGTATATATTCATAAAAGATTGGTTGTACCTAAAAAACGGAATCCAATTAGGAAACGCCTTAACGGAACGGAATTAGACCCTAAAATTCGGAATTCATAAAAAGGAAATTACTAAAATACAGATTTTTTTTTAAACGGAAATTCTTCAAACTAAAATGCGGAACAGATACAGAACGGACATAAAAAAAAACTTGTCAAAGTGCAAATATCGAGAAACTGATCCTTCTTTGCTATCTGAAAAAGCTTTTTTCAATTTATTTTTTACTTTTTGAACAATCGAGGCCAAGAAAAATAAAAAAAATAAAAAATCACTAAGATGATGGATTTTCATATTTCTGACCATAAATTCGTAATCCTCATGTAGGAAAACCCTAGAAAACATAAAATTCTTCATTAAGAACATATTTTTTAAAATATTCGATTTTGGGTGCTGAAAATGGTTCAAAAAAGGTAATTTTTTATCCAATAATTATGTATGTTTTCTAGGGTTTTCCTACATGAGGATTACGAATTTATGGTCAGAAATATGAAAATCCATCATCTTAGTGATTTTTTATTTTTTTTATTTTTCTTGGCCTCGATTGTTCAAAAAGTAAAAGATAAATTGAAAAAAGTAAAACCACAGTTTTGTTCCAAATTTTGTCTAGTTTCAGAAGATTAATAATATAATGGGGATTTTGTGTCATTCCTTCGAGCAGAATCAAAAAAACCGTAAAAAAACACAAAAAATTTCTTTTTTGCGCCATAAATTGTAGCTTAAAGGTACCCATTGATCTTAAAAAATACTTAACCTTGTACAAAAATTTGTTTTCTTTCAGAATATCTATAAATATATGGACTTTTGTTTGAAAATTTTAGTGAAAAATCTTAAAAACTGGAACAACGTTTTTAAAGGAACCCTATATTCAAGACCCCCCAGTCCAAAATTTTATTTTTTTGACCCACCCTAATGAAAGCAGTTTTCCTAGGTTTTCATATACGTAGATTACGAATATGATATCGAAAATGGTCGATTTAGATAGTGCTGTCATTTTGCATGACGCGAACCTTACCATGAAGATCCAATCGTTTATGGTAGGTTTATTTCTTTCAGACCATATTTTTTACTTTTATTAAACTTTATCCTCTTTAATAGAAGACGATTGGTTTGCCATAGTGTAAATTGGTTTAACAAAGGTCCCTTTAAAACTCTTCCAAAAAATGTGTCGCTCAAAGGTTTAAATAAAGCATATATACTTCCGTATTTTAGGGTCTATTTCCGTTCCCTTCCGGCGATCCCTAATTGGGTTCCGTACAATCAAAAGATTCATAAAAATCAGTATAAGATAAAATTAACTAAACTTACCCTTAAAATTTACAAGTTTAGTCAACGCTGCCGCTACTTTAGTAAAATTTCCAGAGCTCAAAATGTACAATAAAAATTGCATTTGATTTGATATTAAATGTTCAATTGTATGCAAATCTCTAAACAAATTCAAATCTGAATCTTTAAAAAATGTGCCAGACGACGAGGCTAAATTTTGAGCCGAAATAAACGAACTAAAATTAAATCTACAATATTTTTTTAAACACTTAAAACTTATTTCCAATAATTTGAGCAAAAATTTTGCAAAAAATAATGCTGGTTCGCTCAAATCAAACTCTGTCTCGTCTATTTCGTCTAAATTATAAAACGATGAGTTTGTCGAAGTCGATGCGGAATCTAAATTATCATCACCACCATCATCAACAGAGTCCTTTCGAGTGCTCATTTTATTCTTCATTAAAACATTTGCCTCTTGACACATCAACGATATTTGTTCATGTAAGCTATGAAGTCTTATTAATAATTGATCCTCACTTGCGTTTGTTAATAACAAAAATAAATGAGTTATCAATAAACATAAGCTTGTTATAAGATCACTTTCACCCGTAAACACTCCTTTCATTGATTCAAAAAGACTCAAAATTATCGAGTCAATGGGTCTGTAAACTTGTGGACATAAACAACTAAGCAATTGTGTTAATAATTTAACACTCTCAATACACGGTATGTAACTTAATGAGTAACGTTTAGTCGATCTTAAATCGTAGCCATTGTACTCGTTAAATTTCAACTTAGCCGATTTAATTGAATCAAAAATAGCATCACATATTTGTCTTGACGATTTTTTCCATTTTTCATGACTATCTTTTTTGAATTTTAAAACGGCTACACTCAACAATGGCCAAACACTAGGGTAATTAATTAATCTCATCATACTCATCATTATAACATCATGTTGCATTTCAAGTTCTTTTGAATCATCATTAGAACGATTAAGAAATAAATCCATGACTAACGGTCTTAAAGCTGGTATCGAATGAGTTTGTGGTGAATTTTCACTAGCTATTAAGTTATCACATAATTGCATTATTTCGGGTATGGTTAATAAACCTGAATTACGACCTGGTTTAGTTTGAGAGACATTTTTAGAAGGCGATTGAATTTTTTTTTCGTGTGATAAAACGATTAAGAAATCGAATAATTTTGGGATTAATAAATGAGCTTGTAAGTGTTCTTGTTGTTTAAGATTAAGGTTACAAGTTAACGGTGATGTTCCATAAGAACCCCCAGATGATGTGCTCGATGAGTTTTGATTGTAATAATTTTCAATATGAGCGTACAGTTTGTTTAATGCAGTGTCCAAATCGAACGGATTTAAAGGATCAAGAGTCGTTGTCTCAAAATCAAAATTCTCATAAAGGTCTGTTAAATAAGACTTTGTCAAACTTGTAGACGATGGATCTTCATTTTTTGGGTCATCAACAATCCGCTTTTGTTCTAAAAATTCAAATTGTTTTAGAACATAATCGATAAACACTTTATCCGAGTCTAATAAACAATAATCAACATTTAAAAATATTAGTTGTATCAAAAGATCTAAAATTTTTGTTTGCAAATTAACTGATGTTGTAATGGTGTATTGACGCAGTGATTTAATTACTATAGACTCGAAGGATTTAATGTACTGTGAAATTGTTTTCAAGTCTGTTTTATGTTGTTTAAGTTTATTCTCTTGGTTTAACTGATTTTGTTGTTGGGTACTTGTTGCCTGTTGAGTAGGTTCATTTTTAGATTTTTTAATAAAATTGAACAAATTGAATCCGGTCGATGGTTGAATTTGTTTTGGTTGAGTCTTACTCGAAATTGAAGAAATACTAGTCTGGGAACTTGAAGTTGGTATAACTGGTCCTGGTAGTAAATTATATTCCATCGAGTCCATACCTTGAAAAAATAGACTAATTTAAACTTGAATTTAAGGTGCGCACGGAGCAAAACTTCCACAATATCTAAATTTGTCATTTTCCACATCATAGCTGTAATCTACGACCCAAAAAACTCCAAGAAACCAATTTTGTGATGGAGGTGAAAAATCAAGAATTTTACTCCTACCCCTCCGCTTTTTAGTTCCAAGTTTAAAGGAGCTATATTTTAACAGTCAAGATCTCATAAATGGTAAAATATATTCTCGGCCTGAAGGTACAAAACGAAAGCTAAAAAGCTACCATTGATGCCAGGACCAAAATCGTTCCGATAAAAAAATTCCCTAAATTTAAAATCGGGTAAAAACGATAAAAAAACGGCTTTTTTCGATTAATTCGTATCTAGTCCTAGGAAACCCCCGATACCCGTAATTTTCTTCAATCTAGCATCAACAAGAGACAATTCTGCATAAATATATGGGGCTACTTTTGCAATTTTTTTTTCAATTATGTACTAAGGGGGGCAAAAAGGCATATTTTTTAAATTTGGTAAAGATATGGAAATCGATAAGTTCTGACTAAAAATTTGAAATCCTCGTGCTAAACATGTTTTTAAAGTCTCTAAGACTTTTTATTCGATTTTTGAAAAAATGACCCGTTTTCACATATTTAATAGCAGCCAATACCAAGATTCTGAAATTATGATTTTAGGATCATCAGATACATGTTTTCTGGGATAGTATCTTTTACCATTTATGAGATATTGACTGTTAAAATATAGCTCCTTTAAACTTGGTACCAAAAAGCGGAAGGGTAGGAGTAAAATTCTTGATTTTTCACCTCCATCAAAAAATTGGTTTCTTGGGTTTTTTTGGGTCGTATATTACAGCTATGATGTCGAAAATGACGAATTCAGTTAGTGTGGTAGTTTCGCTCCGCGCGCACCTTAAACCTTTTAAAAAATTACCTAAATTGATTAGACTTGTGTTCTGATTGAACTGGACGCCAAGGAGATGATCATTTTTAAATGTCAATGTCTGAGTGTACATAAACCGAGTAAAATGAGCCAAATTAGTTTGGATTAGACTTTTAAACAAGTTAGGCTGTTGCCGCTTTGAACTAGTCGGCCAAGGATTTGATTGAAAACTTGGTGGTAAATTAAACGAAGTCAATGATGTCAAAGAACCGGACAAAACCACAGTTGAACCAAGATTGCTTTGACCAGGCGTACTAGTTTGAGTCGAGTTGACACCACTTGAAAGTCTATTTATTTGTTGTTGTGTAAAATCGAACATTAAACCTGCTAAATTTCGTCCAAACAACGACTTGAGACATATAGTAACACATTTAATCGAACAACTCGGTTCAATTGAAAAGATAACTTTAAGATAAAGAAGTAATTCATCTAAATGGGGTGCTATCTCATGCACACTCAGACTTGATTCTAACAATTGAGCGAATAAGTTTAGAGTAGTTTTTAAAAATTGTAAAAATCTGTCATAAGAAGTCACATTGGGGGACTTTTTGTAAGAATTATAAGCCGATTTAAGAGTCTCATAGAGTTTAAGATAATGAGATGAATTTTGAAAATGGCCTAAGTATACACTGTTTGTTGTCTTTGGTAATTGAGTCATCAAAGGAACGACACCTGGATCCGTTGAAACCTCTTTATCTTGTTTCGGACTTTTAACATCGGTTAAATTTGTAATCTTTGATTTTATAAAACTTGGTGAACCGGTCATACTTGTTTGTGTAGGGTTTGTGGCTTGAGTTGGTTGTACAGTTGGAGCACTATTAACAGCTGTTGAACCTGCGCTTAAATTCATGGTTAAATTCGAAGGTAGTGATGACTCATCAATAACACACGCTAGAACGCAAAGTGTTTTTGTTATATGCACGAACAGTTGATCAATAAGCGTCTTGAGTGACTGATTGTTGAAAGATAAAGAGTACGAATAACTCAATCCAGTTACTTGTTCGGCTAAGGATGACGGAAAGTTAACACTCTTGACAGAGTTTGTGATCAATTCGACAAGAGCTGTTTGATTTGTCAGACTATTTGTAACTGAATGATCCAATTGTTGGATTAATTTATCAATTTTTTTCATATTCAACCAACTAAGGGAACAAAATAAATTCCCAACAAGTCTTAACAAAATATCGTGCGAATACAAATCGAACGAAACGTTCGGATGACGTAAAAAACTGTTCAATAAGTTTGTAAGATCAATCAAATTCGTGCTGTAAAATAGACCTGGTTGATAGGTTTGAAAAATAAAATCAAGACTTTCCAAGCAACCCAAAAATAGGTATCGATCAGTCGACTTTAAGAGGGTATTTGTCAACAAAGGTACCAAATAGTTTAAGTTATACTCGATTATTTTATTCAAGTTGTTATTAATCGTCATTGAATTTGAAATTTTTGAAGGAAAATATTTTATAAGCGAATAAAATGGTTGGACAAAGTTATTGACTAAAATCGGATTGTTCTTATTCATCCATGGAATAGACGAAAAAAATGATACCGAACTTAACGGTGAACCGGAATACTTGATTTTCTTGGTCTCAGTTGGTGTCGACTCGTGTTTACTCTTTTCAAAAACATCACTTATCGGTCCAATGTTATACGCATCATTTTTAATAATCGTTGAGTTGAGAATATTTTTCGAGTAACCCTCTGACTTGAGATTATATTCACCAGCTGTTTGTAGTAAATTTTGAAACGGTATTGATGTAGGTTCATAAAAATTCATATTTTGAACAAATCGTGTCAAACACCGGGCTGTTTCAACTCGAATTTTAGAGTCCTCTGAACCGATTAAATGCAAAAATATCTCTTCTATTATTCTCTCTTGGGTGTTTCGAACGTAAAACGGTGATATCTTAGTCTCTGAGTCTTCTGTATAATCGTCTTCCAAAGTCGGTTTTGTGTTCGAAAGCTCTTGTTCAGTGTGGGTTATACTCTTAAAATCAATCGAGGCGAATAGATCGACTAGTTCACATTTAACCAAATTGTATGTCGAGTTTTTCAATTGGATTAGATTGATTAGAACCTCAAGGGTGTAAGAAGAAAGATTAGTTTTGACAAGTGTTGGTAAAAATGATCGATACGAAGTCAACGCAAAACGTTTACAAATATTATTTGTTATTTTAGGATTTTCTGAGCACGCAAATCGGTTCAAATAGTCGATTAAAATTTCAAGTTTTAATCCAAGTTTGTCTTCAGGGTCATGTCTTGAGACCCATGATTCATAATCACCTGAGTTAATGATCAACACTGTGTTTATAAATTGACCAATTAGGAGACAAGCATTCGATCTCATTTTATCATCTTGATGATTAATGTAATCGATCAAATCCGAAATGAAAACTTTTGAATCTGTTTTGACCTCTAAGGGTAAAAATATAAGACTAGGCTCGAAGGTCAAAATGCTTGAACAACAGTCTAGCGCTATTGATTTGTGCAATATTTTAACTTCTTGATCTGATTTTATTTTATTCTCATTTTCTGTGTTGAGCAAAAATTTTGAGCACAAAAAACGAACAAGATAATTCAAACTCGAATTTTTTTCGTCATAAAAACTACCGATTGATTTACTCGGTGATTCGATAAATTGATTAGTTGAATTTTTCGGGTCTACTTCATCGAATTGATGATTTATTGAATCATTATTTTCCGATTCTGGTTCTTGATTTAAAGGTCTTAAAGTGCTCAACGAGTCCGAAGAACTGTTCAGTTTTGAAAGAGACGACATTGAGTTTAAATTTGATTCATAATTCATGGGTTTTGAAAGTTTTTTTTCACTAGTCAGATACGAATTGGTAAAAGCTCCCGGATGAGTAATGACAGTGTTGAATTTTAACGGGGTCAATTTGAGCAATACTTGAAGACACTCCAAAGCAGAAGTCATTATACTCAAATCGTTATTATTCAAATAATAAATGCATATTTCGTAGATTTGACATAGATTTGTAAGATTGAAATGATTTTGAGACTTTTTAGCGCTGGCTGTCGCGATTTTTGAGGATGTTATTTGTGTTGATGATGTTTTATCTAACTCGGCTATGTGTATAATCATGAAACGAAAACATAACAAGACACCCCATATTTTGTATTTGTTCATTTGAACGTTCTCGTCAATCGGTAAAATAAGATCTTTATAAAAAATAAATTCATTAAAATAGCTACCCGACCCGTATGAACATAGCATTAGACTATGACTCCATTATCAGACGAATTCTAGGCCTAATTTTCATGGTAGAATAGACATTACGATCCTGTCTCCGACTCAAAAAAATAGTTTAAAATAGTTATAGACTTAATGATATTTTCGGAACGATTCTTAAGGGAAATAAACGCTTAAAAGAAAAGCTTGACCCATCAGCTTACAAGGTGTGCATCATTCTATACGTTGGAGCATCCTAGTTACAAAGACATTTTCCTTAAGCAGCCTAAGATAGCATAAAAACTAAAATTTTTAGAGATTCCAATTTTTAGTGATTTTTTTGGTACATTCCTAATTCTTGAAAATACATGTTTAAGGCAGGCAGTCCAAATCAAACACACTATAACATGTGATTGATGTTAAGAGGTGTCTGCTCTATAAGTGTATTTTCTATTTTTTCATGCAGCGTTAAAAAACAAATATTTACGGTAATTTTAATAATTTTCAAAAAATTATTTTTTGGGCTAGGAGGTTAGAAACTAAGCAGCCCCATGAAAACCGTGTGCTGTTATAGCATTAAAACACAATATTAATAAGCCGAATGGTAAAAGCGACCAGATTTCCCATGGATTGACAATGAAAAAGTACTAGGTACTTTTCTTGCATATACTTGGAAAAAAAATAAAAACTTTTTTTCCTAAAAAATTGTATCTATTTCCAGCACTCCCTATATCATAATCAATTCAATCATCAACTTTAACCACAATCCAGCCATAATCATATTCGTTACGAGTGAAGCGATGCTGGACTAGCGATCAGGATAGGATTAGTATTATTTAAAAAGGTTTAGAGTGAATTGAATACTGGTAAACTGAGTGCTGAAAGTAAAGTGGATGATCATATTTGATATAGTAAAGGGAGCGGTGGGAGTAAAGGAGGATTATAAAAATTCTTAATTTTTCGAACTTTAAGTGAAATAATTTTACAAATTTGCAATTTTGACCTCAAATTCGTAATCTTCGCATAAAACTTCCCCGGACTCGACTTAACCTGGTCATGAAACATTTCATTTTTTAATATTTTTTTTTACCACGTAAACATTCAAAAAACATAATCATACGCTGAAATTTTGAAAATCATCGTTTTCAGCCCCCTTGAAAATTTTATTTTGATTTTGAAAAAAAATTCCATTCATTATCCTTAAAAAAAGCCTGCCTACTGTAATAGCCTCGTTCACCTTGAGTTCGTTCTTTACAGGTTATAAGCCTAAAATATCGTGAAAGTCTATAAGTTTTCATTAAGATAAGCCCGAAAAAGTAATTTTTTTGAGTAGCTTGGCTTTATAGTCCTTTCAAAACTTGTTTTCGAAAACGGGATCTCGTTCCATTAACGCGTCTTATATATTATCATTAGAGTTGACTAAGATTATAACTTGATCAAAATTAAAAAAAAAAAAAAATTTTTTACTTAATAGCTCTTGATGAAGGTACGAATACGAGCTCAATGGTGATCGAGTGTACAAGCAAATGATTGACAGACAACTAGCTGATACTCTTCTATAACTGTTTACAGACGAATCATTTGAAAGATTAGGTAAGAATGATTGTATTAAAATTTTTATTTCTTTGTCGGTCATTGACGAACAAAAAGCACTACAAATTCGATTCATCGAAGCCACAAGTACACTCTGAATAGACTCCTCAGTTCGATTAGCAATTTTACTTAAAGTATTTTCTTTGATTATAAAGTCGACATAGATACGGCATTTATGTGGTTTTATTAAATGACAAAGTTCTGCAAAACGAGTCAACGCTCCCTTGAGACTTCGCTCTGAGCCATTTTTGCGCAAAAATCGATACAAATCGGCAGGAAAACGAGTTAAACACGTGTCAATAAGGCTTTTAAAAGTTTTATTAAGACATTCATCAGCTACAAAATATACGTCTTGATCTTCGTCATCAAAAAATGTCAAAAAAGCTTCGATTGCGTATCCCAAATTACGAGAAAAGTCGTCCGCTTGACGAACATTTACCGATATTACATTTTCATAGACCAAATTTAAATGATTTATTTTGTCTTTTTTTGTAACTAATTTTAAATCTTGTTTTCTTTGTTCCGAGTCGTATAATTGAGTTGGAATTCGAAGAACTTCGAATGATCGTTGGAGTTTTTCAATTGATGTCATCTTGGATACGTAAATTTAAATCATGACAAATAAAATTTTAGAGTAACAAATTTTGAAAAAAAAAATTCTCCTTTTTTTTTTTCTAAATTTAGATAAAAAAGTCCAAAGTCAAATGATAAAAAAAATAGTAAAACATACGCGGAAAATTTTTAAACGCTTTAGGAAAAAATTTTAGATGAATTCCAGGGCACATAAAAAACATGAAAATTACTGTACTTTACAATACTCTACAGTCTCTAGTTTTAGTAGAAATCTTGTCTGGTCTGACTGAAAAAATTTTCACTCATTTTGAAAAAGTCTTCTCGCAATTTTTTACCTTGTAACGAGATATTGATTTTGAGACTCTTTAGAATCGACGTGGATTGTAAAATCTATCGATTTTCAGCACATTAGAAGAATAAAAAACTCAAACTGAGGAAATATGATTATAAAACATGTAACTTAGATTAATTTAGATGTTTTTTTTGGAATCAATAAAAGGAAATTAGTGCTAAATGACGACTTAATCTTAACAAAAAATAAAAAAAAAATAATAATTTGAATTTATTATTATTAATTTATTTTATGCGCGACTTTTTTTCTCTCTCTCTCTCTCGATTCAAAAGTAACATAGTTTACAACAAAATGTTTTTCGTGTATTTTGAATTTCCAAAATTCTTGTTGATTGATAATCCACTTTTAAAGTTAATTTTTTGTTTAAATGAAACAAAAATTGAAATATAACAAGCTGAAAAGTGTATGTTCATCCTTTATTTTGTTCAAATGCAGGTAAACTAAACCATCAAATGATTAATTTTTTAATTAAAATTTTTTTTTTTGAATAATACGTTTTTATTTCTTTTGATTTGAAATTTAATAAAAGACAATCTTGTTGGCTTGATCTAGAGTTATTTATTTTCAAGGATGAAACGCTACCAAGATTTTTTGAATTTACGGCGTTCAATAATAGTTGCCCGGAAATTCAAGTAAATAAAAAATACATTTCAATTTTCAAGTACAATCGAACGGCTAGTGCCATACCCAGAGGGCCGATTGACTCCATTTGTTAAATAAAAGCGAAATAAATTAAGGTATTATGTCTAATAGTTCTTGTACATAATGTCAAATTTAGGAAAATGTTTAATAAAATTTTTGAACATTAAATTTTCATTATTGTTGACCCTTTGCAGGGGGTAGGAGGAAAGAAAATTCTGCACACGAGGGGGTTTTCAAAAAAAATCCGCCTTTTGTAACCCACCCTAGGGAAAAATTTTCCCCAGAATCCTTTTTTTTAAAGGACCCACCCCAAAATTCTGGCTTTGGTTAATGGAAAAGTTTGGAAATCAATCATAACGTTGTATTTCTACATAGATCTTAAAAACCGATATTTTTCAATTTTTTCTCATTGTAATAAAATTACTGTTTAGTCGTTTGTAAATCATAAAAGAAAGGATTATCATTAGAATCGCCGATTTCAACTATCAAAGAAATGAAAAATCAAAATAGGCGGATAGATAAAAAGAACACAAAAATTGTCTTTGTATTATCGAAAGTTAATTGATTTGTATTTCTGAGTATGTAAAAAAATTGAAAAAATTTTAAAATTTATTTGTCTTTAATTTTTTTTTATCGGCAACAGTGAACAACACAGCAAAAAAAAGGGATTTTTTTCCAAAATTGTGTTTTTTTGTCAAAAAAGACCCACCCACCCTCATTTTTCTTCCTGTGAATTTCAATATTTTTGATGTTAATTTAAAAGAAAAAATCAAATAGATCACTTTTTTACCCGCCAAAAATACCCACCCACCCCGGCCTCGTGTAGGAAAAAAAGTGAAAATGTTACCCCCTGCCCTTTGTTTGAAAAATCCAATTTTGAGATCCAAATCTTTGATAATTAGCTTGTTTATGAATTTTGTAAAGAAGTAGGCAAATGTTTCCTCTCCTTTATCTTTATATTTTCCTTTGTCTGGTATAACATATTCGTTTTCATTGCGAAAACGGTACGCATTGTTGAGGTCTTTATTTCGCCTAAATGAATATTTTAACTCGAGTGGTGAGTTGATTTGCTTGACAATGTTGTGACTGAATATCGATAGTTTATTCAGTATCCGATATTGGAATGCTTTAATGTTTAGGCTACTGAGTTGATTGTTAAAACAGTTAAAGTCGTCTGAGGCATTTATGTTTGCTCTAAGGTTGAGTAGTTTGGCAAGGCAGAAATTGTACGAGTTCGCGAGCTTTTGAATTGTTCTCTTTGGGAAGTAAATAATAAGCGAGAGACAATAGTCATAAAACGGCATAATGAATGTTTTGAAGAATTGAAGTTTGACTTTGTAGGAGAGGTAAAATAATCTTTCAATCGAAAACAATCGTTTAATAATTGACAATTTGATGTCGCTAACATGTTTTGAGAACGTCATTTTACTGTCAACGGTTACTCCAAGGAGTTTGAACGAGTCTACGACTTCAACTACGAAATTCTCTATAATGAAATCTTTTGGGAGACTTATGCTTCGTTTATTTGTTACAAACATAATCTTTGTTTTGTTCCAATTAATTTCAATTCTATTATAATTGCACCAATTTGTTAATTGTTTAATACTTGAAGAGAATTTTATATTCAACAATTCAAGATTCTGATCGATTTGAGTCAATGTTGTATCGTCCGCAAATAGCTTTGTTGAAAACTCAGAGAGACACGATTCTAGGTCATTGATGAAAATTAAGAAGAGGAGTGGACCTAGAATACTTCCTTGTGGTACTCCGAGATTAATTGGTCTTGATAAATGAAATTTAACAAAAGACAATCTTGTTGGCTTGATCTAGATTTATTTATATTCAAGGATGAAACGCTACCAAGATTTTTTGAATTACCGGCGTTCAATAATAGTTCAAGTAAATAAAAAATACATTTCAATTTTCAAGTACAACCGAACGGCTAGTGCCATACCCAGAGGGCCGATTGACTCCATTTATTAAATAAAAGCGAAATAAATTAAGGTATTATGTTTAACAGTTCTTGTATGTCAAATTTAGGAAAATGTTTAATACATGATACCATTATTCAAAAATGATGGCGTCGGCTTCCCGGAGCACTTTTTCTTTGAGACAATTGTTACAAGAATGAAAGGATGTTAATTTTCAAGAGACAAAATATGCCACTGAAGTCCCAGTTGACAATGACTGTTGACTCATTTTCCTCCGGAGTTAGAAAAATAAAAAAAGACAAAAAAATTTATATCCGCAAATAATTTTGATAAAATTGAAAATTAAAACACTTTGATCAGTTTGACTTTGTCAGTCTCAAGTGTTATATCACATATTAAACCTGGTATTTTATCCTAATTTGTAAGCCCTAACAAGTTGCTTTAGCTCATAGTTATCCAATTCTTTTTGAACTTATTGACCTTTTTGCAAACAGAATCTATGCATTTACAACCCGTTTTAGACTTTTTGACAATTTTTAAATAAAGATCATCGCCAAAATTTTTTTTAACTCATTTTGACAGAGGATTTGCCATTGAATCAGGTGATACAATCAGCAGGGCCAACCAAAATATGCGAAAAACAGCTAAAGAACGGCTAAAAAATCCGCTAAATTCCCTTATTTCGCATATTTTGGTTGGCCCTGACAATCAGTCACAGAAGCGTTAATTGTTAAACCAGGCCGGCCGTCGACGGTGGAACCAGAAGTGAAGCATACTTTTTTCTAAGCCTCATACAGTTTCTACTCGTTGACTACAAAATATCCAGGTTACAGAACCTTTTTAGACGAGATCTCAAATCTCCTTAAATCTAATCTACTCTGTCATTAAGTACAAAGCTACGTTTTTCCATAACTACTCACTCAAAAGTCTCTAGCGGATCTCAAACGGATTATTGCATCAGAGGTACGTCAATGGTCAATATTTTAAGTAAAAACCAATTGTTTAAATCGTCCAGTTGGTTATGGATTAGCGTGAAGGGAAATGTAATGATGTTCGATTCAAGGCTTACTTGCAAAAAATAAAACCTTAAAAGCATAAAAAAAATAAATAGAAATAAACTAAATAGATCTTTAACCTCAAAATGAATTAATTTATGAATCTTTGATATTGCTAAATCATAACCTTGAACTTATTTAAATAAGTATTAAATATGATCTAAAGAGTGGATGAGGGCTAAAATAACTACAGTCTCAGATTCTTATTGATCAAAAAAAGGCAAAATTTTATAAATTTAAATTTATTGAAAGACCAGTACTATAAAAAAAAGATAGATAACCCCCTAAAAATTTTCTAAAATAAAACACTTTATAAAAAATCAAAAAAATTCACATACAAAATTTTTAGGATAATTTTATAAAAATTTTAAAATTTTTAGCCTTACAAGGCCATTAAGACTATCAATAGAAAAAAAAAACTTGAACAAAAAAAATTCCAATTAAACTTTTCACCAATAAAAAAAAGGCAATACTCAATAATAAAAAAAAAAAACAAAAAAAAAAAGTTTCGACGGATTTGTGTACGTACATGACCATTACGAGTCATTTTCCGTATTATCAGCAAGATCATCATTCATCAACAAATTTGACTCTGATGTCGACAATATTTTGTATCCATCGTTAGTATTCAGCGTTTGACCGGGCAAATTCGTTCGTCGATTAATAAAACAAAGAAAAAATGCTGTCAATACAGCGGTAACAATTGGTGTAAATGAAATTAAAGCGTATAAAACAAGATGTTTTTTTGTAAACTTGACCAACATTGTTTCAACATTTGATATTGAACCATTATTTACACCGGGGGTTATGTCTAAAATGGCACACATCAATGGATATATATCTACATTATTAAAACTTTCTATTTTAAAATTTTTCCTAATAGCTGGACCTTGAGCTATAAAAATTGGATACATTGACGATTCGTTGTTATAATAACCATGACTACCTTCTGTTTAAAAAAAAAATTTAAGTTTGCTTGACATTTTTTAAAAATTCAATAACTTACTCAATAAAGGTCCTTTAAAATTGTTGGTTTCGAATATTAAATAACCAGGTTTTGCAACTAATAGAATATCACCGAATCTAATATTTTCTTTAAAGTGAAGCTCACTTGGAAATTCATTTTTGAGATACACATCCATGGTGACTACAACTTTTAGTTTTTCATAAATGCTTCCAATATCGCTTTCTTTAGTTGGATAAAAAAATTTAAGGCTCTTGATAACTCGGGAGGTCATTACATCTTAGACTGTTAAGTCAAGCTTTATGGAGCGAGGGGCCTTGATATTTTCAGGGACATGTACTACTATTGGGCATCAAATGAAATTTCTTAACAAATTCTTCTGATTCGTATCGACTTAAAATAAGATTTCTAAAAGGAGCTAATGGTAAACATAAGGTTGAGTTATGTTAATAGACATTTTTATCTTCCTTGACTTAATAAATAGCTGAATAACTTTTCTTACAAAGCATAATAACTTTTCCTAGCAATACTTCCCAAAAGTTATCACATTCAAAATTTTTAACAGTCATTAAGTTAATGAAATCTATCAATTCAATAAATAATGTTCAAGTAAGCCATGCAAAACTTCCACGCTATCTGAATTTGCAAAATCCGACTTAATAACTTTGATCTCCCTATATGAAAGAATGGCAAATTTTTAGGAGGGTCTAAAAAAATTTTGACCAACTTTAATGGCTTTTGAAGGAGTTTGTCTTGTTTTTTCGCTTGCTCCTATCTAAGATGCAAAACGAAGATGTATTTTTCTAGTTTTTTTGCATCTCCTCCAATTACCCCAAAACAAATATTTTATTAGTGACCAGTTTGGTTTCATGTGGACTTTGTGATCTTTTTGGTCAAAGAGGCTCTGATCACAAAGTTTGTGACCATAAGTTACTTGATTTAAAAAAATTACTTGATTTAAGGATCAATTTACAAACAAATTATTTTTTAAGATAAGTAATAGAATAAAAAAAATGTAATGATCACAAAAAAAAATTTTAATAACAAATTTTTTATCGTTATTGATATTTCTTAAATATTATTGAAATTTTTATGATCATAATTTTTATGATCAAAAAGATCACAAAGTCCACATGGTCCCCAGTTTTTATAGCAGAAAATTCTGAACAAAATGTTGGTTTTAGATTTTTTATTTGTTTACCTGTAGAATAAAAACAATGTGCCTAAAAAGCTGTTAAAAATCAAAAACCTTAAGGATGAATCAATTTGAATTTTTTGACTCGAAATTCGTGATTCTCGTATAGAAAAACCATAGAAAACTATTCATAAAAAATTTTTCAATTTAAACAATTCCTTCAATTTTTTTTTAAAAATTCCTAAATTAGCCTTGAAAAAACTTCCTATACCGCAATTTTATATTATAAATCAATCAAATTATTTCGGGTCAAAATTTTTTTTTTGACTCCCCCTAAAAATTTGCCATTCTTAGGTTTTCATATTCAGTCTTCCCTCGTTAATCCGACCTTTTTGGGTCAACGGCTTAATGTCGGATTATTGGAAATGTCGGATATGCGAAAATCCGGAAATCAAGTTTTTGAGTGAAATTGTCGGAATAATGAATATTTAAACAAAAGAATAACTTAAAGGTATGTATGAAGAACAAAGTTATCAAGTCGGATTTTGCAAATTCAGATAGCGTGGAAGTTTTGCATGGCGCAAACCTTACTTAGTAAATTTGCTCTTACCGCCAATCCAATCTAAACTTTTCGTTTGATTTTATAGTTAGTCTCATTTTTACTTATTTTCCGTTTTCGGGTCATTTATGCTCATGAACCCAATCATATTTAAATTCTTATGGCAGTCGGATCTTATGTCAGTCTTTTAGAATCTTAAAATCAATCAGAAAAAATTGTTATTAGACCCGATTTTTATCGGATAATAGTTAAAAGTTAATAAAAAGCAAGATTAACAGGTTTCATCAACTTCTTGAAAGACCTAATATTGAAAAAATTAAAAAGGCCGAGACAGGTCTCATTAAAAAGTTCTTAATATAGGTTCCTATAGTTATCTTAAAAACAATTTTTTTGATATATTTTTCTCTATTTAACGACGACTTCTTGTCCTATTGTTAAATTTTTAAAGTTATAAAGTTTTTTGGGGTATGTTCTTAGGGATGCATATTCAATAAAAAATTTTTTTGCTTGAAAAATTTTTTTTAGTTCTTACTAAATATCTTAATTAAGTTCTGAATTTAGCTTTATTGAAAAGTAACTTTTGAAGGGAAAAAAATGAACGGCCAAAAATTTGTCAGTTTGTACAGTTTTTGATGAGCTTTAAAACTGTGGGTTGATCTTGTCTTTCCAAGTAAGGGAAATTATTTAAAATTAACTTTAAAATCTTAAAAAGGCAATTTTTGCTTTTTTTCGGTAAAAACTGAACCAAAAATAGTTCTTCTATCGAAATTATAGAACTTTTTTGTAGTTAAGCATCTCTGCTTTCGTTATCATGGTCGACTTTTATAATATGTCTTTTCATTCATTAGCTATTAGCTTTAAAAGAAACCCAACTTTTGCCGGATGGTCAACTTACAGACCCTAGTACTAAAAGAAGAAAAAATTTGACAACCTAAATCCTGAGTATTCTGATGTAATTTTTGGAGGAGAATAAGCCTATCAGGTCGGTTTTTCAAAAATACTAAAAATGAAATCTCGATTTTCGGGTCCAAAGTTTCCTTTACGTTAAAATGAAAAAGACTTTCTATTAAGAATGAACAAGAGTGTCTCTTATGACTAGAGACATGATTATCCTGGGATTTTAAAGTCTTCGGATAAAAATCAAATCTCCTGCAATATCCTTCCGAGTGATATTAATATACAAAATTAAAAAAAATTACTGTTTTTGACAAAAAGGGTCTTAACAGCACTTCCTCCATAAGTATTGAATAAATTTATATTAGCTAATTTTTCTAAGTAAATATGTTTATCAACATCAGGTATTATACTCTGCATGCCATGATCAGAAGTAATAATCAGATTTAATTCGTCAAAAAGTTGTTTTTCTTTAAGTTTTTCAATCAAATATCCAAGATCGGAATCAATTAACTGAAGTTTGTCACTTAATTCTTTTGAATCTGGACCATGTACATGACCAGTCAGATCTTAAAAAAAACAAATTAATTACAAATTTTTTTTTAAAAATATAAATCGTACCAGGCTCATCGAAATAAATTGCTCCAAAATTAATCGAATCCTTTTCGGCGGTATACAACCCTAAAAATTGATCTATTATCTCCCTATACGGTCTAGACGAGTTATAATTAATATTTATAACATTCACTTCATCAAAATTAATATTAGCCCCTAACCATTCGGCGGCACTCAAACGACCATTACCAGCCTTTTGATTCAACGTCCAAATTGGTTTGACAATATTTTTTTGATCATACCATTCATTGGTCATGGACTCAATTTTTGTGCTAAAAGTCTTGTTCAAGACTGGATCGTACATGTTATTCAGCATGATTCCATGTGACTCTTCGTAAAGACCAGTCACAATAGTCCAATGATTCGGAAATGTAACAGTTGAAAATGAATTTTTAATATGGTCTGCATACGAACCAATTGATTTTAAGTGCTCAAAGTTTTTTAACTTGTGTTGTACCAAATAGTCCCATCGAAAGCCATCGAACGAAATTAAAAGTAACAAAGGATTTTTTGAACGTTGTCGTTGTAAACTTTTTGCGTCATTTATAAATATGAGTAATAAAATCCATGTGAAAAAATGTGAGAATCGCTCGTAAGACATTTTTTGAACTAATAAGTTAACATTGCTACTTTTTTTTGAAGAAAATAAAAATTGATTAAAGGAAAAAAACGAATTCAAATGTTTCAAAAATAAAATTTTTTTACTTGAATAAATTTTTTTTTTCTATTAATTATCATAATTTTGTCTTACGTGTTTGGTATACACTTTTTATTTTCCTTTTAATAAACGATGAATAAAATTTGTCTTTGTCATTTTGAACAATGAAGATGAGTAATATGTCGAGTAAAGACATATTGAATCAAATACTCTGATTAACGCCCTGACAAAACTTGCTTTTATTCTTCCTTTTCATTCTCTTGAAGAAAATAAAAATTCGAGAGGGTGAAAAATTCCTTTTTTATTTTATTCTAGATAAAATAAACACAAATTCCGAGGTTCCACTCGCATTATTTCTTATACCACAAAAACACATATAATAAGGTTCCGGAAATGCAAAACGTCCACGAATTTTTAAATTGATTTTGGGCCTCAAATTCATAATCTACATACATGAAAACCTCGGAAATCCATTTTTTTAGGGGGTGTCCAAAATAATTTTATTCAGACTCTAGGGGTAATAACTTTTTTAGACTATTTGTTGGTTTTACTTTTTTCATTTTCGTTTTACTTTTTGTACACAAAAGGTTGAAAAAGGTCAAACAAATTAAAAATCACTAAAATGAGGGATTTTGAAATTTTAGACCAAAAATTCGTAATCCTTATGTATGAGAACCTATTTCTCTTAACTAAGAGTATGTTCCTGTAAAAAGTAGATTTTAGGTGCTAAAAAAGGACCAATTAAGTAATTTTTTAAAAATTTTAAAAATCATTTAATAAAAAATTAATGTATCTGTTGGAGGTTTTCATACATTAGCATTACGAATTTTTGGTCTAAATTTCAAATTCCCTCAACTTGGTGATTTTTTTGACCTTTTTCAGCCTTTTGTGTTCAAAAAGTAAAACGTATCAGAGTTTAAATCAAATAAAGTAAAAAAAGGGGTAAGAATTGCTATTTTTCCAAAATTTGCGACCTTCAAATAACTCAGGGATCCCTGATAATTCATTAATCTTGAAGTAAATTTATTTTGGACACCCCAAAACAAAATTGGCTTTCCGAGGTTTTCATATGTGTAGATTATTAATTTGAGGTCAAAAATCACTTTCTTAGATAGTGAGAACGTTTTGCATTTCCGGAACCTTATTTTCGAACACTTAATTAAAACACAAAATAACCGAAACTTTCGGTAAAAGTTTATATGTGTTATTGACCATTGTTTTTTGTGGTAAAAAATAAGTCATGCTTGATCACAAATAGCTTTAAATTGGTAAAATTTAACCAAACTTCTCTTAATCAAATTGAACCAGCTATTGAATCGAAAAAATTAAAAAAATTCCACTGAAAATTATAAAAAGGTTGACAGATCTGTTTATCTGAACTGTAAAAATTAATTTGAAAAAAGATATCGAGAGCCTTTGAGCGAGAGCAATTTTTTTCTTGATGAATCTTTAAATCTAAAATTACAAATTTATTTATCTTTTTGAGGAATTCCGTATCCTTTTTCCAATTTTTTTTACCGCAAAATTAGAAATAAAAATAAAATTAAGATGAAAAACCTTCTTTTCTATTCTTAATGAGCGGTATTCGATTTTTATTTTCGTTTTATGATAGTGAGTGGATTTTTTCTTACATGCCGAGCTTTTTTTTTTTGAAAAAAGGTTGCATAAGCTCTCATAAAATTGCATAATTACCCGCATAATTTAAGAAAAAAGGTCGCATTATAATGTGCATAAAATGGACTTTCTATTTGCATTAAAAAAAACCCTGGATATTACTAATCAAAGTAAAAAGACAGTTACAGTAAGGTATCAACATTATATCTACCAAAATTTTTACAAAATCGATTCATACAAGGCTTGTTTATCGATTTAAAATCGTTTTTTATTTGCTTCAAATAAAGAGATAAAAATCGATTTAACACTAGAAAACCGGGTGAGTCGTTCCAAGCCATTTCTCAGAGAGTAAACTAATTTTCAAAAATTTTTCCAACTTGACCTGCTATTCAAGGCTAAAAAAATTCAAATTTTTATGTTTTTAAAGATATAACCTAGAATTTTTCCGAATAAAAAAATGCCTAAAACGCCCGACGGGTCTTTATGCCGGCTGTTGCTAAAACACGGACCACCTATTTTTTGAAAAAAACGGACCTATACTTTTTTCCTGAAGGGAAGGTCCAACCTAAGATTTTCATATATCATTGGATAGATAATTACTTGTACTTTTATATGGACCCGTTTATGAAAGTCAAAAAGTTACGGTTCGTGAGAAATTCCCAAAAAAGACCTCAGACTATTTTCACAGACCTACGGTTTTCTCAAAAACTAAAAATAAACTTTAGACCAACCCATCAGAATTCGATAGAAAATCTTCTAAGCTTTCATTTGAAAAAAAAATCAGCCAGGCAGGATGTATGGTTCTCTGTAAAAATCGATTTTAATACATGTACTCATATAAGCTGAACGGCAAAGATCAGAAAAATCAACTTTTTTATTAGACGTTAAATATAGCACCTTTATATGTCAATTTGTAGCTTAGATGGAGGGCAATATTTCGGTGTTGGTTCCGAGGTAGTGGGGCCTGTCATTCAAAAGATTACCAATCTATAGAGCTCTTTGAAAATTTCCTTTAGATGTAGATTTCTACCCTTTTAGAAGATTTTATTCCCGTAAAATACACAAAAAACCGCGGAAATCAGATTATTTACTAATATAGATTTTATCTCTTGCAATAGTGGAAACATCTTTAATTCTGCTAAAACTAACCATGGAGAGTATCTGATTAGAGGCAAAAATTATATTTTTATATTATTATTCTATTTTGGAGAATCAAATTACAGGAATCTGGTCACTTGGAGGAATATTTGTGATTGAAATTCTATTTATTTATTTATTATAACGAGAAAAAAATCGATTCAGCGATAAAAAAAGTTTTTCATTTCCGAGGATTTTCGCGGTTTTCCGCAGATTTCTTGAGACCAGAAGTCAAGAATGACTCAATTAATTGATATTTAAACAGCTTGTGTCTAAAGCTATCGATTGTTACCCAAAAAGATGACGTAGCAATTATTAATATCCATGAAAATTTCGGATTATTGAGGTGTTATCCAAAAGAAAAATATCAAAGTGGTAAATCTAAGAAATGTCGGAAAAGAGATAATGTCGGATTCCGAATTAGCGAGGGTCGGATTAACTAGGTTAGACTGTATATCAAAATCGGCCTTTCTAGTGTTATAGTTATAAAATCTTCAATGATACTCAAGAATAAATTAAGTTAGTTAGTTAGTTAGTTAGTTAGTGTGAGCTGCGGTATAGAAAAATTCTATACCAACACACTAAGGCGTTTAGCCCTTGATGGGCTTTGGCAGCATTTGCTTTGTGTCATCGCAAAAACTTTCTCATCGATGATGTTCTTGAAACTGTTTGTTGATGTTGCTGATACTGCACTATCAAGTAGATCATTCCAACTTGAAGTTACTCGGTTTGTGATAAAATTATATGGATATGAGCCTTTTTTATTGATTTCACGTACTAATCGGCTTTTGTGCTGCCTTCTTAGATCGATTGTGGTAGGTTTTGCGAAATTGATACCGTTGAGCCAATTTATATCTTCATAACCATTAACCAACTTGTACATTTGTATCTAATTTAAAAAATCCTCTTTATGTGTTAATAATGGCAAAAAATGGAAGCTTAAGAACGGTTGTCTCTTAGATAAAAAGGGATTATGGCTTGGAGGTCAATTTTTTTCCAAAAAATAGACTGGTTAAGGTTACCAAGACATGAACAGTCAAGTTATTTTTTAAATAATTTTAAATATCTTCTGAATCAAAAAGCTTAAACAAAATCTCGAATGAAATTAAAATTCTAAGCAGGCTAAAACAAAAATAAAAGAATCAAACCTTTTTAAAAATACAATGATGAGAAATGTTAGGTTTGTTGAGAGTTTTTAAATTTTAAAATTGAAAAAAAAAACACTTTTTGAACTATTTGCAAGCAAACCGAAAAAAGAAAAATTTTCTATTTTTTTAACAAATTAATAAAAAGATTCATCTAACGTTTTTGTTCTTGTTTGTTCGACTCTCTTCTAAATCAAGTGTAGTGATTAAGTTTAGTTATTTTAAGAAAAGTATGATTAAGAAACAAAAAAATCTAGATTAAGCAGCTTTTTTTTTTTTTAATTTTAAAATTGTTTTTTCTTATGTCATTATAAAATGTGAGTGTATCGTATACTTATACCAGACACACTTACAATGTTAAAAAAATCAAAGTACTTACGTAACTTTAAACATGCTTCAAGAGAGAGGGAACAAAAAGAATTTTTATTTATAAAAAAAATATTTTATACGTTATTTTATAGAAAAAAAAATTTAAAAAGATCTAGAAAATCAAATTGTTCGTCTATAAAAAAAATGGACTTGAACATTGATGAATATTTCCAGTCCAGTTTGTCCAATCAAGCCGCTGATAATTTGCTCAAGGCTCTTGTTAATGGTAACTTGTATTAATAACCAATTTTAGAATATTTTTAAACCCCAAAAATTTTAAGACTTGCTGTCAAAAAATGTGAAACTCGAAGACTTATTCAAAAGCTTAGAGTAAATTTTAAGTTGTTTGGTCTATTAAGCTTGTCTGTAAATTTATATTTTTAAGGCCATACTTGACAGCAAAAGATACCCAAAAACGATCTAAATCAATCAAATTTGTGTCCGAATTGGTCAAAAAGATTCCTGACAACTACCTAAACTCAATAGAAAGTAAAAAAAAACAAATTGAAATTTTCCTATCCTCTTATGACCTTTTTCTATTACCCTAGTTGAATATTTGAGTGACTTTTTGTGCTCAAAACTTGATGATCATTACACAGTGTCAACTGCAGCGTTACCAGGCTTGCATTCATTGATAACAAGATATCAGCCGATCGATGAAAATGATAGGTCAAAAAGTGTTATATCTTATGAAAAAACGATAAAAATAATAAAAGGTATTCTAACCGCCGTTCATGTTCAGTCAATGGTTCAAGCTGATCGATATACAATATTCGAGATATGTAAATTTATTCTTACGTCTGCGAACCTTGTTAAGGAAATAAAGAACGAAAAGTACGAGACTGATTTTGTTTATGGTTTTATACAATCAATGGATGGTGAAAAAGATCCAAGAAATTTGCTTATTTGTTTTGAATGTATAAGATTAATTTGTAGTCAAATTAATTTAGGGCCATTTGTTGATGAAACATTTGAAGTTTTTGCTTGTTATTTTCCGATTGATTTTACACCGGTAAGTTTAAAGTTTAAATTAAAAAAATTGATTTAACTCGTGAGGAAGTATGAAATTAAAAATAAAAAGTGCTAAACATGGTCTAGTAATTATTAATATTATTTAGTTTAGATTGCGTCCAATTTTAGATTATGACCGGGACGCCATAATCCAAATTTGGACGAACATACGTGGTTAAAATAATTTTGAATGTTTTTAAATCAATTTTTAAAACTATCCCAATTCGTTTATCACTTTAAATTTGCTTAGGTTTATTTACATTTTCCGATCGAAATAGAATAGTCAAAAAAGCGTTAAATTCAGTGTTTCGTATCTACTCGATTGTTTTTTTTCATGCTTAATCTTCTCTGAGATATTGAAGTTTCTTTTTCCTAGTTGTTCTTCTCGATGATTTACAAGTTTTTCCAGTGCACCTTAAACATTACAGTTAAATTACTGTTAGAAAATACGATATAAAACATGAAAATTGACTTTTTTAGGCTTTTATCGACCTAAATTATATTGAAGTTTTGATGTTCAACCTAATTTTTTGTAATTTTCTCACTTTTATTAGATATTTTAAGAGCTTTAACTTGACTGACCGAGTTAGGGTTTGGGAAATAATTGGTGTTTTTATTTGTGAGCTTTTCTTGGATTTTGTGCGGATTAATGTGAATGCAACGCTAATTGTAGTCTAGTATCACTGTAGAAAATATTGATTCTTTCTTTTGTTTATTGGTATTTGGACTTACTATCTTTTCTACAAGGAAAAAATGCTTATTTTGGTTTTCGAACAGCTAAATCATTTAAAAATAAAACCTTGAAAATTTTTTTTTAGAGTTGAATGAGTTGAAAAATTTCAAAAGCGTCCGATTGTTTCTCAACAGAATGGCTTAAATTAGCTAAGATTTTGTCTTTTAAAAACAATGAATTTTTCGTTTCGACGTATTCAGACCATCTATTTCATTCTCCAGTTTGAACTTTGAAAAATTTTTGGTCTTTAGTTCCTTAAAACGTTCTGCTCTTCCTACGAACTACATCATGAAAACTAATCTTCCTCTGGTTAAATTATGTCTTTAAAATAGAAAAAGAAGTTAAGAACAGTGGATTAAAAATTTTCTCTTTCCATCTAACATTTGATTTAACGCTTCTAGTATCCATTTTCTTTCTTCTCTTTTGTTTACGCATTTGTACACTTTTTTATTCAAAATGCGCGTCTTTTTTTGTTTTGGGTCTTAACTCCAAAAGTAAAAATTTAAATAAAAACACTGCAACATTGCTCCCGTTTCTCTTTTGTAGAAAAATTATTCATCTCCGAAATTGTGCCGATATCTATTATGAGCATAAATAGGGATTATTAAGAAAGGTTAGAAATTTTTATTCTCAGGTCTCTGAGGTCCATAAAGCCAAGCCAAAATCAGGTATTTCAAGTTAACTAATAATAATTTTTGTCATAAAAGCCAAAAAACGACAGTTTTATAATAACAAAGCAAATGCTAATTGAATCATTGAGATCATGTTTTTCATCAACCAAAAAATTTACCAAAAACACAATTCCATTATTATTGGAAAAACTCGATTCGAGTATTGATGATGCCCAATTAGACGCTTTAGATACATATTCACAATGTGTCAGTTCAACTTACGATCCGAATGACTACAAAGAATATTTAGAAGCTTTATGGAATTCATTTCACAAAATAAGTATGAATGCTACCAAAACAAATTTAGAAGAAGCAGCCCTTAACGCCATTCATTCAATGGCTAATAGCTTATCGAAAACAATTCAAGCTTCGACCAAAAGTAATGTTTCAATCGAATGGTTCGCTCAAAAAGGCTTAGACAGTTGTCTAGTTTATTTGGATGAACCAGACTTAAAATTAGTTTGGCCAAATGTTAAATGTTTACTATCAATTGCCTCGGCGTCTTCAACGTCAAACCTTCTAATTTTAAAAAGCACACTCCCAGCTTTAATTAAACATTACAATTCTACAAATTTCGTAAGTTTTAAAAAATTTTTAAACCTAAAACATGACAGACTTTTTAATCTCGTGTTTTTAAGCAAAATCAAAAAAAGACCTATCTTGAAATCTTATGGCAATTTGTTTCAAACTCTCTTAAGTTTGATAAAAAACCATCGAGTGTTTTGAAAGAAAATATAGACCAACTTTTACAATTATGTTTGACGAATGAATCGAACAAACACTTGAGATTACAGTCATTGAACGGTTTATTCTATCTTTTAAACTTTGACAATTTGATCGAACAAGCTAAGAAGTTAGAAGAGAGTGACTTAAACAATTATGATACAATTGCAAAATCTTTATGGCATTCATTATGGGTCACTTCGAGTGATATTGACTCACCAACATCAAACGAAGAAAGGTATTTTTCAAAATTAAAAAATCCTTAGCGAAAGTTTTAAAACTTAATTTTAAATAGGAACCGGTTGATTGAAATATTTTACATTTTGATAAAAAACGAAAAGTCCATACTCGAGTGGTTTTTCCATTCATTAGAAGAATCAATTGTTCTCTCGAGGGATACTGGTTCACATAAATTTACAGTTTGTTTCAATTTAATCGAGAGTCTTACAAATTTATACTCAAAAAACAGACAAAATTCTGTAGAGACATTCTTTGCCTCTGAGTTGTTGCTTGTTTTATTCAAAAATTTGGTTCAAAATTTAAGACTTCCAAATCAACATCAAGAGTTCATGTCAGGCTTATTCGAGGCATTAGCAAAAGTTATTTATAATTTGAGTATTAATGAAGAAAATGAACCCAACTTGATGAGGATTTTACATGATATTGTTAATGATTTACTTGATTTGATCGTCTCCGAGAGTTATTTCAGTTTGTTTCCGATTGCTAGCCCTAACAGTCAAACTCTAGTACTCAAATGTTCGTTTATATTCAAAGCTTTTTGTTTATTGTAATTTTCGTTAACCATTTATAAAATCTCTAAATTTTAATTTAAATATTTTTTTTATAAGACTAAAAAATACAGACGAAAGTAGAAAATTCTTTCATAAAATTGACACAATATTTTTGGTTCCAACTCCTGATTTTAGTCCATTTGAAGTGGATCTTAGACTTAAAGTTCTAATTTTGACATTTTCAATAATTTTTTTGAAAGGTTGAGTCAAAAATTGAAGACAAACAACGAATTGTATTTTACATGCAAACATTAGCGTCTTTAAATAAAAATGTAAGTTGATTTAATAAACCGTATAATCCCTCAAAATTACCCTTATCCGAAGCATTTTATGAAAGATTTAGGTCAATAGTTGAATACAAACTATCAGCTGACTTGAGTTTTATGAATATGAAAATTTTCCAAGAATTGATTATGAAATTCAAAGCTTATTTTAATTCAAGTGGTCTCAACGACCGAAAGGATAGTACCTTAACTCATTTTACCTATCTAATTTTCTTTCGGAGCCCTTATTTTAAGATATTAATCGGTCTCATATGGAGTGGAAAGGTTGCACTCATCTAGAGTAAAGATGCGCCAATTGGATTTCCGGTCAATTTAAATTTACTGAAAAATCACTGAAATTGGAACTCAACCTACAACTATTACTGTTTATACTGAAAGCTAAAAATCTCTAGTTAAAGCTTGTCAAAATAGCTTTCAGTTGATACCCATAATGACGGCTTTTCAAAGACCTCAGGGGCGTTCACAAGAGGAACACGAATGACCACAACAGTATAAACAGTAATAGTTGTAGGTTGAATTCCAATTTCAGTGATTTTTCAGTAAATTTAATTGACTGGGTTTTCGTTTTAATATTTAAGTGAAAGATGATTTTTGATGATTTTACGATGCTAAAAAAACCTTTACTCATGCGTTCTAGGATTCTCTAAAGAAGATTCCATTCTTTAGCGGTTACGCAGTCCTTCATTTGCGGTTAGGTTTTTTAAGATCTAAGTTGTGCAAAACTTTTCTCAGTCAAAGAGTTTACGAATTTCATGTTATATTTTCTTCACAATCGGTTTTCTTGTTTTTAAAATTCATGTTCTTTGAACTTGAAAATTCAACATTATTGGCTCATCAATCTACACAGCATATCCTAGACTGGGACTTACCTCACAAATCGGTCGTACTTTTCGATAAACTTATAACATGATTTCTTGAAGGATTTTAAAGACAGATGTGAGCTAATTTTTGAAAAAATCGAAACAAAATTACGCAACTTATCCCTCGAAAGATCACCTAGTCAAGAAGACGAACAACAAGAAAAAATAAATCAAATAGCCTGTCAATTCTATTCGTCACTAATAAACAAAATTGACAATTCAAAAACCGAAGATTACATTAAAACATTCAAAGATTCGTTATTGAGCGATATAGAAAACTCTAGCAAAGACCAAAGTAAAAGGATGAGAGGCTTAAACTTTTGGGTATGGATAACAAAGGCATTGACTTTAAAAGAACACAAATTATACGAGTTATTCACAAATAAGGTATTTCAAATTTTAAACTTTTAAACTAATTAATGGCCTAAAATATTTCAATTTCAAGCTGATTGATTGGTTGGACAACTCTGATTTGAGCAAACAAGCCAGTGAAGGCTTCAAAATAATTTTAAACGAAAACCCTAACGATTGTCTTGTTTTAACTAACAAATCGTCATCAAACGTTAAATTGTTCTACAGACAACGATTCTTTAATTTTGTAATTGAACCTTTAAAGAAAAAATTTGAATCCAAAGACGAATTACTTTCTTCACAACGTTTGTTTTACGCCATGGCTGTCTTGAACATGGTCTCTTTATTACCAAAAGAAGTCATCCAAAAACAACTTAAATCTGTAATTTTTATTCAAAATATCAGAGGGGTTATTTTTTTTGTTATTTTATTTTATCTAAGATGCTTCCTATACTTTTGTATTCGTTGAGTAACTCTGGTGAAATGGACGAAAAGTTGTGTTTATCCTCATTGAAATCATTCGAACTCTTGCTCAATGAATGTGCCAAAAATGATGACTCATCGTTTTTAACATACTTACCAGAAATATTAAACAAACTAATTTTGATGTCAAGATTTGAAACTTCAATGGATATTCGATTATTATCATTGAATTGTATGAACACAATAGCACTTAATTTGTCGCCAAATCGCATAGTTCAATATCAAAAGAAAGTTTGTAAAGAATTGGAAAAGTGTTTGACTGATAGAAAACGTTTGTGTCGTCAATTGGCCGTCGAAGCCAGAAATAGATGGTTCTTAATCACAACCAAAAATTCCGAATAAAAAAACTAATCAAAAAAAAAAAGATTTTATTATTCTAATTTAAAAGAAATATTCACCTTGGTGTTTAATAGAGAAAAATTAATATCTAATATTTCTTCATTTTGGTTATTTGCTTAGCTAAGCTGAACGAATTGATTAGACTCAAGTTACCATAAAGAAATTTTAACCACTTTAATCTTGCTTTTTTAATGAAAACAAAAATAAAAAATTTTTGAAAAAAATTTCAGTACCAATTTTTTACTCAACATCGAACATGATTTAATAAAGAACGCTTTATAAGGTATGTGGTTAGGATATTAAATTATAGGGATATTGAATTTGTTTTTCAAAAATTCGAATCTCTGGTTAATACTGGGATATTTTTTGAAAAGTTTAAAAAATTCTATTAGAAAAATTAAACAGTGAATTCCATTATTTTACTTAAATAAACTGTGAAAAATTTTGTAAAACTTTTCAAAAAATATCCAAGCATTATCTAGAGATTCTTAACTTTCAGCTGTTATATCATAATCAACCTTTTACCCTTCAGAACACATGATCTTTAATGATTTAGTAACGCATCTTGCATATGGCTGGGATCTGTTTTTCTGGCCAAACCTACTTTTGAAACAAATATATTTATGCTAAATCTGACCACATTTTTGAGTTTCTCAGGGTTGAAAATACCCAAAATCACCTTACTTTTACAAGCTTGACTTTAAATTTTTACAATTTACAAAGGGTGTATCATTTTGCTGTTTTTACGGTTCTAACAGGTTTTTCCGATTTATTAAGGGTTTAACCACATATCCATAATGAAAGA
The DNA here is from genome assembly GCA_022207745.1 of Brachionus rubens. Taxonomy (NCBI): domain Eukaryota; kingdom Metazoa; phylum Rotifera; class Eurotatoria; order Ploima; family Brachionidae; genus Brachionus; species Brachionus rubens. The sequence continues at coordinate 3,032,302 of JAJVHD010000009.1, read as the reverse complement.
GCCACATTTCCAGATCTTTTCATTCTTTATACGAAAATGACATCAGTTTTTATGTGTATATGGAAGATTAAGAGGGTGTTTTTGGGTGTATTATGACATTTTTTTTTGGAACAAAAATGTTATACCGAAAGGATTTTTTTCCCCGGAAAAGTTTTTTTTAGAAAATTTAGGTCGCTAGGAATAAAGTTTGCAAAAAAAAATGAAAAATTTATTTAATTTTTGTTATTTACTCCCGGTATTGTTTTTTTTGAGAGCTAGGGTCTGGAAGTTGACCATCTGGCAAAAGTTTCGTTTTTAATGATTGAAAAAACATGCGATGATTCTTGTCAAAATGTAATGTTCCGTTCTAATTACCCGTTCCATACCGGAACGGCAAGGGACTGAACGGAAATGGAGCTGTATTTTCTTAGACTCGTTTATATTTGGAACGTTACATTTTAACAAGAAGCATTATAAAAGTCGACCATTATAACGAAAGAAGAGATCCTAAGCTACAAAAACGTTCTATAATTTTTATAAGAGAACTACTTTTGGTTTAGATACGACCGAAAAAAAAAAATTGTCTTTTTTAGATTTTAGTAGTAGTAGTAGTAAAATAAACTGCAACTTGAAACCAGTTCAAGTGAGCTCATAGAGCTATAGCAGTCGTTACACGTTTGTTCTCCAGCCAGCAATCAAGCTTCGACTTAAAACTGTTCAGGCTTCTTGCTTCAATTACCTCTTCCGGCAATTTATTCCAATCATTCACAACTCTGTTAACAAAAAAATTAAATCTGGGAAGGCAATTTTTTACTTTTTCTCTATGAATCGTTTTTCTGTGCCTTCTTAGATTGTAAGTGCAACTTGAGCCAGCACCAAAACTAAAATTTATACCATTTACAAAATTCACTTTCTCCATTTTATTTACTAATTTGTACATTTGGATCAAATCACCTCTCAATCTTCGCGTCTTCAGGTCACTAAGGCCTAGCCTTATAAGCCGTTGGGGGTATTCGAGATGTTTGAGCTCCGGAACAAGCTTCGTCGCTCTCCTCTGTACTTTTTCAAGCTCCGCGATATCCTTTTCATTTTGTAGTTATTTTTTAATGCTTTCCGTCACTTTTAATGACAAGATTTAGACCTTTGTACTCAAAAAAGATAAATTTTAGAAGCTGAATTCTGGATGAAATTTTTGGTGTAGAATATGCCTATCAAGTCGATTTTTCTAAAGTAAATCTCGATTTTGGGATCCAAAGTGTCCTTTAGAAAGCGTGGAGGTTCTTTAAGACTTCTTCACAACTTTGAATATGATAAAATTTTTAAGAGATAGTCAAGTAAGTTTTAGAAAAAAAAAAAGATACACCAACGTCACACTGTAGCATATTGAATTAAAATTTCTCAATACTAAAAAATAATTTTAACATAGAGAAAAACCAATAACAAGATCGAAAATAAAAGACAAAATATGAAAAACTTTAATTCGTAAGTGAATTCAAATAACAACAAGAAAAATGTGTAACGTATCATATTTTCTATTTGAAATTTTTTTTTATAATTTTTATAATTATAATAAAATTCTTCTTTTTTTTATTATTTTTAATTTATTTTAAAGAAATAAATGTGTTTGAATTCAAAAAACAAGTTCTCTATCATTTTTAAATCGTTGTATTAATCTCTTTAATTAACACTGAACCAAACGATAAACTCGAACGGCTCTAGAACTTGGCTATTTTATGGAATATTTAAAAAGAAATTTTTTTTTGACGCGGAAACCTTAACTTGTTACTTGTCATTTACAAAAAATATTTTCATTTGTTTTTGTTTGTTTATTCGTGTTTTTTAAATGTTATATAAAAGTTTTAGTAGCTTCAAATTACTCGAGATTTTTACAATTTTTTTGTTATGCATATCGTTTTTAACGACCGGTTCCAATGCTTTTACAAAGTCAGAAAAAAATGCTTTAAAGTAAGTTGCACAACACCTGACACCTTATTCGTTTTAAAATATAAAGTATTTAAAATTTTAAAGGGAAAAAGTTCTTCAAATGTTTGATCATGCTTTTAGCAGCTACATGGTAAATTTTTTTGTATTCTATAGGTCGAGAACAGCAACAAACGTTATTTAACGATATAAAACGTTTGCAATAATAATCAAAAATAAAACCATTTAGAGATTTTCCGCGACAATGTGTATGCCTTTTTTAATTCTCGTTCATTACCAAATAATTGCCAAAATGATCATTTAAAATGTTTTTTTTCAGCAAGGTGCATGTTAAGTACAAATTCATGATAACCAAATTTTTCCTAATTTATAATGGGTAATGAATCAAAAATTATGTGCACAGTTGAAAACTGTAAAAAGGCATTTTTAAGTATATTTCGTCCCCAGGGTAACTGCTCTTTTTTATGCGTTCATAAAAATCATTTAGTTTTTGGGCGCGAAAGACAGTATATAATTAGCTCTTTTTTTTTAAACAATTGAAATTTCCGTTTTTAAATATAATTACCGTAAACATCCGCAAATTGTCTGGGGTTTAATCCAGAATGACTATTTTAAACCCAATTGGTAGTTAAGGATTTTAATTCAAATTTTTAATCAAATTTTTTGAATAGATACTTCCACCGAATTAATGGCGTACCCGAACCGTACTCGTACCGTACTTGAAGCGTACCCGTACTAAAAATAGTACGGTTCGATACGGTACCGGTACGGCAAACCTTTAATTCAGTGGAAGTGCAGTGAAATAAAATTTATAGTTAATTTTCACTGCACCCTCATGTTTCGGGACTAATTTTTACCCCTAGGTTAATAAAAGAAAAATAAGTTAGTTCAAATGAGCTCTAAATGTCCATGATCTCAAACGGATTCTAACCTGGACCAAAAATTGTCAAAACATTGGGTCAAAAATATTTTAGACGCAGAAACGTAATTTACGAGCGTTTACGGATTTCATATTTTTTAGAATTTTAGAATAAAAATGCAAATTAAGGGAACTTTTAATTTTTTCAAAATTTAAATGCTATTTATACCCTTCTGCTTTTTAATAAAATGACGCCGATTTGACATTGAATAGAATTAGACATGCTTGGGCCCTTGAATATTAAACAACCAATTACTTGAAAAAAGTTAGAATTTAGCTTAATTTTATTAAAGCGAGTAACGTAGTGATACCGAACTTTGAGTACGAGGATTAGGTTCGGAGAGGCTTTGCTTCTTTTCAGTACGGCTACGTTAAGAAAATTCCAATAAATTTTTTTTTTAAGCAATAAAATAACATTTGTTTTTAATTTAAAAGAAATATGCATATCCTGCGGACGAGTTGATGCCACTGAGTTGTAAAGGTCGTTACAGAATACGCGAAGCTCCACGAGGAGACATCGATGAAGTTCTCGGAAATTTCACTTTAACCCTCGTAGACAGTTTAGACACTTTAGCATTACTTGGTAAAATTGACGAATTCGAACAAGCTGCTCAAAATGTAATACTAAACACTCGTTTCGATCGTGACATTATTGTTTCCGTATTTGAATGCAACATTCGTATGCTAGGTGGTCTTTTATCCGGTCACGTTAGTCTAATTTATTTAAAAAATAAACACTACCCGAATCGTTTTAAATGGTACAAAAACGAGCTCTTAAATTTAGCCAAAGATTTAGGTTATCGTCTTCTACCAGCTTTTAACACAACAACAGGTCTACCAATGTCAAGAATAAATTTAAAATACGGTATAACTCAAGATCTTAAAACAGGAGAAAAGAACACTGCAACGTGTACTGCTTGTGCTGGTACACTCTTACTCGAGTTTGTACTACTCTCTCGTTTGAGTGGTGATAACATTTTTGAAGAAAAAGTCATGAGGACAATGGACTATTTATGGGATAAAAGAAACCTTGCGAGTGATTTAGTAGGCACTGTCATAAATATTCATGATGGTGAATGGTTGAATAAAGACTCGAGTATCGGCGCAGGTATAGACTCGTATTACGAGTATTTATTCAAAGGTTACATTTTACTCGGCGATGAAAATTTATTGTACAGGTTCAACAAACATTACGATTCAATAACAAAGTACATGAGTTTAAATTTAAACGATGAAAAATCTGATTTGGATGGTTCAAGTATGAAAACTGTTCTTATGCACATGCCTAATAGACAAGCTCGTAACTATATTGACGCTCTATTGGCATTTTGGCCGGGTTTACAAGTCTTAAAAGGTGATATCAAAGGTGCTATTAAATTCCATGAAGCGTTACATCAAATTGTCAAAAAACATGACTTTTTACCCGAAGCTGTTTTGTTTGATCATACCATTCATTGGTCGAATCATCCACTTAGACCTGAATTTTTAGAGAGTACGTACTATTTATACCGAGCGACTAAAGATGATTTTTATCTTGAAATTGCCAAAAAAATGATCGATCAATTGGAAAAATACTCTCGAGTACCATGTGGCTATGCAGCTATAGCAGACTTAAAAACAAAACAAAAAGAAGATCGCATGGATTCGTTTGTTTACGCTGAAACATTCAAATATTTGTATTTAATGTTTGTTGAAGATGATGAATTAAAATTTGACATTGACGATTTTATATTCACTACCGAGGCACATTTGGTGCCACTTGATCTTGACGATTATGCGACTAATAAAGTTAAAAATGGTAATACTCGAAAACGAGAAAGTTTTAAACCTATTAAACTAAACAAAAATTGGAAAGATAAAACGTGTCCAACTTTAAAATTTTTATTCGGCTCTCAGAGTGTTTCTCAAGCAACTAAAAAAATACGAGATTCAGTTGGGAAAGTTGGCGATAAAAAATGTGAAAATAAACCTCAATTTTTGGCAAAAAATAAAAATTTAGAAAAAATAAAACAACTTCCATTGAGAGCTCAAGATTTTGTAGCCGGTCGTAACGATCACATGGGTATACTCAAAAAAATGGGCATCAGTTTAGCCACAATGCCTGATGGTAGAGTCCAGTTAGTTCATAAGGCAAATGAAGCTGTTAATTTTGAAGACGCTGAGCTGGGTATCTTGTTTATGACTGATATGCTAGAATACAGTAAGAGATCTGATTTTAAGTTGAAGACTAGTGATCTTGATGAATACCGTCCAATGTCAGTTATTTTATTATCATGTCCATTCAATGCGTCAAAATCATATTTAGCCGGTCCAGCTCAATTTGGCATCAAACTTAAATCAAATTTTGGAATTTTTGGCAAGTTACTTGTAGCTTACCCGTACGATGCGTGTTCTACTTTGACCAATGAAATTGATTTCTCGGATAAAATTGTAATCGCAAAACGTGGAAATTGTATGTTCGTGGAAAAAGTAAGAATTATTGAAAAATCAGGCGCATTAGGAGCTATAATAATCGATAATTCTGATGAGACTTCATACTCGACGTCGACTCTATTCGCAATGTCTGGAGACGGTGTTCAAAATGTTACAATTCCGAGTGTATTTTTATTCGGTAAAGAGGGTAATGACTTGTTATGGAATATAAGGTCATCAAAAGATTTACTTGTTTATCTCGGTGACAATTCGATCTCAAACGGTTTAGCAGGTGTTGAAAAAACACTTGCTGTCAATAATGATCAGTTAAAAATTGTTTTGAATTTGAAAAAAAAAAATCGAACTTTGGTCAAAGATTATTTTAAAGTTGTTTTCAAAATAAGCAAGGGTTATAAAGTTTGTTTGTTAAAAGACTATCAAGTCTTAAAAGAATATTTCGATTTTTTTAACGAAGAGAAAAAGAAAGCTCAAGAGTCGAATTCTCAAGACTTATTTGAGATAACACAAGAAATGGACAAGGACAACAAAGTTATTCACAAGTTTAAAATAGATGAAGCAATTGAGTTACACTTTAAAGACGAAGACGAAAAGGATAAAAAAATACTTATTCATTTGGATGTTATAACAAATCTTCCAGAAAAGATGAACAAAAAGTCAGAAATGAGTGAACACGAATACACACTTTCGATATTTTCGACTCTTCTCAAACGTTTTGAACAAAAAACAAACTTTTCAAAATTAGACAAAGTCAATCAATACACTGCAGTCTTATTAAATTACGTCAATTTTAAGTTAAATCCGAGTAAGTTTGTGTTTACGAGTGAAGATCAAGAAATCTTCAATGAACTTGCATCAAAGTTAGATTTGATTTGAGTATTTTTAACTCTCTTTCTCTATTTGTTTTTGTTTATATTTATATACAAAATTATATTTTTAAAAAGTTTTTTGAAGAACTTTATTTTTAAGGTGTTGATTAAAATAATAAAATTGTTTAAAATTTTGCTTTTGATTATTATTTTACGCGATTTTGATAGTTATACTTTTTTGAAAACCAAATGTTTAGTTTCCATTGATTTGGGATTGTATGAGATACGAAAATATTTTTGAAAATAACAATGAACGCAACGGGATTTTTTTTCTCTCATTTTTAAAAAAAAAGTTTTTTTTAAGCAGAGCAATTTTTCTGTGTATCAAATCAACTTGATTTTTTGCAGACATATGAACTAATTAACAGCGGCGTAGCCAGGATTTTTTACATGGGGGGCTCTGATCAAAAAGGGTCACAAAAATTTAGAGTGTATAAAATTGATTTTTTTCATTCTCAAAGTCTTGGTAAACTCATTCAAAAATAGCTTGAGCTTAAATAATTAACGGTTCTTAAATCCGTAATATCGGTATATCATTGATCTGTTTTATGCGTTCTAAGACTCTAAGTCAGTATTTTAGAGGATTAAAGAGGTACTGTCAAACTTTGACTTTCATGTTGTAGAAACCAATAAGGAATCCTGTTTATAAACGAATATTAACAAAAATTGTCTTTTTCTGAAATAAAAATGGTCGCGGGAATGTTGGAGTGCTTTTTTTTAGGAAAATATAATCTCTTCTATATATATCTCTTCGTTTGCGAAAATATAGCATCGGGTACAAGTCCCCCTGGCTACACCACTGCTCATTAATTTTAAGGTATTGGGTGGGTAATGGGTTTTGGGTAAGATAACCCATAAAATTTGGGTATTTTATAAGTTTTTTATTTTTTTTTCCGAAAAAAATAGGGTTTTGTGTAAATATACCCTATTTTTGGGCTATCCATACCCTACCCTAGGTCTGCACCCTTTTCTTTACTTTTGATGTTTGATCTGATAGATCTAATAATTTTGTCTTTACTTGGACTTTAAGTTCATAAAGGTCAGTAAATGACTTTTGAATTATGCAATTATTGAGCTTCCATCGGATAAACTCACTGCTTTACCAGTCTTTACTTTCCAACTTCACTATAAAATAAAGTAAAGAGTGCACCTCTACCCTACACGAACCCTAAACCTGAATTCACCGGGGAACCCATACCCATAAAATGCCTTAAAATTAATGAGAACATATGTCTGATTTTTTGTGGGTGTGTCGTGGGAACAAAAACATAATACATCATATTTTATTTTAGTCTTGCCCCTGAATAAAAAAAACTTGTTAAAAGACAAATTTAATATGGATTTTATCTCTGTGAGATTTCCATCTTGTCTCAAACTCGTTCTGGTCAAATTACAATCCAAAGTTGTCTGAGCTAAACAAAAAAAACTATTTCCGAATTTCTGGATAATGACAGTCCCAGAGCCCATTGGTAATGACGAATCATTACTTACCTCAAGAAATTTTTAAGTATAAGGTTCTTTACGTATGTTCAATGTTAGAATGACGATTTAGAAAAAAAAATCCCGCGAACCGGATTTGAACCAGTGACCTAAGGATCGCTTTGTAAGACAACTCTACAGTCCTCCGCTCTGCCAACTGAGCTATCGCGGGTCTTGTTTAATAAGATGGAGAAAACTAAATTTAAATAAAATTAAATCATAATATTTTATATGAAAGCAAATCCTCAACAAAACAAAGCAATATTCGCTTTAAAATATTTTTATTGGAAACAATCTTAAATTTTAGTGAAACTAGGTCATTATTGCTTAAAGGCAAATCGAAAAATAATTGACAAAATTTATTTTTAGAAATGATTGAACAAGACCCGCGATAGCTCAGTTGGCAGAGCGGAGGACTGTAGAGTTGTCTTACAAAGCGATCCTTAGGTCACTGGTTCAAATCCGGTTCGCGGGATTTTTTTTTTCTTAATCATCATTTTGAAACACCTTCAATCGCTTTGGATCCTATCTCTTTTTCAAAATTGAAAATGAATAAATGAAGAAAATTTTTTTAATCTTGAACAAATTTATTTACAATTTTAACAATAAAGTTAGAAAAATATAAATTCCTGAAACTTTTAGGGACAATTATTGGTCGCCATCGAGACCAGCCGACCATTTTCCTCTAAAGTAAAAATTATGTTAAGCTTGTTTAAAAATGTTACAATAAAAAAAATGCTACCTTGGAACATCACTATACGAAGCTGGGTCCATAGGATCTAAAGTATCGTCCTTTGGTTTAAATTTTTTCCCATGCTTATACTTCTCATCACGTGAAGGCCTTTCTTCACTCTTGCTAAAATCAACGCTTTTGGTTTCCCTAGATGCTGGCTTGAAACTCGATTCAGCTGCTTTCGGTTCTTCAAAAAAAATCATAAAAAAAATTTTTGATGAGAGGGCCTACATTACTTTTAGCATATTCGATTTTAGCTTTAGGATGTGCTGGAGATATCCAACAAACTTGATCAGTTTCAGTATTCCAATAATAGTATCGATTCCTATTCAAAAAACATTAATTAAACTCCGATTAAGTCCAGCACAAAGAGATTTATTTTTACGTATTAAAATCGGGAACTTCGAGCCAATTTGCAGGTAAAGGGTATATTTTAAGCATACGAGCTCGTCTCTTTTCCATTATTGGATGATGCTCAAATTTTTTGTTTCCATATTTTTCCAAGCAAAAGTTGTTACATTCATGAAATTGATTAAATCTATTTGGACAATTAAAAGAAGATGATTTGTTCTCCTAAATAAAAATGTTTAAACCGAAATTCGATGGCTTTAAATTGATTTTAGAATTACTTTAGATGGATCAGTAGGTTCATCATAACTCTCAGCAATTACTTCTTCTTCCTCAGCTTGTCTCTTTTTTATAATTTCACCTAAAATAGAATTAAAAATTTAGAATATTCGATTGAAATATCGATCTATTTAATACTTCTTTCTTTATTCTCGTCGCTTAGAATACCGCGCTTTGCTAATTTGGCTAAAAGTGCAGCAGGTAAAGGCATTTTGACGAGTTCTGATCATAAAAATTTTTTTTAACAAAATTTTAATATTTTCGGAAAATGAATTGAATTGAACAAATGCATGAAATTAAAACTGTATCATGCTAACTCGAATTTGTCTTATTTCCAAAAAATCAGAATTAAACTCACTATAACCTTGCAGACAATTTTACAATCAAATGGGATACAAACACGTTGGCATTGAAGGCTCAACCTTTCTCTACAAGAATAGATGAGGATTATTAGGATGATTTGACAAATTTTTAAAGAAAAATCGAAAATATTATCACACAAATCTACTTGATTTCATTGTGTCTAAGGTTCGTACTGGTAGAAAAATCCTGTGATCGATTAGTTTTAGAGATTAATCGTAAGAAAAAAAAAGTTTATCCAACTTATACCGTAAACGCTCGCAAATTGCCCCTGGGGTTTAAAGTATTAGGGATAGTTACACATTTGACTTCTAATTTTTGATCACTTTTGTCTCATCGAAATCATAGTTAATTTTGATGTTTCTGAAAGTCCAAACTAATTTTTAGCCCTGGTGTAAAAAGCGGGAATAATCGGACTAATGTAGTAAGGCTTTGATTCTAAATTTAAAGCTAGTATAATTATAAAAAATTGAAAACTGTTGCTACAACTCTCATTTAAAGCCGTTTTTACTGAAAGGCATGTCCTTTAATTCAGATGACCCGAAAATGTCCCTGGTCTTAAACTGATTCTAACCTGAGCCAAAAAGAGTCAAAAATTGGAGTCAAAAACATATTAGACCCCGGGCTCAAAAACGGTTTTTTCACTTTTAGCCCGGGGTAATTTGCGAGCGTTTACGGTAATTGTTTCATTTTTTGCTTTTGTTCGGAAATATTTTAGTTGAAGGTTTATTCGGATTTTGAACGAAACTTTTTTGAGGAAAGCTGACGCCGTGAAGTTCATAACAATAAAGCAATAGCAACTGTGCAGAATCGTTATAAAAATTGTTCAGGAGGTGCTATAGCATAAATTAAATTTGTCTTATCTGAGACAAAATTTGTCCAATCTAAATTAAGCAACTTTACAAATTAATTAGGCATGCGTATAAAATTATGCGTAATATTTTACACTTTTTTTATAAGGGTGATTTATAAAATTTTGAAGTTTTCTATTTTATTAAAATAAAAAAAAAGGTAAACATCTAATCTTCAATATATAAACTATTATGCTCTTAATTTCAAGATACCTCTCTTGTACCATTCCTGGCTTTTTGAGATAAAAAACTAAAGGCACCCAGCTTCAAGTTTGTGTTGGTTAGTAAAATTCCAACCTCTAGCGAAATAAGCCATAGAGCGGAAAAGATGCTAATCAGAAGGGGAAAGGTCCGGACTGCTGGATGAGGGAGAAGTTAACCCTTGGTAATTTCACCAAAGGCACAGCATTATCTTATTTTCGAATCGTCCTCTTTTAACGACTGGTTGAGATGGATTAAACAACTGGTTTCTGTCATCAGTATTTCGAAAATAGATCCATTTCTCATCGTGTGGAACAACTCGGCAACGTCAATTAACTTTATGGATCAACTTAAAGTAACGAAATGTGGTCGACTGTGAAATGCTAAGGTCACTTGATAATTCGCGAGTACTAATCCGTGGGTTGCTACTGTTTCTGTGTGGCCTTTTTTCTAATAATGACGTAACAGCACCAAAATACAATACAAGTTTCAAAATCAAGTTTTCATAATCTCATGTCATAAATCTTTTCAAAAATTGGCGGAAAAGATTAGTTTTTTTGTCAGAATCCTTTAAAAATATCTTCGATCGGATTGAGTTCAAGATATTTTATTCATGAAAATCTTTGAAAGACAAAGAAAATATGAATCATTAAGATTCTTGTACAGAACAGGCAGATTTTACCTATCAGGATGCTGTTCAGGATTCAAAACCTGGAATATTTTAAAAATATTTAGAATCAAAATAATTTAAAATCTAAACTTGTCATCTTGTAGAGGGTTCGATTTTGTTTAATCTAATATATTATATGAATTAAACTTTTGAGTTTACATAATAGCTTGAATCAATAGTAACTTACATCTAAAAAAAGCAAAATTTTATTAACCTTCAAATGTGAAAAGCCTTTCGAAATGGCTTACGATTCGGAGCGTAAATGTGACGAGTTTAATACTCCATTAATTTTTCTATTCGTATTTTAGGTAAAAAAATTTCCTTAAATGTTCGTCGATTAATTTTTCCTTAATGGCCGAGTGTAATTTAATTTCGAAATAAAAAATCGCACCTTTCATCGATTATCACTTAGTCAATTTGTAACCCTAATTGTGTCATTCGAAGAGAATTACAATTTAAAGACGATATGATTAATTTTTGAAAGGCTAAGCTTACTATCGAAGCATCATCATAAAAAATCAAAGCGAGATATCATAAATTTGAATCAATTCGGCGTTTAAACATAGCATTTTTTAAACGCCATTCTATTCTTCGTAAAGCTCTCTCGTAGATATTTAATCCCATTCAGCCTAACTGTGGCATAAAACCCGGTCTTTCATTTTTTGGTATGCAAACTATACTTTATAGCATTTTTAAAACCAAAATTTGTAATCTACTTTCACTTAAAAATGTGTTTCATTCGAATAAAAAATCAAAAATTGGTTCAACCCCTCCTTTAAAAATTGATTATCTATAAAGATAAACATGGCTCTTAACCGAGGTTAATAATCAAATTTCGTAATTAATAAAAATGAAAGACCGGATTTATGCCACAGTTAGACTGAATGACATTAAATATCTTCGAGAGAGCTTTACGAAATTCTAATTTTTAAAAATTTTACTTTAACAGGCAATTTGTCTCTGTATCAAATGGCAACGGCCACTAGAAATAGTATTATAGAGAGCCAAATAAGAAACCACCATAAATAAAAACTTTAAGGTGGTATGCTGAGTCAATCAATTTTATTTTTTAAAATTCAACAGTATCTACACAGCTCGTAACGGAATTAAATAAATTTTGAGAATGAAATCAATTTTTTTCTGGCTATTTGGACGACGGTCCACTACGAAAGGGTTTATTCGTAAGGTTGGATTAAATTTTTCGAAAATATTTAAAATTTAAAAATTAAAATGTTTTAGTGTTAGTTAAGCAAATGGTTCAACCCATTTGTTTATCTTAATTTGAATTTATCCAAGATAAAAACAAGTAATTTTAATTTTTAAGATAAAAAAATCATTCAAAATTTTTAATCGCATGATTCTGTTTTATGTGACACATGATACATCATCTCATTTTCTTTTCAAATAGATATCAACTTGAATTACTTAGATAAGTTTAATTATGTTCCTCGAAATTAATTACATTTAGGGATTTGTCTTTCTGAATCTTTCGAGTGAAACCTTAAAAAGTTAACAACTCGACAATTACATAAAATTTTTTCAATAGAACATTATCAAAAGATTCAGCACATGGTGTGATAAACAAAGATTTGATTTTATTTTTTTATCTTTATACCAATAAAAAAATTATTTTTAGGGTTTTATCAACTCGATTAAATAACTCAATAAGCACAAGATGGCTTTTCCCACCCTCCAGCTTTAATTATAAATACTCTTTCGAGATCGCTAAATTAAAATATTATTTTCATTAAACAAAACAGAATTAAAATGAGAGGATTAGTTTTTCTATTCGCAATGGTCTGTGCTGCTTCAGCATTAGACTCATCATTGAATGCCTATTGGGACTCTTTCAAATCAGTTCATCAAAAAACCTACAATACTGCTGGTGAAGAATTATACAGACGTTCAATTTGGGAAAATAATCTTCAATTCATTAGAAATCACAACCAAGAAGCTCAACTCGGTCATCACACTTTTACTGTTTCAATGAACAAATTCGGTGATTTGGTAAGTTTTAATTTTATCTTGAGCCAATTAACTTGTATTTTATTATGAATTTTGAATAGACAGGTGAAGAATTCGCTAATTTGTACAACGGCTTCAACATGACCGGTTTTTCAAACAGAAGAATGGCTCCAAGATTTGTTCCATCAAATGTCGCTGTTCCAGATGCTGTTGACTGGAGAACCCAAGGTTACGTTACCCCAGTTAAAGATCAAGGCCAATGTGGTTCATGTTGGGCTTTCTCAGCTGTTGCCGCTTTAGAAGGTCAACACTTCAAACAAGCTGGTCAATTAGTTTCACTTTCCGAACAAAATTTAGTCGATTGCTCAAGAAAACAAGGTAATCAAGGTTGCAATGGTGGTTGGATGGATCAAGCTTTCGAATACATTAAAGTAAACAATGGTATTGATACCGAAGCATCATACCCATACACTGCCAGAGATGGTAAATGTGTTTTCAACCCAGCTAATGTAGGTGCCACTGATACCGGTTACGTAGATATTCCAGCTGGTGATGAAAAAGCTTTGACCGAAGCTCTTGCCACAGTTGGTCCAGTTTCAGTTGCCATCGATGCCAGCAGAAGTTCATTCCAATTCTACTCAAAAGGTGTCTACTCGGACAAAGGTTGCAGTTCAACAAGACTTGATCACGGTGTCACCGCTGTTGGTTATGATTCAATGGGTGCAGGTCAAGATTATTACATTGTCAAAAACTCATGGGGTACAAGCTGGGGTAACAAAGGTTACATCTGGATGGCTCGTAACCAAAAGAACATGTGCGGTATTGCCACTGCTGCTTCATACCCACTTGTCTAATTTTTTTAGACTTTAAATTTCTTTTTTTTCGTCTTAATAAATTTTTTAAAAATTAAAAATTTTTTTTTGATTTATACTAATGTCTTTAAAGCCTTAATAAGATTTATTTCTTACTAGACTATTCAAATCATGTGTTTTTTTTAATAAATTTCTCACAAGGTTCAAACCTTTATCAAACAATTTAGGCGATAATACATCATGTGTGAAAAATCACTGATCCTTTTTCGATAACACTTGACTGACGGTAGAATCGACTGAATTCATTCAAGTCTAAACAAACTTTTTATTTGACATAAACGACAGATCGATCGGATTATCGCATTTGCATCTGATATTCAACTCGACATTCTTTCTTGTACAATCAAACATCAACTTAATTACAATATCATAAACTTATACTTACTTTTACTTAAAGAACATTCTAAAAAGAACTTAATGATATTTAATACTTTTTTTTTATTCAAAGGTCAACAAAGATGGTTCAGATTCAGTGACAAGGTATAAAAATGACAATCCGTTTTCGTACGATTTGATCCTGATCCCAATACACAATCGACAGTTCAAAACGTACAATCAAAGTTTACGATTAATTTCACAAAGAACATACTGATATTTTATGCAACATTTTTAGTTATCTAAATTTTAAATATTTTATTGTTAATGGTATAGCTTTAAAACAATATTGGGGTATTTCTTTGTAAATTAGCTGAGTTTATTTCAAAAGCAGCTGAAACACTTTCCTTTCTTTCAAAGGATATGGACTTTTATCGCCAAAATATTCTAATATCAATATTAAAGAATTATGTATTCTAAAATGATTCAATGCTATGTTTGTAAAAAAATTGTCTCTGATCGATCGTCGTATATTATTTATTTACGCGATCATAAAATGAGTAGGACCAGAATATTTCAAACCAAATGTATCAATTCCAGTGGCGTAGCCAGAAATTTCGAAAAATCTTGCCAGGGGGGGCGAAAAGTTAAGTTTTGCAAAAAAGACCTTATTTATGTACCAAATGGGAGGGTGGGGGTCTAGGACCCATTTTTAAAAATCCAGGGGGGCGGTTGCCTTTCTGATCATTATCATTTGTCTTGAATTAAAAAAAACAATGCATTGTTTTTGCATTTTTTGGGTATAAAAAATGCATTGATTAGCATTGTCAAAAATGTTGAAAACAATGCATTAATAATGAATTATTGATGCCAAAACGATAGGCCTGCCAAAAATATATCATAGACTACATAAATGATGTCAAAAATGAAATACTTAGAAACCAAGAAATTTTCAAATAAAACAAACTTTAAAAACGACAAAGGATTTATTTTTTATTTTTAAATTATGCTATTGATAGACTTCTTTTTATTTTAAATTTTAATTTCGGATTTCGATATTTTAAAAGATAATGAGATTAAGAGTGTGGAATTATGAGGAACTTCGGTGAAATTAAAAAGAGTTCCTTCAGCAATTCAAATGAAGATTTATAAACAAAATAATTATCCGTTTTAATAATTTGTCTTATATTAAAATGTAGGCTTTCTGAAGCATAAATTTAGAGCTTTATTGTTTTTCAAAACTAAGTGCAATGAACTTGCTTTTTTAATTAAAAATATTTTTTTTATTATATTCAACTAAGTGGCTTATTTTAGTAATTAATTACAGTACCTTGGTAAAATAAATAAATAAATTTATAAATCTTTTTTTTTTTAAAAGATTCAATGGGACAGAGACAAGTACAACGTTCACAAACGTTCGCAGAGTTAATTCGTGAACGACCAGCACAGTATGTTGAACATTAAAAGGTAAAGAGACAAGCCAACAAGGGAACATATTATAACCCTTCCAATTGCAATTCGGGTCTGTTAAAGCTCAAAATCAATGATCTTTAATTTTCAAGATCAGTGAAATTGAAGATCAAATAATTCAATTAATGATACTGAAATAAATTGGTTTGGCGGTAAAATCACAACGCTTTTATCAAACCGATCAGTGAAATAAAAGAAAAAGTGTGAATCACGCGGAAGTTATAATTATAATTTATTACAAGTAATTCTTTTTGACAAAGTGTTGACCAAATGAAAATAGAAGTGAAAAAATTATTATAATCCTAATTTGACAAAAGGAAATTACTGACGGTTCATACGTTAAGCACTGGTAATTGAGTAAAGAAAACTGACCAGCACATTATCTTTTAAAAATAAAACGGGATATTTTACTTATTTCTTTTTTGGCATAAAAATAAAACGGGATATTTTTCTTTTTGCTTTTTTGGCATAAAAATAAAACGGGATATTTTTCTTATTGCTTTTTTGGCATAAAAATAAAATGGGATGTATTTTTTATATTTATTTTTATGGGATATTTTAATTTTCGGGATATTTTTCCAATTTACCGAAGGCTTCTATTGCTTAAAAAAAATTGGATCCTTATTTTACATATCGATAAATGCACTAGATATTCAGTATTTTTAGGTCTAGTTTCGAATTTCTAATCAAAAATGACTTACACCTAAACATTTTCGAGATATTTGGGGGCGGAGTTTACATTGAAATGTTACATAGTCCTTTTCTTTAAAAACCTTAAGAATATTTAAGATTTTTTTAGTTTTCCCACAAGAAACCTAAAAATTAAAGAATTTTCCAATCCTTGATATTAAGGATTCGATAATGAACTGAATTCCTAGAAAGGTGAGAAAAAGGAGCTGTATTTAAATTATGAAAAGATTTTCAGGAGAGTCGAATTTAATAAAGAAAAGGTTAATTTTTCTTAAAATATTAATGTATATTTACAGCTATTTAAGAGAAATAACAAAAAGAAGTGTAAATAAGAAAACAATATTAATAAAATTGAAAATTAAAGAAAATATAAGAACTTTTAAAGATAAAAGAAATATAAAAAAGTTTACAAAAGAAAAATTTTAAATGTTTAAAAAAAAACAAAAAAAAGTCCAAAGTCAAATGACAAAAATTATAGAAAATATATCGTTAAAAATAAATAAAATAAAGTAAAAAAAAAATTAAAAAAAAAAATTAAAAATAGTATAATTATCCTATATTTAAGGACAACCTGTGACTAAGTGTGACATCGAATACTGGGGTGACAAGGTGTGACTAAATAAGGACAACATAAGAACAAACCGTGACATTAAAAAATTAAAAACTATGACTTAACATGACTCATCGTGACTTAACGATGAGTCACGATGAATCACCTTAAGCCCCATTTTTTGATGAAATATAAAGAATAATATAAAATAATTAAAAATTTCAAAATGCGATAAAAATATAATAAGTAAATTTAATAATATATATATCAAGAATTTAAAATTAAGTTTTTTGAATAAAGATGTAAAATAAAAGAAAATAATTAAATTTACAAAAAGATCAATAAAGTAAATCAGATTAAACAGATTTATATTTTAAAACAGAATAAATATTTCAAAAAAAAAAAAATTAGTTCAAGAACTTAAAAAAAAGCAATCAAATAAAAGTGAGAAAATAAAAGAACAATATAAAACAAAATCTCAAAATATTTTAACAAGACCCTTTGTCTAATATTCATAAAACCTAGTCCTGTCGGCGAACTAAAGTTTGATTCGTTGAACTTCGTTTTTATTTTCATGTTTTCTTTTGTAAACATTTCTTGTTGAAATTGATGTCCCTACCGAGGAGTGACTTAAAAAAATAATTATTATTTAAACAATGGAACTCTTTCTTATTTTACCAGGAGTTCGCAAATTGAGTCCCATGAGCTCTTTAGAATTGTTGGTTTGAAGATATAGGTTAAATAATTCTTTTATTTAGAATTTTAATATGATCTTATAGGAAATTAATATTGGTTTAGGTTTAGATTCTTTTAAGAACTTGGTCAGATCTTAAAGGATACTTTTATTTTTTCTTCTCTTAGTTTTTTAGTAAGAAATTATAAGATCTTGTCTAAAAACTTTAATCCCTGTTTATAGATTCTTAAAGAAACTACTAAAGATCCTGTTAATATCTTAATTAATTTCTTAAACAAGAAATCTACAAGATTTCTACAAAAAAATCCTATAAGTATCTTGTAAGAATCGTTTAAGAAAATTAATCCTAGGATCTTTTACGTTCGTAAATTAGATTTCTTTCAAGATCTTAATCAGAACTTGGGGTCTCAAGATTCTTTAAGTTTCCTTTCAAGATCATCACAAGATCTTGACAGGAATCTCAGTCTTGCAAGATCTTAAAGAAGAATTTAAATCTAGGATACTTGTTTAGCAAAACAGAATATTTCAGTAAATTTGGGATCAAGTAAAGTGTTATCATGATCCTATACTTTAACTAAAACATCATTGATATTTTATTTCTATTGTTTTCTTACATTGAGATTGCCATATATGGCATCTTATCGTCGAAATTTCTTAAAAATTATACTAAGATTCAACCAAAAAGCAAGGTAATCTGCTTCAGCAATTTATATTTAACTTCCGCGTGATTCACACTTTTTCTTTTATTTCACTGATCGGTTTGATAAAAGCGTTGTGATTTTACCGCCAAACCAATTTATTTCAGTATCATTAATTGAATTATTTGATCTTCAATTTCACTGATCTTGAAAATTAAAGATCATTGATTTTGAGCTTTAACAGACCCGAATTGCAATTGGAAGGGTTATAATATGTTCCCTTGTTGGCTTGTATCTTTACCTTTGGATGTTCAACATATTAGAGCCTCATTGTTTTTAATATTTTAAAGAAGCATTGTCCTTTTTTTAACTTTTTTCAGTAGAATTGCAAAAATCATTACTCATTTAGGAAACGGCTAGAGAATAGTTTCATATATTGAATTAAAAGTCTCATAAATGAAACCATTAAGTTTAAATGGCGACGTAATCATTTAGTTTCAAATGTGAAACTTTAAAATCATGTATAAAAAATAGAAATTTTATAGTTTCAACCAGAATTTAGACATAAGATTTAAAAAAACTGAGACACATAGTTTCAATAATGAGAATAAAAATTTATATTGTTTTTTCAAGCAGGGCATGCCAGTGCAAACAAAATGATCAAAGAAATTGCAGACTGGTATAATATCAATCAAAATCAAAATTTAAAATCAATTAATGATTAAAAATTAATTATTTATATAGTCTAATAGTATATTTTTTGGAATAACTATCTTAATTTTAACATTATCATGTAATAATAACATGACTTATCTCAGATTACCTAAATATAAAATACAAAAATGATAAAATGTTGAACTGATGTTGACTAAGTACTATGGTAACTACAATTTGGTAATTAGGTTTTAATTACCGAATAAGGAGTCAAATAAAAATATAATTTTATTAAGGATTTAAATTTTCTTTCTTTCCTCATTTTTTTTATTTGTGCTTCAAATAACGTTTATGGCTTATTGCCCGCTTCCAAAATTTCTTGAAGACATCTTCCCGATAGTTTATCAATTTCTTTAATGGTGCTACAAAAAAAAAAACTTATGGAATCGTTAATTTGTTTACCTTCTACCTCCTTTAGAAAAACTTACTTTTTTAGAAATATTAAATAGGATTGGGTTGAAATGATTAAGATCATGGCTATTGTCCATAACAACAGTACAATCAAAAGGCTTTTTTTTGGTTTCTTTTATTATTTCTTCTATTATGTTTTTTTGGGTTGTTGTGAGTTGTTTTTTCCTTTTTTTTATCGAAAATGGATGCAGCGTCCGTTTCGCTGATTTCAAAAACCAAACATAATTCGAAAATCTATATGATTTAAATAAAAGGTTTGTTTGTTTTTAAATAAAAATTAAACAGAATACAATCAGTCGTTACAGGTCTGATTGTATTCTAAAAATTTTTAAAAATTGAACTTTTTCGAAAACCAAAACTGAAGGTCTAAACCTGACTTTCCACCATGGGGAGCCTTGCGCCGGATTACGCTACACTTTTGGACTTGCGTTATGCAACACAAAAACAGAATGCGACTTTGCATTCTTTTGTCGATCGAACAAAATTGTTGCTGAAAAATTCTACAACGTAACAATTGATCCGTCAACTGTTAGCGTCGATAATAATGAGGCGATTCCGAATTTATTCGAACAAGTATTTAACTACGATAAAAGAGTCAATTGTTGGGCTCACGTAATTCGTAAAGTTGACACACGCTTAAAAAAATTTAAATTTAAAGATTCATTTAAAAATACGTTATTTACGAGCGATTATTTTGAAAATACAAAGCTATTCAAGCTTTTTGATGCAAAATATCGTCGATTCATAAATGAAGTCATAAACGAATTCTTGGATTACTTCAGAGACGAATCGGTACGCAAAAACGGTGGTTGGTATGAAAGATACGCTATTGGAAAGCCTAGCAGGTCAAACGGTCTAGAATAAAGCACGGAGAAGATAAAAAAAACTCTCGAACACAAACGACTCGGTCTTATTTAATTTTAAAACGAGTGCAATAATAATTTGTTAAAGTTACGGTCAAAAGTTAGATCCGAATCCATCGTAATCCTGATACCGAAGAATTCCTGGAAGTTGAAAATCTTAATTGGATAGATTTTTATACAGAACCGATTGTAAGCGATTGAATTTTATAAAGTCGACATTAATCAAGATAATTGGAAATTCTCAACTTGATCATGCCGTTTTTGTTTAAAGCATTACAAATGTGGCCATATTATTGCATGTGCCTATTGAGTCAATTAATGGACTTCAATTCAATCGGAATGGATAAATCAGTTCATAACAATCGTAAAAAAGGCGTCGTAAAAAAAACACATGGTAGTTTATATTATCAACCTCCAGATTTAGTTCAATTGTCAGAAAAAAATCAAATCTACGAAGAAGAAGTTACTGAGCCGCCTTCTAAAAGACGTCGAATCGATGATGTGAACGAAACAGAATCGAATATTTGTAAAATGTGCGGTGAAAGATTGAAAAAGAGAAAATTTTATTACTGTCCAAATAAATGTAGTAAAAACGCTAAAAATAATTAATTAATTTTTGATTTAATCATTATTTTATTCTCTATTTTATTTTATTTTTATTATGTTTATAATTATTCTAATGAAATTATTCTTTTTTCGTAATCTTATGGTACTTTTAATAAAATTATTTTTAAAACATTAAAATAATTATTTCTTTTAATTTTTTGATTATTTTTATTAAAATAATTATACATTTAATAAGTTTACGGAGACGGTTTAGTCACTGCCTTTTGCAATCAACAGTCTAACAAAGGGGTTTAAAAATTTAGTTTTTGTCGATTAAAATTTTTTCAAATTAATAAAATAGGATTATATCATATGAGAAAATCAACAAGGTACCATGAAGCGGTAGCTTTAAAAGATAAACATGGTCAAATAGTTCATATTTGGCTTGAAATAAGTGTTAGAGGCCAATCTAAACTGTTTGTAAGAATTTTAAGCAAAAAAAATGAAAAGGAAAAAAATTAAGTTTTTTTTTGTTTTACATCCAATTCGAACTAGTTTAGGTATCTTTTATACTCAATAAATGTCTTACGCCTTTCATTTTTGGAAAACAATCCAGTGTGCTTTTTAATCTATGATAACGACTCAAAGCATAAAAGTAGACGGAGCAGTAGTTTTATAACAGAAGAACCTAATTTAAAAATGGTAATTCAATTCTAAAATTTTATTTTATTATTCGAATCTATTTTTTAAAAGTTAAGACGCCACCAAATAGCCCTGACATAATTGAGATATAATTGAGTTGGTCTGGGCTAAACAAAAGCATTTTGTTAAACATAAAAATTGTAAAACAAAAAATGAATTGGTCAATGTGATACACTATTTTGTCGAACAAAACTTATAGTCCAAAAGTGTTGCAATTAAATTTGTAGCAATTGAACAATTTTTCAAAAAACATTAAATAAGATTCAAAAAAAATTCAAATTTTGGATGTTCAGAATGGTCTGTAAAAATAGTTCAGTTCTCGTTCGAAAAGTTATTCCATTTTAGTTACACTGTACTCACTGTACTACGTTTAATCATTAATTTGGCCTGGAATTTTTGTTTGTCCTTTATTTTAAGAAGATAATTCGGTGACCTTATCCGATTTTTAAAGAATGAGGCCGATTCAAATCCAATGGATTTTAATGACAACGTTATTATACATGCAGGTGGAGACTTTGAAATTTATGCCTTCAGTAAAAGAGTATGTCCACGCCTTCAGTAGGACCTAAAGCGTAAGTAAGTCGTAGAGAGAAGGATCGTCGGCATGTTGGAAATGACGTAGGTTTAGAAATCAAAGCGATAAAAGCTCCAAAAAACCAGAGAATTTTCTTTTAAGATGCAGATCAGTTATCTTTAAATTGGAACAACAATTTTAAACAAAATATGAATTTACTTTAAAAAACTAAAGTTAATCGATATAAAAAAAATTGTAGAAAAAGATAGGAAAAAGATCTAAAGGAAGGGAGGAGATATTGCCCTGCAACATTTTTCAATACCTGTACTCTTTTGATCCAGTAAAATTTTCGTTCTTCTTCGAAAAAAATGGAATTCTTTTTTAAAAAATGTAATTATAAATAAAAATGGACGATTGGGTGAAGTTCTTCATTACTTTTGGCGTATTGAGTATCCAGGAAGAGGAAAATTAATAATTAAAAATAAACTTTTTAAACCGATATTCGACATCTTACATTACCAAGTCTGAAGCTATTTGGGACGAATGAAAAACTTTAGAAGGAGCGTTAAAAACATTCAAAAATCGTGAAGTAGGAACTCCAGTTAGAACTCTTTCGGAGTTAGTGATCATGTTAAATTTTTAAATTCAAGCCTTAAAAATTATCGTAAAAGACGCATCAAAATTTATCAAGAACTTCAATCGTTAAACTATAATTCAAACAATATATTTATGAATAATATATTCGACTCAAATTATCCTAATCGTCCAAAATAATTAAAAAATTTTTGTTTGTATCAGTTCGTTTCTGAATACGATATCAATCGGACTGAATGTTTGAAAAATGAAACACATACTAAATGCTCAAAACTTCTAAATAACACAATAATAGTTTTCTTTTTAAAAAACTTAATAAAAATTTTTGATTATAAACTTACTAAGTGATGTATACACTCATTTTATTTTATGTGAAAATGGATGCACATTTATGTTTATTTTTTATTACACTCATATATGTGCATATTTCATATGTGCATTTAATCCCACATTAATGTGAATTTTAGATGAACAAAAAGGTGTAGGATATTTTTAGATAAATGAGTAATTCAATGCACACTTATGATAAATTTAATTCTCATTGAAGTTCTTTTAGATTCACATTTTCGTGTTAAATTATCAAAAGTACAGTACTGGGCATTCACGAATTAAATGGGCGAACGCTCACGAACATTTACCCATTCTTAGGTCGTTCGGCGAACGTTTGCAGAAAGGGCTTTGGTGGTGAAAGCTCATTTTTCGACCATTAACGATATTCAATTATCTTTTAAATTTCGCGAACTTTCACGGACGTACCTGTAGGTCGAAAAATGAGCTTTCACCACCAAAACCCTAAATGCGAACGTTCGCGGAACGACCTAAGAATGGGTGAATTTTCGTGAGCGTTCACCCTTTTAATTCGTGAATGACCAGTGCTCTTTGCGACTTGATAAAAAATATTCTTCTGTCCTTCAGCTCGCAGACGCTTCTTATGATCAAAAGAATAAAACTGTCAATTAAACAGTCAACATAGTGGTGATGTAACTTGAATGTGATTGGACTTGAAATGTGAGGGTAACAAAAATGACGACCCCGGTTCTCTTAGTGTCGATAAACTCTCGACTTTTTCGGAAACACACTAAAAAATATCTAAAGCATCAATCGTTTAAATCATTTTCTGATTCACACAATCAACGAAAAAAACTAAAAATTTTTATAAAAAAGGATTAGAAAAATTAATTCAAGTTTATTTGATGAAGCGTCTTATTTGAGATTTTTCTAAATACAGAGAGGGTTTGGTGTTTTTTTAAAAAAAAAAGGATAAAGAGTTGTAATTAAATTTTTATTATATAAAAAGATACAATTAAAAATTATGGTTTAGTTAGTATCGCTATTTGTCAATAAGTTAATTTTTAAAAAACTCCGTTTTTGAAAAATGAAGTTTATAAAAAAATCTCTCCTCACTTATGAAAATTTTTAATAAATCAAAATCTACTTTTTCGACTTGTATGAAATCTTTAAATTTCACTAAAGCTAAAAATAAAGCACATTTATCTGGATTGATTTTACATAAATGTGGAATTGAGTTCACATTTATCTCTTATTTGTGTAATACTCATTTATGTTCATTTATGTGTAATACTCATTTATTAAATGTGGCGGCCTATAATTTGTTCCTTGTTTTTCCCTTTGTATGATTGACACATTATAGACCACTTGTCTCTATAGGTTAAGGTCATCTTTGTCATAATTGAAAAATTAAATTAGCAAATCAGTATTTTTTTGCTTATAATAGTCATCATATAATCTATCAAAATTAATTTTTTAAGATAATCCTTTCAAATAACAATTAGAGATAGCTTAAATGAGAATTAGAGTTATTACCACCAAGTTTATGTCAAATGGTATAATTCTCTCACAATTCATTATGTTTTTTGGTGGCCAAAATTTATATGAACAAGAAGTAAGTGAACTTAAATTTAATAATTACTATGGCAAACCTGGAAAAATGAGAATTAGGGATGAACGTTCAACGTCAAGAAAAAAGTAAGCTTCATATGAGATTTTAATTTTTAAGCTTTACAGAAATTGAAGTTAAATTGGATCATAGTTTTATCATAGTTTTAGTGATTAAGTTTACTGACTAAGTCTAGAGTGATCTCAAGTTTTTCCAAAAAAAAATTTTTTTATCGCATGATTTTGTTTAATGTGACACATGATACATCATCTCATTTTCCTTTCAAAAAGATATCAACTTAATTTACTTAGATAAGTTTAATTATGTTCCTCGAAATTAATTACATTTGGGGTTTTGTCTTTCTGAATCCTTCTAACCTAAAAAATTTGACAACTCGTCAATTACATAAGATTTTCTAAGAGAATATAATCAAATGATTTGACACCTGGTATAATGAACAAAGATTTTATTTTTTTATCTTTTTACCAATAAAAACATAATTTTAAAGTTTTATCAACTCGATTAAATAACTCAATAAGCACAAGATGTCTTTTCTCAACCTCGAGCTTTACTTATAAATACGAGATGGCAAAATTAAAATATCAAACACAAACACAAAAAAATGAGAGGATTAGTTTTTCTATTCGCTATGGTCTATGCTGCTTCAGCATTAGACTCATCATTGAATGCCTATTGGGACTCTTTCAAATCAGTTCACCAAAAAACCTACAATACTGCTGGTGAAGAATTATACAGACGTTCAATTTGGGAAAATAATCTTCAATTCATTAGAAATCACAACCAAGAAGCTCAACTCGGTCATCACACTTTTACTGTTTCAATGAACAAATTCGGTGATTTGGTAAGTTTTAATTTTATCTTGAGCCAATTAATTTGTATTTTATTCTGAATTTTGAATAGACAGGTGAAGAATTCGCTAATTTGTACAACGGCTTCAACATGACCGGTTTTTCAAACAGAAGAATGGCTCCAAGATTTGTTCCATCAAATGTTGCTGTTCCAGATGCTGTTGACTGGAGAACCCAAGGTTACGTTACCCCAGTTAAAGATCAAGGTCAATGTGGTTCATGTTGGGCTTTCTCAGCTGTTGCCGCTTTAGAAGGTCAACACTTCAAACAAGCTGGTCAATTAGTTTCACTTTCCGAACAAAATTTAGTCGATTGCTCAAGAAAACAAGGTAATCAAGGTTGCAATGGTGGTTTGATGGATCAAGCTTTCGAATATATTAAAGTAAACAATGGTATTGATACCGAAGCATCATACCCATACACTGCCAGAGATGGTAAATGTGTTTTCAACCCAGCTAATGTAGGTGCCACTGATACCGGTTACGTAGATATTCCAGCTGGTAATGAAAAAGCTTTGACCGAAGCTCTTGCCACAATTGGTCCAATCTCAGTTGCCATTGATGCCAGCAGAAGCTCATTCCAATTCTACTCAAAAGGTGTCTACTCAGACAAAGGTTGCAGTTCAACAAGACTTGATCACGGTGTCACCGCTGTTGGTTATGATTCAATGGGTGCAGGTCAAGATTATTACATTGTCAAAAACTCATGGGGTACAAGCTGGGGTAACAAAGGTTACATCTGGATGGCTCGTAACCAAAAGAACATGTGCGGTATTGCCACTGCTGCTTCATACCCACTTGTCTAATTTTTTTAGACTTTAAATTTTTTTTTTTCGTCTTAATAAATTTTTTAAAAATCTAAAAATTTGTTTTTTGATTCATACGAAATTTGAATCTTAGCAATGTACTGTACTAATGTCATCAAAGCCTTCAATAAGATTTATTTATTATTTAATTAAGATTTAAAGAGGCTTGGTATCAAGTTACATTCGATGTATAAAAGTTGTCATCTAAAACTCTTTTAAGTCTAAATATGATTTTAAAGTTTTTATTCACATTTTTGATTGGAGTTAAATTTCTTCAATCCCAAGAATTTGACAATTACGCAGACATTGCCATTACTCAAACATGTTCACTTCAAGCTAGTAGATTCACTTGTAACCCTGGTACAAGATATTCTGAGTTCGATGGGTCTTGTAATAACATTGATAAACCATGGTTAGGTAAATCAGTTTCACCGTTTAAAAGGTATTTGCCACCTTCTTATGATGATCAAACAAATTCACCAAGACGAAAAGCTAGATCTGGTAGATCTTTACCAAATCCAAGAATGCTAAGCTTGTTCTTTTCAGCCGATGGTCCTTATTTTGAAACTTCTGTATCGCATTTGTTGACTATTTTTGGACAATTTATTGCCCATGATGTGACCAATTCCCCTTCTAGCAAAGGTATTTAAAATTATTTAAACATCTATTTTTTAAAAACAAACTGTTTGTTTTTTGTAAAGATTCAAGCGGTAATTCTATCAACTGCGATTGTGGTAACACCCACTCTGAGTGTATCTCTATTTTAATGCCTTCGAATGAAAATATAATGAGAATGTCTTGCATGCAATTTACCCGAACAGCTCCGGCAAACTCAATGTTAAACTGCGGATTCGGTAAATTATAAAATCTTAACCATTACTAAATTAAAACTGAAACTTAAAAAATAGCCGTGCGTGAGCAACTTAATACTTTAACATCATTTCTTGATGCGTCACAAATTTATGGCTCAGATCGGGAAAGATCAAATCAAATCCGATTATTCCAAGGAGGTCTTTTGAGTACAAGTCAAGGTACTACATCACGTGCATTCTTACCTTTATCTCAAAGTCAATCGTGTGGAGATGATAATATAATGACATTTTGCTTCCTAGCTGGAGAAGATCGTTCTAATGAAAATTTAGGTCTAGCTGGTATTCATACTCTATTTATGAGAGAACATAATCGAATTGCGACTGAATTAGCTCGTATAAATTCACATTGGAATGATCAAACCTTGTTCTTAGAGACTAGAAAAATAATAATCGGAATTTATCAACATATCATCTACAAAGAATGGTTACCACCAGTGATCGGAATGGACTATGCCTCTAAAGCTGAACTTTTACCTTTACCATTTCAAGGTTTTAGCAATAAATATAATCCTAACGTGAATCCTGCAATAGCCAACGAGTTCTCTGTTGCTGCTTTTCGATTTGGTCATACTTTGGTTAGAAACAATTATGGCCGTTTTGATGGAAACAGTTTCACGGTTGCCGGATCTCTAAACATTTCTGATATTATTTTTAAAAATGTTCAAGCTTACAAGTAAAAACTTTTTTGAGAAACTCGTACTAAGATTAATGTTTGATTTTAAGTACAATGACAGGTGGAATTGAGTCAATATTTTTGGGTCTAATTAACGAACCATCAGCAAAATATGACTCAAATTTTGCTGATACACTTCAAAATCATTTATTCGAGTTTGTCAACTCAGACGGGTCAATTCAAGCTATGGACTTATTAGCTGCTAATATAAATCGTGGTAGAGATCATGGAATACCATCGTATATTAAATACCGTCCCAAGTGTGGTTTACCTCCAGCGTTTAGTTTTCAAGATTTGACTGATGTAATGACTTGGGAAAATATTCAAAAGTTAGCAAGTGTTTATGAGTGAGTAGATTTTATCGAATAAAAGGATAAAACTAAATGGTAATTTCTGAAGGAATGTTGAAGATGTTGATTTGTATCTAGCTGGGTTATTTGAAACACCAATTCAAGGCGGGGTGGTGGGTCCAACATTTGCATGTTTGATTGCTAATCAATTCAAAGATTTAAAAGTTGGTGATAGATATTTTTATGAAAATGGTCCATCAAAAAGTGCATTTACACCAGAGCAATTGAGCGAAATTAAAAAAGCAACAATGTCTAGACTTATTTGTAATGATTTTGATGTGAATCGCATTCAACGAAACGCTTTTGTTTTGAACAGTCCAAAGTAATAATTGAATATTAAATTTTTTAATTTTTTTAAACAATTTTTAATAAAGGGTTTTTTGTTCCGAATTGCCAAACATGGATTTAAATAAATGGAAAGCTTTTTAGAAAATTCATTAAAAAAATAAATAAAAACTTAATAATTCAAGGTCCAAATGTAATTCATTATTTTTCCCTTCTTAAAATCTCGTTTCCGTGGCGTAGCTAGACAATTTCAGATGGGGACTTAACCAAGGGGGTCTCAAAAATAAATAAAAATTCCAAATTCTTCTTCCTAAAAAATACAAAATATTTATTACCCTAAAATACCGGTACCCTAAACTATTGTCGTAATAAACCAGCAGATGACGTCCCGATTAAATATCTATCAAAATGTGCGTGAAGGTTTTGGTCGAAAAAGCATCTTAAAATTCCTTCAATATTTTATTCTTTTTGTTGAACTTTTTGAAAAATTTGTTACGGGTTAAGGTATAATTTCCAGTCAGGTAGAGTTAAATCCCGGTAGCTGTACAAAATAATCAACTGAATGATTTTCTGGTTTGTTAAAAGAGTTGTAATTATCTAGAAACAAAAACACAAAACAAAAAAATTAAAACGAATTCTTCGTTTTTTTTTGGAACGTACGTAAATAAATATGATTTAAAAAATGGTAATTTCGAAAGTTAATTACTGTAAACCTTTGCCTACTACTCTTAGAAAAAAGCCGAAATCGGGATATGTTCTAAATGGAATTAATCCCAAAGAAACGATGTTATAAAAATTTTTTTATTTTCTTTAGAGAAAACCTCAATTTACGGCTTTATTCTAGAATATTTTTGCAAAATGCCAAGAGGTGGTTGTCACTAAAATCCGGACACGGACCGGTTTTAACTAAAATACGGACACGGAACAAATTTCAAAAACGGTTGACTATCAACCTTTAATTACAAAAACGAAATTTATTTTAAACAAAGGATACAAAAACAGAAAAATATTTAATTCGCATTTAAAAAAAATCCCATTTTTTAATTTTAATTTTCTATCTTTTTTTGGAGTGAAAGGTTTTCGTTTAGCATCTAAAATACACTACAAACTGGAATATCCTTTTTCTTTAAAGCAGTGGTGATACAACGAAAAATCAATATTTAATACACCTTGAGGTACGGATTCTGGTGTAACTATAAGATCAGTTTATTGGAACTTCATACGTTTCTGTTTCAGAGGAAGGAGTAGACCCAGGAAACAATTCGATGATAGTTCTTCTTAAGAATCTTAAGTTCTTCTTCAAGATCTTAATAAGTCCTAGTATAGTAGAGATTCAAGAACGGTAAAGATCTTATAAAGTTCTTTTAAGTGAACTCGAGAACTTCAAAATTCAATATAAAGCATAAGATTGAATAAGAAATAGGGCAAGATCTTTTAATACGCCTAGATATTTAACACTAGAACGCCCGAGTTTATTAGTTTTTTAGACCCCTACATCGAAAATTAAGTCCTAATTTTTTCCGAGATAAAAATTTAGGATCGACTTGATCTCAGTATATTTGATTCATTTTCCTCCGTATTTTCAGAAAATATAGCTAGTTTGTCATCAACTTTAATGGTTCGTGAATAAAACGGAACCATAGTTTTCGGCAAAAATCGACCGGGCGTTCTAGTGTTTTCTAACAAATTTTTATCCTTTATTTCATCGACTATCGACTCAATTTTACAAGATGGACGCAAAATTACACTATCGATATCTCGTAACAACTTTTTGCTTACGGAATCCTCTGTCCGTATTTTAGTCTTCAAAAATATTTTAGACATAGCTATTCCGTGTACGGCTGTCCGTTTCCGCCTGTCTGTGTCCGGATTTTAGTGTCTGCCCCAAGGGGTAGGGCTAAAAATTTGATTTTTTACCCCCACGAAAAAACTGATTTTCTGGGGTTTTCGAGGTCGTAGAACACGATTACAATATCAGAAATAACAAATTCAGATGAACATTTTGAATTTAATGAACCTTACCTTCCTATGAAACGTTACAAAGCCGAAAAATGGGTTATTTAGTTGAGGAATAATTAAATTAAAGACAAATAAACTTTTATTTTATAATTTTTTTATTATTTTTTTTTAATTTAATTAAATTGAATTTAATTTGATTCTTTTTATATTTTTTTTTATGATAAGCTTTTAAACTTTTTTAAAGATAGTTAGTTTTTGTTTTGTATAATATGTATAGATTCTATTTACATTTTTTTTTTTAAAAAAAAAAGAAGAGATTCTAAAAATCCAAAATTTAAACAAAAAAAATGAAAAAATCCAAAAAAAAACATATTTCACTAATACTATACCAAAAAAAAATAATGACATTCATCTATTCGTTTTTTTTTTAATTTTTAAATAAACGTGTTAAACCATTCCGTAAGATTCCTTGTTTTTTTTTATAAATTTTTTATTTTTACCGAATAACATTTACTCGCCCATACAACAACAACAACCACTTCAAGTTTTTGATTTTACATTTAAATAAAAAATAAATCCTAAAAAAAATACCAACATAAAAAATCTTCAATAATTTTTACACCAAGTTACTTGGTTTTCCTGGCTTTTGTTTAAAAAATTACAAAAAAAAAAAACAAAAAAAATCTAAAAATTTTCTCGTTTTTATATATACTTATATATAAATTTACATTTATTATCAACCTAGTCGTCTGATTGTCTTACACGTTTACTACTAACACTATCCGATTCATTTTTACTGCTCTTTTTAATACTCAAATCTAAGCCTTGATCATCGATTTCTCTTTTTTTGCCATTACTTGACATTGGTGTACTCGATTTGCCTGATCTATTTACTCCATTACCTTGTGTTTTAACTGGAATTTTTGAACTCGTTCCACTCGAAGTCGGTTTTGGTGTTTTACTTCCGTTTTTTGATTTTTCATCGACTGTTACATTGTTACTTAATGAATTTAATTGAGCTAATGCGCTGAACATACTCGGATCAAGACCACCTGATTGAGTAGCTGCAGCCGATAGAGCAGTCAATAACTCAACTGGTAGTTTACTTAAATCGGCACCTGGGAGACCAAACGGTGGTGGTGGTAATAAACCAGGTGGGAATCCACCAGCTCCTGTACCTGCTCCGAAATTCATTAAATTATTCATTAAAAAGTTAAAGTCCATGTTATTTGCCATTTCCATGTTATGAGCCTGTTGAGCTGAGGAGAGATTACTTGATGCTGATAAAGCTGGAGATAGACTATGAGCTCGATCGGGATTTGGAGACGGCGATCTGTTTTTAGATGATTTTGAACTTCCATGTCCACTTGATGTCACTGGTGGTATGACTGGTGCCGCGAATGGTGACGCTCCACCAGCAGCTGAGAATAAAAATGGATTATTCGCTAGAGCTGGGTTAAATTGTGAAAAATTCATCATTTCTTGTAGAAATTTGTCCTGTTCCATCATTGACGCCAACGCTGTTAGATTATTCGGATTAGTCGGATCGAATTGAGACATAGCTGCAGCTAGAGCTGAAAAATCTGGATTTTGATTTGACGTTGATTTTTGTTCCTGTTTAGAACTTGATTTTTGACTTGGTTTTGATTCGTTTCTCGTCTCTTTAGGAGTTTTTAAATCCCTTTGTTTCGATTCTTGAGTCTTATTAAACACCGGTGTTGATGGTTTTGGATCTCTAGTTTCTTTTTCAGAGGTATAACTACTTGTCGATGCGTTCAAATTAGGCTTTGGTGTCTTTTTAACATCATGTTTATCAGGTAACTTTTTGTTCAGCATTTTTGGATCTTTAGTTTTTTGTTCAGGTTTTATTGCCGGTGAGCTCTGTGCTGATGATGCTTGACTCATACCATGCATATTTTGTAAATTTTGCAGAGCGGCCAACTGGGCTGAAAACTCATCCAACGAACCCATATCAAGTCCTGGTGGTAGTTTAGAAAAGTCTTTAAACAAATCCATTGGATTCAAACCGGGCATACCAGGTAAACCAGTCGCTCCAAACGGTGGTAATAAGAACGGATTAAATCCACTTGAGTTGTTAAATGTAAGACCAGAAGAGCCTGGGTTTGATTGACCAGCTAACGCCGCAGCCATAAATCCAGCCAATGGGTTATTACTCAAATTATTCAAGTCCAAACCACCACCGGCACCAAGTAGATCATTCAAATTACTTGGTGAGAACGGATTAGCCGGTTTTGGAGTTGGTTTACTTTTTGGTTGAAGACCATTGGGTTTAGGTGTAGTTGCCGGTGAGGGTTGACTCGAATTAGATTGCGGTGGTTTCGTAGACGGTTTGGGTTTAGACATACGAGACTTTACAATATCTGGGATTTTGTTTCCAAATTTAGACCGGATCAAATCATTACACGAAGGTTCGATGTGAATTTGTTCATTCTTTTCCAAAAACGAGGCCAAGTGTTTAAACGGTGGAACTTTGGCCGAGTTTATACGTTTATTCGATGCTTTATTATAAAGCAAAAGTGGAGAGTCAGATTGTTGTGGTGTTTGTGGTGTTGATTTCGAACGAGTCGAAGGTGATTGATGAATCGAAGACGCTGTCGATTCAGGTCTCGACGGTGTTTCTTGTTCCATTTTTTTCATTTGTTCACCTAACGATTGAGTTTGTAAAGCAGCTAATGCCGAATTTTTTAAAGTCATGTTAATAATCTCCTGCTCGTCTGGTAAATAATTGGGATGTGATATCAACCACATTGGAAGTTCACATCGTTTCGGAGCCTTAGAGCCTGTCAATCGTGTTCCATCCTCCATGTTAATGACCGTAATTCGTTCATCTGGATCTTGACCTGGGACCATAAACAAAGCGGCAAGTGCTGCCAAATCAGCTGGATTCATGATTCCTTGATGACCAGTGTCTTTTTGAACCGGTCTTTTAGGTTTCTTAGACAACTTTGTAGACGATGAACTTGACGATGCATCACTGTTTTCAGAATCAATTTGAGTCTTAGACCGACTTGGTTTCGGTCTCAAAACCTCACCTGGCTCCAAAAATTTATTCGCAGTCGAATTTTCATCAATCGCTTCGAGATTTTTCATTCCAAATTGATCGTATTTTGGGGGTCGACCACGCTTAGGCTTGCCATTTTTCGAATAATAATCCGGATCATTTTCATGACTCATGTTATCATCATCTTCATCAACAGAACAATTATCATTCATATAAACACTCGGTGATTGGACTAGATTTGTTATACTGAACGGATTCGTTAGCGATAATTGAGAGTTTGATGCTGATGGAAGTAGACCATTTGGATAAAATTTTTGTTGAGGCCATTCATTGGTCTCAAAGAAAGTTATAATGTTCTCCAAACGATTAAGAATGACCCGGTCTTTTGGCCATAAAATAACAGGAACTACTCCAGGTTGGAAATAGTTGGTCGGTTCTTTGTCATCTTCGATCTTTTCTTCTTTAACCACTTTTTCTTCTTTGGGTTCATCGATTTTAGGCTCCTGTTTCGGCTCATCGGGTTTTTCTTCTGCTTTTGGTTCTTCTTTAACTTCTTCTTCGTCTGGTTTACCATTTTCGGGTGTCTTTGGTTTATCAACCTCCATTTCGGTTTCAGATTTGTCCAATTTTTTAGTCGGTGAACTCTCAGTTTCGTCTATGACTAACTCTTTTTGACTCGTGTCAATGACTTCGGATTTTTCGTTTTCGTCAATTTCGATCTTAGACTCGTCATTTGACTCTTCTTTCGCTTCCGGTTCGTCTTTGGTCTCTTCAATTTTTTCCTCTTTGACTTCGACTTGTTTTTCTTCGAGTTTTTCACTCTTCGGCTCAAACAAAGCTTTAAAAGTCGTTTGAATTTTAGTTTGATTTTGTAAAAAATATTGAATCGGATCGACCTGTAGGTTCTCACCCTCCACATTTTTGTTCTCTTCATCCATTAATTTTTCAATATGTCTTGTGTAGACAGTCAAATCGTTTTTAAAAGAGAATTCAGGATCGTTGTAGTAATAGTACTCGGTTCGAGCTAACCCGTGTCTCGACGCGGCTTTGACTAGTTCTTTGTCATGCTTGCCAGGGATGTACCAATCAGGTAGGTCTGGACTCGCTGGACACCCACTCATAACCTCTTCGAAATTCTCATTTTTCAATATTTCTAAGCGTATCTTGTTCATCATTTCGATACGTTGTAAACACCTTGCGGCACGATCTTCGGTTATTAGCTCAACTGGGACCTCTATGACCGGTGCATTGTCGTCATCGGTCAATTTGTGACAGACTTTTTTACACATATAGACAAATGAAAGATAATAATCAGTGAGTGTGTCGTCTAATTTTTTGTCCAATTGACCGAGTTCTCTGAATTTATCCCAAGCAAAAATGAGATTGTCTTTGTCTATACAATCAACTCCATAGGACGAAATAGTCTTGTAAAAGTTTTGTTCTTCACGTCTGGACCATTTTGATTGTTTTTCGGCTTGTTTTGCTTGAGCACGTTCTTGATTTACAGCGAGTTTAGACAAACGTTTCTCTTGACGTTCAGCATTACGCTTAGACATTAATTGCTCTTGTTTCTTGTACTTTTGAACTGTTGCGATCAATCGTCTCAGTCTGTTATTCAACTCGGACACAGTTGGAAATTTTTTATACTTTCCACTTTGATTGCATGAAGTCTCTTCTTTTGGTTTAACTTCACGATCATCAACTTCAAGATCATTATTCTCATCATTGTTTTCATCTTGTTGTTCAGCTAGTAAGTCCTTATCA
This sequence comes from Brachionus rubens, assembly GCA_022207745.1. Lineage (NCBI taxonomy): Eukaryota > Metazoa > Rotifera > Eurotatoria > Ploima > Brachionidae > Brachionus > Brachionus rubens. Next base: position 2,997,209 of record JAJVHD010000009.1, on the reverse strand, counting down.
TCCGGTGGTCCACATAGAGTCAAAAAACATAACTTCGGATCCGAACGGATTTGATTGTACTTTTCGAAACCATGTTTATAAACTCCAAGTAAAATTGAGTTATCACACGATCTATCCCACCAATCAGCTGGTAAATCAAACTGAACATCAGGTAAAGCCAAATCAACACTTTCATAATTCAAATCCGGGTTGTCTTGATCTAATCTACTCGCGTACTCTTCTCCTAAAATTTCACTCTGTATGTAAAACAACATTCTCAATCTTAACAATATTTTATTCGCTTGTTTGTTCAAATGTTTTTTATAATTCTCGTCGCCAAGGAGTTCTTCAGCGTTTTTAGCCCATTCCATATCAGTCTCATGATTGTCGTGTGACTCAGTTTGCGGTGGTCTTGGTCGACGACCCCTAGCAACTGGAGCTGCGAGACCGTGATGATTTTTTAAATCAGCAAAATTCGATTTTGAAGGATCGATCAATTCGACTATAAATTGTTTTATGCTTTCATCACCAGTGTAATTTTTAACAGTATAAGCAATGATTGTACGTGACAAGTTTTCGACATCTTGTTCGGTCTGAACTTGAGCACCACGTCTCTTTGATGAAAGTTCAAGATTATTAAGAATCTTAGACCATCTCGACCAACCGTAAATTAACAACAACTTTTCGACTTTGTAACACTCTTCACGTGACCAAACACTCGAGTCTTCATCCTCATCAGAGTAACCTTTGAAAGTAGCATCGTCACCAGTTCCTGGTCGGCCACGACGTTTCTTACCCTTTTTCTTATCTTGTTTGCTCTGGTCTTTATTTTCATCTGAATCGGACGATGAGTATTCCGAATCGTCCATAACGTCATCTGGACCACCGTAACGTCTTGTTTGAGTACGACGACGTGGCTCGTAGATAATTCTCTCGTCTTTAGGGTTAAGTTTTTCCTCGATGTCAATCTCAGCTTTCTTGGCCCATTTTTGCCAAAATTCAGGATCGTCAATGCTAATATCATTTGTCTCACTTGTTTGAAAACTTGCTTTCGAAAACGTGGATCCTTTCTCACCGCCTTCGATTTGAATGACAGTAGATCTTTGTTGCAATATTTTGTCAATATCTTCTTCACAAAAAGTATCACCAGCGTTATCGTCTTCCATAATAGCACCATAAGCGCCTTTTTTGAGCAAATCTTCAATCTCTTTTTTTGTTAATTGAGTGTTATTTGCATTCGCCGCTGCATTAAATTTGTCTTCATTTCTCATCGATTGTAAAATAGCTTTGTCCAAACCGAGTTTTAAAGACGCTTTATCGAACATTTCACGTTCGTACGTGTTACGAGTAATTAACCGATAAATTTTAACCGATTTTTGTTGACCTATACGATGTACACGAGCTTGAGCTTGTAAATCATTTTGAGGATTCCAATCCGAATCGTAAATAATGACTGTATCGGCTGCGGTTAAGTTAATACCTAGACCACCAGCCCGAGTACATAATAAAAATGCGAACCGATCCGAGTCTGGTTTAGAGTATCTATCAATAGCTTCTTGACGAGCTTCGCCTCGAATACGACCGTCCAAACGTTCATAAGTAAACCTCATTTGGATCAAATAGTCTTCGAGGATGTCAAGAACGCGTATCATTTGAGAGAAGATTAAAACACGATGACCACCGGCTTTTAATTTCGGTAAAAGCTTATCGACTAATACTAGCTTACCTGATGCTTGAACCATCGCTTGTAAATTTGCTTTATCGTGGCTTTCGATCTTGTAACGTTCCATGTGCTCAGCTATTATTTGATCCTCAGCACCGTCGATGAGATAAGGATGATTACAACACTTTCTCAGCTCCATCATTGTGTTCATTAAATTCGGTACATTAGAACCCGAAGCACCACGACTTAAAAATTGAAAATTTTTTTCCAAAATAGCCCGGTAATACTTTTTTTGTGTGTTTGTCAATTCGACTTCAACAATAGTCTCTTCTTTTGGTTTTAAATTTTTTTCGACATCTTCTTTTAAACGTCTTAACATCATCGGTTTGAGTAGCGCTTGTAATTTCTGAACCTGAGTATCTGTTTTTAGATCTCCAAATTCATTCATAAACTCAACAGACGAATGAAATTGTTGAGGCTCCAAAAAATTCAACAAACTAAACAGCTCTTCGACATTGTTTTGTAACGGTGTACCCGTTAATAGGACTTTATGTTCAATGTCCATAAAACGAAGACCTTCAATTAGTTTACAATTTTTGTTCTTTAGACGATGAGCTTCGTCAATGATTAAATTACGCCATTTAAACGAACAAAACAACGGTACATCAGACATCAATACCTCATAAGTCGTAATCAACGCATCGAATTTAACAATTTTTTTTTTACTCTCCGTTTCTTTAAAATAAAACTCGTAGTCTTGGATCATTTGACGTGAGACTGTTGAACCATGATACACGATTACATTGAAATCAGTCCATGTCTCGAACTCTCTTATCCAATTACCGATTGTCGATAAAGGGACTAGGATTAAGTGCGGACCACGCACACCATAATAAGCAACTTCTTGTAAAAATGTAATCGATTGTACTGTCTTACCGAGACCCATTTCGTCTGCTAAAATACAATTGCGACCATTTAGCCAACAAAAAATCATCCAATTTATACCCTCGAGTTGGTAGTCACGGATTCGATTGTTGTTTTTATAGACTCTTGACTCGGGTAGTCTGTTCCATCGATCACTTTTAGGTCTAATACCATGTTTGAGATGAACCTCTGGGTTTAATGTGTTAATTTGACGAAATCGTTCGATTTTTTTTAAATTTTTAACATCACTTTCCAACTCCCAACTTGACTCGTCGTAAGCCAACGCCTTCCATTTTACCAAAAAGTACCTCAATTTTTCTCCTGGTCGTTGTAAATCATCTGTTTCGTACTCGTCTAGAATACGGTCGATTACATTGTAGTCCGGGTTGAAGAGTTCGTCATAGTCGTTATTGTAACCGTTGTTAGTTTCAGCTTCGTCCCAATCGTACACTTGCGACTGTTGTTTTTTGAGTCTGAATCTCTTTATTTTTTGGTCGATTCGCTTATCACTGTAGAATAGTTCATCCCTAGTACGCCATTCACAATGTAAATAGGACAAACTTTTGTATTTAACGTAAAATTCTTCGACTTCAACTTCACCATCTGTTTCATATTCACTCACTTCTTCGTCTTCTTCAACCAAAGTCTCTTCTTTCTTTTCCTCTGTTTCGATTTTTTCATCTTCCTTTTTGACCTCGTCTAAATTCTCTTTGTTTTCTTCGTTGACCGTTGTTTCGAGTTCCATTTTTTCCTCTTTCTTTTCTTCTTCGACTTTAACCTCCGCTTCGGGGGTCTCTTTTTTCTCCTCAGGTTTTTTCTTTTCAACTTTACGTTTAGTCTTTCTCTTGAATAATCGAATACCCAAGATCTTATCGACGACTAGAGTATCACTATTAGCGAATTCTATATTCCCTTTTTTCTCAACAATTGGTTCTTCTTCAGGTTCGTTGTCATTGACAGGTAATAAAAGATCTTCGTCTTTAATGGCACTATCAGCATACTTTTGACGTTTAACACATCGTGTTGACCGACGTTTTTCATTAGCTTGTAAAAGTTTAGCCGCCGCTTCATCACTTTGTAAATCATCTAAACCATTAGTCTCTTCATGATTACTTTGAATTTCTTCTTTTTTAGCGCGACTAACAACAGCTGGTGATAACTCAAAATCATCTGAATCATCTTCACTTACACCATCTTCATCAGACGATGTTTTCTTTCGTTTTTTTCGTTTATTTTTTTGCATTAGTTTAACAAATGCCGAACGACGTCGACCACGTCCACTCGATACAACAAAACTCGATTCTTTTTTAATTTTAGATTTTTTATCGTCCCCATCATCCTCGTCGTTATTGGCTATTTGATGAACTGTCAACGAGTCCGAACCTTCCAAATTTGATTGAGAAAGTTCATCTGATTGGAGTAGTTTATTCTTTTTTTTGGTGTATTTTCGTTTTTTTTTGACCTCGCCTTCAATCAACGGTGCTTCTACAGTCTCTTCGTCTTGACTCAAACCAAGTAAATCGAGATTTTTTTTCTTCCGACCACCACCACGTGGTTTCTTGGCTTTTTTGACCTCATTATCCGATTGAGAATTTTCCTCTTTAAAATCCGAATCTTTTTTGTCATCATTATCGGTTTTTTCCTCCGATTCCGAATCGGATAGATCTTTCATTTTATATTTTTTCATAAAATCGTCGATTGTTGCGTCTATTTTTGATTGAGTCGATGCTGAAACACCTTCACTAGTGTCATTATTAATTGAAGTATCGTTTGAACCAGCATCTTTTTTAGGTCGAATCTTTCGAACTTTTTTTTCTGTTGATTGTTTTTTTGGGGATGTTTTCGCAGGATCTTGCGGTAGATCAATTTGATTCGGATAAAATCCTGGTTGAACTTGTTGTTCAAGTCCATTTGGCGGTGCTTGATATGAAGCACTTACTGTTTGAATTACTGGTACCATGGTTACCTGAGACGGATCCGGAGCAGCTTGAACTGGTATCGGGTATCCATTTGTCTGTGGCATTGGCGGAAATGCTTCAGGTGGTTTTTGTAAAGGAATTTGTTGCGGATAAACTTGTTGCGGCATTTGTTGAGGCATATTTTGAACCGGTATTTGAGGTTTAATAAGTTGTTGCGGTGGTACTTGTTGTTGTTGAGGCGCTGTGTATTGAGCACCATTCATCATAGGATACGCATTTTGATTATAAACCTGTTGAGGAAACGGTGCCATTTGTGGATTCATTTGCGGGGTTACTTGAGAAGGCATCACCGGAGGTATTTGAGTATTCGGTTGCGGTGGCATTTGAGGGTTCATTTGAGTGGGCATTTGTGGAGTCAAATACCCAGGTGGTTTTTGATACATCGCCGGATTTGGATACATATTCTGTGGGGTATTCATAGGCATGTTATTAGGCAATGGAACTCGATTAATCGATGAAGGCGATTGTGAAGGATTAGCGTAATGAAACGGTTGTTGTGACGGAGGTCGTGATGGTTGTTGAGCGGGCGGATACTGAACAGTTACACTACTCTGAAGCGGTACATTAGGAGTTACAGAAGGTGAGCCAGTTTGTGACGTATCAATTCCAGATTTATCAAAACTGCTATTCAACTTTGATTTAGAATTTCGTTTTTTAGGCTTTGCCGAATTTTCATCTTCATTATTCGGCGAAGAATTATCCGAATTTGAGTTTTTTGATTTTCCTTTACCACGACCACGTTTAGTCGGTGTCGAATCACCACCATTTCCACTCTGTGGCGACTCACTATTCGGCGAAACTTGAGTCTTATCAGCCTCAGGTGTTTGATTTTGTACAGGCAATTGAACATTATTATTGGTATAATTTGGATACGGAGCAGTCATTCTCGCAGGCGTGGCATTCATAACTCCATACGGGGCTTGTGGATTTTGATAACTATTTTGATAGTACTGATTATACTGTGACTGTTGAGGATTATTTTGATAATAATTATTTTGATTAGGACTCGTTTGTTGTGGTTGTTGCTGTGCTACGACGCCCGTACTTGACTGATACATATTTGCACCAGTCGGTATATTTTGTTGTATTTTATTAGGCGAGGCTTGATATTGATTGGGCATAAGTTGTGGCCGAGGTTGAGTATTAACCGGTGTTTGTTGTTGATTTGGATACGCATTATAAGGTTGTTGTTGTTGTTGCATGTGTGGTGGCAATGAAGACAACTTCGATTGTTGTTGTGCAGTTTGTGGATTATAACCCATTTGCATTGGATTATAATTTGACGGTGTTTGTTGTTGAGGAATTTGAGCGGAATGTGTCATCATTTTAATATTTTGTGCTTGATACTGTTGTTGACCGGGCGGTGGCATTTGATAATTTTGACTTGTTTGTTGTTGTACCACTTGTGGTACACCGGGTTGTGATTGTGGCGGTGGAGATGGTTTTGGATTTTGATTAAACTGGTTCATTTTATTGAAATTATTTGCCGTTTGTTGTTGATTTTGAGGAATTTGTGGCATAAGAACAGGCTGTTGTTGCTGTTGTTTTGGATACTGTTGATTAGGCTGACTCGTATACTGAGACCATGGTGGTTGCGTAGTAGCCTGAGGCTGTGTTTGAACATTCGATTGAGAAAATTGATTCATACTCGCTTGTTGAATCGTTTTTCCAATATTAAAATTATTCTGAACATTTATTTGAACATTTTGAATAGTAGTCGAGTTGTTTTGGGCCTGTTGTGGATTGGGTTGTTGAGGATTAGCTCCAGGAGGTGGTGGTTGTTGCTGCTGCGGTGGGGGTTGTTGGCCATTTATCGGTCCCGTATGCATGTACGGTTGAGTCTTTAAAGGCTGCATCATTTGCTGATTCGGATAGTACTGTGTTTGTTGACTCATATAATTCATTTGATGATGATGTGACATCATGTTATTATTATGTGCTTGATTCGGTTGACCCGATTGATTCATTTGATTCGTATGATACATGTTCTGAGCGTTCGGATTGTATGTTTGACTAGATTGATACATTTGAGACGTTGTATTTTGTGTACTTGTTGTCGAATTTTGTTGTTGTTGTTGTTGATCATTTGTTTGTGTTGTATTAGTTGAGCTTGATAATTCGTTAAGTAAAGTATCAGTGTCCGTATCGAATAGACTTCTGTACTCCATGTTTTATAAACTTGTTCTATTTTCTTGAGATGGTATGAATTTTTACTTTTTTTTGTATGAAAAAAGGCTATTTACATGACAAAAGAAAATCTAAAAGCGTTCGTAATTGTTGTTTTTTTTTAATGTAATAAAAAATGAAAAAAAATTTTTTTTGAAAAAAAAATCTAAATTAGTTAATGTAAATAAAGTCTTTATTTTAAAAGAAAATAAAAAAAAAGAGAGAGAGAACGAGAGAGAGAAAGAGTGAAAAATTTTTTTTTTTTTTTTATTGAATGGATCAAATTTTTAGTCTTGTAAACTCAAATTATTATTATGTACTAAACTTATGTTATTAACATTTTTTTTTTGTTCTAATCAATGTCTCACCTTTAGTTTTAATTCCAGACGATTGTAAATAGTTTTTTGTTTCTTTATAAATTGTTTAAAATAAATAAATCTGTACCATGTTATAAATAAATATTGAAATTTACCATTTTCATTAAATAAGACTAGGTCCTTGATACATGATGTTGTAAAAATTTAAATTTAATAAACAAAAAACTTTAGGTAAATTAGTTTTTTTGGGAAACAAGAAAAACACCGTTTGAAGACTCACAGTTCCAAAAGGTTTTTAATTTTATATGGAGTTATGACGAACAGTCATTGGATCAGCTTTCTATAGTTTAAGGTATCACAATGTTATCTGAATTTTCGATTGAGAATCACTTTTCTCATCGTACTGTAGTTACACCGAACTGCCTTCCATTAAATGATTTCCGTACCCGTACCATTTTTTTATTAGAAAAAGTGAATAAATTCTATTATTCTATTGGCTCGGGTACGGTTTTAGTACAGTTTGGTACGTCAAAAAAGAGATACTTAATGAATCTAAATTTGACCTTTTTTGACTGATTTTAAGTTTGTGGATAAAAGTTTTTCAACTGTGGGAAACAATAACCTCGTTTAAATTTTACCTCTAACCCTCTGCTTTTTGCAGGTTGACCCAAAAAATCGGAAAATAAAATATGGAATTCCGAAAGTTCTAATTTCCGTTAAAGATACATTTTTTGTACTTTACTTAAGTAAAAGTATTCTTAAGAAACTAGATTTTATAGGTTTCAAATTCCGTAGCGGAATTTTTGCATTCCGCATTTTAGACACAATCATTTTGCAGTCCACAGTAGATCTAATGAAAATGTAACGTCCCCCTGTAAAAATCGAAAAAAGGTTATCCTAAAACTAAAAAATTTATCTACACACTGTAAATATGAAATCAATGATCGTCGATTAATCTTATTTTTATAAAGTAAGATACCAACTTGATGATTACCGTTTGCTCCAATCGAACATTAAAGAACTCATTATTCCATTATTGACAAAGCTACTAATGATTGAAAGGTATGCTTTGAAAGCTATAAATCTCTAGTTAACGCTGAGACACTTATTGAAAAAAATCCTATAACAACAGAAAACGATTTTTTTAGTCAAATCATAGATCATAGACGATTCTATAAAGATTTTTTTTTAATTTTCGAAGGTCTATAAATCACCAAAGAAACACACAACGATTCTTTAGGATTAAATATCTGATTAAATATCTGATTGAATATCGATTAATAACTTAAAATAATGATTAGATTGACATCCAAGTGATGAAAAAATGTAAAGCGCCGTTACAGAAACGGTAACAGAAATAATACATAATTCTCTTGCTAATACCTTCCTATAACTAGAAAGAAACTGAAGGTAAATGTAATGTCAAATTATATTATTCATAAAATCACTGTATTTAATGATTAAACGGTTTTATTCGTTAGATTTTGTCGATAATGCGATCGTAAACATCAATTTGATTTGAAAAAAACTTTAAAAATTACTAACATTACCAAAGCGCGTTCGATTACCCTCTAAGTATTGACATTAACATTTGAATTTATCGTTCGATCGTGTCCACGCCCCTCTTTTAATCCAAATGTGCTCTTAGACTCGAGTCTCATTCGATGGATTGATTTTAGGACTGGATGAATTTTTTTTTTCGTGATAAAGTTTACACAAAATTTACTGTGAAACTTCTGTATAGGATGTATTTGACGTTTATGAAAATACAAAAAAAAAACTTTAATAAAAATCTTGTAAATGATAAAAATTTCGATTTAATTCGCCATTTTTAATTTTTTTTTCTTCTCTTTTTTTCATCGATAGAATTTCTTTTTTTTTTTATGATTTTGTTGTTGTTTTTTTATTAATAAAAAACAAGAAAAATTATTTTTGTTTTTATTTTGAATAATTTTCTGAACAAAAAAAACGAGAGAGAAGAGAGAGAGAGTGAAAAATAATAAAAACGAACGAAAGAGTAAAATTAATTTCTTTTTTTGTTTCATTTATTTACTTTATGATTCCATATGGAGGAAAAAAAAAGAGAGAGAGAGAGAGAGTGAAACAAAAGAAACTCAAGTTGACGTTTCAACTATGTTAATCTCATAATTTGGTTTATTCATTTTTTTTTTCGAAAGTTTCGTGTTCTATTCAATTCAATTTAATCGATTTATTTTAAAAGAAACAAAAAATTTGAATAGAATTACATAAGTTTTCAAAAAATAAAACAAAAAATAAGCACACTGTATGTACTTAACATGTTTCAGAAAAAAAAGTATGCAGCGTGTGCAATTTTTTGTTGCTGTTGTTGTTGGTTAGAAGCTCTTTCTAATGTATGCATCGGAAAAAAAACGGTATTTTAATAATCAATTTTTTTTGCTGTTGAGCCTTGAGACGTGGAATTTGAATTTTTCTTTTATTTTCAAAAGATGATCATAATTTGATGACTTAAACTTAAATAATTTTAAATTAAATGAGAAATAGAAGAAAGCAAAAGATTTTGAGCTGCTTAAGATCAGACGTTTTATTTTATTTTTTTAAGTAAATGAAATTCACATAAATTATTAATATTTTTTGTTTTGTGATTTCGATCGAGGAGGAGTCTATTCTTAATGTTAAGTCGATTAAAACTCTAAAATTTAATTTCCTCGGATTTTATGAAGATTTTCTCCTCGTCTAAATGTTTTAATTGTAGCATGCACCTAATCATAAATCTTAGTTAGTTTTTCATGGTTTTTGAGAGCTAATTTCTCTTTAATTTTATATCTAGATAAGACACAAACTTATCAGCTTTGTAGTTTAAGTCTTTCTCTACAAGAATATGTGAGGGTTTTTCAAATGATAAGTAACTCTTGATTCTAAAATACTTCCGAAATATCAGTTTCCGTAAATTTTCAAGGAAAAATGCTCAAATTTTAGTAAAATCGCTTGCATTAAAGAAAATTAGTTGTTTGATTACAAACTCTCACCTAACTCCCGAGACAATTATGATAGAAAGATGCTAAGACGCTTGTTACAGAGGAGGAATATAATTTAAAGCTAGTAAGATTTATGATTTGGGACTCCTTACAACAAAGCTTAAATTTAACGCTAAAACGTTTAGCATTTTTCAAATTCATGAGAAAATAAAATTTTTTTGTGGTGTTTAGCCTAAACCCCTCAATAACAATTTTATTTTAAGATCTCATGTGAACGAAACATTATATTTTTAACATGAACATTATTAACGTAAAGGCGCGATTTTTGCGACATGTCGTTATAATCGAATTTCGAATTTAACAACATGTCGTAGAAATCGCGCCTTTACGTTAGTAAAATCATGGATGATGAATGTACGGTTGTCACTAAAATCTGGATACGGACAAAAAAAACAAACTAAAGGACGGACACGAATCGGTGACAACCTACATACAGGTTTTGACTAAAATCCGAATACAGTGCTTCACACTTAACTCGTACTCTGATAACTCGGAATTTAATTTTAACTCGTACTTTTTTAGATCATTTGTTGGAAAGCTTACCCTACAATGATAAAAATTACGGTTAACTCGGACACGCTTAACTCGCACTTCACTGTTAAACTGTTAACTGGTACTAAAAATTCTAAATTTTTTGAAAATTTCACACACTCAGACTTATTGATTATACTTCTGATCTATAATTAAAAATAATTGATCTCTTTCAAACTATCGAAAGATCAATTTAGTTACATTAAAACAAAAATAAGATGATGTAATTTCATTCGACAGAAATGAAAAAAATGTACTGAGTTGAACGTACAACCTGTAGTTATCGATAAATTGAAAAATTTAAGATGTTTTAATTCAGATTTTGGGTTCGAGTAGGATGCGGCTTACCCATAAATTTTGGATCTCAGGTATAGGTCTGGGTAACTGATAAAATATGGGTATTTTATAGGCTTTTTGGTATTTTTTTTCAACAAAAATTGGGTTTTAGGTATATAAACCCACATTTTATGGGTAACCTAACCCAGACCCGTAACTGAAATCAAAAATTTATCGGTAATCCATACCCTACTCGAACCCAAAACCTGAATTTTTTGGGTAGCTCATACCCACCCAATACCTTAATGAGTATATTAATGAGTATAAATGTCTGAGAAATCGGAAAAATATAATTGCGAATTAACGTTTTAAGACTAAAAAAATAAAATTAAATATACACTTTCATTAAATTTTTTCTTGTAAATCTTAAATATATCTGCTTAAATATATATACTTTATCTTTTTAGGTGAAAATAAATCTTTTTAAGTGAAAATTTTGAGATTTAGGTGAACACTTGTAACTTAAGGTGAACATTTTGGTTTTTAAGTGAACAGTTTAGAAAATTTTTTGTTCACCTAACAAGGTAACAAAAAATTTTTTGAACATTTTGTTCACCATTCCCGTGACCGTCATGACTAATTATAGTTAATAGCCCAAAACTGGAAAAAATAGAGATTTAAAAAGTATAAAACCAGAATTTATGTCAAATACTTGTTTCGAAGTAAAAAAATAAGTGCTTTTTTTTTTACAAAAACTTTATAATTTGATCAGATATATCGCGATATGAATATTTACATATATTAATTTTATTTATTAAAAAATGCTAAATTTTTTTTGCGCAATGGCTGTTAATGTGGCAAAAATCATCAAAATAGTATATAGAAATTTTTTTATTTTATGAAAATTTTAAAATTTCCTACTTAGATTTTGTCAAGTAATTATATTTAACAAAAAAAAAATGGTTGAAAAATTCTTAACTTGTCTTTCACGGTGTCCTTTTATAAAAGTTCACGAATTGGAATTGGAGGGTTAAGTGAAAAATTTGTGATTTTTTATCTCAAGAAAAACATGGTAAAAGTTTTCTGAGTCGTCTATTACAGTATTGAGTTAATGTTGTCGGGTTTTTTGACAAGCGATAACAATACATTTAAAATATTTTACACAAAACCAGGACACGATGCTTAATCTGGTTATAAACTCTCTAATTTATTGATACCAATGATATAAATTATAATTTTATCATGTACTTCAAGATAAAAAATAACGGAAAATTTCGAACGAAAACACTAAATTGAGTTGACTCGACTCATGACAAAATTTTGATCTTAGTTTTAACACTAGAACGCCCGGTCGATTTTTGCCGAAAACTATGGTTCCGTTTTATTCACGAACCATTAAAGTTGATGACAAACTAGCTATATTTTCTGAAAATATGGAGGAAAATGAATCAAATATACTGAGATCAAGTCGATCCTAAATTTTTATCTCGGATATAATTAGGACTTAATTTTCGATGTAGGGGTCTAAAAAAACCCTCGGGCGTTCTAGTGTTAAAATAAAAACTGATGAGCGTTCAGAAATAAACATTGTGAAGTATCCAAGTTATATTCTAATCTAAGTTATTTTAAGTTTTGAAATAGGGCTCAGTTGGTGTTCCCATATTTGGTCGCTCAATTAAAGAGAAGCCTGAGTCCAAAATTAACATAAAAACTTATTAGAAGAAGGACTATAATTTTATGACGAACCCTTAATAGTATGTAGTTAATAATATGTAACTCTTATTGAAAACTTTCTCTCTCTTTACCGTAATCCCTCATTTTTTTACCCAGTACAAGATAGGAAAAATGTAGTTTATCCCATAGTATAAATTCGGTTTTATAGACATTTTTTGATAATAAAATAATTTGTGACTAAAATGCTCCATTGAAAGATACGGACTTGAGAAAATTACAAAAAGATACAGCTATTTTGAAGGGCAGTAAGGATTACTCTACTTTTAACTTTAAAAGCATGTTCAAATTCTTGATCAGATTCTTAACTTTCTTGTAAATAAAATTTCTTGGAGTTTTTTGGACATCTTAAGCATTTTCCTCTTTGTAACGGCCATAAATTCGTGAAAATTAGGAATTGTCCCAGGGATAAATATTTTTTTTAACGATCCAATTTATTATTAAAAAACGAAAAAAATATTTTTCATCTGGGATAAAAAATGAGGGATTACGCTACTAATTCGTACCTTAATACCTACCAGAGTATCGTTTTTGAGGAGGTTAAAAAATCTGCAATATGATCGTTTTCTTTTTTTTAAACCTACCGTTTTACCTTTGTCAAGTCTGACCAATAGTAAATAGTCAACACTACCTTTCCGTTGGATCAAATAATATTAAAGAAAGTAACCATTAGTTGGCGACTCAGGATGTTTTAAATACATTAAAAAGACTTAAAGGGTTCATTTAATATATATTTATTGGTCTTCTAAGTGGTTAAATCTAGAATGCTTCAACCTTAAATTTGATTCATATAAATGAAATGGACTTTGATAGACCCAAATAAATTTTTATTCAACGCATTTAAAAGTCTTCGTCAAAAAAAAAAACCTTTAGAAATTCAGTTTTTTAAATTAAACTTGAAAAGAAACACTTTAATAACACTAGAAGAAAAAAAAATAAGAAAACGTAGAAATTAAACATTCTTTTAGATGTTTATTTCATTTTACTAAAAATAATTTTCATAAATTTATTTTTAATTGTAGGGTTAATTAATATTGAATTTGAGCACTCATTATTAACTTCGGATTTAATACTAAACAATTATAGAGTCATTTGAAATGAGAGACTTTATTAAAGTCACTAAATTTCTACTAAACTTTTGAAAACCGTGAACGTACCGTCCCATCAAGATCAATTACATCTTTAGTAAAACAATACGGTTCCCGTATGCACCATTGAATTTATACAGTGGTGGCAAAGGTTTTGTAACAGTCCGTCACCTAACGTCAGATGACGTCAAGTTACGTCATTCGTCAGGTAACGTCAGCTGACGTCATTTGCAACTTGAGTTTACCAAACTCTGATTTGAATACTTAATGGTGGCGTCATCTGACGTCAGGTGACAAAATTTAAATGTTGTCAGCTGACGTCACTTGACGTTACCTGACGAATGACGTAACCTGACGTCATCTGACGTTAGGTGACGGACTGTTACAAAACCTTTGCCACCACTGTATTAAATATTTTTCTGTTTTTAATCAAGCAAAAAAATCAAAAAAGATGAATATAATGGTAAAAAAATAAAAATGTTATCGTCTCTTTTTCTCTTTTTCAATAAGTGAATCCCGGTGATTGTTCAAAAGACTGTAAAAATGTCCCATGTAAAAGTGTCTCATGTAAAGATCTTAATTTGTTTTTTCATTTACTCTGATCTAGTCCGGATTCTCGATCGTTTAAATATTGAAATTGACACTGAATTTAAAAATTAATTTTTATAAGTTTTTTAAATTGTAACGAGACCCAAATCATAAACCTTGCTTAGTTTTTCGTGTTTTTTGAGACCCTATTTAACGTGAATTCCTATCTTGAGAAAGCTTTATGAGAGAAATATTCTAAGACACTTATCTCCTTGATCTTACAGTGTCATAGGAGAGGAAAACAATTTAAAGCTAGTAAGATGTATGGTTCCTTACGTAAAAATGCTTACAGCTTGTGAACTTCACTTCACCCTTCACTATTGACTTCTCCAGACAAAGTATTCCATCAGGAGACGATTTACTTTGGAAAAATATTTTCCTGGACATGCCATACTAATTGTCTAAAAAATTATTACAAATAATTGTCATGCCGTTGAACCAAAGAGAAAACATGAATTCTGATTCGATAAAATCGAGATTAAAAACGGAAAAAAAATATCTTGATTTTGTTTACAGTCAGATTGTTTTATAAAAGTGATTTTCGATGATTTTTTTGTTAGCTTGGTGCATACCTCTACATTTAATTCAAAATTTCACCCATTTGGATCGGTTTTCAAGTTTAAAACAAAGTTTTATATTCTTTACCGTGCTTAGATTACCGAGTAAATCAGAATTAAAGATACAAAACTTCTTTAATTCAGTCTAATTAACATTTTGAATGAGACTAGAAAAGTTTAAGCGACAATTTTATTTTAAATTTAAAAAAATATCGCTAAAAATTAATTTAAAATTAAAATGATCACAAAACTAAATGGCATCTATGAATACATAAAAATCAATTTTTAAAATGGCTAAAATAAGTAAATTTAAACAGTTGGGTATGATGACATAGTAGCAATACCACACATGTTATCTTCATTACGGGCCATCCATATGTAACCTTTGTTACCCCAATCAGTACCCCATGAGTTTTTGACAATGTAATAATCTTGACCTGCACCCATTGAATCATAACCTACAGCGGTGACACCGTGATCTAAATAGATTGAACTGCAATAGTCATCACGGTAGATACCTTTTGAGTAAAATTGGAATGACATTTGACTGGCATCAATGGCAACTGAAACTGGACCAACTGTGGCAATGGCTTCGACTAAAGCTTCTTCGCTGCCTGATTCAATATCTACATAACCGTTATCAGTGGCACCAACAGTAGCTGGGTTGAATTTGCATTTACCATCTCTGGCTGTGTATGGGTATGAATCTTCAGTATCAATACCTTTGTTGGCTTTAATGTATTCGAAAGCTTGATCCATCAAACCACCATTGCAACCGTAGTTACCGAATTTACCTGAACAATCGACCAAGTTTTGTTCGGATAATGAGACTAATTCGCCTGATTGTTTGAAGTGTTGACCTTCTAAAGCGGCAACAGCTGAGAAAGCCCAACATGAACCACATTGACCTTGATCTTTAACTGGGGTAACGTAACCTTGAGTTCTCCAGTCAACAGCATCTGGAACAGCGACTTTGGTTCTTGGTGCAACGTTTCTTGGTCTGTTCATTCTACCAGTGGTATTGAAACCATTGTACAATCTAGCAAATTCCAAATTGGTCAAATCACCGAATTTGTTCATGGCAACGGTGAATGATTTTTTTCCCAATTGAGCTTGTAAATTGTGTGATCTAACAAATCTCAAATTTGATTCCCAAATTAATCTTCTTTCCAATTCTTCACTTTCACTGGCATATGATTTTTGGTGTGTTGTTTTAAACGATGTCCAATAGGAATCCAATGATGAGTCTAATGCTGAAGCAGCACAGACAAAAGCAAATACTAATATTAATCCTCTCATTTTTTGATTTCTTGTTTTAATTGAATTGATTTTTTTTTATTAATTATTCGGGTTACTTTTATACCCAAATCTTTTTCAGTCATTTTGTTTGTTGAGAATAAAGCAATCTTTTTATCGTCTTTTTATTTTATTTCGATAAAAAAAAAGTTATTTTCATTTTAGGTAATCATTCAAATTTTATCTTTATATAACTGAGAAACCATACAGTGTACTAAAAAAAAATTTGTGTCAAATTTTATTGCTAAAATTAAATCACAAGGTTTTTGAGCACTTGAACTAAAATTACGTTATTCTATATTTCAAAGTAGCATGATTCTAGCATCACAAGATACCAGTTCTCATACGATCTAATTTCTTTATTGTTAAAAATTTTTAATTTGGAAAAACCATAAGTTCTAATTCAGCTTCAACGAATTATTTCGATAAATGATTCAGCTAAAATTTAATCAAATATGTCAATTTCACTCTTATAATCTTTTTGTTCTAAAAGTTTTTTGTAATCAATAATTAAAAATCAATTTTACAAACTGAAAAATCTGATCAGAAATGTAAAGATTTGATATAATATTACTCGAATAACAGGATCTAATGCCAGCTCATTCTAATAAATTATGTAGTCTAGTCGATTTGGTGGACAACTGTTCACATAATATGTGAACAAATCTTGTTCTCAAGTTTGGTGAACAATTTGTAAACCTAATTTTTTGTTCACGTATAGGTGGACAACATTAGTCACCTTAAGATCAATTTGTTCACCTGACGATCATTTTGATCACCTAATTTTTAAGGAAAACGTCAACTTTTTGTCCACCTATACGTGAACAAAAAATTAGGAGAACAAATTATTCACCAAACTTGAGAAAAATATTTGTTCACATATTATGTGAACATTTGACCACCAAACCGAGTAGATCCCAATTCCAAATACATGGTTGATATTTAATTTTTGTTCAAGTCTTACCGTAAACCCACTCTTTTTGCACCCAGAAAATTTGGACTAATTTATCTCAGACTACAATACCAACGGCTCGGTACTTTTTTGTATAAAAAATTCATTTTTGTAAGGAGCTCCAAATCATAAATCTGAATAGCTTTAAATTATATTCCTTCCTTACGACACTGTAATGTCCGACTACGAATATGTTAATTTACGTCAGTCTAATGTTTAATTTAGATCAGATTTTTTGAAGATTTCCTTAAAAAAGTACCAAATTGTAAGATCCATGTAGCATACTATCACTGTAAGTTCCTTAAATAAGGTTTATTAAATTCAAAAAGTCCACAGTATTTTTTAGTGGGATTTACCACTTTTTGACTTAAAATCCTGAATTCTCGTATAGAAAAAACATAAAAAAATATGTTTTTAAATTAAATTAATTCCTTTAATTTAAAAAAACAGGCTTTTTGAACCCTTTTAGCGCCCAAAATCGACTTTCAAAAATAAAATGCCCACTATCGAAATATATATTTTTTCTATGGTTTTTCTATGCGAAAATTCCGAATTTTAAGCCAAAAAGTTGTAAATCCCCTTTTTTTTTTATTTTTCATTTTTATGACTCTTTTCGTCCACTAGCATTCAAAAATTAAAAATTAAATAAAAAAACGAATTCCTGATATTTGTAGAGAATCGCTTCTTGTATAAGCACATACAAAAAAAAATATAGGTACTGCGGCTCTCTTTAGTTAGAGATGCGGTTTCACTGAACAATTCCCTTATTTTTACCGTTTTCATCCGTGTATTGTTTTATGGATTTTTTTCCTCATCGAAAATGATCCCATTGTCAATGGTAACTTTTTAGCTTTCAGAACATATCTTTACATCAATTATAGCTTTTTCCAATCATGTTTAATAAAATGTTTGAACAGAGAGTAGGGTCAAAATTTTCGATTTTTTACCCCAATAAAAAAATTAAATTTTTGAGGTTTTCGAGGTCGCAGATTAATGTTATAAAGTCAAAAATGACGAATTTAGATAGTGTGGACGTTTTTCTCCGACCGAACCTTAGTTTCAGAGCTAAAGCAGTTGAATAAACTTGACAGACGCTAAATGCTAGTCTGACACAATTTGTTAGGTCACTCTTATTAGGGTTGGTCGACCGGTTTTTATCGTTAACCGGTTAATTTTAATTTATGGTTTCATGGAACGGTAGAATCCTTATAAAGAAAATACAAGTTGTAGGAAATAAAATTTCCTAAATTTTGGTACCCTCAAAGTTTTCAAATATAAGGCTCAATTAGAAGTAGAAATGCATAACCTACATATCAAAAGATAGAGAACTTAATTTCCTATAATCTGGTATGTGGTTTATAAGGATTAGACCATCATATGAAACCATAAATCAAATAAAACAATTTTTTGAAGAAAACCGGTCGACCAACCCTAACTCTTATAATAGATTATCTTTATATGGATGGGAAATTAAGGAATAAAATGATATTTTTTAAACAAAACTTTATTATGGAAAACATTAATGAAATTAGGTTTACAAAATTAATAAATTTTCTTTAAAAAACTTTATACAGTGAATTTTTAAACCAAAAAAGAAAAGATTAAACAACAAATAAATTAGAGTTCTTGGTCTAGATTCGTTCTCATCGGTAAAGCGAATGAAGTTCGTTGATTTTTATTAGTTTTTAAAGTGTTACTACCATTCATGTTTGAATAATTACCAAATCTAAGTGTACCTGAGCTATTACCATTATTTACATTACCTGAATTTAAAATACCTGAGCTTGTAGTGTTATTACTGTTTTTATTCAAATCTTTATGAGTTACATAAGTATTGAAACTTTTTGTCGGTAGGCCAAGTGTACCCATTTTTTGTTGATTATATTTACTTTTTTTTAATGTACCTGAGTTAATTGTCACGTTAATCATGTCTTCATCATCATCATCATCCGGTATGGCATCGTTTAATAAAGACGAAATCCCTGTTGGATCGTAACGATTACCGATTGTAAAATACTCTTTACTCGAACTTGCCGAATTGCTACCCACTTCCGAGCTAGTCGAACTGAACTTTGCATTTTCAGTTGAACAGCTCGAACCACCTGTGTCATCAGAGTTGTGATCGATAGTTAACGGTTTATTTACCAATCGTTTCGTACCACAACAACAACATAAACCTTTTCTATTCTTTGACTTTAAACTAAAATAAACGATAATCAAAACTAAAAATGAACCCAACAAAAACATCACAACACAAGATACAACCAAGTGAAATAAATTAAATTTAAATTCTTTTTCTGTCACAAAATGTTTTGTTATTTTTTCAGAAATACTTTTATCTGTACAATTTGTGCCTATACATTTTATTATTTCTTGATTACTACCCTCGCATGTTTCTTCGTTTAAGCAAATACGGGTGCGTTTTTTGGTACCATTGCCACAATCGGCGGAACATGATGAAAAATCAGACCAACAGCTCCAACCATAATCGTCAATGTTCGATTTACAAGTGCATTTTTTTGTTTCTAGATCATTTCCAAAGCATGTTCCATGATTACATTTTCTTGTCCTATACTGGTCATCGTTACAATTTTTACACTTTGACCATTCGGACCATTCAGTCCATCGACCAAGTTCTCTCAAATCGTCTTAGAATTAAATAAAAATGAAAAAAAAGCCTGAAATTTTAGTGTTAAAAATGAACTTACTCATTGATTGACATATCTTATCGTCTTTGCAAAGTCTGTACTCTAAACTAAAATTTAAATTCATTGAATCAGTGAGACTATTTTCAGTATCGGGTTCGTATTTGCACATCAATTTGGTTCTCTTTTCCAACTTTTGCCTAGTTCTATTATTGAATTCGATGGTCTCCCAGTCAGTTAGAAGATTACTTTTTCGTTCAGGACATTTTTGTGAATTACACGTTCGCCATTCTTGATTACAACCAGTGCATGATTTACTATTACAAACTCTACGTCGCATTTGAAATCCTTCACCACAAGTTTTACTACACTCTTCCCATGCACCCCAACTTGACCATTGATTACTTGAATAACATGGATTAATCATTTCTGGTGTACAAATTTCTTCTTCTTGTTCAGGACCAACACATAGACGTCCATTAAAACGAGGTGACGGATTCGTACATGATCGCGTTCTTGTTCGTATGACAGTTGGGTTTTTTAATTGAGAGTTGGATTCACATACTGAGAGTGAGTTTATTTTACATGCAGACCAATCAGACCATTCTGTCCATCCACCGTTTATTTCACAATCTAAAACTTCGATTGCTTGATTTTCATCACAGTTCTTACCCCCGTTTCTAGGCTCGGGATTGTTACAAATTCTCATTCTGCATTTACATTTTTCTCCATTTTTGGACATACAGTTTAGCCATTGACCCCAATCTGAGAATCCTCCGTCGATTGGAATTTTAGTCGTTGGACACGAGTTCATTGAATTTTGATGTAAATAATTCAATGAACGTAAACTCTCTTTTTTGCTTGACAAATTTTCGTTAAAAATTGACAAACATTTTTGATCTTTAGAATCCCATATACAGTATGGATCCATCGAATTCAAACAACTAAAGTAATTATTTTGAGCTTCACAATTTGAGACTTTAAGTTTAATAAGATTAAAACTAGTGGCTACTAAGAGATTCCGTGAGTTGAAATTTTCAATTAAAACAAAATTGTTTATTAAATTAGAGACATCTTGTCGAGTCTTATCGAACAATTCAATTTCTTCTATTAGACAACTTGTTGGCTGACGATTATTTTCATTTTTAATAATTTTGTATTTTCGGATTGTGTTGAATTCAGTTGCGGCAAAAAGTACATCAACGTCATGTTGTTTAGTTTGTACATTATCGATTAAAATTTTAACTAATCTTTTGTTGTGTAAAATAATAATTGGATTTTCGTATATCGATTGAATACTTAAATGTTTCAATTGAAATTTATGAGAGTCTAAATATTTTGATTTTGATCGTTTTGAATCTCCATTTTTGTTTGGTGGTTCACATTTATGAGTTTCTATTTTTTGACCAAAAGGCTCCCAAATTGAAGTTGGAGTCTTTTGATGTTTAAAAGGACCTTGAAAAGCTGCTTCAAACGAGTCTACATTGTAAACACAAACAGCACTCCCTTTCATTCCGTTCCTACGAAAAAAAATTTTTAAAAATTGCATCTTCTCTCCAGTCGCAAACGATAATTCTTGCGCCGAGCTTTTGTTTAACACTGAAATACTTACGATGGTGTTGTAAAGATGGCGTAAATTAAATTTTTCTTTTTATCATACATAACATCTTGAATTTCATCGAAGTAAAATGGCGAATCATTTGGGTGATTATCATTCTTGAATATATTAAACTCATTTTGTCCTGATCGGTATCCAGCAGAAAGTGAGCAATTGATACGAGCTTTTTCGAATGTTTTCCAAACATCATAATTATCAGCTCCTTGATCGTGTTTGCAAATTCTAACGACCCTCGAATAAACTTTCTAGAAAAGAAAATATTTAAATTTTGCCATTTGAGAGACTTAAGTGTTTACCTCTCCACAGTTCATGTATTCCAAAGCTTTTTCTTTAATGAAAAAATAAACGTATTCTCCTATGGTCAAAGAGGCTACAAATGTTGGCTCTTAAAAATAAAAGATTTAAATTTTATTTTTAAGAGAACAAAAAAATGAGATCTGAATTTACCATTTAACCAGTTAGAATTGTACTGATCTGTTCTTAATTGTTTCGAAAGACCTATACTTCTATCAATCAAATAATCTGGCTTCATTCCTAAATCACTATAATCAATACTCGTTCCAAAATAATAATCTCCATTTGACAGACTTAAATAAGTCGAACTTAAATCAGGAGATTTTGGAATTTTTCCAACACCATCAATATTTTCATAGATCTCAGCTGGTCTTGACAAGGATCGCCATGAACACAACGGTCTTAGAGCATTTGTACCACAAACAAATAAACGATCTGAATGAGTTTGATTTTGCATGTCAAAATTTAAAATTTTAATGTAATTGTGACAGAATTTTTCGTCTATTAGCTTTTTGCATTCGGTTATAAGTTCATCGTTTGGTCTCAAATCGACAATGTCGTTCGATGGATCCTTTATTTTTAGCTGGTTGTTTTGATACGAAAATTTGATCAAATAATTCCTGTTAAAGTTTATTTTATTAATAAAGATGGAGAATATTTATTTAAAAAAAAAAAAAAACTTGCTTGGCTGAAACGAAAATATTTTCATGACGTGAATCGACTAAAATTTCTTTAAAATCAGACAACTCGTTTAAATCAAATGAATCGAGTTGATTCGAATAAACCAATTCTTCATGATTTATTTTGTTTATTTCTATCTGTTTTGATTCCGGGAATACTTGTATTCGATTTGTAATCTCTTAAAAATAGAAAAAATTTTGAAATATACAGATAACTAAATGATTTAAATAGACAATATGAAGCTTTTTTGGACTTTAATAAGACGCTGCATCCTTAACAATCCAGTCAGATTTTTTTAAAGATCTTTAAAAAGGTTTTTTAGATATTTTTTAGAGTTTTTTTGGGCGACTTGAAGTTGCAAATCAATTTATAAAATATTAAAAAGCTCAATTAAAATTTTAAAAGATTCAATGAAAGTATACCCAGTCTCCTGAAAAAAAAAGTGACATTAATGAATCTTAATGTAATCTTAAAGACACATTTTTTAGTAAAAAGAAAATTCAAAGATTTCTTAAATATCCCGATTTTTAAACAAAAAATGTTTTTTTTTTTGTAAACTTACTTAAGTTTGAAGAAATAACCGAAAATTTTTAAATTTTAAGTTTAAAGTCAAGAAAAAGAAAAAGATACATTAAAGAGCATTAATGAAGAATTAAAGTCGAATACAGTCGAATGAATTTAGTTACTGCAATATTATGACGAGTATATGAAGAGAAAAATATTGAAATCAAAAATTTTTTTTTAACTTTGATAAATCATAGACCTACCCTCAAGAATTGTTTTTCTGAAAAAAAATAAAAGCGATTGTTTAATCCCATATTTTTCTTTAACGAAGCGGCAATTCAACTTTTAAATCTTAGTAAACAAAAGAATTATGTTATCTGTGACAAAATACGTTAAAATTTTTTCATTTTGTTGAAAATAGCTTTGAAGGAAGGGGGGTCCAAAATTTCGGCTCCAATGTCATTTTCTTACATAGGGAGGGGGAGGGATATAACCATGATTTTTTTTTTAAATGGACCTTGTGTCGAAATTTTTCTTACTGATATCCCCTGCTATGGGGAAAGAATCTTCGAAATTAGCTTATGATTTCAATATTGAATAAATTTTAGAAGATGAAAAAAATATTTTGAATTTTTTTTAAAATAAAAGATAGAACACGTTTTCTTGTTTGCCTTTGAAGAGAAAAAAACTAAAAAAAAATTAGACTTACCCCTCAAGACAACCATGAGAATTTTTTTTGTGAATAATAAGAAATTCGATTGTTTAAACACAGATCTATTTCTAACGAAGCGGCAATTCAACTTTTAAATCAGTCAACAAAATAATTATGTTATATGTGACAAATTAAATTAAATTTTTAGGGGGCGGAAGAGGGCAAAAATTTCGGCTCTTCTGTAATTTTCTTGCATTGGTAAAACCATGAATTTTTTTTGGACCTTGTGATGAAAAATTTTCTTACTCATATATCCTGCATTCACGAAAAAGATTTACAAGAAATTTTTCACTTTTTGAAAGTATATTTTTCACAGTGTATTTTTAAAGTTAAAATCAAAATCTAAACTCATAGTACCCAATCGCTATTTACGATGTAAGCTAGATGAACTGGATGTGAGACAAAACTTGTTGATCAAAAGAGCTATCGGAATTAAGAAATTTCGAAGAAGCAGTCCGCTAAACAAAGCAATCAAGATTGATAGTATCAAACAGTTGTACATGAAACACAAAATGTTCTTTTTGAAACAATTAATGAATGACAAAGTATGTAAAGACGTTCTTCTTTATCTTAAAGGGTACTACAAAACGTTTGATAGGCAAAATACGACATTTTGCAAACAACTGGACTATGTTGGAAAAAAGATTTTTATTGATTGTGTTGAATACAGTGGCAACATCTCGTTGGCTCTAATTGATGACCTGTTCAAATGCAAGAATGATGGTTTGGTCGACTCAATTAAATTTATTTTTATTCAAATTAAAAGTTTGATGAATTCAAATTTAGAATATTTCTACCTTTATGAACTAGTAAATGATCTACTCAAGATAAATTTTTATACTTAATTTGTAAAAAGCTTTTTTTTATTATTCTTTTTTTCTGTATCCTTTTTTATATGTCTGCCTATGAGGCTTAAATAAAGTAATAATAATAATAATAATAATATTTACATTAGCATTACCAACCCTAAAAGGGTCCTAGTAGAAATATCAAAAAAAAATTTATTTTGATCGAACGTACAAAGTTCCAATTGAATTAAAAGATGAACGAATTTTATCAAATAGAGTGTATTAAATTTTTCTTAATTTTTTTTTTATTGGTGAAAAAAAAATAACCCCACCCTTATTTTTCAATAATATAAATTTGAACTTTGTTAACAGTTAAAATATTTCATTTTTGTTTGTCAGTTAAAAAAAAATATATTAAAATAAATTTGTCATTCGTATAACTGAAAAATTTCAAATTGATCAATATTCAAGTTTTAAAAATTACGTAGTAAATTTAAACTTTTAAATTTGAATTCTTTTTTTTAGTTCTGGTTTTGCTATCGCCTTATCAATAAGAGGGGTTTAAAAATTATTGAACACGCTAAGTATGCAGAAAACATGACTAGCCGCGCATTTAAGCGAATGACATCTTCAGTTTTGTGAGTCAACCTATCTCTTTATTTATTTTTTATTTTCGTCAAAGTAATATCTCTTTATTAAAGTGTTCAAACACGGTCATTGATTACTTCAAAAATTCAAAGTCAATTGTTTATCAAATAAATTAATTTTTGTTTATTTCATAACTTTAATTGTGATTTTAATCATAGCTATTGGTCTTTATATCTTTCAAATGTTAGGTTTCTACACTACACTGAAACGAAACGAAATTGAATAACAAAGAAAAATTGATACTTCATGAAAAGCCTTTAACATTTTTCCAAATTTAAGAAACACTCTGAGTTTATTTAGTTGTAAACTTGTACATCAGGGACTTTAAATAATAAACTTATGATTTAATTCTCTTAAATTCTTAAACTCGCTTTTATGCTTTTAATATCTGGACTTGATACTTAAATTTTGGATTTTGATTATTCTTGAATTTAAATTCTTTTGACGAAAAGCTTGGACTCTTTTGATTTTTTGCCAACTCTAATATTCTTATTTTTGAATAAAAAAAGCGTCTCATTAATGTATCTTTCTTTATTTTCACTAAAGCTTCTTTAATGTTTTAAATGGAAAAATCTTTAATCACACATTAATGATATAGAGCCATTTTCATTAAAGTATCTTTTCTAAAATTCATTAAAGAAAACTTAATGTTTCTTGAAGATTCAATAGACTGGGTAGGGATACGGCTTTAGTTCTGCAGAGTTATTCCATCAAGGTAAACATAAAATGTAAAATCTTAAGGTATGTTCTGCAAACTTCTGCAAAATTATTGCACATTTAAATCGATTAACACTGTCTGCATTCTGAACTCTGCAAACAGTATTTGCAGAACATACTCTAAGATTTTACCTTTATTTTTACCTTGATGGAATAACTCTGCAGAACTAAAGCCGTATCCCTACTTTCATTGAATCTTTTAAAATTTTAATTGAGTTTTTTAATATTTTATAAATTGATTTGCAACTTCAAGTCGATGCTTACTTTTTTGCCCGGTGAAGTACCTACTTTAGGATAACTAATGTTCACCCTAATTTTTGAATTTCGAGGCTTAGAAGTCAGGGATGAGACTAAGAAAACATTACCGTTAAGGATTTTACTTTTTTGAAATCTCAGTTTTTCCTTTTAAATTTCTCTAAAATAAAGAAACAATAAAGAGACAGTGAATAATCTTCAAAAAAATGAACCAGTTTGTAACATTTTTTAAGAATTTGAGGAAAATATCGATTTAATTAAGGTTAACTGTTTGCTAAATAATTAAATTTTATATCTCTTCTGTTCATTAAAATGGTCGAAAAATCAATTTCTTTTGTTGCCTGCACGTCTTAAGGTTGAAAAAAAAATGGGAAACTAAAATCATGCAGAATTGCATCCTTCAAGCTCTTCACGAAAACTCTTTCGCCATCGTTAACCCTCTGGTCTTGACACACTGGGAGGATAGACTAAATATGATTTTACCAGTTCTCAAATTATTTCTCCACAGGATATACTTATTTTGTAAGGTTTAATGTCTAATTAGAACAGAACGGAACGAGAAGAGAAAGATACTTATTGGGACCATGTTTTTTCAAAGATAAGTCACGTGGCCGACTGGCCGGCTATTTTTTCAATTTGGCCGTTTGCATGCCCGCCTAGGAAATTTTAATTCTATTCTAAGATAAACCCTTTTATTGAGCTTACCACACTGAAATCTATAAGTTCAGACCGGATTTTATTGAGAAGATTTAGTAAATTTTAAGCTTCAGAAGTCTTTTTTTGACAAGTTTTGAAAAAGTTTGGCCGTGCCCAACACTACTGGATGCAAATATTGATCCATAGATAAAAAGAAATTCTGAAAATTTTAGAGAATAAATATCTTAAAAATTCCTTTTTCACTTATTTTAGAGTGACTTAGATTACTTTGGTGTAAAAAGGTCTGCCAGTAAAATAAACTTAAAATTTTACCTGAATAAGGAATAAAATTAAAATAATTATCATTTTTTTCCATATAACTTCGTACATTTCGAGATGTTTGATTGGTTAATCGATTATTATTAGTCAAATACCCATTTCGTATTGAAAAATTTAAATATTTATTATTATTTGTATCTTTACAATTAATAATCCAAGTGGATAAACTCAAAATTAAAAAAAGTCGAATTGACCATTTAGGCCTTTTTGAGTATTCGAGTTTCATTTTAGGTGATTTTTGTTCTCACGAATTTTTATAATAAAAAAAAAACTTGTAAACTTTGAAAATTTAATTGAAAACAACCATTTTCTATTTTGTTTTGTATTTTGATTTATTTGCTCTAAATGAATTTAGACTCGTTTCGATTATTATTAAAAAAAGTCGCTTATTTACTCGAACTAATTTGTATTGTCTCAAAAATAACTCTATCTAAAACAAAACAAAAAATTTTTTTTGGAATACTTTGTTCTCTTGTTTCCAAATCGTGTTTGGACAAAAACACGGATTTTAATTTTTTTTTGGAAATTTAATCCAAATAAGATTATAAAGAGAATTTGAATATGTATGATACAAAAATAAGAGAGAGAGAGAGAATGTGAAAAAAAATATTAAACAAATGTTCGCTTGAGCAAATAAACAAGATAAAGAAGAAAAAAAAAGAATGTTTATGGATGAATTAAAAATACTTAATAACGTTATTTGTGTTTTTGTGTGTGTTTACAAGTCTCCATCCATTCTTTTTATTTTTAATAAAGGATCTATCCTGGGAGTTTATTGTTATTAATCTTTTTATCACAACATCCTTTTCTTATAAGTTTGTTATATAATCATCGTTAAACAAGAAAAAACGGGTCATAGTAAATCCAAAACTCATAGTTTTTTTTGTTTTTTCATTAAATAACTCTTTTAGAAAAATAATTTGTAAAAAAAAAGATTAATTAAATTCACTTGATTATCGATTTTTTTTTGTTGGGCTTCGATCAGTTCTTAGTTAATTAAGAAATTCAATCTGTATACTCTTTTAAAAATTATATTGATATTTACTCTCTAAGTCTCTATTTATTTTAATAAAAAAAGCGTAATAGTCCGTAAAAATACGTAGTCTTTACACACAATCAAACATAAGTACTGCACGTATCCTGAAAAAAAGGCGTAACCCGTGCCGTACCGTACCATCTAACCGTACCACCGTACCGTTTTTTGAAATTTTGAAATTTTAACTAAAAATGAAGGACCTAAGTTTTTTTTTAAATTTTATTCTCCGGTACGGTACGGTTGGATGGTATGGTACGGTACGCTCTGATACGAGGTACGATACGCCTTTTTTTACATGAGCCGTGCAGTATATTGAATTGAAGCGATTCTTAAAATGTTTCGACTCTAACAAATCATTTTGATAACAAACATAATGATAAATTCAGGAATCTTAATTTAAAATGATGTTCATCTAAAAAAATTTGTGAGTTCTAAGACTAGAATTCCTAATTATCGAGAGCCGTGCTTGGCTGTATGATGTTGAACTTTGTCGTTTCTTGATCATCCGAATACAAATAAGGTTCGTAAAATTCGTCTCCTCTAGGAGGAGATGTGGTTTGACTGAAAAATTCTCTTTTATTTACTGTTTTCACCCGAGTATGGCTTTAGGGAATTTTTTTTCCTCATCGACAATTATCTCAGCGTCAATGGCAGCTTTTTAGCTCTCAAAACATATCTTGACATCAATTAAAGTTTTTTCCAATCATGTATACTAAAATGTTTAGCACGTTGACATTTGGCTACAAAAAGTCGAGGTTTTTTTTGTTTTTACCCTTATGAAAAGAAATTTTTTTCTGGCGTTCTCAGGAATAACAAGTTCAGATAACAACATGCCTTTAAAAACGAATTTACAGTCGGTTAAAATATGACACTAAACTAGAGTACTCTATTGAGCTTTTAGGTTAATATCAATGTAAATCTACAACACATCATGCTTTGACCCTCGTTCTAATTGGAACGTAGCAATTTGACAAGAAACACAGAAAATAGATTTAAAGAGATTAAAATTTTAGATGAGACTTCAAATTGATCTACATAAAAAAATTAATAATAATCATTGGAAGTGCTTAAAGTAATCAAAACATGAACTACATAAAATAAAAATTTGTTTTAATATAAGGCTATAAAGAAATACCCTTAAACCCATTAATCTGTTTCAAGTATAAACATGTTGAAGCATGTACAATTTTAAAATGTATTTTTAAAAAAGTAAAATCTTTTTTATTAATCCTTTAAGTCTTTATTTTTAAGTAAACGAACGTGTAAGTTTTGCGTAATCCTTTAGGAGATAAATTTAAAAAAAAAGCTCAAAAACTTGATAAGATTTAATAGATTTTATTTGAATGACTCATTTACATTTTTAAAAAAAAATACTTTAGTGCTGGTAATAAAACAATAGAGAATATCATGACTAAACAATT
This sequence comes from Brachionus rubens, assembly GCA_022207745.1. Taxonomy (NCBI): domain Eukaryota; kingdom Metazoa; phylum Rotifera; class Eurotatoria; order Ploima; family Brachionidae; genus Brachionus; species Brachionus rubens. The sequence continues at coordinate 2,967,851 of JAJVHD010000009.1, read as the reverse complement.
TCATGTCTTAAATGAGTTTTTTATTTTGTTTTGTTCAAATGACATCAATTATATTAACCTAGAATCGAGTTTTTTTTTATTTTAATCAACGAACAAAAAAATGATGACAATTTCTTAAGGTCTTAAAATTAAACCCTAAAAATTCATACAACAAAAATACTCTTGAATGTATCTTAATGATACATACTCACACATAACAAAAAAAAACATATTACTTTAAAAGCTTTTTATAACTATTAATGATCCAATTAGATATGAAAATTGTCATTCCGAGGAATATTTAAGAGATTATTTAATACTCGTAAACCGTAATTACAAAAATAATTCATAAAAAAAAACTTTCTAAAAAAATAATTAATGGAAGTATTAAATAATGAGTACAAGGGTATAACTGAATTTTTAAAATCTTTTTGTTGTTGTTGTTGTTGAGATAAAAAAGAAAGAAATCTGGTTAATTTTTGAAAGATTTTTTTAAAATTTCTGGAATTAGAGTCCGACAATTAAAAGAGAAGAAAACAAAAAAATCGATATATCTGACAAAATAGAAAAAAAAAATCCAAGGTAAGAAACAAAAAAATTGTTCTATTGTTTCAATAGATTCGAATATATTTATAATCTTTATATTTTTTTGTAGTCTACAAAAATACAAAAAACCCACTCAGTCAAATAAATACATTTTACATGAGAATTCAATATTTTAAATAATTATTAAGTGCAACAATTTTTTATTAAAAATGTGTCTACAAAAGGGTTAGAAACATTTGTAAATCTTTCGAAAAAATTTCTTTTTTGATTCTCATTAAAAAAGTATCTTGGCGTTTTTAAAAAAAAAATTGAAATCAATTAAAATTTTGTATCCTACTAGTTTAAAAGATCATCAATAAATTGACTTAAATGGATTTGATCAATTAAATGTGTCATGAGGATATCTCTTGTAAAGACTCTCAAGCTTATACTTTGTTTGATTGATCGACATAAATATTGAGATAAATAATCTTGTTTTGTAGGACTGATCTTCGGAATTTGATCCAAATATGTCAATTTCTTAATTTCTATCGTAAAGATGCGATCAATATTTTGTCTGCCTTTGACCACGAAAGTCCAAAATTACCGTGTATACTCAAACAAATTAAATATGAATATTGTGAAATTTCTTCTAACCAGACTGTTGGAATCTAAACTTGAGTCCGTAAACTAGTACTTTATAACTCATCCGGAGTCCAGGTCCGTGAATTAGTGGAAACCGGAATCGAAACATAATACTAAATAAAAGTTACAGGAAGCTTCGAGAGAATAAGCGATCGACTCTATGACCTCTTTATTCATTACATTTAGTCCGGCTCTGGTTCTAAACGGCCTAGTTAAACAAAATACAGTTAGTAAAATGAGATTGATATCTTGCGAAAGTTTAACGTTCTTTTCTCAACGCGTTCCGAACGATCGTTAAAAACAGCTTCGTTCTCGTTCCAAACGTTTTCCAAAAGGTATTCGTTCCGTTTCTAAACTCATTTTCTTCTAAGAAAAAATGAGAAACAGGGACTCTTTAGGTAAATGAAACGAGGCCGGTTCTGAACGCGTTCCGAACGGAACGTTACATTTTCGCAAGATCAGCTGTAGATGGACATTTGGCATTTTGAGAGGATGATCGATCGGATCAGATGCGACTGGATACAATATATATTTAAAATTTTGCCGTATTATCGATTCAATACTTTTGATAGAACTTGTGAAACCATCGAAAACAACCATACAATTTGAAAACAATTTTCATAATCCACTACCTAGTTATTATTTTTAGAAAACACCTTGACCAATTTTCAAGAAGTCTTAGCCCTATTTCTGCACTTTTATATTGAAAAAAGAAACTTTTGAGCATCCCTGATAATAATTTATTGATATGGGAATGAGAAATTGAAAATTATTCGGCAATCGAACTTGCAGGATTAACGTAGGCTGGCTTGGAGGGGTCCGACTGTATTTAACTGTTTTTTGTTCTAATTAAACCTCCTAGATCATGTAATAAACAACGATAAACAAAACATAATCCTTAAAAAAGCAGTTCACAAAATATCCAAAAAGTGGCAAATGACAATTTTATTTCACCCATAGGTTCCTAATTTATGACTTTAAATGTAATTGTAAACCTATTCCTAATAGAAAACTTAATCTTTAATTTAATGTCAGTTGAATAATTTTTTTTTGAGATGATCATTTGTAGACGGAAGTTTACACTAAGTTTAAACAATTAACTTGAAAAAAAAAATCACTAAAAGTATAATCTTTTTTTATTAGTGAAATTTGCTTACTTTTCATTTAAGAAAAAAATATTATTAAGTAACAAAAAGATATATTCATTTACTTTTCAATGAAGCAAAAATAATCATGACTCTTAAGCTGGCCTAAAAAGAAAAAAAATAGAAAGGAGTATTAGTAGCTATTTTAAGTATTGGTTTTTTAACTTTGCTTACTTACTTTTTTTTTATAAGTTTTGAATCAAGTAAATAAATAAATAACTTGAAATCTCATAAGAATAGAAAAAAAAACCTCTAGCCCTCGAAATAAATAAACCCCAAAAAAAATTTAAAGCTTGTTCTTTTCTAAGGTTGTTGAAATAGTTGTTATTGAGCAAACTCGCGAAATAAAAGTTGCAACTGAATTACAAATTGAACGAGCTAGAATCACCTCTCTCTCTCTCTCTACTACTCTCTTGTTAAAAATTAATTAGTTAAACAAGAAATTTTTATAATTCGGATCATTTTTGGTATTTTTTCAAAAAAAAATTTTTTTGAAACCTTAGATGAATTTTTGTTTTGAGCACATACGTCTCAATTTTTTTTGTTATAGTTAAGACTAGTGCTAAACAAATTAGCTCAATGAAAGAGAAATTATTAATAATTTTAAAAAATAAATCATATTAAATCGATTTTGTTTTTCAATTGACATAAAGCACTCATTGAAAAACGAAAAAAATAAAAACGAGTGAAACTATTTTTTAGAGGAAAATCAATCATTCACTCTTTTTTCTTTTGGATTAGTATTAATTGATAGATAGATATCCCCATAGACATGTTGTTGTTAAATAGTTCTGCTGCTGCTTATTTTTTTTATGTTTTGAAACACTGATTTGTTTATTAATCCCATCCTTCAATCAATTTTATTTTATCCTTGATTATTATATTTTTTTTTGTTGTTGGTGGTGATTGTGTTTATTTTGCACAGCAAGATTGTCACGAATATATTTTGTATCCTTAACACTTTGTACTAATAAAAAACAAAACTAAAATTAAAATCCAAGTACGAAAGGAAAAACTTGAAAAGTGTGTGTCATAAACTTTGAAATGGAGTTTTATACCAATAGTGAATATTTAAGAGTGCTTTTCTTTTTTTTTTTATTTAAACTTAATTTATTGCAATTAATTTCGGAACGCTCATTGACTCCAATTAAAGTTATTGCCTAATTAGAGAAAGAAAAAAGTCAATAAATTAAACAAAAAACAATATGCACCCAGTTTTAACTGAGAAATAGAAAAATATAGGTCATTAACTCAAGTACTGTAAGTGAATTAAAACTTTATCTTGAGTGTTGAATTTTTCAAATGTAATTCAAAACAAAAATGAATCTATTTTCTTTTTGAAAGTCAATGATTAATCTTAGCTTGTTTGAGCAAATTGCAGCTGTAAATGAAGTAATGCTTAGAAAAATGCTTTCAGTCTGCGAAAACTCTGCAAAATAACAGAATTATTTCAAATAGGTTTTTCTGTAATTAAATAAAACCGAAAAAACGTGCATTAAGTAAAAATTCTTGGAAAAATTTTCGTTTTTAAAGGCGAACGCATCATAAATCTTCACATATAAAACTTCACATATCAAACATATAAAATCAAAATTTTGCTCCGATAATTTTTCTCTAAATTTAATTTCCTACATTTTGGTACCAATATTATGTACCCCAATTAGGGTGTTTGGGGTTAACATAGGCCTTAAACCCACTAGGCTCCAAAAAAACATATTTTTGCTCGGGTCAGTTCAAAAAAATTATTCATCCATCTGAAAATATGTTCACTAACGTATTTTGGGGTGCTGAATTCATATATCTCAAAAAAAAACGATATGTCTACTAATTTTTAAAATGCTGTTATTAGACGGTTTTAAAAGGGTCTATTTTGGGTACTAAAGGGGAGGGGTATGTTGTAGAAATGGAGTTCCGATTTTTCCAATTTGCTAGGGTAATTTTTAGTGCTGAACATCGTGGTATAGTTTTTTTTTCTAAATTATGCTTCCTAAAGGCGTGAAGATTTATGATGCGTTCGCCTTTAAGTGATTTAAATCGACGTTCAATCCTGGGTACCTGGATTCTGTTTTGATTTTGATTTTCATAACTAAAAACGAAAGGGATAAAACTTTTTACAATAATCAATGAAAAGATTTTGTAGTGTGAATACTGCACTTCTACCGAACTTTTGGTGGCAAGCGTAGCCGTACCGAAGCGTGCCATACCCTTCCTGTAGAGTAGCAAGGAGTCTCCGTGTTGACGCGTATCCCCTACGAAGCATAGCATCCTGTGCTTAACATACTAAAGCGTACCGTATTCACCGTAACGTACTCAACAAAAAAATTTATTACGCTACGCCCTTTTGTTGTTAAGTTTCGCTTTGGTACGGCTACGCTACGGTTCGCTGTAGACCAAAAGTTCGGTAGAAGTGCAGTATATTTTACTTTAATGCTTTAAAAAGAGATCTTTCTACAATTTTGATTTTAATTCACACTGTTTTGATGTTCGAGATCTAATCTCAAGGTGCGTTATATTTCACTAAAAATCATTCGAATCATAGTTTTGTAGATCTCACTGAGAGCTTTCTTTCGGTAAGAAAATGATTGATGCGCCTGACTTTTATGGGGGTGCTTCAGGATCCTTTTTTATTCTAAGTTTAAAAAGGATTTTTTTAATTTGCTGCACCAGGAGTCTAAATCACTTTGAAGCTCTTGTTTCGGACCCCTGAAAAACATACACTATTTATTGTATTATTTATTTTTAAAATATACACCCGGATAGATACGCCCACGAATTGAGGTATGCTAAAATTATTTTCATACAAGCTAGAGTAAGTGAAGCGCTACAAAATGATACCATATTTAGACCCCTAGTGAAGTTATTTGGGGAAGAAAGCCGACTTTTAAAGGACTCTCATTCATTTTTAGAAGGGATGCTCGACAGGAATAAATTATTGTATCAGACATAAAACTACCTATTAAAAAGTGTATAGGAATGCGATAATGGCTGCTAAAACATTCCCTCTAAAAATTGTAAACGTAAGCTGTATGTAGTGAGTAATGAGAATCCAGTGTTGTTCTACACGAAGTTAGTTTTGTACATTATCTACTACTCCTACTATTTTCCAGGGGTGCCTTGGTTTAGTTTAACTTGCATGAAAATAATTTTTTCTATAAATAGCACGGCTAGAACCCTACTGTTCCAGCGTACCGAGCAAGAGCAAGCCTAACTATTCGACCAAAAATTTAGATTAACTAAAAATGGATATTTTCCGAGAAGTAATGCAAATTGAACGATATTTAAAAGAAATTCAACTTGAATAAATGTTTAAGTTGATTTTAAATTCCACATCAAAGGCCTTAAATGGAGGATCATCAAATTTAACGATTTCTAAAGACACCAATTATTTAATTTCTAATTGAAAAACCTTTCATAAAAATTTTTTTTTCATCTAAAAAGGGTTTCAAATCTTTCATAAAATTTGATTCTAATTAGAACTTGCCCTTTTGCTAAACTAAGTACTGTTTGATACGCTGGTATGGGACGAAAGTAAGGTACGGATACGTCTCTTACAGTGGTGCTATGATGTTTGTATTTTACAAAATTTTACGTAAATAATTGTAAATTTACTATTTTTTACGTAAAAAATGATAAATTTACGTAAATTGTTGTAAATATCAAAATGTCCAAATTAAATTCTCAAAAATTTTACATTCATTGTCGATAAAAACTCAATATTTAAGCTTCTTGAAAAAAAAACAACCTTTAAACTACCAAGTAAAAAAATTGAATCCGACTTCAAAGTTTTTTTTGTGATGTATCTCACTAAAAGACCAAAAATGGGTCAGAATTAAATTTGGACATTTTGATATTTACAACAATTTACGTAAATTATTGTTAATTTATCATTTGTAACGTCAAAATTACAGTACATTTCTGAAATAAGTTGACATGTTTCGGAGCATTGCTTAAGTCGGTCAGGCGCATTGCTTAGGCAAAGTTTCTGGGCTGCCTAGGACGCTCCGGCGCATTGCTTAAGCACGCAAAAGAAATATTTTCAATGCGCAAGCGCATGCTCTTGAGCACAATAATTTATTTAAATACAATTTTTTCCTGCGCTTTGCTAAAGAAACTTTGCTAAAGACGCGCAAGCGCATTGCTCCTGCGCGTCTTAAGCAAAGCTTCGGAGCATGCTGCGCATTGCTTAGGCAGAGTGTCAACTTATTTCAGAAATGTACTGTAGTAAATTTACTACTTTTTACTTTAGTCAATTTACGTAAATTTACCTGATTTTGCGTTAAAAACAGTAAATTTACAATAATTTACGTAAAATTTTGTAAAATACAAACATCATAGCACCACTGTAGTTAAAATTTTGTTTCTGATGGTCTCTCTAAAATTGATTTTGGAACGTGATAGAAATTGAATCTTAGAAATATTCAAATTTTTTTGAAAAGTTACATCATTAAACCTAACCAATTCAAAAATTAATCGAAAAAAGTAAAACTTTTTTTTCCAAATATTTGAGATTTATTTTAAATAGAAACCTTCTGTTGATGTAGAATCAAAAACAAAACTACTGATTCGATATCTAAGGTTTCGAAGGAATCCAGAATCAATCTCTTCAAACAAAAATATCCTATTATGCAACTAATATATTAAAACACAGGGGTAACTTTACGATTAAAATAGCTACTGAAACACTGTCTTTTTAAAAAATTCAATTTAAAAATTGGCGATCTAAAAAAAAAACCGAATGATTCAGAAATTTAAAAAAAAATCCATTCAAATAATTATTAAAATTAAAAAAAAATTGTTTTTATTTGATTTGATTACAAATTCTTATTTTCTATTTATTCAAAAAATAACTGATACGAATAAAAAGAAAAATTATGTAATTTTTTTTTTTAATTTGATAGGTTCAATGAAACCAATGAGATTAACTAGGAGAAGGATTAATCGAGAAAAAAATGCTTTCGTTTTAATTTAATTCTCTTCTTTTTTTTTTGTTTTCGATAACCAAAACAATAGAAAATCATTGACATGAAAAAATTGAAACAAAAAATACAAGACGAAAATTGTAGCTATATAATCAAATTAATAAAAAATGATAAATATCTTTTTTTTTTTTAAAATAAAATTTTCGAAAAAAAAGATCACTCTTAGATTAAATAGATAAAATCAGTGAGAATTTTTCAATCCTTATAACAAAAAAAAATACCAGATATCACTCGATTAACAATAATAATGAGTTTTTTTGTTTTTTTTCGACCACTTGTTTTCAATTAAACATCCTAACGACCATGTTTAGCTTTATCTTTATTATTTTTAAGTACAGATAACGATACAAAATGAAGAATTCTCACACACACAACTATTTATTCAAGTCATTTTGTTTTTATTCTTTATCTTCTTCTTCTTTATTTACAATCAGCAAACTATTCTGTATGCAGATAATTTTAAATACAACAAACATTAATCAAATTACAAATGAGGATAGATTTTTTTCTTGAATTTAGATAGTTTCGATAAAATTCCATTTATATTCGGAATAATGGTCATTCAAATAGTTCTTAATCTTCATTAATTTTAAAGAAAAACAATCTTTCTCTTGTTTTTTTTTCTCCATTCAAAATTAATCATTAAATAGATTCTTTAAAGATATGGAACGAAGACGCTTCGACTTAGGAAATCTAGATGATGAATGGATATTTTAAGGATAATTGAAATAGTTTATGATTTATCTATGTATCAATAAAATTTATCTTGTTGTTAAATAATTTTAAGATTTAAGGTATTCCTTAAGAATTTAGACATGTGGGAAAATTAAAAATTTCTAAATTCAAAATCAAAGTTTTTTATTTATTTAAGGGCTTATGTCAAATCATTTACTAGAAGGAAAATCTATCCGAGAGTAAATGAAATAGTTCAGGACCTCTCCTGTTTAAAACAGTTTTAAAGGTCCAAGATTACTTGGAAACTTTATTGCACTTTTTGTTCTTTACAGAAAGGTATCAATAAAATCAAGGAAACCTTCATGCAAACTTTATGGATCTTTTTGTTAAATACTGCACGGCTCCTGAAAAAAAGGCGTACCGTTTCCCGTACCGGAGCGTACCGTACCACTGTACCGTCCCACCGTACCGTTTTTTTAAATTTTGCAATTTTAACTAAAAATGAAAATCTTTTAAATTTTATTTTCCGGTACGGTACGGTGGGCTGGTACGGTAAGATGGTACGGTACGGTACGCTCCGGTACGATACGGGGTACGCCTTTTTTTCAGGAGCCGTGCAGTATCTTTAGGCGCAATACCCTGATTTTATGCACTTAATGCACTTTCCCAAACATGAATTTTGAATTTTCTCAAATTTGAATTTTCCCTAAACACTGAAAACCGTATCAAAGAAATCTAACCATAAAATTATCCCTAATCATTTTTTTGGCGAGGTTACAGACTCGTCTATGGCATCTATTAAGATCTATGGCCGCCTACTGAGAGGTAGGGTCTAGGGTAAGGTAAAGTATACGGTGAGGGTTAAGAGTCTTACTTTTAAGTCTTATAAAGTTTTTATGCTGGGTTTCCCACTTGACCTTACAATGGTCAAGTGGGAAATTTAGGAGCATGAGCATTAAGCTTAAGATAGTTTTATCATTTTTAGAAAGACGATTCAAATTTATTAGTTAAATCTCGTTAAAATTTCGGTGAACCTAATTTATAGTATTGATCTGTACCACGGGTCGATTCAATCTTTGCAGCAAACAGAGTTGCTATAAATGTGCATTTTACGCTCTGAAAATGATAGAAGGAGGACCACGAAAAATTAAACTACAAAATGATAGAACGATGGTCCCTCCTTTCATTAATTACTTCAGAATGACTGTTAATCCCGCTTTTTGTCCCACCACAAAGACATTCTTAATCGAAAGAATCCTGGGATCAGAATAAAATCAGAATAAATGTAATTGATGCGGAACAATTTAAATTCATCTGAGTCAAAGTCTACTTTTATCCCTATGGGTATTAAGCGGTAAGATAAGCTTCATTGAAATCCCGCGAAAATACAAACGGGTAAAATTTATAATTCCAAAATTAAAATTTCAAAGCTGATTGATTAGCTTTACAAAACATTAAAATAAAAATTAAAGCTCTAACGATTTTAATTTGTTTGATACTTGTATTACTCGACAATTAGTCACTTGGAAACTTTAGAGACTCCCACTGATTAAATTAAAATTCACATCAAAGAAGTTATGAATTAAAATTTGAAAGGTGATAGAAGTGACTTAAGAAGAACTTGAGAATTTGCATTTATTGTTAAAATTATACTTATTAATCAGCCTTGATTGTCTTTAAACGAGTAAATATTAAGAAAGTCAATTTTTTAGTTTAGCAAATTTTTGTTAAAAAAAATATTTCTTTTTGATTAAATACTCAATTTAATAACTCTTAACTTACTCGTCTAAAGACAGTTATATAATCTCTATCTAATTTTTATTTCTTTATGAAATCGTATAACTATCGATTTTAATAGTTTTGGTAATTTGAAGCTTATTTCCGTAATCAAATTCGATTGACTCTTTAAAGAAATTTTTATTTCTTTCTCTCTCTCTCTCTCTCTTTTAATGATTGAATCGAAAACAAAACAAAAAAAATCAGACTTTTGCATTTTATCTGACTTGGAAAAATCGAAATAAAAAACGCGTTAAGATAAGATCTGTTAGATTAAACGCCATTACTTTAATTTATACAACTAATTCCGATAGTGAAAATATCCTAGTATAGACCAATAAAGCTCTTAGTGAAATTTTTTTTTTTTTTATCATATTAATTGAATTAGTTATTGACACTTTTACTCAAAAAGGGTATTTGATAAAGTGAAAATGAGACCCACTTGAAAAGATAAAATGAAAAAAATTGTTGCATAACTTAAGCACCTAAGTCTATTTTCGTGAGTCATATCAAATATAGCTTGAAACAAAAATAAATTTATTCTCTTTCTATTTGCATGAATATTCGGTTCCTGTCACTTTTTTTAATAAAGTCAATAAATCAAAAAATGAATGATCAATCAAAGTTGTCGTAGCCAACAACAAAAAAAATTGAATTCAAATGTTAATTTATGAAATGATCCGTTAACTTTAATTAAAGAAGTTGAATAGAGCACTTCTCTTATGAGCAAAAAATTCCTTAAAAAAACGAACATTTTTATCATTAAATGGTTTATGTAAATATTTTAGGACTTGATAAATGAGGTCATGTCGAATTCGACGAGATTTACTTAAACTTTTATTATGTTCATAAAAATACCTTAAAATTCTTAAAAATTAGTTGTTTTTTTTTCAATAAAATTTGCCGCTAGACAATAATTCTCGGTCGAGTACGTAATATTTATCTTTGAAAGCAAAAAAAGAAACTTAGAAAGTTCGGACTATAGAAAATAGCAATCTAATTAGAAACTATCAAAAATACAATTAAGAAAAAAATCAAAAAGAAAACAAAAATATTTATTATCGACTTGAGAATGGCTTTTAAATCTTTTGAAAAGATTTTCATATTAGAGATAGATCAGCGTCTCTTAAGAAAAAATATTCACCAGGTTCAAATTTATTTTTTTTTGTAAAGTACATCTTAGGCTATGCAAAGAATAAAAAAAAAAAACAAATTTTAAACTAGGTGGTTATTTCAATAACCTAAATGTCTTGTAACAAGGTTATGTTCAATTGATATTTCAATTAAAATGATTGCTAGTTTTGGTTCGTTACAAACAAATAAAAATTTGAAAAAAGCAGAAATATCTTGAAGAAAATCTTAAAATTAAGGTCATTGAATAGACCTTAATTTACTCAGCTGGAAAAAAGTCACCACAATTTTTAATTAAAAGAGGAAATATGGTGACTTTGTAATTCAATTATGATTGATGTATAAGTTCATGAATTAATTTTTGATGCTTAATAAATAACCGCTATAATTCGGTAACTAATTAAATAAAATTTGCATATCCCGTTAACTTTTTTGGAATCTAAGTGCACAAACTCAAAATTCATACAATTCACGATTACTTTATGTCTAATTCATTATCTTTTTTGAATTTGAAGATTTTTTGATGGAAACAAATTGTCTGAAAACTAAGCAGTCAGGAATCAATTTCAGGCCCACAAGAAATTATTGAAGTCGGGTGTTTCCTTTAAAATATGAAAGTACAAATTTAATCTTTTCATGTCAAGATTCTGAGTTAAGAGAGTGAGCGGTCCTTGACTCCCTCCAGCCTCGTGTAGAAATAACTTTTCTTACCTCATCCATGCTCAACAATAAAAAAACGAATAATGCAATATTCATCGAGATAGATCAAATAAATTAAGGTCATTGAATATACTTTACAGTTAAATAAGAGACGCGCATGAGGGAGGTAAGGAAAGTTATTTCTACACGAGACTGGATGGAGTCAAGAACCACTTACCCTCTTAACTCAGAATTTTGACACGAAAAGATTTTGGAGATACAAATCGCTAGCTAATGGCCTTATTATAATAAAATATATTAGAGAGCTATGGTATATCCCTAACCCGACGCTGTCCATGCTGCGCATACAGCTGGATTGCCTGGGCTTTATGGAATAGGGTATAAACACTACTGTTTTTATTACCGAAACTCTTGCCTATAACTCTAATGGCGAGTGATTGGAAATTCCCATTCATCTCCATTACAGTTATAGGGAAGAGTTTACGGTATCTATTTTTCAGTTTTGAAATTTATAAAAATAAAACACAGATTGGTCTGTCCATTTGGTTAGGATCAGTCTAAAAGCATTATGTAATTTTAATGTATAATCGGTCTGAGAAAGAAACGATAAGTTTTTATAAAAATCACTATACCGTAACAAAAAATCCATATATGAGGAAAAATCGAATGGATTTATTTCAGATCAGATCCTAATATTGATGAACGAAGGTGGCCAAAAAAATCAAAATACAACTATAGTTATTTGAAGCTATACTCACAACATCGCGTCTCTTAATTAAATGTGAGGCAGGTGAAGTTTTTTTCTTAATTTTCTTTTTTCTATCTTTTGACTCTGTTGGAATCGTTATAAAAAATGTGTTTTTAAATATTTCAAGGAAAGAAGGGTTCAGCCACATGCAGCAAAATTTGCTGTATCTTCTGTAATTTTGCAGGATATTGAAAAAAAAGTTATGCAAAATTACACACCATGGAAAGAAATTTATTTTTAAATGCGCAATTTTATTTGCAGACTTTTTTCAGACCTCTACAGAAGATACAGCAAATTTTGCTGCATGTAGCTGAACCCTTCTTTCCTTGAAATATTTAAAAGCACACTTTTTATAACGATTCAAACAGAGTCAAAAAAATGGTTACCTGAAAAATGCACATACCCCCCTAAATTGAAAAGTGCACATGGGGGTGTAAATCATTCAGAATGAGATATACGCTTACGACTTACTAAGCTCTTATTAGAGATGCCTCTTAATATTCAATTTTTTTTAATAAAATAATCATCCAAGAACACAATGGACCTAATAAATCGATTTTTCGGACCAAAATTACGCAGGAAAATTGGTTTCCAGTATTTTTTTCATCGTGTTATTAAAAAAATGTGGGTGTGTGCATTTTTCGTCGACTGACAATGGTTTTCGCTCTATTTTAAGCACTTGGAATAAGAGTGTGGGAAAACTAGTATTCTTGTTTTATAGAGAATAAAATTCTCTACAATTTGAGCTATTAAAATATGGGGTGTGCAGGGCAGTCATAGAAAATAAGTTGGTATGTGCATGGTTGGCTGAGAGTTTTTTTGAAAAATCCTGAGTTTGAAAAAATAGTGAAACCGAGTTATGGGTATCAAAATGCAGCTTTTTAAGAGGGAAATATTTTGCAAAAATATTTTTTCACTTATATCTCATTCTGAATGATTTACACCCCCATGTGCACTTTTCAATTTAGGGGGGTATGTGCATTTTTCAGGTAACCCAAAAAATAGAAAAAAGAAAATTGAGAAAAAATCTTAACTTGCCTAAATGTGACTTAATAAAATTGTAATTAAAAAACAGCTGAAATAAAAGAGTTTTTTTTTAAAAATCATTAAACTTCTACCTTGAATTTCTCAAAAGAAAGAGAGGTAGTCAATGACCCTCTTAACTCAGAATTTTGAGATGAAAATATTTTGGAGACACAAGTCGCTCGAATTTTTATATTCATCAATAAAAAGCCTCGATAGTAATCAATATTCAATTCCAGAGGGGCCTCAGCGCTGGGTGAGTGGCCCTTGACTCCCCCAACCTCGTTTAGAAAAACAATTTTTTTTCCTACCCGTGCGTTATGCTACTTTTAGAGAACATAAACAACTGGAAATTTTTTCGGATTTTTATTTAATTGTAGTGATCATATTATCTAATGATTTAAAATTAGAAAACTCGCTTAAAAAATATTTAAATTTTAAAGAGCATTGAAAGTTAAAAAAGTGTATATTCTTGTCAAAACGCACCTGATTGATGCTTATTTATAATTAGATATTAGACAGTTTTAGATAACTAGAAGAAAAAATTAAGCTTTACCGTTGTTTGGTATTTAGTTACCAAAAAGTTACCAAACATTCGCAATTGTTCAATCTCAAAGAGAAATATTTTTTAATAATCAGAACTTTTTTGAAAGACTGAATGACGCTGTGAGTACTGTAAATGTGCAACGTCCATTTTAAATCTATTAAAAAATTACTTTCAATAAATTATTAAATTCGAGTCAAATAAATCTTCAAAGAAAAATAAAACTCATTAGATTGCATTTGAAAAAAAACGAATTTTTCAGTCTATTCCGAAGGTAAGTACTTAACCTCAACATTTTAAATACAGAGAATAAAAATAACTCAATTCTAAAAACTAATAAAAAAATTTATAAAAACAACATCTATTAACCCAAGGCTCGTTTAAAAAGAATATAATCTTTAAAACGATTGTGATTAAAATATGACAAGTTGGAAGATTTCATAATCCACCAATTAAGAGCTATAGGTAACAAACATTTTTTTTAAATTAGATTTTAACTCTTAACAGTCTAAATTTTAATAAGCGAAACGTTTCCGTTGTTTCAAGTGAACCTGTAGATTTATTCATTCTTTACAAAAGGACTAATCAATAAGATAAAGAAACTCTTAAATAAACATTTACAGGGTATGTAATCCAAATACAAATAAATATCGATATTTTTTGCCATTTTAAATACAAATATATATTTTAATTAAAATTAGGAATGATATTTGATTTATAAGTAGACATACAGTTAAAGTTGTTTTTCTTCTTCTTCTAGACTGTGTATAAAGTCAGCATGCAAAGAGATCAAAATTGGATCAACTCAACAATAAAAAAATTCTATTTTTTTTATAACTAAAGATAATATTTTCTTGGTAAACAAATTAAGAAGGCTAATAAAACACTCGTTCTACAACAATAACAACAAAAATCAAGTCTAACTAAATGTTAGAATCGAAAAAATCGTTCGAGCTTATAAATATAAGACTAAGAGGAAATTTAATTTTAATTGAACGAGACCTATGGACGACTTCAATTAAATTTAAAAAAAAAAAAATTAATCGATCCGTTATTAATATCCATTAGAAGCAATTTTGTTCTGCCCGTTTAGAAGAATACCTTAAAGAGATTTGATTCTAGTAATCCGAATTTTTATAACCTAAAAAAGAAAAAAACAAGTTGATTTGATTTTCGTTTTTTTTTCCCAAAAAAATTAATCCAAACAAAAAAGATTAACAAAAATCTTTTTTAAAGTTATTAAAAAAAAATCATATAATATTTGACTATTGAGAATGTTTAAAATAAAATATGTCTAAATATTTAATTAGAAAAATATGATATCGTGATTAAACTTTGTGAGTTTTTTTTTGTTGTTATTGTTATTGGGGTTTATTTCTTATAATAAACTTTGAATTGAATTCAGACTTTTGAATTTTTCATTTATTATTAAAAATACATATTGTCTTTTTTTTTTGTTTTAAATGCCACAAGAAAAGAATTACAAATTGCATCGAAACTGGACTCTTGAATATAAATTTGCAAAAAAATAAAGTCTGATGATAAATTACAATATATCAAAAATATTAATAAAACACAAATTCCGACCTTTTGTCACAAATAACAAAAAATATTTTCCGTTTTTTGATTTTTGGCTCGATTATTATTAATTGTTTCATTTCAGTCAAATTACATCTTTATCCAGTCTATTTTATGAGCATTTTTTTCTTTGCATTTTAATGTTTTATATTTTTCTGTTTCCTTTAAAAATGCTAGTTGTTATTAACATGCTATCTTTAGTCTATTTGTTGTTTTTTTCTGATTCACATCATCAAGAGTTTTCTTTAATATTTGTAACTATAGAAATCAATTAAGTGTAATCGGAATAATTTTAAATATCCGTCTTGAGTAAGGGATATTTTATGAGAGGGTAGTAGTTATTTTAAAGTCTTTTGTAGTATGCAAATTATTCTATTGTGGATGTTGTCTAGCTGAGTTTAATTTAATTTGGACAATTTTGATTAAGTTTGCATCAAGTAACTTGAAACTCAAATTGAAGCTTTTTTATTTTTTTTTATTTGTATAATTAAATTGATTTAAAAAAAAAACATTTCCAAATTTTTTGCCTTCTCTTAAAAATGCTCTTTAATCCAAATCTGCTTGCTTGATATAACAACACATTTGTTGCTAAATCCCTTGATTTTAAAACTAATCAAAAAATAAAAATAACAAAAACAAATTTATTCCAGCTAACATTAAAAATGTTTTGAAAAAAAAAATTTCCTAAATTGCCTATTAACTTAATTAAAGTAGTTAAAAATGAAAACAAAAAAAAATAAAATTTCTAAGGAACTTTTTTAAATGTGTTTTTTTTTTATTGCTTAACTGTGTTGATATTAATAATGTGAAGTCTTATATTCAAAGCTTTTAGTGTATTTTATAACAGAATAATAACTCTTGGTAAAAATGGTTTATTTTGCAATTTTATTTTTTTTAACATGTTTTTGAAAAAAAGTACTAAGATTTAAGAGGATTCCGAAATTTTCAAGTTTTGTATCTCTAGTTACATTTTTTGAAATCTTCGACCGAATTACTCAAATTAGAAGTACCTACAGTGGTGGTATGATCACAGAAATTTACAAAATTTTACGTAAAATCTGGTAATTTTACATAAATTTATTAAGGTGAAAAACAGTATATTTATCTAATTTTACGTAAAATGCTGTAAAAACCAAAACGGCCAATTGAAATTCTGAATTTTTTTCAATAGATTTATTACAGGAAATTGAATCATAAGTCAAGTTAAAAGATAAATGCTTTTTCTCGTTCAATAGCCTGTTTACTATTATATGAAACATGATTTTGTTTTTTTTTAATTTTATATTGTGAAACTTTTTGAAATACCAAAAGAGTGTTGATTTTTTTTTGACCGTTCTGGTTTTTGCAGCATTTTACGTAGAATTAGATAAATTTACTGTTTTTCACCTTAGTAAATTTATTTAAAATTACCAGATTTACGTAAAATTTTGTAAATTCTTGTGATCATAGCACCACTGTTCAAAAAAATTTAGACAAGTAAGCTTCTTTGAAGCATTTTTAACTGTTGAAGATGTTGCAAATTTACTCTAAGTTTCGAATTTCTAAGTATACACGGCCAAACTTTTTCAAAACTTGTCAAAAAACAAGACAAGCTTAAGATTTACTAACTTTTTTCAATAAAATTCTGTCCCAACTTATAGATTTCGGTATGGTTAGCTTAATAAAAGTGTTAATCTTAGCATAAGATTAAAATTTCCTAGGTGGTCATGCAAACGGCCAAATTAAAAAAAACGTTACCCAACACTAGTAATTTTGATGAAAACTCAGTATCCTCCGCCAACAATCTTTTCTTAATGGGTCCAAACTTGGATTTGACTCGTTTAAAAAAGGCTGACTTGGAATATTCTCATGGTGAATCATGTTAAATCAATTAATTTATGTGTCTGGCACTAAATCTAGCACAGGAAAAATGGGAGTAGTACAACTCCGGTCTTTCACAATCTCTATTTCTTGAAGCTTATTTAATAGATGAATCTAAAAAAGATCAACAATCCCGTTCCCTCAAAAATATCATGTTTATTCTGTGGTGAAAAATGGACATTTTTTATGCAGAATCACGATCTTAAACGAGCGTTCTTAGCAGCCTTAAAATATTTGAACAAGATGTCAGGAAAAGCCTGCTAAAAATGAATGGCGAAATGTTTGGCTTAATTTGATTAAATAAAAAAATATTATGTTGCCTTTTTTAAAACCCGTAAGGATTTTATTCGTAAGAATAAAACATGTTTTGAATCATTTTATTAAGTATTCTTTTTTACAATCAAATCATTATATATTGTATTTAAGGAGCCTCAAATCATAAATCTAACAAGCTTTAAATTCTATTCCTTCTCTATGACACTGTAAGATCATGAGATAAGTGTCTTAGCATTTTTCTTTCATAAATTTCTCTGGAGATAGGTAAGGGTATGTCATTAAAAAAAAATGAATTCCTTAAATACAAACGATTTGTTTAAAATTTGAATTATTTTACCTTGAAAAATTTAGTTTAGACATTTTGGACATCTTGTAATTCCGGAAATTACTTAGTATTTTCAAAAAGCTCTCCTATTCTTGCAGAGAAAAACTTTCTCTATAAAGCTGGCGTCTTATTTGTTTATAGAATTGACGAGAAAAAGGGTCTCTCAAAAAACACGAAAAACTAAGTAAGGTTTATGATATGGGAGTCCTTACATATTAATAATTTTAGAGTACTTAATATTTTTAAAGTTTATAGAGTCTAATTTAAAGCTCTCAAGTTTTTACTAAAAAAGAATGAATTAAAAAAAATTAATTTTTTAGATTTCAATAATCCAAATCCTTAGAATGAGCAAATGTTGATTTTCAATAAAGAAACAAGCAAGCAAACAACCAAAGGATAAAATATTAAGAGGAGAGGATGCAACTTCCTCTTAAAATTCAAATAAATAATAGCAATTCTTTCAGCAAAAGAAAGACGCTGACAGCATCAAGTATATATTTTAGTAAAATTCACATTTTTTGGATCGAGAGAGTTTCGTTTAAATCAAAATTTCAATTAAAAACATAATTCATTTTCACCAAGACTTTTTTTTTGATCGATTCATTCATTCGACATCTTGCTCTAGGAATAGCCATTTTCTTGCACTTTAAAATATTTCGTAATCTGTGTTTACATAATAGTATCGTATATTATAATAAAAACAATATATGTAATACACCTTAGGCGAACCGTCGAATTTCTTAAATGCTCTCGTGTTTGTTTATTAGCTAATAAACGTGACGAAAGTTTTTCATTTACACTGCTTGAAAAGGCTTGCTAAGGTTATTAACTTATTTCAACAATTAAACTTACTCAAAAATGTTAAAACCAATTATTCATAACGGGGTATTGCTCTTTTTTGTGATCAATTGATCACTTACTTTCATGATCAAATTGCACAAGTATTCAATGATCAATCAGTTTTCTAAGTTTTTTCATTATTTTTGTGATCAAAAAAATGTTAAAATAATTAAATTTTCTGTTGAAACTTTTTCAAAACTTTCTTTAAAAAAGACTCCATTTGATTTTAAAAGACTTGTCTTTGAACTAAACCACCATTTGAATGGGACATGAACCGTTTTGTAGTGTTGTTTTGTTATCAGGCATTAAAACGTCACTAAATCCGTTTGAAAAGTTTTAAAACGGAACGGGTATTTTTGCAAGAGACATATACTCTGACAAACATTAGGTGCATTTTGAGGTGTTTTAATAAACAGCAAATTTATAATTTCCTAAAAGATACAAAAGTAAACTTAGTAATCACTAACAGAAACCAATGTTTTATCAGAGTTAGGGTACCACACAGGATTGCGCGAGGAATTGAGTTTTTCAAGGACGAAATATCGCTTCAATAGTTTTTTTAACGAATAATAAATTTTTTCAGAATTTACTAATATTTTCAAATTTTTTTTTCGATTTCCTGATTTCCCATTGTCATGTTAATACATTTTTATTGAATCGTTAATCCGGAAATTTCGATTCTTCGGCAAAATGTACTAACCCGAATAGGCCGGATTGGCAAGGTTCGACTGTAATAATACATTAACATGACAATCATCGTTCGGCAAACGAATTTGCAGGACTAACGACGGTCGGATAAGCACATTTCAGCATTAAAACAGAATCCATTCTAGAAACACATTTAAAAACATAAAAACATTTAAACACGCAAAAAAAATATGAAGAAATAATCTTACTTACGAAAAAAAGTGACCATTTTTTCAGAAATTTTTTTTCGAAAGACAAATTTCAATTTTTTAATGAAAAAATGATGGTAAAATAGAAAATCATTTGGTATAGTAAATGTAAGATTGCATTAGGCATATTGTCGTTATTTTAAACAAATTTGACTTGTGTACATGTTATACAAAATCAAAATGATAATGTAAGATTAAAGGAAGGAAAAGTTAAAGAAAACCGGTATTTTTCCAACATTTCAGAAAAAATTCCTTTTACAAAATTATTCATCTTTTAAGTGAAAAGACGAAATACTGCAATTTTTAATTGCAAATCTATCAATGGCATTCTAGAGGAAAATATTCTTCCAATATTTGATTGAATTCAAGGATTTCGGTTACCGTAATGCCTTGCAATTAGTGGCATCTCATTGAAACCTATTTTTTTTGGATTTTTGAAATTTTGGATTTTAATTTTGTCACTGAGTTCAAAACAATACGGTATATGTTTTTTGAAATTTACAATGAACCGTACTAAACAGATTATTAGAGTTATGGTCTTAAACTAGCAACGGTACCAAATTAAGAAAAGAATCTTTATAGATGCTTTTAAGGGATACTTCAGTTTATTTATCTTAAAAATTTAAGCATGGATAAACTTTTGAAATAAAAAGTTTTCCTCTTCTTATCCTTGTTCTTTATAGTCGAAAAAACTGATTATTTTTTAGATGTAAGATTTGAACACAAAATTCAAAAAAAGCGATTTAGCAAAAATTCATTCAATTAACACTAATGGCTTTATTTCAAAATAAATGAAACTTCTTAGACAACACGTTTTTTTTCTGTGGGCTTAAGTCTTGTGGCACTTAATTTTGTAAATAAAATCTACAATTTCATTTTAAATTTAAAGAAATTATTACCTTGATTAAATATTTCTAAAATACTAGTACAACCCGTTGCTTCGCTGCCGGACAAAAAGATAATTTCAAAAAAATCAAAAAAAAATCTCAGTTTCGATCATTTATTTTTATAATTGTTAAAGATTAGCCCGTTAGTTTCCTCTCAGAAACAGTACTAAATAACATGAAAATGTCATATATGGACACAATTGGATTTTATATAGCTGATTAATATTCAGTTTTCAAAAGAATAACGTTCCAGAATACCCCCGTTAGAGTTTAAATTTTTGTTTTTATATATTTACATATTAAGCATTATTAACAACTTAATGAAAAAACAATTTTTTTCCATCATTTCAAATCAATTAAAGGATTTTTGTTTAAAAACTTTAAAAGTGCTGTATGTTGTTCCGAATTATTTTAGCATTGTAGTATTTGCTTGTCACCTAACACTGAGTCCAATGATGTTTATTCACACAACTAAATACATAACTTAAAAATATCTTGTCTTCTTTTCTTACACGTTTCTTCCAAATTTTCAATGAATTCTAATGCTCAGCGTTATCAGAAACATAAATTCTCTAATGCAGAATCGCTTGTTTTCATGATTTTTAAAACAATGCTTTTGCGCGTCTTGGGGTTTTTCAGCAACTTTTCTTGATCGCTTTAAGAAAGTTTCTTTATCATCTTAACTTACCGTAATATCAATCTAAGAAACAGAAACTCCAAGATTACCGTGTTTTTCGTCAGATAAAAAATCAAATTTTTTCCTGTACTCTTCTACTCAAAATTTATGAACTTACAGATTTGGACATTGTGAAAGACCGACAATGTATCAAATTAGAAAATTCATTATTAAAATAAAAATGGGGACATCAACGAAGAGTTTCAAATGTGTTTTAAATTCGTCTTAATACGTTAAAACGCCTTAGTTCTTTAATAAAATTGATTGCGCGATGTAGTAGAATACGAAGTTCGACTCTTATTCTCAAATGAAGCCATTTAAGAGAAAGTATAATAATCAATACACGATCGATCTGCTTTTGTTTAAGTACAAACTTGTCCAATTGCATCTGCAGTTTGAGAAATTTGGAGTTTATCGATGGTAAAAGTATACTTATTTTTTTTAATGCAACTTATATTGTTAATAGTTGTTTTAAAAGTCAACATCATTTCGAAACGTAGATGTACTCATATACATAGTTTCTTTAAGGTTAGTACAAAGTTAAATAGAACCCTTAACTTCTTTTTGAAACCGATTTAAATTATTAATGCTTTAAAAAGTCGAATATTTTTAACGACAAAACCAATAAATGCACACTCTCATCTAAGAAACTAAATTTGCACTTTATTAATGCAAAACACTTATTTTAAATTTAAACAAACAGTTTATTAAAATTTAATTAGAAATTAAGAGCTTCTTGTTTATAATTTTTGCATTATAACAAAAGGTGGAGCAACTTACTTCAAATCTTTAGAGTCTCTAAATTCTTAAATTTTAGGTTTTCTTTGCCGAAAACTCACAACTTCCAAGGAATTTATAATTTTAATAACGCCCATGTTTTTTTTCTTAATTAAAATGTTTTAAAAATAAAATAATTTTTAATTTTTTCGAGTTTTTTTTTTTAAAGTAATTAATTTGCAAGTTATAAAAATAAAATTAATGTAAACTACTCGACAAAATGATGTTTTGATTATACACTATTTGTCGTTATGTTGTGTGTGTGTGTGTGTTTATAATTCGAAAAATAAAACCTGTTTAAATGTATTTAAATGATTTTTTTTGGAAATTAAAAAAAAAAGATTTTTGGCTTTTGGAAAAAAACTCGTTTCGAAAAAAAAAAACAATGAAGGCTGTAAGAAAACGAGAAATCTTAAGACTTTATTTTTTAATTGTTTCAATATATTGTTTTTGTTGACAAAAAAAAAAGAATGCTTAAAAACAAACAGGTTTGTTCATTTTCATAAGGTCTTATGGTTGACAATTGACGATTAATTACTCGTGCTTTTTTATAACTTTATTCATTCTATTGTTTGATCATTACTATGTAATTTTTTTCAACTTTTAAAATATTTAATTCCCATAAATTCTTTAAGAAAATTTGTTACTTTTCTCAATTTGTTTTTTCTTTTTTAAACTTTTAGAAACTCTTGTTAAATAAAATGAAATCAATCGATCAAAGAAGTTACTTTAAAGAAATGAACAAATTTAATTCAGATGGCTTGAACGAGCATTACAATTCAACTGATAATTTGTTAAAAAATCGGCCTATGTCAAAAGGTTTTTTAAGCGAATATCAACATTCCTATTTTATACATCCAAGTGATTCGAAAATAAGAAATATATCAGCTAGACCTAAAGACTCTGTTAGTTTTGTCAATAAAAGCATGCTACAAGATTCTTTTATTTTAGAGAATATTGAAAATAAACATGGAGATGAAAGAGGTCATAATATTAAATCAAACAGGTAAACTTAATTTTACATTTTGGAGGTTACAGTGAACCATGCTCATGTCAAAAAATATTTTACTTTAGTGCCAGTTTGTACAGAGATGACTACAGTTATTACGGTGCCGAAAATCATTCGAGAGAAAATGATGATTTACCAGACATAGCTAGATTACCACCAAATATTGTTTACAAAAAACATTATATCAAAAATTTTGATGAAATGAACAATGGTTTTGTTGACACTTATTCAATGACCAAAGGTGGTGCTTTGACACAATCAAGAGATGGTTTAAGAAATTCAAGTTCAAGTTTATCTCGAAGTCATTCTAAATTACCGAATATACCTCGTAATCATGATTTAAGATCTGTTTGGATACCAAAAAAATTCGAAGGTAGAAACATGTTTGTATCTCACATTGATAGCATGATTTTTCCAGACAAAACAGAGTTTGTATTTTTTTAATCAAAGACTTCTTTCAAAAATTTTAAGAAATTTTTGTTTCAAGGAAAGAGTATGAAACAGGTTATAGCAAAAATTATGATGCTAGTTCAGAGGCTAAACGAAATTTTGAAAAAGCTCCTTATGACCGAGTTGAAAAATCAGTGGTAAATTTTAAAAATTATGTCTCTGATTGATGTAGATTTATTATTTTCTTTCAAGCATTACGTAATGAATTATGAAAATAAATATGTTCCATCAGTTCGATGGTATCCACCACAAAAAGAATTTGCAGCACCACATCAACATGATAAAGATGATACATTCGATGCCAGATCAATATACCAAGCTGATTTTGAACAACCAATACCAACTCAAACTCAAAAACCGTTAAGAATATATTCTGGTAATGAAATTCAAAAGAGTTTAGAAAATTTAACTAAAAGAAGAAATGAAATTGATGAAATAATGGCCAAAAATTAGTATTTTTTTTCATAAAAAATATTTTTTTTTTCTTGAAAATTTAATTTAATTAATAAAAAAAACTAAATTAAAACGTCAAAATTAAAATTTTCTAAAAATTAGTTTTTGATCTAAGTAAAAAATTAAGTTAAATGGTTAAATTTTTTGTTTGCAAAAAAAATAAAAACCCTTAATGGTACTTTTCTTTCTAATCACGAAGAAAATGCATGATTTTTCCTTTTTACATTAAAACCAGTCATCATAATGCTAGAATTGTAAAATACTTTTTTTATGCATATTCTTCTTGAAATATTTCCATATCAGCATTTTCTAAATTTGCGATTAGTTTTTTTTTTATCTTAAATTTTTAAAAATTAAACATTAAGCATATGTAAGGTTCGACCTTGGTCTGGTTTACATAGTCAGTTATGAAAGCTAAAATAAGATCTAAAATTAGTCACGACACCATGTTTCTTTTCCCATGAAAATTAAATTAATTTTCCCTATCCACTCATTTTAAATTCATGAAAATTTAGATATTACATTAGGTCGGGGCCAGACTAAATTTTGTGCCTTAAGCTGTATTAACCGAGTACACCTCAAAATTTTTGGTTGTTAGAATTAGTTGTCTAGATTGGAGAAGGAGGGGTGGTCATTTAGGCCAGATTTTAGAACACTCTTAGTTTTGGTCTGGCGCCGGCCCTGATCCTTTAATTACTTCAAGTATCTTCTTGTTTTTTTTAAATTCTCACCCAATCCTGATGCTCAAGAATCCTTATCATAAAGAGATAATGTTACCACCTATGCAAAACTTGTTAGAAAACATAGATTTGCTAATTTTTGTCTAAATTATTTATACACTGTCTATTCTATTTTGTAGAAAATTAACAAAAAAAATTGCTCAAACTTGTAACTTTTTGTAAAAAAAAATCAAAAAGTTAACTAAGTCGTCAGTAGTTTTTAAATTAGCCAAATAAATTGTTTAATCAGATTGTTTTTTAGTTTGAGGGGAATTGGGTCTCACTAAGTGCCAGACCACGATTGTCTTAATTTCAGGGTTCTTTAATTCTGTTTTTGGTTTTTAGGCACTGTTTTCCAACAAGTTTTTCATCATTAGTCTTTAAAGACTCATAATAGATAAAAAATGGCAAGGATCACTCATCCCACATCCACATCCCACTCCCCGTAACCCATAACCATTTAGTAGATACAAATTGTTTGACTTGTTTGTACTTTCATTAATATATTCATCGATAATATAGCCCCAATACTAATCAATGATCAATTTTAGAAGGAGTCCCCATGACGGGACGGATGGTCCTTCCGTCCATCTTTTATCGTGTAGAAATAACTTTTTCTTACTTATCGCAAATTCTCGTTCAATGTTACATGTAACTAAATCTGAATACTCATTTTTTAGCGGAATTTCTGATTTTGAAAAAGAAAAATAGCCAATCAAAAAGTCCGCTAAACCCCGGTTTAGTTACATGTAACATTAAACGAGAATTTACGGTACCTCATCTCAATTTTGAGATTTAAATCAAATCACCTCTTAATATATTTTTTCAGGTCACTAAGGCCTAGTTTTTCAAAGCGTTGAGAAATTTTTCAGTTTCGGAATAAGCTTCGTAGCTTTTCTCTGTTCTTTTTCATGTCCCGGAAAACCATTCTCAAAGTATAGGCACCACGAGCAAAATTCGAATTCGAAATTCGAATTCGTGTAGAGAAGTCTAATATTGTTTTTGCTAGGATAATTGAAAGCTTTTTTGATCATTCAAAGAACTCTTTAGTAAATAATAAAATTTTTAAAAATTAAAGGAAATACTTTTTTCAATGCATTTTTTATAATTAATTTTTCAAAATTATTTTCTCTCACAAGAGTGCAAATTTACATAAGTGATTCAAAAGACGGAAAAAAAGTTTGATTGCGTCAAAGCTTTACTTTAACATATTTACAGTTAGATACAGTTTTTTGTTACTTAGTTAAATTAAACAAAAGGTCTTTAAATCTAGTATTCAATTTTTTTAGCCTGATTTTTCAGCTCAAGGTACAGTGTTGCTATGTTATTTGGATTTACCATTTATTTACGTAATTTAACATGCTTTCATTATTTTACTTAAATTTCTAGATTCTGGTTGTATTTAACAAACTTAATAGAAATTTGGGTTTTCAAAAGTAAATCATTTCAGAAAAGTAAAGAATAAAAAGTATCGTAAATTTTCGTCGATTTTTTATTAGTAGAAATTTTGGGTAGGAGACCTAAATCATAAAACTTATTTATTTTTAAGTAGTTTATGAGAGACCCTTTTTCTCGTCAATTCTATCATCAAATAAGACGCAAACGTATTAGCTTTGTATGGCAAATTTTCCTCTCCAAGAAAAAATGAGCGTAGTGTTGACAGTCGACTAATGAGCCAACCTACCAGGTGCATCTATTTCAATTGTAGATCTTTTAGTCTGATTCAAAATGGTACCCTAGGTGTCTTGATAGGGTCATTGCTTAAGGAGAAAAATGGATTTAGTTGCAACTGAAAATCGTTTTTAAATTCAACTAAATCTTATTAATTTGTTTGGGAATCATCTTATCAAGACATCTAGGGTACCATTTTGAATCAGACTAAAAGATCTACAATTGACATAGATGCACCTGGTAGGTAAAATTTACCGTTCATGTTTTCGACCAGTTGGCTCATTAGTCGACTGCCAACACTTGATGAGCGTTTTTAAAAAAATGAGTAACTTTTGAGATTACAAGATGCCGAAAATGTGGGTTTTACTAAATTTTAAAGGTAAAATGGTTACAATCTTCACCTATATTCAGAGAGATTTATGAAAGAAATATACTAAGACACTTATCTTCTTGATCTTATTGCCCCTCACTTAAACTTAATTTTTAAGTTTAAACAGAGGATTTATGAACGTTCACAAGAGGAACACTTGAATGGCCAAAACAGTAGAACTTTTTTTAACTGAATGGGTTTTCATCAACATTAGACCTTTATTTTTTCTAAATATTTCAAGGATAAAAAAGACTTTAACTGCAAATGAAGAGAATTTTCTAATCTCTTCGATCAAACTCATTTTAATTCCTTTCGGAATAATTTTTCGGAGTTTATGAGTTTTTAAGCAAAGTTTGAATCGGCCTGAATCTAAATAAAAATTATGAGTTCAATTGGAGTGGGTAAAACAACAGATTTGGCAGCTAATGGCTCGAATTCGGATCATTGTCGAGTCAAAAAAATTGTAACGTTAAGAAAAAACAATAATGGAAATGGATGAGTGTCATTAGTGTTGTGCTGTTAGGAAACTTCCGACTAGACTTATCGACTTGTCATTCTCTAGATGGCCTGATACTAAAACAACTTTGAAAATCATCGGAAGTCGCAAGTCGCTGTGACTTAAAATAAGCGCGTCGAAAGATGCAAACAAAATTTGTTTTATTTTCAAAAATCTTGTTAAATTTCAATTTTCTGCTTACGCAAAGGCGCGATTTTTGAAAGAACAGTTCAATTCTAAGAAATTTTTAAACATTAAACAAACCCCTTCTTTTTCAAAAAAAAATTCATTGCGTTTTTTGTATAAGGCACTGCTACCGAACTTGGCAAGCCTACCCGTACCGAAGCGTAACATACTTTACTAAACATTACGACGTAATAAAAATTTGTTGAGTACTGTTCGGTACTGTAGGTTTGGTACATTAGGTATGGTATAGTACGCTTCGCTTTGCTGTCTACCAAAAGTTTGGTAGAAGTGCAGTAAGGCATTGAATATTAAAATTTGTCCTAATACCCCACCCTCTCCACACACAATCACACCAAGAATGACTCCGTCCGTATGACACTCATCTTAGACTCATCAAAACTTTTGTTAAATTTAAGATCAAGTATAATTTTTCTAACTATAATTCAAAATAAGGTGAAAAACACTTTGGAGTAGAAACTCGTCACGAAATTTTTAGTCTTTTTTCTGTTTAAGCTATGACTCAAGAATCGAAAGAAAATCAAAACAAAATTTATTCTTGAACAAATAGAACAATCTCGAAAATTTATTTTTACCTTATTTTAATCTCTTAAAAAAAAAAAGTATTTTCAAATTTATTTTAATTTAATAAAATCTCAAATTTAAAATAAAAATCACGTTTTAGCTTGTGACGAGACCGTAAGCATGATCAGAAAAATGAGTTTAATCATCTTAATATTTTCCTGATGTGATACGTGTCTGAAACAACAAAATAAAAACTTAACATTCAACGCCTTCTTTTTTGAAATAAAAGTTATTTACTTAATGTAGACACCTTACTAAATTAGTTAAACAGTTTTTTTATTTAAGGTTTTTATCTTGATTTAAAAACTAACAACAAAAAAAATTATCTCTTGAATTTAATGAAGATTATGCTTTTTTGTTCAACCTACTCATTTTTATTTTATTTTTTTCAATTTTTTAACTTATTGAAACATTATTTGGTTGAATGAAGTTAAGAAGACTAATTTAAATTAAAATTAGGTATTTAATTTAAATGAGTAGGGGGGTAGAAAATTTAAGTCGAACCGGATTTTGTATGATCATTTTTTCATTTCATTCCTTATAATTCGTTTAACTATCAAATGAAATAAATTGAGCTTTTGATGCGTAATATTAGCTTTGTCTTTATGAGCGTTTCAATCAAGATTGAGCGAAAAAAAACTAACTATGATTGTGTGTGTGTAGTATTTGTTATTTATCGTATAAAATTCGTTTATAAATATTGTAAATTTTTTTACATAATTTTGAGTTTTTTTGAATTTTTTGTTTTTTTTTGTTTCGTTTACAACAGATCTTTAAATGGATCCTAGTACAACTAGAAATGGTAAAGACGATACCAAACGAAAAATCATCTCAAACTATCTGGTCGATACTTTAGAAAATAAAATAGCCACAAATGATCTAGAAAAATTCAAGATCAATAAAGTTATTGAGAGTGCTATACACTGGTGCCTCGTAAACGGTATGAAAATATATTCTTTTTGTTCCAAACGAACCATATACTTGAAAAGAGTTTTGTTTAAGATTTTTGAGTGATGGTTCGCTAAAATAAAATATTGTTGATGAGCGGGTCCATGACAGTATAGCTTAATTTTACATAACTAAAAATTCCTAGCGATACACTC
The DNA here is from genome assembly GCA_022207745.1 of Brachionus rubens. NCBI lineage: Eukaryota > Metazoa > Rotifera > Eurotatoria > Ploima > Brachionidae > Brachionus > Brachionus rubens. Next base: position 2,938,867 of record JAJVHD010000009.1, on the reverse strand, counting down.
AAGCTTATTTTTTACCTTGAAATTTGGATCCGCTTATTAACCAGGACTGGTGATTTGAACTTCAAATCAACATTATCTAGTTAAATCAACTACTAACACTACAAACACCAATTTGTAGGATTCATTTTTATTTTAAACTAAAGGATTTGTTCTCGTACCCAAATCAAGAGAGCCCGATGATTTAATGGTCGTAACATATTTGCCATTTACACTCTTTCCAACTCCATTCAAAAAGGCTCATTTTGAACAAGTCATGAATTTACAACCTCATGTAAATGACATTGTGTACAAAATATCAAATTTAGAAAATTTTATGGAAGCATCTTTTATAAAGTAATCTTGAAAGTTTTAAAATCTTTCACGGGAATTTGAAATTTAATTGGAATACGCAAAATCCGCGGTCAAAACGACTGAAAATTTTACAACAACTCTCAAAAATGGTTGTTTTTGAGTCTCTGACTCAAAAATTTGACACGAGTCAAATGTGACTCAAGTCAGACTTGAGTCAAGTCATTTTTTTCCTGAAAAATAGACTCAGACTTAGAGTCCTAGTCAACAAAAAAAGTGACTCAGACTCGAGTCGAGTCGCTGTCATAGAAAAATGACTCAAAATGACTCTAAATTTTCCAAATACATCTCATAACTTTTTTACTAAGATCTCAGCTTTGTCTAAAAGTTCAATTCTCATTTTTAATTTGCCGTTTTTACTGAAAAAATCTCATCAGATGAAAATTATTAAAGAATGATGAGGAAAATTTCATATAACGTAAACGCTCGGTATATGCTCGGTGACATGTCATATAGATCATTTAGCCTTGCTAAATCGTGCTAATCTTTAATAATGAGCTCAAACCAGACAAAGATTTTTTATAACATCACTTAGAGTTCTTCTTACATTTTAGTTTTATGTTTCTAGTGTGGCGAGGTCTTATACTTCCATTTCTATTGCATCATCAAATCTAAAAAGCATTAAGCTTTTGTATGCTAGTTTTAATAAAATTAGTTACAAAGTATATTCTTGAACGTGCCCTTAAATAAGACTAATGTTTATCATAATTAGAATTAAAAAACTCATATTGGGAAAAAATGCTTTTTTTTGACTTAAGTCAAATGACTCAAGTCAGACTCTGAGTCATTAATTAAAAACTGACTGACTCGGATTCAAGTCACCACGAAATCATCGAGTCACTAAGACTGGTTAGGGTCCTTCTAAAGCAGAATGATAGTCAAATGTCAAGTGTTGCTTTATTCTAATTAATGAACATCAAATTACCCAAAACATAAATTAAAAATTAGATTTTTTTAAAATTATTTATTCATCAAGTTTGTTATCAATAGACCGATTTTTAAGTTCATTATGGTCTCTTTACAAAAGAGCTCAAACTGAAGGTTACAATCAAAAAATTCGTTTATCTATTTTAAGAACAGATTACATGTTACATCAAAAAGATATAAACAATGATACAATTTTAATGAAACAAGTCGAAATAAATACAATAGCTGCTGGTTTTGGTTACGTTTCTACAAAAGCTTTAAAATTACATAAAGAAATATTAAAATGGACACATAATACAGATATATTAAGTCGAGTACCAGACAATGAACCAGTAGTTAAAATGGCTAAAGGTTTTGTTGAAGCCTATCGTCTTTACAATGTGAATAATTCAATTGTACTTTTCATTATACTCGATGTTGAAATAAACATTGCTGATCAACGTCACTTAGAATATGAAGTTACAAATCAAAATCCTCAAATTGAAATATTTCGTTGTACATTATGTGAATTGAATCAATACGGTCGATTAGGAGACGATAAAACACTTTATTATCATGACAGAGAAGTTGCTATTGTTTACTATCGTGCAGGCTATGATCCATCACATTTCAAGTCACACGTTGAATGGGATACTTTGTATATGATTGAAATTTCGAAAGCAGTTAAATGTCCAACAATTGGAACATTCCTTGCTGGTATGAAAAAAATTCAAGAGTCTATGTCCAATGAGGATAATTTAAATTTTTTATGTAACTCAAACAAAGAGCTATCTGATTCATTTAAGTCGGTATTTGCCGATTTTTTTTTGCTAAATAGTCAAGTAATTGAGAATCTAAAGTCTAAAAAAGTTTTAAAAATTATAAGAACTTTTTATTTTAGAAAAATATTGAAAAAGTTCTGCAAAATCCTGATAACTTTGTTCTTAAACCGCAACGTGAAGGTGGTGGAAATAATTTTTACAATCAAGAAATAGTGTAAGTGTTTCTTTCTAGTTTAAATTAAAAGAATTTTCATAATTTTTTCATTTAAAAGTGAAATTTTGAACAAAATCCAAAGTATGGAAAGTATGCCGAACGGAACTACAATTCAGAATGAAATCGACGATAGATATAATAAAGATCTTTATATTGTAATGGAGTATTTAAGACCCCAGATAAGTAATAACTACATTATATCGTCTAAATGTCAACAAAAGCTTCATGAAACAGGACGAGCTGGAACGTTGCAAACAGTGCAAATAACAAATGAACTGGGAGTTTATGGTGTCTTAGTAAAGTATTCAAGATAAAAGTTCATTCAGATTAGATGAAGTAAATAATCTTGGTTATTTAAGGAATGGTGATGAAACAGTGTTAAATGAAACTTGTGGTTATTGTCTTCGAACTAAGCCAGCTGAAGATAATGAAGCTGGTGTTATGTGTGGTTCGGGAGCTCTTGATTCAATATTTTTTTCTGATTAGAAAAAAAAAATTCAAACAGCAAAACAAATCAAAATTTAAAAACGATTCTTTGAGGATTGTTTATGCAAATATTTTGGTTTAAAATTTTTACGATTTGACTTTATATGATTTAGGGTGATTATAAAACTTTTCTTTTATTTTTTTTAAGTATTCCAAAACTTTTTTTAATATTTTTTGCGAAATGTCAAAAATTGAGCATTTTAAATGTAAATTAAATTTACTATAATTTTTATTTAAATAAAATTTTAAAAATAGAAGATTTTCTGATATACAGAATATTTTTGAAATAGGTTGACTAAGCAATGCGAAGCGTGCTCCGAAACTTTGCACATGATGTGTATAAAAATTGCTCCTGCGCGACTTAATCTTTGCTTATGAGCATAAATTTTTTGCTCGGAAGAAAAACTCATTACCATTTTTTAAGAATAAAATCTTATCAAAAGTTCTAAAAAAAAAGACTATAGAGGTTCAAAGAAAAGCTAAGACCGTTTGTTGAGATCTTGCGACGCGAACCTACCAATGTTTTTGTTCTTTACAATGGACTGAGTCAAATGCAGACGTCCGACAAAAAATTACTACATAATGGGAATACTTTTTCCTTATAAAAACGATGCAATGGTAACTGAAGCGGTGAATCTTGCAAGTGATCGGAAACTCTGGAAATTCAAATTTTCCGTTCAATTAAAGAAGAAGGCCAACTAAAGATGTTCTGCGAATTGTGATTGATCAATTTATTTTCAGAAAAAATATTATTGCCAGGGATGGGGATCGAACCCATGCTCACATTCGTGAATTGGATCTTAAGTCCAACGCCTTAACCACTCGGCCACCCTGGCTTACTCTTAAATCAATCAATTTTAAAATTTTAAAACATCAAAAAACTTTTTTAACGCGAAATTGAAAGTCTTTTTTATCTAAAGGGTCGGAAAAACTTTAAAATTTTGGGTCTTAAGCGTTATGTGAACAATTGTTCACATATTGCATAAGACCAATACCAATTGACATAAGGCCACTTGACATAACACATAAGACATACGACCAATTGTTATGTGAAAAATTGTTCACATATTAGACAGAAAGACATTAGAGTAACGGACATCACAATAGCAGACAGATTAGATATAAAATTGGGCATTGTGAAGTTTAGTACAAAAGAACAGAACAATTTTGAAAAATTGAAATAATTTTTTGTCTGTTGGTCTTATGATGGATCTGCCCATGTAACAAAGTGTAACAAACTTTGTTACACCATTGGGCAACCTCTGCTAAATTTATGCAAAGTCTCTGCAAAATGCACACTATTAAAAAGTATTGAAACTAAATGCGCAATTAGACTGCAGAGTTTTTGCAGAGTTTGCTCAGTGGTGTAACAAAGTTTGTTACACTTTGTTACATGGGCAGATCCATCATAAGACCAACAGACAAAAAATTATTTCAATTTTTCAAAATTGTTCTGTTCTTTTGTACTAAACTTCACAATGCCATAAAATTGGCAATTTTCTCAATCGTTCCATCATCAATAGGCAACCGAATTCCGACCTAATAAAAAAAAAATCGAGATTGTAAATTTAGCTCCAGTAAGTGTCCTTTTTTGCTCTTCTTCTTTTCAAATGCTCACATAATTTTTTTTTTGGTCACCTATTTTTTAATTTGCTCACGAAATTAAATTTATGTTAACAATTTCTAAAAAATATTTTATTCTTTAATTCTTTAGTTCACCTAATAAATGATCCCATAATTGGTGAACAATGCTGATCACTTATTTTATCTCATAGACCATTGATCACCTGATATGTGAACAATTGTTCAAATAACGCATAAGACCCAAAATTTTAAATTAAAACTCAGTCAATCGTCGATATTTTTGTTTATTGAAATCTTTTCAATTGATAAAATTTTTTCAAACATCCTTCTTTTTACACTAATTATATCGATTTAAATGAGAATATTTTATTTATTTATTTATTTAAAATTTAAGCCAAGGCCGCTTTCCGACCACGCACGCTGTTAAATAGAGCGTACTGATTATTGATTATGTAAAAAAAAAGAAAATAATAATTTAGTTTACGAATAAAAAGAACAAAGATATACAATTCACAATTTTAAAACATCAATAAATATTTACAGATTTTCAACTCGCCTAATTTTAGTATTGAGTTTCGTGACTGTCAAACCTCAGTATTTCGAATAGGTTTGCTTATATTTCATTGCGGTTTTTGGTGTTGAAGATTTTGTTTATTCTGTTTACGATACCGTTCTCCTTCGACATTCATTTAATCTCTGTTTTGATTATATATTTGTTTATGCGACAGAATTGTGCTATATCCGGACAATTTACACCTGAGTTTACTTGGTATGAGTCTCGTATGTCTGATATTTCTCTAGTCAAATCATTCGTTAGACTAAGGTTGTGTACGTGGTCCAGAATTTTTTTTGTATATTTATTGGTTTGTAGTCGAATAAAGAAGTCACATTTTATTGTTTCAAGTCTCCAACTAGTCGGTTCGATTTTAAGTGACATTGCTAACGCTGAAGTTCTGCACCGGGTTGGTATCCTTGTTACCATTTTGATCAAATCCTCTTCTAAATGCGAATATTATTCCAGCGTTCGGATAAAATTTTTTATTAGTTGTTTGATTTTTCTTGATTTAGATCTTTTGATCTTTAGCCACAAAACATATTATATAGGTTGTGTATTGTGATATACACTTTTATCTTGTAAGGTTATGTATTTAGGGGAATGATTTAGACGTCCCATAAATTAATTCTTAACATAAAATCTTATTAAGGCCGTGAATAGATCTTGTTCAAGAACGGTATAGGATCTTGACCAGTCCTAAATTGAAATAAGATTCCTAATTTTTTCTGGATAAATTTTAACTTTAATATATTTACAGGCTATGTACTTCTGTAAAAATTCAATTTTTTAAACCTTTATTTTACCCTATTTTGATTATGTGTTCACGTTAATTTGCTATTTTTCGAAAGAAGCCATTCAAAGGCTGGCAAATTGTTTCTATTTATGTATTTTTAAATTACTAAAACTAAGAATAGGTTCGAGTGACTTTAATGAATTGAATAATTCATTAGAAAAGTATGGACTTTTTGCGTTTCAACATAGAGCTTTGGAGAGGATGCTATCCTTCTCTTACAAAATTATAAAATTAGATAATGCACCAACACAACTTAAAGAACAACTAGTATCGAATGAATCAAGAATATACATTTGGGTATGTGTATTCAAAAATAGCTAACAAGTTCATTGTTAACAGATTGGTCCTAAAATACACTACATTCAAACTGTCAATATTCAACAACATCAATCTAATTTATGGAGAAACAACAAAAATTTTTGATAAACTAAATTTAAATTTTAAAATTTTTTATTTTTGAAATCAATATTTTTTATATTCAATTTATGCATTTTATTTTTAATGAATAAATGAAGAGTTAATCAGTCTTTAATTAGGCAAGGGTACTAGCATGTTGATTAACCTTGAACTTGAGAATGATCATCGATTTCTTCAAGTCTTTGTTGTTGAGTTCTCTCATTTGGTAGAGTCATATTCGGAATCGAATCAAATTTTTTTGGTGAAATTATTAATGAAACGTTTGGAAAAAAAACTGAAATTTAAAAATAGAAAAAATTTTATAAGCTTCGTTTAGCAAAACTCCCTCTTTGTTAAAATTTTACCTAGCAGAAGTTATTTCAGAATTTCCGAATTTCTGAAATTTCTGAGAAAAAATTCTGAAAAAAACTTCAGGGGTAATATTTAAAAAAAAAATTCTGAAAAAAAATTTTCCGAAAAAAATTTAATACAGATAAAGAAACAGAAACAGTTGTTTTAATTGTTCAGGAAATAGAAAACTAAGAAAAAAATTCATTATGTGAAACTATTGTCTTTTCACACTCTGATCTGATATCTTATGACTAAGTCGTATCAAAGATTAAATCCGAAGCGCCGCCTATAATCAATTTTGAAAATTTAAATACAAAACACCACAGTTAATTCAATTCTTTTAAATTGAATGATGAACGACTCAATGTCTCTACGGCTTGTCATTAAAGATTTTAAACTTGCACTAATTGCTATACACTTTCTAAATCAGTAAGATATAAAAAAGAACTGGAAAAAAAGACACTGTATCAAAAATGTTTCAAAAAAAGTTTAGTAAAAAAATCTAGGTTTCATAAAATATGTTTGAAAAAAAATCTCTGAAGTTTTTTCAGAAATTATTTCTTTCATTTCTTAAAATTTTAGCCTATGAAACAAATTTTTTTTTTTCTTTCAAAGAACAAAGAACTTTTTTTTATTAGTTTGGCTTGCCTCTCTTCAAACATTAAGAAATAATTGTAATTTGTAAAGTGCACTGTTTAAGTCTTTTAAAAAATTCGGAAAATGTATTCAGAAGCTCGCATTGACTTGTACGTGCATGAAAAAAGATAACCGTAAAAGATAAGTACTCAGAAATTCTAAGTACCCAATTCGAGTTAGTCGAACCTTTAAAATTGATTTTATGGCATTATGAGGTCTATGTAGGCGCATGCGTCTGATTAGCAAAATTCAAGCGAAATTTAGCACCCAAATTGCGGCGAAATTGGGTTTTAATGCGCGCATTTTTAAACACGAAAATGCGGTATTTGTAATTCTTAAACTTTTAATTAAAAGCTTTGGAAAAGGATATTCATCAATTTCTATTACTCTATTATATCCAAATTTCAGTTTATATCCCCAAGCTAATATTGAACCAATTATGAGTTCTGAATGCCAGGCGACTGTAAATAAAATAAAATATTCCGAATAAAAAATTGTTGAGAATTCATAATAGCAATACGCGAGCTCCTTCACCAAAAAATAAAAAAAAACAAAAAGTGAATAAAGAAAATTACAAAGTAATATTCTGGCTATTTAAATTACTTGTGTGAAAACTAAGAAATTAACCAGAAATAGGAACTACAGTACTTTCCGGTTATAAGAAACTCCAATTTGCATGAAAAATAATTTATTATATCCGAAGATTTCTTATAAACAAATTAAAGTTTTCCTGCATAATTTTTACTCACATTATCTTAAGTTAGCAAGTGAGGTGATAACTGATAAAGAAACCGAAGGAATAATCCATTTAGAGAAAGCAGGCGAATATTTATTATATCTATTATATTTGTCCAGTAAAAAACATTTTTACAATGATGTAAACACTTTTTTTCTAGAAACAAAAGTAAAGCGAAACAAGATTTTGTTTAAAAAATGTCGTGTATACGTAACGGCTGAAAGATAAATTAACATTTTTTAATCCTTTTTTGATAATATAACTGCTTATCGCTAAATAGTTTTAGACCCGCCTCATATTTTTTTTCATAAAAAGTTCAAATTTTTTATAATCAAGTTAAATTTAATGGTCTTACTCTAATTTTACCTAAAAAAAAATTTATTATATACGAATTTTCGCTATACATGAATTTGTTATAAACAGTTAAAAATACATGGAAGGGGTAGGAAATGTTTTTGTTCTGGCGAAAACGTTTATTATATCCGAAAATTTCTTAAAACCGTGTTTCTTATAACCGGAAAGTACTGTAGTTACTTTTAATAAGACTCAGACTCGAGTCCGAGTCTTTAGAGTTGCAAGGAATCGTGTCTTATGAAAAATTTTCAGAAATGTCTTGAAATTTTATTGGCGAGGCTCTCTCATAATTTTTTTCAAACCGGCCTCATGTAGAATTTTTTTGATTCCCTTATTTTTAAAATATGATTATATCAAGTCAAATCAGAGACTCAAGTCTTTTACTATATCTCCTAGACTCAGACTTCGAATCGGAGTCGATTTTTGAACAAGATTAAGACTTAGACTCGAGTCCCACATAAAAAATGTTGATTTATCACAGATCAGCACATTCATGGCGTTTTGTGTTGATCATCGTTGTGCAAAACTAAACTCATCAAATAATCATCCATTTTTTTATGTGCGTTCCGTATCTCTTCCGTATTTTAGAAGCAATTCTATATTTTATGTTGAATTCCACATTTTAGTTCTGAAAAATTCCGTATTTTAATAATTTCCGTTTTATGGATTCCGTATTTTAGGCTCTAATTTCTTTCGGTTCCGGCGTTCCGTAATTGGATTCCGTGTTTTAACCTATTTTTTACGTAAAATCAGGTAAATTAACGTAATTTATCTGATTATACCTGAACATTCATTAACATTCATGAAATACTTTTCATAGTTCATTGGCATACTGCGAACATTCATGAACGTTTCTACATTTAATTTGTGAACGACCAGTACGGTAAATCAAAAGCTAAGGATATTATGATTGAAACAATTTAATAAAAAAATTTAATTTCATTTTTTGATGTTTTAAAATTTTAAAATTGATTGATTTAAAAGTAAGCCAGGGTGGCCGAGTGGTTAAGGCGTTGGACTTAAGATCCAATTCACGAATGTGAGCATGGGTTCGATCCCCATCCCTGGCAATAATATTTTTTCTGAAAATAAATTGATCAATCACAATTCGCAGAACATCTTTAGTTGGCCTTCTTCTTTAATTGAACGGAGTTTCCGATCACTTGCAAGATTCACCGCTTCAGTTACCATTGCATCGTTTGTATAAGGAAAAAGTATTCCCATTGTGTAGTAATTTTTTGTCGGACGTCTGCAGTCCATCGTAAAGAACAAAAACATTGGTAGGTTCGCCTCTGTCGCAAGATCTCAACAAACGGTCTTAGTTTTTCTATGAACCTCTATACTCTTTCGATCCTAAGTCATCAAACATGTATAAAGCTATTCAGACTTCTTTTTTCAACCGTCATTACTGAAATATAAAGTGGCTAGTTAACTTAGTAAAGAGTGTAGAGGTTCAAAGAAAAACTAAGACAGTTTGTTGAGATTTTGAGACTTACAGTACTTTCCGGTTATAAGAAACTCCAATTTGCATGAAAAATAATTTATTATATCCGAAGATTTCTTATAAACAAATTAAAGTTTTCCTGCATAATTTTTACTCACATTATCTTAAGTTAGCAAGTGAGGTGATAACTGATAAAGAAACCGAAGGAATAATCCATTTAGAGAAAGCAGGCGAATATTTATTATATCTATTATATTTGTCCAGTAAAAAACATTTTTACAATGATGTAAACACTTTTTTTCTAGAAACAAAAGTAAAGCGAAACAAGATTTTGTTTAAAAAATGTCGTGTATACGTAACGGCTGAAAGATAAATTAACATTTTTTAATCCTTTTTTGATAATATAACTGCTTATCGCTAAATAGTTTTAGACCCGCCTCATATTTTTTTTCATAAAAAGTTCAAATTTTTTATAATCAAGTTAAATTTAATGGTCTTACTCTAATTTTACCTAAAAAAAAATTTATTATATACGAATTTTCGCTATACATGAATTTGTTATAAACAGTTAAAAATACATGGAAGGGGTCGGAAATGTTTTTGTTCTGGCGAAAACGTTTATTATATCCGAAAATTTCTTAAAACCGTGTTTCTTATAACCGGAAAGTACTGTACTTTTAAATTAATAAATTTCAAATTTAAAAAAATCAAGACATGAAATTAAATTTTTTTATTAAAATATTTCAATCATAATATCCCTAGCTTGTGATGTAATTCCAAAACACTTAAAAAGAACGCCAAATACCTTGAAAATTAAAGGTTACTTTCAAGTTTTTTTTTTAAATAAAAATAAAATTTGGTATACTTGTTTAAAAGACCTGTAAGGTTGAGAAATAAAATCCATAATATTGTATACTTTGTAAAGGGCTAGTGCGTTTGGTAAAGCTATGCTACAAAAACTTTTTGATTTGTTTCCTGGATTAATGTAACAATCAACATGTGAATCAAAAGCATAATCGGTTAGAGATTTACAACTTGGAAATGTTTCTGGTATCAACAATTTTTTCATTAAACATTTTTTAACTGAGTTAACCCAAAGTTGACCCTTTTTTGTTAAAAAAAAATTTTATGAAAAACATATTTTTACATTACAGTCCATCTCTGAGGCATCGTACAGCAAATGCTAGGGTTTTTTCAGATATGTCCCGTGGTTAAATGAATAAAGAATACTTCTTCAGTAAAAAAATCCAAATCATCAGTAAATCTACTGCAATACTTGTAGCCGTATGATATTAAATATTGTTTAGGTCCACATTGCTTTTGGTCTTCCATAACTTGATAGAATTTACAATCTCCTCTTTCGGCGAGTTCTTTCAAAAGTTCATCTTGAGCAGCAAAACCTAAACAAAAAAGTAGTTTTAGAATTAAGTTGAGGCTTGGTGTCAATTCTGAACTAGATTTACATTTGAAAAAAAATACGATAAACAAGAATTTCATCTTTGAATGTTCTAAAATATGTCTACTGAACAATAAAATTCAAGGACTCCTTTATAAGGTAAAGTTATGTAAAGGTTCCTGATAAAAAAACGTGATTGAGGAAAAAAATCGATCCATATCAACATTTTTGTTATCAGTTATCAAAAGCAATGTCATTAATGTGGTTAATCATATGATAAAAAACTATAAACTCCTTTTTTGAATGTTTGAATTTAAAAAAGAAAAATATGAAATTGAGTAGATAAAAGATGAGCTGCGATGGCCGAGTGGTTAAGGCGACAGACTTGAAATCTGTTGGGATTTTCCCGCACAGGTTCAAATCCTGTTCGCAGCGAATTTTTTTTTAAATTTTCTAGTCAAGATAGACCTCAATTTATTGTTTAAAATTTTCAATTGTCTAAAAATAAAAATAAATGCAACAAACTTATAAACTTAGTTAGAAAAAATAAAACGAAATAAAATTTTATTTTGGGATTTAGAATATCATAAATATACTTTTTGAGGTTGATGTAAAAATTGGTGCGCATTTTTTTTTTGTATGAGTGGTTTAGTTGGAATTAAAGTATTCAAAAGAAGATAATTTGGAATTTAGACGCTGAAAGTTAACGCAGCGCTCTGGAATCGAGAGGATTTTAATGAAGGAACTTTCCGGTTGGAAACACTCCAAAATAATAATATCCACCAAAGATTCGTGAAAAAACAACACATCCCTTTTAGTCCAAATGCATTAACTCGGGTGTAATTTCTCTGTTTAGAAAGCTAGCTAGAAACTAATTTTTCTAGGAAATTCAACATCAAACCCTTCGGACTGATTTATTTTAATATCTAAAATCAAATCTAAATTTTCAGGATCTGATGTCATTTTTTTTTTAGCTAAAATCATTCTTTGTAAAGGCAAAATTTACCTAAGAAATCGGTCAAAAACTAGTCATGTTGCTATTTTCATGAGAAAACATTGTTTTTCATAAAAATCCTAACATTTTTTTCCGAAAAATAAATTATTCGGCAAGTCAGAGGGTATGAGTGAAAAAAAAATTTTAACACAAGGTCCATTTAAAAATCAAAGCGAAGCGAGTGCACTGTAGCACAAAATTTCATGCTGAAAAAATATATATGGTGTTAAGAGTAGTTTAAATAGACCCAAGAAAATGCTGGGTTCATTTACGCAATGATATAATACAAGTCTAATGATAAAAAAATTCAACTTCAGAATTATGGGAACCGATTCTCTCCAATCAATTTAGTAAATTTTGATAAGATAAATTGCTTTTTTATTTTTAAAATTGGTTAGCTAACCGGCTAAAATAACTAAGTTAACCGAAATTTAGGTTTACCGAGTTTGGTTAACCATAACTGATTTTAGTGGTTAACCATCAAATTAACCGGCTAAACCGTGCGCATAGGTAGATTACCCGGGCAGAAAATTACGGCATGGATTACGCGTAATTACTTATCTTGGAAATTTTTACGCGTAATTTTGTTTATGAAAATTAATTACGTATAATTTAGCATAAACGAGAAAAGACCCGTAATATTTTTTGTTCAAAAAAATCAAAAAAAAAATACGCGTAATTTTATCAAATTTTGGATTTTTATGCGTTTTTGTTTGAATCTAAAAAAAAAGCTTTGTGAAAATTTTTTGCGTTTTTACGCGTAATTAAATAAAAAGAGATTGTTGAGATTGTTCACACCCTTACCGAATCATTCGAGAAAGAAAAAACAAGCATTTTAAATTTAAAAATTTGAAAAAATGTTTGAGAAGATTTTTCGTCTTTTAAACAATTTTAAGTCTAATTATGAAAGTTAATATAAAAAATCTAAGCTAAAAAATAAAATTGTTTTCAATTTGTAATTTTTAAGTCTATAATTTTTTATTTTGCTTAGGTCCAATCATTTTCTAAAAGACAAGACCTATCTTAGAGTAAATGATTTATATAAATAATTTGACTTTTTTTATAGAGAGGCGATTCTCTCGTACCTTGGTTAAGTATCTCAAGTTGTTTGAAAATGTCCAACGTATCTACTGAGGATATGGTCAAATTACCTGGCATTCTTTACCAAGTTAAAAAAACTCAAAACGTTAAATTTTTTAGTTTAAAATTTGATTTTTTGAATTATTCAAAAGGATTTCATTTTATAAATTAAAAGATGACACTTTCATTTTATTTTTTTGTTTTTATTTGAAATTTTTAAACTTAAAATATATTTAGACTTAAAAGTCCATAAAAAGACGTAAACTCATCTCATTTTAATAAGAATTCGTTTTTGAGTGTGAGGATTCAGTTGAAAAAACGACCAAACGGATTACACGTGATTTTACACAAGTACGTTTTTTTTTTAAATCTTTTAAAATTTAATTAAAAATTTAAAAATTAAAAGTAATTTTTTTAATTAATTACAATTAATATTTTTTTTTAATTACCAAAGAGACATTCGAGTTCGCATTTACATGAAAATGAAACAAAAGTAAACGTAAGTCAAATATCTATTTTTAATTATATTTATTTTTTTTTTTAATATGATAATACTTTATAAATTTCAGATATTTATTTAGAAACATGAAAGGCTCCCGAAGAAATTTGAAGAACATAGAAAGAAGGAAGAAAACGAACCCGAGATCGTAACTTTTAATTTTTTTAAAGCTTTTTTTCCTTTTTAAATTTTTTTTTAAAGATTCATGATGGAGTCGATTTACTTACAAATTTGGAAATGGTAAAAGAAGCTGTAAATGGGTATGGAAGGCAAAAAGAAAACTGAATATTGAACGTAAGAAGTATAAGAGACAAGAGAAGAAAGAAACAAGCAACAAGCTTCTCAGATCAATGAATAAGATATTTTGGTTTATTGATTCTATTTTTTAAATAAAATATAATAATTATAGTGTCTTTTACCAATATTTTCTCGAAAATTTGCGTAATTTCTAGAAATTTTGCAAAACTACCCGTAAAATTTTTTATTTTATCTGTAATTATGCGTAATTATGTTACATTTTAGCCAAAATTTACGCGTAAAAAAAAGAAAGTGGATTACGCCGTAAATTGTCTGCATTACGTATCGCTTAATTACGCCGTAATTATGCCATAATTATACGTAATTTCGCACTTTTTGTCACCAAATTACGCGTAATTTCGCCGTAATTATGGCGTAAAAATATCCGTAATTTTCTACCCGGGTAAACAATCGCTTTTATTTTTTTTCAAAAAAATATTTCTTATCGGAGTCTTGAGGGGTGGATTTCATCAAAGTTCAAAAAAAATTTTTTATATCAATTTTCTCGCCATATTTTATTTTTTTTCTTTTCAAGTCGATTTAATTTGTGAGTCGACCTGTTGTCAGGAACAATCCGAAAACAAATTAAGCAAAATAAACAAGTATACAGTTACCAGTATCAAATTACACCATTATATGACCTTTGGGAAATATGTTTACATACAAGGTTCCGAAAATGCAAAACGTCTACACTAATTTTTAAACTGATTTTCGACATCAAATTTGTAATCTACATGCATGAAAACCTGGGAAAGCCAATTTTTTAGGGGGTGTCCAAAATAAATTTTTCCGACCTCAGGGGTCCAAAGTGTCAAGAATTCTCAAAAAACATACTTTACTTTTTAACCTGTAACTTTTATTTTAACGGGATTATTAACTCCCCACAAACGAAAAGCTCTTTAACACAAAAAAAAATCTTCTCAACACAAACACGAATCTCTTCAGCACAAATGACTTTTAAACACAAATTTAATGTGTTAAAGAAGAAAAAAAAAATTTCTTAGATTTTTTTTCAAAATATCTTGTCTTAAGTAAAACATTTTCAAATCAATTTTTTATCTAAATCCCTTGTCTCTTTATTCTCTATTCTTTTGTGTAACAATTTTCAGCATTTTTTGGGCGTCCTCTCCTTGATTTATTTACGAACTCGTCTTGGTTTAACAAACTCTTTAATGCCAATTGATGAGAGCAATAACCCCATTTTACAAAATACTTGCAATCACAGCAATTCTTTTTAGCATTCAAATTATAGTAGTCATCAAATTTGTAGCTGTACTTTCCAATTTTCACGAAATTGCTCCATTTGGCAAGCGTTATTTTAACTCGTATAATTTTTGCTATGTTCATTTCACCCCTAAGATAAATAGAAATTCTGAACAGTTTGTTGGTTTTAATTTTTTGATTTTTGTTTTGCCTTTTGTATACTATGAGGCGAAAAAAGTCAAAAAAATCAAAAATCACTAAGATGAGGTATTTTGACAATTTTGACTAAAAATTCCTAATTTTTAGTCAGTTTTCATACATAAGGATTACGAGGTCAGAAAAAATTATTTTGGACACCCCCTAAAAAACTAGCTTTCCTAGGTTTTCATGCATGTAGATTACGAATTTGAGGTCGAAAATCTATTTGTAGACGTTTTGCATTTCCGGAACCTTACTTTATTTATGCACACGTGTGTGCAAATTTGTCAAAAAGTAAAAATGATTTCGAATATCTCAAAAAGTTGTGAATGAGTGAAACAAACTTCCAGAAGAGGTTGTAAATTTAAAGAACCTGAATAGTTTTAAAGCGAAGCTTGATGTTTGGATGTCGTTTGCTCTTTAGAGTTATGCTTGAATTAACTCCAAGTTGCTAGTCTTGTTTGGTAATCAAGTCCGCACAATTATGATAAAAATTGAGTCTCTGTTCTTTGTACTTAGATGGCATCATTAAATTTAAAGGATATATTTTAGATTAAAATGAAAAAAAAATTGAAAAACTTTTATTTAAAAATAAACATTAAAAAAAACATTTAAAAAAAATCATTCATTTAAATTCTTGTAAATATTTGACACAGCATTCAAATACTTATCCATATTAACTTGTTGTGATTCATAATCATTGTTTGAATAATAATTAAAATTCTCATATTCAACATTATTATTTGCTCTAGGCTCATTTGAATAGTTAATCTGATCAAAATTATCTTGATAATTATTCATATTAAATGTATCATAATCCAAAATTGGCTTGAAACTTTTAATAGTCTCTTCTATTTTGAGCTTATTTTTTAAATTATTCAAAATATCTGGCAACTTGATACCATACTCAGCTGCTTTTGAAAGTAAATTTGAATACAAACTTGATTCTTCAAGTGTCAATTTATTGCTTAAACAATTTAAATTTTTATTTCGAACACCTTTGAGTTGCTTATTCTTTGTTAAGTCAGTGAATGATGAATATTTTGATGGTATCAAATTTGTGCTAGTTTTGCTCGTTTCACTTTGCTCTTCGATGTGTTCCAAAGTGTTTTCTTCGTCATTAAATGAAACTTTACCCTTCAAAGTTCCATTTTGAAGAAAATTCTTTGGTATTGGTCGAATTATATTGAAATCACTATTCGATTTTTCCATTCGATTTAAATTAATTTTAATTTCACTTTTTGATTTGAGTGTGTGCGATCTAAACGGTGAATTTCGATGAAGATTTTTAATCTTTATAACTTCTCGAATTTCTTCATCACGTCGAGGTTTAAATTCGTTTTGTAAACTCAAACCCTCTGGTTTATCATTACATTCGTTATGTCTTAAATCATTATCCGAATTGTGAAATAAATTTTTAGTACTAAACGCTGCGATTAAATTTTGGTCATTTCTTAAATCGACAAGACTCTCAATTTTAATGAGATTATAATTTTCATAACAATTTTGATGATCGTTTAATTTTTGATTCAAATTAGAATAATCTGATTTTGATTTTACAAGTCGATTTTTGAACCCAGTGTCATCTAAATTCTTATCAAAATCATCTAAATTTATTTTAGGGTTTTTAAGACTTGAAAATGTGTTTCGTTTTTGAATTTTTTTTAATATTTGATTTGTCTTGTCTCTGAAGCTCAGAAATCCCTTTTCGCTTTTGTCTTTGGGATCGAACCCGACTTTTTTAGGGCTTTTAGAATCTTCAGCTTGGGTTAGTTTAATAACTTTTGTATACTCGCCATTTGATTGATCGTCTGAATCGTTTAGGGTCTCTAGTTTAAACGATTCAGATGATCGTACAATTTTACTCCCCGATGAGACTACTTGAGTTGTAGACTTTTTTGAGCTTTCACTTGATGTTTCACTTGATGATGAATTTTTTTTCTTAAATATTCCCATAACACCCATGTTAGTTCGACTTGAATTTTTTAAGCGACTCAACGAGCTTTGTTTTAACGATTGTGTTGATGATGTACTAAAACTACTATTCGAATTTATATCGTTAAGTTGTCTAATCATATCGGTTGATTGAAAGCCCGAATCGTTGTCTTGATCTTTTTTCAAATCTGGTGTCACAAATTTTTCATTTGAAAACTCTTCTGAAATTTCTTCAAGTTTAGGTTTTTCATAAACAGAAATTTTCGACGTTCTTTTTTGAGTTTCACTTTCGTCAGAGATTTTAATTTTATTCAACTTAATTTTAAGTTCATTAACAACAGCGTCAAAACTTTTAGTCGCATTTTGATCTGTTAAAGAGTTTTTGAGTTTGTTCAAACGATTACCTACAAAAATTGTATTCGATTTGAGTAGATTTATATCAAGTGGCGGCGGTGGTGGTGGTGCTTTAGCAGGTGTAACTTCTATTTCAATCTTGGGCTCTTCTTTTTGTTCAGTCTCTTTCACCTCGTTTTTATTTTCGAACTTTTGAATTCTTGAAACCCTCGTTTCTTCATGGGACTCGTCTTTATTTTCATCCTGATTTTTAGTCTCAATCGAATTGATACTCTTACTTCGAACATTTTTAACCTTTAAACTCTGAGTTTTCAATTTAATTGTGTCAAATTTTTCACACTTAACCTTTTTCGGTATCGTACTAGTCATATACTTTTTATAATCACTATAAATAATCTCATTTTTATCCGGATAAAAAACATCATGTTTAAAATAAACATCATTACGTTTACGTCTAAGCGTTTCACTATTACAATTCGAACACAATTCAGTTTTTTTTTTGGCTTTAACAGTCCTATTGTCAACTTGAGGACGTGGTAAAGTATTATTGTATTGAATTGTACGAAACTTATCATTAAACGTTTGAGGATACTCGTAACGAAAGTATTGATCATGACGCTTCAAATGTTCGACTTCAACAGGACTCGGGTTAAACATGTAAAAATCGTTTATTTGGTATTGATTGGCTACTTGTGGTGCTATGAATCTAATTGGATTAATTACATAATTTGTTGGGTAGTACATTTTTTTTTTCGAGTTCTATAAAAAAAATTGAATGAAACTAAAAAATGGATACAAATTCAAAAATAGATTTTATTTATGGTTTTTTAAGAGAAAATTTTTTTTTTTTTAAATCGGGCGATATTATTTTTAATTGCATTTTGGATTAACAAAAATTAGCAAGTAAGAGACAATGAGAAAAGACCTTTCTAATTATTAGTCTAGTTCTTATGTTAAGGAGAACGAATATGATGATGAAGAGAAGGTTTAGCGAAAAAGAAAAAAACAAAAAATAAACCTTAATGAACCAAGTTAAGCGTAACGAAAAAAAAAAAAATTTTAGATGGGATATATTGAACTTGTTTACGGGCTACTACGATTTTTTTTAATTCACAAGTATTTTTTTTATTTTGTTTGAAATTAATTTTAAATGATATTAAAAGTTAAATATTCAGGTCATAGAAAACATTGTGTGTGTGTGTGGATGAAAACAAAAAAAAGTTGATTTTAATAATTGAAAATGTCATTTTATTTGAATTAAAAGGTACCCTCGAGGATGTTTGCTTTAAAAAAGTTTTATCTCAAGTCAACATGAATCGAATTTAATGACACATTTCTAAACAAAAATTTAAAGATTTTGTTCGGGATATTAATTAAAGTTTAAAATTTGATTCGGTAAATGATTTTTATTTATTTTTTAAATTAAAAAAAAAAAATAATTTGCAATAAGTTTTTAATGAAATGTCCCGGCTTGTAAAGAAGTCTATTTTTGCATAGCTTTCAATTTAGCTTGTTGTAATTGTTGTTGAATTTTGTTCAAGCTTTCTTTCAAAGTGTCTTGTTTTGACTCGGTTTCTTTGATCAAATTTTCATGACGTTTACTTCAAGTTAACTGAGAGTTAATTATTTTCAAAAATTAGTCACCATGTACTTACATTTCATTTTGAATGTACTCAATACGCTTTTCGACTGTTTGAGAGGCTTCGATAAGGTCTTGTTTAAGCAAAACAGGTCCTACTAGTTTGTAGATAACATCCTCTTTTTTTAACAAATCCAATTCCTTTAACACAATCTTTAGGTTCCTCAAAAATTACGAACCTGTTATAAAGCCTACCTCTTTGACAAATTTGTTTTCAGTCAATTGGGATTCCAACATTTGTCGTTGAGAGATGTGTTTGTTCAAATCTTTGAAATAAAATTTAAATTTTGGCTCATGACTTAACTCAAAATATGAGAGTACCTGTTTGAGATTTTTGGAATTTGGTCAATTCCTCTTCGAATTTTTTTTGAACAGATTCCATTTTTCGATCTTTAGGGCTAAACAGAGTTTTTTAATATTCGAGTAAAAAAAAAGAATTTTAAATTCTGAAAAAAAGAAATATTAACATGCTTAAATCAGTTTGTTAAGTACTGTATTCGTATGAACTAGTTTTAAAATTTATATTTTTTTTTCTCAACATCTTGACTACAAAATAATTATATTGTTTTTGAAGTTTGCCAAATAAATGTCTGATTTTGAAGCGTTATAAGTTAACAAATGCTCAACAATAATATTTTGATCTTTGAACAATTTAAATTCTTTATACACCCAGTATCCTAAATAAAAAATTATTGACTTGAAGTTGATTAATAGATTTTTCAAAATTAATTTGGTCTTTGAGCATTAAGAATTTTGTTTGTATTGTCCTAATTATTATTTTGGATATTTGGAGCATATTAATCAATTTTTAAATTAACTTTTGACAAAGATTAAATCATTTGGCATTTGAGATTGAACAAACGTGATTTATTTCAGTTGAACGCATCTCATGGATGAAAAGATAAATAAAATTTCCAATTTAGCTATGCCTAAAATATTCAAGAGAAAGTCATTCACTAAAGAAATTTTTGATTCATAAATCTCTTTGCAAAATAACCTGAAGATTAATTGCAGTCCTTTTAATAAATTCTTGATTTTAAATACATCAAATTTTAACTACCCAAACAAACCCCGAAAAATGACCCAACTTCTCAGACTCTCTTTTCAAAAGAGTTAAGAATGTCGACTAAAAATCAAAACTGACTGAATGTATGTTCTTCGTCAATAACTCAAATGATAGGATTAAACAAGGAACGAGAGTTGATGATTTTAAAAATTTTGGTTCTAACCTGAAGTTGGCCTAACCTGAAGCGGCCATTGATAAGTCACCTGGCTCAGACAAGATCAATTCAATTATTCTTAAAAGGTGCTCAGGGTATTTTTCGGTCTCTCTTTCAAGTATTTTCATTAGATCATATATGGATGGAGAACTACCAGAGTTATGGAAAGAAGCCAACATAACTCCGATCCATAAATCAGGCTCAAAATTGGAAGCTTCAAACTAAAGACCGGTTTCTTTAACATCAATCGTTGGGAAAATTATGGAGAGAATTATAAGAGATCATCTAATGGTATATTTGGTTGAAAACAATTTAATCAGTAAGAAACAACATGGATTTATGTCTAAGAAATCTTGCGCCACAAACCTAATCGAATTTATCGACAAAATCACAAGCGAAATTGAGCGAGGAAATCTCATCGACATTATTTACACAGATTTTGCCAAAGCTTTTGACAAAGTCCACCACAAAAAACTACTTGCCAAACTAAGGTCATATGGAATTACGAGTGAGACACTAAAATGGTTCGAGTCGTTTTTGATTGGTAGAAAACAAAGAGTGGTTATGGGTGATGTATGTTCAGACTGGGAGGAGGTAAGCAGCGGTGTACCACAAGGGTCGGTTTTGGGTCCAATTTTATTTGTTGTATATATTAATGATTTGTTAGAATGTTTAAAAAGTTTTGGTTTAAGCTATGTGGACGATTTGAAGCTTATTGGAATTTCAAGTCAAGACCACAAGTCATCTGAGCTGCAAGATGATCTTAACTTTTTGATGGAATGGGCTGAGCTTTGGTCAACCGAGTTGAATCTGTCTAAGTGTAAAGTGATGTACTTAGGCAGAAGAAAAGAAAAATTTCCATACGAAATGATTAACTCGAGAGTCAATCATGTGCTGAATGAATCAAGTCAAGAAAAAGATCTCGGTGTTTTGATTACCAATGACTTGAAGTGGAACAAACAGTGTACGTATGCTGCAGCAAAGGCTAACAGGGTCCTCGGACAGATAAAAAGTTCATTCAGATATCTCGGTCATGAGACATTAAAGCCTTTATACACGGCATTAGTGAGACCACACTTGGAGTATGCGGTAAGCTCATGGTGTCCGTATTACAAGACCGACATTAAGATATTAGAGAGAGTACAAAGAAGGGCAACAAAGTTGGTCAAACCGATCAAATTTAAACCCTATGAGGTACGCCTAATAAAAGAACTCAATCTAATGAGCTTGACACGCCGTAGGGGCGACTTGATACAAATGTACAAGTTGATTAATGGTCATGAAGATATAAATTTGCGGGACGGTATCAATTTCGCCAAACCTACCACAATCAATCTAAGAAGGCAGCACAAAAGCCGATTAGTACGTGAAATCAATAAAAAAGGCTCATATCGATATAATTTTATTACAAACCGAGTTACTTCAAGCTGGAATGATCTACCTGAAAGTGCAGTATCAGCAACATCAACAAACAGTTTCAAGAACATCATTGATCACAAAGTTTTTGGAATGACACGAAGCAAATGCTGCCAAAGCCCATCAAGGGCTAAACGCCTTAGTGCGTTGGTATAGAATTTTCTATACTGCAGCTCAAACTAACTAACTAACTAACTAACTAACTAATATATATGAGTCTAAATCAAAATCAAATTAAAATTAGCCAAATAAACTAATGTGTTTACCGAATCAAAAGAAGAAGAATTTAAATAGACTAAAAAGTTTGGTTACGGTGACGTTACATTTTCATTAATTAAACTGTGTATCAATATTTGTGCAGCACCATGCACAATGGTAGTGATTTATTTATGATGGGAACATGGTCAAGGTGGAAAGTAAACCCGTTTTAAATAATTATCAGCCATTGAATATATCTTAAAAATTTATTTATTTAGTTCATTTTTGCAAAGGTCGCTTATCCGACTACTTTCTAGGTTGCACCGTGAAATAAGATGCTCCCCTAAATAAATATCTTAAAAATATCCTTATTAAGCTAGAATCAGAGTAGATGGGGAAACTGAAATAAAACAAAATTCTTGAAAAATAAACTTTATTTAAAATATTTGATCGAATTCTGGTGTCACATGAAAACAAAACAAAAATGTAAATTTAAAAATTAAAGTTTCTAATTCGATTTTTTATCCTCTTGACCATTCAAACTTGTCAAAATTGAATTCAATTTTGTTTGAAATGCTAAGAATGAAAATTTCTTTATAACTCTTTGTCTCGCATCACGAGCCATTTGTTGTTGCTTTTCAGGATTGACAATTATCTTTTTCATAGCTTTTGCAAATTCAGTTGGATTTGATTTAACTAAATATCCAGTGACGTCATTTTGAACAGTTTCTAGAGGACCACCGGTGTTTGTCGCAATAACAGGCCGTTCACAATACATCGCTTCTATTGGAACTATTCCAAAGTGTTCATTAGTCGGTGTATAAATTAAACATACTGTTCTCTTCAATAATTGAATTTTTTGCTTATCGCTAATCGATCTCAAAAAACTTATATGATCCATTAAGTCTAAAGATTTAGCTAGGTCTACTAATTCAGCGTAATGATTCAAATTCTCACCAACACGAGGATCATAACCCCCGGCCATTACCAAGTGACAAGATTTCCAAAGTTCAGGGTCTAGTGTTTGTTTCAATTCATTCATTGCTTTAATCGCTAGCTTCAAATCTTTCTTACGTTCGTAACGATTGATTGATAAAAATACAAATTTTTTGTCACTTGATTTTTTCAACTCGGACAAATTCGATTTTATAATCTCACTTTTCGTACTGTTTACATCATTATCGCTATCGGTTGAAAATTCGTTTAGTAAAGCATCAAAATTTTCAGTGTTCAAAGACGGATACAAGACATCAACTTCTTTGTCTTTTAACTTCGTAAATGTTTCATAGAAATTTTTTTTTGTAAATTCACTATTTACTAGGACAACATCAGCCATTCCGGTAGTAACCATTTCAAGCCAATCCAATGGAGCTCGATAAATTTTTTTAAAAAAATCTTTACGCTTATCATAAACACACAACAACTGATCCGGAAAGTGACAATAGAATAAAACTTTATAATTAGCCCATTTGAAAACGGCCACAGGGAGACTTATTTGGTCACAGATAACAACATCATAGTGAAGATTACTGAAATAAATCAACCATAAAGAGGCTAACAACATTTTTAAATAGGCAAAAAATGCATGAAAACGACCTGATATGTGACGTGGCCATGACGAAAATTTTACTTTAATATCCAAATTTTTGGTGTCTTCAAAACAATGATTTGGGTCGTAAAAATTAGTTAAGATGGTTACATCATGACCATTAGATTTAGCTGCAAGAACCGTGTCTACAATTAGACGTTCGGCTCCTCCGACCCCGAGGTCTGGATGAACAAACAAAATTTTCATTCTAAAACTTAAAAGTCAATTACAAATTTACATTAAATTTTTTAAAAAGCTTTTAATGGCTTTTTGCTAAAGGCTACGACTACTTAGAAGTTTAATGTGAAAAATTTTATTAAAAAAAGTTTCGATTCACAAAAAAATCATTCCCGGAAAAAAATGGATCAACATGGATTAAAATGCACAAATTTTTTATTTAAAATTTTGTTTAATCTGATCTTTGGCCATTTTGAAAACATCAAATAGAGTTTGTTCACCCAATGGTACATCGGTTTCTTTGACACTCACGCGTTGCATAACTGACATTGGATCAATTTCAAGTATAATACCACTATCACATATTTCATCTAATGCCAATGTACACGTGTCCATGTAATCGATGAGAGATTTTTTTTCAACACCACGCTTTAGTATTAGACTTATGGTGTCATAAAAACAATTTAGTACACTGACTAGAATTATTTCATTTTCACTAGTTGAGCCAATAACATAAAAATGTAAATCAACAATACTACGATAAACAATTGTTAGCCCGTCTATCATTATTATTTCACCATTTGCTTTGTGAGTTTTTGTAAAAAGTGTTTTTTCGAATGCACGTTGTTCTTTTATAGATGAAAATGTTGAATCATAATATTTTCCTAGAAGACGATTTCCGTCGTTGTCCAGTAAAACTATTGCTTTTATCATGTACAAAGAAGGCTCCATTTTGAATCTAAAGTTGAAAAATATTTTATTTAGAAATTTCAAGAAAATTACAGGAGGATCAAAATTTAAATTTAATAAAAGAAAAGCAGAATCTGTAACGCCTTTAAAGCCTTTAAGTTATATTAACTGCACTCACAGCTTACACTTAACAGTGCACTTACCACTTTTCTGTTCTTAAATCATTACCTTTTTATATTAAATGGTTTCGCAACCATCTTAAGGATTCTTAGTCACAAATAAAATTAGACAGAACTTTTATTTAGATTCAATATAATTTAATTAAAATGTAACATCAACCTTTCAATTGGTTGAAGTAGCGGTTGCCGTAACCATAAAATTAAGATTCTAAGTACGAACGTAAATTCAGAGACATCTCTAAACCCAGAGCGTCTTCTAGATCTGCATTTATGATCGAGTTATTATACTTTTCCCTAGTGAGACCTCATTTAGACTACATGGTTAGTTCATGGTGTCTATATTTTTAAAAAGATGTATTAAAACGACAAAAATACAATTTAGAGCAACAAAGTTGATTCCAGAATTGCATGACTTTTATTCACAGCGCTTATCAAGATTAGAGTTAACCGGTTTGTTCCCAAGCTACGGAACCGGAACTAACGAAACAAGGGATACTGAATCAAAATAAAACATTAGTTTAAAACTAGAAGTTTAACATTTTCTCTTTCAGACTTTATTAGCCTAAGCCTTACTAAAGAGAACAAAAATTTTCTAAAAGTGCACGCTTCAAGAACAAAGTATCAAAAGAAATCAAAGTGTCAAATTTTATCGGTTACCCAACCCAGAACCATAACTGAAATCCAAAATTTCTGGATAGCCCATTCTCACTCAATCGCTTAATATTAATGGGTACATGTGTTTGATCCAAAGATGCTTTATCTAAGGGTCCAACGATCAAGTTTTACTTTGATTACGGTTACAGTATATATTCATTAATTCTACTGTACATAATTTTATGCATTAAAAGTAAAATTTTCTATTGCTAAGGCCCACCAAGACATAAACCATAGTTTCTACGAAAAGTTTCATAGCCTTTAAACTAAGTGTAAAAGGAGCTGAAAATCTCTAGGGACATCAATTGAATTGAAGCTTTTGGAAAAAGCGGCTACAAATAAGCCTTATAAAACAAAAATAGACAGAAGGTAGAGGGATATTAGGATAAGCTGACAAAAATTTTTATAACATTACATATCCGTAATTTAGTAAAAAATTTTCCTTAGGTGACCGATATCCGATAACTTTTTTACGAATATAATTGCAAATGAATGTAACAAACTGTCAGAAGACGTTGTTAGCGCAAACATCAATAGTTACAAAGTAAAGCTTGATCTTTTTATGTCGAAACAATTTGAAGCGACTTCTACGGCTCATAAGAGTAAAGCTTGGATTCCAAGCTCAAATTTAAACTACTGCTACTACTATATCCCTTTTAGTCCTGGTCCGAAATATAGAGATAGGCTTTGAAACAAAATTAATTCTAAAAAATACATTTTTGATGCAAATTTAATTTAAACTTTTTGTTAGTCTTTAAAACTTGTTCAAAACAGGGTCAAATTTGTTTAAATAGGTAAATTTTTTATATTTTAATTTAAATTTTTAACCTTCAAAACTATTTCTATACGGTTTTAACATCGTATGTGTGTGTTGAACGAGCAGTTTAATCATAGAAAACTCAGATTTTTTTTAATATTAAACTTTATTAGCATTAACAAAAAAAAATGAAGTCTACTCAAATTATATTTTTGTTTAAGTGAAGTAAATTTTTAAAGAAAAGTTTCATCAAAAAAAAAAGACGAATTTAAAACTGAAATTAAAATAAATAAAAAAAGAAACGAGATGACTTCCGTTGTTTTAAGACATTTAAACGATTGGAAGTTTTTTTGGAATGACGAATTGTCTATCTGAGAATTGACCATTTCAATTGATCTCTTGCCGATTTGACCACATCCATTACAGTTTGTTCGCCAAGTGGCACATCATCTTTTAAGCTAACACGTTGTGCTATAGCTGATGGATCAGTCTCTAATAAAATACCATTGTCACATATTTCATCGACTGACAATAAAACAGCATCCAAATAATCAAGGAGATATTTTTTTTCCATATTTTTACGCAATATTTGACTTACTGAATCGTACAAACAATTTAAAACACTTGATAACATGATTTCGTTATCACTTGTTGATCCAATTACGTAGAAAAATAAATCTACTATACTACGATAGACAATGGTTAAATTGTCTAACATAATTATTTCGCCATTTGCTTTATGAGTTTTGTTGAACAAAACTTTTTCGAAATCGATTTGTTCTTTTATTGTTGCAAATGTGTTGTCGTAGTATTTGCCTACGAGACGATTACCGTCATTGTCTAGAATTAAAATTGCTTTGACTGTGTACAACGAAGGGTCCATTTTTCTAAAAAAATCTAAATTTCAAAAAAAATCCTTTTTAAAAAAATTTCAAAAAATAAGCTATCTATAGTCTTTAACTGAAGGATATTAAAATCAAAAATAAGCTTCCTCTACCTAGTTCCTAGCTTGATTTAGCATAAGTCGAAATCCATCTGCAACAAATAAAGCGAGTCTTGACCAGCTTTTAGGCGTCTGTGAGGATTTTTTTTCCACGACCGGACTCACGTCAAACTCAAATGAGCCGATCGCTTCACTTGCTACATTTGCCCCTTCCGGAACCCTTATTTTAAGTCACCACGACTCGTAAGACTGGTTATTTTATAAATATGTCCTATTTGCTGGAGCCCATCTAGAGTTAAAATGCGCTGTATGTTTCGCATTCTCACGGCCGGAGGAAGTCGTTCTTTATGTGCAAGCACAATATTACAGTTGACATTTACAATGTCAGAAAATTTACGACCCCAGATCGGTTCCAGGAATACTACGATGCAAGAAAACAATGAACATTAGGGTACCCCGAGCTTTCCGTAATTGAGACCCAGCGTACCATTTTGAAGCAGAATTTTTTTGATCTAAAATTTGCATTTATGCATCTGGAATGAAAATTAATCGTTCATTTTTCAGTCCAGTTGATCAGAAATCGACTGCCGAAACTAGGAGAAAATCTGACTTAAGCCTTGAGTCCAAATTTTCAAAATACCAAGACCTTACAAATTAATGAGCCAAAAAAACAAAAGTAACCAAAGGAAGTGACGAAAGGAAATCCTCATAAAAAATTCAATTATAAACGTTTTTTGAGTACGAGTTTTAAGTCGTACAATTTTGAACTTTTTTTAGTAAAATAATTGAAGTTTAAGTTTGTTTTTTTGTTTTAATTTAGTTATCAATACTAATTTTTTAATAGAAGAAAATAAATTTTGGCAATTTTTGATTTGAAATTTTTTACAAAATTCTACAGAAAAAAAAAAAAGAATTTATCGATTCGAATAAATTACATGGATTACGAGTAAATTATTTTATACAAGTTATTTTTTTTTTCAAAATAAGATTTTAAACAGCAAGCAATTTTTGTTGAATATTTTGATTTAATCTATTTGGTTGTTGCAATACTTGGTCTTTAACTGAATTCGAACTTGGTGTATTCGATTTTAAACATTCGTTTATTTCTCTTCGAAAAGTTGCAATATTTTGAGTAAATCTTAAAGAACAAAAATCAATCAATTATTAACACCCCTTTTTTTTTCATTATAAAAAACTTTACCTATCTCTATTCTTAACAGACAAAGTTCTTTCAATACCATTCATTAAACTGTTAAAACTTTCTTCGGCACACTCTCGTTTTTCCATTCCCTGTGAGCTTATTAAATTATTTTTCCATTGATTGAAATACTTGAAAAAAAAATTTAGAATCTTTTTTTGTCCAAGAGTCTTTTGGGCTTACTTGTTCGTTTAACAAAATTAAACCTAATAAAGGTCTTGACATTGACCATTGATTTTTACAATCCTCAAATATAATAATATTGATTACGGTTGTTAAAATTTGTTGAAAAACTTGAGGTTGTTGATGATAAATTTGAATCAACGCTATTTGATGAGCTTGTTGACCACGTTTTTGTTTAGACAAATTTTTGAACAAAAAAGTAATGATATGATCCAATGCTGAACAACAACTAGTGCTAATAGCTGAATCAATCGAACCTAATCCGTCTGAAATTGTTGACAAAATGTATAGAAATACTTGTGGTTCTAGCATTGATATAAACGACATGTGATCGTTTGTCAAAGTCTCGAGTAGACTGTAATATGTTTGACTAAGCTTAGAGTAAACTCGAAGATTATTCTCATCAAAGGATGATAAAAGTTTTATGAACATTTCTAGAGCATCGTTTAACGCATTATCATTGTACAAACGAAAAACACCAAAATTTACGTAACCACCCGATAAACTCCATTTTAGAATATTAAAACATATTGATATACCCTTCAATTTCATTGGGTAAATTTGATCTTTATTCGAGTCCATACCGTTTAGTGTAACAATTCTTGAGCCGTAAGTACACACAAGTCTAGACGCTTCTCTAAATAGGAGTATACCATTTGGTGAACTTATTTCAAAAGTAAGTCTTTGAGATCTATTTTGGACCAATTCGGCCATTAATTTTAAAATTGGCGTCGTCACGAATGGCTCATTGTACCAAACTTCAATTGCTTTTGTGAATAATGGAACATAATTTGGGTACAACCAATCGAAGAGTTGTTGATAAGCGGCGCGAGAATTGAATGCAAAAGCGAGACCACGGAGATCCCTTGCCAAACCTACTAATGGTAACTTGATTTCATTTAAAGATTCTTTACTTGTCGCTTGGGACATTATGTTTCCGATTGTGTCTAGTTGATTCGATAATGGCAGTGTGAATCTTTCAAATGTATCGTCATCATCGTTAAAGTCCAAGTTTAATAATCGACCCAATGCAGTGTAAAAAGTAGTTCGACATTTCATTTCTTTGATTAAGTCCGGATTTGTGAATCCGAGAAACGGAAAATTTTCACTCGTATGATTAGCTAGAATAAAATGAATTGAATCCAATTTCATTAACTTTCGAACACTGCTGTACCCAACTGATAAATCATTGAGCAAATTTAGGGTCTTGTTTATAATTTTTTCGCTTCGTGTCCAATATTTAAGATTAGTTATAATTTTACTAGTTAGAACATTTAATAACATGGTCTCATCTTGGATACCCAATAACTCGGACATTCGACGATATACCTTAGAACTCTTTTGAACTTGATCGCCAATGAATATTTTCCTAAATTGTTCAAAAAAGTTAATGATTGCCAAATCGATTTTTTCACAACCCAAAATTCCGTTTGATTGTTCCAAACGATTGTTTACAAAATTCATTAACTGTAAAACTCGGACAACAAGTTCACCATCGTACATGTCATGTTCTTCAGTGTTACCGAGAGAATAAGACGTTCGTCCACCGATGACAGCACCGATTATGTAAACTAACCAGGCCAATTGACCTTCTTTTATAACCAGTTCGGGATTTTGATTTTGTAACATATTTGGTGATACTCGACCAGGACATGTTTTTGTTAATGTTTGAAATTGTTGTGCTGTTTCATCAAATAATTCAACGAGTATTTTACAAGTTTTTTCGTATTCGCATCTTCCTATCACTGATATCTAACAAGACAAATTTTAAAATAATTTCAATACTAAAAATTGATAATTTACTTGTTCTAATTGTTGATAAACAGTGCCAAGATCTTCAAAAGGGTCTTCAACTTTATCCCGAATTACTGAATTAACTAGTTCGAGACGGGATGTGATAAATACATTGGTTATCTCAGGCGTGTAAATGTCTAATAAATGAGGCTCTTGCGCTTTTATGTAAGGAACAGATGCGACCATTCGTTGCCAAAGACTTAGCAAGTAGTATAAACTGTTTTGAGAAAATCTCCACATCTAGTTTAAAAAAAAATTTAAAATAAGGTTCAGGCATAGCAAACTCCACACTATCCGAATTTGACATTTTTGATATTGTGTTCTACTGCCGTAAAAAAAGCGAAAAAATTTTTTTTTAATTCTACCCTACCGCTTTTTACAGCCAGATGGCGAGGTGCTCTTTTAATACATTTAATAACTCATGACTGAATAAATGTATTGTTGGTCTGATGAAATGGTCTATAAGCTGAAAAGCTACCATTGTCGCTGGGACACATATTGATGTGGAAAAAAAAATCCCTAAAACCATACTCGGATGAAAACGGTCAAAAATAGTCAATTTTCCAGTCAAAGCACATCTCCTCCTAGGATCTGCAATACCCGAATTCTTTTATGAATATGCTTAAACAAGAATTTTAGGAATTACTTGTTTATTTTTGTATACAAGAGGACGATAAAAGTCATAAAAAATAAAAGCGAAAAAGAAGTGGGATTTACCAGTTTTGAGTAAAAATTCTGATTTCTCGTTTCCAACCGAGTACGAATTCCGTGTTTTTTTTCCCAACAACAATGGTAGCTTTTTAGCTTACAGACCATATCTTCAGACTTTAAATATCTTTTTCCAATCATGAGTTCTTAAATGTTTAAAAAGAGCACCTCGCCATCTGGCTGCAAAAATTGTCTGGGTAGAATGAAAAAAATATTTTTTCCCGGGATTTCCTGGTCGTAGAACACAGTTATAATATCAAAAACCTCAAATTCGGGTATTGGGGAAGTCCTTAAACATTCTTACCCGAAGACTTGTGATTGTAAATTTGGCAATCATTTGTATAAACTCAGGGTAATAATCCAATTTTATAAGCTCGCTTAATTGGTAATTGCATTTAAGACGAGTTAGCAGTCTACAAAATTCATGATAACAAGTTGCATCATCCAAACCCTTAAATAATTTTAAACACGTTAAAACAAGAGGAACTAAATTTGATTGATTCTTCTTACGACTGAAGTTGCTAAAATTTTCTTAACACCGACGCATAATTCATTCAAATATTTCATTCGTTCAGTGTTATTAAAAAAGCTACGTCTAATAGCGGATAATTGTACCAAACAAGACAAAGAATTTGATGCCATATCAGGAGGTAAATGAAAATATAAGTTGTAAAAAAATTCGATGTTTGAAAAATCCATGATAACTTAACAAAAAAAAAGTTAACCAAAGCTACTCCAAGTTGGACTAAGTGTAAATTTACTTGATCTCCAAGTAGTGGGTATTTGAACAGTACTCATATCATCAGACGCATCATCATTACTACTAGCCGTTCCAATAAAATCATACAATAAACAATTTAAGCTTAATTGTAACAATTGAGATATTAAATCTCTTTCTTGTTGTTTCGATGGATCGTCATTAAATATTGTTGTTATATTTCGATTGGCGTCTTTAAGTAAAGAACAAGATAGTGTAAAAATTTCTAATAATTGAGTATCACGAAATGAGCTTGAGATTTTTCTGTGTCTACTAAACGACCGATTCACTTCAGACTTAAATCATAAATTGAAAAACAAAATTCCATAATATGTCAAGTATTTGAAAACCCTACTTCATCTAAATGGTTTATTTCATTGACCAGTTCGCTTAAAAGTCGAATTCCGACTACACACAATTCTGGACTATTCTATAAAAAAATTTTTAGATTTTTGAATTTTTTTTTCATAAATTTAGTCCTACTTGAATGAATTTTGAGACATCTTGAAGAATTTCTCTGAACGGATAGGCTCCCGTTTCCTTAGACAAAACATCGAACCATCCGAATTTTGTAATCTTTGCAAAAAGCTTATCAAAAAGTTGAGTTAAATAGGTTAAAAACAACTTTTTTTTTGTTCAAATTTTACTTGAACTAAAGAATTTTTTACAAACTGCGCTAGTTTTGGACGAGTGTACAAATAATTGAGTATATAGCACCCTTAAAAAAAAGTTTAATTTTAAAGAATGTCAAATGGGTTAGGTAAGCGTTAAAAATACTTAGGTCATATTTATTTTGTGGACTAAGTATTACAGTATTTCTAGTAATAGCTTTGATTAAGACTATACAAGCAATGTATTGGGAATAAGCTGTCTATTTAAAATTAGGTTAGCAGTTTGAAAAAAAAAGGCGTTGAAATTTTCGAAATTTACTGTTCCTCTATCCAAAAGAATTTGACATTTATTTAGACAATCGGAACTGTTGGCAAAATTTTCGAGTACTTTATTAGCCTCATGAATCTGTTGTGTAGACGATGTGCTGTACAATTTTTCACATAATTTTTCAAGTTCAATTATGTCCTGGGTTGAAGTAGACATATTATTAAATATTTTTCTACTCCAAATTTACAATCTAATGAATTTCTATAACAAAATTAAAAAAAAATATTTATGACGTGTCGTTGTGGAGTAGTAGTAGTAGTTAAAATAAAATTAACAAAATTTTGAAAAATTAAAATCAAAGATTTGTTTGTCCCAAAAAGAAAATATCGAAACTTCAAGGCGTCTTGACTAATTATAAGCTCCTTGAGTTCAGTTTTTAAGATTTTACAGTTTGAAAAAAAATGAATTTATAAAAAAAGACTTTGACTTTGATTAGTCGTATGCTTTGAAGAGAAATAATTTATTTTGCATAAAATTTACACGATTTATTTTTGAGTATACAAGAAAAAGAAGCAATTTTTGTATTCTTAATCCTGATATTGAAAAGGTGGTTAATTGATTTAATATTTTAAGTTTATCGCATCAAATAGAATTTTAAATGTTTGACGACTAAATCGTTTTATGTTGAATAGATGCATTTCAATTTGGAAAAAACATTCTCTTTAATCTTTATGTTATTATTTTGGTTTATTTCAAAAAAAAATTCAGTATTGCAAATCTAAATTTAAATTTTCTTAGGAACTGGTATATTGACTTGAATTTCAAGCATTTTTTTAACTCTGGTATATGCTGTTCATATTATTTTACTATTGACAAATAGTAGTTTTAGTGACAGTTTTTACATCGGTAAGGCTTAAAATTTCTTATCTTGATGCTCGCACGATTCGTTTCTCAGGGTTTAGGAGGGTTGTAAATATGTCCTACACTCCATTTCTTAGAATTCTGAGGTACTTCTGGACATTAGCTGTTCTCTTAGGCTTTGGTCCTTGCTTTTGTGTTTGCTCTTGTCTGAAACTTTATGAATGCGTTTTTCAGATTGCTTTTTTTTATTTATTGTTGGTTATTTTTAAGGCCTGAAAGAGTATGACTCAGCTAAAGAATTCTTGATTTTTTCTTGAAAATATTAATTTATAGTGCTGAAAATTCCTCTTGTAGAACACGTCAGTACGTAATGTAGAATGTCGACTTAAAGTTATTTTTGATGGACAATTAGCTAGATAGTTATGCCATTGTTGAATTCAATGAATAATTACTGCACTTCCACCGAATTAATGGCGTACCCGTACCGTACCGAACCGTACCCTTCCCGTCCTTGAACCGTACCCTTCCCGTACTTGAACCGTACCCGTACCCGTACCCGTTTAAATGATAAGGTATTGTTGGCAGTCGACCAATGAACCAACTGGACTAAAACAAGAATGGTAAATTTTCACACAGGGTGGATACGTGCAAACTGTAGATATCTTACTCTGCTTCAAAATGGTACCCTGATTGTCTTGATAGAGACAAATTGTAGATATCTTACCTTACCTGATTGTCTCTATCAAGACAATCAGGGTACCATTTTGAAGCAGAGTAAGATATCTACAGTTTGCACGTATCCACCCTGTGTGAAAATTTACCATTCTTGTTTTAGTCCAGTTGGTTCATTAGTCGACTGCCAGCAATACCTTATCATTTAAACGGGTACGGGTACGCTTCAAGTACGGTTCGGTACGGTACGGGTACGGTATGAGTACGGTTCGGTTCGGTACGGGTACGATTCGGTACGGTACTGGTACGGCAAGCATTTAATTCGGTGGAAGTGCAGTAGAATAAGAGTACGCGAATTTTTATTATCCATTAAGACCCGTTCAATTATTTTTTGGTAAAAATTTATCAGGCATCTTAAATTCTGTTCTACTTTATAGAAGCAAAGCATGGGTTCTGGATCGGTATCAAAAACATCTCAGTGAGCTTGACATTTTTGAAACCAGTTATTATAGACACATACAACCCAGGTCATTCAAAACTTACAAAAATGAACTTTCATGAAACTTTAATGGATTTCTGAAAGTTCAAATCTCCTCAAAAAGGTGTCAACTACGGCATTTTCGTGCTCTTAAACTAAACTTTTGCTTAAGCTTGACTAGATTTTCTCTGGCATCACTTTTTTCACCAACGGCAAATGCGCTCTCAGAACTTTCGTCATTTTCATTTACAGGTAGTTCGAGGTTCACTCTTCGAAAAACTTTCGGCTAAAACAAATTAATGCATAAAAATTTTCTGACACCAAATTAAATTAAACTTTTTACCAATCATATTTTTTGATTGGCCACAGGTAAATAAAAAATCGGACGCAGACGTGACAACACCCCTGAAATCTTTGTCTGAAACTTTTTATTCAATTATTAAGCCCAAAATGGGTTCAAAGAGTCAAGGGTTTAATTTTCATTCTTATTTTTGCTTAAAATATTTTTTTGGGGTACCCCACCCTCAAAGTTAACTAAAAGTTTTTGAGCTTCATCGATTCGTGCCAAAAAACTTATCAACTAACTTAGATAATTGCATAAATATACATATATTCTTAAAGCTCGTAATCTTAGCTACAAAACGGTGAAATTTGTTTATCGGAAAAAATAATTTTTGACAGAGATAATGCCTCGGAAACGGAAAATTTCATGACTTTTTTCAGTTTTTTTGTATCTAGTCCATGGTTTACCCTCTAATCCCAATTTTTCTTTACAGATTCGAAAACTAGACACAATTCTGAACAAAATGTTGAGCTCACTTTTTTGTGAGAATGCTCATTTCTGAAAGCTCATGAATTTTCATTTTACTACGAAGATCAAAATTTTGTCAGCTGTCGACTCAATAAATGTAATCCACCTTCAGGAAAACATAAGATTACCATGTTTTCGGTGGTTTGAAAAAATTAAAATTTTATCCGAACCATTCAACTCCAAATTTACGAACTTTCAGAAATGAGCATTGTGAAAGACCGGATTTGATTATGTTTTCTAGGGTTATTCTACATGAGGATTACGAATTTTTAGTCAAAAATATGAAAATCCATCATAGTGATTTTTGTTTTTTTTTAATTTTTTTCAGCCTCGATAATACATAAAAAATAAATTTAAAAAAAGTGAGCTCAACATTTTGTTCAGAATTGTGTCTATATATTTATGCAATTATCTAAGTTAGTTGATAAGTTTTTTGGCACGAATCGATGAAGCTCAAAAACTTTTAGTTTAACTTTGAGGGTGGGGTACCCCAAAAAAATATTTTTGACCCCAATGTCAAACTCGATAGACCAATCCTGTTTATATTTGGAGCTTGACTCAACGGATCATACCATTCAAGTTAGTTAAATTTATTTTCGATTTTACTTCTTTCTCTTCTATCCTTGAAAGTGATTAGTTGCAGTTTCTTTAAACGCTTATTGTAGTTTTTGTTGTAAACTTGGTAAATATCTTGTTGCTCTTTTTCTCTCTTTGGTTTCTAAAAAATGTGATCAATATAATTGCATACTTTACAACACTCAAAATTGGTGAATAAAATTTTGAATATTTAGAAATTCCAGTTAGACTCGTTCAAGTCTAAACAAAGTCTAATTCGCTTTCTATATTTCAATATTTGTAGTGTTTCTTGCGAAAATGTAGCTTTCCATTCCGTTCAAGACAACCGTACCGTTCCAAGTATTGCCTTCAGTTTCAACGCAAAAATTTTGAAACTTGTTTTTTTTGAAAAAAAAACAAGACAAATCCAACTCAAATTTAAGAATTTTTAATGAATGAATGATTAAATTATTTTCATTCAAAGATTCATTCTACCATACACATAACGTTAATTGAGAAGGAGCAGTGACCTGCAACGGAACCCTTACTTGCAACAGAACGTTACATTCTTTAATGACTTTAATGATTTAAATAATGTGCTAGAAAAGTATGGACTTTTTGCTTTTCAACATCGAGCTTTAGAGAGAATGCTGTCGTTTTCATACAAGATCATTAAAATGGAGAATTCACCTATTCAGCTGAAAGAACAATTGGTCACAAATGAGTCACGCAAAATCAAGTACGACTTTAGAAACAAAAGTGATTTTTTGGTGCCGAAATTGAAAACAAAAAGTGGTGAAAACACATTTGGCTATGTGTACACAAAATTGGCTAACAAATTTCTTGTTAACAGATTAGTACTCAAATTTAGCACCTTTAAGTTATCAATATTCAACAACATCAATCTAATTTACAATGATTCTTTAAAACTTTTTGATAAATTTAATTTGAATTTTAAAAATTATTTTTTATTTTGAAAATTTAAAAAACGATTTAATTTTTATTTTATTTTAATTTTATCTTTATTAAATAAATGAAGTGTTAATCAGTCTATAATCTAGACAAGGGCACTAGCCTGTTGATTAACCTTGAACTTGAACTTGAGAACGTTACATTTTCGCAAGAACCACTGTATGTGATCATTTAATTTTAAATCGTCTCTAAATATAATACCAAGATCTCTAATATTCTTAGCATTATTCTTAAATCCAGTGATCATCCTTCGTCATCTAGAATTGGTGGGAGTTATCATAAAAGCATGCTTTATTATATAAATGACATCCTTTTAGTAAGACTCGTCACAAAAGTAATTAGGGCTTATTTTAGGGCAAGGTTTCTTTGGTTTAATTGTTACATTATTTACATTTTTGTTTTCCGTCTTTTATCTTTTAAAGACTCGTAAATTGCATTTTTGTGCCGTTTAATCAAATAAACATATGTTCTCTTTCTTGCGAGCCTAGTGGATAAGCTGTGGCATTTTCGATTCGGATGAAAGACTCGTTCAAATAAAGAAAACAGTCCCAAAAAACTAACGGACCTCCACTTTTCCGCCAACCTAGAAATCCGCTCGTTTCTGGACCGTTTAATCCAGTAGTTTAATTTAATTTTCAACCCGGCAGCGTTTTTAAGTAAGAATGTTAAATCCGTAGACTGAGTCCGTCAACCAATCTGTTAATTCACAAATCATTTTATGTGAGACATATCTTTTATGTGTTAACCAAAAAAAAAAAACTAATTCTAAAATTTCTTAAAGGATAAAAAAAGGTACTTAATTATTTAGTTATACAACAAACCAAACCATTTTAGAAATCTTCTAATTAAATATTATCATGTGGCTAACAAGTTTATCCAAGCATTACTTATCCATCAAATAAAATAATTATTTCAAGTGCCTATCGGGGCTAAGATTACACAAATATTTTACCTTTCATTAGTCTAATTAGAATTTTTCCATATGTGGATTACGTAGTGGCATATGTCGATTATTTAAAGGTTAACATAAAAAAAAAGGAGAAATTTTTATTTTTTAACAAATTAATAAGTTTAATTTCAAATTTTAAAATTAGATCAAATCTTTTTTCTATTTTAGTTTTAATCGCAAAAGAGATTTTTTTTTTTAAAAATTGTTTAGCAATTTTTGTTCGCGGAGGAAATTTTTTTTTAATAGAATTTTAAGATTTAAACGATAACATAAGCAAAAATTAATTTGTTATCACTAAGTAACAACAACAACAACAACGCGAAATTCTCTAATTCAGACTTTGTTTGTCTTAGATATTGAATGAAGATGAAACTCGTCGGATTTTAATCAAAAAAAAAATAAAAATTTTATCAAGTATTTATTAGATAAAAAAAATGAGTTTAATTTTTAATACAAATAACAGAAAAAAAAAACGAACGCAAAGATTTATCTTATTCAGAACAGGTTTAGAAAAATTTTATTTTTTTTTCTTACTGAAAATCAAATTAAAAGTTAACTCAATTTAAATCCAATTTTTAGTTTGCTTGGAACCAATTTTTGAAAAAATTGCGTAATCACAAAATAAATATTATCGGTTTTTTTTTTCTGCTAAAACTTGTGTTTAATGAAGTAATTTTAAAAATAAAAAATAATATTTATAAAAAACATAAATCAACAAAGATTTATGATTCCATAAATGGAAAATATCTCTTCTTCATCTTCTATTATTAGTATTATTAAATCATTAAAGATAAATATCAAAACTAATCAATTTTGACTTGTTTTACTTGTTATTTATAATATTTTTTTGTTTTAAATTTTTTTTTTTTTGTTACAAAATCATAGTTCCATTAGTATTTTGCTTTTAACAACGCTTTTTAGTGACAAATTGCAAAAATTTGACTAAATAAAGGAAGTTTTCTAGATTATCATTTTAGTGTTTTAAAATAAATCGCATATCTTTTGTTTTAAAAATAGCTTATTTGGTTTGCTTTAATTATTTTTTTTTGTTTGTTTCGATAGAAAATAGTTTAAATTTTTCAAGTTAGATAAAGATTTTTGATGAACTTTCTTGCACAAAAAAAATGAAGGATCGATAATGGTTCAAAAAATCTTATTTATTATCCATTCATTCGTATGAGCTTAGTTTTATTAGGTTTTAGAGATATTAGGAGCTATAAATTTAGACAAAGATATTAATATAAAGATCGACAATACTTGGCAGAGAATTTTCTTTAATAGCTTTGACAAGTAAAAATATTGCACAGTGATTCACCTAAGAATATTTTTTTTCAAAAGTTTACCCATTTTTGGAAAAGTCAAAAAAATCGAAAAAATGCATTAATTTTTAGAAAGCCTTCGAAATTATCGGCAATGTGAAGATTCCTATCAAAAAAACATTTGTATCAAATGGATCAAAATTTAAAACAATTTTTAAGGCCTGAAAAAACTGAAAAATCTTTGCAGAGGTGTTTTACACATTAAATAATGGATAGTAATAGAAAGTAAATACGAAATTTATTTTGCAGAATTGAAAAGCACTGCACAGCTCATTCTAATGGTGGCTTTTTTGATGCTTATCGCTGTAAAACACCTCTGCAAAGATTTTTTCAGTCTTTAAAAATGGTTGTAAATTTTGATCCATTTGATACAAATGTTTTTTCACATTCACGAATCTTCACATCGCCAAATTTTCCAAGTTAAATAATGTACATTATAATGTGTGTCGCTTTTCTTTTCTTATGAATGACCCTCGATTCATGGTATCTTACGATACGAAAACCTCGCTTTGGACTTTGCTTGACTTTATTTGTCATTTAGGTGAAAATTCATCTTTTAGTGTTGACTGTTAAGATTCGCATTTGAAGACAATCATAAGACACAAATACTCGTTAAATGATAGTGTTTAAACAAGCAGTTGTTCTAGCTTGTCAAGTTTTTTAAACGGATAAAACTTAAATGGGGAATAATTATTTGACTCTTTAGATTTCTCTAAAATGTCCGTTCAACAAAAGCTTTTTAGTAATTAGAAATTAGACAGATTTAAATTAAATTTTTCATTCCATTGAATTTATTCCGGTTAAGATGCCTGGCTTGGGTTTCGCTAAATTGTGATAATCGAAAAGTAGAAAAAATAAGTTAAATAGGCTTTGCAATTAAGATTCTTAGGATTATTCTCTAATCACCGAAAAAAGGCTATCTGAGGCTATTCTATTCTTTCGATTACAATAAATTTTTCTCAGCTCAAATAAGATCCGAAACCAAGTAACTACAAGGTGAACAAAATAAATTGTAAAGAATAAAAAAGAACCTGCAGGCCACATTGATAGTTCATGATGGAAATAGAGAATTCGACTTCTCAAGCTTCTCCTATATGTAATCTGAGGGGTTACAATTATATATTAATTACTAACACATGAGTAATATTTTTGATTAAAAAAAAACGAGAATAATTTAAACGGGAACAAATTCCTATTTATAGTTTTCGGGAACATTTAATAAAAGAAACAAAAAACGAAAGGAATAAATTCACTATTTTAGATTCACGAACAAATTCAACTGGAATAAATTAAAAGGAAAAAAATAATTCGGGAACAGATTGCTTGTAATCGGCCTAGGATCATTTTTTCCTATTAATTTTTTAAAATGTTCACTACAATCTGGGATCGATTATTGGACTCCACAATCCTAGTTATTGTCTAATTTCCAAAAAATAAATGGCAAAAAAATCTTTGATTTTGATGAATTTTTAAAGTCAATCAAGCTGTTTTTATTTTTATCAATTAGGGTGAAAATTTGATGCGCAATAGAAAGAATAATACAAGCTATTACATTAATAACGTAACCCTGCTGCATTTACCGAATATCGTTAATATCGAATTCTAGAAAAATTTTAAACCATCATTTTCAAATTTTCAAAAAACTTAATGTTGCGATGATGCAATTTGACGTAATGTTACTTGTTGTTACTGACCAGTCCGTTACGGATTCTTTCATAAAATAACGTAAAATTACCCAAAACGTACTTTTTTGTATCAAAAGGTCGCAAGACGTAACATGACGCTTTTATACGTTACTCGAAGTGACATGATGTCACCATACTTAGATACGTTTCATTACGTAACATTACTTCAGGTTACATGAAGTTACATAATCATGAATTTACTGCTTGAAAGTCAAGATCTTTGGTAACATCAAGTAACAACACTGATCATACAGTAAATCATTGTATTTTCGAGTAATTAGCAGAATCAACGAGTAACACGGTGTAACAAAGTGTCATTTTGTTTTTCTAGAAAATTTCAAGCTCAACATAAAAAAAAATGAGTAAATGTAACGCCATAAATTCTACGTATCGTAAATGAAGAAAAAACGTTATATGCGGTAATTAACTTGCCTCGAAGGCATTTATGTCCAATCAAATTTCACAGCAAGTTTTTATGAAATCTCTAAACTTAAAAGAAACACTAACAAAACGTGTTTTAAAAAAAATGAATGCATCACTTGAGGCTTTATTCGTACACGTTTAACAAAATAATTGGCCTATGATTAATTTAAATTTTCTTAGGACAGGACTAAGAAAACTCGAATTGAACAGATTCTTAAAATTTTAATCAAAATTAATTTTAATTAGACTTTTAAAGTACTCATAATGAGAATAAATTTAAAAAAAAATTAAAAAACCCGAGGGAGAGAGTGAGAGCAATTTAACGTCATATTTTGTTTTATTCAAGTTTTAATTTTCAAACAATATTAGAAAATTATCAAATCTATTCAAAAGTTTCACAAAAATATTTATATTTCAATATGTTATAAATAATTTTTATCTCTTTTTTTCAACAAAAAAAAAATTTTTTTTTTTTTTACAAACTCGTCTGATCGGGTAGTCGTTCTGAGAATTTTTTTGCTATTACTCAAAAGAAATTATTTAGGTTAGTCATTTATTAGAAACACAGTTTGAGTGTCTAGTTATAATAAATCGAAAAAAATTAATTTGTACCGCCAAGGCATAATATTATTTATTAGCTTTCTTATAGTAAACAAATTTTCTTTTCGTATTCTATAGAGTTTCAATTTAACACAATAAAATAGTCTGCTATAATAACAGGTCAAATATTAGCTAAGGATTTACAATGCATTAAAGTTTTTTTTTTAAATATTAATTATCTTAGTGGAGTTTGTGTGTTTATTTATTTTTATTTTAGTCTTTCAATTTATTTTATTGTTATTTCTTTGCATGGCTTTTGCTCTCTTTGCTATAAAGGGGGGTATCGATTTAAAAAATCAATATCACATTTTATAAAAATATAAAAGGGAATTGAGTCAAAACACAACCCTTAAATTAGTAAATATTTAATTAATTTTTGATTATGTGTCTCTTTCGCTTAGTAAAATTTTGACCACTCATCATAACAAAATTTTGTTGTTGTTGTTGTTTTGATAGGCAAAATATTTCAGTCGATCGGAAAGAGACTTGAATGTTATTGTTGTTTTTATTTTTGCTAATAACAGTTATTATGAGTTAAGTAAATATTTAACTAAATATTTTACTTCTTCCTTTTTCGTCATTTTCGAAATTAAAAAAGAAAAAATCCTATTCTTAATTGGATTTAGTCGTATAGACAACCAAACGTAAAATAAATATTCAAATTGAATAAAAATATTTTTTAAAAGCCATCAAAAAAACTAGACCAAAAAAAAAGGTTAATCTCTGAAAATTAGTAGGTTTAGTCAAATTTAAAGAGGTGTAGTTTGGCTACAGGAAAATTAACTCAAAATATGATTATCCTATTCCACATTTATAAAACCATCTTCGTTTTTTTTTTTGATTTTTCAGAACATTTTTTTTCTTTAAATCACATTTTTTTTACAACTCAGTCCGATCTACTTCCGAATTACAAGGTTGCAACAGATCAGATCTCCATCAGTCTTCAAAAAAAGATGTATTAAGGGAGCACCTGTAACCATCTATTTTCATATATTTTGAAACATAAAGACAGTTCTGAACGCTTACCAAACGGAACATTACATTTTAGAAAGTATATATGATCACTGATATATAATCGTACGACAAGACTCCCATCCATTCGAAATAACAAGTTTAGACTTTAAATTTCAGTTCTTTAAAAATGTTTTAGGACATTTTGCACAAAAATGAGATAATTTTAGCTATTGGAGTGTAAATAGAATCCAAAAAATGACTTCTCCTACTCGGGCCATATTTTCAAAAAACTTAA
Organism: Brachionus rubens; assembly: GCA_022207745.1. NCBI lineage: Eukaryota > Metazoa > Rotifera > Eurotatoria > Ploima > Brachionidae > Brachionus > Brachionus rubens. The sequence goes on along the minus strand of JAJVHD010000009.1, from coordinate 2,895,771 downwards.
GTACCTGTGCTTTTAGACTCAAGTTTAAGTAACTTTTTTTTGTTATTCAGATAGGCAGGGTCGTTTAATAGCTAAAAACATGGCTTTAATTTATTGGTATTTATTGGTATATAAAAATACAGTTCTGGTCATTCACGAATTGAATCTGCGAATATTCATGAACGTTCGCAGATTCAATTCGTGAACGGCGAGAACTGTACATTTCTGAAATAAGTTGACTTTTTTCGAAGAATTACCTAAGGCGCTCCAGTGCATCGCCTAAACACATAGCAGTGTTACAATTTTTTTCCGTTTTTTCTTTGAACTTTGGAAGTTTTAGACAATAAAATTTTATCCTTAAAAAACAGATTGTGATACAGTCAGTATTTTACTGATCAGTATCAGTAAATTACAGTTCTTAGTATTACCGATACTGTTACTGATACTGATTGTAAAAATACTGATACTGAAGATTTCCTTAAGGGGTTCATTTGAGAGGTCTCTGTATACAGAGAAGGAAATATTGTATCATGTGTAAATTTATTTTTTTTTACATATGGAAATACTGATTGGCTAAATACTGATTTTCTCGATACTGGTTCCGTAAATGAATACTGAATACTGACTGATACTGATGGTCCTAGTACTGATACTGAGTGTTACTGATTATCCTTAATACTGATACTGACTGATAATGATTTTTTCAATACTCAGAAATGTACTGCCTTTGATATGGCCTTTTTTCAATTGCAAAGTACCGAAGACCCGTAAGAGTTTGGGACATTCACATTTTTTAGGTTCAATAAAAAATATGAATTTATTTATCTTGGTAAATGATTTTTGATAAACAACACGTTATGACTGAATCGTGTTTTTTTAATTTTTCAAGTGTTTATTATCCAATTTTTTTTTTCATTTGACAAATTATTTTTTTTGTTAGATTCTTTATCTTAAAGGTATTTTTTTTCCACTCAAATATACTCTACTTGTATCTAAGGTATCATGAGAAAAATTATTTGCTTCAAACAACAACAACAACAACAAAAAAGTTCTATTAAAATATAAAAACACGTGCTTCTGTTTAATTTCACAAGAATCCTTATCTTAAATTAAAAAATGAATGAATATGTACGAATGTGAAAGTCACTATTTTGTTTTTTAACATTTTTAATTTTAAAGAAGTTTTTATTTAGGTATGATTAATATTTTCATTTTTGTTTTATTACAAAAGGTTATTTATCGATCAATAAAAAAGTTATTTAGTTTCGAGATTAACATTTACCAAAATTTTTTAATTTTTTTTTCTAAATGCAATGCTAATTCAAATCCATTACAGTGTTATATTTTGTTTTTTTTTTTCAAATTAAAAATTCATAAAAATATTAAATCACACTAGGTGTATTTTTGGTAATAAGTTTTCATTTGTGTGTTGCTATTTCATTTATTTTGTTGTTTTTGAATTTCTAATGAATTTTTCTAAAGTTCATAAAAGATAACGCCTAATAATTTCAGTAGTTAATTCTTTGCAAATATTCAGTTTAACTTTTTTTTTGGTTGTTGCTATTGTTGCACCTCAAAATCAACATTCTTTTAATTTTTTAATATGGCGTAATATTATAAGAATTAGAATGATTTCTTTAACCAGGAAAAATGAGTTTAAATTATTAATTATCAGAAGAGTCTAGTGTGTCTATGTAGTATCTCTAGTGTATTTCGTGATTTGAGTTTTCCTAACAGTTCAGTTAAATATAAGAAAAGTGTCAGTCTTGTTCTGGCATGCGAAGTTAATGTCTAACTATTCTTAATTTTTCATTATAATGGGATATGTAGTTTTGAATGAAGGATACTCCGTTTGTATTTTGCTTAATCAAAGAATGATCTTTTCTGTTGATTAGGTTTAACTGGAACTTGCGATGCTTTACCAATAATACCAATAAGTAATGGTGGGTTCAAGTTACGGTATTTCTTCGAAGCGAGGTACAATACATTTAATGTTAAAATTTCAATAAAAACTGTTTTTTGTATCTTCTTTTATATTATTTTTGAATTTTTCAATTCATGTCCTAGAGCTGTATGAATTTTACATTTTTGACATTATAATTGTAACTAACGACCCTGAAAACTATAGAAAAATATTTTTTTCATGAAAAAATTTTAAACCAACTCCTACACTTTTTGCAAACTAATGCAAAGGTTCTATAATTAAATATTTAAGCATTCATTTTTGAAAAAAGTTATTGTTTTGAAGATATGGTTTTTAATTTAAAAAGCTCTCATTGACGCTAGTACCCACTTCAATGGGAAAAAAATCTCCTAAAGGGCATAATCGGTTGAAAACGGTAAAAAAAAGGAAATTTTCAAGTCAAATCACATTTGATCCCAATGGATACCTTTTACTCATATTTTATCATGCATCTGTTTATACTATAGACGATTCTCTATAAATCTCAAGAGCAACTTTTTACTGTTTTATTTATTTTATTAGCTCTTGATGTCGAACAAAGTAACGAGAACCAAAAACCGTAAAAAGAAGAAGTCTATTTTGAGCTTTCAGGAATTTTAGTTTTAAACCGAGTTTGATTATTTTCTGGGGTTTTAAAGGGTCATAGATGACAGCTTTAATGTCAAAAATATAAAATTCAGATGACAAGGAAGTTTTGGATTATATGCACATTATATATCGTAAATATTTGTTTTCTAACGCGGCACTAAAATCCCGAAAATTTGGTTTTTAGTGCGTACCAAACTTGTTTTTTTGGCAGATTCTTTTGTTAGATTCTAAATGCAAAAGCGGGTACACCATTGTCAGAGACGACACAAAATTGCGATCGCAGTTTCGCAATTTTTCACAATTTTTTGCAATTTATGCAAATATTGTGTTTTTTAATGACTTTTTGTAGGGTTCGACTTTTTTTTATTGAATTTTGACATTAAAAGCTGAATTTTTTACAGTTTCCTAACAACTTTTTTTCCTACTTTCAAAAAATTTTTCAAATTTTTTACATTTTTATTTTTAGTGATCTAACAATATTTTTATGCAATTTTAAGCTTCCCAATGCGGAAAAAGCAAAAAAATTTCGAAATTGTCTCATTCTGTCCGCACTTTTTTTGTCCGCAATTTTTGCTGCAATTTTCGTCACAGTTTTTTGGAAAAAAAGATGCAATTTTGCAACAATTTTATGAGAAAAAATACGCAATTTTTTGTCTTCTATGACGATTGTAACAAGAAACCTTTTGCCTTAAATATTTAATTTCTAACGCGGCACTAAAATCCCAAAAATTTGGTTTTAGCGCCTCAGAAAAAATTTTTCCTTCTAAACAATCTTCATTTTGAGATTTTTCTATACGTGAAGCTTATTTGACCCAAAAGTAAGAATCTAAGAAAAGAATTTGCCAAAAAAAACAAGTTTGGTACGCACTAAAAACCAAATTTTCGGGGTTTTAGTACCGCGTTAGAAAACAAATATTTACGGTAAAAGATTTCATGTGACAATGGTCTGCCCGCTTTTGCATTTTATTCTTTGTGACACATAAAAAAATCTTGACTTGATTTAAATATTCAATGTTAAGATTCGAAATGCCTATAAACCGGTACAAGTTCGACCCTTCTTTCATTCAGAAGTCTTCATCTGCTGTTCGATGTGATTATGCGAGAGTCAATTAATTTTCACAGTTGTTTTTTTATCGCAGTCAGGTTGGTAAGACTGTATCTTTTTTTAGTATTAATCTAATTCCTAGTTGGAATCATGCAAGATTAAAATTTATTTTATTCCAGATCTTAAAAAATAGTTTTAAGACAGCTTTCTTAACAGAATCTATTTTTAGTCGATATAAATTCTTCCTACTAGAATAATATTTCATTTTATTTTTAAACAAAATTGCTCAATATTTAGAACTTATTTGGCATTGAAGTATTAATAAATATAAGCAAAGAGAGTTAGTTTTCTTTTAAATTACAAGTTATCTTGCTTTAAAGATTTATGTTATTATTTTCTTTAATTTAACTCAAAAATTTAGTAATTATCTAAAAAAAGAATGAATGCTTTATATGTGCTAAAACCAAACCAAGACCTATTGTGAGGCAAAAAAACCGATTCGATTCGGGTTTTCTAAGAGTGGTTAATTATTTTCTCTGACAAATATTTAGAAATAAGTCAAATTTAATCATGCAACGCTTTAACTAACCAAAAAAAAAATTTAAACGTCTAAAATGACATGCAACTTATTTTGGATATAAATCCATGATTTAGGTTATCTCGATGATTTATTTGATTGATATTAAATTTGATTTATACTAGATGTAAATCTTCATTTGTTGCTATGATACTTTGTCATTGGAGCTAGGTATTTTTAATTTAAATGATAACTTAATACAAACTCTTAAGAAACAAAAAATTAAAACTCAAGACATGATATATCTCGACTTGAACTATTTAATATTAGCCAACTAACCTCTAATTTTGTTAAAGTGGCCAACAAAAAAAAGAAACCTAAAACTATGTTATCAATTATTATAAGTATTATGTGTCCGAATTATTATTTTTTGTTAGAGCACAATTCTAAAAGAAAAATAGATATTTAATATTTAAAAGGGCTTAAATTTAATCTTTAGATTGAAATAGAATCAATTGTTATTCTTAGTTGTATTTTGTTTAGTCAAATATTTGGCTTGCAACAAAAAAAAAAGATAAAATAGTTTTAATAACTAAAAAATCTGTTATTTCTGAAAGAAACCTTTTGAAAAACTTGGTGTAACTAACAAAATTTTCAAAGCAAATAAACAAGGTTTTTTTTTTATTTATCTTTTTGTTAAAGACAACTCATCTAGTTCTAGCTTTAGGCTTTACAAATCAATTGGGACTAAACAATTTACATGGGAAATAAAAAATTAATTAAAGACTCATAAATAAAAATTGTAATTAATTCTATACGACTGCCAAGAGGTTATTCCTTTATTTGAATCCGAATAAAAGTTGTTTTTGCTGCCTCTACTAAGACTAGGCTAATATTTTTTGTGTATGAAGAAATTGATTTATCGATCGAGAAGAGAAAAATTAATGAATACGTACTAAAACATCAATCAGTTAATCTATTCAATGGGAGTTTTTGATTAGAAATCGATCATTTCGAACAAAATCGTATAGAATGCCATTAACTTTTTTTTTTTTATATTTTTGATTAACTAGACTTCTATTGTTAGTTGTAGTTGTTGTTATTCGTGTGCGTATTTTTAATAGATATGATTTATTAATCATTTCAAGAGCATCATCATTAAATTAATTAAATGGAATCTTGATTACAAGGGAACAAAAAAAAACAAATCTAGCTCGGATTCAAGTCCGATTGATTTTTTTGTTTCTAGATGTGAAAAAGTTTTTATTTGATTTGTTTCTCATGTTGAAATGAATAATCAATAATTAGATTTTTAATTATTTTTAAAAAATAAAACTAAGAATTTGTTCTCTATTTCCGCTTTATAAGAGGTTTTAAAATCTTAAATTTGACAAGTATCGATTTTGAATGAATTTCAATTATTTTTTTTTTCAAAATTTTAAGTTTCCACTTGATAACTTCTCAATTGGTTTATTTGAATAATCGAATTTATATTCAAAAAAAAAATTATATTTTAGTATAATCCACATAAAATAGATTGATTCTTTCAAAAAACGTGTTAAATAATTAAAATACTTAGTTAAGGAATGCAATGCTGTATAAATGTACTCAATAAATTCTATAATAAGTATTTGAGCTTTAATCAGAATCGTAATTACCTCGTTTATAATAATATGCAATTTCTTTCATACTTCAGATATTTCACGGAAAACCCTAAGATAAATAGGGTGATACAGTCAAATCCCATTTATATCATGCCATTTTGCAGTGATAAAAACGAAATGTCACTTAACTGGGCTCGACTTAAATTAAAAGAGACCTAAATTATGTAGTGATTTAAGTGTGACTTAACTGTATAGACAACTGATCCTGTATTTGCTTTTAAGGATCAGTAAGTCTCCAGGATAATGAAGAAAATCTCATGTTTTCAACTTACTAACAGAGCGTCATTTAAGCAACCGAGTGTTTTATAATGTAATCAGATGTTTGATGGTTAGAAACCGTTTCTATCAACACATTATGGATATGAAAAATATTTGTAGGGAATCGATATAAGGTTGCATACAAATCCGGTCTTTCACAATGCTCATTTCTGAAAGCTTATGAATTTTCATTCTCCTGTAAAGATCAGAATTTTCTGTCGACTCAATTAATGTAATCCACGGCCTGGAAAACACAAGATTACCATGCTTTTTGTGGTATAAAAAATTATTGGTTACTCCTTGATTGGTTACTAGGAGGACAAAGAACTACAAATATATTTGCTAGTTCTTTTCCCACTCAGCTTAGCTGTCTAGTCAGCAAATTTTTAGTAATCGGCCTTTCGTTTCCCATCTTGGAGACTTCTGCATTCGTTTCCTTTTTAACAGGCTTTATACCTTTGCAATCTGTGGCTGTTTATCTTTCATTTCTCAATTGACTTCCCATTTAGGTGAAAAAATATATGCTTTGCCTTCCAGATCTTTTCTATCTTCAAATACGAAGCAAGTGATCTTCGGTGTATTAAGTCTGATTCAGAGGAACTCGATCGTCGTTTAATTTTGTCGTAATTAAATTTAAAAGTCACATTCTTCTTCTTTATAAAATGTCATTTTGTATTTCAATGTTCAATATTAGAAATTAAATCCAGTAAAATATCAAATAAATTAAAAGACAAAATTAGGGTTAGTCCTACTATCAAGTATTAGGTTAATTTAATCTAATTTGATTTTATTCAAGCATTGATTAAAGAATTTACTATTTTTTTAAGTAGGATTGATTTAAACAAAATCTTAACTTGTTTAGGAAAACAATTGTTAAATTTATTTCAAATCCGATTCCAGGAAACAAATATTGCTCTATAAATAAAGTCTTAAAAAAAAGCTAAATAGTTAAAAAAAGTTTGTAAATTATGTAATTATGTAAACTTTTTTTTTTAAAACTTACGAATCAGCAGTTAACTGTAAAAGCCATATTTAAGTTTTCATTTTTAAAAAGCAATTAAAGGTAAAAACCTTTTTCTTTTTAATAAAAACTCGAATTTTAGGGTTTAACAATAAATTATTCATGTTGACGAAACAACTAGGAAAAAGTTAATTTTTTATAAAACATTAACTTTTTCCATTCGAATTAAAAATATATATTTAAGGCTCTTATTTAAATAGGGTTTTTATAAATCGTAGATTTTCGTTATCCCATTTTTTTCTTTTCAACGACTAATAATCTAACAAATGATCGTAAATCCGTAGAGATTTTTTTTTCGAGACTTGACTTTTACTTAAAAATAGAAAGCAGATGTACGAAACACAACTGCTTTCGATTAGTGAAAATCATTCGGATGAGGAAATGTTCCTAAATAGAATCGTGGTCATTAATTAGGATTTATTTTGCTACTTTTTTTTTAATCTTGTGCCCTTTTAAATCAAACATTTATTAAATTAAATCACGAACTCTCTATTTCGGAAGACTTATTAGTGCGGAACTTAATATCAGATTAAACAAAAAACCCCCCAAAAAAAAGCCATCTGTTTCATGTGACATATCCACAATTACTAATTTTGTTGTTGTTGTATCGAAATTTAATCGATTTTGAAACTAAAGATCAATTGAAACATTCGTTGTTTGAATATTTAATTTTGTTGATGAACTTTTATAAATTATACTAGTCAATAGAGTTTAAATTTAGTATTCCTCTTTTGTTTCAATATATTTTTGAGTATTTCATTTTGAATCACTTATATGTATTTTCAACGACTAGTTGAACTGATTCATTCAAAAAAGGGCTTTACGAAAATAAGAAAACTATTTTGATTGTTTTATCGCTTTCGTTTGTGTGAAAAGAGTAAATATTTGAAATTTTTTTTTTGACCAAGTTATATTAAAAATAAAAATGGCGGAAATAATTTTCTTTACTTACTTTTATTTTTGTGAATAAACATCAATAAAATGTTAGGTTGTTGTTTTTTTTTTAAAGAGCAAAAATTCTTAAGGGTATTTTGTGTGTGTGTTGGTTGAGGAAGATTGTGGGTCAAGAGTAAATAGATAAAAAATATTTTTTTTTCGGTCTGATAATTTTATTTCATCTTTTCATCGACTAGAAAACGAGGCTTTTACAATCTGTAAACACGATTTAACTAGAAGCTAGTTTTTTTTTCTTTGTGGTTGAATTTATCTATATTCGATTTCAAAAATAAAATTGAAATTTAAGAAATTTGATTGTGTATGTAAAATGCTTATATCGAAGTTGACATAAATGTTAAAATATTTTTTTAGAGATTATCAAAAAAAAAATAATTATGAGATTAAAATCATCATTTAAGGCCCTCATGAATAAATATGAATTCTATATTCTTACATTTTAATGTTTGGCATCAATCATTTTTTTATTTTTAAGTTTTACTGATACAATTAAATTTTGTTCCATTAGATTTTTTAATTGATAGACACATCTATAATTAGACTATTTTAAGACCCCTGGGGTTTCTCCAAACAATATTAAGTTCTGTTTTTTATTATTAATGTTTCCAGTTTTCATGTCTTATTTTTATCAAAAAGTGTCGATCAATTTCGGTTTATAAATTCAATTAGATTACATAATTTTACATTTTCAAGAAATCATTTTTATTACCTAACTTCTACCAAACTTTTGGTTGAACACTGTAGCGACTTGTTTAAGTTTTCAATTTTATTTTTCAAGTTTTAGTTCTTTTTCGATTGTTTCTAATCACTATTTATAAAATTTTTTTGAGGATATTGACAAAGTATTTATCAATAGTTCGGTTAAGAAAGGTTTTGTTCGACTTGGAATCAGTATTGAAAAAAACAGTTACAGTCAGTATTCATTTACGTAATCAGTATCTATCAGTGAAAACATATTCCATCAAGGATTAAGTTTAATAATTTCATTCTTTTAAGGGATGATTAAAGGAAAATGTAAAAAAAGAAGACCGATTAGAACAAAAGGCTCACCCACCCTGAAATAATTTTCTCATAAATATGAGCGGTTTAGCTCAATCAAATTTTTCAATTGATAAAAACAAAGGGATTATATAAAACAGTTATTTCTTAAAATTAAATTTTTTAATTCTTGTTTTTGAAGTACGGCTAGTGAAAAAAGGCATAACCTCCCAAAACTTTGAATAGACTAGTGAGAAGTATAAGATTAAGTTTACGTAATTTAGTATTAAAATATTCGTCTAAGTATTTATACAAATCCACACGAATCACAAGAAAGTTTTGCCACGTCTTTTTTTCACTAGCCGCGATCATACTTTTTCGGAATTAAAATCAGTACCGTAAACCCCCTGTATTTGTATTCAGTAGTTTTTTTTTAAATATTTCGATAGGTAAATTATTTTTTAAAAATCTCATACCTTTGGTTTATAGACTAGTTTGAGGGGGTTAGAATGAGGTATATTCGAGCCATTGATATAAAAAATTTAAACATGAATCGAATGTAAAAGACAAAATTTTCAGGGGGTTTTGCGGTATAGAAAATTTAATTTTCAGTATTAATGGTCTTGCACTGTATTCAGTATCAGTTACAGTGCCAGTAATATTGAATACCTGAATACTGAAATTACTTTGGTATTTAGCAGCCCAGCATGTCACAAGCCACTGTATTGATTGACGTTATTAACCATTAGACAATGAGATCACTTTGATAAATTCAAATCGATTCTTGCATAAATTTTTATTCAGCGTAATTTTAACGAAACTTTGAATTTTATGAAACCTTGGAAACATCACTTTAGATGTAGAATTTATTGTGTAAATTTACCAAGTAAAAGAAATTTTTCTGAACAATTATTTACGCCTAATTACTTAGAGTAACTAAATAATTTTCTAGTTCAAATGACAATAATTGAGAATGTAAATTTGACCTTTCAAACTCTTTTTAGAGCTTCTAATTTTTAAATAGGAATCTACGAAATTTGATTCCTAAAGTAATTCGATATAGTTTAAAATATTTATTTCAAAAACAAACTTTATCACGTTTTTATGTACATCTATGGTTTTAATTCTGAAATAATTAATTTTTTTCAATTATTTTATAATAAATCATACACTCAAAGTTGTTCTATAGCCTTTAAATTAGATCTCTAGTCTCACAAAAATGGGTTAGAGAACATTTTAATCTCTTCTTTCTAGAAATAAAATCACCTTATGTATGGCGAAACAACTTTAATTTCAATACTCCTACTTTTTTATTTTAAATTAAACAACCTTAAAGCTTATAAATTTGTAAACTAGAATAATAATAATATATTAATCGACTCTATAAGATATTTAAATAATTCAATGACTTGGATTAATGTTAAAAAAATAACTTTATTTAATTAACTGAGAAAGTTTAACGGAATCAAAACATTTTCTATTATCTATCAAACATTTTTTTCCAATGATATCTTTAATTCTAAGCAATATTTGAGTTTTTTCTCTCGCTAACTTTTTTTTTTTGTAATAATAATAAAAAATGAAAGTAATTTATCTAAAACTTATCAAGAAGGCAATTAAAATGTTTAGAAAAAAAAATAAAAATGAACGTTTTATTTTTGCTAATAATTTTGAAAAAAAAGTAACAACAAAAAAACCCTATAATTTGATTATGTATTTAAGCAATAAGTTTAGATAAAAATTTCATGAGATTTAATATGAACAAACTTTATCAGATTGCGTAATAAATATATATATATTTTTTTTTGTTTTTCTAATTTATGGAAATTACCCTTTTTAAAACTTTTAGATTTTTTATTAGCTTAAGAAGAAGATTCTCATTGCGCAACCAAAATAAAAAACTCAAGATGTTTGTTATTAAGGCCTTCAAATCAACATTTTTGTGTCTAGCCTTTCAAAAAATTTCAAAAAAAAAAATATCAATTAAGCTCTTAACTAGGTCAGCCGGTTATTTGTATATCAAAAATGTTTAGATATTACTATCAATCTACGCACACATATATAAATTTTTTTTTATTTTTTTTAAGATCAAATTTTGTAGCCTTTGGTTATTGACATAATATGGAAAATATTTCAAAAAAAAAAGTTAATTAATTGATTAATTAGTTATGGCGAATAGATAATAGCTTATCAGATATTTCAAATTTTTTTTTCGAATTAGACTTTTAAGCTTTTTGTTGTTTTGATCAAATGAAGCATGGGTAGCAAAAATTTACATTTTAAATTAAAATTTATGCTAAATGATTCTCAGTAGTCATTGAAATATATTGTATACGATTTCTTTTTTTTCTTTTTCGAGCTCTTTTAGTACTTTAAACGAAAAAAAAACTAGATTATTGTTTTGAGAATATCAAATATCGATGAATTTTCACATGAATAGATTCACTTTTAAAGATTCCTTTTTTGAAAAAAATCCTTCAAAAAAAGTTCTAGTTCTAATTTTCAACCATTTTTTTAAAGCTTCTCCAAATTTCGATAAGCCCACTTGAATGTTGCTTTTTCTCTTTATTAACAATTAAACTAGAAATTATTTTATCTTAAAGTTTTCAAGAGACTATAAATTTTAGAATTTTTTTTTTTAAAGATAAATTAGAACCAATTTTAATCGATTTTTGTAAATTCACATGAATCAACTGATGCAATCACTTATTTAACATGATTAGAAAAATCGACGGTACATTATACTCATCAATTTCGTATATTACGTAACACTACGAGTTGTTATAAATTCTCATTAAAACTTGATAATAAATTGGATTTTATGTTCCATACGAATCATTTTATTTATTTTTTGTTCAAAACGTAAACAATAAATACCAGAATTTATTTTAAATTACTTCGAAAGCAATGTTTTACGTTTAATTTCAAGCGATGAATGACATTGAAATAAATAAAATTAAACGTTTGAACAAGTTTAGAATTTTTTTTCTCTAAACTGTCCGTGAATAAAGCTACAATTCAGTTCTTGCTCAGATTATCCTTGTTTAAGTTGTTTGCTAAATTTTTTAAAACTATTGATTCACGTTTAAAAATTTTGTTTTTTTTAGTAGAGCTTTTCAACGTATCATTCAATTTTTGTGCTCAATTCTTTAAAGATTCTAGGGGTATCATAAAACTATCAAAATATCCTCCCAAAATTTCGAAGCCATGCTTATATTTGTTGGGTTTCGTGAGGTACCTTCGGGTGGTGTAATTTAGGTTCCGAACTTTAGAAAAAAAAATTTCTTCGTAAATTAAGAATAAAGCTTTACCTTTCGAAAGATTTCTTTGATAATGAATTTTAAAAAAATATTTAATAGTATTTTTATTAACGAAACTAAATATTAATTTCTAAATGCTTACGAAATTATATGAATTTCAAATTTAAAAGGAGCGAGATTACGTAAAAATTTGTTTTTTTCAGTGATGTAAAATTTTCAAGTTCATAAGGGTTTATCCATAATCATTTTGTAACGACACCAGGATTGTTTTTAACTTCACATTTTTCCCTTAAAAACATCCTGGCTCCAGGCTTAACTTTTTGATTACAGTAAATTTGTTTTTTTATATTTTGGAAAATGACCGTTTGGAGAAAAAAATTATAGATTTTTTTTATATTCCGAAATTTAAAAAAGAATGCAAAAACAAATTGCATTTACGAAACAAAAAAACCTTCTTACTGAATAAAATTTTAATTTCTGAACCAAAAAGATAAAAAAAATCGTTTTGTTTTGAGTTCTTGGAAAAAAGTGGTAACGAAAATCCTTATAGAAATTTGATTTTTTTCGCTTACTCAACCCTTTCAATAAACTTTTTTAAAAATATTAGTATTAGTAGTAGTATTTTATACTTCAACTGGGAAATATCCAATTATAACTATAATGAGTTGTAGCAGTCACTTAACATTATTTCGGCTTCCAAGCACCTTGTCTTTTAAGCTATTCACGTTCATTGATCTTGATACTTTTCAGATGTCTTTTCTAATTCGTTTTTGTTAGATTGTATCTAGTCTCTTCTATACATTTAGATTCTGCGTTACACTGTGACAGTGTTTGAGGGTTTACATGAATTTGATTATTTAAGTAAGCATATAGTGAGTTTGGGAGACTGAAAGACTAAACTGATACCTTTTTAAATCCATTTAGTTTTAATTATTAATTTCATTTTGATGGAAATCTTCTAGTTATAAACAAGATAAGCAAAAAAGAGATGATAAATGTTTTCAATTCTTTAGAGGGAAATTTTCAAACAGAGTAAAGGTCGAATCTTTTCGCATACAAAAAAAGAGTTTCAACTTGGAAATTCTTTTGTTGTTATCTATCATCAACTTTTTTATTTCAATTTTTATCAAATATTTTTTTTTGTTTCTATTGAAAATTTGACATGAAAGATCAAATTATGATAACATTAACTCAACATTCTCAAAAATCAAAGAATTTTAATTTTTTAAATTAGTAACATGACTTAGAAATCATCAACTTCAAAAATTAATTTTTTTTGATTAATTTGACTTACTTTGAAAAATTATTTTTCATATTTTGGAATTAATTAACTGAGCATAATCACAATTTTCTCTTCACAAATAACCCTGTATACAACATTCTCCCCAGAGCGCATTAGAATATTAGAAACGAACTTTCTTTGAAACTAAATTGATTCTTATCTATACCAACTAATCTAATTGACTGCAATTACAGTCAATTTAGATTTACAAATCCGGTATTTCACAATGCTCATTTCTGAGAGCTCATGAATTTTAATCTTCCAATCAAGATCAAAATTTTCTGTCGACTCAATTAATGTAATCCACGGCCTGGAAAACACAAGATTACCATGCTTTTTGTGGTATAAAAAATTATTGGTTACTCCTTGATTGGTTACTAGGAGGGCAAAGAACTACAAATATATTTGCTAGTTCTTTGCCCACTCAGCTTAGTCGGCAAATTCTTAAGAATCGGCCTTTCGTTTCCCATCTTGGTTTAAAAAATTGAAAATTTAACCCTTGCCTCACCACTCTGAGTTTATGAACTTTCAGAAATGAGCATTGTGAAAGACCGGATTTGTATATCACTAAATAGTTTGGTCAGTATTTAAATATGTGACTCTAATAGTAGAGCCTTCCTGTTAAAGCAGTTTTTTTGCAAGCCCATTTGAGTTGCCCTCTACCATTCATCTAATTTTGTCTTGAAATTTTCAGCTGAAGTTGCTTCGATTACTCTTTGTGGCAACTTATTCCAGTTGTTAACAACTAGATTTGTGAAAAAATTAAAACGAACTTCACAATTCTTAACCAATTCTCTATTAATGCCCATCGAGTGATCCTTAAATTGTATGACTCTTGACCAACTCTTGATGGAATCCCATTAGCCTAGTTAAGTAGTCTAGTTATGTCACATTCAGGTTATGAGTTAATCATTTTCAAAATTAGACAAAAGTTTCGTGTTTTAGATGAAAAAAGAAAACCCATACTCAAGAAATTAATTTGCAATGTACCTATAAAGAGATCAAGGCATTCCATGCTTGATTTATTTTTTATTTATAATTAAAATTTTTTTATTAATTTTACTTGAAAAAAGTTTAAGTAAAAAATCTAGAATGATTAATTTTAATCCAAATGTCATTTATTTGGTGCAATTATCTCATTAGAGGAGACACAATTTTGGGAGTTTTGTCAAAAAATTAAATTTTTTTTTTTTGAAATTTTGAAGATAACATCATGTGATACTCTTTTTAATGAGCTATTTAATGACATGTACAATTTATAGAGCTCTTGGGGTATCATAAGTTTTTGTTTTTTTATAAAGTATGCAAAAAAGATAAGTCTTTGAAAGTTTTAGTAAAGGAAATTTCTAATAAATCTTTCGGATGCATGCAATCTTTCCAGGGAAATTCACATTTTTTCATTTGTGTTCGAACGGTTTTTTCTAAATTAATTATTTATGCTAATCAAAATTATGATCAAAAAAAGTAATAAAAAAATAGCTTTTGCATTAAAATAGAAGAAATATAAAAAGCGCTTGAAAATTATTCTTTAAATTTTGTTGTTATTGTTGTTGTTGTTTCAAAATGAAGAAAAAAAAAAAGAGGGTCCTTATTTTGTTCAATCAAGTCCATCTCGACAAAACAACCGTTCTGTCAAGAATAAACTGTTACTCCAAATGAATAGAAAAAATGATCATAATAAATTTTCGAATTTTTTTAATAACCAGTAATTTAGGAATCGAATTTAACGTAAAAGCTCGATATTTAGGACATGTCGCAAATAAAGGATATCCTTTATTTACGACATGTTCTGTATGAACGAACACTGTTTTTTTTTTAAATCTATGACATGTCGTAGATAGCGAAAATTGATGAAATTTCTGAATTATGCCTCCTTTATTTGCGACATGTCGTAAATAATGAATAACCTTTAAATGAGACATGTTCTAAATATTTTTTAATTGTGCGAAATTAAAGAAGTACAGATTAACTTTGAGTATGCTTAACTTAAAACGTTAAACGATGCATTTTAGTTTTTGATTTTACAATGACTTGTTTTTTATCATACAATAAACAACATATCCCTCTTCAAGATAAAACTTGATAGCATTAAAACTTAGACTGCTACAACTTTTGAAACAATAACATAAATAAACTCCTTTTAAGCAAAACGAACCTTATTCTTTTTTCTTTTGTCTATTCAATTCAAATTTTTTTCTTTTGAGATTTTGTTTGTCATTTATTTTCATTCATTTTTTTTTTAAAATGTCTAAAACTGAAAAAGTTAAGTTTAAGAAATCTTACACAAAAGCATGCAAACGTGGAGCAGTTTTACATTTTGAGCTCACGAAAAGTAAAAATAAAACATCTAAAAATGCTGAGGTACAAGGCTCCAAAGTTACCATTCCCAAAAAGAGGTTTTTTATGATTATTTATCTACGAAGTCTTAACTTCATACTTACATTTCAAAAACTCTCTAGTTTGTACAAAAATTCTTCCTCTACAAGCTTAACAAAAAATTTTAAGTTAATCATCCTCAAAGTTAATCCGTACTTCTTTAATTTCGCACAATTAAAAAATATTTAGAACATGTCTCATTTAAAGGTAATTCATTATTTACGACATGTCGCAAATAAAGGAGGCATAATTCAGAAATTTCATCAATTTTCGCTATCTACGACATGTCATAGATTTAAAAAAAAAACAGTGTTCGTTCATACAGAACATGTCGTAAATAAAGGATATCCTTTATTTGCGACATGTCCTAAATATCGAGCTTTTACGTTATGAAATTTTTTTTTGAAATAATTTATGCGAGTTGTTCTCTTTTCGTTCGCCTTCGTTCGTTTTTTTTTTTTAAAACAACAAATAAATCAAGTTGTTGTTGTTGTTCATACTCTTCTAATATTATTTCAACTGAATTATCTAAAATTTGTTGATTTTTAATTTAGATTTAAAAAAAAAAAACACATATTGAATTTTGATTCTATTTGCAAGCAAATTAACATTTATCACTTGAAATATTTGTTGCTCTTATCAGTTTTAATAATCAAAAAACTTGTTGTTGTTTGGGTACCCGAAAATTAACAAAAAAAAAATAATTTTTATACAAGTCCGCACGAATACTTGAAAAAATAAACAAGAATTTTTTGATTCTTTTGAAATAGATTTTGATAGAAAAAATAATTTCGTGAATTTTTGTTGGTTAAATAAAAAAAAAAAACTCGTCACAACATGTTGAGCTTATTTAAGCTAAAAAAGTATGTCTAAACATTTTTTTTTTTTTTTCGTATTCTAAAACTTAATTTCCCATAAGGAAAAACAAAAAAGCTAAAGAACATAATCAAGATGACGAAAAAGAAAACACATCTAGTCCCACAAAAGGTAAATTTTGTTCTATTTTTATTTCTTGTCGGGTATTAAAACAATAATTATTGAATTTGCTACTTTATAAACATATTCATTTTGTTGTTGTTTCGGTTTCGTTTATTTTTAAAAAAGGAACAAATAAATCGATATTTATTGCATTGAGTTTATAATAATTTTAAATTTTCAAAAAATATTTTTTTTTCCTCGAATTAAAAAAGGAAATTTAGAAACCATAAATCAGGAAAATAATTCTCTTGTATTTTGAAAAGAAAATTGTTTATTATTGTTATGATTCAATTTTAGTCGTATTCGAGTGTTCGTTTGAGAGCTCTTGTAGGCCTCCAGCTGAATTGAAAACAATTTCACTTACTCATAAATCGAACCCTGTACTAGTCATACTTCATTTCTAACGAATTTTTGGTGGCAAGCGTACCCGCACCGAAGCGTATCTAACTAAATGTACCGTAACGAACAGTACTGTACCAAAAATCTAAAACATTTTTATAATTTTTTTCAAAGCCTAAATTTTCAGAGCTACTGTTCGATACGGTACTGTACGGTATGCTTAGTACTGTACATTACGATTCCTTACATTTTGTACGATACGGCTGTGCTTCAGTTCGCTGTCCACCAAAAGTTCGAGTCTCCCTCACGCACCTGGGTAGAAGTGCAATACAATACTGAAAATTAACATTTTTTAACTCTATAACAAAATGATTTGAGCTCTTTGATTACAGTTAAGACGTTTTAAATGATAAATTTAGATAATGTGGAAGTTTTTAGGGAACCGAACCCCTTTTTTGCAACGTTGAACTCAAAGGGTTGGTCTTAAAAATTACATTCTATCAAGTAGCTATGGCTAATAATGCGCGAGTGTGCAGCATCCATTTTTTAGACGCGTCCGAAACTTAAGTCTCAACTAGGATTGAATTTTTTAAGTTTAAAATTTATTTTTTTTTTTATTTTAAGTTAAAAAATTAGACAAAAGTTCTAAAAAAGACACGTTAAAATCATCGTTATCATCACCATCGTCTCCATCATCATCGTCGTCACCACAAACTAAAGATCAACAAAATTCAACATCTATTTTAAACGAAAATAAAAATAACATTACTGAAGATGACAAAAAAGTATCAAATAGTGATCAAACAGATTTAGTCAAAAATAAGTGTCCACAAAATAAAATACAATTAGATAATAAAATGATAGTACAAGAAACCGAAAATATAACTCAAACAGAATTACGTGTCGATGTAAATCAATCAACAAATTTATCTAATCCAAGTCCGATGTCAACAGCGACTACAGTTAATATACACCAAGACTCGTATCATCAACATCCAAGAGCTCCAGTATTATCGTCATCGGATGCTGCACACTCGCGTTCTTCTTCGAATCCTTTTGTACGCGGAAATTTTCTAACATCCACAATTAGTGGAAGTGATTTACACCGTTTTTTGAACAGTGGTTACCTTAATGGAGATAGTTACTTACAACGTGGTGTTGTTGAGCCTAAACAAACAACTAAATCACCACATTTTCATAGACCTGCTAATTTTTCGTACTCTAAAAATACTCCAAATTATATAACTCCCAGTAGATCGTCTCACAGAGGTAAGTCCAGCATTTTTATTTTTTTTAAATTTTAATTCACTGAATGCACTACGCAAAATCCAGCTTAAAAATTCTATCATGCACTTATTGATTTTTTTTTCCTTTTTTTTTTCTTCACAGGAGCTATGCGCACCCTTTTGAGTAAGTTTTTACCTTGCGTGTTTTTGTGTGAGATTGTTTTAATTGTCAGGTTCAAAAAATTTAGTTCGTCTTGATTTTAAGACTAAACCAATTTTTAAATTATTTTTATTGAATGTCTGAACACTGTGTGCTTATTGTAATCTTTTTTGAAAAAAAAACAGATCTGCTTTAAAAAAAAATGTAGTTGCAAAAAACAAGTTTTTATTAATTTATTGATTTTTTTTTTTTGAAGTGAGTGCATCATCTGGTCGAGTTGGTCGTGCTCTTTCAAATCCAGGTGTACGATCATCATCAATGCACCGAGATATTTTGGAAACAACAACAGTTAAAACAGACGAAAAACCACTACCCGATGGAGGTACTGAAACTACAGTAACAACAACAGTACACACAACCACAGTGATACCGGCCAGAAACTTGGACACTGTAGAACCGATTAGGCTTTCAAAATTTTCGGGTGGTTATGAACCGAATCCAGACACACCTAAAAAGATAGAGAGTCTCGATTGGCCAGGACCACCTTATCCTGCAGCTGTACCTGAACTTAGAGCCAGATCTCGTAGCTCTTCTAATCGACGAGCTCAAAGCACGGTAACAAGTATTCACGGTGCTGGTAGTGTTAATGGCGATAATGTAAATAATGAAGAAGTAAACGATGATGATGAAGATGATTATGAAGTAAATCAAGTATTATTAAATCAAGTCGATGATCCAAATTATCAACAATATTTGACTAATAATCGTCAATCAGCCATGAGTGCAGCGAGTGTATCTTCATCATTAGCGCGTGCAAAAGCATCAAGACCAAACAGCAAACTTAAATATCAAAATAATCTTTTTGAAAACGATTACGATGATTATTTGTTAAAATACCGTACGGATAAAGAATGGAAAAAAATAGTCAATCGAAATGTTAGATCGGATCGTGTACAATCGGGAGACAGTAATGTCGAAATGAATGAAGTCGAAGAAGAAGAAGAAAAAATCGATGAACAAGAGGAGGACGAAGAATGTATTAATGAAGCGAGAAAAAAATTAGAGAGTAAACTTAAACGTGAAATAGAAGAAATTTCGAAAATTGAGAATGAATCGTCAATGGCAGCCGAATTGTTAACTGAGATTAAAGCCCATCAACAAGCTATATCAAGAAAATTAAAATTAGATCCATGGAAAGCGTCAAGAACACCAAGTGCTAATGCTGAGCCTTCTGTAAGAACTCGTTACGAATCACCTATAAATGCTTGTAAGTAAAATTCAATGTTTTAAAGATAATTTTTAAAAATCTAAATTTTTGTTATTCAAAAAGCGCCTTCAAGAATTTGTAACTATACCCGTTCGGGTATACCGACAACAATAAGTGGTCATACATTATCACAAGGCGTTGCATCATCAACAGCAAGTACATCATTTTTTGGCGAGCTATCCCAAACATCACCAAACTCAACCGTAATTGCATCCGCATCGAATAATGTAATATCAAGCGATAATCAAACAAGATCAGCTACTTTACCAGCTGTCGCAAATTCGAGTCTAATTGGTTCATCATCATATCTAACTCGAAACAATTTTATAAACAGCAGTGGTCGTTTAACATCAACATCAACACCTAGAGCAGGTAAATAACACCTGAACACACACGCACAAAAATTATAATTTCATTTTTTTTATTATTTTCGATAATTTTTATTTTTTAACTAACAGGTCTTAACATTGTCTACAATATACCAGGTAGATAAAAAAAATTCAACAAAAAAAAAAATTTTCCGTTTTTGTTATAATTTATCTTAATTTATTTTTTGCTTTTTTGTAATGAAAATTTTTTTTTTTTTGGGCACTTAAAATGCTTTAAATTTTACTAAAAAAACCTAAACAAAAATTCTGGTTTTTGACTGGCTGTGGGTGTTTGGTAACCGGTCTAACGATAATAGACCGTAACCGTGCATTATAAACAGTCAGTAAACTTATGCACCGATACTACGAGAGTGTTCTGTTAAACAAAAGCTATTTTTTTGTCCTAGGTGTTTGTAATTTTACTCTCTTTTAATTTAAACCAAACCAATATGTCTATTTTTTTATATTTAAATAACCCTTTTTTAGTTGTTTTTTTTTTCATTTTAACCTGCTAAGCACTCTAAAACCAGAGTTACCGAACACTCTCTCTCTCTTTTTTTTTATGTACTTGCATATTTTTTTTAGCTTTCTTAACTATTATTTTTAGTTTGAATTTTTATAAAATAAAGCTTTAAAACTTGACTTAAATTTCTACTATTTTTTTTTCAACTCAAGTACCTAAACCTGGCTATGGTCTTTCTAATCAAAATAAAAATGTTACATTACCACAAACTGCTAAATATAATGGATTGGTAATTTATTGAATAAACATAAAAAAATCTTCTTCTTTTTTTGATTGAATTTTAAACTCTTAAGTTATTGAGTCATAGAAGTGTTGAATTCAATTCACCCGAAAGCAATTATAGTGTTGTTCACAATGAGACTGAACGAGTTGATGAATTTAAGGTAATTTTTTTTGTTGTTTCTTGTAGTCAAAAATTCTTTACGCTATTAGCTGTAACTGCTAAATTAAGAAAATTCAAGAAGCTTATCGTCAATATATTATTGAAAATTACTTAAATAAAACACGATCGACCCCAAATTTGACAGAAAATACAAAGGTACAACTATATCGTGTTGTTTCATGTTTTATTTTGTAACATATATTTTTTTTTTGCCTGCGTTTGCTCTTAATACATTTGTCTAACTTGTATGTCTTGAGTTATGTTCATTTTTTTTTAAAATCAAAATTAAAAAAAAAATCTATTTTTGATTATAGATTTATTCATATGAGTTTCTACGTATGACTAAAAAACACAAGTTACCACATGATATTGATCGTGAACATTTAGAAGTAACTAAAACTTAACGCTTAAAAAAAATTTATCCAGAAAAAATAAGTCGATTCCCAAACTCAAGGAAATTTTGTGACTTTTACCACAAAAAACTCAACAAAATTGAAAACTCGTTGTGAAACTCTCTTTTTCTCTTTGACAGAGTGAGGAGAAAATATTGTGTTCAATCAAACTCAACTGTATCTTCTTAAGCCAAAAATGAGACAGAGATCAGTTTAAAAGATGTAACTGATTTTTTATTATGAGAGGGCAAAAGCAAAATTCCTTAAGAAGTCTTCTTCTTCATGGTAAAATATCTTGAAAACTAAACATTTAAATAGACTTGGGACCATTTTTTCAGAAATCCGGGAGTCGGTTGAGGATTCAGAAGTTCAGAGGCCTACAAGGGATGAGAAACCCAAATTAAAAGTGAATACTGTAATTATAAACCGATTTCTTATTTAGATACTACGGAATTTCTGGATTTTTTCGTGAGTAAGCATTTTGGATCTAGTCGGTTATGTGAACACATTTTCACCTAATATTTTGTTGAAGTTAGTGAACGGAAGAAAATTGTCTTTATAGAAAACTTGATTTAGGTGAAAATTTTTAAAAATAGATGAATTTTTGGGAGATTAGGTGAATATAAAATATTTACATTAAAGATTCATTTTTAGCTGTTTTAGAGTTGCTCACTGAATTAAGCTACACTGAGCGTTCTTCAGCATCATCTTCACGGTCATCATCTTCCTCTTCTTCATCAACATTATAATCGTCGCCTTCAACATCGCTCTAAAGCTATCTTCCTCTTCTTCACCATTATCGTTTATAACACTCCGAGGGTTAGGTGAACATTTTATTTCTTAAGTGAACAAAATATTAGTCGAACATATGTTCACATAACCGAATAGACCCAGCATTTTATTAGGACCCATTTGGTTATATCTAGAATATAACAACGAATAACTTTTAATGTCCATATTTTTAGTTAGTGCCGGTTTAATTTCTTACCAAGAAAAATTTTTCAAAAATTCTAGAAAATTTTTCGCCGATAAAAAAATCCCAAAATGATCGAATTTTTGATTACCATTTAAATTGTTAAACCGATAAAATACCGACCATTTTCACTTTAACGTAGCTAAGCCTCTGTGCCCGTTAAATACAGTGCTGGAAATCAATTCCTTAACTTGGGATTAATACATTTTCAACATAAGTAGGAGTCTCTTTTTGTGCTCTTTATTACCAACTTGTTACTCAGAGTCAACATACATAAGGTACAACTATTATTCATTATAATTTAAGTCACAAAATTACATTAATGATTTTATATTGAGCTTAGGAGAATCAATTTAGGGAAGGATTAATAAAAATTTATTTTTCTGGAATCGATTAAAATAAATATTTAAACTGAAAACATCAAAAAAATTAATTTTCTTTTTTCTAATTTAAAGAGACACTTATCGGATCAAGAATTTCAAGAAATATTCGGCATGAATTTGGAACAATTTTATCAACTACCATATTGGAAACGAGTCGAATTGAAAAAGAAAGCAAAATTGTTTTAAAAAACAAGTCAAATGAACGACACGTGTTTTTAATTTGATTTAATTGCAGCTATGTAAATTTTTAAATTTGTCCTCCTCTGAATGAAAAACAAAAAGGACTTGGAAAACAAGACTCCTTTTATAAATAATTTATTTTAAGACTTCTATCATGATCGGTCTCATTTTTTTTTTAAAATATAAATGTGATAACTGAAAGACATAAGAATGAAAAACTCGGTTGTAAAAAGACGCAGACCAATCATGTTAGATTTTCTGAAAAAAAAAAAAAAAATTTTTTGTTAATTTTTTTGTTTAGTCTTACTTGTAAAAGAATTCTTTTCTAAATTATTGCTATTGTAAAAGCCGGAATTCTTTTTTATTTTTTTTTAAAAAAAAATCACATTAAGAAGTTTGGCTTCTTGAAATTTGTTTTTATTCTTTTTTTTAAAAGCCGTTAGTTGAGTATTTTTCTTTTGTTCTCTCTTTTTTTTTGTATTTTGGGAATTTAAGATTTTTTTTTTTATATCCTGCAAGTTGTTTATTTTTTAGATTTTAATTTTTTTTTAATTGAAAAAATAATTAAAAAAGTTTTATAAATATTTAGAAATTCAATAAAAAAATCGCAGTGTTATTTTATTAAGAAAAAAGAAAATTTAATTACCTAATACCTGTCGACTTGCTGTTCTCTATATTAAAATTTTTCTCAGATTCAGTAAAGCTTCATTTAACCCGATGATATTTTCTGAATAAAATCTGTAAAATAAAAGCCTATTTTACTCTCTGTATTCCGAATTTCGATTATCCGAATGAAACATTCTAAAAATTTTCTATTCGGTTTTAAAAGGGTTGACTGTATTCTGATATTTTTAAGCCTTTGAAGCGATTTTGGGAAATTTTTTGAGATTTCAATCGATATCTCTAAAATTTCAGGAAAATCTAAGATTAAAAACAGTCCTAGAGATATATTTTGTTTTATTTTAAAAAATACAGGCATTACGCGGATATATCAACCCTTCGGTTCCAGCCAAAAAAAGTGATATGATCGAACAGTGATATATTTTAATGCATTCACCATTATAAATGACCTTCTGTTCCAATAATTTTTACTGATACAGTGCATTCTCGTTAATTCGAACTCCTTGGGACTATTAAAATTGAATTCGGATTATTTTGTTCGGGTTAAAATAAATGAGCTAAAAAAATTAATTTTTTGTTTTAAATTACATCACAGAATACAAAAATTAATTATCACTCAAAAAAAACTCGGAATAATATTTAGTCAACTCCCAACATGGTTTTGTCAAATCCAAATCTAGTCTCACAAACATCCTACATAGAGACACAAGATATGATCACCTAATGTATTAATCGAGGCTTTACGATCTACATTCTTTTCGAATACCAAAGTGTTCGGATAAAGGCGGTACGGTTTAAAAAGACTTGACTGTATATATTTAGTTTAATATGAACCCTAAAGGTTAAATTAAAAAAAATGACATTTAGCTTTATAAACGAACTGATCAATATTTTTAAACAATTCTTTTATGGCCACAAGAGGTGAGTGACATAACATGAATTCACACTATTAAATCTAATCTACGAATGCATAATACCCGATAAAATTAAATTCCAATTGTTTGAAGGCAAATTTAAAAATCAAAGATTTAGACAAAAGGTTTCAGCACTAGACCGCCAATCACAGTTTGTGCTTCGTGAATAGTGAGGATGGTACCCATACCAACGGGATAGAGTTTTTATGGTGCTCTGTCAAAACTCACGAAAAATATTTATCTAGAAAATATTTACAGTTACCTTTTGCACAACTATCTTTGAAGTAATCAAGGGGCAATGGAAAAAATTAATTACAATAATCAACTAATTCATCTAGATACTAAATTTCTGTGTTTACAAGCTTTAGTCCTTGTGTTCAAATTTGTGTTGAATAGAAGACCCACTATTTTTTGGGCCACTTATAGCAGCGTTTTGTTATCTCTGATCATAAAGGCAGATTTTAAATGTAACTTTATTTGTTTGAAATTGTGACATCGTCTGGGAAGAAAGTAAACCACCAAAAGCAGACCTGCGTTCTAGGAATTTAATTGGAATAATTTTCCAAACCCATCTCCATTTTTCGTTTCTATTCATAAATTTCCATAAAAATAGTTGAAAAAGTAATAGGTTGAAAATAAAAATTTTCTTAAAAAAAAAATTTTACATAACCCACTGGGTTGTCTGTGATATCGTAAGCTTTGATACACTTTGTCACTGAGCTATAATTAATTAAAATTGACACAGTAATATCCAAAAGCTGGATTTTAAAATGTCAATCTGACACTTTTTGAATTCTAACGTAGAAATGACTTCGAATCTCGACAAAACTAGCAAAAGTAGCGTAACTTAGGCTAGGTTACAAAATGGAGAAGAGACTAATAACGAATACTTTTAACGTAAAAACTTGTTCATCAAACTTCAAAAAATGAAAATATTTGCTCTAAATTTTTACCGGTTGTCTTTTTATATGCACTTTCTTTTTTAAAGCTAAGGGTGCATGCCAATTTAAGATGTCAAACTCTTTGATTATTAGTAACATTTCAATAAAATTTCCTCTTACTTGACTTGAATCTAGGTTGACTATGTAAATAGCATAATTTTCTAAACTCCTGGACCAGTTAAGTCGCTCTTCTATGAACTGACTCGAAGATCTAATATTTCATTATCATCATCATTCGGATGTTTTTTTGAAAGCTGACCACTCTAATCCCTCGGATGTCCCAAGGTAATTTTCTTTTGGAAAAATAGTTAAACTTCAATAGCTTTTTCGATTTTCAAATAATACGCTAACTTTTTCACATCCATGTACAGTGCATTTCTGAAATAAGTTGACATGTTTCGGAGCATTGCTTAAGAGGCTCAGACCCATTGCTTTGGCAAAGTTTCTGGGCTGCCTAGGACGCTCCGGCGCATTGCTTAAGCACGTAAAAATTATTTTTTAAATACGCAAGAGTGTGAAATCTCTTGCGCATTATGTTAATTTTGCGGTTACAATAAAAAATCAATAAACCAACATGCTTAGGCAGAGTGTCAACTTATTTCAAAAGTGTACTGTATTTTTTAGAGAATCGAGTAGACTCATTTACCTAACTTTTTCACAATTTATTTTTAAAAAATTTCACAGGTATTTTTGTTAGTCAAATTGTGTCTCCAGGCAAAAAAAAAATTTTTGCGAACAATGTGGACGTAGAGGCAAAACAGTTTAGATGAAGTCAAATAAAAGAAATAATCGATACCAATTTTTATTTTAAATTGAAAATTAAAAAATTGTATAAAAAGAAAACAAAAAAGATTTCATGGAAACAAAATATAAAAAAAAAAAACGCTACGAGCATGAATCATTTTTTTAAAAAAATTAAGTTAATTCAAATAGAGATGATATAAAAAAAGAAAATTATTTAAAAAAAATTTTTTTGAATTCAAGAATCCGCGTGCCTGGTCGAACTAAAAAAAAATTAAATTTTAAAAAAGATGAGCCAATTGATTCAAAAAAATACAAAATAGATAAAACCATATTTTTGTTTTTAAAAAAATTCATAAATTAGGATCCCATCGATTTCAAAAATCGTTCTCAATAAACACTAAAAATTACGCTTTTTAAAACAATTTTGCATTTTTTTTCATTTTGGTTTGTTTCCATTGTGGTAATTGATAAAATTGGTCAATATTCATACCGAATATTTCATTAAACTCTTCATCAGATAGATGTCTCTTAAAATAAGTAATTCTCTTTAGAAAAAAAATAATATTTAAAAGTTCAATAAATGTTTAAGCATACCTCTAAATATTCACGGTCTATGTCCAATGGATAGATTTTTTCTGGACTGATTTTTATAACTTCATATGGATATATCTTTAAGAAACAATTTCTTTAATATTGTATCAAAAAATTAATCACAAAATATATCCTGGGCTTTGAATCTCTTTAAGCATCGCTCACAAAAGAAGATTGGAAATTTTTTAACCATAAGTCGTGGTCTGAGTCGGGTATTAGGCGTCTGGTTTGACTGTAGATCTTATTTTTAGCAATGAGGTCATTGAATTTTGAATAAATACTCCCAAGAATTGATTCTTAAAAAATGTCTTATCAAGTTCTTGACACGATTTTTTCAAGTTCAGTAATCGATTTTTCGGAAGATTCCAGTTGAAAATGAGAAACTTGAAAGAATCTTTATTTAATAAAATTCTTGAAAGAAGTTAGAAGATGTCATGAAAAATAAGAAGAAAGATTCTTTAAGCTTCTTTAAAATTTTTAAATTTGGAATGCACCGGAAGCTTAACGAATCTTTCTTCTTATTTTTCATGACATCTTCTTACTCATTTTTAACTGGAATCTTCCAAGATCGATTCCTGAACTTGAAAAAAACGTGTCAAGAACTTGATAAGACATTTTTTAAGAATCAATTCCCGGGATAATATCGGTCTTTCAGAATTTCCATTTCTGAACATTCATGAACGTTTTTTTAGGTCACTGAAATCTAATATATTTTTTAATGCTTAGCTTATAGTTTTTAAATATATTTCTAAACTCTCGTCATGAGAAAAAAATCAATTTTTCTAACTTTTCAGATTCTTATTACAAAGGAGCTATTTTTTCGGCTGAATTTCAAAAGTTGCCTAGGGCGACCTTCAAGGACCCATTTTCGGAAACTAACGGTATTTAACGGTCGAATTACGTCTCTTTTTTGAATTTAGAGGAAAAGGTAGGTTATCGATCATATCAAAATCGATCAAATACTAGGCAACTTTCGAAATTCAGCCGAAAAAATAGCTGACATTTTTTATTTCTACCAAAATTTCCCAAATTTACCGTAAATTTAATAAAATGTGGTAAATTACGAATTTTTGACTTCTTTGATTTTACGGTATTTTACGTAATTTGTGGTAAAAATTCAATAATTTACGGGAATTGACGTTAATTACTGTAAAATCATGTTATGAAATCACCACTGTATATTAAACCGTAATCGACCTTAGTTCGAGCTTTACTGAATACAAGCCTTTGTTAATCATGCATTTTATTCACAAAATAAAAATAAAAAAAAAACATTATTATAAACGGTGTTTAATTTAATAGTTAACAGGCTAATGAACAAGAAAAAGCATTTTTTTTTACCTTGACTTATGATTAGGCTTCCTAAAATAAATTTATTGAAAAAAATTCAGAATTACAATTGGCCGTTTTGGTTTTTACAGTATTTTACGTAAATTTCCGTAAATTTACCACATTTTCCGTAAAATTGGGTAAATTTACTCTTTTTCACCTTCGTTAATTTACGTAAAATTACCCATTTTTACGTAAAAAAGAGTAAATATGGTAAAATTACCAGAAATTACGTAAAATTTTGTAAATTACTGTGATCGTAGCACCACTGTACAATACCCGTCTTTTCAAAGTCTCTGAAAGTTCATTAATTCGGGGTGGATGGTTAAGGGAAAATTGATTTTTTTTGAGGTGTGACATAATCTCGAAAGGTAAAAATCTCGACAAGTGAAATCTCGAATTTTATAATTTGAAAAATCTCGAAAAAAAATAATCTCGAACATTACTTTTTGAATTTTTTTCGTCTGCGATACCGAGTATGATCATGATTTTCACGACTGAAAATAATCTAAAATTGTTGAATAGTTATAGAAAATGGTACGCGGATGGTACAATTGATATTTCGCAAACTTTTTTCAAATAAGTTTTTAGGATATACAGTTTTATTATTATAAACGGTAGGTTTTCCATTAGTTTACGGCCTTTTACCAAAAACGTTAAATTTAGCTAGACAAACTAGAATTCAAAAAAAAAAACATGCCTGTATTAAACAACTGGAAAATAATTATCAAAATAAAAGAATGGATTTGTTTATTGATGGGATGTTTGAAATGCTAAAACAATATTTTTTTTAAATTGATTCAAGATTTTTTTATTCGAGAATAAAGTCTAATTAACTTTTCGAGATTTTTACCATTCTAGATTATGTCCATTTCCCCAAATAAAACATGATAATATTGCATTTTCGCGGTCGTATATTACACTGATTTAGTCGAAAAGTGATGAAATTTTGATCTTCATCTGAAAATGGCTGAAGCCTACAGAAATGAACATCGTAAAGGACGTTTTATGTTTTCCTACAAGGATTGCGATATTTTCAAAATACATCACACAAATAAATAATCCTAAAAAAATAAAAAAACATTCATGAAAGATATCAAAGTTGGTGATGGTCTAATCAACTGGATAAAGGCGTTTTTGTTAAACCGTTCTCAAAGAGTTGTATTAGGGGACAGCAGTTCGAGTTGGGTAAAAGTTAACAGTGGTGTCCCACAAGGTTCGGTCCTTAATTATTTATTATTTATATAAACGATATGTTGAATCTTGTACAAAACAGTTGTGAAGCTTATGCTGATGACACGAAGATCTTATCAGCAGTCAAAAATTTCAACTCGATCTATAGCCTACAATCAGATATAGATAAGGTTTGCGAGTGGTCAAAGATGTGGTCAACTCAGCTTAATGTAGATAAATGTAAAGTTGTTCATATTGGTAGTAATAATCCCGAGTTTGATTACACGATCGGCTTGAAACCACTAAGTAAGTCAAAATGTGAAAGAGATTTTGGTATTTACATACAAAACGATCTAAAATGGGACACACAAGTCAAAAATGCAACAGCCAAAGCGAACCGAATGTTGGGTATGATTAGGAAAGCTTTTAAATATCCTTGCATCGAGACTATCAAGTTATTGTATTGTTCTATGGTTAGACCGCACCTGGAGTATGCTGTCAGTTCATGGTGTCCATATTAAGAAAAATATATAAATGAGCTAGGGAAAGTTCAACGAAGAGCAATTAAGATGATTCCAGAACTACGTGAATTGGATTATCAACAACGTTTGTCAAGGCTAGATTTACACAATCTAAGAACAAGAAGATTAAGGGATGACTTAATTCAAATGTACAAAGTGGCAAACAATTATGAATATATTGAATTTAATAAAGGAATCAATTACAGTCTAAACACAAGATCCGAAAGCCGAATATATAAATTGAGAAGAAACAGTTATTGTCTAACACGGGAACAAGTAAAAAATTGTCTTACTAGATTTAACTTTTTTACAAATAGAGTTGTGAATGGAAGGAACAAACTTCCGGAAGAAGTGGTAAACACAAAGAACCTGAATTGTTTCAAAGCGAAGCTTGATGTTTGGATGTCGAAACAAAAAGAAGCGACTGCTACAGCTCTTTAGAGTTATGCTTAGATGACCTCTAAGCTGCAGTTTAAACTACTACTACTACTACTAAAGTTCAGAAACGGACTTTCCGAATTTTTTTTTCAGATAATAAACCGCACAACGTTTTTAAGCATTATATTTTTCTCCTTACGAAAAATATTCGAGTCTTATTTAGAAACTTATTATCGAGGGCATTTTAAACAAAAATTTTCGAATATCACTAGTAGAAAAAATCATGCTGAAAAACATTATGCGTTTTATACTGACAAAAAAAACAATTTTTGACCTTACAAGGAATCAATCGATCAGACGCCTGTAATTTTGCAAGAAATTAAGAAGGACTCAAGTATTAAAAAGCGATCAAAAGAGAAACTACCTATCTAGTTATTTAATTTCAGACTTTAAAAGAAATAACAAAAAATTTATTTACAATTATATCCTGTTTTACACTTTCAATTCCGTTCGAAGAAGATTTACATTGAGACTCGTTCGAATCGCTTTCGTTTATCTCCTTTTTTGTAAACTAAAATATAAAATTCTTTATAATAGTTGTGTAAAAACCTTGTCTTTAAAATTTTGTTTTACCATAACATGAAAAGGTTCTATTTTAGGCATTAAAATCTTTTTATTCGGGTCTGATAGACCATATCCAGGTTTTGGAACTAAAATTCTATTAAAAATTTTATTCCCAAACAATATTTTGTTTTTAAAATTTCACCTTCAATAGAAAGATTACATGACTCTTGACAATTCGATATTGTTTTTGTCAAAACACTTGATTCACTAAGACATTTATCATTAAATTCTTTTAATAACATGTCAAATTTTTGTCTCTTTTCTTCTTGATATTCGTCCGATTTTGAAAAGCTCGTTTCTGTTATTGATTCTGACTTTCGATTACCGAATGATTTTTTTACACAAGTTGATCGACATTTACGTTTCATAACTTGAAGGCTTAAACTTGTTGTCATTGTCCTACATTTTGTTCTACAAACTCGTGATGCAGCTTAACATGGAAACATGAAAGTCTTAACAAAACAAGTAACAAGTTTAGAAAAAAAAATACAAGCATTTAATGGAGTGGTGTATCTTGTTTTGGTTATTGGTTCTACACTTGCGTTACGTGACCTAGACGCTTTCCATGGATCAATGTATTCGATTTTGTCCGATAAACTTTTTTCATAACTAACAATGTCTGGTAACAATTCAGCAGCCATTGATGAATCAGTCTCAATTTTTGACATCTCTTCAATTTCACTTAACAATCGAAGTTTTAATTTTTTAACTCGAGGATTAATAAAATCATAATCTACAACTTCCTTTATTTTTTTATTAGACTCAGACGTTCGAATCAAATAAACAAAATCGTTTTGTTCACTCTCAAATATTAAATTTTGGTATTTATCAAATGAACAGCGTCTTTTGTTGTTTTTTTTTTCCTCTTCTTCTCCTTCAATATTTTCCGATTCACAATTTTCAGGTTCATATCCACCAGCAAATTTAGAAAGATAAACTGGATCATCATCACCTGTATCCGATATTAAATTCTCATAAGCTAAAATAAATATTTTAGACTTGAACTCAAAATTTAAATCTTTTTTTTTTGAACTTACAAGCTTTTAATGGACACTTGTAATAAGTTGTCATTGCTAAAAAAGCCAACCATTCAAGGCTTTCAATCAACTTAGGAGCATCTGGATCTTGTTTATAACCACCTGGAAATTTCGAAAGATAAACAGGATCTATTATTAAATTTTCAGAACTATCTGTATGATCACCCATTGAACAAGTCCTATTCTTTTTTCTTATCGGTGTTTTTTCCCAATTAGTAATTAAACATGATGTCCCAGTTGGGTCTGAAAATCGATAAGGAGATCTTCTTTCTCGATTTTTATCAACTCGAGTTAATCGAACAGTACTTGTGTCCGTTTTTAGAAATAAACTAGGTGAATCAATTAAACACTGGGGGTCTATTTTATAAGTTTCAGTGAAATCTTGTTTTATGATTTCTGGCGTTGTGTCGATTTTGGGCGAACAAATTTGAAAATCGTTTGGTACAAATTCTTCTAGAATTTTTAATGTTTCACTTTTTAACTCTTTCGAGTTTCGTGCTAACTCAACCGGTAATAACTCCTTGTTACCCGTTTCTTTTTGTTCTTCGAATGAGAATTCAATGTTTGACTCTTGGGTTAAATCGATCGTTTTTTCAAGAGAGTCTGTTTGTTCGTTTGACGATGAAATCAAAGATTGTGAACATCGAGGCATGTCTCTTTGAATGTTAAATTGTCGATTTTCAGTGGTCAATTCATTCTTTGACTTTTTAATTTTTCTTTTTAAGATTAAGCATAAGACTAGGTCTCAAATAAAGGGTTTAAATTAATTTTTTACTTTTTTATTTTGAAGAACTCAAACATTTTCTAAAATCAATCACAAAGAAAGTATCAATCTTGAAAAACAAAAAAATTCAGCTCAATTGAAAAAGTTTTAATAAAAAATTGTTACCAAGCTAAATTTGTGTTAAATCTTGGCCAAGTCGAAGCACCAGGTTGGATAGAATTTATAGAAGTTTATTTAATCTTGTGTGTTAAGATTAAAATTTAAAAAAAATTCAAAGTTATTCGAGATCAAACTTCAATTTGTTTAAAGCATTCTTTCATTCAAGACAGAACTAAATTTACGAAAAATTCCGCGTCATAACTTTTATTTTTGTCAATTCTAAAAAGCAACAGTTTCATTAAAAAGTTCTAAAAATAGAAAAATAGAGAAGAAATTATTTTTCTAAAATACAGGTTACTAGGTTGTTGCTTTTATTTTTAAGAACAAGTTTTAAATTTAGAACAAAGGAAAATTTGACAGGTTTTATTTAATATGCATGCACCTAACACCAATGGAGCTGGTCCTGCCATCTCAACGCGTAGCACAAAAATTAAGTTTTACCGAACAGCAGACGCCTGGAATGAACTACCCGTTGACTGAACAAATTTTAAATCGGGAACTTGTTCAAAAGCAACCACGGTGAAATCTCTTTTTCTTAATGTTAGTAAATTTATTCACCTTATATATTTAACCGTCTTATGATTGAGAAATTTTAATTTTAACTTATTTACTGATGTAGATACAGATCATCCATACCTACTAATTTCAAACAGCGAGTCAAGCTCGTTTAACCATAATAATAATAAAGAAAAGGGATAGAAGTACTTTATACGAGTTCAACTCCGGTCCTTCAAAATGTACATTTCTAAAAGTTCGTGAATTTTCATTATCAAATGAAGATCACAATTTTGCTAATAACTGTAATCTAATACCTCGAATATGTAAAGTTACTATATTTGTCTTATGGTATAAAAAGCTAAGCTTTTCCTGTTCCCACCCACCCATCCATATTTATGAAATTTCAGAAATGGACATTTTGAATGACCGGTATTGTCAGTGGCGTAGCCAGGGGTGAGGCGATTGCAGCGGCTGACCCACCTTTTGAGATACAAAATTATTAAAAATTTAAGCCAATTTGGTAAAAACGGCAATAGTTTAAATAACCAATTCTCGGTATAATATTTTTCTCAACAAATTGGCGCGTTCGCGGGAAAATAACATTTTTCACCTAACCATCTTATAAATCCTGACTACGCCACTAGGTATTGTACGACTCATTGTTGAACATGATAAGCTTATATTTCGCTTAACGGAACAAAAATCAGTAATTCTCATCTATTTTGCACGTGGAAGCCTTTGAAGAACTTTTTTCTTAGAAAACAAAAAGTATTTAAACTTCTCTAGAAAAATCCGAAAGAATAGCCAAACAGAGTTAAATCTCGTTAATTCCATCAATATCGAAAGCAATCGTTGTGTCGAATTATTGAAATATCTTGATTCCGGAAAATCCGAAAAAACGATTTTATAAAAAAGTCGGAAACATTACAATTTTGTAGTGATGAGCAAAAACCAAACCTGCTTGGTCTGGTTTGCTTATATTAAGCAAAACCAAATCGGTAAACCAAAATTTAAGCATACCAAAATTAGCTATTCTGGCAAACCAAAAATCGCTAAAATTATGAAAAAAAATGTGTCATGTACTAGCGCAAAATTTTCAAATCACTTGCAATTTTGATCAATCCAGTCTTTTTTTAAGGTATATTTTCGACATCAGCAAAAATAGAAATGATGATTCTCAGGTAAAATGACAACGCTTGTTAAATTTACGCGGCTTCAGATGAAAAGAAGTGTGAAGATTGTCATTTAGTGGTCGAAAAAATTAAATATTATAATTTATTATAGAAGATTTTATTCGTTAAACGATTGAGCCAATTGCAAGCTCTAAAAAATATTTAATTAATTGAATTGGTAAAGATCAAACTTTCCGACATTAGCCTAACAGGATGAAAATTGGAAGGTATTTGTAAACTCCATAGCCAAAATAAGGTATCAGTAGTCAAAAATTAAAAGGAGCTAATATTGTGAACCTCGCAGCTTAAATAAAAAAGTTAGCCAAAACAGTTTGAAGCATTTGCGCTAAGAAATAATGACATGACTCAAGATATCAAGTCTAGAGGTTAGGAGGCTAAGAGGTGATCTAATTCCAGTTAATTCAAGAAAAATTACAGCCGTCTAATTTTGGCGACTTGTTAGCTCTGTGGCAAAACCATTAAGATGGTATTGTTAAAAAGATCCTTAGAAGATTGACCTGTCTTAATATTAATTATACATATATTATTATAAATTATTATAAATACAGGGGTGATTGGCTGACAGTAACCGACGGGTAGCGACTGAAGTGGTAACACACAGTCACGCTTTGTACCTACTTTGTCCTATTGGACCGATTAGACAAAGTGTGACTAAAATGGTATAATGTATCCTATATTTAAGGACAACCTGTGACTAAGTGTGACATCGAATACTGGCGTGACAAGGTGTGACTAAATAAGGACAACATAAGGACAAACCGTGACATTAAAAAATAAAAAACTGGGGCTTAACGTGACTCATCGTGACTTAACGTGACATACAAATTTAATTCATTTTTTAAGAAAAAAAACGTTTAAGCTTATAATTTTCAAATTCTAATCAATTGTAACTTAAAAAAGGCTTTTACAAGCAAAATATTTGATCATCTTCGACAATAATGCTTATTTTAATCGGCATTATAAATTTAAGACATAAACCGTATAGTCGAGTGGTTAGCAAGTTAGTATTGCAAGCAGAGGATCGGAGATTCGATATCCGCATCAGTGAAAATTTCCAACTGTTTCTATATTATGGGACGAGGATGTTTAACCATTCATTTCTACCTAAATGGTACGTCTTTGGTCAGAAAGCAACTGTTAGACGGCTTTAGGATGAATAAATCTTTCTGCATAGGTCTATTCCATGTGCTGTTTAGCAAGCTATGAAAATATTCAGAAAAGGAGGTTGACTCGGCCTGCATATATTATGCATTCGAAATTTTGCACTCTTGTCATTTTACTGGTTATTTGCTATAGCGTTGTCATTTTACCGTGAGCCCGAAATGATTATTTTGAATGTACTTATAATAATAAGGTTGGTTTTAATAACTGTTGAGGTGTGAAAAATTAATTTTAAAGATTTATACTAATTTAAAGACTTAAAAAAATCAAACACACAGCTAGCTAAACTAAATAAGTAACGTTAAAGTTGATACCCTCTCTCAAAAAAGGCGTCGGAATAGTACCATCGGCTTCATCTAGCAAATCAATAACCAACGAGAAATAAAAATATTGATGATGATAAAATCGAAAGGGCTCTTTTTTTTTGTTTTGTTTAATTCTCTGTTTTTTACCATTTTCGATAGTTGAAAACCAATCTTTTAAGGATTTTTTCAGTTCTTTAAACAGTAGCTATAAGATAAAAAGTAGAAAAAAATTAGGTAAATGACATTTTCAATAATAACATGAGAACATTATGAAGATTTTTTGGTCTATTAGAAAGAAAAAAATGAGTTCCCCGTTCTTTCGAGTTTAACAAGGGAAATTTTTACTAAACCTGCCACTAGTTTTTCAAGTTAATTGAAGTTCATTTTGTATTATCTTTTTTTTCGAAAATAATACCAACCAGGTCTGCTAAATCATTGGTTCTGCCAAAATTGATTTTACCAAACCAAGAAAACTCCCATCACTACAATTTTGAATTTAACAAATGATCTAACATGAGGATAATTACAAGTTTTTTTGGAAAATCAAGGTTCTCGGATTGACTGTCTATGACTGCCTTGCTTTCTACGAGACTTTCTACTTTCATTTCAAATTTTCAATCTTGGTATACTTCTAAACAGTGATTTTTTCCGCATGACTATAGTAACAAAAGGAATTTGGTCCCATATGATACCTTATTAAGAATTAGGTAAGAGCAAACCTTGACCTCCCGGACGCCTTTTTTATTTTTGTTACTTTTGCAAGGATTTTAATGTTTGAAAATTATAGAGGAATGAATTTCACAAAAAATATTTTGGGATCCTGAAAATGGATTGTGCTTTTAGTGTAGTTTCATGACAGTTGAATTTCGTTTTTTTTTATTCTTTTGTTCATTAAATGA
This sequence comes from Brachionus rubens, assembly GCA_022207745.1. Classification (NCBI taxonomy): domain Eukaryota; kingdom Metazoa; phylum Rotifera; class Eurotatoria; order Ploima; family Brachionidae; genus Brachionus; species Brachionus rubens. The sequence goes on along the minus strand of JAJVHD010000009.1, from coordinate 2,858,903 downwards.
ATCAAAAAATAGCATGATTTAGTTTAGTTAAAGAAGCAACGAATCAAAAACTTTTGATGTAATTTTTTTCATTTTAAGTTTACAGGAACTTCAAATTAACTTTATTTCCAAAAAAAATATTCAGAATTTCTTTCAAAAAGCAAAAATTTTGATCTTATCCGGTTTATTTTCTCAAAATTTTGAGAAATAAATAAAGTTTTTTGAAATGTCTCGAGTTGGTTACTTTCTTTTGGCCAATAATACTAAAACCGTTTAGACTTAGACTGTATGATGACATGCGGTCTAGTTTGTACTTTACTAAACGTGTTGTGAAGCAATTCAAACTACTATGAGTTAGTCCATTTTTACTGAAATCAAATATAATGAAACTTTTTTGTCAGAATCTAGCTAGTTAAAATGAACATTCATCTGTTCTTAAAGATTTCGTCGAAAGTTCATGACTTTTCACGAATGTTATCAAACATAGCAATGAACTCAAGTTGCAAAGACTCTTGGTTTTAAGAGAAAATTTGACTCAACAAGATTATACAAAAACTAAAATATAGTGAAAATACCCTTAAACACACTTTCGGGAAACTTACTCACTTCATTAAACTTGTGCCCTGTCGATAATAAAGTTGATTGGAAAATGAAAACTTTTGAAAACAAAAATACATCAACAAAAAAAGTGCTAATGCATTTCGTTAAAAAAAAACTCTTTGCTTTTAATTTAAAATTTTAATAAACCCACTGTTTTGAATCCTTTCAATTTCAAAAGGGCTATTTTCCGAGAAAAATAAAATCCACGATTCAATTATTTTGTTGTTGTTGAACAAATCAGTTCAAAATAATATTTTGTTGCAATTTGTTTTTTTCCCTTTAATTTCAAAAAAGTTATGTCAAAAATTTTTGTTTTTTTTTTTTCAACAAAAAAAAAATGAAAATTTTCTTTCAAACCAATTAATAACTGCAGATACAATTCCTTGAATATTTAAACTCTTAAAAAATAAAATGAAAATAAATTCATTTTTTTGTTTAAGTTCCGTCAAGCATTGTTTTGATGGTTTCCAAAAAAATGATTCAGTCTTGTTTCTAACAAAACTCCCTTTGAAATAAAATGAACTATTTTGAAATTTTTTGAAGTTATATGTAGTCAGTCGAGAATAAAAACAAAACAAAAGCACACACACACCAAATCATTGCAGTTCTAGAATACTTCGTTGTTTTTTTTTGTTTGTTTGTTAGAACGTGCTTGTAAGCCAAATTAAATCAAGCCATAACTTTTTGATTCAAATTTAAAATTAAATTTCACTTGAAAAAGTTAATCAAAGATTTTTAAACTGCTTGTCTAACAAAAAATAAAAATGATATCTTTAGAATATGCTTTATTTTTAAATATGCCGATCCTAGATCTGGTCTCCTATTTAAAACATTTTTTTAAATTTTTAGATTGGTTTACTTGTTTTTTATTTTTAGAAAATGTTTGAGTTTTTGAGGATTAAAAAGTAAGAAGACATTTTTACATTTATAATGAGATACGACTTGACCACATCCACTACTTCAATTAAAAAATATACAAGGACTAAACTATGTATCTATAGTCTTTTATAAGGATGGTCGAATATTCGATTGGGTTTTTAGAAGCATCAAAGTTCGTAGACCATGAAAATTCGGAGGTGCAATGCCTTCAAAATTTTCGCCCCTTTCGCCTTCATGAGTCTATGTCACTTTGTTGCAGAACCCAATTTCTGGATGGCTCATTTAGCACTTTGGGGCCACTGCGAGGGGTTAAAGTTGAGTTGAGTTAACATAAAAATGTTGAGAGAGGTCAGGCAGGGTCTAGCCAGAGCTTCTACTGTACTGGTCATTCACGATTTAAATGGTGGAAAGGATTTTAATGGTAAAATCTCATTCTTGGATCTTCATTCTTGGATTTTAATCTTCTTTTCGATTCGGCGAACGTACATGAACGTTCATGAAGGTACAAGAATGAGCTTTCACTATCAAAACTCTTTCTACGAACGTTCGCCCTTTTAACTCGTGAATTATCATCATTGTAACTTCTTCGAGCATACCAGAGGATTGTCAAGCCTTCTTCAGATGATTTTTGATCTTGCTAAAGCCTTATCTAACATTTGTTTTTAAAGAAAGAATAAAAAGCCAAAAAACGTGTCAGACAAAGAGAATCTATCGCCTGAGACTCCAAAACAAGAACATATAACAATATCTCCAATATTATCTCCAATAATACCTGTTTTAGATAGATCAGAGTTCATAAGTGGAGATACTACATATAGCTTGACCCAAGTAACAAACGATTTCAACGACAATACGGGAAACACATTTACGAGTGAAAGGCCAGATGATTTAACAATTGAGTTACCACGAAATTTTGTTAGCTCGAATGAAATTTATTTAGAAACAATTATTTCAAAATTTAAAACTTGTGAAAGCTCGTTGCCAACTCCTATAAGTAACGCTACACCTGAGACAAATAAACGAAACGAATTTGTACGAAATTATGAATTCGAAACACCATGTCAATCCCCTAATACATTTTATAGAAAGAATCAGGATCGAACTAGCACTCGAATCAGTCGTGTTGACATGACTAAGGAAAATGATCGAAAACCAAAGGGTAATTATTATGACAAACCCCCGTGTATACCACGATATAATTCAACATCTAATAATTATATTAATCAAACACCGAAAACGCCTTTATTGATCGAAAAAACACTCGATCGAAGATTTATTAGAAGACCCCGACTTTATCATAGAAATCGGTTTCTTTCGATCCCAAATGGTCATCGATCGGCAAGTTTAGACCGGCCTAAAGACGATCCAATTTATCTTGCTAAATTTCCTGGTGGTTACGAGGAAGATCCAGATGCACCAAAAAAGATTGAAACCCTCGAATGGTTGGCTTATGATACCATGAGTAGTTTGAGTCTTAGACGAAAGGAAAGTTATGAATCAGAAAGTTTTAGGCTACGATCGAGATCGGCCGATCAAGGCGAGAAGCAAAAAAAATTCACATTTGACACGGATAATTATGATTATGTTTCATTATTTAGACACGATAAATCACGTACTCGGGTTAAAACTGATTCGAGTTCAACACAACATCATCAATCAAGCAATCAAGGTTCATCAAGTGATTTCACTGAGTCAATTGAAGATAACAAAGTTGTTAATGTTAGAGTTAAACATTTAAAACAAAAACTCAAAAGTGAAATTGAAGAAATTTCTAAAATTGAAAATAAATCGTATATGGCCGCTCAATTGTTACCTGAAATTAAGAGTTATGAACAAGATTTGTCCGAGCATGGACTTGATCCATGGAAATCATCAAGATCAAGAAATGCTGATTTGGAACCATCGATGAGAACTAGATATTACTGTCCTATAAATGCATGTAATTAGAAAGATTTATGTCAAATCATTAATGAAAAGAACTCACGCACTTTTTTTTATTTTAAGCACCGTCTAGAGTTTGTCGAACAAACTGCGCAACATCAAATTCAAGTTCACCGTTTACAAAGAGATCAACACTCCGGTCAAATGGAACAAACACACCATACTGTAAGAGTATATTAAATACATCAAGAAGTTCAATCGAGTCCGAAAATGTATTTCATGATGAATACGAACAAAACGATTTCAAATTTAAAAATGTTCAATCAAACAATCCAAGTACACCTAATTTAGTAGTCGAAATATCTCATTTTAAAATTCAAAATGAGTCTTCATCAACCAAACAAGGTAATTTAACCGAAACTCATGGTTAATTGTAAATAGTTCACTTTAAGTTCATTGTTAAGTTTCTAACATTTTATATCAATCATCGGGTAGTTCAAAAAATATGTTTAAACCCTCTTCTATTTTTTTTTCTATTAAATTCGTTTGGTTCTAAATTAGAGAACCTCTTCTTTTTTTTTTGTTTTTTCCAATTGAATCGATTAATTTAAAAAATTTTAAATTTGTTAATAATTCTGAAAGATGGCTTGTGATTTCCTTCTATTTTCTCTCGTTTTTTGTTACTTTTTGTTTAGCCAAAGTTTATCACAAAAAAAAATATTTTTTGTTAAAAATTATTTAACCATCTAACCCATCGAAAAAAATTATCATTTTTTGATAATAAAATTTAACACTCAAATTTTTTGTTTTGTTTAATTATTTAACCCATCCAGGGGATATGAGTAAGAAAAATTTTCAACACAAGGTCCATTTTAAATTCGCCCCCCCCCCCTCAATTTTAGACCATTTCTTGTAATTTACTAAGAACCCCTCCCCCCTACCTTGTGTGTGAGATTTTTTTTTCATGCCATCTGACCCATCGTTATTTTATTTTGAAATTTAAACCCTCATATCGATTGGTTATAATCATTTATTTTATCATTTATTGTCCTTCTAGTGAGCTTTCACGTTATATCTTAACAATTGCATTACTTTTTATAGCCTCTGAATCAACCGTGAAAGATCACTGCAATTTTTTTTGAAACCAAAAAATTTTTACATTCCATATTAATACATTATCATTGAATTTACCGTAAATCCTTGTTAACACTTTAAACTTAAATTTTGGTTTGTGGTGAATTTTCTGATTAACTGAAAAAAAAACATGTCATAGTAAACGAAGATTTACGGTATAATCCTTCAATTTCGATAAACCTTCCCCATAGTTTTTCAAAAGTAACGAGATGTCGTAAAAATCTGGCATTTACGATATTAAAGATTAAGTGCTCGTCTCAAATCGTTTTAGAAATTTAGCTTATTAAAGGACCAATTGGGCGACTGTCCTTCCGGATTTCACATGCTTACTGAAATACGTTTGCGGATTGAAAATAAATTCTAACTGTAGATCAAACTTTATACACAAAAGCTTTTTAGTCCCGAAAATGAGGCACAAGATGGATGCCTAACCAGCCAGTGTCGTAGCCAGACCTGAATCAGAAGTACGGCGCCACTCCTTCCCCATGCGGAATGGGGGGGGGGCGCCTCTTCCTTTTTCTCTATTCTTGTTTTATTGAACGTAGTGATAGTTTTGAACAACTGAGGCGGTCTATGTTTTTAAATTTTTAAGGTACGGCGTCACCTCAATCAAAATTACGCCACTGTAACCAACTAATAATAATAATAAATATAGAATATAGGAGGAATATTCATTATCTTTAGACGGATAACAATGTTTAGTTACGAACTAGTTGTTTCGAAGCATTAACTGTGATCTCTTGCTCTGTAATGAACCGAATTTCCCTTCAGAAGATGATTATCAACTTAAACTGTTCAATTAAGACTTTTTCAAGAAATGTTAACTTTGATTTTAATTCTTAAATTTTTTAAATCTTTATTTATTTTTCAAGTTCTAAAACCTGGTTATGGTCTTGTTAATTCAAACAAAATTTGCACAACTCCTAAAATGGCACCGGCACATATCTCAGTATTTTTTTTTTTAAGTTTTATTTGCGATATAGTTAATTAATTTCATTTTTTTAAGTTGAGAGAATCGTTTTATAAAAGAGAAAGGAAAAAATGTCATTCGGGTAAATTTGATTTTTCTACACCTTATCAAGTAAGAATTTTTTTTCAAATTTTTGTTGGTTTTTTTGAACCCTTTGAATATTTTATTTGATACAAAAGGTCATCAAAAGAAAAGTAAGTTGTTTGTCCTAAAGACGCTTGATTTACGATTTTTTTAAAACTTATTTTTTCAAGATATTTCCGTATGAAATGCTTAAAACAAGTCCATATAAACGATATCCAAATTATATAGACCGTGAAAAATTAGAAGTAAATATTTTATCATAATTTAACAATCTAATGCATTTTATACAAACGTTTGGGTGAAAAATTTAATCAAACTTTAAAAAAAACTATGAAAGAACTATTTAATTGGGATACCTGAAAAAAGCACAAACCTTGGATTTTTTGAAGAAAAGCACATAGGGGTGTAAAACCTTAATTTTGAGGTCAATATTTAAACTGAGAAATTTTCCTCTCTTCAAGAGCTTTCGTTTGGTTTCCATATCATGAGCAATGAATGTAAATTTCTTAAAGAAAAATTTAAAGTATACTTAAAAAATATCTACACCCATTCGAAACCCACTGCACATCCCCAACACATTATTTGTTTTTACATATCACTAGATAGAGTTTCAAAATAATAGTCTCAGAATTTCAATATCATTTTTATTTTTTGAAATATTTTATGAAAACAACAAGCAATTTTAAAATTTGCACACCCCTATGAAACAATAAAGTAACAATTTCCAAACGTCTTATCATGGTGTAATTTGATACGGGTAACTCGAATTTCTGGTTTATTTTGCTTAACTTCAATCAGTTTCTTCGAGGAAAATAAAAAAAAAAGGTTTTTAATTTTTTTAAATTATTCATTTTTAAAGTGAAAGCTTTTATTCGATTTTTGCATTCTGATAAGAAAAAGGTTGGTTGGTATAAATACCAAAAACTAAAGGTTAATTACCCTCAACATTACGATGATTGATCCCAGCTGATAGTCTATATCTTTGGAGCTACTTTTTAGATTTTCTTTTTTCACTTTTTTTACAATAAAGGTCGAAAAAAGCACTGTCAAATATATATCAAGATGATGGTTTTTGTACTTTTTAATCCAAAATTTGTAATCCAACATTTAGGATATTGTATCGTTTGGCTAATTTTGTTGTTCTATGTACGACTGAACATTAGAATTTACTAATCAAATAAGTAAAGAATCAACTTCTAAAATGTTGATTTAATTGTCTTTTGGCCATGCTTGGTGCTGATAAGAAATCGGTCATCTTAAATCGTTAGTAGTAGTAGGAGTAGTACTTTTTCTATGCAGATCTAACATCTAGTAGAACAATCGTAGACTTAATTAGCAGCAGAAGCTGATTAGGCTTCTTAGCCGGATAGGCCGTTCCGGAATTTTTTTATATTCGCAACGTTTGTATTTTTCGACGCCCTTATTTTAAATCACATCGACTCGCTATCCCCAATACGATGATTTTCAAAGTTTTTCTAGTATCTAGGGAATGACTTGTTGATGATTCTTAGCAGCACAACACTAAACTATATCTCCAACCGTTAAATTAAAAAATTTTGCTCTTACTTAAGTTTTGTTTTTATAGAGATATTTGTCAAAAGAAGAATTTCAAGAAGTATTCGAAATGACACCTGAACAATTTTATAACCTCCCAGATTGGAAGCAAAATGAACTAAAAAAAAAGTTCAATTTATTTTAATTAGAAAATGTGGCTGAACGTTTATTTTGTTGTTTTTTTGTCAATTTTCCATGATTGTAAATAGCAATTCAAATTTTTAAAAAAATTTAAAAAAAAAAAATGTTTTAAATAATTTTTAAAATCTTTTAGTTTTTTTTTTTAAAAAAAAACTGTATCCTAATTAAAATTATAATAATTATTTTAAAAATTTATAAATCTGAATAAATTTTGTTAACAAAAAATATTTTTAATCTAAATTTTTCTACTCCAAGTTTATCCAATGTTTAAAATTTCCAAAAAAATATCATCTTCCGAAAGTTTAAAATCTTGCGATGACCCACACTTTTTTAAAGACTCTCTAATTTACATTTTGGCTAATGGAATGGGTAAAAATAGATCAGAATTATTTCGTAACGCTGTTATCAAACACGGTGGAATTCTAATCGATGAAAACAGACCAATCGAATTTGAATCTCAATCAAAATATTTTGTAGTCTTCGACGAGAATACGATTCAAACATGGCAAAATTTAGAGAATTCACTGGCCAAAAAAAAATTTTTTTTATCCATCAAAAATCAACTCGATAAATTTAAATTTGTTAAAACTTTGTGGTTAAGTGAGTGTATTCGTGAAAAAAGTTGTACAGACCCAAGTTCTTATGAATTAAAGCCTTTAAACGAGACCATTGAAAAAGAGCTAATCAAAAGATCAAATTCGAATGAAACTGAAAATCAAAGTAAAAAACAAAAGATCGAAGTAATTGACTTATCTGTTGATGAAAAGAAAACAACATTAATACATGAAACACAAATTGACTCTGATGAAAGTAGTTATTCAGAAGACGAATCATTTTCAAATCTCTCGAATCAAGAATTTTTCGAACTTAAACTAAACAACAAGTCAAAACAACTATTGGATAACAAGTCATGGACATGTGCTCATTCATCAAAAGAGCAAAAAGAAAATTACAACAAACATATAACAGATAAACTTGAGGAAATGTCAGGAATTTACGAGAATACAAAAGATAAATATAGAGCTCTGGGATATCAGAAAGCAATTCTTATTCTTAAAAGACACCCATTTCCGGTTCAAAGTCGAGAAGTATGATTTGATTTTAAAACAAATTGAAGAGCTTAAAATCTTAAATTTTATTAGGAAGCGTTGTCTCTACCAGGAATTGGAGCTCGAATTGCTGATAAAATATGGGAGATTTTACAAACCGGTGATCTTCGTAAATTGGATGAATTAAATTCAAGAGAAAGTATTTCTTCAATAAAATTATTCACTGACATCCACGGTGTCGGTCCGACCACAGCCCAACTTTTTGTAAATCAGGTTAGTCTTTATTTTTTAAAGGATAGAATAGACTTCTCTATATATTTTTTCAATTAAGGGTTTCAAAACCTTAGAAGACTTAAATACTAAAGCAAATTTGACGAGACAACAAAAGATAGGCCTCAAGTATTATGATGAATTTAAGCAAAGAATACCTAGAGATGAAGTCATCAAAATTGAGGAAAAAGTGACTTTTTTTATATTTTAGCCTTTAACTCTCCTTAACATGACTCTCCAGTGTTGGTATGCTCTCTTTACCAATTGGTTTGTCAATCAGGTTAAATGCGAACAATAGCCCAACACTGTGACAATTTTTCATGTTCAGGAAACTTAGATACTGCATTTCTAATTTTTAATGAATCACTTAATCGAATAGAAACTTTAGTTCGGAACAAAAAATTCACACTACAGTCAAACCTCGTTAATCCGAAGTTCGATAATCCGAAAACCTCTTTTATCCGAATAAGTTATCTCAGTAAAATCTGCAAAATCAGTGCATTTTTAACTCTGTAATTCGAATTTTTGATATTCCGAATGCAATTTTCGGATTTTTTTCTGTTCGGATTAACGAGGGTCGACTGTATCTTAAAACACCGAATCTTTCGATTGATTTTGATTTTTTTCGGCCTTGAAATGAGAGACTGTTGAAAAATTTAAAACATAAAGGGGGCACGGTTTTTTTTGTCGATTCTGATCGGCCCTTGGATCAAAAAATCTCCTTAATTTTGTAAATATTATTTTTTTTATTCAATTATTACAGCGCATGAATTTGAAAGAGTTGAGATGAAAAAATCATAAAAAATATGAAATAAATAGTGAAGATTTGATTTTGAATTTGTATGATTAATAAGATTTGATATTTTTAACCCTGAGAGGTCAATATTTACAACACTAATATGGTCATGCCTTCAATGTTGATACCGACATTTAGCAGCATTCTTTAAAATGAACCCATACTTTCTACTGCACTTCTACCGAACTTTTAGTGGCATGCGTAGCCGTATCGAAGTGTACTATACCCTTTCTGTAGCGTAGCAAGGAGCCTCCGTATCGACGCGTATCCTCTCCGAAGCATAGCGTCCCGTGCTAACGATACCAAAGCGTATCATTTTCACCGTACCGTACTCAACAAAAAAATTTATTGCGCTACGGCACGCTTCGCTCTCTGGTTGCTAAGCTTCGCTTTGGTACGGCTACGCTACGGTTCGCTGTTCAACAAAATAATATTAAATAATATTTTTATGCAACTGCTATAAATCTCTGGAACTTTTTTTTTGATTTTTTTGTATTTTCTTTGTGGACAAGAGGCTAGAAAATATTTTTAATTTTATTTATTATTATTATTATTATAAATAATCTGCAACGGGTTTCCCCGCGGAGCTAAGTACCAACGTACTTAACTATGGCAGTTGGTTTTTTGACATGCTTGAATATGACTGTCAAATTTGTTCTTGAAGCTATTGACAGAATCGGCATTCTTGATATCATCCGGCAAACTATTCCAGTTAGGTATTACTCTATTTGTGAAAAAGTTATGCCTTGATGGGCATGACTTAACAAGTTGCCTGTAGAGTGTGTTCTGGCTTCTGATGCTACCGGCAGGGCCTGAGGCGCTTAGACTTGGACAATTAGCAATTGGGTGGTACCATTGAATCTTGTTAAAACCTTTAAAAATTTTGTAAAATTGTATCAAGTCACCTCTCATTCTTCGGTCTTCTAGGCTAGTTAGGCCTAAAAGATTTAGTCGTTCCTCATAAGTCTTGTTTCTTAGACAAGGAACCAGCTTCGTTGCTCTGCGTTGGACTTTCTCAATGCGGTTAATATCGTGTTTACGAAAAGGAGACCAAGCTACCGATCCATATTCTTGCATGGGTCTAACGTACGTCGAATAAAGGACTTTGAACGTTCTCAAATCCCAGTTTTTGAATGATTTATGGATTTTGCCGAGAAAAACATTTGCTTTAAGGACTGTGTTTGATATGTGTTCATCCCATTTCAGGTTGTCTTGAATGATTACCCCGAGGTCTCGCTCTGATATACTGTTTACAATTATGTACGATTGGTCTTCGGATTCAAACGAGTAGTGGTTATCCCGATGTATTGCCTTGTTACCAAGGTGCATTACTTTGCATTTACTTAAGTTTAGATCCAATTTCCAATCAACGGTCCAGTCAATGATTATATTATAAAATAATTCTTCCGATTTTCCATTTTTTTTCTGAAAAATATGTGATAAAACAATTTTGATTTTAACTATGATTTATTCTTTTATAAAAGCGGACTGGCATCAACTAGATCTTTTTACCTATTAAATAACACTTTAAAAACATCTATGACCTTATCCAAATTCGATAAGTTTGAAACTTAATGAAAAAATTAATTAGCAGTAAATTTAGTCCTCACGGTAAACATCGTTACAGTGATCACAAAAAGTTAGAAATGCAGTCCTTCGATTTATTTTAATCATAATTTATAAAGGTCAAAGAAGCAGCCTTGACTTTAAATAATGGTTTAATAGTACAAGCATGTGGGTCTTATAGACGTGGAAAGGCAACATGTGGAGACGTGGACATTTTAATAACACATCCAGACAAGAAATCACACAAGAACATTTTGTCAAAATTAATCGCTTTATTACACGAACAAAGTTAGTCTAATCATAATTTTAATCTAAAAAAAACATAAAAATTTTAAAGCTCATCGCTTTTGGCTTTATAGCTTGACTCAGAGCCATGATAATTGGCAACAATATTGAATATTTGTTTCAATTTTATCAAAACAGAGTCTGGAATATCTTGAATTTGCTCGATTGTTAAGCTCTTCTCTTTTGTAAATTCATTCCAAATGTCACTTGCGCTCAAACTTAACAAATTTCTAATTTGTATCTTCAGTTCAGACAGTTTCTTTTTAAGCTCACCAGTGATTTCGTTGTAAAAGTTTTCAAAATTTTCGTAATGTAAACTCACATTTTTGATCATGTATTGTAAATAGTATTTGACATCATCGTTTTTAAAGTCTCGTTTGTTCAAATGTCTTTCACTATGAGTGTACACCCAAAGAAAACTACGAGAAATTGAATTCATTGACTCGAACAATGGTGCATTACTTGAACAATGTCTAAACATTTCTCGTTTTATTTCGTCATAAATTTTCTCATCACTTGATTTTAATTTTAAAGTTTTGAAATAAATTGAAGATGAGGCACTTCGACCGTGAGATCTAACTTGATGAAGGTAATTAGCTGGTATGTATATACAATCGCCTGATCTTAACGATGCATAATACCAAACGATTGACTCGAGAATACTGTACTTGTAAGCACTTACTTTATCTACATTTATTTTTGAATACCATTCGTTTGATTTCGGATAGGATTCGACAAGGTCTAATTGTTTTCGCCAATCGCCTTTTTTCTTGTCCAATTTAGGACCGTCTGGTTTCGAAAATTGATCACTTGGTATTAATATAAAATCTTTCCGACCATCTAGAACACAGTGTAAATTATGTTCAGGGTGAGAGTGTAACAACGAACTTGTCTCGCCTGCACTTAGCCAAAAGTACGGTTCGACTAATTGAACCAGACTTGGAATCTCAAAATTAGAGTTCAAACTACCATTTAATGACATCATGATATTTTCTTTAGCTCTTTGATAATTTGAATTTTTAACTTTTTCTGAAAATACGAAAGGACCACAGTTGAGTAAACGCGGTACGGGAGCTTCTGATTGCATGTCATCAGGCATAATACCGTTCAAATACCAATCATCGAGTCTGTAACCCTCCAAAAATTTTGTTAATTTCATTTGAGTTCTTTCGTTATGATTTACATAAGTTTGTATACTTTCGGCTAGTTTAATGTCTAAATGACCATACTCTTTGTTCAAGTGAGAGTCTGTCCAGTGTTCGGCTGCGTCTGAACCTATGACTAGACCACGTAAGACAACAGGCGTGTCTTTACGAATAAACGAGTCCCAAAATTTTTCAGGATCGATCATAACTGATTCTTCAACAACAGGTCCTTCTGGTCGATTTTGCCATCCCAGTGGTCTCAAATGACCCGTCGGTATTCCTTCTCGACGGTCCAATATCGGTGGAAATTGTATATTAACATTGAGATCTTTTTGAAATCCCTGAAAAGATTCTTTGACAAATAATAATGTGATAATAAGCGAAATTTTAAACATTTCTTTTCTACTATGATAATTTTAATAAAAAAATAAATTTATAGAAAACTTGAGATGACGAGTCACACGCCATATGACACTTTTTTAAAATTTTTCATTTTTCAGACAGTAGTTAAATTTTTTTTGTTTAAGATTTTTTGACTGATGATTTAGTCGAACAAGACGAAAACGCTGATACACATCGAAAGTATTTAGGTGTATGCCGTTTAAACGAACAAAACAGTCTAGTAATTAATTTATTAATGTAAATTTAATTACATTTGAAAACTTTTTTTTTTGTTAGCATAGAAGAATCGATATAATTGTAGTTCCTTATGACGAGTATGCATGTGCTCTGCTATATTTCACTGGTTCAGCGCATTTTAATCGATCAATGCGACATTTAGCTAGTAAATTAGGTCTATCGTTGTCCGAAAAGTCGTTGAATAAAAATGTAAAAAGAAAAGTAGGATGCTTTAATTTTTATTGTTAAAATAAAATTAATTCTTAAACTTGAAAAAAGGGTGGTGAAAAAATAAATGCTGGCGAGAGATTGATAACAAATACAGAAGAGGATGTGTTTAGAATTTTGAATATACCGTACAGAAAACCCGAAGAAAGAGATTTCTAAAATTTTATTGTAAATTTTTAATGTCGAATCGCAACATTTGAATTTTTTTAACGCAGCTTTTTTAAAATAAATTATTATTTTTTTATTTTTCTCTGATTTATTATAATAGTTTACAGCGTACCGTACTTCGTACCGTACCATACATCCCATCCGAACCGTTCCAGCGTACCAACCCTAAAATTTCAAAAATTTTGAACATTTTTTGACGCCTTTTTTTCAGGACCAGTGCAGTATTTAAAATTTTACAATAATGATTGTATCGTTATATTTAAAGGCACACTCAAATTTCATCGTATAAAACAAGCAAGTCTCAGTAGCTTTTTAAAAAGTACACTAAGAAAAAAAATCTTGGGACTCGATCTTTTTTCTTCATAAAAAGTACGATAATACGATTGAACGAAAATAATGCACTTCAAACTGCCTGAGTCTGAGTATTTCAAATCTCTCATGTTTCGTATACCCGCAACACACTTGGTTGCTGTCCTTTAGACTTTTTCTTTTGCTTTAATTTCTTGTTTTTTGAATGGACTCCAGGCTTCTATGGTGTATTCAGGATGAGGCCTTACGTATGTTGAGTAAAGGATTTTAAACGTTCTTGGATTCCAATTGGTAAATGCTCTTTTGAAAATATAAATTGTGCCCTAGCAGTTGATGATTTTAGTTGATCTTCTCATTTGAGGTCATTTCTTATGATGATACCTATCATTTTGCAATTTGTCATGGTCAATAAGAGATACAAATTCTACAAAATTAGTTTTGTATAATTGATCGACCTAGTGTCACTGCCAGGAGGTTTTTCAAAAAATGTCACTGGAACCGGTTACCGTTCTACGCCGAGATTAATTTCATACAGACGCCAAAACTAGAGGAATTCCTTTAGATCTTAGGGTTTCATTTTTTTCATTTTTGCTTTATTTTTTGTAATACTATTAAAGCCTTAAAGATTTATCAAATCTTAATGATGAATGCATTTGAATTTTGTTACAACTTGAAAAATGTGTTTTGATTGAAAAAACCGGTTCGATTTTGGAACTGATGTACCAGTCATATCGGAAGTTCATGAGACTTAAGAAGTCAAACTTCAATTTTACATTTAAAGCTTGTATATTTTTAAAAAAATATTGAAATCTGTTCCTACAACTCTCATAAAAACCTTTAAACAAACTCAAATAATCGTTAATTTCGAAGTAGAACAATATGGCAGATAGACAGACTTAACCCATTTCATTTCAAAAATGAAAGGCTTTAAATTTTAGTTAGAAATAACCTCTTGGAGACACGAGGCAAAAATAAAAAAAAAATTAAGTTAATGACCAATAACGCATAGATTCGAATCGGTCAAAAAATGATTTTTTGGAAAAACAAATTACACCACGTTTTTCAGTATGCTTTTTTCATCTAGAATAACCGAAAAAACATATGACCCATTACCGACCCCTGGAGGTGCCTGTGGACCCAAAATATACCCTTTTTTTTTATTTTATTATACCAAAGTCCAAATTTTTTAAAAAATTGAATTTTTTTTCCATTTTCTGATTCAGCACTTCAAATTACATGAAATGCAAATTTTCATAACGATAGGTAACTCATGTGACCAGATATCGTAAAAAAAAGATTTTTTAAGGTACCTTTCAAACTCCTTTAATGATCTCCCAAAAGACCCAATACAAGACCCAAGTTTTTGGTATTAAAATGTAGGAAATTAAATTTAGAAACTTATTATCGAGGCACTTTTTTGAAAAAAAATTTAATTTTTCTAAAACAAAGCGAAAACAAAAATATGTCATTTTTCGGTCGTTGTAAACCGAGTCAGGATTAGGTCCAAGACAATTTAGACTAAATTTTTCGAATTTTCTGACCAAATTTACTTAGTAAAGCTCATTCGATTACTTTCTTCAATTTATATTTTATTTACACACAACCTTCTGCTAAAAAAACCGATTATCGAGAAAAAAAATTTTAATTTAAAGAATAGGTATACTGTCACAATTTTATGCTGGGAATTCAAATCTGAACTCAAATTAAAGATGTATCAAATATTTCTAAAATTTTAAAAATTTTTTCGGTAAAAAAAAATTCCGACGCGGATTTCCATTTAAAACCTTAATTTCCGGAAAAACTACCTCGAAAATCGAGTTCGGCATAGAAAATTAATCAATTTTTAAAAGATAAATTTAAAATGGGTCTGACTTACCAGCATACTTCAAAATCTTTTCAACATACTTAATAATCTGTTCAGTTTACCTAAAAATCTTTTACTGACAGTAGTAGTTGTAGACTAGTAATATGATATGGGTTCGCTTGATTAGTTTCCTTGATACTACTTGGTTAATTGAGTAGGTTGAGGACACGAATATTATTTATATTTTTTATAATTAGGTTTTTACACTGAGTAAGAATAATATTTTACTGTTTCTGTCCCTTTGTATAAGGATATTAATCAAAGCTGGTCATCGGGAGAGTGGCTAGGGAAGTAAGTTGGACGTTAATTAATACGAGTCTAACAATTCTAATCCAAGATGGGTCATGTCAATTTGCATATTGTCTAGCAAATCATTTATCTAAAAGTCTTTCCAGAAAAAGGATCTATTTTGATAGTAGAACCAGTTCGAGTATGTTTAAAAAGACATAGTATGATTTTAAATGGTATGTTAAATAGCTAAAGTATGGTGAAAAGATTTTCAAGTATGTTGAAACAATAATCCTATTAAAAACCATTAAAAAATTAACTACTGCGGTGGACACGATAAAGTAATCCCTGCGGATTGGGACCGATTTCCCACCGTTTCCTGCTTATATATACCCTATAACCGTATGTTTCACGCTAAAAAAACGTGACAAAAAATGAAATAGCCGGAAACTGCGTGACATTTCAAATTTGAAATCTCATTTATATCTTTTACCAAATATAAACAACATGAACTAAACGCGTACTCTAAATGGGGTCTCAGCAGTGAACAATACAACAACTTGATTGTCTCGCGACAAGGACGCTTAAAAGATTTCCTAGTTAAATCCAACAAGCCGAACATTCTCTTAGTTAAGTGAGATATGTTTTTTAAGGTTTTAATGATAATAAAAAGTTTTAAAGGAATATGATCTTTAGATAGTTTGGACGTTTTGCATTCAGGAACCTTATAAAAAAATAAGTTAAGGCTTTATTGTCAATGAAAAAAGGATTTTTAGACATCTTAATATTTTTTTTCAACTAAAACGTATTTTCCTCCTTTTTCCTGTTTTGGGACTTACACGGATTTTCCGGGATTGTCCTGCGATTTCCGGATCAAAAAAAAAGAAAACTTCAAATTTGAGATGACAGACGGTTTCATTTTTTACCACGTTTTTTTTAGCGTGAAACATACGGTTATAGGGTATATATAAGCAGGAAACGGTAGGAAATCGGTCCCAATCCGCAGGGATTACTTTATCGTGTCCACCGCAATATAAAAATAAATTTTTTGAAACTATAAAAAAGTTTCAAAAAATGTCAAAGATATTGTTAAATTACTTTTAAAACAATATTTGAGATATTCTTTTTTTGTTTAACTCAAAGATACGAATTTGAAATAAGTCTTGAAAAATTTTCATAATTTTTTAAAAAAGGAAAATTTTATAATATTTTAATTTCGTTTTAATTAAATTTTAAAAATAATTGTTTTTTATTTCTAGTTAAGCTTTTTTGTCATTTTAAATGTTTATTACTCGAATCCATCAAATAACAACAATAAAAAACAAAGAAATAAAATGAAATCATTGTCACCAAACGCTCAAGAATTTATACCATTTTCATACTCTCAACCGTCAATTTTACCACAACAACAAATTCAAACATTTCTTTTGGGTCCGCCAAACGGAACCAACTCGCCTATACTTCACTATGGCTATCAGAATGTAACTTTCGGCTATCAAACTAATCCGAATCAATACTCGTTTTATCCGCCAAGCCAAATTTTTGTTCCTCCTCCACAAACGAACCAATATTTTTACTCGAATCAACCGTTGCAAAAGCCACAAAACATACCTAACAAATCAAAACCTCCTCAACAGAAAATTTTAAATCAAAATATATCTAAAAATTTCTATCAAGGACCAAAATTTAATTTAAACGATTTTCCAGTTTTATTCAAAAACGAACCAGTTTCATTAATAACCGAGCCTTATCAGTTAGATGATAAAACTCTAAAGAAAAATGTAAATTTCAATAAAGAATCGTTAAATACTGGTGCTGCTAGTTCAAGATCTTTTAAAGATGTTGTTCAAACTCCCAAGGTTGAAAAAACGGTAGTAGATACGAATCAAAATGTTGATGAAAATACGAAAAAGAAAAAAAAACGTCGAAGACCTAAAAAATCGAATAGTGAAACTGAAACTAAAAATAATGAAATTCTTAAAAATAATGATGTGATAATTCAAAATGATCAATTTTTGTTAAATTTTAATGAATTTCCTGATTTAAATGCATCGCTGAAAAATGATTTGAACAAATCGTTTAATGATGATCGACATCTGAGCGATGCGTATTCGAGTGGTAAGTTTAGAATTTGAATTTTTTATTTCAAATTCAATAGCTTTAGTTGATAAAAAAATTATTTCAGATGAAGCTTAAAATAAGCAAAGTTTTTTTTCTACTGTTTTTTCGTCGAATAACACGGTTTACAACTTTGTTAACTTTAATCTCTATTGAAAAATCAGATGAAGAAAGCTCATTCCATGAACTTTTGCCGAATCGGAATGAAAATTAAATTTTGTTCAAAAATTTTAATTACGCTAATGACTAAGAATCTCCTCGAATCGTTGCGTATGAAATTTAATTTTCTTTTCAATTCGGCGAACGTTTATGAAGGCCTAAGAACCAGCTTTCACCGTCAAAATCCAATCTATCTCCAACAGGGAAAGTAAAAAAACTTTGAGGTCAAAAACTAACCTTTTGAAAATATTTTCCCAGTGATTAACTTTCATTTAAGATCCTATAGGTTCATGATCCAATTTTCATTAAATTCAGTATCATGATCTTTTAGGAGTTAAAAAAATTCTTAAAATTTCTGAGCAATCATTGAAAACTTTATTGAATCAAAATCGCCATTAGAGCTTAAAGAATTTTTAAAACTCCTAAAAGATCTTTTTACTTAACTTGATGAAAATCCGATCATGAACCTTTAGGATTTTAAATAAAAATTCAAGTCCTGGGTTAATTTGTACAAGGTGGTAGGTAAGGGGAAGCAAAAGTAACAAATTATCTAAAGGACGGGTCCTGGGTCGGATCTTATGTAAGCATTTACATCAGCCGCCTTTTTCACCCATTTTTGATTATTGTAACGGTTTTACATGTATTATGCTTACCTTTTGAGATATTTTGTTTTTTTTCTTTTGCAAAAAATGATAAAAAGATTTCAAAAGTTTCAAAAGAACGGGTTTAAAAAAGGGGTTAGGTATGCGGAAGATGTTGGTTCAAAAGTTCTACATTAAAATCTTTTAGGACAGATCCAAACGCAAATTTTGCCATTTTTTTCACATAGGGTAGTCTTATAAAAAGGATTTTATTATCCTCGTTGACAATGTCCAAAACTCTTTAATTAACGCCCATGAACGTTTAAATTCGAATCTACAATATTTGTCAACCACACAAATGCAAATTTCATTATCATGCATGGTAAATTTAACATTAAACTAATTAATTCTTGTCAAAATAAACAAGTCAATTTGAACTTGTCAGAATGAATAGCATTCGCTCTACCGAATGCAGTCTTTTGCATATTGTCATAAAAGCTTATGACTCATACAATGAACTAATTTCATTTGAAATCGAATTTCTTGAAACTAGATTTTTTTCTTTGACACTAGATAGTGCTTAGAATACGTTGAAAGACTCCTTTTTGTTTTAAAATTTTTTTTGTTTAAAGATGCAACTCTTGACGCAAATGCTTTTAGGCTTCGATCAAGATCACAACTGAGTGAAACAGATAAATCAACAACAACAGCAACAACAACAGCAACGACAAAAACAAATTCAAAAAAACTTCATCAACCTTTGACAATCGAATTTGCTAATATGATTTCAGCATTACAAAAGGGTCAAAATCAACATGTCATTAAAACACGAGTGAACAATTATGTAGCAAAAACCCAAATAGCTAGACCAGTTTTAAACATGAATACAAGCCGTATAGGACAAAATAATTTTTTAATTAATCCTTTAGACACTACGTCGACAGTTAAACGTGGAAAGGAAAGAGAAAATCCCAAATCAAAAAAAAAGAGTACGCTTAAAAAAATTATTTTAAAAGAACGAGAAGAAAAGCGTAAAAAACGTCAAGAGAAAGAAATTGAAAGTCAAAATGAAGATAAATATTCATCAATCATTGATTTAACTCGTTTATTTACGACTTCAAACGATGAAATTGAAAAAATTTCGGATGATGAAGATGAACAGAATGAATTAAACGAATCGGACGAGAATACTGAAATTTTGTCACCTATAAGTCAACCGTCTCCGTTGAGCATTAACGGTTATAATCCAAGTCCATATTCGGCATTAAATATGGCTTCGAATGACATGAACTCAATTTCGTTAGAAAAGTTAGAAGAACAAGTTAAACAAAAAATTCATAGTCGAAAATTTAGAGAATATTGTAATCAAATTGTGAACAAGGATATCGATGAGATATGCTTGGCTTTGTTGCATGAAATTGTTAGATTTCAAGATAGACTTTACCACAAATTTCCGAACAAAGTAAGTCAAGGGTCTATATGAAAAACTGGATTTATCTTAAAAATTTTTTTCTAAGGCTAAAGTTAAACGAAGATACGTAATGGGCATCCGTGAGGTGACAAAACACTTGAAACTTCAAAAATTAAAATGTGTCATTATAGCTCCCAATTGTGAAAAAATCGAAACAAAAGGTGGTCTAGACGATGCTATTAATGTAATTATTCAAACTTCAATGGAACAAAATATACCGTTTTTATTCGCATTGGGACGTAAGGATTTAGGTAAAGCAGTTAAAAAGTTAGTTCCAATATCTGTGATTGGTATATTTGATTACAGTGGTGCTGAAGAACATTTTAGACGTTTAGTCCAACTAGCCAATAATGCTAAACTCGCTTACCAAGACATGGTCGAAGAGTTGGAACGTGAAGAATGCGAAAATTTGATAAGCCAATCAAATCAAGAGAGCGTCAAAAATGATATGCCTAATTCGTCGAGTAACTTTATGCCTAAAATTCCAAGCCATATGGCTCACTCACGGACTCCTTCGAACGGGTCGAATATTTCAATTGAACCGTTCTATCATATGAACTATCATACACACTCACGTAGTGCCTCTGGTAACTTCAATTACGGTCATACGACACTAGTAAGTGGTCATAATAGAAGTGCTTCGGGTGGAGGTATTGGTCCAGGTGGTATTAATTTAGACTTTTTAGTCGGAAATAAAAATTGGACTCACTCGAGAACACCGTCTAATTGTAGCAATATATCGTTCATTAGTCGTATGTCCGAGCCGATTTCTGAAGTAAACACTTTTAATGGAGTGAACGCTAATTCGACATCGGCTCAAGCGGCAGTCCAATTTTATACGGAACAAGTAAGACAAGAAATGAAAGAAAACGATTCAGTGGCGCAAGTTGCTCATGAGGAGGTAAAAAATCAAGTTAGTGTTGAACAAAAAGAAACAGAAGTTTCAGCGTCGTTGAGTAATTTACATTTAGGATGCATTAATGAAATGGACGCAGGCAATGAAGCTGATACTGAAGATTTTAACGAAAAAAAATCTAAACTGAATATTAAGTGCTAAAAATTGACTTAAAAAAATGAAAATTCCCTCCTTTTTTTTTTAATTCAAAATTATGATGACGGTAAAAAATCGGAAAATTGATTTAATTCGTTTGATTTGTTTAAAGTTTCTTAATCTTATTACTTTTTATTTTTTAACAAAAAATTTCGAAGCATAAATTTTTTCTCGAATTTTTGATTTTTCCAAATTTTTTTTTGTTTCAAGAAATAAAAGATATTTTTGTATGAAAGTGTTGAAATACTGTCCGATCAGTATATTCTATCTAGAACGCCCAAAAATTGCTTTTTTCTATTAAAATGTACTGAAATAGCTGAAAAGATCTGTTGAACTAAATAACTGATGCTAAACTATGGAATATTTTTTTTACGAAATGTCAAGCTATTAACAATTGAATATTGTATTGTATCCATGGTAAGACCCCACTTAAAGTATTCTGTCAATTCATGGTGTCCATATTTGGAAAAATATAGAAATGAATTAGAGGAGGTGCAACGCAGAGTAACTAAGATGATTCCAGAACTACGTGATTTGGATTATCCACAACGTTTGTCTAGATTTAACCAATCTCAAAACAAGAAGATCCGAGCTACCGTAAACCCCCTCTATTTGTATCCAGTAGTTTTTTTTAAATATTTCGATAGGTAAAGTAATATTTCAAAATATCATACAATTAGTTTAAAGACTAGGTTGAGGGGGTTAGAATAAAGTATTATCGAGTCGTTGATATAAAGAAATTTAAACATAAACCGAATGTTAAAGATCAAATTTTCTGTGTACAAATAGAGGGGTTTACGGTAAATGACAAAATTTTTTTTTTGTTTCTAAGATCAAGCATTAGCGTGTGTGAAATTTTGTGCTCTTTCAGAATCTGTATCAAAAATAATACATACAACCGTGATCATTCAAAACTTCCATAAATGAACCTTCATGAACGTTAAAGGTTTTGAAGTTTCAAGGGTCCTTCATATTCATGGGGCTTCTGAAGGTTCAAATCTCCTCAAAAATTTTCAAATATTTTCATATTTTCAAACCTGAAAAAAATGAAAATTTCAGAAAAATAATGAAAATATTTGAAAATTTTTGAGGAGATTTGAACCTTCAGAAACTCCATGAATATGCAAGACCCTTGAAACTTCAAAACCTTTAACGTTCATGAAGGTTCATTTTTGGAAGTTTTGAATGACCAGGTTAAAATAAATGCTTTTTAATTGTGATCCATTGATTCAAATGTTTTTAGATTCACATTGCCCAAAATGTTAGAATCAAATTTTTAAGCTCTATCATTTAGACACCCATCACAACGAAGAAATTGTGTAAAAGTTTATATTAAACACATTGAAAAAGACTTACATCCTACCTGGCTGATTTTTTTTCAAATGAAAGCTAAGACGATTTTCTATCAAATTCTGATGTGTAGGTCTAAAGTCTATTTTTAGTTTTTGAGAAAACCATAGGTCCGTGGAAAAAGTCAGAGGTCCTTCCAAGTTTTTTGGGAATTTCTCACGGACCGTAACTTTTTGACTTTCAGAAACGAGTCCATATAAAAGTACAAGTAATTATCTATCCAATGCTATATGAAAATCTTAGGTTGGACCTTCCCTTCAGAAAAAAGTATAAGTCCGTTTTTTTCTAAAAATAGGTGGTCCGTGTTTAAAAACAGCCAATAATTTGGCTTCAATGTCAAACATGAATTTGAATTAAAAACACACAAAATACTCTCAATTAGAATTTTTATTTTATTTTGAAAAAAAAAGGTCCAGATGGTCTTTAATTAAGGCTTCATTTTAGGTCGTTTCGCACCGAAATTAAAAATAATACTTCTCAAAAAATTTCATTAAATTTTATTTCTGAAATAAGTTGAAATATTGATAAAAAAATGCTTGTCCTCTAAAAATTTTCTTCTTTAATATGTTTAGGAGCTCTTCTCAAGAAGCGCTTTATTTTATTGTATAAAAATTTGCTCTTTCAATTTGCAAAATAGAAACCAAGTTAACAAGAGTCTAATTTTTCAATCAAAAATATGCAAGCAAAATAGAGAAACCCCTCAACAACAACAAAAAATTATAATTTCAAAAATAAAAAAAAATTATTATTTAATCTAACCCCAGTGTTATATGAAATTATTTCAAATATTTTTTAATAATTTCTTTATGAAAATTAGAATGAACAAAAAAAATTTCTATTTATTTCAAGATAATTTCAAAGTTTGTATCGAAATTGAAGA
The DNA here is from genome assembly GCA_022207745.1 of Brachionus rubens. NCBI lineage: Eukaryota > Metazoa > Rotifera > Eurotatoria > Ploima > Brachionidae > Brachionus > Brachionus rubens. The sequence goes on along the minus strand of JAJVHD010000009.1, from coordinate 2,835,545 downwards.
TCAAAGTTTTAAATTTTTATAAATTTTATTTTTCAATAAATATTTTAACTTTAAAAAAGGCATAAAACCCTTTTTTTCGAATTTAACCTTACAAAAGTTTGTCTAATTTGAGTTAATTATTAAGACTTGATTAAAATCATTAGAAAAAATGTAATAACTTACATTAATATTTTATGTCTCAAAGAGAGGTCTAGCAATTTTTTTTTTAAACCATCAATTTTTCAAGAAAAAAAAATGAATCGTTTAAGATTGACCCGTTTAATTTCACGTTTGAGTTATTTGACAAAATCAAAGCCTGTAATGATTTTAATTAAATCTAAATACTCGACTCAAATTGATGAAACTCTAGTCGATAACGGACGAAAACTAGCATTTTTAAACAGAGTTAAAAAGTTTAAACATTTAGGTACCATGCAGCCGGTAATAGAAAAATTCGGCGTACTATGGTTAAATTCATTCGAGCAAAAATTGGATAATAATCAAAAGTGTGTGGTCATCACAAACAAGGTGCGTATATCCGAGGACAATGCAGCCGAGTTAGAAGAGTTTCTATGGGAAGAATTTTTTAATAGTAAAGATAATATTTATCATGTACATTTGGGCTTAATCGAATACTTTAACACAAATTCAACAATCTATCCAGATGCTTGTATTATATTTTTAAATCGCACGTTTGAAAGTTGGTGGAAACAACAATTGAATCGAATTAAACGAAGTGTTTCCAAAAATACTTGTCATTTGTTAAATAATTGTACGGACGCGTCATGTCTTTGTTCAATACAACCGCACCTTGTTCAAAAAGCTTTCAATTTAGCAATGCTTAAAATATTTTTGTTAACTTCAATGAACAAAATTTATAAATTTGAGGACAATTTTCAAATACTAAAACCGCATATTGATATTTTTCTTAGTTCGTCAAGTCAATTCAATTGCATTAAACTTGTTAACGAGTTAAAATTGAACGATTTGTACAGAATTGATTACGAGAGCGTAAGTTACGATTATTTTTATTTTTACTATTTTCGAGACCTTTTAGCTCACCATCATTTTTCGATCTCATAAATAGACGAAAGCATCGGTTTTCCCATTTGCTAGCTCGGTTCGCGCAGACTAAAGGTTCTAATTAGCTTATCTGCTTGTCGATAATGCATGTTTCAAACCCAAGTCAGCTGTCTTTTTGCAAGTTTCAGTAAAATTGAAATTCGTTACTGTAAATGTAACTGTACTCTTTCTTATGTAGATAATCGCAGGATTTTCTGGTTATCCCTAAACTCCGGAACCGGAACACCGGAACCGGAACAAAAAAAAACGCGGAACCCGGAACCAAAGACTAAAACACGGGACAAATTTTTAACGGAACAATCACCTAATCAACGGAACCGGAACATGCTAAAAATCGGAACCGGATCACCTTCATACTAAAACACGGAACCTAAAAAGTTAAGAAAAGAGCGCGTTCGTTTTAATTTTGAAATTGGTTACTAAAGTAATTAAATAGTTTTTGTTAGTACCTCACCCAGACTTATTGAAATCTTTCTCATATGTTTCATAAACTAAATTTACAAAGCACTTTAAAACTTAAAAACACTATTTAGTCACACGTATCATTCTTAAATATGTTTAGAATTAAAAAAAAAACGATTTGGAAACAAGGAACTGATTCTTAGATAAGATCTTTAAAAGATTGGTAGACATTTTTAAACTTATAAACAATTTAAAGCCTTACTTAAATCGTATGACTATTAATTCTTGATAATTTGGATCATGAATCATCAATCATTAAAAATAATTAATAAAGATCTTACATTGTAACTTAAAAGGAATCGTTTCCAGGTTATTTAAAAAAGTTTAGGTTCCGAGTTTTAGACTAATACGGTTCCGTTTTTTAGATTGTTCCGGTTCCGAGTTTTAGAAATAAGAAATTCGGTTCCGGGTTTTAGCAAAAAAAAACTTAACCTTGTTTTGTTCCGGATTTTTAAAAATTTATCCCGTGTTTTAGTCTTTGGTTCCGTGTTCCGGGTTTTTTTTTTTGTTCCGGTTCCGGAGTTTAGGGATAACCGGATTTTCTTTTTTTATACGAATCATGTTGTTTTACATGTACGTGTTTCTTCCAGAGAGAATTAAACGAAGAGTTTTTTTGTGAACCGTAATCTATAGATCCGATTTCCAATTTCAAGCCGAATCTCGTAGCTATCCATTTTTATCTACTCGAAGAAGCGTTTTTAAATAGTACCACTCCGTCTTCTCCGTGTTAATTTCTAAATCTAAAATTCTTGTCTCTTCTTAAAGCTTTGTTAGCTGGCTTGTTTGAACAAGAGACCGTCGTTTGATTTAAACGCGTGAATTAAAGTCGAACAAGACGCGCCAAGATGCATGTTTTTTGAACTTCCTATTTCGAGTCAATTTAATTAAGACGCGTTTGCGTTGAAAAATGCGTGTTTAAAATGTTATTTTTTACAGGTAAAATTTTTTTTGAAAGACGCGTCAAGACGTTTAAACGTTACGTACTTTGGGTCAGCGCCACTAGACGTGTCATGTCGGAATTATATTCTAAAAAGATAAAAATTATTTTTGATATTTATTTATTATGTCTCAATCAAAAAAAATCTTAACAAAATAAAATCATTCGGTTTCATTTTCTATCAAATTTTGTTTCTTTTTTTACCGTGAATTTCTCTTCGACCCTTATTGTTGAAGGCTTTCTTTAGCTTCTTGTAGTGTTTTTTGTCGAACTCATTATTGCTCAATTCCCACTTCTTTTTGACACACTCTAAAAAATATAAATGAATTAAAAACTTTTTTTAAAAACCGAAAAATTAAAAAACTCACTTATAAACTTCTGCATCTTATCTTTTGGTCCATCCCTTTTGTACCTTCCAAACCAAAAACACATTTCTCAATTTCTTCTTCAGTAAAGAAATATTCAAAAATATCGAGGCGATATTGATTAGGATCTTTTGAATGAATATCTTTGAGTAAATTTACTCCTTTTATGATCTTTGACAAGTATTTAAAAAAATCAAAAACATACAAATTCTGAATCGTCATCTAAAGAGTTTCGTTCTTTCTTTCGAATGTCATTTATCTCATTAATTATGGAATTTAATGATGTATGGCGTCCTATCAGAACTTATTTCACTCATTATACTTCACTAAGGTCACTTTCCTTTTTCAGTTGGGTGATTAAAATTTAAAATAGGACTCTGCGAATCGTTCAATAGTTCATTATTACACGACTTAAAAGAATATGACTGAAAGTTTTTATTTGTAAATATAAAAAAAAATAAAATTACTTTGTGAATGTTGATGAAATATAAACATTTATATTATTGAAACGAACCTTTTCAAGTTCCACAAGGACTTAGATGACATCTATTTGATTTTGGACTTTTGCAGACACGACCTTCTTTTTCAGAATCCTCACTCCTGATTTCATGATTCTCATCACTTGAAACGACTACATTCAGTTCAAGCCTTTTGGCATAATCCTCAATAAAATGCGACGGGGTATTATTTTGAAGCGCCCAAACACGTTTGACGCGGTTTTTATGATGTACCGGGTTTGACCTAAAATTTGCGGTCTTCAACTACATTTCTGAATTTAGACTCCGAAAATTCGATTCTTTCAAACTGTATACAGTCAACCCTCGATAATCCGAACACCGATAACTCGAACTTTTCGCTTATCCGAACAGATTTGTTGAAAAAAAAACCTGTTTTATGTAAAATACATGTTATTTCTCTCCGGTAATTCGAACTTTTGTGATTCGACTATCCGAACTTTTTTTTGAAAAAATGTAACAAAAATTCTTATAAAATTAAGCCTTTGTCTTTCTGGTGATTTTTTGTTCGGACATTGACCTTTTATTTGAAGAGTATCTTATAACATATGTGGTGTACTACGATTTTCGGTATTCCTAAACTTTTAATGTGCTTTTAGTCTTCAAAAAATCTGTATTCTCTTATTTTAAGTTAATTTTATTTAAAAGTTAATCATTTAAGGCCATAATTCCATTATTAATTGAAGACAAATACAGTGCTATTGAAGAAATGATAGCGTCTAACGAAAAAACCTTATACGCATTTGTTGATGTTTGCAACAAACTTTGTGACGGAACCACAAATTTCAAAAAAATTGCCGAGTAAAAATTATAACAACCGACTCAAATAATTTCAAGTAAATAATTTCAAATAATTTCTTAAATTTCTAGCTCTTACAACATGAAAAAGACCCATAACTTTAGTGGTAGTAAAATAGCCAAGTACGCTGTTAATTGTCTTCGTAGACTCAAAAAGACCCAATTATTGGCAACCATGTATCCTGGTATTATATTTCAACTCAAATTAAATCAACTTCGATTTTTGATAAATTCACGGTATAGTCAATCTGATCCCATTAGTTTTGACGGTTGGTCTGAACTTGTAGTGGTAATGAATATTTTAATAGCTTTAACTAACTCTTTATTTTAAATTGAATTTTTTTCTCAGAATCTTGTAGCCGATAACGAAAATTTAATTCATCAATTATTTTTGGAAGTTGTAAGTTATAACAAAGATGTTTTGTTGGGAATATATTTCTCAAAAAGATATGGAGATGGTTACATTGAAAAATTGCCATCATCAGCTCAGGCTTTGTACAACAACAATTTAAATCTTATCCTACCTGATTATGATACAAAAATAATTCAACTTAAAGAGACTAATAGAGATAAATATTATTGGCCTGATGACCTTAGTAACGATGACTTGATATTTGTCGGCACAAAAGACGAGTTCAAATACATGTTAGACTATTTCGAAACTGAAAAACCGGACATTATTGGTCTAGACTGCGAATGGAAACCATCGTTCGGAACTGAAGATCTAGTCGATGACGATGATGTTAAATTTAAAACGCATAGACCTGATACGCTTCAAATTTCGACTAGAAAAAAAGTTTTCATACTCGATTCGAAAGATTTAGTCGATGTTTTAGATGAGTGTGAAATCGATCGATTTGGCGAATTGGTACTTTTTTCGGAAAAACTAATAAAATTGGGATACTGTTTTGATCAAGATTCAAAAAAATTGTTTCATTCGTTCCCAAAATTCAAACATGTTTTTACAGAGTTTTCAGACAGTATAATAAATTTAAATGAAGTTGTTAGTGATGTAAGTATACTCTCTAATCCTTGAGAGAAATCAACTTGAATTAACTACTTTTTTGTTTGAAGATGGAAAAGAGATACAAGTTGTTTGAAGAAAGAGATGGAAATAAGTCAGCAAAAACAAGAGGTTTGAGTAAATTAACTGAGAGTTGTTTTGGTAAAGCGTTGGACAAAAGTGAATGTATGTCAAATTGGCAAAATCGACCATTAAGAAAAGATCAAATGAGATACGCTTCATTAGACGCTTATGTTCTCATACAAATACATGACTTTATCCAAAAAAGAATAAAAGAATTAAATATTGAATACGATTATATAAGTAGGAATTCGTATTTATGAAATTGTTTATATTGAATATTTTAGAATTTAAATTTCAGCTTTTCTTTTTTTTCTTTTATATTTAGAATATTTTGGAATAAAGCGATTTTAAAAATCGATTAATTTTTTTATTTATTTTAGCTTGCTTTATACAAGCCTGGTCATTCAGAAATTCCAAAACTGAGCGTTTATTTCCTTTCTTGAACATTCATGAACGTTCACGTTCAGCCGAATACATCCGAACGTTCAAAAGCTTTCGGAACCTTTCATTAGCTTTCGAACCCTTTCGAAAATGATTAAAAATTTTTTAAATGATAGTAAAAAAAATATTTTTTTTGGTTAAAAAAAATAAATAAATTATAAAGCGATTTAAAAAATCTCGATAAAATGAGCTTTAAAAATCGTAAGTTTACCGCGAGAAAGTTAAAGCGACTCTTAAAATCAAAAGCTACAGAAAGAATTATCAGGAGATACATTCAGGCATTAGGATGGAAGTATCAAAGGACACGTTTTTGCCAAGCTGTCTCTCCTAAGAACAGAATAGAAAGTATAATTTATTGTTTTGTTTTGAACCTTTTCCAATGAAAATTTCAATGATGTGGTTTTTATTGATGAAACAACTCTAGAAGTAAGATTTTACAGTCGGCAGAGATGGTTTAAAAACTCAGAAGAGGAAGCTTCAAGGGCCGTATTGGAGTTTGTCAAAGATTGTTAAGTGAATACATTCACCCATTTTTAGACGAAAATTATCCTTTGTCACATCGTTTTTATATGGATTAATTTTTCATTTTTAACCAAAAAAAAATTTTTTTTCCAATCATTTAAATATACTTCTGAATTTTTTCGAAAGGGTCCGAAAGCTAATGAAAGGTCCCGAAAGGATTCGAAAGCTAATGAAAGGTTCCGAAAGCTTTTGAACGTTCGGATGTATTCGGCATGAAAGTTCAAGAACGTTCAGTTTTGGAACTTCTGAATGACCAGGCTTGTATCAAACCATAAAAAATCATAACTCACCAAGCTTTTTACTCTTATTTTGCCCTTTCAATTTTTTGCCTCTTTGGTGTCATCTATTTTTGTATTAAGATGTCTGACCCTCACCTTGCCCCGGGTTAGATCAAAATAGCACATTCAAAATTGCAAACTTTTAAAAGTGTCAAAAAGGCATTTATTAAAAATGAGAATTTAGTTCTATTAATTAATAGTCAAATGAGTAAATTAATGAATTAGTCTAAATCAAAGAAATATTTTTTAAAAATTCCATTTTTTTTTTCTGTTTCATAATTTGAAATCAATGTTTGAATTCTTTCGTCTTGTATGATAAATTTTGACTTTCTACCGAATCTACCCATGTCCTAAATTCTGACCAGGATCTGCACAGATCAAAATATTTCCAATAATTGGTGGAAAAGATTTGTTTTCTTGTAAGAATCCTTCAAAAATATATTCGATCGGATTGAGTTCAAAATATTTAATTCAAGAAAATCTTTGAAAGCCAAATATGAATCATTAGGATTCTTGTACAGAACAGGCATATTTTATCTATCCGGATGCTTTTCAGGAATCAAAACCTGGATAACTCCACTCCTGGATAGTTCTTATCTTTACCATTTTGTTCTCTATCCTATTTTGCTCGTTAATGACAGCGTATATCAAAGCATAAACCGATGGATGATTCGTTATCATCTTACTAAACACGTAGTGCCAACTTTCACAAAAGTTGTTTGTTCTAGGCAAGCAATCTTCGGTTCGAGAGTGCTGAACATTGGTTCATCTCTAAACGTTGTGAGCTTGTTGTAACGACTTCGTTTGGTTTTTAATTCGCCGATGTAATATCTCTACGTACAAATAAAAACTTTCAAACCGATCATCTCTTAATATTTTACTCTTTAGCTCATCAAATGCTGAAGGGACGTCCTCGGTTGGTAATAATGCTAAAATTTGTGGAAGTTGCAAACATTCTTTCAAACATTGATCCGAATAACTATCAGCTGTGAGACCTAGATCTTGAATTTTGGCTCGCAGCCATATATAGCGCTCTGTTCCAGACCCCTTCCGAGATATGGTTTTATCGTATATCAAGATGTCTGAGTCTTCTATAAGAAAAGGACACTAAAAGTAGAAAAGATCCTTGCAAATATCTGGTTTATAACAAAAGGACAGAAAAGGTTTAGTCTAATTATTTTGACTTGATTGTCAATCCATGCAAAATTTTAGACAAACTCTCCACTCAGAATATCAAAAACTGACTTTTACTGCAATGGAGAGTTATTAATATATTTTTTCAACAAGAGGTTTTCCTAATTTTTCTAATTCTCACACCAGGTGCATACATGCAAATTGTAGATCACTTAGTCTGTTTCAAAATGGTACCCTTAATGAGGAAAATGGACATAGTTGAATTAAAATACGATTTTCAGTTGCAACTATGCCCAAAAAAGAGAGTAAATGAGCCTTTACTCGAACGGGGTATGGGACGAAGTCCCAGGCAGGGTTCGGGTAAGGCTCTTTAAAATGAGAGTAAATCAGCAATAATAAAAAAGTAAAAGGACAAAAAAGATGTAGAGGATATAAGGGTCCAGAAATACAAAAGTATTAAGTTGTTTTTCTTCATCTTTTTCTTTAATCTTGTGATTTTTTTACAAAAGTCCTTTAGCATCTTTATAGAGGATTCAGACCATTTCATTGTATATAGGTCCTGTTTGAAATTGTCTAAAATAGAATGAAGACCAGTTTTTTACTTATAGTAGATTAGGTCATAGAAAAGTTTCAAATTAGTATTTATTTATTAAGATTTTAAAATTAATTACAACAAAAAAAATATTTAATTTTTGAATATTCTTATGAGAGAAAATAAACTAACAATTAGTTGTTAAACCATTTTATATGAACAAAATAAAAACAAATGAGAGTTTTGTTAAGCCAACGGAATTTATTCATCATCATGACTTCGTTTTCTTCCACTTTTTGATGATCTTGCTTCTTCACGTTCAGAGCTTTCATGTCTATGACTTTTGTGATGTTTTGAGTGCTTATGTTTATGATGACGATGTCGTCTCTCTGAAGAGTCTTTGGATCGTGATCTCGAACGGGATCTTGATCGAGAATGATGACGTTTTTTATCCTCTCTATCTCTCCGTCTTCTACGACTGTCACTTCTTTCTTTACTTCTATTTCTACTTGTATCTCGGCTTCTGTGTCTTGTCCTCGATCTGTCTCTACCTCTTGATTCACTTCTCGACCTTGACCGGTGTTTTTTTCGCTCATCTCTCAATGCCTCAACGACTTCAGGTGGTGGAGTACGCTTTTGGCCTTTCATCGGAGCTCTTTTCAAAAAAATAATATTAAGCTTATTACAGAAAAATTCCTCAAAAAAATTACCCTTCGTAGAATGCATTTGAGTCGACTCTGTTGCCATATCTGTCCCTCAAAGCATCCATTATCTCTTTTTGAATAGGCACCGGGATACGCGGAAAAAGAGTGTCAAACCACTCAAGTCGAATCAACCACTGTCTTAACATTTGACCAATCGTAATTGTCATTCCACCACCGGCTTTCACGTCAACTTCCTATCGTAAAAAAATCGTTAGATTGATTAGCCCAAAAAAAATCGAAGACGTAAAAAGTTCTACCCACTTCTTCATCATCTAGATATTCTTCATACCACGAGTACAAGTCTTGTGGATTTTGTGTGTAACGTACGTACATAAAACCAAGTCCTCTTATATATGGCGAATCTTTATGAGTAATAAGACCAATTACTTGTTTTCTAGTTAGTTTTAAAGTGTATAATTTGTACAAAAGACAGTATGCAGTGGAAACAATTCCACCGCCACCTACTCCTCTAACACCACCGCACATGCCAGTCAAACCTTGTGTTCGACGACTGCCTTTTTCCCATGGCTCCAAATGAGTCACCTAAAAAAAAATATAAAAAAAATTAGATTCAATCATAACTAACGATGAAATGAGACGTCGAGGTTTTAAACGAGATGTTTTAAACTAACTTGAACTTGGAATTTCAACTAACTCGATAGTATATTTCGTCGATGACTTCATGGTAAGTCTTGAGCTCAAATAATTTTTGTTTAAAATAAGTTGACGATTGTATGTTTGTTAAAATCATTGGATTTAAATTCATTGATTCTTTATTGCCCCATATTTGGAGAAAATTTGTTTCCCGACCCATTTTGAATTTTTTCTCGTTGAATAGGGTTTGAATTGATGTTACAGGTTATGTAAAAATTAAATTTTAATCTTTTTCCTTTAAGTTTTTTTTTGCTTGAAATATTTTATTTTGAGTTGAAAAATTATTTCGAATTTTACAATTTAGGACAAATACGTTCATATTTATAGTAAAATTTATTATTAATTGTTTTATCGAAACTAACTTAACATTAAGCCCGAGGCGAATGAGAAGACTTTTCATTAATTTGTCGACTAAGGAAAAGTTTGGATGGGTCTTTGTCTGATATTCGCAAAACATGTCAAGCATAACTGTCTGCGTTAAGTAGCAAGTCTTTGCGAAACATTTTAACCTTATTTTCATGACTTTCGTTGCATTCATGTTTCACAGGAATTACAGAGGCTTCGAATTTTACCGGCAAATGCACTGCCTTCCAGATCTTTTCCAATTTCCAGTAGGCTGCTTATGCAAGCGACATTCGATGTCAGAAATTTTCAAGCCGACATAATTGAAATCTTCAACTCACCGAATCTCGTATTTACCCATTTTTAACCCACAAGCGTTCGTTTCTTCAATCAATATCATACACTCTTTTTACTTTCTGTTAATTTTAAGATCCACATTTTTGTTTTTTCTTCAAGTATTGCCAGCTGGTTCGTTGCTGAGTCCGTTTCTGTTTCCAATAGTGCTATATCATCAGCATTGTCAAGATCACTGATCACTTCTTCAGGATATTTTCTTTTGTTTGTATATAATAACAAATTTTTCTTAACTCTTATTCATTAAGAAATCAATTACAATAATAAATAGATATGAGGCTAACACATCTCCTTGTAATATACCATTTTTGATATTAAATTCATCTGAGAGCTTGTGTCCCACTGATACATCTACTTCAGATTTTGAATAAAAGTTAAATTCTGATTAAAGAGCCTTTAATAAAATGTATAGCTGAGTGGTTGGCAAGCCGATTTTGCTAGAAGAGGGTAGAAGGCTCTATTATGATATATTCTGTCTGCGTTGGTCTTATCAACCGCGTACCGATAAACAGGCCTTGATATAATTCACAAAAGGAGATCTGCGCCTCGTATGCATATTTTTATGCATCAAAAACTTGAAATCTGACTTTTAGATTTTGGGTTTTATTAAATGATCAAAAAATGGTCAATTTTCGATTTTTTTTGTAAAATAGAATTTTCAATTTTAAGGATTTTAAGGTAATTATCATAACTGAAGTAAAATATGGTAAATTCATCGAATCATAACAGTACTGTTATGAATATAATTTTCTAAGTCCATACCTTTATTTGCTAACTAAATAAATTCTAATAAAATTTAAAATTACTAAAAGCATTGAATAAAATTCTATTTGTAGTAGAATTTAACACCAAATTTGATTGATTGCTCATCTTTTGCTTCCAAAGTACCTTCTGTTTTGACATAATCGTTTTCAATCTTAAGATTATCTGAAAGTCCTTCAACTTCAAATCTTCCGTAAAAGTCTTCGAAAAATTCAAATTTAATGCTTCTGTTTTTTCTGCTTTTGATTCTAACCGTCACTTCATATTGACTCATTTCTTCTTTGTGTAAAATTGTCTTTACTTCTCGTTCATATGACACTTCAGGGTCACTACCAACAGTTAGATCAGCTTTTTCGTCAGCGCTTAAATTGTCTATTGAGGATTGACCTACAACACGCCCATCTTCACGAACAGTTACAGTACCAGTTGGTAAAAATTCACTGCTTTTGATCTTGTAAACTCTCTCTGATTGACCTTTGTTGTTTGATTGATTAAAAGAACTTTTCATTAATGCTACTTTTTCGAGTTCAATTACTGGTGAAGCAAATGGTAAGCTAAAAGTACTGTGAGGTGATAAAATGTAATCGTTTTTGATTGTGTACATGTATAAACCAGCGACTTCACCTTCAGATTGAACCCTAGCAACCGAATCACATTGCACTGCATTCGATTTAGCCATCATCATCATCATTCTCGGTTGATTTCGACGCGGTTGTCTAATAGCAACATCACCACCAAAAAGTTCAGTTTGATCAATTTTGTATTCTTTGATTGTGTTGTTTGTAATATCAGCCCAACCTTGAAAAGTGTTTGAATCACCATTTACATTTAGAGAATATCTAGGCTTCCAGTTGATACCATTCATTAGATAACTCAAAACACCTGGTCCATCTTTCTCAATAATAAATGTCACTTCAGTACCTGTTTCTTCTGGTATTTCGGAGAATTCAATTTGACTTCTATCGGCTTTAAAATATCGTTTTGTTTCTACATCTTGAACCAATGAATCTCTTGATCTAATCATTTTAACTTTTCTCAATTCTTTGTTTTTAATCACGTGAATTTCTTTGCCTTCCAAGTTGCTTTCTCTTAGCACAGAATCCATTGTTTGAACATTAACACCTTCTAAGTTAAGACTTCCTGGAATAATGTTGTGATAAAGATCTTGTGGTATGTAGACTTTATGTGTTGTTTTAGCATGAACATCTTCTCTAATTTCAGTGAACGATGGGTAAATACGAATCATTGTTTTTGGTGTCTTTGATTCAGCCATTTTAATAAAAAGAATTTGCGTTTTATTTCTTCAAAAATAGTAAAAAGGTAAATGAATCTGAGCAAAAAAAATATAATGTTGTATTTAAATAGGCTTCTGACAAAATTAGTAATAAATAAAATTATAATAAATAAGTTTTTAAAATGTAGTATAATAATTATCCTTCCTAAGCATAATTTTTCAATGCATTTTCCAAGTTTATTATCCAAAGAGATAACCCCTTTTTAAATATTCTTTTTTTTAGACTTATCAAAAGATAAAGACTAAATGTTTGAAATATTTTAATAACTTTCAAAAAATATTAGCCGATAAGAGTTGGCACTTAAGCTTTTACCAAAGCTACTTTGTAGTTGTTTTTTCAACCCTTATAATATAGATTAAGTGTACATTTAAAAATTGGTTATAAATTTTTGTGAACAAATAACTTTTTTTTTAAGTTCAGTTAAGAAGTTCAATTAAATGACAGTATTTTGTTTATTATGGTATTCGGTTTGTTCTATTTTGTAAGTAAACACAAATCACGGGTAAACCGAAAAAGCTACAGCGGTGTTCTAAAATAGAAATTATGTAAAATTATTGACCAATCAGATGTCAATAGTGATGGTGATTGATCACCAAAAAGTGTGATCAGAGATCGATCATTTACCCGATCATCGATTGCAAGATCATCTTTGGGATCATGATCCAAAATTATGATCATGATCTGATCGTGATCGGAAGTTTGGATCATGATCCGATCACCAGAAATCGACTTTTTTTCAAAATCGGTTTTTAGTTGTTTTAAACACTTTCAAACTCAATTATTATCAATAATTTTTGATAAAAAGGTATTTATGTAGTCTTTAAACACAAAATATGAGTTTAACAATGTTGACTAAAATCTTATTTTAGTTGGAATAATTCAGCAAAATTTCTTATTTTTTGATTTTTAGATGCCTTTAGAGGATAAATAAATGACAACTTTACTTTATAGCATTATTTGGCTTAGAAAAAATTTTCTGAAACATTTCGATCACGAAAAAGTGTGATCAGAGATCGATCATTTACCCGATCATCGATTGCTTGATCATCTTTGGGATCATGATCCAAAATTATGATCATGATCTGATCGTGATCCAATTTTCTGATCACATCGATCAACAAAGTGATCATGATCCAGAAAATTGATCGATCGCCATCACTAGATGTCAAGTTTTGAAGTTTTTTCATTAGCTATTTTCTTTTTTTGCTATGGGAGTTTAATTAAAAAGGAAAATAGTTAAACGAAATTTTTGATAAGTGGAAGGATTGTTAATATGGGACTAATGTAAAGTAATCTATGTGATTTTTTTTCTAACTTCTAAAAAATTCTACTTTCTAAATAAATTAGTTTGAACTAGAAGATCCCCTTAATGGCAAATTTCATAATGTTTTTTCTTTGAAATACTTTTGCGCTCTGAATGGTATTTTTATTATTTTGTTTTTAACTGTGTTTTGATATTTTAAAATATTAGCTAATAGCTTCATTTGCCTCGAATCTAAGAAGTACCTATCAGAAACATTGAAATTGTCTTTTACAGACACGATCGTTCTAAGTTTGAAGCTTTGAGATATGCCTTCTTTACGAAGGGAAGTCTTCTAAACTGGATCGAATTTCCTCTTGATCTTATTTCTTTTTTAATAAGAGAAAGCTTTTAATAGGAATTCGAGTTCTTCTTTATTAAACTTGACGTAGATCGATCAGTACTTTTGGATAGTGAGGCGAAGTTCTGTGTAGAGGATATCACTACATACTTTTGTCACTATTTAACTTAAATCACAGGCGTTGTAAAGAACAAACGGCACTTATTTCATTAAAAAATTTTCTAGCTCTGTCACCTTCTAGCCAAGTTATATCACTCCCAATTTTTAGGGCCAATGGGGTGATTTGGGTGTGAGTTGACTGTAATTAAAATATCTAACATTGAGAAGTAAGGAAACACTTTGCCTCAATGGAGCGACGTCACTTGGAACAATAGACGACTGGACGAACACGTACGCATTATATCCCAACATCTTGTTTTTAGCAATCTTAGGGCTTCATTAAGTACGAATTTAAATTTAAGATGACGTATGATCATCTAGAAAAACGGACTAAGCACTCTAATTAAAAAGAATAATGATGTTATTTTAGTTTATTTTAGCATCTAGACTCTTTCCTGTGGACATGAGTGTGTCCAAGAAATTTAAAAATAAATATTCATCGTTCTAATTTTTCAAATTACGATTACGACAATACAATTCAATTACTCCCTCGAGAGTTTAGATTATTGCCTTCTTAGAAATACCTTTAAATCATTAGCTGTAAAGTTAATTAATCATTCTATGTTTTATTCTGTCGATTCATATTTCAAAGAAATCGATATAGAAATTCTTTTAATAAAAATCAGGTAAATTACTGATAATAAAAAAATAAAAAGATAGTTGATGGTGCAGCACGTTGTGGATCAAGTGAAGATCTTAAATCTAAACTTAAATCCTTTTTTGATTATATTGTTTTGTATTGGTTCGAAAGGTGTATTGATTACGATATGTGGAACTGAAGGTCCAAGAACCAATAATCATTTAGAGGGCTTTCATGTCAAGGTTAATCGATGGCTGGATAAACATCACCCGAGTTTATACAATTTGATTAAGTTTTTTAAAGAGATTGACGCTAATGTTGTTATTGATTATCATTCACGTTTAACCGGTACTCCAGCTCCTCAATTTAGCCAATTAGTAAAAGATAAAAATAAATATATTAGAAGACAACATTTATAGATTAAAAAAGGAAGAAATTGATTTAGAAAAGTTCTTGGATGTAACTCGTTTATTGATAAACTTTACTAATTAGTATTTATTGATTATTTATTTGGACTTTTTTTTATAAACTGACAAAAAGTGTAAATTGATATAATTACAATTTTTAAATAAATTACATAATTATAAATTGACATAAGTACATTCCCTTATAAAGTTACAAAAAATTAAACCTTACAAAAAGAAAAATCTGGTATATTTCTAGTTTCCCAAGAAATTAGTGACAATAAAAAGACAATTGATTAACATGGGAGAAATTTTTTGACCGTGGGAAAATTTTTTCGTTTGATATTTTATTTTAGTTTATTTTTTAGTTTTCACACATGTGAAATTTAAATAGTAAGATGAGATAAATAGTCCAAAACAAAATTTTAAGAATAATTAAATATTTTCCGATAAAATCATCAATTGAAATGATTCATCGCGACCTAAAACTAGAAACGATCGAAGAAAGAGCGAACACCCTTTTCATTAAGTTTTTGAAAAGCAAATCAAAACAACCATTGATCGCTGAAGAAATACACCGATCTGTCCAGGATCAAACCCAAGATCACAAACGTTTCCAAACGCCATACGATTAACTAATTGTACAAAACTAATTTATAAATTTTTTCATTAATCCTTGATTAACTTTTGAGACCCTTTTTAAATTTAGATCAATTTTTTTTATTTTATTTTTTTGGACACAATTTTGCAAATCAAGTAGGTTTAAACAAAGGCTAAAAGCTTTTCGGACAAACCTCGGGGTTACTCCCTAAATTATTTCTTTATTAAAAAATAAAAAAATGAGATAAATAGTAAGATTAATATTTTATTCTAAATGTTGTAAGGAATGTGGCCACTCTAAGTAGCCCGGAGTTTAATTAATTAAAAAAGATAGAGAAGCCGAGCTTTATTTGCGAGTAACGAGACGTTATATAATTTTGTCTTTACATACATAATTTATTTGTTAGTTCAAGAGTTCAAATTAAAATCAAATAATTTTTTGAAAAAAATTACTTTTTTTTTTACATACGTATACAAATTTAAATTTTCAATATCACAAAATATTAAATTGCCCCCCTTGATTTTCAATACACACATACATACGATGCTTGACGATGCTTATAAAGCTCGTCATGGCTTGCTCGTTCCTATAGTTTATTACTGGTTAGTATATGTATTGAGAAATTTGGAAATATTTTTGATATTTGTAAATATTTCATCTAACTGATAATGAATTTGCGTTAATTACTGTGCTGAAATCATTGATATTTCATCTTAATCAAAATAACTGTTAATTTGAAATAAGAGGTATGCATTTTAATAATTTTGTTTTAATTTTTATTATAGCATGTTCTTTATAAAGCGTCCGAAATTTTTTTAAACTACTTATTTTTAGATTAAAAAGTCTATTTGCTTATTTAGGGATAATATTAGTTTAAAAAATTATTGTATAATTGTACCATCATCGATGCTAGCAGCAATTCCAGTTGGTACTAATAGTGCAACCAATTGCTTTATAATTTATAATATTACAGTTGTGGTCATTCACGTGTTCCTCTTTTGAATTTTATGAATTACTGATTTGGAAAAGCTAATATTGGTTTATAGTTATCAAATGAAAGCTAAAAAGTTCTAGTTAAAGCTTGTAAAACTAACTTTCATTAGATACCAAAGAATCATAGCAGCTATTCGAAATCATTAATTAATTAAAGTTCAGAAGGGAACACGTGAATGACCATAACTTTATAATTTAAATTATTATTTTGTTTTTAAATACCGTAATCTCGCGACCACTACTCGTAAGAAATAAGTCTAAATTTGGGTTTGCTCTATAGGGCTTTAATCCCATCGAAACCATGTTGTAACATTTTTTTTTGTTATTCTAGAACAATGGTAAGATCCTGTCTTTATACTTAGAGTAAAGACCAAAGTTGCCTTTTATTCTAGCGAAATATCCGCTTTTACTCTAAAAAAAATTAAAAAAAATCAAAAAAATTGCGGAGTTAACTTCAAATATTAAAAACAATTAAAATTTAGATTTATTTTAAAATCCGAGTTAATTCTATTAATAAAGTGGTGTTTTGTTATTCTAGAACAATGGTAAGATCCTGTCGAATTATTTTTATTTTTTTAAAAATTTGGTTGGAAAAATTAAAAAATTACATATTGTATGAGGCTATTCTTAGTTATAGAATTTGCTGATTTTGGAACTAGTAGATTGCAAAAATGTCGAAATCTTCCTTTAATGATTATGTGAATCCTCTTTAGTCGGATTAGATCTAGTAAAAAGTTTAAAAGTGTCTTGGAAAACAGAAATTAATTGAATCAAGTATGATTCCTTGACCTTTTTTATTTGAGATTTATTTAATTCCTTTTGAAAATAGCTTCTAGTTTGAAATATCACATAACAGACTTAATTTTAAATATTTAAAAATTTTTCCGTTTTTTGTTTTGCTTTTTAAATTTTACATTTCATTGATTTCAATTTTAAAATCTTCATGTCATCGAATCAATAAATTATCATTATTTTAATTGGCTTTGAGGATCGGATAATATATTTTATTTTACTTGTTTTTTAATTTTTGATGCTTCTAAAACATATTATGATAAGTCGAATTTATTAGACACTTTTCTTTATTTTTGAACTTTTGATAGAAAATATAGATTTCTTATCTGTAAATATTTTATTTATTTTTTAATAGTTTTGCCCAATTTTAAAGTCTAAAAATATGTTGAAAATTATTTTTTAGATAATCTAAGAACATGAAAATTTTCTAAATTTTCCAGAAAAGTTTTATTCCGTTTGGCAGTGGTATCTGATATTTCAATATTCAATTCAATAAAATAATAATAATAGTAATATTTCATTCCAATTTTTGTTTAAAGTTTTGATTACACAAGTATAAGGTTGACTAACTAGATAAAACAAGAAAGCTGTATAAAAAAAAAACGACAGTTTTCATTCTGAAATTTGCGTTTTTTCAAGACTATCTGCTATTTTACTCTGTTAAACAAGCATGTTATCGTAAAATCTTTAATTTTCTTCATACACCGTTTGTACCACATTCAAAACCACCTAATAGATAAAAGTTGTCATTTATGTAAAATTTAATAAAATTATTTTGATAGCTTTTCACATTATTACTTAATTAAAATATTACACTTGAGTTTGAACTCAATAAGATCATATTCAAACGAACCTTTCTGATGTTTAGCTCAGCATTACATAAAATTAACTATATATAGCACAGGTATATTTTGTGAACCTTTTTTTGGCCTGTATACTCGTATACATACCTAATGTATTCTCGTATACATAATGATACGTAATCATATCATTATGTAAATCACAAAAAAAAATTTCGAATTTTTTGCAATATCCAAAATTAAACCAAAAATAACAAACAATAAACGATTTTTATCTTTGTTTGGTTCTTTTGCCGTAAATTTCAAAATTTTATATGCGTATACATATTTATACATACTCGTTTACATATTTATGTATACTCGTATACATCAAGTATGTAGTCGATTCACAAAATATACCTATTCCAAAAAACGGCCACAAAACCGAATTTATAACATGTGACAAAGCAATTTTTTTCTGTTTTATACCGAAAAAAAGAGGGATTATGGTACTGTCTACTTCGTTTTTCATTTTATTGACTTTTTCGTCCACTATTATAAAAAAATGAAAATAAAATAAAAAAGTAATTCCTGAGATCCTGAGATCAAATGCAGAAAAAAAAGGGTTTTATCGCCTCCCTTAGTAGAAGATGTGGTTTGACTGAAAAGTTCCTGTATTTTTACCGTTCTAACCCGTGTATTGCTTTAGAAAATTTTTTTTCCCCATCGTCAATGGTCCAAGCGAAGCTTTTTAGCTTTCAGAAAATATCTTAACATCAATTAAAGCTTTTTCCCATCATGTTTACTAAAATGTTTAAATAAAGCACACGAAATTTGGCTGCAAAAAGCTACGGGGTATGATAATTTTTGATTTTTACCTTCATGAAAAAATTGATTATCTGGGGTTTTGGAGGTCGTAGAACACGTTAACAATATCAGAAATAAAAAATTCAGATAGTGTGGACTTTTTAAATTTAATGAATCTTATTTTTTTAAATCGAGATTGTATTATGATACAAATAGAATATAACTAAAAGAAATATTTTAAAAAAATGCTTTTAAAAGTTTTTAGAAGATTTTTTTCACTCAGAGAAAGTCTTGTTTTTTAAGTATTTTATATTTATTGCAATCAAATAATTATTTTAAACAAATTTTGAAAGATTTTAAAACAAATATATGCTGTAATATTTAAAAAAATAAAGAAAATTTGTAAAAAATTATGCTTTTAACAGTTTTTAAGGAAACTTTTTTTACCAAGAGAAAGTTTCCGTTTTTGAATGTTTGATGCTTGTTGCAATCCTAATTTTAATATTCCTTAATTTTGTACTTTTTTTTCTAAAACATATTATGGCAGGGCACTGGCGTGACCTGCTAGATTTACCTCGAATAATTCATTATCAAACCTTCGAAAATTGTGTTGACATGGTTGAATAATAAATATTCGCTATTGACTCCAAAAATTGGACTGTCGTTTATCCATGTTTTCTGTTGCAAAAGAAACGTAATTTGATGAGTTTTTTCGTTTGAATTTTGTTCGGTCTTGGGATCGATAGATCTTAAATACGTTTCACTTTTTATCAATTTATTCGTTTGAATCAGTTCATTAGGAGGGATTTCGTCGTCTGAATTTTTTTCGGTCTTTTTTCGATAAATCTAATATGCATTTTGTACGTTATCAGTTCAGAAAAAATCGTTAATTAAGTGACTGTCAATAAAGTTAGGTACCCATCAGATTTCGAGTTGTTCGAATGCAATTCGTTTTTCAATGTTTTTTGCCCATTTTACTACTTTCTTGTAGGCGATTAGATCTTGTTGAATTGTGAATCGGAGGGATTTTACTTCGGAAGTTACCTTTTGTTGCATTTTTTGTGAAAATTATTGCTTGGTTCTGGAAAAATATGTTACAGGCTACGTAAAATATAATATTTCAAAGATCTCAACACGATTTTTCTTAAATGTTACGGATTTAAGCTAAAAAGTCGCGCCGGGCAGTCGATTTTAATTTAAATTTTTTTTTTATCCTTAAACTAGAGAAAAAACTCTTTTTAACATTCAAATCAGTTTTTCTTACAAATAAAGGCGTTTTTTAGTCTGTTTAATTTTGCTTTTCAGCTGTTATATTTTATCCGTTTCATCTAATCAAAACGCGTTAAATCTGGACTAGTATAAACGCGATTTTAAAATAAAAAAAGTAGCGTAAACTTAAAACGTCCAAAAACGTGTTTGATTATCCGTTAAAACCCATTATTTTTGCGTTTAAACGCATCGGAAAACTGTTCAAGAGGGTTGAAGAGACAAAATTTGATTGGGTTATTATTATTTGAAGCTTTCATAATAAAGCTGAGGAAATAAAAGATCCGCCAAGACAAAGATGCTGTTTTTTAATCCTGCCTTTAAATTGGATTCACAAAGAGATTTTCAATAAGTTAAGCATTTATCAACTAAATTAGCCTTTTAATCTCACAAAATACCCAAATTTGTCTTGCTTTTGACACTATTAATCTTTTAGTAGTGTTTTGATCAATTTTAAGTAGAGAAAACATGATCTATCTCTAATGAAAGGACCAGTGTATACTTCCTTTTCCTTTGTTAAATCTGATAGATCGTTTAATTGGTATTTTAGAAAAGAATATCCACGTTGTCATCGGTTTTGAGTAACCGAAATTAATGCTTCAAAACCAACTAGTTTTACAAAGGTTTTTCGGATAAGCAGGGCTTTCGGATTATCGGACTTTCGATTAACGATGGCTATGCTTTATCAAAGTCTTATGTTATTAAAAATTTGTGTTAATTATTTATTTCTATCTAAAATATTTATTTACTAATAAAACTATTTCTAAAATGAGCAAAAATTTAAAAAATTAAATTCTATTTGTAGTAGAATTTAACACCAAATTTGATTGATTGCTCATCTTTTGCTTCCAAAGTACCTTCTGTTTTGACATAATCGTTTTCAATCTTAAGATTATCTGAAAGTCCTTCAACTTCAAATCTTCCGTAAAAGTCTTCGAAAAATTCAAATTTAATGCTTCTGTTTTTTCTGCTTTTGATTCTAACCGTCACTTCATATTGACTCATTTCTTCTTTGTGCAAAATTGTCTTTACTTCTCGTTCATATGACACTTCAGGGTCACTACCAACAGTTAGATCAGTTTTTTCGTCAGCGCTTAAATTGTCTATTGAGGATTGACCTACAACACGCCCATCTTCACGAACAGTTACAGTACCAGTTGGTAAAAATTCACTGCTTTTGATCTTGTAAACTCTCTCTGATTGACCTTTGTTGTTTGATTGATTAAAAGAACTCTTCATTAATGCTACTTTTTCGAGTTCAATTACTGGTGAAGCAAATGGTAGGCTAAAAGTACTGTGAGGTGATAAAATGTAATCGTTTTTGATTGTGTACATGTATAAACCAGCGACTTCACCTTCAGATTGAACCCTAGCAACCGAATCACATTGCACTGAACAAGCTGCCGTTCTGTACATCATCATTTCAGATTGATATCGACGCGGTTGTCTAATAGCAACATCACCACCAAAAAGTTCAGTTTGATCAATTTTGTATTCTTTGATTGTGTTGTTTGTAATATCAGCCCAACCTTGAAAAGTGTTTGAATCACCATTTACATTTAGAGAATATCTAGGCTTCCAGTTGATACCATTCATTAGATAACTCAAAACACCTGGTCCATCTTTCTCAATAATAAATGTCACTTCAGTACCTGTTTCTTCTGGTATTTCGGAGAATTCAATTTGACTTCTATCGGCTTTAAAATATCGTTTTGTTTCTACATCTTGAACCAATGAATCTCTTGATCTAATCATTTTAACTTTTCTCAATTCTTTGTTTTTAATCACGTGAATTTCTTTGCCTTCCAAGTTGCTTTCTCTTAGCACAGAATCCATTGTTTGAACATTAACACCTTCTAAGTTAAGACTTCCTGGAATAATGTTGTGATAAAGATCTTGTGGTATGTAGACTTTATGTGTTGTTTTAGCATGAACATCTTCTCTAATTTCAGTGAACGATGGGTAAATACGAATCATTGTTTTTGGTGTCTTTGATTCAGCCATTTTAATAAAAAGAATTTGCGTTTTATTTCTTCAAAAATAGTAAAAAGGTAAATGAATCTGAGCAAAAAAATATAATGTTGTATTTAAATAGGCTTTCTGGCAATATAGTAAAAATTCATAAGTATAAGAATAGAAATTATAATTAAAATTTAAATGAAGACTTTTTAGCATAATTTTAACATGAATTTCGAAATATATCACCAAAAGCGATACTTTACAGGTTTCTAATGTTTCTTGAAATATTTTAATTTGTTTTTAATGATAATTTTTTCTGATAGCTGTTTAGACTCCATCTTTTTTCGAATTAATTTATGCTGAAGTAAGCATTCAGAGAAAAAAATCAAAGCTTAGTCACTAGGCAGCATAAACGCTCGAATAAAGTTAAGTTTTACCCATTGACATTATTCAATTTTATAACCCTCCTTTGTTATTTATTTTTTGACAGTGGTTTCTTTCTAAATTCTCAATTTTCCCCGAGGCTAATGATTATGCATTACCAGGTTCATTTCAGTATATTTTTTTCAAAAAATCAAGGGGCATTTAAATTCATGATAATGGTGTATCTGCTTTTAATCTCTTTCTTAACTTGTTTATCTCCGGGTCAATGGTCGAATAGATAATTCGGGGAAAATTTTAGTTTCAACTTGAAATTAAACCCAAATGAATCTTATGAAAAAAAGGATCGTAAAAAAAAATATTTTATTAATTCTAAATCTCATAAATGATTTTTTGTAAAAATTTTAAATGATTAAAATTCATATTAATTTTAATTAGATGAGCTTCTAAACACGCTCGACATAGATCAAAATCATCACAAACGGTACACTTGAATCGGTCTTTACCATAACTTTTACCAAAATTATCTAATCCTGATTTACATTTGCCAAACATTTCTCCTCCATCACAAGCCCAGTCATTTTCTTTGTAACATAATTCAAAAGTGTGTGGATGATAGGGTGATTTATAACTCATGAATATATATTATTTTTTATCAAAAAAACTTTGGTCCAAAACTTAGCAAAAGCTTAAAATTTATCATAAAAATTAAGTTATAAAAAGAATTTGAAATTACTCTTTTAAAAAATAAAATGTAAATTATAAATTTTAAATCATAATTTCAAAATCTTGCAAAATTTCACTTTCATCCATCTGTAAAGTGTAACTTGTTTTCCAAGTGACGAAATAATTCAAAATTTTTATTATGAAATTTTTTATGAAAAGAAACACAGTCATTTCTTTTTGGAAAATGTAATACACGTCGCGTATTATAATCTATAATCATATTTTCATTAAAATATTCCATAAAATACACGTTTGTTTAAAAATGAATTCGAGTACAATAAAAAAGATGGCGAATAGGATTATCTTCTTTGAACTAAACATGTTTTTTTTCATCGAGATTAAATTCTAAAAGAAAAATATCCTTCTTATCAAAGAAACAACAAACATGAGCACAGAAACTTGACACAAGTGTCTCGAGTTGTTTTTTGAGTAATCAGATAAAATTTCGATTCCTGTTTGAATTTATAACAGGATCATGAATGATTTTGAATGAATCTCAAGAATTTAGGAGATCAATACTCGATTAGAATCTAGAAGTGCGACCTTGTTTGCGCAGCAAATAAAATATGATACATCTATTGAACAAATTATTTTCATTTAATGTTCAATAGTCTTTTTATTGGTAGTCATTCGCGCTTTCTTACTATTATAAAGTTCGCCCAATGCAAAACTTCAACGTTATCTAAATTTACAAAATCTGAGCACATAGCCGTGTTCCTTTTATATGAAAACCTGTTCCGAAATTCGTGATTTTAGTATAGAAAAACATACATATTTAATCATATAAACAATTCCTTCAATTTTCAAAAAAATGCCTAAAATATCTTTGAAAAAACTAAAATATATATATATTCTTCGTTTTACTTGTACCTTTAGAGTATTAACTGATTGATAATGGCAACTTCGTCTTGCCAAAATGTCGCGAATAGTTAATAAATTTTTACCAAATTCTGTTTCTGTTCGTTTAATTTTACAGTCGAAAAAAATAAAATTAGTAGAAAATTGTTGTTTCATAAACTATTTATCCAAATCTTGGTAAAAAGATTCTTATAAAGACAGTAAAAACGTTTGACTCTCTTGACTATCTATCTATGAATTAATCACAATCGACCTTCAACATTTTGAATATCAATGTGTCTTTAATAATTAAAATCTCTCATTTTTTTAATTAAATGTCTTTTTAAATGAATCATTCTAGAGTTCTTCGCAATAATTTAACCTTTTCTGGTTGAAAAATCTATTTCTGGCTTTATAGTAGAAAAATAAGGCGACCATCCAGCTAGTGGCTTCATCAATTATTTGCGATTGTCCATTAAAACAGTTTAAAATAAATTTAAAAATTGTTATCATCCAAAATTCTTTCAGAATTGTTGAAATTTTCTATTTCTTTAATTGAGATTGGAAGTTCCATTTATAAACGAATCTATTTGTCAAAAAGTTTTGTTTTTGAGAGCAGTTCCGCACACTATTTCTCTCACTTATCTATACTTATGACCTCTCAGCTTCGTCCGTCGATTTGATGGTTGTCGAAACAAGTTAACGCTATCAATAACCCTTAAAAATCTTAAACATCTGAATCAGATCTCCTCGATTTCGACGTTCGGTTAAAGTTTGAATACTAAGGTCTTTAAGTCTTGACTGATACTTCTTACTAACTTGGTTGCTCTTTTTTGTACTCTCTCTAAAGCATTTAGTCTTTCTTTAGGTATGGGTGCTACATTCTAAATTTAGTCTCACAAATGAAGTACACAGAAATCTAAAATATTTCTTGTTAATATAGTAAACGAGTTTTTTTAACATACTTAATCTTCTTTTGGCTTTGTTTATCGATTGATTTACTTGGTTCTCCCGTTTTAAGTCGCTGCTAATGTGTACACCGATATTTTTCTCATACATACAGCTTCATGGACATACAGCTAGTTTGTTCGGGCTAAAATGTTTTTTTGCTTATTTTTTCTGTTTCGCTCCTTTTTTTAAACAAAAAAGTCCAATGTTCTTTTTTTTTCTTGTTTTCTTCATAATGAGAAAATTCTAACCGCTTTATCATGAGAAAATTTTTAATCACTCAATCATCAAATAGTAAAGCCGCCTCAACTAGTTCAACACAGACTTTATAAATTACCGTTGATACTATCCTTCTTCGTCAACTATTTCATCAAATAGTAAAGCCGCCTCAACTAGTTCAACGACTAATAAAGCCGCCTCAACTAGTTCAACACAGACTTTATAAATTCCCGTTGATAACTATCCTTCTTCGTCAACATAGTCCTCCATAGTAATATCAATAGGCCTCCCTACTGGCTTAGTGGTTTGAGCGTTGTTTTGCCAATCTAGGAAACCTCGTTCAATTCCCCTCGACTGCAAAAAAAAAAGTTTAGACAAAAAAAAATTTTTACCATTTTTTTTTGCTTGAATACTCAAAATTTTGATTTTCTCTTCCGAGATGCATTCGTTTACATTTTTTGAGATTTATTTCTTGAGCAAGTGCATCCAGGTACGTTACGGAACATAATGTGATGATCTATATAGCGCTATCTTTTTAACGGAGTTTAGATAACTTTTCGTGAAACAATTTCCTAAGTCGAATGTTTTTCTCCAGAAATAGAAGATCAATATACCATATGCCGTGTGAACACCTTCAACCTCCTTTTTGATCAAGGATATTCAATTTGAATTTTTTTGAATTAGTTCAATGATTCTGTTTTTTTCACAGGTATTATTTTTGGATCTTGTATCCATTCAAAATGCTTTCGGGTGTCGATTCATGAATTTCAAAGCCAGTTTATTTTTACAAAAAGCATGTTTTTCATTCAGATTTTTTGCTAGGTAAACCTTAAAATTTTTTTAATTTATCAAGGGATTAAATCAAAAAGAATTGTTAGACTCTTAAAACAGACTGCCAACAATTAACAAAAGCTTAATTTTGTTTTAGTAAAATTTGTTTTGCCAATTTCAAAGAAATTTTTCAGAACGTTTAATCCAAAAATTTATGCTTTTAATTTCAAATCAAACAAATTTATTTCAATGCATTCATTTAAGAAATAAATTAAAATTTAAAATTTTTTTTTCATTTTGCATGCTTTTTTTATTTTTCCCAATTATTTCTTTTAAAAAAAAATAATAAAAGTTTTATTTGAGAAAAAAAATGGTCCGTAAACTTAAATTCCACGAGGAAAAACTTCTTAAAAAAGTTGATTTTATCAATTGGGAAATCGATAACAATCTACATGAAATAAAAATATTAAAAAAATTTTTCATCCAAAAACGAGAGGATTATACAAAGTAACTCTTATTTTTTGTTTAACCTACATTCCAATTACTTCCAATTCATTTTTGTAAATTAATTCATAGATACAATAAAATATCAAGGGAGATACGAGAAATTGTTGATAAAATAAAAGAATTGGACCCAAAGGATCCTTTCAGAATCGAATCGACTTCTATGCTATTAGAAAAATTGTAATTTTCAACATTTTAATCTTAAATGTATTCGTTTGTAATTTAATTCTCAAGACATGGAATGGGCTTGATTCCAACAAAAGAGAGTTTAGAAATGGCAAACAAAGTAAACGCTAGTAGTTTTTGCAGACGTAGACTTCCGTGTGTAATGATCAGAAATAAAATGGCTCAAAATTTACAAGCAGCTGTAAAATTTGTAGAACAAGGCCATGTAAGAGTAGGACCTGAAAGAATAGCAGATCCAGCATTTTTGGTAAGTCGTAAATTGGAAGATTATGTCACATGGACAGATACTTCAGCTATTAAGAAACAAATTCAAGACTATAATGGATTGGTAAGAATTTTCATTAACTTTTTAACATAAGAAAATAATGAAAACAAGGAGCATGTTAATCAAAAATTGATCTTAAACAATTAATTAAAAAATTGCATGAAAATTTCAAATTGTACCTTATGATCTAGTTTTCATTATTTTCATGAACAGGTTAAATTTTTGAAAAAAATTCTAATTTAACCTGTGAATCATAAAAAATTAATTGATTTTTTGTGTTTCAGAGAGACGATTTTGAAGGCTAAAATTTGGTTCATGTTTGTAAATAAAAAAAATAAAAAAAAAATAAATTCTTTTCATTTTACATCCTATTTGGGAATTATTTCACATACACCCGATTTAAGTTGATTGTTACTGAGAATTTGATCTAGCTTTTTTGCTTCGATCCGATTAAGATCAAATCGTCTTTAACAAAAACAAAAACAGAGTTATTAAAACAATTAAATTTTTTAATTTGAGAAAAAAAATCAATTAAATTAAAGCTCTTTTTTTTTTTTAAATGTCAAGTATTTAAAACGAATTATTTTTTAAAGGTTAAATTCAATCTTTAATTATTTAATTGCTTCTATTATTAGAAAAAATATAGAGTTTATTCTTTTGAGATATGCTCTAAAAAGTATCAAATTGTGCTCAATTCAAATGCATATGATTAATCTATTTTTATAAAATAAAAAAAGTTCGAAAAATCCGGAAATATCAATGAATTATTTTTTTGAAAATTAAAATATTGTCTTTGATCATTTGGTCAGGATTAAAAAAAACATTGCTATGAAACATACAAAGAAGCGCATCTTAATATAAAAAATAGGTTGCGCCTTTTTTTTGACAAATTTAAATTAGCATTTATTTATTTATTTATTTTGTAAAACCTGTTCGAGCCTAAGCACCTTTAGGAGCTCGAACAGCATATTTTAAAGAAATGAAATGATCTGGTAGATTTTATGTTTTATTTTACCCCAGTGTCGAGAAAAAGAAAATAAGAGAATACGGTCCAGAAAGAATTCAATTATTCGGAATTTTGAAAATGGCAAGTGTTTTTGTTTTATATATTTGTCTATTTTTGACAAGAAATTTAGGACTTCCATAAGAAGGGGTTGAACATTTTTAAGAGATTTAGTTAATCGTAGCGTTTTCTGTGTTAAATTATTCTTTATTGATCTTTTTTTACCTCAAATTTGCAATTTGTTGTTTTTTTTAGACAAAATTCAGTGTCCATACCCCTTTTTGAATATCTAGAAAATTCGGTTTCACAGAACCGTAAAAAATTTCATATTATGTATAATCGAATTTTTACCGTATTTCCTTGCTTATAAGCGACTAAAAGTCGCATCTTCTAGGGGTAAAATCAAAGTGAATTGAATCTGAGGTTCTTTGGGGGTTACATATATACAACTCAGCCTAGTCTACTTCAGAATCAAAAAGTTTGAACAGATCTGATTTCCACAAATTACAAACCTGGTTGTTCACATGTTCCAACAATGAACTGTTTTATGAACATTCATGAACGTATTTATCTGAACGTTTAAAAATTTTCATAACTTTTCCGGACCTTTTCAAAAATTTTCGGAGATTTTCGAGGTCTTTCGCGAATTTTGACAGGATCCGAAAAATTATGAAAATGGTCCCGAAAAGTTCGGAAAACTTTTGAACGTTCCGATGAAGAAGTTCATGAAAGGATCCGAAAGTTCATTTTTAGAACATGTGACTGGCCAGGATAGTAGGTAAAATAATTATTACGTAATTTTACAGCAGCTTTGCTTTAAAGACATGCACTTTTTACTCAAGACAATCGTTTTTTTTTTAATTCATTTTAGATTCCTTTTTATAATGTTATATTCTCAAAATCATTCAATTTTTTTATGCATATGTTATAACTAGACGGTTTCAATTTATTATATTAAAAAGAGTAATTCCAAGGTAAAGTAGTTGACAATATATTTCTCAACATATTAAAAGTAGCTGACTTTTGAACATATTTCTGAATTAAATCGTGACGTCAAATTATAAACATCGAAGTCCAAAAAATGTGCATAAAGATCTTTTAATTATAAAAATTATTTCGAAAATGCATTTATAATGAAAGTAATTTAACATCAAAGCTATCGAAACACTAGATACATCTTTATTAAGAAAGATTCATTTTCGCTTAGGCGTAAATGAGTCATTTTTAATTAAAATATTCCATTAAAATATAACCTTTGATGTTTTACAGACTCTCCTAAAATATCATTCCTGAATGTCTCCTGACAAAAGTCGAATTTTTTAATTATTTGGCTTAATTAAACTTAATCGATGCGTTAAACTTACTTAACATTGAGAGAATAGATCGGTTCATTAGTTGAAAGTATTAATTGGTATACTGATAAAGATTTAATTTATGCGTTAAAGCTAGAGTTTTTTGCTCTCTAAAGTAGAACTACAAAGGTGCAAAGATTCCAAACCAAAAAGCTAAGACCAAGATCACTAAATTAAAGAAATTTGCTTGCAATCTTGAATTAAAATAAATGAACTCAATTTTTTTTTTTTAATTTTTATTGATCATTAAAATTTAAAATAAAATAAAGGTCTTATAAAAATATAATCACTCTTATCAAAAAAACAAAGAAAAAATTAAAATAAAAAACGATATTAGACACCATTATCGATTAAAATATTTTTAACTCCTCATTAAACAACTTGTACAATGGACATTAGTTTTTTTTTTTTTTAAACTTTTATTCGATTAACTTTTAGCATTGTTCATTAATGCTTTACATTCAGTATTTGCTTTAGTTGTTATTTTATCTGTACGAGCTGTTGAATAGAATAAATTTGCGTTTGATGTTTGTCCATTTGAATTAGTTGTTTTAAATTTTAATTTTAAATAAATTTCACTTATAAATTTAAAAAATTCTTCACGAAATTTACTACTTGTTACAAAATAGATAAAAAAATTAAACGTCAAATTACAATATGTCAAAAATTCAACTATAGCCAATGTTAAATGATCTTGACTTAAGTTTCTATAAAAATACATTGTTATTACAACTGGTGCTAAAAACATTAAAAATAATATGTTAACAGGGATTAACATGAGAGCTAAATTTCTTGTGCGTGTGCTAAATTTAGCCTCATTCGGATTTCTAATAACCAGATTGTCTTTTTCGCGTTCGTTAACTGTTTTACCATTTTTGCCTTCTGTTTGAGTACTTTTACTATTATACTTTGATTTGATTTTAAATTTATTTGATTGCTGTGCTACACGAAATATGATTATTACACTACACGTAAGCATTATAATAAACGGTATAAATGCATATATACTCATGTCAACTATTTTCCAATGTTCTTGAACTAAATAATCATATAGAGTTCCATTAATTGTTTCACATATCACTTTATATTCTGTTCTGTTAATGATTGGATCAAATTCTTCAATAGTATACCCACTATCGAATATTAAAAAATGACTTGAAAGTAAAAAATTGAATGCAGTTAGGATAGAAGTAACTATAATTGCTACCCTAGGTGTACACAATTCTTTGGCTCTGTGCAAAAACATAACTGATATTACACGATCAACACTAATAACGCATAACAATAAAGATGATAAATGTCCCAAAAAATATGTTAAAAAAACATGTAATTTACACACAGCTAAACTTAATGTGCGTAGATCACTATTAAAATTATAATCCATCATAACACGAATAATGGTTACATATAAAACTGCTAAATTGGTTGCATTAAGAAACGCAAAATAGCAAAATGAACTGAAACGTCTCATTTCTTTTCGAAGAAATACAATTATCGAGAGTATGTTTGAGATTGTACCGAGTATTAAAAAACCGATCGGAAATGTTGGCCATATGTATGTCCTTGCAATTAAATTTGTGTATGAGAATGGATCGACTTCTGTTGTTGTATTAGTATCGTATAATTGCATTTTTTTTTAGTCTTTTAAAAAAAATGAATGTCAAGATTTTATTCTATTATTGCTCAACAACAACCACAACAAAAAAGCACTAAAAAATCTTTTTTTTATCGTTTTTTTTTCAAGTAATCTTGATGTAACTATTTTATTAATTCCATTATTGAATATAATAAAAAATCTCTTAAAAAAAAAATTCAATAAAAAAAAATATTATAAATTGATTGCTACCATCTTATATAATTAAAATGTAAATAAAAATAAAATTTATCTTTTTTTTATAAAAAAAAAGAGCAGCCGAAAATATTAGACGCCATTGTTTAGAAATTATAAAAATTTTGAAAGTTTTTAAAAAAAAATTCTCTTGCTAAACACTTATTAAACATTTCACCCAACATATATTTTTTTTTTGTTGAACTTGTGTTATTGTTGACTTGGAAAAACAACTTTTAATTATTGAAGTGGTTTTTTGTTGATGTTGTTGTTGTTGTTGTTGCAGAAAACAATTAGATAAGCTTAATTGAATCTATTTTTCGAAAAAAAAAAAAAGGAATTTTGTCTAATGATATTTTTCTCATCGAAAGGATTTAAAAAAAGAAGTTTTAGTTGTTTTTAGGGCTTAAGTAAATCAAAACTTGTTGAATATTTTCGGCAAAATTTAAATTCATGAGAAAATATTCTAAGCAAATATTTTGATCTAATCAACAAATAGTAATAATTCGTATCAGCTCTCTCTCTCTCTCTAATAATATAAAATTTCATTTTTTCGCTTCGTGACGCTAAAATTAAAGAACACGAATTCTTAAAAACATAACTAAATAACATTATATACTTGGTTTATTTGTTGACATAAAAGTTTAATTTATTGAAAGATAATACTAGCTTGTTTCGATTACACAACTAAAAAATTAAAATAAATTTATTTCCCTATTTGTTCAACCATGTGATTAATGACTTTTTTCTTTTTATAAACAGATGTCTGATTCATTAAAATGAAGAAATACGCGTGCAATCGCCTAATGTAAGTGATATAAATTTTTTTTTACATTCTCTGAATGAAAAAGTAATAAATAACACGTAACTGGTGGCATAAGTACAGGATTTCCTCAATTTAAGAAATAATGAAAACAAACTCGGATATTAAAAATTCCCTTAATTATTGAAAGATGAATGAGGTTTTCTAGCCTTTTTTTAATTTTGATCACAAATTTGATTCAATTTATCTCGGTTCTCAACCCATTTTATACTAAATCATACTCAATTACCCCATTTCCTAACTCGATTAAATTTTGAATGAAAAAAAAGTTTTAGTTTAAAACCTAATAATACAACACGGCTAGTGAAAAAAATGTGTACCGTACCTTTCCAAAACTTTGACTTTCAAGGAGTGCATCACTGAAAAATATTTTAACAAATAGAACTCATTAAGATGAATATTTAAATGCTAAAGAATAGCTCTTTAACTAAATTTTATTTACCTAATTTAGACCTGAGTCGATATTAGATGCTTAGAATGGTTCGATGAGACTTCAGCCATAAGCATAAAGATCATCTACCGTAATCCCTTATTTTTTTCCCGGTAAAATTTAGGAAAAAATCTTTTTGGTTTTGCAGTCATTTTGTGATAGTAAATTGTACCGTTACAAAACATATTTATCCCTGGAAAACTTTATCGGATTTATACCCGGTACAAAAGGAATTTTTTTAAATGGATCGAAAATTACAGTAATGAGATATGACATTGTGAAAGACTGGAGTTGTAGATATTACTTTTTTTTTAATTTTCCCAAATAGTAAGTTAGTAAATGTTGGAATGAAATGGTCTTTACTAACACACTTAAGCGTTTGGCCATTTTGAAACATTGAATAAAAATGCTCCATTACATTCCAGATGCTTTATCTTCAATGAAAGTCATGAGTTTGTTGGAAAAGATGAAAGTTAAGCTTCTGATAGATTATTAAAACTAAAAGTAACTGAAAAACAGATTTAGGTTTTGCGGCAAAAGTTTTTAGCAGTTCAAGTATTCAACAATTCAACAATTGGTATTGCAGAATAAATACATCCAATAGGAACCAAAAAATATGAGACTTTTAATTTTTTAAACTTTAACATCCACTAACTTTTTATGTAATAGAATGTTTAGCCTAAATATTGGATGTATTTCTTCAGCAATACCAATTGTGAATTACTAAGGCCAGGCTTTGCCATCGAATTCAAAAGAAACTAAGATTCTAAGTTATGTACTCTAATTGAGTTCTTAACTACGTTAGGCGCTAGCCTGTTTGAATTTTGCAAATACATGAATAAAATGTAAAAAACATTAGATAAAATCGTTTGAAAATTATTCGATTATGATGACTAGTTTATTGACCACGCTGATCGACATTGCTGGACACTGAAAAAGATGTAACCATTTTTTTTTGGTTCTTTTAAAATAAAATTAATTTAATTTTGTCCCATGGAGCCCATGATTGTTGCTGATTAATAAATAAATATAATTACAACTAACAGATTTATTGATTTTGAATGACACTACTTTTTTTAAATTAATAGATTTTAAATTACTTTATTTTTTTCTATAAGAACATAACAAGATATTTATATCTTTTTTTTTCTGTTAACAGTGATTGAATTTTCAGCTTGATATAAGTCAAAGTTTGTTATTTAGTAAAACTTTTATTTAAACTGATATTGAATTGCTATTAAGATATTTCATACTATTTTAAACAAACATTGTGAAGAAGTTGAGTATTAAAGGAATAATGAAATTTAGAAGAAATTATTAAAATCTATCGAATTAGTTAAATCCCTTCGTTTTTTTTGTTGTTTCAAGATTGTTTAAAAAAGTTTGACGTAAGGAAATCATTTAAGTAAGGTTCAAGATCGTTAATTTTTAAAATTAAATATTTCATTGAAATCATACCACAAACAACTCATAATTAATTGCTTGTTGAAAATTGAATTCAACGTCATTGAGCTGAATCCTTAACTTACAGAATTATACCAACATATTAACAAAAAAAAATCTTTGTTTGAACGTTTATACCTTATCTAAGGTTATAAATATTTACAATATTCCTTAAGTTTCTTCTTTTTTTTTTGTTTTAATAAAATATTATAAATAAATATTGTTTGAATATGTTGTTTATTAAGGTCGAACACTCATCAGTTATGGAATATTTTTGCCAATTTTAAATATCTTAAGATCGAATTTAATTTTTTTTAGAAGTGGATATTGAAGTTGAAAACAGATGAAAGAAGTACAATTGAAAATAAAATTTAAGTGGATTAAATGTTTTTTGAAATGAGAAAAAAATATCTTCTTTCTAAAAAATTGATTATTTTTTCTAGGTGAAAACTTAATTTTTAATTGAATTTTTTTGCTTATAAACGCCAACAAAAGTTATTACTGTTGTGTTCATTGACGTGTTCCTCTTGTGAACTTTCATTAACTAATGATTTGAAAAAACTACCATTGATTTATGGATATCAACTGAAAGCTAAAAAGCTCTAGTTAAAGCTTATACAACTAGTTTTTATTTGATACCGATACATCAATGTTGGCTATTCCAAATGATTAGTTCATGAAAGTTCACAAGAATAACACGTGAATGACCACTACAGAAGTTTCTGTTGTTTTTAAAAGAGTTACATATAGACTTAATTAATCGAATGGCCGTTCATCTAATACAAGAGGGCTTATGAAAACATCTTCCCAATCATCATCTAAAATACGCAACTTAGAAAACTTAAACTTCGGCTTATAACCATCTAAAAACTGTTGAATGAAGATTTTTCTGGCTGTCCCTAAAACACGGATACAAATTGAATATAAATTCTAACTTTAAATCAAATGTTAAATACAAATTCAACAAACAAAAGCTTCTGAAACTGAGGTACCATATGAATACAACTTCGCCATAAACCTCATGTGTTTCATTATTTTTCAAAAAAAAATTCTTGGAGAAATTTTGAGCTAACTCAAGTAACGACACGATATCAAATATTATTAATGGTTTTTAGTATATATAAAAATTTCTTTGGACCAACTTAATTCAGTTCTGGTGATCAGAGAGTTGCTAAATTTTAGAGAATTTTTTATGACTCTTAGAAATAAAATGATATGGTCTAGAAATGTAGAGGCAAAGCAAGGAGTCCTTCAAAAATCCAGACTGTAGTAAGAAATATAAGTGCAATCGTATTAAGGTTCAACCACGATAAAGGGCAGATATTATATTGCATTAAAAAAAATTATTATTTTTTTCGATCCAAACACGGGATAGGAAAAAAAATTGTTTTTCTACATCAACGTGTGGGAGTCAAGGGTCTCTTCCCAGCCTCGTTTAAAGAGAAGTTCAACTCATTAAAAAAAGTGCTAGTGCAATAAATGAGCAGCACGTCATACGAGGTATATCTTAAAGAAAGTTTGATAAATTCGAGTTTTTTGTAAAAAAGAATTTTAAAATTTAGAAAGAAATGTTAGATTGGAGCGAAACATTCACTCTTAAAAATTAGTAATTTCTGACGACATTGACTTATTTTTATCTAATTGAGACTTGCAGATCTGTTTTGACAGGTTAAAAAAGCCAAAAAAAGTTTGATTCCATCTAAAAATAAACATTTTGATTTAGTTAGAAATCTAAAAGTTAACAATTAACA
Organism: Brachionus rubens; assembly: GCA_022207745.1. Taxonomy (NCBI): domain Eukaryota; kingdom Metazoa; phylum Rotifera; class Eurotatoria; order Ploima; family Brachionidae; genus Brachionus; species Brachionus rubens. Next base: position 2,799,893 of record JAJVHD010000009.1, on the reverse strand, counting down.
TTTTTTCAAAATTTCGAGTAACATGTCATTAAAGTAGGATACTCTATTATTATGACATGTCATTAAATTCGAGCAATTGCGTTAATCTCAAATATTTGAGATTTCTCAAATATTTAAATTTTCCCTGAACCAAATTTTCGGTGCCCATTTCTGAAAGCTTATGAACCTGAAGAATCGTAGAAAGATACTTTTCCACATTTACACTTGTAATCTGCGAACTCAAAAGATCTCCATGTTTTTTCTAAGGTAAAAATTTCCTCTTTATCTCTTAATTTTTCCAAATCAAATTACCGTATTTCCTTGAAGTGAGAAGCGGTATTAATTCTCGAAATTTCGACTTAAAATGCACGCATCTGACTCGAGTAAATATCATTCTTAAATGCTGCTCTAAAATTGGAAATCTCTATTTGAAGTGTTATATTTTAATTTAAATTAGAATAGTAGCGTTATTTAAGATTTATGAAAAAGTCTTGTGCCTTAAAATCTAAAAATAAAATAAGAAAACAGAAAATAATTTGTAAGTGCTTGATTTATGTATCGAAATTTTAACAATAAATGCATCTCAAGGAAATATGGTGATTAACTTTCAGAAATAGAGATTGTGAAGGACCGGTATTGTTTTCCATATCTCAAAATGTTTGCTAAATGTTTAAAGGTTTTTAATTGCATCTCAAGAAATCATTCTGTAACAACTAAGGTATTCACTTTGAAATTGACTAGGAGATCTGCATTATCCATTGATCTTTTCTATATAGAAAGTTATGGTTCTCATTTAAGCTTAATTGGGTCAAAGTAAATCAAAATCGGGGTCTTAGAAGATTTTTTTATTGAACTAAAAAAATTGCCAGCATAAAACATTTCAAAACATTTTTTGAAATTTTTATTTTATTTTCGATTGGACTGTAACATAAGAGATCGTGTCGTTATAGTAGCATCATATACCTATTCTTAAATGACTTAGGTGCCTTGGCATGGGTATCTGACATGGCACAAAAAATAATCATAGTTAACTCATGAAACAAATTTTACGAGAAACTTCTGATCTTTTCTGGTTAAATCTTAATTACAATTATTTTGAAGACTAAATTTTCAATTTCATAGATCTTAAAAATAATATCCCTTTGGGATCTTAAAGGATCTTATAACCGATCATCAAGATTTAATCACAAAAGCACAAGAATCTTAATTCATTTTAGGATTAATTAAGATCATATACCGTTCTTGTTAGGATTTATCTCAAGATTTGTTTTATTGGAACAGATACATTTTTACCAGCCTTTAATGGTATTTTTATTCCACTTTGGAAAGAAATTCGCTCTTAATTTAACGAATTCTCTGAAATTTTCAAATGAATTCCTTATCCGAAAAGTTAAATGTCCACAAATAGCCGATCAGATACTGACTCATAATTGTCCATAGACGTTTTTAAGATTATTCGCTTTTAATTACATGTCATTAAAGAATTTACATATTTTGAAAATTCAGTGTCCGTTAAGATACGACATGTCACTAAACTAGAGTATTCTAATCTATAGATATGTCATATTTATCGAGCTTTTACGTTTGTAGAATCCCTAAAGAGACTGAAACCTTAAAAAAATCAACAAAATTCATATTAATTTTTCTCAAAACTTTTAACTTTATGACATGTCACTATAGTGGGTATCCTATTATAGTGACATGCCTACGAAGAAATACGTTGCCATATGGAGTCAGAGTTGAACCAAGGATGAAATAAAAACCATGGTTGACGATTATTTTATAAATTTCAACTATCGAATTTCATAAATTTTAAAACAAAACTTTACCTAAATTAAACAACACGATTTTACAAGTTAAAATCTTGTGTTTAAAAAAGCTTAAACAAAAGTGATTTATTAAGGTAATATATTTCTCGAATTAAGTTCCTTCTTCAATTTCACTATATAGAATAACAAGTATCTTTGATTTTTAATAAACATGATCAGAAGAAAATAGAAAAAAATAAACTAGTTTAATTTTAAAAAGTAAAAAACATAAAATGATTCTATAGATTTATCATTTCAAATGTTTTAAAAGTATCCCTATATCTGTTGAGATATTTTTTTTTTTGAATTTTAATAAGCTCTTTGGTTTGATTAAAAATTAAAATTTATACTTAGCGTTTTTTTTTATGAGATTATTCATTTTAATAGGTTTTTACAGATAAACTCTTTCTTTCTCTCTTCTCAATCTTCTGTTTATTTTAATCTCGGAAATTATTTTTTTTTTTTCAAACCAAATATTCAAAAGATTAATTTTGTCAAAATTTAAAAAAAAAATAAGCTTTTTTGATTATGATTAAATTTTTTTTTTAAAAAATTCTTTTATTCTAATTTTGAAAATGAAGACCAATTTTTATTTTTAAATTCCTTTTGTTTTTTTTTCTGTATTAAGGATCAAATAATACTTTTTTTTTCCTAGTAACTAATTATAACATGATGTTTATTGACTTTTTAAGCTCGTCAAACACACGTACAACAACAATAACAAAAAATAAAATTTTTCTTTAAGATAAACTAAGCCTAACGCGTTAAAATAGATTTTGAGTAATGTTAAGTATTGAGTCCTTTTTTACCTCTAAGAAAAAAAAGTGATTAGACAAACAATCAAATAACTTTATTGGGAAGTAGTAAAATAAAAATAAAACATTCACCTTCCGTAAATATATAGAAAAATATTTAAATTACTTGGAAATCCGATTTAAATTTATTTAGCATATTTTTTTGTTTAAGTCAGACTTAAAGAACACAATTAAAATAACTTTTAATTATCTAAATCCTTATTATAAGACTCGCTATGGAAGTTTATTTTTAAATGTGAAACTGTATGTCGTTTTTTTTTTATTGTACTCGATGTACAACCTCAAGTGATTAACTTTCTAATATTTAGGTTTATTTTTGAGCTCATATATATTTATCTTCATATTGAAAACAAAAAAATAAGAATATTATTGACGTAAATGATTGATTAATATATATATTTGAGATATAATTTATAACTCAATTGAAACGAGTGTAGAGCTTAACGAAAAGAAAAAAACCTTGAAGTAGAGAAAAAGTATTGAAATTAAATTAAATAACAAATTATTTGAAAAAAATTCAATTCGGAAAAGCTTTAAAGATTAATCTAATTTACCCGTTTATGATAGACTTAATAGATGCTTTGAGTTATTTATTATTTAAGAAATTAATTTGTTTTAAGAGAATTTTTTACTCACTTTAAAGGCTCATACCCTTTTTGTCCTAAAATCCGGACACGGACTGACGGACCCGGAATTTTGAATCCTAAAAAACGGACCCTAACCAAAAAGAAATTACCGTATTCCCTCGTTTGATATTACTGCACCACAAGTTAAGACACGCCTTTGGACCATGCACCAAAGTACATCTCGCCCATGCTATAACATTGTTAACTTGGAGCGCATGCTCTAATAGCGTAATCACGCGTTTAGGTCCGCATCAAACACTGAAAGTCTTAGTTTAATGCGTCATCAAGACTCGATTTTAAAGAAAAAAATCGAAAATAATATTTTTGAATTATGCATTTGGATGCAGCACCAAAGATTAAGAAATAAAAATATTAAAAAATTCACTTTTTATATTCTCGATTTTTTCTTTAAAATCGAGTCTTGTTGACGCATTAAACTAAGACTTTCAGTGTTTGATGCGGACCTAAACGCGTGATTAAGCTATTAGAGCATGCGCTCCAAGTTAACAATGTTATAGCATGGGCGAGATGTACTTTGGTGCATGGTCCAAAGGCGTGTCTTAACTTGTGGTGCAGTAATATCGAACGAGGGAATACGGTATACTAAAATACGGACGGGGACTAGTCCAGAATCTTCTAAAGTATGGACACGGATCATTTTCAACTAGAATACGGACGAGGTTTTTAAATTCTAAATTATAGTCTATACAAGTATAGGCAACCTGAAGTTTTGTACGATTATTCTGTACGTTTCGCGTACTATTCGTGATAGAATATTTTTCTTAAAAATTAACCTCACAAACGTATTTAGTATTTAATTATTTCATTATGAATTAACTTTGTACCTCTTTAAAGGTGTGAATAGTACAGTAATAAACATTCTGAAATCAGAAAACCTTTACAGGTAATTGCAGATTAATAAATATTAAAAGTACGATTTTAAAGGGATTTGTACAACATTTTTGTACACCTTGTACAATTCTTGGTTTTATCTATTTTCCTAATTAAGACCAAGATTATTTTCAATTTTGAATAGTACTAAATTTTACGATTCAATAATGGAAAAATTTTCCAAAATTTTTAGGATTAAATTCTTATAGCACGTTAAAATAGATTTTTATGAAAAACAATAAAGTCTTGGATGTCCACTGAATAGCTGAAAAGACGATTTTTTTTTAGACTAAATACAGTCTACGTTCTATTTTATCACCCCATTCGTTTCTTAAGGTAAGCGTGACGAATCTGAATAGTGACAAATAAGAATGTCATTAATGCTTATTGAAGGAAATTGGTTCCTGGGGATAAAGATCTAGAGATTTCTGGGGATAAATTTGAAAAGTGATAAATCTATGACGTGATAAATTCGAGCGCAGGATGTATTATTTTCACTAGCGAAAAATGTAATTTTTTGAAATCTATTTAAAATAATTGAGATAAATATTTTATTAATTATTGCTAAAGAATAATAAATAAAGTCTTAAAAAAGGGCAAGAAAGTTTTTTAATCAATTTGATCTACTTCATCTGAGCTTTCAAATAAGTTCTCATCCTCGTCCTAACTCTCACTATCAGTTTCATTGCACTATCAGATTCCGCTCTATCTTTTTTTATTGTACTAAAAGCTAAATAATTGATATACAGTCCAGAAAATCGTTTTGTCACTGATATCATCTGATATCATGATATAAGCTGATATCAGCTGGATTTTCGACCATTTTGGTATCATATTATATCAGCTCTTATCAGTTCATATTATATGATATCAGATGCTATCATAATTGGAATAACAATGGTCAACGAATGACAAAACTATTTCCGGAACTGTAGACTTCTACAGATATACTTTTTCCGTTAAGCATCTTTTTGTATATTTTAAGCTCATTGTCCCTGACAACATCTAACTTTTTCGTCTTTGTATTCCTGATTTGATCGAATGAAATTGAGGTATTAATTTTGCAACATTGTCTTTAGCTTGGTCTGTTTTTTAATGATTTGAATAGTTTATTTTGTTCTTCTTCGAAAATCTTGTTTGATCCAAGATCTTCTGTTAAACATCATAACCAATCGTTAAACGAGCATTTCATTTACTTTGTTTACAAATCCAGTAGTTTGAGTCTTTGTTTTTGTTTCTCCTAGAATACAAAAAATCTTCACTTAAAACCTTTTCATGTTAAGTTTTTAATGTATTACTTTGTCCACATTTTCGAAGGTAACAAGCGGAAACTTTATTTAATGATATATTTTTTCAGTCAATTGAAAAAAGTGTTTTTTTTTTACTTATAAAAAGTGTGCTTAATTCACTAAAAAACAGTGAAAAAAGTCTTATACCCGTCTTTAAATGTTTGCATCCATAATGGATAATGATCGCTGTCAAATTACAAAAAAAAAAATACGACTCAATTTCTACCAAATCGATATCCAAACTTCTCACCACTTTAGTTAACTTGATTAAATTTTTTTTTACAGCTAACATAAATCATTTATATTAAATTTTTGATTATTACTGTGTATCGAACAAAAAAAAAGAAGAGCCCAAATTTGATTTCAGGTGAGATTATTTTAACAGCAAGAACAAAAAGGAAACTCAAAGAACTTCGAAATTTCCTTTTAACGGAAAATCTCGATTAATTCAATTTAATAAGAAATAATTTTTTTTTTCTTTCACAAAAAAATAAAAAGTACTTAAGTATTATAAAGGTTTTAAAAAATTTATATAACTAATTTAAAAAGAAATATGAAAGTGAACATTAAACAGATAAAAATAAGATATTAAAATTATTTTTTTTTATTTTGACATTATCAAGTTTGTCATACTCATGGAATTTTAATTCTAGAAGAGACTGTAATCAAAAATAAATTTAACAACTTTTCCTTTTCTGTGGAATGAAACTCTTACTGTTTTTTGTTGATTGATCCTACAATTTGACTGATTCATGTAGGCTTAAGAGACATTCTATTAAAAAAAGTTTAACTGAGCATAAACTGAAATAAAATTTGAAAAAAAAATTTGATTAACTGACAATAATTGAGACTTATGTTGAACCGAAGCAATTTTTACATACTTTAATTTTATTTTTAACTGTAATTGATGGAATATTACTGAATCGATTATTTTTTTTACTAAAAGTTTAAATCAAATTTAATAAATTGGTCATGTCACCTGTTTGTAATGTAGATCAACTACTTCTCCAAAAATTTGTTACGGTTTTCAAAATGAAAAGTGACTTGATTACTCGATTTTTGTCAATATTGGTTTTGGCTGTGAGAAAATGACAGTCTTTTATTTTATTTTTTCTTACAATTCTAAAAAAACTAGCTATTATTTGTACCAGCCATGAAATAAAAGACGAATTTTTGAATTAGATGTCAATATTAAACAGTGAAATCGGAATCCTTGAACCCTTCTGGAGCTATTGACAATGAAATGGTCTAAATCCTCTAAATAGATGTGAAAGGAACTTTATAAAAAGTGTCAAAAATGTTTGGAAAAAGCTAACTTCAGACGAAAAAAATGAAAAAAAACTTTTAGACTTTTTGCGACCCTAAATCCTCTTGTCCTTTTACTTTTTTTAAAAGCTTTTCTGAATCCCTATATCCTCGTTCGAGTAATGGCTCATTTACTCTCTTTTTAAGACGCCTTACCCTCACCAAAATCTTACCCTAACCCTACCTAGACCCCGTTCCAAAAGTAAAAGGGCAAAAAGGATGCAGAGGATGAAAGAGAAATGATAGGTCTCAAAATTGCTTTAGAAATTAATTTATTTGTTTCAAATAATTCATACTGCATTTTCACCGAATTAATGGCTTGTCGTACCCGTACCGTACTCGAAGCTTACCCGAAACCGAACTGTACCGTCCTAAAAAAATCGCAAATTTATCGAAAAATCATGCATTAAAAATTTAGAGAATTTTTATTACGGGTACGGGCACGCTTTAATATGGGTACGCCATTAATTCGGTGGAAGTGCAGTACTTTATATTTATCTTAAAGGACTATTTTCTTTCTTGTATATCCTGTTGTCTATGAGTGTCCTTTTGATATCTAATAATGTGGCGAAGAAATGTCCTTTTCATAACGTTTATTTAAAAAGTTATGTAAATTCCTCTAATCAAAGCTTTAGATTCCACTATAAAATAAGGAAGTCTATGTTTAGAATTTTTCCAACTGAGAGATTAAATCAAATTAATTTAAAATGTTTCCGGGCTAATTATAGACTATGTAACTCAGATTTCTAAACGGGGTCGCTTTTAATTGCGATCCGTTGAGAATTTACGGAAATGCCTTCTAAAAAAACAACCCCCACCTACCTTCAGATAAATTTAAAAGAAAAAATTCTTTTTACTAACTAAAATACATTAAAGACTAATAAAGATTATTTATCGCCCTAAATAACTGGCTTAGAGTAAAAATAAAACTCCAATCAACAAGTTTTCCTATAGGCGCGTATTTTTTTTTTTTCATTTTTTTTAAATTAAGAAGGAAATTATTTTTTAATCAAAAAACATTCACTGAAAATACTCGCTTTACTTTGATACTAAACGGATAAAAAACCAATTTATCGCACTTTAAAAAATAATCTAGTTACAACAAAAATTATTTTATTTTTTTTTTGTTATTTTTGAGTAAAAAATTTACGACCAAGTCGAATTAATTAGAAAAAACAGAATTTCATTTTCTCATGATATTTTGCTATTATTTGGAATTAGTTGTTATTTTGTTTTTTAATAAATCATTTACTAGAGAAAATTTGCATGTTATTCATCTTAATTCGAATTTCTTAACTTCTTGAATTTTTGGTTCAAGAGTACCTAATTTTAATCGTCCTTATATTGACACACTTATGATCTAGAAAATTTTAAATAATTTCAAAATAATGCTTCGGGACTTTGATCTTTGCACAGGAGTTAATTAAGACAACAAAATATTCTTGATTACAGACTCTTAATTAAAGTATTTATCCTCAAATACTTTATAAACATATATAAGACAATCAAATCCTCGTCAGATTATACGTGACAATAAATTTGAATAAAAAAAAAACTTATTCATTCTAAACACACTTGAAAAATGACCTAGAAAAAAAACATTTTCTTCTAAAAAAAATTTCCAAGTTGTCTCTTGGGTGAGTAATAAAATTCATATCATAAAAAAAAATAAATTAGAATTAATTTTTAATAAGAATTTTGGAACAAGAAAAGCTTTTAAAAATTTTTCTAATTTTTTTTTGTTCCTTTATTAATTAAAAGCGAAGTAGAAAAAAAAAAGTTTGTGTTAATTTTTGATGATATTTCTTGACATTACATTTTGAACAACAACAACAGTAAAAAAGATGAAATATGCTTGTGATCAATTTTCAACTTCGGGTATAAATTAACATTCTAAAACATTAGAACTTCCATTAGAAAAATAAAAATGCTGAACGAAATATTCAATCCATGGCTTGAGGTATTTTACTGCTGATAAAAAATAAAAAAATAATATGAGAAATTTAATCTAATAAAACAAAGATATTTAAATTGATCTGCTAAAAATAATTTAACTGAACAAAAATGTAAACGCAATTCTTCAACAGTACGTACGTACTAAATAAGTCAGTTTACATTTTTTGCAATGGAAATATCGTCATTTTATTTGCTTAAAACATTTTTTTTTCTAGAAACAGATTCATCATAAGTTTTTAATTTGATACTTATAATCAAGAGGTTTTCTTCTTTATATGTTTCGATCGTATTGCTTATTTTTACTGATGTCGGATCTGTACCGAGACTCACTAAGACATAAATACACATTTGAGATTCATAAAATCACTCTTGAGTTTAAGTAAGACGTATTTTTTACAAAATGGAATAAATTCTCCAGGCACCAATAAGTTTAAATAATCTTGAGATCTTGTTTTTAATTTTAAAGATTAAAAAAAAATTAATTTATAAAATAGATGAAATGTTTTTCTTTTTTAATGTAATTACACAAGCGCTTTGATATTTAAGTCCGCCTTTACAGAATTCCCTTTAACAATCCATTACCCACATTTTTATTTAAAAAAAAAATTGCAAATTCATTGAAAAAGTTGTTAAGGTGCATTTGTTGAAATTGACAAAAAAAATATTTATTTTTAATTAATTTTTTTCAATTTGATTAAAAGTATCGGAGGGTATCTTTTGACGCATAAAAATTTCGTTTATAGCATAAAAAAAATCGAGTATAGAATAAACTTTTATTTTTTAAAGAATAAAAAAAAACTTTTTCTAAAAAATTACAAGTTTTCAATGTTGGCCTATTTTTTTACTTCCGGAAAGCTGTAAAGGGAGCTTTTACTCATCCATTGAACCCAAAAGCTTTCCAATATTCATCAAAATAAAAGTGAAATTTACATTTTACCTTTCTTGGAAAGCAAGATTGGCGAATGCTTCTAAAGTGAAATAGCCTAATGAGTCGGCTATGAAAACGAGTGTATACCTAGAAGAGGCCACATTTTTATTTTCTGATTAAATTCCCAATTGATATATTGTAAAATTTTTGAGTTTTTTAAAAAAATTTCCTTTATTCTATAAAAGTGATTTCTTTATTCTATAAAAGTTTTTTTTTATGCGTCAAACGATTTTTTCCAAAAGTATCTTGTTGAATTAGAATTTTTGTTCAAGTGTAAGAGTAATTTTCTTTTTTACTTCAATTTATTCTCTCTTTCCTTTGAGATAAATTAAATTTTTACATTTCGAAAGAATTGAAAAAAAAAATACTAGATTGGATCTTAAGTTTTTCATTATTTTTCGTTTAATCAAACCCGATAAATCAAAATAAGATGATCATTAATATAGATCTTTCTGATAGTACGGTTAATCATATTTTGAACTCTGTCAGTCTTTGCCTCAAATCCAAAAATAAATTTTATGTTTCGAAATTTTTAATTTTTTTTTACTCAATTTAAAGTTTGCACAAGTGTAAGTGACACTGATAATACTTCGAAATTTATAACTAAATGAAATAAATTCTAATTTTAGTCAAAACAATATTTAAATGACTTTTCCTGACTATGATGTCCTTTTGTTGATTTATGCGCAATGTTGATTTTTCAAAATTTTTAATTTTTATTTCACCCTTTTATTTAGATTTAAAAAAAACAGCTAAAGGTGAATGAACATCTAAACTTTAAAATTGCTATAGCAAGGTCGATATAGTATTAAAAAAATTTTAACGACAAACCTGAAGAAAGTTGTACATAGAGAAAATGCATAGGAAACAGGCGAAACATGTTGTTTGAATAAAGTGTCAAGTGGCTACGAAGCTGTTCTTAAAAAATTATGAAAGAATTTTTTCAAAAAGGGTTCTATCCATCTTTAAATTTGAAGCAATAAAAATATAAAATTAGAGAATTTGTGATTGTTTGTGAGGAGTTAAAGGTAGTTAGAATTCTGCTTAATCTATTTAAGGTTCCCCTAAATCATAAATATTATTTAGTTTTACCTGGTTTTTGAGAGCAAATTTCTCTACAATTTCGTATAAAAATAAGACTTAAACCCATCAGCTGTGTAGATTAAGTCTTACTCTACAAAAAAAGGTGAGGGTTTTTCAAACGATAAGTGACTTCTGATACTATCATATGTTTGATATACTAACCTTGTCGTTCTTATGTTCCAAAAATGAAAGTTCCAATCCTTTCATGAACGTTCATGAACATTCGAGTTCATTTGAATTCTCCCGAATGTTCGGAAGTTTTCAGAAGCTTTCATATCTTTTCGGGACCTTTCAAAAATGTTCGGGACATTTTCATAATTTTTCGGAGATTTACAAAAATTTTCGTGGACTTTCGGGGTCCGAAAATTTATGAAAAATTTTGAAAGGCTTCTGAAAACTTCCGAACATTCGGGCGAATTCAAATGAACTCGAATGTTCATGAACGTTCATGAGTGCTCATGATAGGATTTGAAAGTTCATTTTTAGAACATGTGAACGACCAGGTTAGTATATTTTCAAACAAAAACGCTCAAATTTTAGAAAAATCGTTTGTATCAAAGCAAGCTTTTTGTTTAATGACAAGCACTCATCTATCTCTACAGAGATTAATAAGAGAAAGATGTAAATACACTTTTTTACTTGGTTTTATTGTATCACAGCGAGGAATAGATTTTAAAGCTAGTATGATTTATAATTTGGTCTACATAATTTCGCATTCTGCTTAAAATTGTTAAAATTAAGTCAAATTTCAATCAAACTGGTTAATTTACAGTGTTAAACATTAAAAAGTCTATAATGCAATGTAACATCTTTTTTTCCATAAGACTTGTAGAAAATAAAAGTTTGTCTATTCAGGAAGATAAACAAAAATTGTACAGAGATTAGGAAGTTGCTTTTAAAAAGAATAAACCGAAAAAATCTTAAGAAAAAGTTTTAAGAAAGAATTAATTCTCTAATGGCCACAAATTAACAAATTTTGACAAAATATAAACAAAATTAACATATTATTTTTGATCTAAAAAATCTCTTTTTTTTATGTCATAAAAAGAATTGTCAGTAAATGATTGGAGCTAGAAGTTATTGGTTTTAATGTATATTTCAAAATCGATTTTTTACAGAATCGACGGTCACTAGATCAAAGATTGACCTTGTTTTGAACTTATCATGGTAGGCTACAAAAACTTCTTCATGAAATTTTTAAAATTATTTTACAGTCAAGCAATTAAATTTTTTCCTGTTTATTATTACTTGAATCTTAAAACACAAGCAATCCGATAATGATGACATGAACAGTAAAAAAAAACTTTGCAGTCAGATAAAGGCCTCGAAAAACCCAGAGAAAAACAAAATAAAAAAGACTAGAGGAAAACCGTAAATAAATGCTTTAATTTTTTATTCGTTTGAAGGCTCTTAAGAAGAAAAATATCAACACATTCTGAATTTGACAGTTTTTATATCTGTAATCTACGATACCGAAAATCCCAGAAAATATTTTGTTTCATGGGGGTATAAAATTAATTAAATTAATAGCAAATAAAAATATTTTTAACAAAAAGGCTACGAGTAAAATTTTTAATTTTTAACTCCCCCTTTATAACTTATTCTCATTTAGTTACCTGTAACTAAACCCAAAACTCGAAAATAAAAATTATGTTTAAATTCAATATTCAATTTTTGTTACATGGTCAAAATTTTGACAAAAGAACACACTCACATATTCATGGCTTGATATACAATACATGTATCAACCAAACTCACACTGGAATGAGGGTACTCCAAGTTATGTGCATATTTCATAACCTAATCAGCCACATTTTTAAATTTAAATCAATTTTAAATCGACAAAAACCTTTTTTTTTAATTTTTAGAAACGTACCAATAGTAAAATTTCTTCTAGTTTGAGACCATGTAACAAAAATTGAAAATTGAATTTAAACATAATGTTTATTTTCGAGTTTTGGTTTTTTTCTTGATCCACAACTTTTTGAAAATCAGTTAGTTTCGCGAGAAATTGTCTTTTATTAAAAATGAGAGGTATCGTCTATGAGCCTGGTAAATTCCAGCTGAACCTCAAAAAGTTCCATCTGAACTTATTATAATTTAGATTAAAATTTTACTGAAATAGAAATTTAATGACAAAACCTCTCAGGCTTTACAATCCATTTCGGCTAGACCGAAAGGGGGAGACCCCCCTCTTTTTAATCTTTTTGCCATTGTTTTCGAGGAATTCAAAAACCAGTAGACAATCAGTTGAAACCATTTGAGAGTTAGCTAAGGCGAGGCCAGTCAGGACCTACTTTTTGACCTATTTGAAATACTTTTACATCTTTTTTGAAAGCCAGTAAGAAACAGTTGAAGCTTTTCGACAAATAGGTTTGAAAAGGTTCGAAGGATAAATAGCTCTTGTGTCCTAACAAGAATTAATCAAAGTTTTACTTATTTATTTATTTACTTAAATTATTGCATAATTAGTAGTATAATTAGTAGTGTAATGGAAGTTTTTCGTAAGATTTAAAAAGAAATATAAATTTCTTTTCATTTTATTGATCATAGAAAATAAGCTTAATCATTTGGAACATTTTGACTCAGGAGCCTTTGGTAGTTGAACCGGGATCGACGGCCTACCAAATTACGACCGTCGACGTCGGTTCAACTACTCTGATAAATCAAATGCAGGTGGCTTTTTTTATAAGCTTATCACAGTCTCCTCCTCTAATCTCAAAAGCCCCGAGGTCTCACGGCCCCTTTGACATTTTGTTATTATTTTTCCTTTTCTATTATTTGAATTTCTTTCAAAAAGTTTCAACTGTTTCTTACTGGTTTTCAAAAAAGTTGTAAAAGTATTTCAAATATGTCAAAAAGTTCAAAAAGTAGGGTCTGACTGGCCTCGCCTTAGCTAACTCTCAAATGGTTTCAACTGGTTTTCTACTTTTTTTCAAAATTTTTTAAAATATTTTTTTATCAGCTGGAATTTTTTGCTAGGCTTGGCGATAGGTGAAAAATGACAAAAGCTCAGACGATTCTCTACAAGGTTCTGATAGGTTTGTTGAAATTTAGCTTCTCTTTATGAGATTATCCTAGGTACATGAAAAAAAAAACGAAAACTCATGGAGTTTTTTATTTCTATTAAATCATTACTTTCTGATTTTCAAATAATGGTATATGTAAAAGATCAAGGAAGTTATTATCGAATGGTATACAACCTGTTTGAAACTCAAAATGTCCGTTTTTTAGCAACACCCAAACATAGTGGTTCTTGTTCATAAACAAAATAAAAAATAAATCTAAACCCTCACAAATTTCATTTGAAATTGTAGTTTTAGTTTTTTAAATAATACAGCGAATCAAGGAAAATAAACTAACTTAAAGGTCTGATGATTGATTTTATCAATATGAAACATAACAAATAAAATCTAAAATTTGCATTTAGGCGCTTTTAGAGTCCTATTGTCCTAATATGATGAGAATTAAGATAAACTTAATGAAATAGATTACTTTAAGGATTTAATTATCTAAGAAAAAAGCTCGAGGCTAATGATACATGGTTACAGTATCATTTTTTAAGAATAAAACAAACATCAACCATATTTTTTTTTCAAAGGAAGTAAAATGAAAAAAAAATCAAATTTCATAAAAATTTTATTAGTAGATAAACATCAAGTTAAAAATTCAGGAAATAAATATAAAAGTTTCAATTGATTTTTAAAATTTAGTAACTTTTTTCTTTTCTCAAGTTATTTTCTTGTTACTTTTTTTAAAACAAACAAAAAAATAAAAAGTCTTATCGTTTAACAATGAAAAAAAAAAGAAAAAAAAAGAACACTGTTTTTCTTTTTCAACACACATAAATACTCATAAATACAAAATATTGATTTTAAGTTATCCTGATTCGATTAACTAGATCTGAATTGATTTCAATCTTCTTGCTCTTTGTCGCCATTTTTCTTTTTTTAAGCAAAAAAAAAGTTAATTAGTTTGCAAAAAAATTATGTAATAGTTATTTTTTTAATATTTACATTTGATGATATTATCTTTTGGTAAATTGAATACTGTTTTGACATGTCATCTTTATCTGTGAATATAAACTGTGATGAACAATTTGCTAATTCTCGTTGTATTGTTCGAGTTGAATTTTCGCATAGCTGATTGAATTTTTCGTTTGTTTTAATATTTGAATGATTCAAAAAGTCCAAGTTTATTTTGTAAATTGAACATGGTGGTTTTGCTTGATTTTGAATGATTTTACTTGAAAACGAAAAAACATTGCCCGAATTTAATGTATTTATGTAGCCTTGAGACAAATTGGGATCTAAAATTAAAATAAATTAACTTTGTTCAGTAGCATTTAATTTTTAAAAAAATACCTCCTTGATTTGGCGATGCTGGAGGTGAAGTATCATCAGAAGATTTTTCATTATTTGAACATGTGCTTATATTGGACACGTTTATCACAAACGGGTTTAAATGACGCTCAATAAACGAAAAATCATTTGACAAAAAGTTTTCATGATCAGCAGCAAAAAATATGTCTTTCTGTAAATAATAAAAAAATTCTAAATTTCAATTATTATAAGTGGGAATATTTTAAAATGACTCAAGATAAACTAACTCGAAGATAGTTCAAAAAGATTCAGCATTTTAAAACTATTTTCTTTAACTTCCAAAAGTGTTTATCCTTGCAGCGAGAATATAAAGTTATTGTATTGTTCTATGGTTAGACCGCACTTAGAGTACGCTGTCAGTTCATGGTGTCCATATTTGGAGAAAGATATAAATGAATCAGAGAAAGTTCAACGAAGAGCAACTAAGCTGATCCCAGAGCTACGTGAGTTGGATTATCCACAACGCTTGTAATCTCAGAACAAGAAGATTAAGGGGTGACCTTGTTCAAATGCACTAAGTGGCAAACAAATACGAACATGTTGAATTTAATAAAGGAATCAATTACAGTCTAAACACAAGGTCCGCAAGCAGGAGATATGAATTAAGAAGAAATAGTCATAGTCTAACACGTGAACAAGTAAAAAATCGTCTTCCTAAATTTAACTTTTTTACAAATAGAGTTGTGAATGAGTTGAACAAACTTCCGGGAGAGGTGGGAAACGCAAAGAACCTGAATTTTTTCAAAGCGAAGCTTGATGTTTGGATATCGAAACAAAAAGAAGCTACAGTTCTTTGGAGTTATGCTTGGATGGCCTCCAAGCTGCAGTTTAAACTACTACTACTCCTATTACTAAAAGTCTGTTAAAAACGTGAAGTGATCAAATTTTAAAAATTTGTCCAAAAAATGTGAGTTCGAAAAAAATTACGTTTAATTATTTTTTTAATTAAAAAACGGAAATTGTTGAAAAAAATCAGCCCCGTCACTTTGTAGTAATATTTGATTTCTAAAAAAAATTATAATTACGCTAAAGGCTTCTTAAACCTTAAAATCGAAAAAGACTGTATGTGTTTTTTATTTAAATACCTGTCTAACTAATTATCAAAAAACTTGAGAAACTTGCTTTTATTTAGTTTCTAGAAAGTTTTTGATTTTCTTACCTTATTCGAGGGTAAATCCTTTTGGATTCATCTTTGAAATTGTATAAAAACAAGCTAAAAGATCTTCATTGAGCAAATTGATAAGACTTTGATAGTTTCTCCTATCAAAAAGGCAATATGGGTCCAATGCTCTTCTAAAAAAGGGACCACAAATTTCTTAAATATAAATTACTATATCAAATTCCCTGTGACCTTAAGATTTTCTGATGATCGCGGTAAACTTATCGAGTTAATGAATTAAATCTAGACATAGTGTATTTTGACTCATGTTCAATTCATCTGTTTCTTGAAGTTTATATGTATCGGAATTTATTCTAAAAGACTCTAACAAATTGATCATTCGTAAAAATTTTGGTCATGATTTTATCCCTATAAGATGCGATTTTTTGTCACTTATAAACAAGGAAATACGGTACAGTGATTCTTGTGAAAATTTAACGATCCGTTCGGAATGCGACCAGAATGATCTTTAAAAACGGTTTCAGAAAACTTTCAATATGGTTTCGTTCTGTTTTCAAAATCATCCCGAAATCAGTCTCAGAACGGGAAATTTAGAGCAATCGACAAAGAAATGGTCTAAATACTCTATATACTTGTGAAAGGAAAATTAAAAGTGTTAAGCAAGAAATATCTTTAGACGAAAAGACATGCAAAAAAAAACTTTAAACTTTTACTTTTTTTAAGTCTTTTTGAACACTTTTGTTCTCCTATTACTTTCTATAATCTTTTCTGAACCCGTATCTTCGAAGTATGCCTCAATGACTCTTTTTTCACGATGCCTTACCCTCACCAATGACTTTCCCGAACCCTACCTGAGCTTCGTCCCAGATCCCGTTCGAGATGTGGCTCATTCTTAAAAAAAAGAGGATGAAAAGACAAATGATAAATCTCAAAATTTCTCGAGTTATTAATTTTTTAATGCAAATAATTCATTCTATATTTTTATCTTAAAGGACTATTCTCTTTAGTTGTATATTCGGTTGTCTATTAGTTTAGATAGCCTTAGAACATAACAGAACCGTTTTCAAAGAACTTTCTGAACGTGTTCCGGAACGGATAGTTACAATTTTACTGCAGATTTGTACAGCAAATCTTTTTTATTTTAACTTCTGTTTATTGACCGAGCGGTGAACTCACAGCCGCACCATCTACTCGATTTTATTCCTGTCTCTACCCTCATTTGATGAAAATAAAGAAAGGAATGCAATGAATGTTATTTCTTTTGAATTTTTAAATTACCTTGCTTGCAATTAATTTCAAATTGGACATAGTTATATTGTTCACAAGATTTCCATTAACCAATAGCCTTATCTCAATACATTGATTCGCAAAGCCAATAACATAAGGAAAAACGCATAATACACTATTAGGCTCTGAATTCCATTGAAATTTATAAGTTGAATTTTTGTCTGCATTTGGATTAAAATTAGCCAACTGAGAGTTAATATTATACGTTTGATCCAATTTTATAAACTCTGAAGTATCTAAAAAAATTTAAAAATTTTAAAAAAAAAGAACAACCTACAGAGTCTAATTATGAAACTTACAGTTGTATGTGATCAAGATTTCAGGCTCATGATTATCATACAATTCAACTATTGATCTTATAGTTGACAATTGATTAAAATTAAACATCTTCAATAAATTACCAGTTTTTTCACTTAATAATTCGCATTTATTTTTGTAACCAACAAGAATGTAAAAATCACCCTTGAACGTATCGACTAGATTTACATAATTGGGTACATCTATACAATTTATTTCTTTTTTAATGTAGAATAACTTTGTTATATAATTGTTTGGTGTGTCTGAATTTTGTATGCTATGAAATGAAGCCGATGAGGGAATACTTTTTGGCTGGCTTGTTGAATTAGTTGGGTTACAATTAAAACAAACGTTATTCGATTGTTGCTTATAATTTACGATTATAATCTTTTTACCACATGCAGCTGCTATTTTAAGCTCTTGATTAGCAGATAATTGTTTGCTTATAGCATAAACTTGACAGCCATTGATAAATTCTAATTTGTTTTCTTTGCAATGTAATTTGCTCTTTGCCAAAGAGTCATCTAGACAACTGTCACTTAATATTTGAGAAAAGTCACTTAATTTGAAGACACATAATCGACCTTTAAAATCATTGAAAATCATTAAGCCATGTACATCACAAATATCAATTTGTCTCATTTGTACAGTCTTGTCGAATATTTGTTTTATTTCCCATGGTATAGCTTCATCGATTACAAAAACACCGTTGTAAGTTCCAACTACAAGACAGTTGTTCCAACTATCGCTACATATTATGGAATGTTCAAATGATTGGAGAAAAATTTTCGGCTCCCAAAGCTAAACAGTTGAAATGTTTAAGAGTTAAATATTTTTTTAAAAATAAATTGTTACTTCTTTTTTGACTGCACCAGTTGTTAATTGACTTGTAGGTGCATCACCTTTAATGATGGTTTTTAGTTTCAAATTCTTTAAACATAAAAATTCCGTGAAATTAAAGTTTCTTAAATTTTTTGCAAAATTTACTTGTCCGATTCTCAAAAATTCAGATTTTCGAAATTCTTCTTTTTTCTTATTTGTATTGTAACCACCTATTACATCACCAATAGCTTCGCCTAAAGCCGCGGGATTATTGGAAATTTTCTAGAAATCAAATTTTAACAAACTCAAGTTCAAATTTTTTCATACATGAATCCTCTAACTTAAATTAGTTTTTCTCGAAAACGAAACCCCTAAAAGTAGATTATTTGTTTACAAGCAAACAATAAAAGTTTATAAACACAATTTTTTTAAAAATTTTTCGAATAAAAATTAATTTTGGAAAATCCTTCAAAAAGTTTTTTTTGTTGTTGCAAGAAAAACATCGATCTTTTGGCATTAAGTATTTTTATTTAAATTATAAAAACATCTTACCTTTGAATTTTCTTTATCGTAGCCTGAGTATAAACTTGTCAATATTGCTTCAATTGTTCTTTTTCGACGTTTTCCAAAAACAGAATTGTTAAAAGCAGACTTTTCACCGTTTATTACTTAAAATAAAAAAATTAGACCAGTTTCCGATGAAAAAAAAACAACTTACATTTCACTAATAAAAATTCCCGAAATTCTTTGTGGTTCAAAAAAACTGCAGGACACGGTAAAGAGGGTCCAAATGGCGGAACTGATTGTTCACTAAATATTTTTAATCTTAAAAATTTTAGAAATTAACAGAATGTTTATATTTGATGTTAAAATTGAGGGATACCTGTAAGAGTTTTCTTTCTTGTTGAAAGTAACAAGAGCAAAAATGTGCTGAAATTGAGATCGAGCACTCGATGGCGTAAAATCAGGTTCATCATTATCTTCAAGGTCTTGAAATACAATTGTTACAATATCATTTCCGATATGCCTTTTTCTTTCAAGCTTCAACAAAGTTAATTTCAAGAGGTCATTGATTTATTTTTTACAAAATACTTGTTGTTTAGAATCTTTATTATAAGGTAGCAATGTTGACACATGGTACATAACTTCATGACCTTCATATATAGTGTAATATGAATATTCACCAGTTGTGTCAGCTTTGAATAAAAATAAAAAGTAATAATAATAATTTTCAAGGGTAATCAAGTCTTTGTGCTAGTTTTAAGATGTAAATAAAAGTCTTTCAAGTTTTTCAAAATATTTTTTTAAAAGTTATTCAAGTCCTAGCCTTGATTCGAGCGTAATTTATGTAAAGAACAGCATAATTTTTCTTAATTTCAAATAATTGATATTTAATTGTTGTTTTTTTAAAGCCCTATAAAAACGTGGGAATGTTTTTGCCAAATATAAAAAGTTGTCATGGTATTCATTGATTCAAAAAAAAAAAGCAATTGCTCGTAATAACAAAAAGAAAAATAACAAAATGAAGAATTAAATAAAAAATAACAACATTATTTTTAAACATTTAAAACGTAGAGCTGCGCTTTAACTTGGTGATTTTTTTTTTCTATTTAAGCTAATTAAAAGAATATAAATAACATTTTTCTGTTGTTATTTTGAAAACGCTCAGTCATTTCTATGGTTTACGACCAAAAAAAGAAAAACACGAAAAAAGTTTTGGTTTTTCCTTGTTTTGCTTGGATTTTTTTTTGAATAGAAGAAACTTTTTTATTTTCAACACAAAAGAAACTAATAAGCTCTGATTATTACGTATAATGACAAAAAATTTCCAAACAAAAATGTTAAAATTTTTATTTATTGTAGCAACAACAACCAACATAAAAAAAAACTCAATTAGTGACTGAAAAATTGATTTTTTTATTTAATTTTTTGTTAGCTCATAATTTACCGAAGTAACAAATGGCTTTTTTTTCAAGATTTTTTTTTTCACTTTTATTTTTTTTCTACTCGATCAATTTATGTTTCGCTGAGACCTTATAGAATAATAAAAACTTAATTTATTTAGATTAAAAGAAGTCATATAACTAAAGCTAATAAGATTAGTTGTTTTTGATTTTTTGCGTTTCATTACAAAAAATGGCGACCCAAGCCGGTTTATCTAAATCTAACATATCCAGTGCAGATAACACATTGGCTAATCCGAGTTTAAGTTATTATAAAAAGCATAATCCTCAACAATCGAATGTTTTTTATCCACAAACTGCTCAAAGTGCCAAGGAAAGTCTTGGTGGACACGTTGCTAATTACAACTACGATCAAAATCAAGATTATAATCAATATCAAGATAATTATCAAGAACAACAACCTGTTCAATATTCTTTAGATGATTACAAAAAAAATCCCGAACAAGACTATTCGAATCAAAATTATCCTTACCAAGATAATTACCAACAATATCCTCCGGATGATTTACAAAATTATTTAAAGCGAGATGCTGAAGAGAATAAAAGAATCGATATGGAGTTATCGAATAAACAGGCGTATAAAAAAGCATTGGATCAACAAGTGGCTGAAAAAGAGTTGATGAAACACAATTATGAAAAATCAAGAATCAAAACAGAAATAGACTCGGTTAATAATTATCCATTTGGTAGACGACAGGAGAATAATTTAAATATGGAACCACGTGAACAAAGAAATTTTGTAAATCAAGTTCCAAGTTATCAGCCATCATTTCATGGTTTAAACAATAATAGTTTCATTGAAGAGCCACATCTAAAATTGAACAAAGATAATATTGTTGAAAAGCCAAACTCGTTGGTAGCTGATGTTCCTTTTTATGATCCAGTTAAGCATAGATCTGGTTATCACCAAGGATACAATTATGATCCTGTAATTATTATTTTGAAAAATAGTTTTAGGCAATTTTGATTGGAAAAGTTGTTTTTTTTTCGGTTGCCAAAACTAATTAACAAAAAACAGTTTTAATTATGAAATTAATTTTTTTTGAAAGTGGGGTAAGCCAGGTGCAGGTGCGCCATTAATCGATTCAAATGGTAGAAAGTTTACAAAATATACAGGTCAAGTATGGTACGATACATTGGGACTTACGTTTGATGATAGAGCTAAATATTTTTCGGACAAAAATCGACCGTCAACATTAGAAGAACAAAAACAAGAAATGGAAAGTGAACGACAACGACGTCGTATGGAACAAGCAAATTATAAAGGTCGTACAGGAGATTTAGCAACTTGGATAACTGATTTAGAGAATAAACGAGTGAATAAAATTGTTAATCAAGGAGCTCATTTGAATCACACTAATGTTACAAGAGAAAAAATAAATCTTGAGTACGCTCGTAAAACTAATAATACTAATATTGCTACGAGAACGTATCATGATGAACTCGGTGCTCAATTGGAAGAACGAAATCGTGCAAATAAACTTTACAAATTGAAAGACGATGTAGCCGGAATTGAACACACTAGAAAATGGGACGATTGGGTAAGAACTTAGAAAAAATTTAATTTATCTTGATTCTAATTTTGAAATTTCAAGTGGGGTAAACCAGGCGGTGGTGCACCGAATCCAGATCTTCGTCGTCGTGATTTAAAAGAAACACTTGAATCACCAAGAGAAAATCGATCGAGAAATAGTAACTTTGAAGGAACAAGTTTACAAGTTGGTTCATTTCAAAAACAAAATAGTGATCATCTTTTATACGCAAAAGGAACAGTAAAAAGCAATCACAGAAATTTGTACGATAATTTACAGGCTATGAAATTGTAAACAAAAACAAAAGAAGTTATATTCTTTCTTTTTTGAATTTTTTTTTAGGAATTGAATATTCCTATTTAAATGTTTCACTTTTTTTTCTTTTGGCAAATTTTTTTTTCGGAATTAAATAAAAAAGACTTACAAGACGTATCTAGACCACCACGGTAACGTTTCCATCCTTTTAGACGAATTTTATCCCCAATTAAGTTTATAAAATTTTCGAATTCCGGACTTCCAGTTTCTAAAAGAATTAAATTAATTTTTTTGTGAATTAAATTATAAAGGTGAAAATTTAATTTTACCATTCGATAACATTTCATCATCTGTGAGTTGACCATGCTTTGCATAAACAACGCCAAATTTAAAATTAATAGAACCCTCTTGCTCTTCGAGAACTAATAATTCTTTTTGTATTTCAGGATCGATTACTTCTTTGTAACGATCGGGTTCAATTTGAAAATGATTTAGAATTTGTTTTACTGTTATTTGTTTGTTATGATAATAGGGAAGAGTTAATTTTTGAGAACCCTTGTATAATGTAAATTGATAAGCGAAAATTTAGAAGAAAAAACTTTTGTTCTAATTTTACTTGTTTTGTCCATAAGATAGCTTTATATTGAGGTATGTGACGGTCATTTGCATCTGTAACCACCACTGACAAAAAGTTAATGTTCTTGTTCTTGTCTTCGAGCATGTAGTTTTGGTGAACTTAAGCAGTAAAAAAATATTAATTAATTTATAAACTCTCGTTTATTAAAATCAATGCTGACTTATCGAAGGCGGTATTACGATAATTGATAAGCTGAATGGATAAGAAAATTTAATTGATTTTTTTCTTCCTCTTCCGTTAGCAGGAAAAAATTTTATAGATTATTTTTAATAACTAGTTCGATTACCGCTAGGTTTGTAAATTAGGTTACTACACTTAAATTGCTTTGCTCTAAATTCATTTAAAAAAAAAGGCTGTTCCTAAAATTTGAACACCGTTAAGTTTTAACAATTCCGTCTATATTAATGAGTAGAGTCATCGGTAAATGAATGAAAACTCCCAAAACTGTTCAATACTTTTTAAAGTTTGGGCTTACCTTCTACCCACAATAAAAAAACTGTTATACACATCGAAAAAATTTTGAATACAAAAATTAAACATTTTATTCAATCTCTTTTCAACACAACTTAGCGAACTTATTAACACAAAATTTAATCAAGAGGAAAATAACTTTTAGCCACAAAAGGGAAAACTTTTCAACACATTTTTTTCTGAAACTTTAAAGGAAGCTTGTAATTTTGAACCATTGGACGTGAATTTACTTAATTAAGACTATAGTGAACCAGAACCGACCCAAATTAGTGACTCAGAACGTGTTAATGAAAGTTTGATGGGCGAATCGTTCTCAATTGATTTCTGTTACAGTAAAAGTTTTTTTCGTCATTGTCCCCATTGATCTACTCAAGAAAATCCAACATGCTCAACTAAAATTAATTTGGATTCATGATCATAAAGACAGACTCAAATTTAGTGAATTACAGTAAGTTCGTTATGATAATGATAAAGGTAAATTAGTGAGTATGAGAGTGTGAGAGCTGCACAAGATTCGATTTAATTTCATTTGCCTCTTAATTCCTGTGCTTAAGGAGAGTGCTATCCATTTAAACATAAAAGGCCAAAGCTTACAGATAAGTATTATTAGAAGAAATGTATGAGTGCATAAATTTAGAAAAGTTTGAGATAAAAATTTATGATAAAAATTTGGTTTTTCTTTTAATCAAAATATACGTTTTCTCCTTTCAAATGAACCTTCATCTATTGGTTGGCGACTTGTTAGAGTCTGGACAACCAATAAATGAGGGTGTGAAACCTTCATTCTATCACAGGAAAAAGTTTCAGACTTGAGGGTAGACGGTTTTTTAAGAAAACGCTCTTCGGAACCGAGAAGACACCCAAAGGTAAGCGAGAATGGAATTAAAGGAGGCGAGAATTAAAGTTTTAAGATTCAGTAAACTTGGTACAAAAAGTTTCTCACTTTTACAACGGAGTAATTTAGCCCGAATCAAGTCTGAAACTTTTTCCTGTGATAGAATGAAGGTTTCTGTTCTCAAATACAAGATTTGATAAAGATCGGTTGAGTTTTCGCTGAGTACGAGGGTTAAATTCAAGTCGTTCTCTAATTTTTTCGCAAAAAATTGTTTAACACAAAAAAGACTCTTTTTTTATAATTTTAGTGTCCAGACTCTAACAAGTCGCCAACCAATAAATGAGGGTTCATTTGAAAGAAGAAAACGTATATTTTGATTAAAAGAAAAACCAAATCGATATCCCGATCCAATGTTGAACTATAAGCCTTTGAATATAAATGAAACAAAAAAATCATAAGCTTTCTCTAATTTTTTTCACAATACTGTAGTTGATTAAATGTACAATCCATAAACATCACGCTTAAAAGTAAGATTTTCTCTCTTGGCGTTTTTAAATCTAAAATTTAGAATTAAAATGTTGTCTTATTCTTTTGGAAATTCAAAATACAATCCCCTTTTGAATTCAACTTGACCTTAGAAATTTTCTTCCGATTAAAGAAACTTGGAAAGCTTTTTTTCAATTCGATTTGATTTCTCAATGGGAACTGTTTACTGTTAAGACCATATCCTTAAGCCAATCATAGCTTTTTCCGATCGTTGGTTCTGAAACTTTTAAGGAGAGCACAATTAAATCCGACTGGCGTAAAGTAGGTTTACAATTTTGATTTTTAGACCCCATTTAAAAAAAAAAGTTCGAGGTCGTAGATCATACTGCTGTGGTCATTCGCGTGTTCCTCTTGTGTATGTTCATGATTCGGAAAATCAATCATTGATTTAGGTGTATCAAATGAAAGATATTCTTACAAGCTTTCAGTTGATATCATGTTGCAACCGGTTCCGATATGAATCCGGATTTTAAAACCGACTGTATCCTTCAATCGGTCTCTCTAAACCATTTTTTAAATCAGAACCGATCTACCAGCCCTAGCTATAATTCTAACATCTAAGATTTGTCCAACGCTTACCTTTAAATTTCTAATGCATTAGTCTTTTAACCTAAAGCTTTAGTCTATCTTTCTAACACCTTATTTTTAGAGAACGGTTAATTCTGCCGATTAATTTCTATTTCGCAATGTCTAACTTTTTTACCAAATTTTATTGAGAAAAAAAGCAAAATTTAAGGTTCATAAAATTCAAAATGTCCACGCTATCTGAATTTTTTATATCTGATATTGTAAGCGTGTTCTACGACCTCGAAAACCTCAGTAAATCCAATTTTTTCATGGGTGTAAAAGATCAAAAATATTAACCCTACCCCTTAGCTTTTTGCAGCTAAATGTCAATGTGCTTTATTTAAACATTTTAAACATGATTGGAAAAATCTAAAATTGGTGTAAAGATATGTTCTGAAAGCAAACAAACTACCATTGACGTTAAAAACGATAAAAATAAGAGAATTTTAAAGTCAAACCGCATCTCCTCAAAAGGGCCGCAAAAAAGCCTGTTTTTTTCAAAAATTGTAGGGATTAATTTAATATGTTTTTAGGGTCTTTCTATACGAGAATTCAGAATTTTAAGTCAAAAAGTGATAAATCTCACTTCTTTTTCGTTTTTCATTTTTTTGCCTTTTTTCGTCCACTAGTTTACAAGAAATGAAAAATAAGATAAAAAAAGTAATTTTTGAGATTTGTAGAGAATCGCCTAATTCTAATTAAATTCAATAAAAATAAATAATTTTAACTAACCTCTTCCAAGAAAATACTTGAAATACCATCTTGTTTGACTTTCGGGATTTTCTAAATGAATTGTATTGCTCGTGTTTAGAAACTTTAAACAAAAAAAAATTTAAAAATTTATTACTATGAAAAAAACAAAAAAGGGAAATAATTTTCTTTACTTCTCTACTTTCACCATTTTCAATACGAAACTTTCCAATATTTTGTATGATTCCCTCTCTGTCTAAAGTGAACAACTTATAAAAATAAAATAAATATTTCACCGACAGAGAAGATTTTTTATTTCGGAAAAAAAAATTTACCAATTCCATGGAGCCATAATTTTTTCGACTAAAATTGGTTCGACGAATTAATTGATCTTGAAGTGACACACTTCAAAAAAAAAGAAATGTTAAAGTTTGTGCTTAAAAAGTTTTTGAATTTCTCTAAAGTAGAAAGAAAATTTTATTTCAAGAACCTTCGATTATTAGAAAAACAAGTTTGATGATTTTTTTTAATCGACTCATTAAGACTTGGTAAATCATTTAAATCGTCTTGAGACTTTGGAGACTCAGAAGAATTTTGTTGAATTATTTTATCCAAATGTGCTGTCAATATTTCACCGGAATAGGTTTTTGATCGTCGTCTAGTGCCTTTAAAAAAAACTGGCGGCTTCAAATGAATCGTACTAAAATCAATATCATCTATTAAATTCGTATCCGGAATGGTGTGTATTGGCTCGGCAAGCGATAAATTGTCAAATTGTGTCTCAATATGATCATCATTGTCATCCGATTGAGACATTATAGGACTCTTATCATAATTTTCGTTCATTTTATCAAATATTCAAGTAACATTTTCGTTAGATAATTTTTTTCTTTTTTATTTTGTTCCCTTTGAGAAAGTATAAAGCAAATAATTTTATCAATAATAATAGATGGAAAAAATGTTGTTCAAAAAAAGAAAGGGTTAAAATAGATGAAATCTAAAGATATAATTATTTTTTTTTGTGTTTTTAATAGAAAAATTTGTTAATTTAAAAAAGAAAAATTAATTCGATTAAAATTAATTTGTTTTTTCTTCTATTTTTGACTGTTTCTAATGAAGAACGAATGGAAAAAAATTTGTTTCAACTACAGAATTTATTGATTTAGATTGACAACAAGAGACGAAAACATTTTTTTTAATTTAAAATATATTTTTTTCTATTTAACGTGGTTGCTTTTTTTATTTTCGATAAGGAAAAAAATTAAATTTTAATTTGATATATTTATAATTGAGTTTATTACAACATGGTGTTAAATTGAGGTTTTAATCAAATGAAATTTTCGATAAGTTACCTCTTGAATATTTTTTCTTTTAAACGAGATTTAAATATGTCAAGGTTTACTAGAATTTTATAACTAAAAAAAATCCGTATTTTGATAAATTGATAAAAAAAGAGAGCTTAACTTTAATAAACTATTAACTGAGTTACCGAATTTTCAGCTTTTGAGCAGCGACTCGTAGCCTTTGCGAACCCTTAGTGCACCAAACCGTATCCAGCGTACCTTCCTCGTATTTTGGTTATTTCAAATTTTAAATTTTTTAAAAAAATAAATTTTTACGGTAAGGTAGGTAAGGTGGGTACGCTATACTTAAGGTACGCATTAGGTACGATACGTTTCGCTTAGGGTAAGCTTCGGTACGGTGACTCGGGTTATTTTGGTACACTATGGTTCGCAAATGGAAAGTTGAGCAAATGGTCGGCAACCGTCCTTAGCTTTAAAAATAATAATAATTAACAGCTAACATTATACACAAGCTTAAGGAGTCCAGTCAGCTAATGGCTTCAGTATTTATTTGCAACTGCCCATTCAAACATTTTAAGATAAATTTAGCTAAAATGAATAAAAAAAAATTTCCATTAGTAAATGTATCTCATTAAGAGTAAGCCGAAAGTTCTTAATTTTAATGGCTTAATTTTTTAACTTTAGTTTTAACATTTGAAAATTTTTTTCAGTAAAAAAAATTCCGACACGGATTTTAAACCTTAGTTTCGGCAAAAACTACCTCAAAAATCGAGTTCTACATAAAAAATTGATAAGAACGGGAACTTACTTATATCTTTAATTTCATTATTTGACAACTAGTAGAACTGGTACATTTTGGTGGCACCTTTAAAAAAATATTTTTTGTGACATTCATAATCGGAACTATGGATTTGGCTAAAAATTTGCTCTCCTAAGTATTTTTGTATGTCAAACATTATTAAGAATGAAATATTATGGTATCTTGAAAAATAATCATCTTTATGACCAAATTCATAAAAAAGGGCCTTTTTGGGGCCTAAAGGACCCTAATGGTTAAATTTATGGTCATGAATTTTTTTCTTCACCTTGTCTAGCTGATCAATTACATGGGCTCCTGAATTTAGCATTGAGAAATGCAAAGTTATGCAAATCGGACAGAAGAATCGATAATATGAATACACAATCTTCAATAAATACGGAGCTGAGCCTTTAAATACAACTAGTTTGGAAAAGGATCTTGGTGTGTATTTCCAGAGTGACCTTAAATGGGAAGCACAAGTTGAATACTCCTCAGGTAGAGCAAATTTTGAGTACTTTGATGTAAATTTGGTTAAGCTCCTTTACACGTCATTAGTGAGACCACTAATAAAATACGGTATTACTGTCTGGAGTCCATATTATGAAGGTGAAAAAAAACAATTGGAAAAAGTTCAACGTAGAGCGACGAGGATGATCCCGGGCTTCAAAAAAAATGAAGAACGGTTAATAAGGATGGATCTTATGTCACTTGATACAAGAAGAAGAAGGGGCGATTTGATTCAATTTTACAAGATCGTTAATGTGTTAGAAGCTGTCAACTTAATGAATGGTATAAGGTATAGTTCATCAAAGAATAATTATAATTTAAGGGGTCACTCCAAAGTAGTTTCAAGAGAACTTATCAAAAACAACAATAACTGTCCAATACGATGCAACTTCATTACAAACAGAGTAGTCAATAATTGGAACAGTTTACTGAAGAATGTTGTGGACACAACTTCATTAAATTCATTCAAAGCGAAACTTGATGACTGGTTTATAACAAATGAACGGTCGAATGGTGCTAAGGCAAAGGACAACAGCCTCACGGCTTAACTCAACTAAATCGGGTCGGAGTTATTTTTTACTACTGCTACTACTACTAATTTGGTATGTTTTTCGAAAAAAAAACGGTCGCAAACCAGAGATGAGAATAATAAAGTTTAAAGTATACCGCATAAGACAGTACGCATTTTTCATTATTAAGTTAAATCATGTTTTAAGACTTTATACTTTCTCTGAGCTAGACCCCGTTTAATAAATCTCGAAGTACCTAAAGATTTGATGTATTTTATCCAACAAATAGAGCTAAAAATTTCATTTTTTAGATTAATTTAGATACAGTCGACTCGCGATAATCCGTATACAAAAAGCCCTAGGAAATTGCTGTACGGATTAAAATCTACTGATAATCAAATACATGTAATAGTATCGGAAAGTGCTCCGAGCCCGGGTATTTCTGTTCGGATGTCAAATTATTCGGATTAAACTGTATACGGATTATCGCGAGTCGACTGTAACTATTTAATCATAAATTTAGAATTTTCTTACTTGCATGAAAGATCGAATCTATTAGATCGATGATAAGATCATTCTGTCTAAGAATTAAACTAAGAAAAAATGTAATTTCTCGCGGCAAAATTGACTTTTCAATGCATGACTTTTGTATTAAGAATATTTTCAACGTAATATTTTTAATGTTAAATTCTTGATTCTTTTTAATTGATTAAACTTTTGTCTATGATAGACCAGAGAAACCGAAAAACAGATACCCAAGACAAATCTTTTACTTATTCACTTCATTTTATCATTACTTTATCCGTCTAAAAATAAAAATTTCAGTTAAAATTGGGCAATTTGAAGTTCAGTATTTTCGTACAATCGTACTATCGTACTTTTTATGAAGGAAAAAAGATAGAGTCCCAAGATTTTTTTCGTGGGTGTACTTTTTCAAAAGCTATTGAGATATGCTTGTTTCATACGATGAAACTTGACTGGACCCTTACATATTACGATACAATGAAAAAAGCACTAATCAAGGAATTTTTTAGGTTTTTCAAGGAAAATTCAGAGTACTATAATAGCTTTTTATTTTCCTCCCATTTGTACACCTTTAATATTAGTAACGTACTTTTTTCTATTTTCTTTACAAAAAGTTCAGAAAAGTACGATTTATTACGGTACTAATATTCAATAAGCTCTAAATAAATTCAAAAGAAAGATTCACATAATTGTGAATTTAAAGGCCAGAACTCATTAATTTTGCGGAATTGAACTTCCTAGGACTAAAGTTATCACTAGTAGTAACGACAAGTTTTCTTCATTACGTCCAAATAAAACTTGTTATTTGTTTGTACTTTTTCGTAAATGTTCTTAAAGGGTTTTAATGTGAATAAAAAAAACGTTTGTCTGCTATTTAATTAATCGTTTGGCCAAATTCAACGATCAGATCTTAAAATAAACTAAACTTCAACTTCAGAAAAAAATAAACTTCAACAGCCAGCAAATAGCACCTTTGATTTGTACAAAATACTGAACGATTAACAAAAGTCTAGGAAAGTTTTTTTATGGTTCGCCAAACTCTGAATAACAGCACTAGTTATGTATGAAACCAAAAACATTTAATAATTTGAAAACCCCTGTCTTAATCTCACGTGATAGATTTTTCACTCCGTTTGTTCGAGCGATAAACGGGATATATCAAAATTATGATACTGCACTTCTACCGAACTTTTGGTGGACAGGGAGCCGTAGCGTAGCCATACCAAAGCGAAGCCTAGCAACCAGAGGGATAAGCGTGCCCTAACGTAATAATTTTTTTTGTTGAGTATGGTACGGTGAATACGGCACGCTTTGGTATGTTAGCACGGGACGCTATTCTTCGGAGGGGATAGGCGTCGATACGGAGGCTCCTTGCTACGTTACGGGAAGTGTATGGTACGCTTCGGTACGGCTTCGCTTGCCACCAAAAGTTCGGTAGAAGTGCAGTAAAACAAAAAAAAAATTGTTGTCTAATTATTTAAAATGAACAAAAAGCATATTTTTTCTTTTTTTATAAAACCTAAAGGATTTTACCCGAAACAATTCGTACTATACAAAATAGTACTATTTTTCAAAAAAATTCTTAGGAATTTATTTTCTGACTCTGAAATTGACAAAATGTGTACAAATTAAATCTTTCTTTATTCAACGAATAGTTCTATTTATTTTTTCTATGATTGAGCTTAAATGAGCAAAAAACAAAATTTTTTCTTCGACCGATAATACTATAAAAGTATTTAACATGAATAAAGCAAAATGCCCTGTACATTTCTAATAAGAGTCAGTACAATATATTAATCTATTTAAATGTTTAAAATTTTTAATTTAAATAGAATAGTACGAAAATAGTACGGTACGAAAATACTGAACTTCAAATTGCCTTAAAATTGAAAAAATTTATTCGAGAAATTAGATTTTTTCTTAGTTTCTTATAGGGTTACACTTCGAATAAGCAATAATCGAATATTTTTGCAAAAAAGTGTCTCGGAATCGAATTTTATTTTTCGATTATTTACTTTTTTTTATTTTTCATTCAATCAAAATTAGTTAATTCAAAACAAAAATCTTGAAATAAAAGTTAATTTTCCTCTTTTCAGTTATATTTTTCCGTAAATTTACAGAAAAATTCGAAAATGATTTTTATTCTTCGATTAAATTCCACTTTCAAATTACAAATTTTAATTTAGTGTAAATAATGACACAATTCATTCATAGAACATTAGCTCCTTGCTTAATATTGTTCTTCAAAGGTTAACTTGTCCATCAGGTATCATATTTAGCCCTAAAAAGGCCAAATATTAGACAGTTAATCGTTTAGTTTTGCATGATTTCTTTCCGAAATAGAATTTTTGAAAAATGAAATTTAAAGTAGTCATCATAAGAAAAAATTTATTTCGAATGATGGAAAACTAAAACTAGCTGAATCAAGGAAATATCGAAATATCGGAATAAAAAAACATCTTCGAATATCGTTTGATTGAGAAAAAACTTATCGAATAGCAAAATTATTTTCCGAAACTTTGAAACCCATACGAAGTGTAACCCTAGTTTCTTAGTTAATGTAATTCTTGGACAGAATGATCTTAGATTGACTATTTAATCGATTGCAAAAACTTTTAAAATCAGAAATAACATTCATTCTCAAATGTTTATCTTCTAAGAATATCTTCGAACAACTAAGAATAAGTGAGAATATCTGAGAACAACTGAGAACAGAAAAACTTTTCGTTCTCAGAAGTTTTTAAGAACCGAGAATTTCTGAAAACTGAGATTTTTCTTCACGTAGGTAAAATTTTAATATAAAAATATAAAAAATTCTCAACTGTTTCTTTGGCGATAAAAATGTTAAAAAAATAAAAAATTGAACCAATGTATCCGAAATGCCTTCAAAACAGAAAATAGATGCAATAAAAATATTAAATAATGCATTTTTTATATGATATCGCCCATCTTAATTTACAATTTTAATCTTCATGTCCAGAAGAAATAGTGTGAAAAAAGTAATTATCGTAAAACCTTCGCTTTTTGCCACAAGAGATTATTGACTTGTTTCTTTCATATTGGGTGTCTAAATTTATTTTTTTTAAAGGATAAATAAAGCCCAAAATATTAAACTTAAAGTTTTGGGCAAATTGAGCGTAAATAGTGATTAGCGAAGAAAAACATGTAGGTGCTACTAGAGTTAAACCAGACCAAAAAAATCTCGTTCAATGTTACATGAAACTAAACCCGAATACTCAGGTTTTAGCGGAATTTGTGATTAGTTGAAAAAAAAATTAGCCAATCAAAAAATCCGCTAAGTTTAGTTACATGTAACATTGAACGAGAATCTACGGTAACAAAAAAAAGAGACTGTCACTAAAATCCGGACACGGAATTTTAGCTATTTAATTTCCGGAATTTTAGCTATTTGAATTACTCAAATTCGGACTCGGTATTTTAATTAAAATTAAAAAATTAATTTTTTTTTATTATGTGTATTAACAATTTTTTTGTCCGTGTCTGGACTTAAGATAGCTTAAATTCCGTTTCCGGATTTTAGTGACAACCAAAAAAAGACATTATTATTGATTTCAAGTAATCCTTTAAAAGCTTGTTTCAAACTAAAAAGATAAAAAAAATTCCGAGATTTCAGATTACTTTTATTTATCTCTGAAAAATATATTAATAGCTAGCATACCAATTATCACAATTTGGCGATTGACAAAATATTCAATTCTTCTATAAAAATCAACAAAAAAGCCGATCTCTAGAATTAAAGGCTTGCATCCAGAAACATTTTTTTTAATTTAAATGAATTTTTGGTATAATTTTTGAATAAATAGAGACAAGTCGAGGCCGGGATTATCCAAGGCGGTGTCCTCGGACCGACTCTTTTCATTTTGTTTATCTCAGATATTACCGAATACCTCCTGAAAGAGGCCGATATTGAAAAATATGCTGATGATATCCTTAGTTACCTTAGTAACATAAATTGGAAACGCCTGTAACGAACTACCACAAGAAATTATCAACGGAGTCCAAAAATGGTGTGCTGAAAACAAAATGCGCTTAAACACAAACAAATGTAAAATCGTATTTTCGTCTGGAAAAGACTCAGAAACACCACCAAGCCTCTGCATAAATTACACAGAACAACAAGTCGTAGAATCATATCGATACCTAGGTATCGAAATTAACAACAGACTTGACTGGGGTCAGCAGTGGGAGCATATCGAAAAGAACGCGAGTCACATCCCATTTTTGATAAAACAACTCAAGCGTCTTGGATTTAATAAAGAAATTTTGGTGACTGTTTACAAGAGCCTTGTAGTAAGCCACCACTAGCCCGGTGCTCTCTATGGCAAGTAAAGGAATCAAAACGGAAATATGTGAACTACAGAAACGAATCCTGAAAATAATAATTTTCAAATTAATTAATTTTTAAAATCCAATAAGAATTATGAATAAACAAAAGAATTATGTTATCTGTCACAAAAACCGTTAAAATTTTTACATTTTGTTGAAAATATCTTTGAAGGAGGGGGGGGGGGGTACAAAATTTCGGCTCTTATGTCATTTTCTTACATGGGGGAAAATGACATATGGAGGAGGGAGGGGGGGTATAACCTTGTTTTTTTTTTAAAATGGACCTTGTGTTGAAAATTTTTCTTACTGATACCCCCTGCAATAAGGAAAAAAAATCGTTTTATTCTATTTTTATCTAAAACAATTAAAATCGGTACAGTGAGTACGCACCGCTTAAGATTCACCTTCGGTACGATACGGTTCACAAAGGGTACGTTTGGCTCCGCTGCGGCTACGCAAATGGTAAAAATTCGGTACAAGTGTAGTAGTAATTTAGTAGGAATCGCTTTGAATTCCATTATTTAAAATTCTTTACCCGTGAGTCTTAATTAATGATGAAGATATTATACAAGTCAACTCACAAAAATTAATTATCAAGTCAAGACAAGTATGATTAATTTGAAAGTAAAATTTTTTTACAAACTTCATCAAATTATGTAAAATTTTAAAAATTTTTAATCATTAGGCATTAAAAAAACAAATTTTTGAACATAGAAAATTATTAAGTGGTATCGAAAAATAGAAACAAATAATTTTAATTTACAACACGTTCAAACACATTTTATTTATGGTGCAAGGAAGCTCGAAAATTTGTTGCTTTGTCATATTATAAAACATTACGATACGAAATTCTAAGACTTATCGATCGAACTACAATTGATTCTTAAAGAGAACACTAAAATTAAAAAAAAATTAAAGTAATTTAATCACGCATTTAAATAACGGAACATTATTAATAAATATTTAGAAAAAAATAAAAAATTGATTTTTTTTCTTCTTCTTTTTCTTCTTTAAGATATTCTGTGGGAGCTCTAATTTAATTAAAGTATGAAACAAAAATATTTCTAAATTCTTTTTTGAACATTTTCGTTTCCCCTTTTTATCGTTTTTAATTAAATTACTATTTATTTGTTGATGTTGATCAATACCTAAAACTAGAAATTTTCAATTTTTTTTTATTTAATCGCAAAATGAGATTTTTTTTATTTGAACCGGAATGAGTTGACAACAAAAACAAAACGTATAATTTATGCCAGTCGAGTTATAACTTTGATTAAGATTTCTCTTTAATGTTGAAATTTTTCACCAATTAAATGAACGAACGTTCTCAGAAAGGGTTTCGATGGTAAAAGCTCATTCTTTAATTTTCTTTTCGATCCGGATTCTTTCGTTCATGAAGGTCCAAAAATGAGCTTTAAAAACCAAAACCCTTTGCGAACATTCGTCCATTTGTATGTATGAAACTGTATCGTCTTTAGGTTTATGGAATAGACGAATGATATCTTTGATAGTATTAGTTTGTAACCAAGGTTACGTTTACTACTGCTTAACCTTTTTGTTGAAAATAAATTAATTAAAGTGTATATTGAAATGTAATAATTCCTCATCGAATGATGATATTTAAGCTATACTTTATATGAAATCAAGGACTTTAACTTACATTTATTTATATAAATAAATATCAACCATCTGTTGAAAAAAACATATTTTTTTGGCACAAATTTTCTAGGAATAATTATAAGATTGAAGATTGAAAATCATTAAATTAGAATATCATTTGATTACAAAGAAATTCTAAGACATGATTTAACTTGAACAAAACTGAAAAAATGGCCGTCCAGTAGGCCGTTACCCAACACTACTGGCTAGTAAAAAGAACGTGCTTTTCAGAGATTTAAATAAGTCTTGCGTTGAAAAATAAGCACTTAGAGCTTTGCTGAAAGTCAGGAATCATTTAGCAAGGCCAATTTAATTATCAAAAGAGGTCCGGGACGAGGTCTCGGTTAGGGTAAAATAAAAAGATAAAATTTAAAAAACTAAAAGAGTACGTTCTATTAACAAGCCAGGTCAGCTTAAATTCACATGTACTAAATCCTGACCAGGATATGATTGTCGGAAAAGATTAGTTTTCTTGTCAGAATCCTTTAAAAATATCTTCGATCGGATTGAGTTCAAAATAATTTATCCATGAAAATTTTGGAAAACAAAAGATACTTTACTTTGATCGAATGGTGGAATTAATGGTACTACTGAACCCTAAAATTTTGGTAAAAATTGTTATTTTTTCAATTGAATGTACAGGACTTAATGAAATTAGAAATGAGGCTTAACTAAACAATAAAATTAAGGTACAGACAAAAGCCCTCCACTTATAGTAATCAGAAATGAGGCTTGTAGGAGCTAAAAAATATGCAAATTTTAATTTCTTAAAGCATAACAACTTCTAACTTTTTATGTTATAGGATGTTAATGTTTTTCTTCTGCAATACCAATTGTTGAAAACTTTATTGCTAAAAACTTTATTTTGCCATGAAATTGATTAATTGTTAAATTAACTGTAGGTTAAAATATATTTGTTTATGCATTTTTAAATTGTTATTTATGTCTGATGTTAAGAATTTTTGGTCAACGGTATTTCAGGTACGCTAATCTCTAATGATGATGAAAAGAAATAGATAAAAAGTCGCATTTTTTTAAAGCAACAGTGAAAATTGAAATCTAATATTATTCGATCGATGAAATTTTTATGAAAAATCCAAAAGCTTAAAAGGAAAATATGGGTTTTGAATATTGAATATATTTTTCTCTCTTCTATCAAACTTCAAAAAATAAAAATTATAATTTGTTGCTCAAAATTATTGGCTTTTTTGGGTTGATTTAATTTTTTGACTACCCGTTTTTTTTTCTTAATAAATAAGATTCTGTAACAATCAAAAATCTCAAGAAAACAATTTTTTTCTGTTATCATTCAATTGATTAAACCTCAATTAAAATTCACATTTTCTTTTAAAGCCAACAAACAACAACAAAAAATTTCTTAAGTGTTTTCAGGAAAACTATAATCATAAATAAAATGATAGATTACAATTGAATTAACCATTGTTTTATTTATTTTAGATTTTTCATTTTAAAACTACGAGAAAATTTTTAATTTTTAGGTTTTAAAGGTATTTTTAGACCTCTTCAAAACAGCAAAAGAAAAAAAAATTCTCTAAATAAATTATTTTTATTATGTTTTATCCGTATAAAAATAAATAAAATTTTTCAAATTTTTTTGTTGGAATTGGTTAATTAAAAAAAAAACAAGTTGATTTAAAAAAAAAAATTTTTTTTTTGATGTTTAAGAAGAAAAAAATGGATTTAAGATTTATTTTTTATGCACAAAATAATTTGTATACGTTTTTGAGAAATTTGAAAGATGAGTTTTTTGTTCTCTAATCGATCTAAGAGGTTACATGGTTCACGTAAATTACCACATAGAAAATTATATAGATGTTAAAGCATGATCTCTTCTTGATGTTTAAAGGGGTTTCATAACTTAACGCCACCTTACCAATATACTCCAAGTATTGAATTTTGATGAATATTATTAGTTTTGGGATTCGACTGATATGTTTAAGCACCATCTACTACTTGACTAAAGTTAATTCATAAATCTACATTGAAAACTTGTAAATTTTAAAAAATATTTCAAATAGATCTGAGAATTCTCTTAACGTTTTATGCGATAAATTTTCTTTTATTTGCGTTAAAAGATACTCTCATTTCAAACGAAGCTAATAAAGTTATTTTTATGCAACGTAGAATAATTCAAAATGATACCCCATTGAGACTCCTAGTCCAATTCAATTCAATTCTGGCTGAAAAAATTAATTCTGAAAGAAATAAATCACCCTTTTTAAAAGTCGGTCGCACCCCCCATTTTCTATATACCAAAAGAAAGCTCTAAGTGACATCCACAACTTCGATGTTTCTATTAAGAGAAATTAATACTATTTTTAAAGAATAAACTCATTTCTAGTACAAATCCCCTTCTTATCAAAGGTGGTGTATTACATTCGACCCTCTATGATGCGGACATTTCGAGGAGAGAAAATTTTGTCGATTTATCGAATTTGGTGGATTAGAGAGGTTCAACTGTATATTATCTAGTATTGGCAGTCGATTAATGAACCAACTGAACTTTATTTTCTATGTGCATAGATTTTATTGTAGAATTTTTACTTGCTTCAAAATGATACCCTGGGTGTCTTGATGGGGTCATTAATTAAGTAAAATTGCTGCTTTTATCGCTCAGTCCAGTTGGTTCATTAGTCGCCTGGTAACACACATATTAGCCAATTAAAAATTATAGAAACCCAATAAAAAGCATAATAGAATGCACTTAAAATAATTTGGTATGGCAAATAATCTCCTATTTCATTAGAAATCTTTTAATTTTTTTGTTATTCAATTTAATGATTTACAAAAAAGGAGTTCTTAAATGTTTCGTTAATGCACCTTAATAATGGGCTTACACCATCAAAATATCGATTTTAAAAGCCGTTGATTACAGAAACTTCAAGAATTCAATAACAAGTTAAAAAAGCTTAAAATTTCTAAAACTTGGTTTGATGATGAAGACTTAAAATGTCGTTTGAATCAAGGGAATCAAACGACATTTTAAGCAAGTCACATCAAGATAATTTGAAAATATCGTTTGCATGGATTAAAACAGTTCATTGGAATTTAAAAGAACTACTTCAATAGTTTAATTGTTAATGAAAGTCATGAACCTTGTCCTCATAGATTAAATAAACGTTTAAAAGCCTATTAGACCCTAAATATATTTAAATTTTCGATAATTTCGTTAGTTAACTTTCAAATATTAAACGGAAGACTAAAATAAGAATAAATGGTCTCTATTAAAAAAAATTGTTTAATTAAGACGCGAGCGAAATTTTACCACCGGTAAAATTATAATTTAAATGACTTTAAATTTTTTATTAATGAAAAATGCCTCCAGTCGAAAAATTAAATAATTTTTTACGATTTAACTTGTATTTTACAATCGGCTTAGAAAATTTTGATTTACAAGGAAAATTCTAATACCTCTATTGGAAAAACATCGAAACTTATTGGAAATAATTTCATTGAATTAATCTTATTGGAATACCATTGAGAATAGTTAGAAATTTTTTTGCTAAAATAAAACTTTGGAAAATATAAGAATTATGAATCACAGTATTGGAAATATATTGAAAAACGTTGAGTTTTTTTTCTTAATAAATATTGAAAATAAAACAGTTTGGTGTTAGATTTTCTTATATTTTCAAAAAAAAACACTATCATTGAAATAAATATAATCATGAAATTTACTAAAATTTTCGTAGCAATACAACTAAAGACAACATGGCTACTCTCAATATAGATGTAAAAAAGAGGGATCCGTATCGACAAAACCTATACGACTTTAAAAAAACAATACCAAGATCAATTTTGTTTTTAAATAAATAAAATGGATCGAAATACAGTGGTGCTATGATATATGTATTTTACGAATTTTTACGTAAATTATTGTAAATTAAATATTTTTTACGTAAAATCAGGTAATTTAACGTAATTTGACTGAAGAAAAAAGTGGTAAATTTGCTAATTTGGACGTAAAAAATGATAAATTTACGTAAATTTACGTAAATTGTTGTAAATATCAAAATGTTCAAAAAAAAATTTCGACCCTTTTTTAGTGACTTTTACCACAAGAAAAACATTTTTAGTTGATAGTATAAAGGTTGGTGTATCAGTAAATATCGATTTTTTTTCAAGAGGCTTAGATGTGGAGTTTATCGACAATCATTGCAAAATTAGTCAAAGTTTTTTTTGGACATTTTGATATATACGTAAATTTATCATTTTTTACGTCAAAATCAGCAAATTTACCACTTTTTTCTTCAATCAAATTACGTAAAATTACCTGATTTAACGTAAAAAATTGTAAATTTACAATAATTTACGTAAAATTTCGTAAAATACAAACATCGTAGCACCACTGTAGCAATCAACTCTATCGCCAGTTTAATATTAAACAAGAAATATCGAACGTTACAAACAATACCAATCAGAATTCAACCGCGAATGATACCTTACTTGAGAAAAGTCGTTCGGATGACGAATATGAATTAACAAAAAGTACTAATCAAGATGAGGAATTGCCTAATTCAATTGGAATATTAAACGATTCCTTTACAGATGAAGATAGCTATTTTCCGATTTTAAACGAACTAAGCGATATATTTTCAGAAACAGAATTTAATCAGTTAGAATTGGCTAACAACTAATCATATGACGATGGCTAAGAAAGTAAAACTGGCTATACACCATTTTTAGAAAAAAATTAATTGTTTTTTGATTACTTTTTTCCGAGCAAATTTCACTGTTTTTCCAATTAAATTTAAAAAAAAAACTAAAAATTTTTGTTATTTTTTCTTTTATTCCTAATAAATTTCAACGTTTTTCCAATAAAATTCTAAAAAAATATTGAAAATTTTTATTTTTCCATTTCTTGCCTTATTTTTTCCTTATTATTTCGATTGAATTCCAATAAAATATATTGGAATTGTCTAAAATTCAATGCATTGACCAATATTCAAAATCAATGTTTTTCAATGTCAAAATCGCGTTTTTTAGCTTGCTTGGGTAACGTTAACTCGTTAACTAGAATAATATTAGTGTTAACGGAAAAAAATTACCTAGTTAATTAATAAGTTAAAGAAGTATATCATTATTATTTCAAACAATTTACCTCAAAATTAAAAATCGATTTTTTTTTGTATTTGCTATAGAATTTTAAAAAAAATAATAATTTGAATCTGAATGAAAATAAAATTGTTTCAATTAGTATCGTATGAAGATAACAATTTTTATTTTAAAATGCAAGAAATCTAGCTCCTAAAAAAACATAATTCTCTCCTTTTTATTTTTACTTTCGAGTTTATTCTATTAAGACATCAAAATTCTATGAACAACAAAAACAGTTAATTTAGTTTGTTTAAATTGATTAAATAACTTTTTTTTTTGGAAAAAATTCGTTTTTTGTTTTACAGGTCTCGATTGCCAAATGCCATAATCGTTCGTTTGTTTATAAATAAATGTTCACCTTCATCGTATTTAACATACAAGGATTTATGTTTTCGTTTTTTTTTTGTTGAGTTTATTTAAGAATAAAACTTCTTTTAATGTTACTTGTATTGTTTAGACATGAGTTTAAACTAAATCAAAAAAAAAAGAAAAATAATTATGATGGAATTTGCCTTGTCAATAATTTTTTTTTTACTCTTTCATAAATAAAATTGTTGTTTTTTTGTTTTCAAATCTAATCATGTTAAAAGTGTATCAATGTTAATCTTTGAATGAGATAGCAAGAATATATTTGAAAACAAAAGTGTGTTTTAAGATAGGGTTCAAATATTTGTTACAAAACGATTTGTATGCTTTTTTTAAAAATTTAAGTTTGAATTATTTTGTTCACATTTTTTGACAATGACACGGAAAATTTCCTGTTTAAGTTTATACTAAGATTTATCAACAACAACAAAAAAATCTCACATTATTTTCCCGATGAAGTAATTTCTCAGATTCCTTTTTATACCCGGCTTATTACTCCAATGGTAAACATAATAAACATTCAGTATCACGACATAATATGATTTTAATTTGTTAAAAATATTGCATGTCGTAAATGTCAAAACATTTTTATTGTTAACCTCTAAGCCAGTTTTTACATTGAGGGAGCGAAGTAGGAAGAAAATCAAGATTTTCTGGGTCTAGTCGGATAGGTGAACATCAGTTCAACTTTTATGTGACCAAATCATGTTCACGGTTTACTCAAAATGTTCACTTAAAAATATTTTTGTTCACCTAAAACGATATAGGGCTCAACCACAAAGTTGGTGATCATGACTGTTCACCAACTTTCAGTTCACAAAATTTATGATCAAAAGATGAAAGAACATTTTCCAATTTTAAAGCTTCGAAAATTTTGTGACCTTTTATTAAACTTCGTGATCAATAAAAAATATGTGAACAAAAATAAAACAATTCATTATTCAAATACCAAGGGTTAAATAGACTCTTGTATTGATAAAACACTCCTGAATGTCACTTACGAATCGAATTTATCTCTAATGATATTTTTGTCTATTTTTCTATAAAATTTAGTTAGCTTGTTCGGGTGTTTAAACCCTCGAATTTGTAACAAGTCAAGTCAAAAATCATAATTTTCAAACTTAATAATATTTATTGCACCGAACGAGTCAGTATATTTAAAAACGAATTTTGAAGTTTAATAAAAACTCAAAATAGGTACCAAGGGAATTTAACTAACATGGCAAATATAAAATTAAAAAAAAAATTTAATCAAAAACAGTAAAAACAACAAGAGTTCAAATTGAAAAATTAATTTTAGAGCTTAATTTGAGTATGAACGTGATCAAAGTAATTTCCTTCAAGCTTTTAATTCAAGCTTTTGACTTTTAAAGGATATTTGTATCACAATTAGGTGTTTATAATTACAATTTTTAAAATTTAATCTTACATTAAATGTCTAAAATCTGCCATTTCGTGATTGATTATTTTGAATTGAGACATCGAACATCGCTTAAGATCAGACATATACAACCATTAATTTTAGGGTATTGGGTGGGTATGGATTACCCGAAAAATTCAGGTTTTGGGTTCGGGTAGGGTATGGGTTACTCATAAATTTTTGAATGGGTATATTTCTGGGTTGGGTAACCCATAAAATGTGGGTTTAATTACCCAAAACTCAATTTTTGTCGAAAAAAAAACTAAAAAGCCTATAAAATACCCATATTTAATGGGTTACCAGACCCAGACCGATACCTGAAATCCAAAATTTCTGGGTAACCCGCACCTTAATATTAATGGAGTGATATGTCTTCTTAAGATCGATTAAATTATAAGTTCTAAAATTATTTTCAGTTATTCCCGTAACCCATAAATAATTGTGAGATTCATAAAAACCGTAAAATAAAATTCATTCATTGACTTTCCTATAAAATTACCCAAGTAGATTTATTAATAGAAAAAAAACTCTAAATTTTTTAAATTGAGCTGAGCCTTTTAAATCGCAATTTAGCAATAAACAATTCTGATCGTTCACAGAATGGAAAAATTTTAACAAAAATCATTCATTTTTTTTAAAGAAAATGACAAACTTGACATCAATAACAAAATTTAAATGAACAACGAAACAAAAATCCAATCTAACTAATACAGCTCACTTATCAGTAAACAACTACTAACATAAAAGAACGAATTTAAATGCTTAACCTATTTTAAATTCGTATTTTAAACTAATATTCTCT
Organism: Brachionus rubens; assembly: GCA_022207745.1. Lineage (NCBI taxonomy): Eukaryota > Metazoa > Rotifera > Eurotatoria > Ploima > Brachionidae > Brachionus > Brachionus rubens. The sequence goes on along the minus strand of JAJVHD010000009.1, from coordinate 2,756,452 downwards.
AAAGATTTTGAAATGAAACAAAAAAAAAATAAGAAGCGGAAAATGGTTTTAAATAAAGTAATGTTGAATCAATTTATTTTTTGTTTTAGAAGCATATATTAAATTTTTTATGAGCCATATACATGTTTTTATTTTTTAAAGCTTTAGTATGATTTATTGATTTTTCAGACAAACGTGAGAATAGAAATTTTATTTGCTCATTTTTAATTGCATCATCACAATAATAGAAAAAAAAATAAAATATTTACTTGAAATTTTGAATAAAATTTTTTTTGTCATTTTCACATTTTTTACACACTTTTAAAACCGGTTTGGACAACTCGTGAGTTTTAACTTGAGGTATAAGAGCATACACAGCTGATTTGACTTGTTTATTTCGTGTATTTGGTGCCGATTTAAAGCGACGTTTAGGTTTTTTGCGTTCTTTTAAACTATTTTGTCTTGAGTTAACATTTGATTTAAGTTTAAACGGTATCTTAGAACCTTGTGGTACATTCAAAGTGTTTTTTTTACTTTCCGCGGAAATATCATAATCAGAAAGTATTTTTGAACTACCCATTAAAAGTTTTAAATTTTTAGTTTTGTTGTGATTGTTTAAATCTTTGTCGTATTGTATGACTGATACCGAGTGTCTTTTTGGCATTAGTCGTTCATTCAATGCTTGTAAAAAATACCTGGCTACATGTCTGGTTCCTGTTTTTGATTCATTTGTTAAATTATTATCGACCTCATCGTCATCATCATGAACACTGCTTTGATTCGTTTTGACACATAGTAATGACTCATGAGAATGAGAGACAATTTTTTTTTGTTCATGTTCAAAAATTGAATCATCTAAATTTTCTTGACTTATTTTAACAAGACGAGCATTTTTTAAAATATTCCGTTGTGGTCTATTTATATCCGGACTGAGTAAAATTGTATCTGAATTTCGTCTTTGTTTATCGTTTTCTTGATTATTTTTCCAAAAATGGTGCATTTGTAATCCTAGATGAATCTTTTATCAAACGTTTATTATCATTTGTAATTGAATAGTGTAAACAAATTTTCTAAAAAAAATTAAAAATAAAAACTCTGACTTGAATAAACAATTTTTTAAATTATGAGTATATTTAAAAATCATAAATTTTTTAGAATCTAAAACATGTTGCACTTTGAACATTATTCATCAAGATAGGTATTAAAACATCATAATGTTTTGTAATTGTATAAACACATAATTCATATCAATAAATTATAATTTTAACTCTTCCACAACCGGGTCAAAAAATTTTTCTAACTTTCAATGGCTTAAGCAACTATGAAGCAGCATTAAGTCTCGAAGATATCCACTAAAAAAACTAAACGATTTAGACCACGCTGAAGACGTAACTCTTCTAAAAAAATTTTCGATGAAGCACAAAATCAACTGAACTAAACACCCAAGAACGAATAATAGGATAAGTATAAAAATATCGATGATAATCAACAGGTCATATGGATTTGATAAGAATTTATCAAGAATCTTGTCGATCAGTTTACTCTACGGAAGCGAAATCTGGTTTCTTGATCAAAAATATCTCAATGAACTGAACTGTTTTGCAACCAGTTGGGATTAAAGCGTTTAGACAAAGTGATGAACGAAGAAGTTTACAAAATGGTCAAATAAATTAGTGCCAAAACTCAAGCCGAGGATCTGAACTTTTTTTTGTATCAAATAATCTTTTGCATAGTCTTAGGGCATAATAACTGAAGATTAAATTAAATACCTGATAAAAAAAAAATCATTTTTTTAATTAAAATTCTGTTTTTGTCAAATATGGCTTTTTTAATACATCGTTTGACGTCGATTCAGTTGCTAATAAAAACAGCTTTGACATTTTTGAACATAAAGATGTTACATTAAGTATAAGGTAAATTAATTCATGAACAAAATTTTAAGCGAAATTTAAAATGATGAATTATTAGCCTGGTCGGTCATAAGTTTCGTTAAAAATAATGATTTTTTTGTTCGAATAACGAGGGGTAATTAGCAAGAATTTTCTCTCTTGTGTATTTATTAAAATTCCCGTATTTATCTTGTCTTGAAGCGACCATAAAACTTTCTTTTTTCATAAAAGCAAATCGAATTCGAGGTTCATCTCAGCATGTTCTTTTATAAAATCATATGGTCTAGTATAGGCAATAGAATATTATTTGGGTCTACCTATTCGACACAATTAAAAATCTTTTCAATACAATACAAACTGACCTGGAACTGTTCAGCAAAAAATTATCACTTCTTAACACCAAAATTTTAAAACCAAGACAAAACTTTTCATCGCAACAAATAATTGAAAAAAAAACTTTTTAAAACTAAAGATAAAATTTAGTGTTGGCAGTCGATTAATGAGCCAACTGGTCTAAAACATGAACGGTAAATGTTCATTCTAGACAGACAAACAGATCTACAATTGGTATGTATGCACCTGGTATGAAAATCTACCGTTCATATTTTTGACCAGTTGGCTCATTAAGCGACTGCCAGCACTAAAAAAATTTTATTCTTTTTAAAATGAATTTAAGAAGTGGGAAGGAGGTTCAAGCGGATTACTTGACCAGAGACAAACTAAAAAAAAACGAACCACCAAACAATCAAGTCAAAACAAAGCCAAGAAGCCGAGACAATCTTTTGATAGAATTGGAAAGCCTCCTGTTCACATCTTGGTTATGCTGCAATCGCGATTTTACCTATAGAAAAAATAAAGTGTTTTATCCAATAGAGTATTGATATCATCAGATATTATTCAATTGAATCGAAAGAGTTTGCTCAATCACCTAAGACGTCTACAGTCGTCTACAGAATTTTGCCAGAGAGCATAATCAAACATATCTTTAAAAGCGAATCTACAAGATTAAATTAAATAGTATGAATATTTTATTAAATTAGATTATTGTCCTCATCTTTTTTTCCATTTTTTTTCTAACACGTCTGTGGAATTCTTTGAACGTAGAAGAATACCAATTAGATATTACACACAGTCGGAAACGTCATAATAGAATGTTAAAAATAATTCACTGGTTTTAAGTTTCAAAAAGAACCTTAAAACCAGTGCTTACAGATTGTGAAACTTCATTGATGATTAGCATCTAACCGGTTTTCAATGGCGTCAAAATTAAAGGCTACTAGTTTCTTTTTTGTCTAGCCGTTAAAAGGAAAATGTTTTCTTTCGGTTTGAAAGAAAGTTTGGGGCTTTAGGTACAATGATTTCTCATTTTATCTTTAATATCCCTCGATAAACTTGCAAACGCATTTGAAATTATAATTGATGCATTCATCGAACGCAACAAGCCTAACCAAATTCAAAAAATACTTCGTTAAACAATGATTAAATGGACAGTTTTCTTCGAATATTTGGAATCACCATCAAACAGATAGGCGCCGTACAAACAATGAAGTGGAAGGTTCTCATTTTGGTTTGACAAAATTAAACTTAAACGTTCATCCAAAGGTTAAAGAAAAACGGTAAAACAAACAAAATTGATTGATGCGAATATTGCTTTAAATAAAGCAAAAAATATCTGATATTAAGCAATATACTGCAAATAAGTGATCCCTCAGAATCTTTAGGCTTTCATTAGCAAGAATGTGAATATAAAAAGGCAAGTTAAAATTTTTTCTCAATTCTTTTTTCTATTTTTTGACTCTTGTGCAATCGTTATAAAAAGTGTGCTTTAAAATATTTTAAGTAAAGAAGGGTGCAGCCACATGCAGCAAAATTTGCTGCATCTACTGGAGAGGTCTGCAAAAATTCTGCAAATAAAATTGCGCATTTAAAAATAAGTCTTTTTCAATAGCGTGCAATTTTGCAGAGTATTGCTAAAAATGCAAAGTTATGCAGTATTACACGCCATTGAAAAAGATTTATTTTTAAATGCGCAATTTTATTTGCAGAATTTTTGCAGACCTCTCCAGTAGATGCAGCAAATTTTGCTGCATGTGGCTGCACCCTTCTTTACTTAAAATATTTTAAAGCACACTTTTAATAACGATTGCACAAGAGTCAAAAATTAGAAAAAAGAAAATTGAAAAAAAAATTTAACATGCCATAAAAAATTGAAGATGGTTGAAATTGTAAAATTTTATTCTCTATTTCTTAAATGTCTACAATAGAATACTGTTATTGCAGAGATTTTGAACTTAAAAAAATTCTACCATTTTCCAAAAATATTTTAAAACTTCGTGTATAACGACGATCTAGACTTTGTCGCATCAACGTTAGACTGGAGACTTGCGAAAAAAGGTGCGAGTGATTTAGCTCATTTCAAAGAATAATAAAAATTCCAAAATCTTTGAGATGTTTGCAAAAATAATATTCAAATTAATGCTTATTTTGTTCAAATTAAACTTAAAGAAATTGAACACAACCCTGGTCATTCAAAACTTCCAAAAATGAACCTTCACGAAGCTTCAAGGGGTTTCTGAAAATTCAAATCTCGTCAAAATTTTCAAATATTTCCTTATTCTTCTAAAATTTTCACTTTCTTTCAAATTTTTTCTGAAATTTTCATATCTTCATGGAGTCATGAACCTTCAAAACCTTGAAAGTTCAAGAAGGTTCAATGTTAATGAAACCTTGATTTTGCAGTAAAGCTCAGTTTCAAGATCTTAATAAGTCCAGGTAAAGTGGAAATTCAATAATCTCAAATTACCAGGCTCTCTTATTTTTAACCGAACAGTTGGTAATACAGTACAAAGCTGAAATAAGTTAACACCATGTTTGAAAATGTTTGAACACGTGTTTGAAAATTTTCAAACATGTTTTTTGTTCTAAAAATGTTTATTGTGTTTATTTTTTGTTTTTACCTATTAATTTTGAATGTGTTCAATTTTTGATCATGTTTATTATTTTGTTTATTGAATAAACATTTTTCTGTTTATGTTTAAACATTTTGCTGTTTTTGTTTATTTTTTCGTTAACTTATTTCAGCTTTGTACTGTACAATAATATGTCAAATTTTTAAGAAATCTGTCATTACCAGACATACGGTTAATTTTTCTTTTGTTAAGCTTATCTATTTCTTATATCGAAAATTGATATAAATTCTCTTTTTTGTACAGCGATCTTCGTGAAAAAAAGGGAACTGGTGCTGCGCAAGAGAATCAGATTGAGGATGGCATTGATTTTAGTTTAAATCTTTCTAATTTTGATCGATAAAATTCAATACTCCCCAATCACATCTTTTGGTTAATTAAAAGCTGTTTCCTTGATGTCGTCTAATAAATTTTTAATAAAAAAAACCTAGATATTCGATACAGTCACAAAATTTAATCAGACTTCAGATATATCTAGATCTACTTCCTAGCTCAATGCACGGAAAAAAATTAAATTTCTTTCAAACACTTCCATTTCCTTTTTTCCCGTTCTATAAAACTTACAACACATTCAAAAGACATTACTAAATGAACCATACTGGCTCATTTTTTAGAATTTTTCCTTTTAAGAGAGCTCTTAAAAGGTAGATTTTTTTTCTAACAATTGTTCTTGATGTTTAGTTTTCGTATTTGAAACACGCTAAGTCGCTTATTTTGTTTTTATTTCTTTCATTTAATTAACTAACAAAAAAAATACTGATTTTTGTTTTTTTTTTCTTTTCAGATTTTACAGATAAGCGAAATAAATTAGATAAAAATCGATTTTTTAATTAATTTCAATTTCTAATGTTGAAGAAAGAAAAGAAGGGGAGAAAGATATTTTTTTTAGTGAAAACTTATTCAATTAGCTTCAATAAAGAGGAAATCTTAAGTAACACTAATTGAAAAATTAAATAGGTAAGTTTAGCTTTTTTTTTAAATAATTAGACTTAACATTTTTGGGGTTTAATTTAAGAATTACCAAATTTATTTTAAATAAAAAGTCACGTAATTAACATTTCCTAGTAGTCACACGAATTTAGTTGACTAGCATAATTAAATATTTTTTTTTGCTTCTTATCCTTCTTCTGAAAGTATTTTTTGAAAAAAAAAACGAAAAATAGATTTTTCTTTCTTCTTTTTCTTCTTCTTTCATCGTTCTTTTGGCAAGAGCTTGAAATAATTTGATTAACATCAAACCCTGAGGAAAGAAAAAAAAAATTATTATAAAAGATCAATTTAGCGTTTAAATTTCTTACTGGAATAAAAAATTAAAAAAGAGAAAAATCAATTTATTTCGAGTTATACAAAAAAAAATTAAAAATTTTCTTTTTAATCTAATAGATTTTTAGATGAAGAGACATTTTTTATGAATTTATATAAAAGTTCACAACATCATTGAGTAATTTATTACAAAGTTTTATGATTTATTTTTTATTTATATGTTGTTTTTCATAAAATAAAATTGAGGACTAATTTCAAATTAAGCTGACATTTTATAATAATTTTTTTTAAATTAAATAAAAAAATTACCCTAGAATATCATAAACTTGGAAAAAAAAAAGGTGAATTTTTATTTTGCTAAATCGATAATTTTATTGAAGCTCTAGGATTTTATTTGCTTACATTAATCGGGAAAATCAAATTGAAAATATCTTTAAAAAACTGTCACTGAGGTATTGAACGAAATCTTAAACTTTTAAATTTTGAAACATCGAATTTTATAAGAAACATTTCTAATAATCGATAAAAAAGACTTAAAATAATCTTTATTTGAAATGTTGTTTATTTATTTATAAATTGATATTTACATTTCGAAAACCGGGAAATGAATCACCTTTAAATGAATAATGCTAATGCATTGAAGCATCTCAAATCTTTATCATTAAAAATTATTTATATCTTCATTTTATTTCAACATATTAGAAAACAACAAAGCTAAATATAAAATTGCGGAATATATGATCACCAAATCAGTGATCACATAAGATGTGATCATTATAAAATATTGATCAAAGAAAAAAAATTGGCGATCAAAAATTTAAACAAATGTGAAGAGTAACTTTTTAGACCTGTTCTTCTTCTTCTTTATTCGAATGTTGTTTTACAACAAACGGCGACTCTTTTTCTCCATAGATCACGTGAACTTGCAAGACTCACCAATTCTGACTGTACCACTTCGCTCTTTAATGGAAATATTAGATCACAAATGTACTTAAAATAACTGGTGGTTTTCCGACCTCGTTTAAAAGTACCCAGCCCTGTTTCCGGTTCTTAAAGGGCAAATACTTTGGCTGGTTCATGATCGCTTCTGCGTAGGGCATGACCAGAGACGACCAAAAGTTGCTCGAGCAACTTTAGCAACTTTAGCAACTTTTGTTGCTTTTCGCAACTTTTCGAAATTTGAGCAACTTTCGCAACTTTCGCAACTTTTGAGCAATTTTGGAAAATTTTTTGAGAATTTTTTAGAAAAATATACATTTTTTTTATTAAAATTAATTTTTTAACTTAACTTCAATTATGAATTAAGGATTTAACAAGATTTTCATTTGAATTCGATTGGATTTTAAATATTTAAATTAAAAAATGTTAACTTCTCTTAAATGCCTACGATAATTTCTAAAAGTGTGGCATTTAGTAGTGCATGGTGTAGAGGATAGCGTATTCGACTCTTATTCAAAACGTCTAAGGTTCGATACCGTGTGAAGCTACATAGGAGAGAGTGCAATCATCTCTTAACATGTCATGCACGACTCGGGTCGAGTATAAACTTGCGCAGTTGCACCTGCATTGTGAAGCAAAAAATGTTTAAGTACTGCCACGCCACAGCTCTTAAGAGTTTAACCCTAATGGGTCGCAGTAAAACTTACTACTACTACTATTAAAAGACCATTATTGAAAAAGAAATAAAAACTCATCTTTAATAGGCCATGGATATTAAGAATAAAAATTCCAAAGAAAGATATTCACTTAAGCATCTTCAACGTATTAAGCATGTTAAACAAAGTTTTAATAAAAACTCGTCCCGTATCCTTAATCTTAAAGATTATATTAAATTTTTGACGAATGTTTAACAACTTTAATGTTACCCAAATAGACAAAATTTACTCAAATATGAGTCTTGTTTAAATTTTTAATTGATTTTAAAAAATCTTGTATATAAAAGCCTTTAAATAATTAGCAACTTTCGCAACTTTTGAGCAACTTTCGCAACTTTTGAGCAACTTTTAAAGCAACTTTTGAGCATCTTTTGAGCAACTTTTATAGCAACTTTTTAGGACAAAAAAAGCAACTTTTGGTCGTCCCTGGGCATGACCAACCCACGATAATTGTCTTCGTCTCATTGACTCCACTTTGTAGACCTGTTATCATATCCGTAAAACTTGTTTTTTGTATTGAAAATAACACCATGAGGTAGAACCAAAATTTTTTTATAAACGCAGATCTTAGAGTATAGATACATAAGAAAATAAATAAAAAAAGTTTTTTTAGTTAAAAATTTTGATTTTCTTGTATAAAAAAATCGAGACATTGGAGTCAGCATCTGACTCTAACACTTCATTGAGAACAATGTACTGTACCAATTTGTTGAGCACTGAATGAGGATTGACACTGTCAACTAAACCACAATGATCAAAACTTGCTTTTAATAACGCTGGGTCGAATTCATTCCAAATTTTAGATACCTTAAACGATACGATTTCTTAAATTGCCATTTGCTGTCAATGTCTCACCATTGAGGAACCAATCACTCCAAAAACGACATTAAATTTTTTTAAAGGACTACTGAAATTTTGAAATTTAATACCAGATGCAAAAATAAATTCCATTTATAAGACTATGTTGTTTTACTATACTAATTTTTTCGACTTTTTCAAATGTAACCCCAGGGTGATATAAACCCGATATTACATCAGGGGTCTTATACGCGGAACTACTGTAATTAGTCAGTCAATCTTTCTTAGCTATCTGTAGTTTGAACCTCGTTCATTTTTCATTAATTCATCGCAGATATGACAACGCGTACCATTTGGATATTTTGTAAGGACACCTTTGACCTCAGTTTTAACTTCCTGAGATGGTTCTTGTAAAGATAAGGTTCAATGTACAGAGATTTAACTGTTGTAATTTGAATGCCACAGTGTCAGCCCGAACTTTTAGACTTTGAAGTCAGAGTCGGAAATTACGAGACTCTTAATCTAACACAGAGCCTCTTCTCTTCGAGTAAAGACCCATAACCTAGACACCGTCTCAGACTCCGACTCTAAGGTTAAAAAGTTCAAGTTCATACTGACACTGTACTTAGTTTAGAACTCATAGACTTAATGATTTATCAAATCAATTTCATTATCACTCGAATCAAAGCATTTTTGATTTACGGTGACTGAATTACTGTTTTTGGTTCGAGCATGCGTTTCCTTATCTAAATCATTGACATTATCAGAAGAACAAATTCAATAAAATAAGATTCAAAAAAATTGTTCAACCTAAATTCAACGACTAGGGTTGTCGAAATTACTTTACTTTAAAAGAAGGTAAAAAGTAATGGTTAAAAATCATTACTTTTATTACTTTCTATGATTTGAAACGGAAGCGGAACGGTGTTCTTTTTTTTCCGTTCTTTTTTGGAACGCGTTCATAATCGAACGTTACATTTTCGCAAGAACCACTGTATTGAGATCAGTTAGATAAAAATATAGTGTTTTGAAAAAAGTAATGAAAGTAATGGGAAAATTACCATTACTAAGTAATAGTAATGGGAAAATTACCATTACTAAGTAATAGTAATGGGAAAATTACCATTACTAAGTAATAGTAATGAAAAGCATTACTTGAAAAAGTAAAACTTTATCTGTAAAAAGTAATAGCTTGGTAAAATTTATGAATTTGATTCAGATGGCTCCGAGGTTGGCTCAGAGAAAGATAGCGGTTCGGTTTTTGGTTCATTACAAAACGATGATCGTTCAACAAATAATGATTTTGATAGTGAAGCCGAAGATGAACATGGCTTGGATGATAATGAAGACGTCAAGGAAGAACAAACGGTTAAAAATGGTACTTTAAATTCAGAATCGAGTTCGGCAATAACTTATCATGACAAAAATAATAGTTTCAATGATGCTGGCGATGTAGTTTGTGAAGATGACGATGTGATGAATATAGAATCAAAACTAAAAAATGTTAAAATTAAAGCCATTTTAGGATAGGGCAAAATTAAAACCAATTTATGACCAAAGAATAGCCGAGGTCCAAAAAGTGTTTGACTCAATTTTAAATTTTTAAAAGAGAAATAAATTTATTTTTGTAAATTTTCCATGTTCACATTTTTTTCAGTGTTCACCTATTCATGATTTGGTCACATATTATATGAACACTTGTTCACTTAATAGAGGAGACCCAATTTATGTCCGACAATTTATGTCCGACCTAACTAAATTGATTGAATTTCAAAGAATTTTGAGCAGACAAATTTCTGATAGGAAGTTTTATTCTCAAGATTTTGAAAATTACTCAACAAAAAGTAATGAACAATGCATTTTTGACCAAATTTTAAAAAGAAATAAAAGTAATGAACCGATTACTTTTTACTCAGTGGTAGGTAAAAGTGACATCCCTATCAACGAATGCAGAAACTCTGAATTTTCTCTGAAAATTGCACGCCATTTAAAAGTATTATAATTAAAATGCGTAATTTTTTTGCAGAGTTTTTGCAGACGTTGAGTTGAACAAATTTTTTTTCGATTAACACAACTTTATTTTTGGCCATAGAGGCTATGGAAAAAATTTATAATGCTTCTGCAAAATTGCCTCAGCTTAACTAACTCTAAACATCTCTAAAGTTTAGAGTTATGAAAAAAAAGACAATCAAACCTTAAGGCATCAAAAATTATAAAATTCTCAATCGTAGAAAAATAAATCTTAGCTCAGGTATCCTTTATAAACAACACCGGGTGTATATCATAATCAACCTTTTCCCTTTCAAAAAATATACTGCACGTCTATACATGCAGATTTGTTCAGTTTTTGTAAATACTGATAACGTGGAAATTTAACCTTTATAACCTTGAGGATAGAAAGGAAAATCTCTGAATATTTCATAACCCCATTCGAGTGACCCAATCAATTGCATTAATGTAATATTAATGTAATCGAACTATTTGTTTCCAAGTAAACAATCCGATGATCTTTTTAAGAATCTTAATTATATCTTGATATGGTTCTTCGTAGACTTCTTCTACAAGGTCTTAATAAGTCCTGGCAAAGTAGAGATTCAAGAACTGTAAAAATCTTAAACTCTTTTAAGTTTACTCAAGAATTTCAAAATTCAAGAAAAAGCCTAAGATCAATTAAGAAATAAGATCTTATAATACGTCTAGATAAGATTTCAATAAGAAACTAAACAAGAATTTTGAAAATAATCTTACAATTAAAATTATATTTACAAGATCTTAAAAAGAAAACTGCTATTTCTTACTCATGTAAGAACTTAGAAGATCTTATTTAAGAATTATTACCTGGGTTGGTGAGTTTCAATTTCAGAATTTATAAAACAAATGACACAACCTTCAAATCGAAACTTTATTCAAAAAAGTTATTTAATAAAAAGCCCTCAACAAAAAAATACATCTTAAAAGTCTTGCAAAGTTCTAACAAAAAATTACTAAAATAAATTTAACTTATTCAGATAATTTTAAGTTAACATGTGTTCTTAAAAACTTGAGAATACTTTAAATTGATCGTCCTATTTCAAACATTGTTTTTCTCAATAACATTTTTGAGTACTCTTCAAATGAGAAATAAGATTGTATACGAAACTAAATATTTAAATGTGAATTCATGAATAAGGAAATGACATTTATTTTTCTGTAAATTATTCAAAATAACTTTTTGAATGACTAAATAAATGTGAATTGAATTTAATTTTAATGATTCCATGAACAATTGAAGATAACTTTTTTGTTTTTTTTCTCTTCCCTAAATAAAATTTTTATTTTAATTATTCTTGTTGTGTAAGTTTAACGAAAAGAGAAAAAACGATATTTTTTCTCAAAATCCTGGTGTTTTCATTTTTAATTTCCTTTATTCGCATTTTTTTTTTAAATCGCTTCAAGATTTTTCTCTCTTTTTTTTCAATCTTTAACAAACAAATTTTTTAATTTTTGTTAGACTTAATCATGTCCCGAATTTTACTGACGCAACAAAGAAAAAAAAGTTTTATTTTTACTAAAAAAAAAACGTGTTAAATAAGTCATATTCAATTACATTAATAAAAATAAATGAAAAATTTTTTTAAAATATTCTACATTCATCGTGATACGGTTCGTATGTTTTAAGATCACGCCATGTTGGAGGTATACCATTGAGAAGATGTTTTTCACATCTTGTACATTTTGCATTGAACAAATCTTTAAAGTTTTTTATCCATTTCTAAAATTGATATTAATTTTTAAAATTTTATTTATTTTGATTAATGTTAAGAATTTATACCAAAAGATTTTGAATGTGAATGGGACCAAATTCTGTTTTGAAAAAAATCCAAGCAAAAATACTATTCTCTTCTAATCGTTGAAATACATTTGATTTGTTTTTATGATCAAAATCCTTTTTAGAAAAAAAATTATTTCAAAACCGGAATGTTTTATTTGAACATCTTTTTGTTTAGAAGTTTTAAAGTTTTTTCCAGATTTTCTTTTTCTCAATTTTAGAACCGGTAAAAAATCTGTGCAAAAGGAAGTTTTGACCAAAATAAAAATGTTTGTAGTTGAAAAAAATTTAGCTGCACTATTAATAAATTCTGCAAAATTTTTGCAATTCAATTGCACATTTAAATAGAATCCTTTTAAATAAGCTTGTTAAGTGTAGAATCAAAGCAGCCGTCCGTCTATATGAAACGCAGCTAGCAAAGCTCTTCTTCAGATACATCAACGAGAAACTTCAGGTCAAGCCTACAATTCTCTCGATTAAAAGAGATGATTGACAAACAATTATGACGAGATCTCAGAGTTATTCAATGAGTATTTTCAGTCTGTTTTCACGAAAGAGTGCGATGATCAGCGAATTTGCTGGAAAAAACAAATGTAACTTGGGATATAGAGCGTGACTTGTCCCCGTTGATTATCACTAAACTTTTAAAGAAGTTAGATGTCTCAAAAAGCACGGGGGTCGATGGTGATAATCCATTTTTTCTAAAGAACACAGCTGATGCCATTTCATTTCCATTGTGTTTAATTATGAAAGAGTCATTCGCAATCAGAACACAGAGATCATTAAAAAAATGTATACAAGCCTTGTTCGACCCCATTTTGAGTATGCAGTGTCGGTATGGAATCCTTATCTAGAGAAAGATATTGACATCCTTGAGAGGGTGCAGAAGAGAGCGACTCGGAGCATACATGGCTTTAGAAAGTTTGAATACGTGGAAAGGCTCAAAAGACTCAAATTGACAAACCTTACAACCAGAAGAAGAAAAGGTGATATCATCCAAATGTACAGGCTCCTAAACAAGCAAGATCAGGTAAACTGGTATAAACGAGTGGATAGTGACGAAACAGTCAATCGTTCCCTCCAGCTTTTATAAGTGCACTTTTAAAACCTCAACCATCGTTGATGTTAAAGATGATCTATTTTCTTCGGAATAACAAAGCTTCGAGGACTAAGCTAAAGCTACAGAAGCGCTTTTATAACTAAAAACTAGGGATTCGTAACCGTTAACTATTTTTACTAATGCTAAGTTAGCGGTTAGCTAGAAGTACTGAAAACGGTTAACCGTTAACAAGTGTCCACTAAATCGGCTAAATAATGCTAACCGTGTTAACCGTATATGATTTTTTTTTAAATGACCTAAGCTTATATTTTTTGAGTTTGCTCGCTTGTTTTATTAAAGCAGGTGCAATACAACTTCCTGTGTAGATTATGTTATTAATTTTAGTTTAAACCTTTCGATTAACTAATAAAATCATTATTTTTGAATGCAATAAGACCGAATTCTTACTCTTGGTGGTGCTTACTGTCTTCGATACCCGCTCTACCGATTCATTCTATTCAAGCAAGTGTTTTTTTTATAAGACTTTCTAAAACTGGTCGATATCGTTCTCATCGTAAAAGGTTCAATTAACTGAATTATCGATACTGAAAATATCAATGATATGTAGAAAAGACCACCTTGAAAATATTCACAACATATTTTTAATTTATTTTCTCAGGACCAATTAAGAACAAAGTAAATAATAAAAAAAAATTCATGAAACGGCTACTTTATCTTAACTTGTTGTTTTAAATGAAAAGTGATCTCTAGTGCAATCCTCTAACGGTTAAATATTTAAATTCGTTTAAACACAATAAAATTATTTGTTGACTAGCACCAATAATTGTAAGCTCTAGCCTCAAAATTAAAGACTTAAATAATTTTTTAAAATTTTTTTGAAGGAATCATAAACTAGTCTTCATGGTCTTAAAGCTTAACAGATAGTAAAGTTGAGGCGGATCTTAGTTTTAGCTCAACAGACAACATTGAGAGTGATCTATAACCTATCCAACAAAATTTTTTTTTTTGAATTAAAGATTCTAGTTAACCAATTAGTTAACCACTAACGAACATGTGGTTAACAAAATATTAGTTAACCAAAATAGGTTAACTTTTAACATGTTTTTGGTTAACCTTTATGTTAACCAAACTAAATCTTAGTAATTACGAAACCCTACTAAAAACGTGTAATTTGTGGAGGAAAAGAAGCTATATGCCTATAAATTTTTCATCTTAATTTATCTTTTTTGAGAACCATAGCTGAGAGTCTAAACTTGTTCTGCCTCCATGTGGAGCCTTGCGGGATATCGCGGTAAATCTCATTTATGATTTACATAAATGGGAATTATAAAAATTTTAAAATTAAAATCTTACAAAGTAACATATTTCGTCAGATGGTGTTTTACTGTTATAAATTTTGAGTATTCTACTGTCCAATGGTCTAACTTGAAGTCTTTCTACATTATGATCGAACAACAAAAAGACAAATTTAAAATTTTGTGGCATAATAATCTAAATTAAAGTTACAGTTAAAAAAAGTCTTCTTTAAGATTATATATCAAGACTTACATCAAGAACGAATTGGTTTTCGGACTTTTGAGAAGCTACTACTTTAAAATCTGGACTACCCAAAAGTGTTGAAGCTGTTTTTTCTACTTCCCTTTAAAAAATTATTTTTTAATTAATGAAATCGAATTTTTTTTCTTTAAATTCGTACTCTTTTTTCATAGGTCTTCCAGGGTATGTTTTGTATTTGTGAGATTTTTTTTCAGCATAAGATTGTTGAAATCGTTTGTAACTTCCCAAGTTTGTTAAATTACAGTTCTCTTGAAGCTTAAAGTCTAATTTCAAAAATTGAATTTAAAAAAAAAAGTACAATTAAAATCTACTTTGCTCAAGTATCTGTAATTATTTATCATTTTATTGCATTTGACACTCGTTTTTTCTTCAAATGTTTGCTCTAATAAAACCGAAAAAAAATCCGATTGCCATGCTTGGACAGTTGTTGAACCCTGAAAAGGTACTAACATTGTAACCGGCTGTAGCTCTTTTATGATTTTATCCAACTCACTTAAATTTCAAAATTTATATAAAATTAGCTGATTAGAAGATTAGATTTTATTAAATTACGATATTGATTTATTTATATCAATGATTTTAGTAATCATAAACTTGTTGTCTGTTTTTTCGAAAAATTCAAACTCTTCTTCATTTAAATGTGTGTTTTTTTCATTTGTTTCATTTGAATTAGTTTGTTCGGATTCAGACTGAGTGTTCGCTGGAGGATTTTGAGAATGAGGATTTGAAATACTTGAAGGTGTACCAACCGATCCAGTTTGAACAGGTTGAGGTACAGCTTTGACAGTATCTACATTTGGGTCATTTATTCGATTCGATGGTAAAATGTTTGCATAGTTATTTGCCGAGTTTGCTTTGCCCACATTTTCTAGAATACAAATAATATCATCTTTTAATTTTGTGACAAGATTAATTGCTTCAGTCATGTCTTGAAGTTTTTTTTGATCCGGATCAACTGGTGGTTGACTCGGTTGTTGAGGTGGTCCTTGTGAACTTTGAGCTTGATGATGAGGTTGTTGTATTTGAGTTGGTTGATGCATAAAAGGTTGCTGTTGTTGTTGTTGCTGCATTGGCATCATACTAGGTGGTGCTCTTTGCATAGGATTAGGAATTGGTACACCAGCTGACATTTTTAAAAACTATTTTTTTCATATAATTGTAAACTTTTTTGAAAACAAAAAATTTAAATTAATTTTAGAACATTTAGCAATTTTAGCAAGAACAAGAAATTTTGTCTTCATGGTGTAAAAAAGAAAAAAAGGCAGAATAAAGTAAGCAAAGAAACTTCACCTTTTAGATAAATTACCGGAAATTGATACGAAAATTGATTAGCTAAATAGATTTTGAATAAATACTTTTCATTCCTGTTTACAAAAAGCAGTTTGATCCGCTTTCAGTCTAGCTTATCTTAAAATAAATGAACTTCGATTAACGAATTTTAGAGTAAAATTTAAATAGGGCTTATCATTTTGAAATGAATATTTTTTAACCCTTTAAGGGTCGAGTCCTATGGAGCGAGAGGCCGATGATACCAATTTGATTGATGCCGAAAATATTCTTGTAGCGTATGATGAAACGACCAATCGTAAAACTCAAAGCAGTGCAGATGTGCAACATACAGCGCATTCTAAACAGGCAAAACTATTGCCTTCAAAATGAGAATATCCTACTTAAGTGCATACAGTGTCAGTCAGAATTTTTTAAGCTTAGAGTCAGAGTCTGAGCATGAGACGGGGTCTTTCCTCGAAGCATACAGTGTCAGTCAGAATTTTTTAAGCTTAGAGTCAGAGTCTGAGCATGAGACGGGGTCTTTCCTCGAAGCATACAGTGTCAGTCAGAATTTTTTAAGCTTAGAGTCAGAGTCTGAGCATGAGACGGGGTCTTTCCTCGAAGCATACAGTGTCAGTCAGAATTTTTTAAGCTTAGAGTCAGAGTCTGAGTTATTGGTCTTTCCTCGAAGAGAAGCGTTGTGTTAGATTAAGAGTCTCGTAATTTCCGTCTCAGGCTCAGACTCCGACTCTGATTCCAAAGTTAAAGAGTTCGGGCTAACACTGTATAACCGTGTCTCAATAAAGAACAGCTGATAAAAACTGTATCGTTTCTCAAAGCACCCTAATATTGATTATCTTTTGATTAAAATCAAACTTGAGCAGTAGTGGATTTCCTAATGACATGCGTCCTAGTAAGAGGCGCTCAGAGAAAACGTTCACTTTATTCATCGACATCATATATGTAATTATCGACCCCGAGGTATTTCACATAACAAACAATTCTTTCACGAAGGTATAAAGCAAAAATTTTACGACTTTTTTCGTCCTCTAGTGTAAAAAAAGGAAAATAATTAATAAATAGAATCTCAGTATTGAGAAGAGGAGGACTTAAAGAGTGGTCAATGAGATTGAAAAACGAATAAATTAACAATTAATTAGCCGATGCATGTTCATAAAAGGATGATAATTAATGGCTAGCTACACACGTACCCGAACCGTACTCGTATTAAAAAATCAAGCCACCTTTTAGCACCGATTCGCTATTAATTCAGCAAAAGTGCAGAGGAATTGACGAGAAAAAAGGTCTTTTAAAATTTGATAATCTTAAGTTTGATATAGGTTCAGCATGAATCCCAAAGAGGAATACAAAAAAAACGAAATTTTTAATCAAATTTCCTTCATTTATTCTTAAAAAATTAAAATTAACTAAAAAAATTTAAAATATCTTTATTTTCATTAAAAAAAATATTTAAGTTTAAAGATAAATAAAGGATTTATCTTGGTGTCCGCTTCGTTTGGAGGAAAAAAATGAATGAAAAAAAATTTTGTAACAAGTTTAAATTTTAAAATTGTAAACCCAATTACTCTATCTCGCACTTAAAATCAAACACAAATGGAAGAAGATTTAAAACAAAAAAAACTAGGATTAAAGGACTGTTGTTTGATCAAAAAAATTGCTAATTTTATTTTGGTGTGTGAGCTGGTACTTTTGGAGGCGATGGAGAATTTTTCGACTCATCTGACTCGTCATCATCATCATCAAAGTCTTCGTGATGTGTTAATTCATATGGAGTAGCTGGTCTAAAGCCATCATTTTCAACTTGTTCATTTGATCTTTCGCTCGAAATCGATTGAGTTTGTTTACGTCTTTCGTTTTCTAATTTAGCTGAGGCAGCTTGAGCTAAAGCAGCTACGCTGTTTTCCGATGATTCATTCATAATAAGACTTGCACAACGTGTTACTTTTCTTGTCAGAACATCCCCTAATGGCTCATATGGGTTCACTGTTGACTCATGTGGCATCTAATTAAGAATTTAAACAAATTTCATACAAAAATTTTTAAGTTAAAAAATCTTACAAGCATTGCAGGAGCTTTGTATAGATAAAAAAATGGATAATGCAACAGATTTAAATGACTAGCAGCGTATATGTCAGCATATCGGGTAACTTGAGACGCAAAGTGAGTTTGTCTAGAACCGCTACGGAATAAACTACCCAATAAACCGTAAGACATGTCCATTTCGTGAATGCATCTTTGAATTTGATGTTTAATATTGCTTATATTAGGACATGTTTTTGAAGAACTGTCCAAATCACTTAAGAAAAAAGAACAAAAATTTTAATCAAAATTTTCATTATTCGGTAATTATAAAATTTACATTAATTTTTCGGATAGGAGTTTGTCTAATTTTTCGATTTCAGTAAACAAATCTCTTTTATCATGCCATGTAACCAACTCTTGTTCTAATTCAGGTACGACTAAAAATGTTCTCCAAGCTCTTTCTTTCTTTGATTTAATGATATCACCAAAAATATGGTCTCCGACGTACAATAGATCTTTACCACGTGATCCAATTAATTTTGAGAATACATCTGAATTACCTCCAGAGTAGACTTGATGAGCTTTAAGTGGACCTGAATGACTACCAAATTGTTTCAAACCAGTATGCTTTAATAATTTTTAGTTCAATGTTAACTTCAAAATAAAAACAAAGAGGACTTACAGTGTCGACTTCTTTAAGACTGGTACCTTCGGCAAAGAAAAGAGGCTTTTTTGCATCAACTACAATGTAATCGAAATATGTTTTCCAATCACGACCGGAATCATTTAACAAAAAGCTCATGATTTTCTGTTTATAAAAAAAGTTGTAATGCTTAATCAAGAATGAGTTAAATGAGTCTTACATCAGTATACTCAAAACCACTATTTGTCAACAAAAAAACTTTGACTCCATTTTCGTGCATACGATTGAATAAAGTTGCAAGACGATCGTCTTTTACAACATACTCGTCCATGTTTTCAACAGTCAAACGTTTGAGATCCCCATGAACATGCACAAAGTCAATAGCAGATCTTATATCTTGAAATATGGCTTTGAATGAAACAAACAAATCTCCACAAGAAACACCAGTTTCATGACTAATATTTATAAAAATTGTAAAAAATAAAATTTTTTTTTTTAAGTTTAACTCTTACTGTTGATAAAGTGGTGATGTAGTAAAATAATTGATCATACAAGCGAGTAAATAAATTTCTGGTAGATTAAAAAGAGTATTTAACGAGTATACTCTAGACTCATCGAAATTCAAATATTTATTCGGATAATATTTGTAAATATCATTTCCGCGTAAAAATTTAAAACCATGTACACACACAAGAATATTTCCATAAGCATCTACTTTAAGCAAATTACCGTAGAGTTTATCATACCAAAGACCACGAACTGGAAAAGTTGGATCATAGACAAAATTTTTAATCTCTTGTGGATAGCCGAGTTTAAGAAGTTCTTCAATGACTAGATTAAATGCCAAAATTTCGTATTGTGGTGATTTGTACAAAGCAAGAGTATAATCCATATCGAAACCAAAGAATTTAATTTTACTCATTTGAAGACTTCTGTTTACAAAAACACGATGAGATGTTTCTCTTTTGACTGTGTGAAACAAAGGATATGAAGGTACATTTTGAGTTTGATTTGTTTCTTCGCCAGTTTGACTTGATGCAGAATTTTTAGCTTCTTGATTTTGAGACATTTTTTAGTTAAATTTATTCAAATATCTAAAATTAATTTTTAAAGTTAAAATTGTCACTAAAAATTGGAACAAAAATTTTATAATTTAAAGTAAAGTAAAATGTGACTTGAATAGTGCGAGTGTTTCTAATGGAATTCTAGAAATAGAAAAAATATAAAAAAAAAAAAACTAAGAAAAAATGGAAATAAATTTGATGTTTTGATGAAGAACAAGAAGAAGAGTAGAAAATAATTATTTTTTGATTGAAAATTATTAAAATTTATTTTGTAGTCAGATGCATAATTTATTTTTTGAGAGTTGTTTTAGAAAAACAAAAAAAACTTTTGATCAAGTTATCGGTGAATAATCGTGATAGAGGGAAATCATTGCATTTCATTTTATGTCTGGAACATAAATCAAATACTTATTTTAATTTTCCATCAAGTGTATTAATTAAAATACGTGGATTATATGATTTCGACACACGGTAAATTAAAAATAAATCTTCAGTTTCATTTTTAGATTAGAAAGTTTTCAAAATTTTACTAATCATTCATTGAGTTGATAAAACAAAATTTATTTTTTGAAAAAAATTTTAGTTAATTTTTTTTTAAAAAGGAAATTTTTGATAGAATTACTAAATTCACATGAGAGACATCATCTGGTAGACTTATTTTGTTTAGACTAAAAAATATGGGAAATCGGAATTATTATGGTATTTTTGCTGAATAACCTCTCATTTAAGTTTAGAGTAAAAAAGATGAAATTATTAAGCGAGAAAAAAATTGACTATTTATTTTAATTGCATTGACTCATTTACAGAAAGATCTCGGTGTACATACAGTATTCTGAAAAAATTAGAGAGCGCAATCGATTTTTTGTCTTGTCAAAATTTAAAGAACCATAACTTCTTAAAGGATAGAAATTTTGATATAATTTTTTTTAATAAAAAAGTACATGTTCAACTCTCGAAAGGGGTCCTACAAAAAAGCTGACCCCTGTTTTACGTGAAATTTTTGACCCCCCCCAAATTTTACCGATTGACCCCAATCGATCCCCGATTTTCTGATAGAAGAGATTTCGAACTTTCCAAAAAAATAGGTCCTGACATCTCAGCTCTTTTAGTTTTCGAGTTATTTTGGGCCGATAAAAAGTGGCCTCAAAGCAATGATGAACCGAATATTCAAAAACTGACTTCATAGGCATGTTCCCAATGTTAAATAGCATAAGATTAGTAAAAAAACAGGGATCAAAAAGGTTTAAAAATTTTGTCAGAAGTTTTTGATAGCTGGCCCTCTAATTGGCTGACTAAACTAAATAGTTAATTTCAATGACTAAATTTAGTGTAATCAAATCAAATCATATTCTTGTAGAAATTTACCCCTCTACAAGCTGAAGAATAAGAAAAAATATGATGTTCTATCATTGAGTATTAAAATAAAAAAAAAATTTGAAAAAAAGATAATTGTGGAAAACTTAAAAAAAGGTTTCAACTTTTCACTGAATACTCAACCGATCCGTAAGAAATTTCGAATTTAAGCTCAGATAATCTCTATTTAATTATAAAACCATTTTAAATAAAAGCTTTTCAAGAAAATACCTTCGGAATTCAGAAGACGTTCGTCAGTTACACTTGAGGACAGAATTAAGTCTGTAGTGCTAAATCATCAAGAAAAATCGCTGGTTCTAAATAGTTAGGATCATAACTTGATTCTAGACTGTACCGTAGTTTTAATAAGAACTTTTGAAGAAACAAAACACAACGGTCTAAGTATCCTCTTAACTTACAGAAACTTAAAGCAGCAAAAAAACTCATTAGAAAAAAATAAAACAAAAAAGTATCTGGTAGAAATTTACATTAAATTACATCAAATTAAGTAACTTGTATACTCTGAATAGTTTTAGTTGATATTTAAAATATGTTTCACAACTTCAAATCAAAAATAATATATTTTTGAAAATGTTTAATTTATTTTTAATTAGCTTCCAGGCATTTTTTGAAGTAAATTTCTCAACTAGTCAAAATTTTTTAGAAACAACTTAAGATGCCATTTTGAATTTCACTTTGCTTTTCGGGTCATTTCTACATATACAGTGGTGCTATGATGCTTATATTTTACGAAATTTTACGTTAATTGTTGTAAATTTACTATTTTTTACGTTAAATCAGGTAATTTTACGTAATTTGATTGAAGAAAAAAGTGGTAAATTTGTTAATTTTGACGTAAAAAATGATAAATTTACGCAAATTGTTATATATCAAAATGTCTAAAAAAATTTGACTAATTTTGTAACGATTGCCGATAAACTCCACATCTAAGCCTCTTGAAAAAAAATCGATATTTACTGATACCAACCTTTTCTTGCGGTAAAAGTCACTAAAAGACTAAAAAAGGGTCGAAATTTTTTTTGGAAATTATGATATTTACAACAATTTACGTAAATTTATCATTTTTTACGTCAAAATTAGCAAATTTACCACTTTTTTCTTCAATCAAATTACGTAAAATTACCTGATTTAACGTAAAAAATAGTAAATTTACTATAATTAACGTAAAATTTCGTAAAATATAAACATCATAGCACCCCTGTAAATTAATCAATGTTCATGAAAATCTAGTTATTAGTTACCCGATACCTAATTTAGGTAAATTTAAATACGATTTCCTGTTGCAACTAAATACATCTTTCTTCTTAATGAATGATTCTATCAACACATGATGGGTACCATTATGAGGCAGGTCAACAGCTTAATAAAAAATCTTTACTAGAACATGAACTTGGACTAATATATCTTAAGAACTTAAGAATTACAGCTAGTTTTTGGTGTCGGATAAAACGACAAGATTTCAACACCAACGCAATCATGAAACATTCATGTTTCAAATCATGAAACAATTCTAATGACTTTGACGTTTAATAATGTTTCTTATTGATCCAACATCCAAATAAGAAGAAAATTCTATAACCAAAGTAAATTGATCATTTGTTAATTTGGGTTTTTTTCCCTTGATAAAACTAAATTAACAAAGAACTGACAAAAGCTTATTTTATTCCTTCCAAAAAAAAAAAATTGAATCGATTCAATTAAATCTAAGTAAATGCATTTATAGTCTTTGTTTTTAATGAAAAAATCTGTAAAATTAATTTCTAATAATTCAGAAAGAAAAAAAAGATGCTTTTTCAAATCACTTTGAAAACAAATTTTTCATCTTATGTAAAATAATTCGAAGATAATCGTTCGAGAGCTAGATATACATTTATATTTTTAAATATGTTTCCTAGACAAACATTACAAAAAGCTATCTTTTTTTTTTTAAAGTTACAATTTTTAGAAAAATAAAAAACAGAATTTAAAAAAGTTTGCTTTTTAACTTCAATTTAGCTTGGTTTTTTTTTTTAATTAGACTGTTTTTTTTTTGTTAAAATGGAATTTTCCATTAACATTCATATCCTTAAATAATTGTTTGTTAAAAAAAATATTTTTTTTTGAATTTTCTAAAAAAGTTTCATTAGTACACATCGTTTTGAGTATGTTAAGCTATAATTTGAAATAAAAAAATATGAAAATAACTCTAAGGATGAAACTAATCAACGATTTGCTTTTAACCTTTTGTTGTGTTATTTGTGGTAAGCGTAAAACTGTATGAGATTAATAAGGTCATAATAAACAAAAAGAGATAACAATATGAATGACTAAATCAACAAAAAGTTAAATATATTTGATATTTTATAAGTTGAATTCTTGAAATTTTTTACTCAAAAAAACTTGCTGTAATTATAAATAATAAAAAATTATGAAATATTACGCAATTAATTTTTTTTTATTCTTTCTTAAAGCTTTTTGTTTTTTTGAAAAATAAAGTCTGTTTTTACAGACATGCTTGGCGTCAGCTTTAATCTTATTTGAAATTATCTTGTCTAATCGAAGACTCTTAGGATTTTTTTTTTGCTGGCATTCCAATTTAAGAGGGTATCATGTCTTGTACAGAGATAAATATTTTTAGATCTTAATCGCAGAAAAATTGACGCTACAATTATATGTTTTCGTTTGAAAATTTCGATAGCCAACAAAAACTTTTAAGGTTGTCAAAACATAAGAACGAATAACAAATCATAACAATTATTGGCTAACGGTCTAGTATAGTCGGCTGTCCCATAATCTTCCTTAAAGAAAAGCTTGGGCGTACAGTCATGGCCATTCACTAGTTCCTTGCGTTCATGAACGTTATTCCAGAAGATAAACTAAAAAGAATAAAAAAATAGAATTAGACTGGTTGACTAAAAATTCGTAATCTTTATTCAGGAAGTACCTATTTTGCATTCAATTGGAAAAGAGTTTGAGTTTTTCTACATTGAAAATACCAATTCTTAGTCACAGATTTAAAATTTATGTTTTTCGATTAATACGATATACAAATCTAAGAGGATCTAATGTTCGAATGGCTACAGTAATTTTAATGATTTTTTTACTCACAGTTTGAGTAAGCGTTATTAATAAAAAAGCGTAAAAAATTTAGAATTGCAGAGTTGCAGAGTTTTCACAAGCGCTTCTTGTACCAAGACATTATTTTTTATCTATTATATTCATCTCTGCAATGATTTAAAATGATCCTTCAGTTGTTATAATGATATATTTTTTGATGCATTTGGGATTTTGGGACAAAACTTCACATAGTCAAATCGTTACCATTAGAAAAGGGTGAGAGGTGCGTTAGAGAATCGATTGCATTTAAAAAGCGTCGAAAAAGTTAAATAATTTAATTGTTATTATGATTTAAATTTTTAAAACGCGACTTTCACACTAGCACCCTAACACAACTCTCACGCTTAAATTCAGTACCCTAACACACTTGTTTCCAAATTTTACGCTAACACTTTGTCTTTTACTTTATCACACAGACTAGTTTTTTCTCAAAAAAAGTACAGTACTGCTACGATTTTGTGTTTTTAGTAATTTTTACGTGAATTTACGTGATTTTACCAAAATTCACGTAAAAAGAGGTAATTTTACGTAAAATTACGTTTGTAAAAAACGGTAAATTTACCTTTATTTACCGAATTTTACGTAAATTTACCTGAAATTACGTAAATATTCGTAAAAAGTAAAAATTCCACTTGTTTTCTTGATTGTTATACTTCGACATCGAATAACTCATCAAAAAAAAATTAAAAAAAACTGTAATTAATTCCAAGTACGTCGAAAAGATTACGAAGTATTCTCCAATAGTTTTGTTATCATAAAAAAATTAAAATTTAGGATTATTCAAAGCATTTTTGTTCAAAGCATCAATAATAGAAATGGAATTTTTACTTTTAACGAGAATTTACGTAATTTCAGGTAAATTTACGTAAAATCCGGTAAATAAAGGTAAATTTACCGTTTTTTACAAACGTAATTTTACGTAAAATTACCTCTTTTTACGTGAATTTTGGTAAAATCACGAAAATTCACTTAAAAATTACTAAAAACACAAAATCGTGGCAGTACTGTAAATAAATCATTTAAATTACTGTAAACATAATCCTTATTCCTTAAACCTTTATCGAACAAACACAATTTTTTCTTTTATATATCCGCTAGTTATAGATGAACGTTCATGAAGGTTTCTGAAAGGAACTATTGAATGACCATGACTGTAAGTCTATTAAAGAATAATAAAAATAATATTCTCATCTTTTGAAAAATGATCTAGTTTCGACAATTTGTTGAAAATATTGTAAAAATGTTAAACGGTAAACGACTTGATCACTTTAACTCAAAAATTACCTATAAAAAAAAAACAACAAGTCTCACTTCATTTTAAACCAATTCTTATCTGAATGAAAAAAAAATGAAATTTTCTAAAATTCAAAGTTTTTCACTTTTTATTATCACTTTTAGAGTAGATGATAAATAGAAACCTTGGTTGTAAACAGTTTAAAATTTCGAAATATTATCTTTACAAAAAATGTGCTTTTTTTCGATATTTTATAAACTTTGTTTCATGTTATCATTTTTTTATTGTTTTTACAAAAACAAATTGTGTTGGTATATTAGGTCTATCTTTTATTTTAGGTTAATATTTTTAATATTTCAATAGAAAAAAAACTCTCTTTTTTTGTTATTTTTTATCGATAATTTTAAAAAATATTAACCTAACATTTAGATTGAATTAAATCCAAATGCTTTGAATAATTTAACGTGACATAAACTTAAATTTGTCAAGTTTGTCTCTGTTTGCTTAAGATATAATATTTAAATTGGATAAGCAAATAATTTGAACTTTTGAATAAACAGTTTTAAATAAAGAATGGATTCTAGCGTAAATGATCTCTAGATAAAAAAATAGACTTTCTTGGTCAAAACAAATAATCAAGTGTCACTTGTGTATTTATTTTAAAGTAAATGCTTATAAGAGTTAAGCTCTTAAATTTAGTTGTGCTCTTAACTTTTAAATGCTCTTAACTTTAATAATTTTAGAGTCTTCTTAACATTCTTTGTAAATCAGTAGAGGAAATTCTTAAACAAAATTGAAATGCTTGAATTATTGTCCAACACAAAAATCAGTTTGACATGG
This sequence comes from Brachionus rubens, assembly GCA_022207745.1. Lineage (NCBI taxonomy): Eukaryota > Metazoa > Rotifera > Eurotatoria > Ploima > Brachionidae > Brachionus > Brachionus rubens. The sequence continues at coordinate 2,729,914 of JAJVHD010000009.1, read as the reverse complement.
GTAAAATTTCAAGTTTTTAAATTAGGTAAATTAGGGTTACTAAAATATGTCAGCAACAGCAACAAAATTAGGTTGTCAAAAATTAAGAATACGAATATTAGGTCCAATTTTAGAAATTAAGAAATTTAGCCCAAAACTAATAGTGGATTGGCATTCCTGACAAAAATTACAAAAAAGAATGATAATTTTAGTTCAAATTTATCCAAACTAAAATGAGTGCAGCGGTGAAGCTTCATGGTGGGGCAATCGGAATGACTTCAACTGAACCTCAAATCATCAGAAAGATAGAGTTTTAAAATTAAAATATTTTATTCTGAAATGGAAAAACATTTTTTGACAGGGGAAAGGGAGTTTTAGCATGTAAAAATTTCTAAATAGACCTAGTGTTAAGAAGATTTTATTCAAATACCCCACGCAGTTTTTTTTATTTTTTTATTTATTTATTTAAAGGCTTATGTCGACTCATTTACTAGAAGGAAAACCTATCCGAGAGTAAATGAGTTAGTTCGCAGAGTAAATGACGCAGTTACAGTTTGTTTTTACTCCTGCAACATTCTGCAATCTCCTGCATTTTACTCTTCGAATATTCAATTGAGATTATTTGCGGTGACCACGCCTTTCGGCAGCTTGTTCCAGATATTCACAATTTCTTTTATTCTTCATGCATTTAGATCAGTTAACTTCTTATGGGTTGGTCGACCGGTTTTCTTCAAAAAATTGTTTTATTTGATTTATGGTTTCATATGATGGTCTAATTTTTATAAATCACATACCAGATTATAAGAAATTATGTTCTCTATCTTTTGATATGTAGGTTATGCATTTCTACTTCTAATTGAGTCTTATATTTGAATTTGACCGGTTTTAGAACCGGTTTTTTTTTAACCTAATTTTTTTAAGGGAAAATTGCTATGTAATCAATGAAAATAATTTTACAATTCAACTTTGAGGGTACCAAAATTTAGGAAATTATATTTCCTATAACTTGTACATATGTTCTTTATAAGGATTCTACACTTCCATGAAACCATAAATTAAAATTAACCGGTTTTACGATAAAAACCGGTCGACCAACCCTACTTCTTATTGATACGCGCTATAAATTCTCCAAGTCACCCAAATCGGGAACCAACTTTATTACTCTACACTGTCAGTAACAGTCTGTTACTTTTCTATTTCAATTATATCTTTTTCCAAACATAGGTTTCAAAAACTATTTCACAGATTTACTTGCTAGGAAGTTCCGTCTACTGTTATTTAATTGAATCGGATTTCAAAGTTTCATAGTTTCTTTATGGAATTGCATTAAATTGACTTGATGAAAGTGGCATTTAACAAAAAAAGTGTTAAATATGTCAAACACTTTATAAGAAAAAGCTAAACTTTAAAGCGGAACAATTTATTTAATTTAGTTTATCGGAAAATTAATTTATTCAAATAATTCAAAGTAGATTTTTTTTAATTTTTGCCATTTTTAAACCGCGGTATATCAGTTGTTTTAGCAAATATTAAACTATTTGAATTAGTTGTTGAATGTAACGATGAAGTTCGACATATTCTATGATCACTTGAATCAACAAGAGGATCTTCTGGATTTACCGTCGATTCATGTGGCATCTTAAAAATTTTATAATTAAATCAAACTTGACTTTCCAAGATGGTTAAAAATTACTAATTGAGGTGCTGCTTTGAACAGATAGAAAAATGGATAATGCAATAAATTGAGACATGTTGATGCATAAATATCTGCATAACGTGTCACTTGGGATGCAAAATATGTCTGTCTCGACCCTTAAACATATCAAAATTAGAAATTTTTAAAATATTTTGATTGATTTTTAACTAACCTGTTCTAAATGTACTACCAAAATAAGAATATGACATATCGATTTGATGGATCAACATCTAAACGAATTAGAATGCTCAAAATGCTATTTAAATGTTAAAATCTTAAAAATTACTTCAATTTTTTCTTTGATTTTTGAAATGTCTGGACAGTCTTTGGATGAACTGTCATAATTTCTGGAAAAAAAATCTTATAAATTAAAATTAAGATTGAACTCTTAAACAATCTTACATTAACATATGAGATAATTCATCGTTTAAAAAATTCATTTGATTGTAAAGATCATATTTCTCTGTGTAAATGTTGAGTTCTCTTGAAATTTCAGGCACAATCAAAAATGTATGCCAAGCTCGTACTTTTTTAGATTTAATAATATCGCCAAATATGTGATCTCCGACATAAAGTACGTCTTTTCCGTGCGAATTTATTAATTTTGAAAAAACTTCAACATTTCCTCCCGAATAAACTCGGTCACTTAGCAAAGGTCCAGAATGTGATCCAATACTTTTAGCATGTGTTTCGATGTTTATTTCTTTCAACATAGTACCTTCGGTGAAAAAAAGAGGCTTATGGGCGTCAACTACAATGTAATCAAAATACGATCGCCAATTTCGTCCTTGTTCAATATTATTCAGCATATATCCCATTATTTTCTAAATTTTAAAATTCTAAACTTGATTATAGAAAAATAAAGGTTTAATTTGGTTACATCTGCATAATGGTAATCAGCGTTCGTTAATAAGAATGCCTTTGCATTATTATCCCTGATTCTTAAAAAAAAATTAAAAAGTTTTCAAAGATTTTTTAAAAATTGTCAAAAGGTTACCTATTGAGTAACAGTGCAAGTTTGTCATCTTTAACAATAAACTTTTCAACATTTTCTGTCACTTCTTTTTGGATTCGACCCTAAAGATGAAAGATTGCTCCAGAATAAATCTTTTAATTAAATTTTTTTTTTTAAATTACAGTGACATATTGATGGTCAATTGCATCATGAACATCTTGGTAAATGGCCTTGTATGAAATGAACAAATTTCCGTTCGAAACACCAGTGTCTTGGCTAAGAAGAAAATTCAAATATTTGAAAATTAAAAGTTAAATAACTTACCTAGTGTAATCTTTAGAATTTGAAAAGTAATTTACAACACAAGCTAACAAATAAGATTCTGGGTGTTCGTACAAAGTGTGTTGAACTGAAATTCGACTTGCTTCATAATTGATGAATTTATTCGGATAAAAGTGATACAACTCTTGTCTTTAAAGCACAAAGTTAAAAACACCTGAATTTTAGTGAAATTTTTAAATTACTTTTTTAAGAGTTTGAACCCATGCGCACAAATTAAAATATTTCCGTAAGGATCAACCTTTAACAAATTTCCATATAATTTGTCATACCATAGACCTCTAAAAGAAAAATTATTAATAAAAATGCTGATTACATTAAGTGCTTTCTTAGTCACCTGACGGCAAAGTTTGGATCGTATTCAAAGTTTCTTATTTCTTCAGGATAACCAATTTTAATCAAACGTTCAATAGCCAATGAAAATGTCAAAAGGTCAAACATATCAGTCTTGTAAACTTAAGAGAGATTTCAAAGTCGTATTTTAAAAGTTACAATAAATTGCTTTTACCGGCCAAAGTATGGTCCATATCAAAACCAAAAAATTTAACTTCACTCAATTGAAAACTTCGATTTACAAAGATTCTAAAATGAAAAGTTTTTAATTTTTCATGCTTCGGGTTAAAGTCTAGTAAAATATTGGCGAAACCTGTGCGAAGGTTCTCTTTTGACATGACCATGGTATTGATGATTTTGATGATGCATTGTATCATATTGACTATCATGACTCATTATTGATTCGTTTTTTTCAGAATGTGAATTATCAGCTGAGTTTACTTCCATTTTTCTTTTTTTTTTAAAAATTAATTTTCTATTTATTTAATAATAAATAACCGTGTTAGAATAAATCCCTTTAATTATGAAAGGAAATTAAAATTTTTTTTTTTCAAATCTACCCATTTTTTGTTTATTACAATTTTTGTTTTAAATTTAAGCTGCAAATCTAGCTAATCTACATTAAAAAAACGCTTCATTTTTAAAGATTATTTTAAAAGCACTTCAAAAATGTCTCCTTTTTTTTAATCTGTAATTTTAAAAACTTTATCTAATATCTAAAGGGGGCAATTATTTAATGTGTAAACCGGATGAGCTCTTTTGAAAACAGTTAACTCGGATAGAAAAAAAATTTTGACTTGAGTTCTTTTATCTTTAAACTATTAATTTAGGATATTAAGTAAACGTTGGTACTATTTTTAACCCTAGATTACATTATCAACCTATTTAACTGAAGGCTCCAAAATTTTGTGTGCTTAAAGGGGTGATTTTAGATAAAATTATGTATTTGAATGAGTCAATTATATATTAATAAATCAGTCATTAATCACAAACCCTCTAGAACTTACCTCTAGAACTAACTAATTAGCCCTCTAGAACTAACTTAAAATATTGTAATTATTATCATATTTTATTAAAACATGTTGTTGGGTATACCCTCATATCTTTAATGGGGTGAATTATTGGGACAAAAGGGTTAGGGTGAATGAGGTTTCAACCATTTAATACCAAAAGTCATCTAATTTAACCCAAAAATTACCTAATTAATCCATTTGCCCCCTAACTAAAAGGAAAATGTCTAAGTTGATTTTCTATTAAAAAGGGATATTTTTTGTAATTTTTTGTCATTTGACATTTGACGAGTTCCATTTCTAACCAAGAATTAAAGCATTCATTAATAACAAAACAAAATTTTACTAATTAACACATTTGCCCGGTTCCTAAAAATCATTAAATCAAAAAGGATGATTACTAATTAGGCGTTCGATTTTACTTTCTTTGGAAAATTTTAAATTTTTAAGAATTTTTTGGTTGATTTTATAATGTTTAGAAATTAATCAAATAACTTTTAAGAGTTTGAATCAATGCTTTAGTGGTTATAAACAATAATGAATGAGTTCAGATTTTTTCGTCCAAAATATTTGATCGAAATCAACCAATACTAAAATTCAAATTAACAACTAAAGTTGGTGAATGGGTAAATTGGGTCAGAATCGGGGCAACGGGGTTAGTTTCGGGGTAAATTGTACAAAAAAATAGGGCTATTAGATTTACCTTTATAACATATTTGCCCCTCACCCCTTTAACGCCTTGTACTAATGAGGTGAGTCAAAAACAAGCGGCTAATTGGGTGAACGAATTTATCATTTTCAGAAAAAACTGAGTCTATATACGAGTTTTTGGAAAAATAGGTCATCCGGTTGGGCCTTCTTATAATATTCAATAATTTTACGTAATGTTTAAAATTTTTAGAGACAACAAAAATTTGCTTAAACACTTTTTGGCATGTTTAAGTTATTTATTTTAAGTATCAAAGAAAGCTAAGCATTTGGAAAAATTGAAAGAAGTTTTTGATAAATCTTGCCTTGTTTCTCAGTCTTCAGGTTTCTTGTCTTTCAGGCAACCACTCATATTAACATCAATATTGACACTAAAGAAGATTCAAAAAGCAGTGCTTAATTGTTAATAATAGATGATATGTCTGACCATAATGTCAACCCAACACAAAGGTATTCTTTTGTGATTTTTTGTCAAAAAGATGACAATTTTCAAAGATACTTTTCTATTTTAAATAATGTTTGGCATACAAAAATATTTACCGTATACCCTTGCAATGATCTTAAACCTGAGTTTCGGTTTGTCAATTTCTTTTTCAGCCAATCAGATATATGGATACAATTCAAAACAAATGCTTGCAAAATCGACTAATGATCTCCTACAAGAAATTTTTTCGGGTATCGGTAAATAGTCTTAAAATATAAGAAATTTTGTAACTCTCTATTTTGTGAAATAAAAAAGAGAGACGCTCCTAATTCTTTTAATTTATTTCTGGTTTGTATTTGTGAAACTTTACTTTTGTGAATTTTTTTGCATTTGAACACATAATCGAGGTCGCACCCAGATACTTCACATAATCGAGGTCGCACTGTATTATAGAGACATTTTTTTTGGAAATAAATTTCATTTTTCTAAAACAATACGAAAAGAATGAATTTCATTTTCCGATCGTTGTAAACTGAATCAGGATTAGGTCCAAGACAATTTTAACTAAAATTTTTCAATTTTTCGACGGAAGGACCGTCTCTTTTGACTAAAATTGCAAAAATGAAGCAATTGACCATCAAATGATCAAAATCCTCTTTATCAAAGTGAAAGATATTTGAATCAAAAAATTAAGAATAATCTACATCCGTTTTAGACTTTTAATTTTTTCTCCTTCTGGACCCTTATAACCTCTTTTTATCCTTTTTGTGCCTGACTCTCACAAATGTCTTGTCGAAAATCTACATGAGCCTTAGCCTCGTCTGAGATATGGTTCATTGACTCTCTTCCCACGGTACCTGACCCAAACCAATATATTTAGAACTAAAAGAAGGCTAAAAAAAATTTAAAGTCTTAAAAGTAAAAAGGATGTAGAGGATACAAAGATCTAAAAAATGAAAAAAGCTTCACTAAATTTTAACTTTTCTTTTATTCATTTTTTAAAGGACTTTTTTGATTATCTTTTTTCATATCCTGTTGTCTATTAAGGCGAAGAATGGTTATTTAGATGTAAATTTCCGTGTGATCGCATACGTTGACAAAGAATTGACTATAAAATTTTTGAAAACTTTCTCAAAATATTTGCTCCTTTACATCTAACATTTAAGAATTGATATAAGAATTTTCCCGAAAGCTAACACCCCTTTCTAAAAGCTACTTTGCTGTTCTATCTCACAATCTCTCTTTAAAATTGTCTCAAGCGGATGGGGTTCTAAAATAGTTCAAAAAATTCACAATGAAGGAATTCATTTACGTCTTGCAGACACTATAACTGACATTCTAAAAAAATTTTCTCATACATATTTCTGTTCTGCTTGACGGTTGGGGAAATTTCATTGAAAAAATTAATTAATTTTTCTGTCAGTTTCAGTGATTTTTCTGAAATAATTCATCTTAGTATTTAGTGTTGTTTCGATATTCAAGGAAGAATTTACACCTTTTTTGTTCAAATAAATAGTTAAGTTTTATTTCATTAAACAGACACAAATGATGGCTCTAAATGAACGAATTTGATTAAAAAATATGCTAAATTATTCTTTATTTTTTTTTAATTTAAAATTCAAAATTCTCTCAATAATCTTTTTTAACTTAAATTTTTTTTCCCATTAATTGGACAAACAATGTCTTTAAATGATAGTCATGATGACAAAAATGAGATTATAAAAAAGTTATCAAACTTTTTAAAACTACCTAAAGCTCAACGCTGGATATGTTGCGAATGGTTTTATTCCGATATTGATCGTGTTATATTCGAATCTGAAAATGATTTTTCACTTTGTATGAAACAATCATTTCCCCGTTTGAAAGCTCAAAAACTTACTCGAAAACAATGGTGTATGATACGAAGTTTAATTGGCAAGCCAAGACGATGTTCGAACGCATTCTTTCAAGAAGAACGTCAAATGCTTGCTGAAAAACGACAAAAAATACGCTTGATTCAACAAAGAAAGATAAGTGAATCCGAACTTGTTGACCTTAAAGACTTACCACAAGAAATCCCAGTAACATTAAGTATAGGTCACAGAGTTTATACTCATATATGTCATCCAGAAGAAGGAGTATTCCTAGGCACTATAGCTGCAGTTGATCCTGTTGATCATACTTATCGAGTTGTTTTTGATCGTCCAACAATCGGATCATTGACAGTTCATGATTATGAAATTAAAAGTGTTACACCTGTTCAAACAATTCCAATCAAAGCTTACATTCAAACGTTTAGACCTAAAACTACACCGGGAAATTCTTCAATCCCCGGACCGTCAACAAGTTTAAACATTCAATCCTATTTAAACAATAACCCAAATAATTTAATATTGGACGATTTAAACCAAACAGACTCAGTTTTAGGCTTGACTAATTCACCTCTAAAGACGATCACAGAAACTCATAATACTTCAAGTGGTCGACTCGGTGGCTATCCGGTTCATTTTCTCCTAACAATTACTCGTTTACACAAAATGTTGTGTGTAAAAAAAGAAAATTTAAAAAAATTGAACGATTTAAACAGTCAAGCTGAACAAATAAAAGCACGTAATGAAAATTATAGCAAAGAGTTTAGGTCAACTTATGGAAACGTTATAACCGAAATGGAAAAGTTAAACAAGGATTTAAACGAATATTTGATTGGTCTACAAAATTATTGTGAAGAAACATGTGAAGATGTTAAACTTGATGACCCGACAGTGTTTGATTTAAAAAATTATTATTTAAAACAATCATTTGATTTAGTGAATTCGTTAAATGAAGACGATGAAGTTAAAAATAAAATCGAAGATAATTTGAATAAAATAAATTTGAATGAAAGTTGCGAATCCGTTGGTATTGATTGGCTTAATTCTAGAACTAAATCACCTCATTTGAGTAATTTAATTGTAAAAATGACCTCGTTGTTGATTCAATTAAAGGATTATGCGAATTCGGCTGATAAGCAATTGAATATAAATGAGTCAAGTGTTGATAGTAATACAGATGAATCAACAGTGCCATTTTTGTCATTTTGTACAAAGTCATTGAATGAATCGATGAATGATATTAAAAATACTCTCAAGTCATCCGAAAATGTAGAATTATTTGAAGATAAAATTCAAGTACATTTAAATCATATACAATCAGTTTTATGTAATTATAATCGATTACATGCATTCAATAATGAAATAGATAATCGTTTAGATCAGGATTAGACTCTTTTTTTTTTTTTTCTAAATTTTTTTTTTGTCGCTAATAAAATTAGATATTTTATAAATAAAATTTTATTTAATTAAAAAATTCGATTATGTTCAGACTCCTTAAATTAGACTGTTGTTAAAACTAGTAGAGGATAAAAAATGTTACATAAGTCATTCACGCTTTTTGCTTCAATCACCGCTTCAGACAATTTTTTCCAATCTCTATAATTGAAAAATTTAATTATGACAAGACTGGTTTTTAAATTTTTTGATGTGTCTTCTTAAATTGTAAATGCAACCTCCCAAGCAATCGTAGTTTTCAAAGAAAACCCTAGATTAAAATACATAAATAAAGTGAGTCCCACATAAATAAGTTTTTTTAGATAGTTAGAGATCTCGAAATGGGAATAAAACATAAAATTCTGGTCAATTCAGATGACCAAAAAGTCAAAGATATCTTTACAATTTATTTTGAGAAAAATCTTTTTTTAAAAAGTTAAAGTTTGAATAAATCCAGCTGACAAATCAAAATTCATGGCTCAAAAGAATCTAAAAAATTCAATACTTAAAATCTTTCATAAATTTAAGTTTTCAATTTGACTTTTGAAATTTAAATAGGGCTGGTAGAACGGTTTTATGCCGAAAACCGGCTTGAGTTAAATAACTATTTAAAAAAAAGTACACTTTAACAATTACAGTATACCAAAATGTAGAGAATAAAAATCTCTATCAGAAAATACCATGGGGTATTTTTTCAAGTTCTAATGGAATTTTTATTTGAAGTTTTCCTATTAAAAAACGGCTTATTTTGAATATAGGCTCAAATAAAATTTGGTTCAACGATTTCATGCTATTTTATGGCAGAGAATTTAATTCTGTACATTTTGATATGCTGTTTACGTTAAAAAGAAGTATTTAAAAAGAGAAATTTAACTCAAGCCGGTTTTGGACCTAAAACCGTTCTACCAGCCCTAAATTTAAAAGATTGCTCAAAGATTTTAGCGTCTTTTAAACTTCAAGGTTGATGATTTCCATTTTAGGAGGCTCTCTGACTTTTATCTAAAGATTTCCTTCATGAAAAGCCTAAGGCTTTCTAATTTCTGAAACTTAAATAAAAATTTAAAAATTTTTCTTTATGCCCTATCATCGAAAAAAATTTTATGTGTTAATTTTAGGGATTCACTTTTTTTATGTTTTTTTAAACCCTCATCCGAAAACCCTTGAAAACTCTTAAAATCAAACTTGGAAGAAAAAAAAAATTTTAGAATTTCCAAGATATTTTCAAGATGAATTGGAATTTTCTTGTAAATTATTTTATTGTAAGAAATTTTCAAGTGAAAATCTGAGGAATATTTTTGGATTTTTCTTGTAAATTTTTTTATTTCAAGATATCATCTCTTAATCTTCTTGTCTTCAGATCACTAATGTCTGGCCTCGCTGATATACCGTTCTCAAAGTACGACACGTTCCTGATGGTTGTTCCAGATCAGGTCTAAACTACGATGTGTACTATAAACTAATTTTGTCATGGATAGGCTAATTAAAAGCTTTCTTGATCATTCCTAGAACTGCCTTTTCAGTGTATTTTTTGACTAAAAAAATTTGATGAAAATATAAAATCCGACTAATTTCGGATTATATAACCATTTAAGCAGAACTTTGTATCAAAGCATACAAATGTGGTTCAATGACATGAACATGTTCCAAAAATGAAGACAATGAGTGTTACTATAGCGTAAACTGAATGACATAAGTAACTTCTAGACTCGATTGCATTATCTATGAAATCCAGTCTTTGTCAAAAAATCTTTAAATAAATTAAAACATTTTATTTAAAAACATAAACACTTATAAAATCTTGTAAAATTATAAATCTTGATATAATACAACTAAATACATTTATTTGTCCGTTCAATTTTCAAACTAATTGTCCAATATCTCATTATCATCAGATATTTCAAAACGCAATCGTATTATACCTGTTTTAATTGGATAAATTTTAACTCGATAAATATTTTCATCAAGATACTCGTACTCGACCTTTTTATTTTTTATAAAATCATTAAAAATCAATTAAGAAAAATAATTTTTGATCTAAAATTTACTGGAGCGTGTGTACCATCCGGGTGTCGAGCTGTACATCGAACTTCACTTTTATCACCACATTTTTTGGTGTTAACTAAAAAAAGAATAAAAATATAAAATAAAAATTAAAGGCAGCTAGGTATTCTGTGAAAGCAACTGCTCTAATTTAAATAAAACCAACACCATGATGTGTAGCCTGGTACGAAGGTTACTTGATACGCTTCGGGAAAGGTATGATATGCGCTTAACACCGAGAGTTCGAGAGAAGTGCAGTATTTTTTTGTCTGTTTCAGATACATTTAAACGTAAACTTGATCTTTTTAGCTTTAAGTTGATATGTATAGATCAACAACATGTGTTTCCATTTATTAATACTTATGAATTTTTAAAAATATCAAATCCGACAAAACCTCGGTATGGGAATTTTATGGGGTTTCACTCTTAAACCTGTACCAAGCATGTTTTCCCGATCGAGTAAAATACTTAGGCGCCTGTAAAATTAAATTATCTATCTGAATTGATATAATAAACATATCGTATTAGGTGATTTTACATAGAAACTAATGATTTTCTGGAAGCACCTCTCTCGAGGGTCAGCACCTTCTATGTTAGAAGTTTGTTTTTTTCAGAGATGAAAATTAGTGATGGATTTTGGGGTTTTCATAGATGGAGAACACAAAAATAAAGTCAGATTTCGGAAATTCTAACCTCGTCAAGTCGATATCCTAAAAATCCGAAAGCATCAACCCTAGACAAAAAAATAAGTTGATTTACGGGTTTGTCGACCCTGAAAAACCCTAAAATCTTGGTTGAATCTCCCAAGATCTTTTTTAGGCTAAATTAAACTCCGTGTCTCTGACAAAAATTCAAAGTGCCTCGAGTATTACATTGACAAACAAATGAAAAAATAGTCTCTTAAACTTTTTTGTTCACAAGAAAGTGAGCTCATTTTGTAGCTCTCAGTGAGTAGAACAAAGTACTACTCAATCTCTCATTGAGTAGAACAAAAAAATCTTTAAAAAAATTTGAATTTAGGGGTCCACATCATGGTTTTGGTTTTATTTAAATTAGGAGTGTTGCTTTCTCAGAATACCCGCAGCTAAAATTTAAAAATAAAAAAAGGCAGGTACCTAAGAACGAAACGTTTGAGATATCCAGTTTGGGCAAGTTTACTTTCTCGAAGCTCATAATTTTTTTTCTCCTTAAAAAATGAAATAATTTAAACTAAAATAAAATAATAAAAACAAAAGAATTATTATTTTATAAATAAATATTCTGTTTATAAAAATTTGGTAATTTTTTTTTTTCGAGAGAGACAAAAAAAAGAAGAGAATTGACAATTTTTGAAATTTTTTTCCCTTCGTTAAAGTGTATAAAACTCAAAAATCACCGCGCGTCTAACTCTTACCACATAAACAATAACAACAACAATAAAAATCTATTAAAATTATTATCTTTAATTATAATTAATTTCAATCATTGCAAAAGAGACAAGAGAAAAATGAGAGAGAGAGAGAGAATAAATAAATCATTTAAGAATTCAATATTAACTAATTTTTTTTCAAAAAATTTAACTTTGTTTACTTAGTTTATTTCTTCTGGTAAAATATTGATAGAAAATAATGATTGCTGAGCTAATGGTATAAATTATTTTGTATGTATTTTTGTTTTTTCTCTCTCAAAAAAAAAAAAATAAAATAAAAAAGAAACATTTTTTCGATGGAATTCGGCAAAACATTTCATGCTTATTTAGACAAGGAATTTTTTTTCTTTTTATTTCATTGCTCTTGCTCATTCTTTTTCGATTAAACAAACACTTACAAGCATCAAGTGTTTTTATTGTTAAATAATTTCGCAGAATATGCCTCAATTATTTATCATTCAAATTTGGTCTCTTAACATTTTCATAATTTATCTATTAAGAGTCATTGAGAGCGCATGTCTGATGTTAAAGCACACAAGCTTAGAAAACTAGAATTTTGAAAATTTGGCGAAATCTCAATGCATTTGAGTAGTTAAGGAATTTTTTTTGAGAATCTTTTTTTCGAAGACCATCGTCGTTCAAAATTCTCAAGATGGTCCAGTCAAACAATCTTTTACAAAAAATATTCAATTAAAAAATTAATTCAATTAAATTTTGAGTAAACTAGTGTCTTTTGCAGGTATTTTTTAATTTTCTCAATTCCATATCAGCCGTATTTTTGAATTGACCGTTTACGTACTCAGCGAGTTTGACCAATTTACGATTATGGCTTTATACTTAGGACATACCAAAAGTTTTGATAATTCTGTCATTATTTTTTAATCAAAGTACACTAACTCCTATCGACATATAAAATTTTAATCTGTATGCGATTCTCTATTAATTGAACCACTAATCAAGATTATATCTTTATTCTAACTGATTTTTATTTAGCACTAAGTAGACCATACTTTTTGAAAATTTAAATAAATGCAAAATTTGAATCTTTGGTTTTATATTCAAATGCGTGTAAAATTGGAATCGAATGCAGTTACGATCCAAAATGACTTTAAACATGTTTATGGGGACAAGGCCCTTTCATATGCAACAGTTGCTCGATGGGTGAAAATATTTCGTGGTGGGATAGAGAGAACCAAAGATGCTCTACTCTCTGGACGGCCGAGAACGGCAGTTGTTGACTCGAATATTGACCTAGTTCCTCGAAAATAGCATCTCGTTTTTTACCCAATTTTTTGACTGAAAAAAATGTAGAGATAGGGTTCGAATTTGTCAAGAAAATTTGGCTAAATTTAAAAGCGGGACATGAAGACTCCTGGTGCAAAATCATTTCTGCAAATTGCATCAACTGACATAGAGGCTATTTCATCAAATTAACAGCTCTGCGTAATCTCTAAAATAATTCTGCAAAATGCACGCCATTGAGTGCTATGGAAATTAAATGCGCAATTAATTTACAGACTTTTTGCAGGGCTGGTAATTTGGTGAAACAGCTTCTGAGTCAGCTGACACAATTTGCAGAAACAATTTTAGGAGAAAAAAAATTATACATTTTTTTTTTCAATGCCTCACATACAAACATCAAGCTTTACTTTGAAAATATTCACGTTCTTTGCGCTGACATCGTTTTTCGGAAACTAGTTACATACAATCACAATTCTATTTGAAAAAGTTATATCTGGACAATTTTTAACTTCTTCACGTGTTAAACATTGGCTGATTATTCTTATTAATTGGTATTTTCTAGCTTCAGTCTTTGTGTTTAGATTGTAAGTGATGCATTAACATGTTCGTATTTGTATGTCACCTTGAACATTTGAATCAGGTCACCTCCTTGTTCTTAGATAAGTTTTTCTATCTCATTGAAATCTTTTTCCAAATATGGACCAAAAGATGCTCTACTCTCTGGACGGCCGAGAACGGCAGTTGTTGACTCGAATATTGACCTAGTTCCTCGAAAATAGCATCTCGTTTTTTACCCAATTTTTTGACTGAAAAAAACGTAGAGATAGGGTTCGAATTTGTCAAGAAAATTTGGCTAAATTTAAAAGCGGAACTAAATGAGCTCTCAATAGAGAACAATACAACAATTTGATTATCTCGCGACAATGATGCTTAAAAGCTATCATAATTAAGCTCAACATACGTGAGTGTACTATTTTAGATCCTTTTGTATAAAGATGCTAACATCTCTTTCACAGGTAGACTTGCTAAGTAGTTCCAAGTGGATTGTGTAATCGAACTTTTAGTTGTTATTACCTATATTAACGACTTTACATTTATCAACGTTAAGTTGAGTAGACATTATCACTTGAATCTATATTCGGTTGCAGCTAAATAATAATTTATTACTATACAATTTTTGTATCATTAGCATACGCTTTACTGCTGTTCTTGACCAGTTCCAACATATCGTTTATACTGTTGTGGTCATTCACGTGTTCCTCTAGTGAACTTCTATGAACTAATGATTTATAAAAGCCTTCGTTGATTTATGAGTATCAACTGAAAGCTAAAAAGCTCTAGTTAAAGCTTGTAAAACTATCTTTCATTTGATACCCATAAATCAATGGTGGCTTTTCTAAATCATAAGAGGAACAAGTGAATGACAAAAAAAGTATATACGCAAAAACATTCAGACTTGTTGTTGGAATAACTCATGAAGACTTTTACTCTCGAAAATCGAAAAATTAAAAGGGACTGGAAGCAGATTGAGACATTTTCAATACTCACGTTGGTAAATCGTTTTCCAAATCCTACTTTGAAAATTCGGTTCAAATGTCCTGAAATAGAATTGTTACAATTATAGAACAGACCAGATCTAAAACCATTTAAATCAAACTCTTCCAATTGCGGTCTTCAATCACTACTTTATTAATCTTCTTCTCATAAAAATCTAAGAATTTCAGCAGAAACAATATTTAGCTTCAAAGAGAAGAAATGAAAGCATAAAAGAGTCGTTGGAATGAAGCAGTGCTTCCAGTCTTAGGAAATTAAATTTTTACATCTAATATCATGAAGAATAAAGAATTTATGCTATTATTTTATTTAGAGTTTAACAGTAGGAGTTTAAATCATAGAAAATAAGTTAAAGGTTTCCTTCTCCAATTGATTAATTTCTTGTTGCAATCTCGAATATCTTTTTTTAAGCTTATTCAAATTACTGATCAATCTTGCTATAAGGTTTAATCAATGGATATAATCCGAGACTTGCCCGCCAATCATTCAAATCAGTTATCAAGTCACCCTTTGAATTTTTTTTTAATTTTAGACAAAAAAATTTTTCAATAAAAATCTATTACTTTTAGTTTGTCTTGGGTCAATTGGTCATTCATTTCTGGTGGACAAATGTAAACAGCTAGTTTCTTTCGTTTACTTGCATTTTCTTTAATGTAAGTATCATAAAACACAATTAAATCTTCTTTTGTTAACTTCATTAATTCATCCACTTCAATTTTTTCTCTTTCAAAATTGTATTGATGTGAAGTTATTTCATTCCAGAATATGTCACATTGTTTACTCATTCGTTTCGGTTCTTCCAATTTAATTAATTTTAAAGCGTCTACATGTGTCTTAAACTCTTCGTCAGTCATATTTTTTAATGAATCGTTTGTTAGTCTAATAAAATTTTCGATCCTATCATCCAATTCTAAAGGTGATCGATCCGATTGTACAATTATGCGTACACCTTGAGCTCCACCAAAATTTCTTGACCCACTTGCAACAATATAACCCAATTGTTCTTGGGTTCTTAACACATTGAAACACGGTTCATTTATAACTTGACAGAACAGTTCAACAAGAGCATTGTTATGGGTGTTCTGAACTCCGAATTGAAAGTAAATTTCGACTGCTGATGTTTTGTGAACTGTGTTATTGTTTATGAAGACATAGCTACTTCCGTCTGGAATTTGAACTTGTCTAAAATTGTTATGATGAATTTTTTCCAAAGGTGTCAAGTTGTCAACTTTGGTCAAACTTGTTGATTTCAATTGCTCCTCAATGGTTGTTGCAAAATTCTCAGCTCTCTATTAAAATTTTAAAAATTAGTTTGAATAATAACAATTTTTTGATTAAACCAACCTCTTGAGTTAAATTTCCAAACATTACAGACTCAATAAAAACACCTTGAGTCAAAATTTGAGGAATAAATTCTTGAACATCGTCACAACTAAATGTATTCAACGATTCTAGTAATTGTTTCTTAGTCCAACCTTTTTCACTAAGTAATTGTGTCATATAATAAACGGCATGCTTAAACGGTTGATCAGCTTCAAAGTTTATTAAATTACGTTGATAAGCCTCTTTTAGGATATCAAATCTTTGTTTGTCTACTTTAAACGAAGCCACACGTTCATAAATAGTTTTGAGAAGAACGTCTATTTTATCACTGAAACCAGACACTGTAATGTTAAGACCATAATTTGACGGTGATATATTATATCTCATATCAGCCAACTCAGCTGGATACAAGATTTGTGAAAGCGAATCAGTCAACAAATCGACAAACAAATTCGCCATATTTGAATTTCTAGTGTTAAAATAAACTATTGGATTTCTTATTTCGGTTCTAATGACAGCTTTTGGTAGCTTAAATTTTGTGTCTTCTTTATACCATAGCCTGGTCAATTGGGACGATCGGACAGCTTTTGGTACTGGATTCTTGACAACATGGTCTATAACGTCCAAGTTAGACGGGACAAAAGTGTTCTTTGGTGGAATGTGGAAAACACTGTTAAGCTCAACTGATTTTAATTCTTCGATTTGTTCTTGTGGAATTTTTTCCATTTTATAATCAGTTCCGTACCATTTTTCTTTTTGATCGGCAATTTTTTCATATTTTTTCGAGACAACAGTGACTCTCATTCTTTCGGGTGTCAAATAGTCAAATAGCTTTTGTATTCCTTCAGGGTCGAACTTTTTTAAATAATAATTAGCAGACAAAATGTCATCCATTTTAAAAACATGCAAGTCCGATGTTAAACTTGAAACATAATTTATTGGTCTCTCTTTGTCCTTAAATTTGAACGAAATTTTTCCCAAATTATTCATTTCATCAAAAACCCATTCGATTGGTTTCTCATTTTTTAACATTTTTAAATATTGAAATACTAATTTTGTTACATTTTGAATATTTTCAGCACCTTCTTCAGTAAGGTCTAAATTTATTGAAAAAAATTGAAAACCACGAGCTTCACGTCTTGAACCAGCGTACAAATGATTGCACCATCCTTTACGTTTAAGCTCTGATAACAAACTCCCATCACCTTCATGGCCAACTAAATGACTTATGTATTGATATGGACTTGATTCGTAAAACTCTCTATAATCTGGGATAACCCAATTAATTCCTAATTGTCTTATATCTTTGACTGGAACAACATATTTAATTGTTTGAATCGTATCTTTTCCGAATGGATCTGGGTCAAATGTAACTTTTGGCAAGTCTTTGTTCGGTATGTCTGAGAACATCTCAATTGCATAATTTTGTAGAGTATCCAAGTCTTCTTTACCCAATAGACACATGGTCATTAAGTTAGCTGAATAATTTTTAGTGTGATACTTTAATAGTTCTTCTCTAACTGATGGTAAACCAAGTTTTTCTGGATCAGTTTTAAGAGTGTTCAAGTTTCCGGTACCAAATTTTGAATATGGATGATTTGGATCGCATGTACTTTTTTCCAATTGGTCTATTCTCCATGCATCCGATTGTAAATTTTTTTGATTCTCCGAATCCACTGCATTTATCTCACGAAAAGTTGAGTCAGCATGAAAAGATGGCGAAATAAAAAATTGCGCAAATCTTTAAAAAAAAAAATTAAAATTTTTATCAAAATCATTTTTTCAAAGTTATTTGAGTATAGATTTTTATCTTCAAAAAATGATTTCTTTGTTTAACTCCCGTAAATTGCTTTTCTATTTCTAAATAAAAACTTAAATTTACATGTCTAGGGCTTCTTTCAATTTTTCCGGAGCAATTTCAAAATGATAATTAGTGTTTTCACCAGCAGTGTAAGCATTCGTTGAACCAGCATGATCTTCAATAAATTTTTGGAATATGTTCTCAACTGGATACTAGAAAAATGAGAAGATTAATCTTAAACGAATGATGCAATTTAAAAAATCTATTTCAAACCTTTTTTGACCCCATGAAAAGCATGTGCTCGCAAAAGTGAGCTAAGCCTGGAAATTCTTTTGGATCGAGCAGGTAACCAGCGTTTACATCAACGGAAGCAGCTGACCGGTCCGTTTTATCGTCACTTATTAACAAACATTTTATTTTGTTGCCTAAAATGACACCTCGATAAACACGGTTATCTTGATCGGAACGAACAATATTATCGTTTTTTTCAAGGATTTTCTGTAGATTAATTCCTGTCGTTGACATATATCTACTCGGATTAAAACAAATTGTTGAATTGAATTTTTTTGTTGAAAATATTTGGCTAACTGAAGTATTCACTCGATATTTATTTACACAGTTGAATAATTTAATGCCGTAAATAGATGCGAAATTTGAAAGCATAAGTTTTTATTTTTGAACAACGAGGAAATGTTTGAATGGCGTCTTCTAATTGCGATTTTTTCATTTAAAAAAAATTAAAAGAACCAATTTTAAAAATGAAAAATTTGAAAAAAAATTTGTTAATATTTGATTCTCTTTATCAACGAGGGAAATTTCCCAGATAATTAAAAAAAAATAAATCTTATCACTAATTAGATAAAATTAAGTTTAAGATTTGATAAATTCAAATTGTTTAGAATTCGAAGCGGATGTTTAGATTTTGCAAAAAGTGAGCAAAAAACAACAGTATCTGATTTGGAAGGAAATAATAATTTTTCCCAATTTCAATTTGAAATTATACATCATTCATCGCACAGTTTAAATAAAAATAACAAAACAAAATGGAAAAAAAATTAGCTTTTTTAGAAAAAGCTTTAAGACAAACTTGAAATTTTAGTCTTTTCGATAGAATAAAATTTAACCCTTGTGATATTTTTTATTATAAATTCTGTGTATTACCATCAGAGTTTGGGAATCAGTCGTAAAGACTCAAGTCTTAAAGACTTAAAACTGCTTAAGTCTGACTTAAGTCCCTTAAGTCTGAGTCTTTAAATTTCTTTCTGATTGACTTAATTTTTAAGTCTTAAAATTTTTATCAGTAAGGAAAATTTCCAACACAAGGTCTATTTTAAAAAAAAATCATGGTTATACCCCCTCCCTATGTAAGAAAATCACAGAGGAGCCGAAATTTTGGACCTCCACTCCTTCAAAATTAAGATCAATTATTTTCAACAAAATATTAAAATTTTAACGTATTTTGTTTAGTAAGATTTAAAAGTTGAATTGCCGCTTCTTAAGAAAAAATCTGTTCTTAAGAAATAATCGCTTTTTTTCAAAAAAAACTTCTCATGGTTTTCTTGAGGGGTAGGTCTAAGATTTCATGAAAGTTCAAAAAAAATTTTTGATTTCAATTTTTTTCTCATCATATAACCCCCCCCCCATTAAATTTTTGACCATTTCGTGTAATTTTTTTTCAATTTTCTTAGAAAAAATCTAAAATCAGAATTCATTGTTTACTTAAAAGGACTTAAAAGGACGTTACAAATTTTCTAAGTTCTAAGTATTCTAAGTTCTAAGTTAAACAACTTAGAATAACTTAGAACAACTTAGAATGTTTTTTATTTCCATTCTAAGTTAACTGATAACTTAGAATGAATATTTTTTGCGTTCTAAGTTGATCAATAACTTAGAATCAAATTTTTATTCGATTCTAAGTTAGAATGAATTTATTTTCGTTTTAAGTTAGAATGTTTTATTTTCTAAGTTAATGGCAAAAGACTATCTACATCTTTAAGCATAATTAAGCCTTTGACATTACAAAAAATTGTTTTTGAATGCAAATAGAACACTTCCGACTCCTTTACCATTTGTGAACAATGGATGGAAAAAAAACTTTATTAAATAAACTATTTCATATCAGACAATCAAATTATTAAAATATTGGGATTTATTCTAACTGATTCTTCGAGGTCTAATTCTGGATTCGCATTCAAAATCAAACTACGAAATTACTTAAACCATTACTTAAAAGGCTTACAAGTTTCATTGTCTACTGTTCTATCGAATCTTTAATTTTGTGTCTTTAAACTTCAATTAGATATTTTGTCCGCAAATCAGTCAAAAAGTTTTAAAAAAAAAGGAGGGGAAATCAAAAGATTTCTGTCATCAAAATAAGTATACTGTGATTAGTTTATGATATTAAAGATTTAAGAATAATATACATAAGTTAAATAAAACTCTGTAAAAGTAAAATTCTAGTGGAAGTAAAATTCGTTGAATCTTTATTATTTTCGGCTGATCAAGAAATAAACAATTTGGTGGCAAAAGAAGTTAAATATGTCATACCTAAAAGACCAGATTCCTGCATTATGATTGTCTAAAACAGAATCATATAGAAATTTTTAAGTTTATCTTTTAATCAGATGCTCTTTTAGTTAGTTTTAACAAAATAAAAGATGTTTTCCACTATTGCATGTGATATAATCCATTTTAGCAAATAATCTGATTTCTGCGGTTTCTTGCGGATTTAACCGGAAAAAATCCTCTAAAAGCTTTCATTGAGATATATAGGTTGGTATTCTAAAAGTTCACTCAGATCACTTTTTCTTCAACTAATTAAAAATCAGGTCAGAAAGACCCGCCGGTCGTTTTAGGTAAATTTTTTTTACTCGGAAAAATTTTAGATTTTTAGTCTTGAATAGTAGGTCTAGTTTAAAAGCTTTTTGAAAATTAGTTTATTCTCTGAGAAATAGGTTGGAAACAAATAAAAACGGGTCAGAAAGCCCTACTGAAGAAGACTGTTCTTCAGGCGGTTAAAAAGATTAGCTGTTAAAAAGTTAACTTAATCAAGGAATGAATAATAGATAAAGCCTAAATCACAAAAATGTTGGGTTTTTTCCCCAACTTTACCTGAATAAATATAGACATGAATATTTTATGCTTATCTCATTTTCATTACTATAAATAACCAAAATTATATAAAATTGTGAATTTTTTTTTGTAGTTAAAGAGTCTCTGAAAAAGCCTTTTAAACTCTTTTGACTATAAATTTTGGTGAAAAATCCCAAAAATTTTAAAAATTTGAATAAAATTTTTTAGTTTATTTTTTGATTTTTAATTTTAAAATCAAATAGTATGAGTATGAGTTAACTTTAATAGGTCTTATCACTATTTGTTGATTAATTCATTATAAAATTTATGGGCAAAAAAATTTTTTTTTTATTTTGAGAAAAAAAATTAGATAAAAAAAAAAGATACCTGTTAGTAACAAAACAAATATTTTTAAAGATTATTATCACAGACATAACAAAAAAAAAATCATTCAATTAATCATAAACCTTAGTACAAAAATTTTGTAACTTTTAAGTCAAGTAAAAATTGTTTATTTGACAAAAAAAAGAAAAATAAATAAAATACATTTGGTTTTATAAATATTTATATAATTTTTTCTAATTGACTCATACAAAAAAAATACAAAATTATCGAATTTAGATACTGGTATTTATCTAAAATTAAAATACTTCAAATAAAAAATTAATCACATAAATTGGTAATTTTTTTTTCCTAAAAAATTTTATATAAATTAAACGGTTTCATTTAAAATTAAATCTGAATTTTGTTTTGTTTTGTTTATAACAAATAAATGCATAAAATACACCATTCTTTAATGTTTTAATCTTGGTTTTAATTGTTCAGACAAACTGTATTGAGCATCTTCGCCAATATAGTCTTTAAAATCATTGAACAACTCTTGGATTTTTGGATTCGGTTTAAAATTATAATTACTAAAATTAAAAAAAACAATAAATTTTAATTTTAAGTCGATTTAAGTTCACTTAAATTAAGCGAGGAAAATTAAAGTCTAATTGTTTTTTGGGCCTCGAAAGCATATTCTCATTGTTAAAAACAATTTTCAATAGTCCTCGTCATTAGCAGAGACAGAGGGATAAGGATAAAATTTTGGACATCAAAAATTTTTATTCAGATAGCAATAAAGTTTTTCTTCTACCAAACTTAACACTAGATATTAAGCCCACTTTTGATATATACCTAAAGCGCCCGACGGGTCTTTCTGACCCGTATCATTAAAAATGGATATTGATATTTGCTAAGTCATCTTTAAGAGTATCAATCGGTAGCTTTAGACACTTTAATTGAATCATTTTATGGCTTCTGGTCTCAAGAAATTTTCGGTAAACCACGAAAATTCCCAGAAGTGAACAATCTCTTTTATCGCTGAATCAACTGTTTTTTTGTCAGAATAAAGAAATAAATCGAATTTCAATCACAAATATTTCCAAGAAATAAACAATTTGGTGGCAAAAGAAGTTAAATATGTCATACCTAAGTGACCAGATTCCTGTATTATGATTGTCTAAAACAGAATCATATAGAAATTTTTAAGTTTATCTTTTAATCAGATGCTCTTTTAGTTAGTTTTAACAAAATAAAAGATGTTTTCCACTATTGCATGTGATATAATCCATTTTAGCAAATAATCTGATTTTTGCGGTTTCTTGCGGATTTAACCGGAAAAAATCCTCTAAAAGCTTTCATTGAGATATATAGGTTGGTATTCTAAAAGTTCACTCAGATCACTTTTTCTTCAACTAATTAAAAATCAGGTCAGAAAGACCCGCCGGTCGTTTTAGGTAAATTTTTTTTACTCGGAAAAATTTTAGATTTTTAGTCTTGAATAGTAGGTCTAGTTTAAAAGCTTTTTGAAAATTAGTTTATTCTCTGAGAAATAGGTTGGAAACAAATAAAAACGGGTCAGAAAGACCCGCCGAGCTTTCTAGTGTTAACTGTTCTTCAGGCGGTTTAAAAAATATTGAACGCAAATATTTTCCTCGTCTAAAGTCTAAAGATTAGCTGTTAAAAAGTTAACTTAATTAGGGTTGTTAATACAAAAGAGCCAAATTCAAAAGTATTTGATTATCCCGTTTCGGAATACAAATCACCGTTTCAAATTTCTAAGTTTGAAACGGCGATACTTTTGTGTCATAAAATTAAAATTTTAGAAAATATTTGAAAGCAAAAGGGAATTTTATACTTAAAATTAAAACAAAAGAGCTAATCTTGATATTCTTTTACAAAAGGAAATGAATAGATGCGAATAATACGAATCCGGAAAAAACAATACATTTGCATGTTCAGTATTGAGAGTGAAATAACTAAATCTTGTTAATGCGCCTTTAACTTTAAGTTCTACTCTTATGACATGTCTTAAGCTTAAGACTCTAGAAAAATATACCGTAAAAAGATCCTCCTGTGCATTTGAGCCAATATTTACATACATAGAATAAATTTCTAGTCAAGTTGTTTATTCTTGTCGAGCCTAATTTTTTTATTTTGAAGGGAAGCAGGCTAATCTTTGTGCATTTTCCAAGCAAAAATTTTCAGTAACACTCAAGCATGTTCTTATTTTGGAGAAACTTTATTAATCTCTAGTTTTCGTGAATTTATGATTCAATTTTTTTTTCTTTTTAAAAAGCCTTTTGAAATAGGCATGTTTCTTTTTCAAAAAAATAAAATTCTTCCGTTTTGTTTCGAAAAATAAGAAAAACTTTTGTTTTGTTTTTTTAATTTAAAAATAAAAGTTTTGTGAAAAAAAAATCAATTTCGAAATAACGTATTTGCTCGAATTTAACGACATGTCGTTAAACCCGAATTACCAGTTATAACGACATGTCGTTAATTGGTGGACAGTGGTTTTCAAAATGACTTAACGACATGTCGTTAAACCCGAATATAGCCAAAAAAAGCTCTTTTTTCTAAAAATTAGTGTCAAAATTAACGACATGTCGTTAAAGGTATAACGACATGTCGGTAATTCCAAATTATTACAAAAAAACCTAATAAAAGAGAGGTCGTGGCCGTGACAGCTTTGGCAGCTAGTGTCGCGAGTTCAAATCCTGGTATAGTCAAAAAATTGTAACGTTTAGAAAAAATAATAATGGAAAGGCGAGTATAAAAAATTCTGTATAGGTCTACCCGGCCAAGAAACCTAACAGCTTATGCAGCTAATTAAGTCTAGGATTGTTCCACTAGATGTTAGATCTGCACAGAAATAGTACTACTACTACTACTACTACTACTAAAAAGTACTTCACCAATTTTGACGAAAAGTAGCTCATTTGAAAAACACTCACCTATCACTAGATAGATTTATTAGAGAAATTCATAGACATTTACTGTCGTGGTCATTCAAGTGATCTTCTTGTGAATTCTCATTAACTAATGATTTGGGAAGCTTTCATTCATTTTTGGGAATCAACTGAATGCAAGTTTTACAAGCTTTGACTAGAGCTATTTAACTTTCAGTTGATACCCAAAAATCAATGAAAGCTTTTCAAAATCATTAAATCATGAAAATTCACAAGAAGAACGCGTGAATGTACAGTATCTCCTATTATAGTAGTAAAATGTATGATTTGAGGCTCCTTACATTAGTTACTCATAGACAGGTTTTTTTTTGAATGCAACACACAACGCATTTTTTTTAAGAAAAAAGGTCGCATTTTGATGTGCACAAAATGGGCTTTCTATTTGCATTAAAAAAATACCTGCTCATAGAGGATTTATTAAAATTTCTTCATTTTTTTTCTAAATTTTTCAAAACAAAACATCTTACTTTGCTTTGATCGTCCGAAGGTAATTTTGCTATATTTTCTATACATGACGCCGCGATAGGAGTAGGGTCGAAATTTAATAAAATTCATAGTCAAAAGTTCGAAAGCTGATCCGATCAATTTAAAAGAGACTTTTCGAAAATCTTTCTTTATTACAAACCCTTACTTTCTTTCTTATTGTAATTGAATGATTGAATTAAAAAAACCGCTTGTGTGAAAAAAATTTTTAATAATGTCAATCCAAAAAAAAAGAGTCTTTGAAAATAAAAGCGTGTGAGCAGGAGGTTTGAGAAAAAAAATCTCACACACAAGGTAGGGTGGGGAGGGTTTTTTTTCTATGAAAATTGTAAAATAACTAGAAATTTTTTTTTTGGACCTTGTGTTGAAATTTTTTCTTACTGGTACCCCCTGGGGTGAGTGTTGAAAATTTTGATTAAATTGAGAATTTGTTTCAGAAGGGTAGGGCTCTAATGTTAAATTTTTTTTTTGAACCAGTCTAGTGTAGAAATTTTTTATTTGTTACCCCTAGATCATCTTTAGATAAAATTAAGGAATTTTAAAAAAGAGAAGGTTCTAGAAGGAGTCTCCAAGGCTGCTTGTTGATTCGTGACTCTCTAGCCTCATTCAGAAAAGCATTTTTTCTCATACCTCATGTTCTGAGTGAAGTTTTCTAATGGCTGCCGCAATTACCGACATGTCGTTATACCTTTAACGACATGTCGTTAATTTTGACACTAATTTTTAGAAAAAAGAGCTTTTTTTGGCTATATTCGGGTTTAACGACATGTCGTTAAGTCATTTTGAAAACCACTGTCCACCAATTAACGACATGTCGTTATGTACATAACGACATGTCGTTAAATTCGAGCAAATACGTTACATCTTTTCTTTCAAAATCTGAAATCCTTTTGTTTTAACAACCCTAAACTTAATCAAGGAATGAATAATAGATAAAGCATTAATCACAAGAATGTTGGGTTTTTTCCCCAACTTTATCTTAATAAATATAGACATGAATATTTTATGCTTATCTCATTTTCATTACTATAAATAACCAAAACTTACCATCGTTTAAAATATCGTAAGCGTTCTAAAATATTAAATTGTTGCCATCGTTTCCAAAAATTACAATTACCACTTGGTAGATAATCGGGATTAGCTATGTGCAATATAGTTAAATCTTGTAAAATAAGGCCACTAAAAATTAATTCAAAATTAGAAAATTAAATTTAAAAGAAATCTAGAAAAAACTTACATATGGGGTATACATGGAGGCTCGGCTTCAGAAATCGCTTCTCTCAGGGTTTTGAACCCACATTTCGGATCAATTAAAGTTGCATATTCTTTT
Organism: Brachionus rubens; assembly: GCA_022207745.1. Lineage (NCBI taxonomy): Eukaryota > Metazoa > Rotifera > Eurotatoria > Ploima > Brachionidae > Brachionus > Brachionus rubens. The sequence continues at coordinate 2,703,637 of JAJVHD010000009.1, read as the reverse complement.
ATTGTCTATAAAAATAAAAACATGAAATTTGAGTATTATCATGAGAATTTCTCGTTAAATTTACATCTATGATATTTTTAGGCCAATCAAGCCTTTGTATTGGTCCAGAATCGACTGCTGATAAAATTGATAAATATGAATTGAAATTGTTCATTTTACGTAAATGCTAAAAAAACATAATTTTAAAGGCCCATTGTTGCCAGATCTTAAAAAAAAAGCAAACCTTCATGATTTTTAAAAATTTGATCAAATACTTTTCACGATCTCGGTAATTCTCGGGTTCAAGTATACGCGATCGTGCCCTTAAATTTAACAAAAATTATTTTAATTTCTCAAATAAAGTCCCACTGTGAGCTTACCAGTATGAAATACTGTTAAAATGTTCTGTGAATTTGATTAAATTTGGACTAAAATGTTCACTTTGTTTTGTTGACCATAATAAAACTTCAGATAATTCGATTTTATCGAAAAGTTTCAAATCGATTAAAGTCATTTGTTCTGCAATATCGATTGATTTGTAATCCAAAATTGTCTGGGATCTTCTAAAATTTTTCAAAGTTTTATTCAAGTACTTGCAGTTATTTTTATATAAAGCGAAATTACTTGTTGAAACTGTAGGATATGATCTGGGTCTTAGGACTGGAAACTATTTTTTGGGAATCATTTTGATCTAAATTACTTTGGTTAATTGAAATATGGTTATCATGTTTACTTAGTCTTTCGAGTCGTCTCTTCTCTAATTTATTGAGTAATTTTTTGCGTAATAAACGAGCTATTTGCAATTCATCATCAATTACCAATTCGAATATGAAATTTGTTAAAAGTTCAACAAGTTCTTTGTTATCCAATTCAGTTCTTAGTAAAATAAATTGATTAAAGTTATTTTTTAGAGATTCTCTGACTCATTGAATAGCTTCAATAAACAGTTTTTTTAACTTTTGTAGTCAAAAGCATCTTAATAGGATGCGGATTTTTAGGAGAGTTTCTGTATACCGGTTAACTGATTCTCATCTGACTTGCAGTATTCGGGTTTGTAAGAAGTCCATGAATTTTTTAAAATTTTGAAGGCTGTCCAATAGAGGCTCTGTGATCTGAGGGTTTCCAAAATGGGTATATTGTTTCAGCACATTAGATTCTGAGCACAAAAATACGAAAACAATTAAATAAAACTGTTAAACACAAAAATTTTGTGATAAAATTTTTTGTTTAGTTTTTCATTTTCTAGTCCGAATTAAAAGTCCGATTAAGAATAAATATGAACCCTAAAGGATAAATTTTTAAAAAATAATGTAAAAACATAATTCTTAGAATGCCATTTATCGGCTTCTTTTGGTCTGCCCTTTTAGGCTTTATTAACGAACTGATCATTATTTTTAAACAATTCTTTCCCAATAGGTGAGTATGAGCTTATCACCAAGCGAAGCTTATTTATAGTTATATCTTAACCTGATGCATTCACGCTATTAAATATAATCAACGAATTCATGCTATCCGATATAATTGTATATTCCGATTGCTGGAAGGCAAATTTTAAAATTTAGACAAAAGGCTTCAACACAAGGTCGTCAATCACAGTTTGTACTTCGTGAATGGTGGGGATGGTACCCATATCAACGGGATAGAGTATGCTTGGTTCTCTGGCAAAACTCACATAAAAATGATGAAAGGGGTGTTTAGAAAATATTTACAGTTACCTTTTTCCCAACTATCTTTGAAGTTATCAAGAAACAATGGACACAATTCTTTACAATATCAACGAATTCATCTAGATACTAAATTTTGTGTTAAAAAATATTCCACAATATTTCAATAAATAGTGATAACAAGTCTAAGTCCTTGTGCTCAAATAATTTGTGTTGTGATGAAAAGTTTTTCCTAAAATTATCGAAGTAAACTGAGTCAAGCTTACAAAAGAAGCTTTTTTAGACTTTTATCAGTCTAAAACAACGGCCGTGTGAATAAAATGAACTATATGAATGTCTAGTGTAAAATATCAAAGAAATAAGCTTCGTATAATTATAGAATGAAGTATAAATCCATAGAGTGTCAAATATAGTGACCGTAGTTAAAATTCTTACATGATTTTTATCTCTAAAAATTTTCAAATTTTAAAGCCCTACCGTACCATACGTAATCGTTCAATGACAAAGTTTAATAAAAAAGTATTTAAAATGATTAATTTTACCTTAGACCATCAAGAATTCGTACTAAAAGTGTAAGTGAATTACGAACGGCGGACGAGGTCATTTTGTTCAAACGAATATTTGATTTTAATCGATTCAAATCGAATTTATCATTATACTCAATTTCAAAACTATGTCTATTAAAACCATTTCGTTTAGGTAAACCATTCCCAATTTTATCCATGTTATTATTCAAGTCATTTTTTTTGGTAAAAAATCTGTATCTATATATCAACTTTTTGATAAGATCAATAGGTTCCAAAATAGTTCGATATGTTGTTAAGAATGCTTCTTGGAATAAAAAATTAGTGCTTGTTTTATCTTTGACTAAATTGGAAGTAAGACTGTGACTTGAATTGTTTGCTGGTGGTGCTATTACACTCGAACTAGCACTAGTCGCTAAGACTATAAGAGCATCGACGTCTCCACCTCTGAGTATCGAACTATTCGGTAGAGTAACATGTGTTGTCGATAGAGCCGATATTGACGAGGACGATTGATATTCTAACAAATGACTTACGTCTAAAAGACACAAAATATTCTGATTATTATTTTGACATAAATGAGACGAATTGGACAAATTAGAAGAGTCGGACAACGACGATTCCGATTGTAAATTATCAGTTTTATTCGATTGAATGGGCGATTGTTGATTTATGGACAAACTAGACTCATCTAAATGTGTGATAACATTTAAATTTTCGTTCAATGTTTCGTTTAATTTAGAATTTTGTGCAAGACTTATGGAAGAATTTGATACAGAACCAGATGAAAATGAGGCCAAATTTTTGTTCTCAACAATTACTAAAACATCGTCATTTTCACATAAATTTTTTTCATCTTCATCATCGTCATCGTCGTCAATTAGCAAAAAATCTGGATTCAAGTCACTTTCAATTTTTGAATTCAATCCGGTAAGTTCATTTGGTTTCAAATTTGACTCACCTTCGGGCAATGAATTCACTTCACTTTCATTTTCAACAGTATTATTACCCTCAAGTTTTTCATTTAACAAAATTTTCGATATATTTTTATCATTAAGATAATTTGTTTCCATAAAATTAATTTTATTAGTGTTTAAACAATCGATTTTTGTGTCTTGTATTCCATTATGGGTACCCTCGATTTTTTTACTCAATTTAACACGCGAGTCTATATCGTGTATAAATTGTGAATTTTTGTACAAAATTTTTTTTCTAGCCGTACTCGATATCGAATGACTCGGTGATGAATAACAACTAGACGAATTTTTCGAACGATTCAATGTTGAATGACAACTTTTAGGAGAATTATTGCAAAATTTTTCATTCGAATTAAACTCTTTGGCAAACGATTCGAATTGTCTAAGCAAATAATTACATTTAGCATTCGAGTCAATCGTTGATATTTCACTTAATTCAAGCGCTAGTTTGTCTAAATTTAAAAAATTCTCAAAATTTTGATCAAATATGTCCTTTTCAGAATTGTTTTTGCTCCGTGTTAGAGTCGATATTTGGACTACATTATTCTCCAATTGGGTCTCTATTGTTTTACTAACAGTATTGTCTTCGTTTACATTGACAATTATTCGGGACGAATTACTATCGATTTTGGTCGACGTAGACGATGACGACAAAGACCTAGGCTTAGAATTATGAGTTAAATTTACATCTTCAGGTTTGTTATTGACCCTCTTTTTAAGAACAAAATCGACTAAATTTTGTACCGAGTTCAACAACTCATGGGTCATAATTCCCGACTTTTTGGTCAACTCTAAAAATTCGACATCATTCTCGTAATCTTTTAGACTCAAATAGAACAAAATCGAGTCGGACCATTTTATAAAATTAGCCAGCTTGGTATTAAGTTCCAATTTAAGTCGTGTCGATTCATGCGTATTCTCTATTAACTTAATTAAATTGTATATTTCGAGTATACATTCGAGAATTGCCGTGCTAATCGATGATATTATCTCATACTTTTTTTTTAAAACAATTTGTTCGAGATATTTAATTGATTTTATGAGTGAATCAACCGATTTGGTGAGCAAACACGTGTTTATGGGTGTCGTATCCAGTGTCTTATCGGGTGATTTAAAGCTAAGTGTATTTGTTGTGAGAAATTTTTCTTTAAAACGACGTGGTAAAGTGTATGTACGATTAAATCGATTTTGTTTTGTATTAAATTCAGGTACGAAATTTCGTAACGATTGATTTTTACTTAAATTTGATGAAAACATGATTTTTTTCGTATTATAAAAATATGGTAATTAATTTAACAAAAAAAAAAACAAAACATGTAGGAGTTTAAAATGTTTAGATTAATCTGTTTATGTAATTTTGACACAACCCGAGTCGGCGTTTAAAATCATATGCCTCATTATCTGATTAAAATACAAAAAGATTTTATTTATTTTTTTTCAAAAAGGAAAAAAAAAAGGAATCTTATCTCGCTCTCTTTTTTTAACTTGAAAAAAATCTTGTTTTAAGTCGTCCTTAATTAGAAACGATAAGATATTTAACATTTGAGTTAAGAGATATGTGAATGGAATTTTTTATAACTGAGAATTTTTTACCTTAGATATTTTGTTTAGTTTCAAAAATGAAGTTTATGTGTGTTTTTTTTTTGTTTCAACTCTCTTTCTCATTCTATATGGATTATTATAATTTGATTTATATATTTCAAAACTAAAAAAAAAATACAAATTTTATTTGTATTTGATACTAAGAAGCTAAAGATTTATTCGATATATAGCGGTTCTAAAAGCGGACCAAAATAAACTTAACATGATTTTACACGCATAAAATTTTTAAAAAAAGAGTTTGTTTAACAGATAAGATCTCTCATGTTATGTAATAGCTTCAAATGCCTTGATATTCAAAAATTAGTCTACATTAATCGTTTAGAAATAATGAAAATCAATGAACGTATGCCACATAATCAAGACATTTTAATTAAAAAAAAAACTCATTACAAAATTTATTTTGATTTACTCTAATAAAGATAGATTTTTGAACAAATTAAGAGACAAATAACCCTAGAAATAAATATTACGTCACTTTGTGTCATTCCAAGTTACTTTTGTTCTGTTAAATATTTAATTACAATATTTTTTTCTAGTAAAAAAAAACATATTTTAAGCGGCTTAATTTATCATTTTTTTTGAATAGGATTGAAATACCGTTATTAAGTATTTTAAATAGGATTAAGATTTTGATTCAAACACATTTTTGAAACCAAGACTATGATTTTAGTTTGTTATATAAGGTTCACCAAACCATAAACCGAAGTCTCAGGAAACCTATCTAGTCTTGGAAAGTCTTTCTAGAAATTTAAAGTGTTAATATTAATATAATCAATCTTTAATTAGACAAGGGACCTTGAACTTGAATTCTGCAAAAGTGTCATTAAACAGTGGTGCTATGATATTGGTATTTTACAAAATTTTACGGAAATTATTGGAAATTTACTATATTTTACGTAAAATCAGGTAAATTTACTAGTTTTGACGTAAAATATGATAAATTTACGTAAATTTTTGTGGATATCAAAATGTCCAAAAAAGATTCTGACTAATTTTACAATGATTGTTGATAAAAACTCAACATTTAAAAAAAATCGATATTTAATGATACATCAATCGTTATACTACCAACTAAAAAAGTCATTCCGGCTTCAATGTTTTTTTGCAATATAAGTTTGAATTTACCAAAATTTACGTAAATTTACGTTAGGAACAAACGTTCACTACATTCAATCAGACGACGCCCCTTCGCGGCATATCACGGACTTAGACGACTAGCCGTATATACGCCCTTAAAATATAGTGGACACTATAAGTTTCATAAATTTTTATACTTTATTCAGCTTTTTCATTTTAAATTTAAATAAAAACATTGTGGTTCTAGCTTGACCGGTGGCCACAATAAATTTTTTCATTAAACTAAAATAGATTATAAACTTTATTTTTATTTAACGTAAAATTAAGTTAAATAACGTCAAAAGCGTTACATAATTTCTATACTAATTTTTAAACATCATTGTTAATCTAAATCAAAATGGCGAAATAAAAATTCTTGATTTTAGTTAATTAATGTCATTTGTTATTAACGTCATGTAGCGTTCAAATAATGTTAGTTTCAAATTTATAGCCAAAATTGTGTGTATTAAGTTAAAAAAATTATACGTTTAACACTAGAAGCACCGTTTTTTTTTATACCGAGAAGCATCGAATGCGTCAAAATGACGCAATTTATTATAATGGTTTTACTGAAATTTGTTCAAAACAAAACTCTCAGAATTGTTGACGTTTTAGTTATTAATTTAATCAATTTGACTTCGAGGATTACGAAAAAATGGTCGTTTTTCAGGTATAACCTACCATTGATGAGATATAAGTTAGCTTCAGGGGGCTACAACTTCCTACACGGGCTAAACAAATTTTGAAAAACATACTACATAAGCGTCTTTTGTGGCGTTTCTTTATCACACTTAAATTAGTCAAGTATGACTTTTTCTAATCCCAAAAATAAATGGTCTGGTTTTGTCACACTGTGAAAACAAAAAAAAGTATTTTTTTAGATAGCCCTTGCGCCTTTTGATAAAACTCGACAGGGTCACGTCTGATTCGGAAAATTTTTGTTTTGGCGCTTTTTTCGCTCAACTTTTAAAAAAAATGTGGGAATCCTCGGGATCTGATTGACATAATTAATGTCTAAATAGTCAGAAAGTCTGAGAGTACGTTTTGAATTAATTTTAATATAACCAAGATTTTTTTCCAAAGTTTTTGTTCTTCAATTCGGGGAAAAAAATTTTTTTTTTGAATTTTAAACAATTTTTCACCAAGATCTTGCATCCAAAAGAGTCAAAATCTTCAAAATTGTCTATAAAACCTAAAGAAATATTAAATAAAATTATATATGGTAATTTCCGATACATTTGATTGATCGACTTGAACAGAACCTTCTGTCTAAACCACAAAAAAGAGAGCACATACTTTTTTAACCGAAAAATGGTAGTTGAACATCTTTTACTAGAATTAAAAAAGTAATGATCAATATAGCTTGTTCTCTTAGGTTTTTTATCATGCGTCAAAATGACGAAGCCGGTGCTTCTAGGTATACTCTCATGTTTTCCCGAATAAACCTCCAAGTGAGAGGAATTTGAAATACGATTTTGATAGATCTCATGCAATGAAAATTTTCTACTAAGTTTCAGCCCCAAATTTGTGTCAAATGGTGCTTCTAGTGTTAATTAAACAAAAATAAAGATTTTTGGCTACCTTTTAGCCCCCAAAACCAATTTTCAGAAATTAAATTCTTATTTCGGATAAACATATGTTTTCTGTGGTATTCTCTATACAAAGATATCGAATTTCGAAAAAGTTGTAAATTCTTCTTTTTTTGGATTCTGAATGTTTCTGATATAATATTAAAATTCTATTAAAATTATTCTATGATTCGCAAAAGTATTATCTCTGATTGAATTTATGGTTATTTTAATAAAAATAAAGGAACGATTCATTCATTGTGCTTCTTTTTCGTTTTTGAATTGATGACTTATTTCTAGGGTTGTTAAATGAAGCGAATTCTGGTAGCTTGAAATTTCGAAATTAAAATTCGAAAGTTTGAAGTATGTTTTAAAAGACTTATTTTTGGTCATGGAATAGACTGTGGGTAACTTCAAACTCTCGAATTTGACTTCGAAATTTCACTTCATTTAACAACCCTACTTATTTTGTCCTCTAGTATACAAAAAGGAGAAGAAAATTTGAGATTTGTAGAAAATCGTTTCTTGCTTAAGCAAATGCATAAAAAAAATCAGGTTCCTTAGGAGAAAAAGGGGGTTCTCTTTCGTTTTCACCTGAGTTTGGCTTTAGGAAAATTTATTCTACATCAATCATGATCAAAACGTCAATGGAATCTTTTTAGCTTTCAGGACGTATCTTAAAATAAATTATAGTTTTTTCCAATTTTCAGTAATAAAATGTTTAATTAAAGCAAAATGATATTTGAGTGCAAAAAGCTGAGCGCTAAAATTTTTGGATTTTGTCCCCATTAAAAAAATGTTATTCTATGATATTCGAGGTTGTAGAACATGATAACAATATAAAAAATAAAAAATTCAAGACAAGGAAGTTTTAAATTTAATCAATTTTAATACCTCGGGCCGTGGCCGAGTGGGTAAAACAACAGCTTTTGCAGCTAGTGGCATGAGTTCAAATCCTGGTCGAGTCAAAAAAAAAATGTAACGTTTAGAAAAAAATAATAATGGAAATGAATGAGTGTCATTAGTGTTGTGCTGCTGGGAAGCGATCCGACTAGAATCATCGACTTGTCATTCTCTAGATGGCCTAATACTAGAACAACTTTGAAAATCATCGTATTGGGACTCGCGAGTCGCTGTGACTTAAAATAAGGGCTTCGAAAGATGCAAATGTAGCGAGTATAAAAAAAATTCTGTTATGGCCTACCCGGCTAAGAAGTCTAATCAGCTTCTGCAGCTAATAAAGTCTAGGATTGTTCTACTAGATGTTAGATCTGCACAGAAAAAGTACTACTACTACTACTACCTCAAAAATTAAGCAAAGTTTGGAAACAGAAAAATATTTGGAAGTTATCAAAGGCTTCCCTTTAGATGAGAAAAAAGTTCACCATTATCCATAAAAAAAAATATTGAAATTAATTGCTCTTTCCTGAGAATCTCAAGTATGGTAGTTTTTCGTTTGACATTAAAAATCTACAGACTATTAACGAAAAGTTGCTTCTTCTTAAGTAAGAAGTTCTAAAATGAAATCTATGCATGTGTCCCATTAAATGTAATTTTTGATGAGTAAAGAAACTTTAAATATTAAAAAAAACAAAAAATACATGTTTAATTATTAGTCAGGAAAAAAAATAAATAATTTCAAAATTTTCCCTTGATTTTTTTAAAAACTAAAAAAAGTTCCTTTTATATTTATCATATATCATATATTTATTATATAAAAAGTTGAGTAATCGTTTGCTAAAAATTTATATTTATCATTTTTTTATCCGATGCATTCATAGTTTTATTTTTAATACCTAGATTGACAACATTTTTATAGAAAGCCATTTTAAACTTTTTAATTCGGTGCGCTTTTTAATATTTTCTTCTGTTAAGATATCGATATTGTAAAGTAGTAACATTGTACTTAAGCTTCTAAGCTGTTTATTAATATTAGAAAATTACAATGACTTCTTTAAAACTTCAAATCGTATCTTCAAAAATTGTGCTTGATTTAACTGAAAAAAAAAGGGCTTCATAATTTACTATTCTTAACAGATTTTGATTGATCCAAATGTTAAATAAATAATGGCAGACATCTTAAAGTATTTTAATCAATCTGGTTAAAATAAAAATTTCTTTAAGATTCAATGCTCTAGAACTCAAAGTTTTTTTCAAGAAAAAAATCTGCTTTTTGAAATAAAATTGAATTAAAATGTATTGACATGCAATAATTTTTTTAGAAATAAACTAGGTCTCAAAAGCTGCTTTTAACCTCAGGCTCTAAACCTGGAGTTTATTGTAGTTTACTTTAAAAATAAAATCTCATTCTTAATATAAAGCATTTCAGATATGACTGCTTAAATTAAAGAAGTATTTGAATGATAAATCGATTGAGTGGGTTTGGGTTACCCAGGAATTTTGGATTTCAGGTATGGGTCCTGGTTGGATAACCCATAAAATATGAGTATTTTATAAGTTTTTAAGTTTTTTTCCGACAAAGTTTGGGTTTTAGGTATATATACCCTAATTTTATGGGTCTACCTACTAAATTATTTCAGTCCCGAAAATTAATTTGTCGAATGATGACATATCAGCTGATGCTAGTTCGTTTCTGAATTTATGACCAAATGATTTCATCTCCTATCAGCTCTGATCAGTTGCAATCACATGATATCAGATGATACTCGTTTTTAAATTAACAAATCAAAAGCCAAAAGAGGACCAAACGAGTTTGTATTGGTAAAGATCATTGAACCATTAAAAATGAATGAGTCATGTCAGTCATGTAAATGTACCCTTGAGTATTGTACAGTTGCAGTACCACATAAAAAGAGGTATATTAAAAAAAATGTAATTCCAAAAAAGACTAAATTAGAGATAAAGATATTAAAATGTGAAAGAAGCGACGATATCTTTGTTTACAAAAAATCGACTCATAAAGGTAAATTAAAGACTTAAATCGGATAATTTAATTTTTTATAATTAAGTTTTATCGTTTTACATGTCGAATGCGTCGTGTAAAAAATACAAGAAGTTTAAAAAAATCAATTTAAGATTACATATTCAACATAATTAATAATGATTCTATTCACCGAATCAAATACTTAAACTACTATTAAACTAGATTTCACTCACAGGAAGAAGTTGAGTGTGTATGCTTTCATTCTTGCTCCCTTTGATATGATCCGTCATTATTCAATTGTCTCCAAACGATTTAAAGTAACTCCTATTCCCAAGTCGAGAGCTATACAAACAGCTAATACTATGGCTAGTTAGGTTAATTTCAAAAAATTACACGATTTGATGGCACTTATACATTGGACTTGAAGAAGATTTGTGATTGTAAATATTATCGTAAATATGCATATTGTAGTCACCAGCTTGCTCTGAATAAATTATTAGAAGACGACGAATTTGATAATAAACAAAGGACGACCAAAGCTTACAGATAAGTCGTAGTCGAAAGACTAATATGACTTTTTAGTTGTGGGTAACCATTTATCCCAAATTTTATGGATTACCCAATCCATAAACAAGCCTATTCCAAAATTTACGAGTAACCCATACCCTACCCGAACCGAAAACCTGGATTTTCGGGTAACCCGTACGCACTCAATACCTTAAAATTAATGTATCTTTGGCGTTATTTGTTAATAACGTGATGGAACGTTAAAAAAAAACGTTAGTTGATTTTCAACACAGTTTATTTTTAAAAATTTGAATAAAAAGACTGTTACCAAAAAAATCATCACATGATAAAATAATTACTCATGAAATCAAATCTAAAGGCGTGATCCCTGTCTTGCAAACGAAATGATCTATTAGTTGGGTACATTTTTAAAAAAAAATTGCTATCGTTAACCCAACTAAATTACTATAAACAATGTTAATAAGTACAAAGTCAAAAATGAAGAAAGTTGTAACCTTTAAATCAAGTGTTGACTTTTAAAAATCAAATTTGTAAATTTCGAGAAAAGAGACGCACAGAGCTCTTAAATTTTGTTTAACTTTACCTCATCAAATTTAGAGTCTTTTGACTCAAGACGAAATTTTTTATTTTTTTAACCTATTGTCAAAAATAGATTAACCTTATTCGTCAAACAAAACAACTCAAGTTAACTAATTTTTAAAACAAAAAATAAACTTTTATAAAAATGTTAACAAAAAAAATAATCCAGTCAAACATAAAAATTAATTCAACAAGAGCTTAAATTTCGATTTTTTTTGTTGGAAATTTCATATTTAAATCGATTCAATTAGTCTTAAAAAATATGATTTATTACTCTTTAATGTAAAAAAAAATAATAACTTAAAACTGTATCCCTAAAGTTAATATTATTATAAACTCTTCTTTTTTTTTTGTTTTATTGAAAAGCTTCTTTACCGAATAAACATAATTCTCATCATCATAAGTAGCTAATTAATTAACAAAAAAAGTATATTGCTTTTTTTTGTGATAAATTATTATTTAGTAAGAATAAAAATTATTTTGACTTAGAACACTTTAGGGTTCTGAATGACGTAAGCAATTTTTAAAAGATGAGTTATTAACAAAACATGCTATCTAAGACTAATGAATTTTGTTTTTTTGAAGTAATCGAAAATTTTTTTTTCAATATTATTAATTTTTTTCATAAAAGGTTAGATATGTTTAGCAGATGTTCGAGGTATGAAGTTGTCTTTCTAAAGTATTTACTAAAACCTTGAACCGGATTTTATCAAGTTTATTTTTTTTACGATTTTTGACAAATTAAATTTTTGTCACTTGATTACTTTAATCGTGAAACAAGAAGAAAAATAAATTTACTTTTAAAACAAATAATTCCAAGCATGAAATCATAAAAAACAAGAAAAAATAAGCTTAAGCTTTCTTCTTCTTCAAATATCCTGTTAGCTAACTAAGGAAAAAAAAAGTAAAAGTAAATTATTGACGTCAACTAGAAAAATAAACGCAATTTCAATTAAACAACTGAATAAATTCTTTATTCTTGATTAAATAAATAAAATTTTTGTTTGATGCTTCTTTGGTGTACGAAGAATTTAAATAGTTCAAAAAAATTTATAAATTGACGCGTTTAAATCAATGCTAAACGTAATCTTCCTGCCTGATTGACTTAAAATGCGATTATTTTAACTTAAAATTGGGCCTATAAAGGTCTTATGGTACACAATAGTTTTAAGTTTTAGAACAAAATTTTGAAAAAAATATCTCTGTCAGGATCTTAAAAAAGATCTCATGGGATTCTCTGTTACCTGAATCTCACATTTCACTCAATGACAAAACATTATACGAGATCGCTATTGAGATCAACATGAGACTCTGACAAGGATAAGCATCGAATGAACCTTAAATCCGAAATACATTTTTTATCATGCCAAATTAAACAAATAAACCTAGCAGTCAAATACAGTTAATTAATCAGTATTTGACGGCTTGAGGTGCAAATCTTGAAGGAAAATAGTTGGGTCTAGGTTATAAAATATACTCAAGATGAATTAAGGCTTTCCCTATTCAACAAAAAACAAAATCGCTAGAAATGCAATTACGGTCTTTCACAATGTCCGATTCGGAAAGTGTATGAATTTGGAGTAGAGGGTATAGGAAAAATTTGATTGTTTACCAGGCATTCTGGACCATAGGTCGCAGTTACTGAGTTTTACAAAATACAGTCTAACCTTCGCTAATTCAGAGTCCTCTCTTAAAGTTCTATCCGACATTTCTTAAATTTCCCACTGTAATATATTTCTATTGGATTATACCTCAAAATCCGACATTTTCGATAAACCTAGAGATAAATTCTCAACTAAATAGGCCGGATTAACGAGGGAAAAGGTTTTGAGTATACTTCTTGTTTACTTGAACGTCAAGATGACATTAACTGAAAAAAAAACAGATGTTGCAATGGCAAACGAAATTGTTTCAATGTCGTCTAAATGTTTTTTTTTTTAATTTGAAATGATGAAAGCATTTATTAACTAGAATAAATTACTATCTAGATCATTTAAGTATCTGATTATCTACTTAGAAATTTAGATAAGACAAAAACTAATCATAAAGGATAAACGAATTAATTTTTTTAATATTTTTATAAAAAGGAAGCTAATCAATCTAAACAAACAGTAGAGTTATAGACTTGGCTAGACGGTTGTACATTTAAATAAGAAACCATTTCTAACAAAAAATTGGTACTAGATCTTTAAATAACATTGGAAATTTATGAAAACAGTCATTTTTGTTCTAACAAGTTAGGAAAGGAATCAACAACAACACATAAAATATCGATTTCAAATTTAAACAAATAATTTCAACTTATTTACTCGAAAATTTTAACTAGCAAATATCAAAACAAAACAAAAAAAACACTAATAAAGCATATGCCCAAATTGAGTATTAGTTGTATTCTCAGAGAAAATATCTATTAACAAACTTAAGCACCATTGCTACTTCAATTAGTTACTCAAGAGTATTATGTTTCCTTGAAAGCAATCCAGGCCTTGTTTTTAAAGTTCCGCTATCTTCTAAAGTTTCTGATGTTAAAGTCTCTACAAAAAGTTGAGTTGTTTACAGATAAAATAAGAAAGGTAACTTAATTTTAATATTACAATTATCATTTTAACGTTGGTTGATGATGTTTTTCAACTTCTAACGTAACAATTTTATGCACTGAAATATCTTTATCTTCAATACTTTAATAATACGAACTCATTTTGAAAATATAAGCATAGAAAAACTATTTATCAATTATAAAAAAAGAAAAAAAAAAAGCATTACAAAAGAAACAAAGAATGTAGAAATTTAATAATCTTTTCTAGTTTAGATCCCAACTGAGTGATTTCAATAAAAGTTATTCCATATTATATTATAATTATTATTTATGTTATGTGCCTAAAAACCTATTTTATAAATTAATTTAATAATTATAGATTGATCATAATTTTTTTGTAGTCGAAAATAAAATTAATTTTTCGTTTTAATTAAAATTGAATTTTGAGAAAAATAAGGTGATTAATGTCCTTTTGTGGGATGTTTTTTTTTTTTTAACTACTGCTGTCGAATAATTTAATTTATTCTTTCCTTCCTTTCATTTAAAAAAATAAAATTATACTTGTAATTGAGATTGATATTTGTTTATAAAAATATATCAATCAAAATCAAATTAATTGAAACTACTTATGTCAGCAGAAAATATGAGTCACTCAAACGAGATGAAAATGGTTTTTTTGAAATTCTTGACTCGAAAAGGACAAACTAAAAGAATTCACTAATTTTGTTGTCATTAGAGAAAAAAATTTAAAAAAAAAACTGATTTAATGCTTGCGTAATGCTTATAATTTTCAATTAAAATTGTCCTTAAAAGTCTGCAAGAGTGTGTTTATAGCAAAATATGAAGGTGGGTGAAACTAAATTTTCCAATTCGTAAACTATGCAAAATTTCCATTAAACTATTGAAAATTTCAACAAATATTGGTATCTAACATTTAATAATAAATCTTAGACCTTTTAGTTGTTTGACTAAGTGTCGCTTTTGAAACTTCCCCCTGTCAATATAACCGAATTCCCTACTATAGTGACGTGTCACTAAAATCAAGCAATTGCGTTAACTTTTAAATCTCAAATGACCGGCGGGCTTTCTTCAACTCCATTCATACAGTAATTTTAATGATTTTTTTACTCACAGTGTAAGTAAACGTTAGCAATAAAAAAAGCGTAAAATGATAACTGAAAGCGTTACTAAACGTTAGGTTCGTAAATCGTTAGCATCAGAAGGATATGAGAGGTGCGTTATAGTGATTGAATTAAGTGTGCGAGAGATTAATTATAAAAGTCTCTTGACAAATTGTTAAATCTTATGCAAGAAAACCTAATGCAAGTGATAATTTAATTTAATTCTATTGAATTAATGTCTCTAGTGATGGGCATTGATCGTATTTTTGGATCATGATCATCAGAAAAATCGATAATCGGAAAAATCGAACACACTACTCTTGCATTTCAATCCATCAACTAAAATTTTTGGATCAAATACAAGATGCTTTAATGGCTGTTGAAAAAATAACATTATTTTCAAAACAAATTTTCATAAATGAAAGTGGAAATAAAAAAGTTGCTGCACCAAAATGGAAAAAAGTAATTAAGAAAGTCGAGTCTGAAAGCCACGATTAAAATAATCGGAAGCCTAGTTTTGGTTCTGTTTAGTGGATTAGATGATTGCTAAACTCAGGGTTTAAACAAGCGCAAATATTGGAATAGACAAGGTCCCAAATGTAACCCTAACAAAGACAACGACAGCATCTATGCTCCCTAAATCTCTTAGCAATCCTATAAGCGAACTCAATTAATCGTTAAATGCAGTCAGTGGCGTAGCCAAATGATGACGAAAGGGCACACATCTTCCGCCCCTATTTTCCGAAAATTTTTAATGCCCATACCCCTTTTCCCTTCATTCTTTCAAAACTTGTCACTGAGTACAGTTGTGGTTAATTTAAGTCATAGAAGTGTTTGCTGTCTTCTGTACATCTTATAAACACGTACTAGCTTTTCATTAGAATAAATGAGAAATTAATAGAGTACAATCAATCGCCTCATAATCCCTCCCTCCAAAACACACCTAACGAAATACACAGACTCTTTCCACACCAATTTTAGATTTCTGGCACCGACACTGAGTAGAGAGTAAATCAGAGAGATTATTTGATAAGCAAAAACGGAACTTATTGAAAAGGAGTCTTTCAATAAAATTTATTTTAGTTTTTTTTTCGAAATAAATTTTCTGAATTTTTAAAAATCATTTTAAAAAAATTCAATTGATTCGTAACGTTCCTAGAACCGTTAGTAACGATTATGTAGAATCGACTTTATGGCATTTTTCAAAATAAAGCCTTAATAGATCCCAAATAATGTTTTTTTGTTGATTGGTTGAATATCGTAAATATGTTTAGATAAATAAAAATTTTGTTTCAGTTTTATAATTTTAAATAACTCTAGGTTTATTTTTAGAAAATTTTAGATAATAGAAAAATGCAACAAAGCCTAAAAGACTGTTGTTGTTTTTTTTTCTAATTTAAAAAAAATGTCTTGTCACTCCATCCTTTTGAGCTATTCACTTTTTTATAAGGCTACATTATCTAATTTAAAAAACTATAGGTTATCTTTCACCCAAAAATTTAATAAAACTTGTTTATGCTTCTAAATATCATTATTGACTCATTTATTCTGACAAATCAAAATATTTTGTTATTTTAACAAAATATGCAGTATAAAAAAAAATTCATTAAAATTATATGCTTAAGAAGGTGTTTAAATTTAGATATATTCTAAAAAAATCTATTATTTATAAAAATAATGTCAGAAGTTGAATTACATCATATATCGCAATTATCGAATTACTTAATCTTTTAATGTCTTGTCTTTATATAAGTAAAATTTATTGAGCTAGTATCTCCAGACAGACACTTATGGAAAGCGTTGACTAAAAAAAAAAAACATGTCAAAATTTTCACTTAACTCATTAATGATATATTAAAGCTCCTACTAGACAATTATTACTTGTCTTTGTGTCTGAAATAAACTCTATAAAATATTAAAAAATTCTTGACGATTCAATTACAGTTAGTAACTCTGTTGTAAAATATTAAAATTTCCATTTAGAACAAAAAAAAAGCATATGTTTAATTTTTATGAATTATCCGTATTTGGTTTGTAATAAACTCTAGGTTTAATTTAATTTTTTTGTTATGAATTTACGAGTCAAGTAATGATTGTTAACTTGGAATGTAAAAATTAGTTTTAAACTGATCGTATCGAATATTGATGTACGATTAGTGGGTCTAGGTAATTATGTGAACATAGGTTCACAACTTTCGTGACCCAAAAATTTTCTCGTATTATGCGACCCGGGCTGTTCACAACTTCTGTGACCTGAAATTATGTGATCAAAAAATAAAGATTAAAAAAATTTATCTTTACAAGTCAAATTATGTGGTCAAAAATGAAAAAATGTGACCAAGGAAAAAATTTTGTGACCCGAGACTATTTTATTAACCAAAAAAAAAAAGATTAATAAAAAAAATTAAATGAATATTTTAATAAGTCATTTAATTATCCTAATGCTTTTTTGTTTGATGAGCCTTTAGACCACGTTGCCCTTCAAAATAACCGTAACATTAATCACATTTCACTGAGTTTCTCTTCTTACTCACAGCTTTGCTAACTGCTTCTTCAACTTCGCTTGAGTAATTAACACATTCTCTTGACTTACGCTCATAGTAATCAAGTTTTGTTTTAACACTCTGCCCTTCATTTCTACCAGAAAGAGCTTCTCTTACTTCATTCAGTGATCTTGTAATTTTTAGCACATTTTAATTTACATAATCATGTGATCAAAAGAAACACTTTGTGATCAAAAAAAGAATAATGTGAACAAGAAGAAAATTTTGTGACCATTAAATGAATTATGTGACAATTTTAAAATTTGCTGATCACATAATTTCAGGTCACGAAAGTTGTGAACAGCCCGGATCACATAATACGAGAAAAGATTTGGGTCACGAAAGTTGTGAACGGTCGGTCACATAATTACCTAGACCCCGATTAGTTTTGAAACAATTATAAATAAATCAACAAGATATAAAATTTAATTTTTGTTGATAATTGAAGTTTTGAATTTTATAATAAGATTAGGAAACTCTCTTTGACTAAAATAATTAAGTTTTAGATATTTTAAAGAAAATTTGATCTAAAAATCATGTTCTACAAAGGGTCATTCAAGATTTAAACTGAAACTTGATTTGACCTAGGTTTTTGTTGTTGTTGAATGAATTAAATAAAATAAATAATCCCTAAAGAAATTATGATGGTTGACAAATAATCTTTTTGTTTGTTTTATCAAACACGTAATTTTATCTTAAATTAGAAAAAAGAATTCTTAAATTCAAATTGTAACCTTTAAATTTAAAAAATCACTTAAGTGTTTGCAAATGATGAGTGACTTTCGATAGAATAAAAAATTTAAATGCTTTTTTTTTTGTTTGAAGTCGAAAAAAAAAGTTTGGAACAAGACATCAAACTTGTATTTGTAAGTCGTGGCCCGTTACCTAACACTGAATCGGCATTTTGAAGTTAATGATCAATCTGATCATGATTAAATAGTATTTTTTTATAACTTTTGAATGGCATTTGATAGACTGGTTCAGCAAAATGCTTAATAATGCAAAAAACATGCTAAATATTAGATGAGTCTCTGCAAAAACTCTGCAACTAAATTGCGCAGTTGAATTAAATACTTTCTAATGAGGTGCATTTTACTGCAAAATGCAGAGTTTTTGCAGAGACTCATCTAATATTTAGCATGTTTTTTGCATTATTAAGCATTTTGCTGAACCAGTCTATCAAATGCCATTCAAAAGTTATAAAAAAAATACTATTTGATCATGATCAGATTAATCAACAACTTCAAGATGCCCACTGAATCCTATTTTTTTCGTTTAACAACCTAGAAAGTGATTGAAATTTTGTTACACAAAGAATTTATTAACGCCGATCAATTTTCGTCCAAAACTTTATTATCGAACCACGAAAGTCGTAATACCTAGGCTAATTGTAGTGTTTTACGATTAAGGGGTCTCAAAAAACCATCGGGTGCTCTACTGTTAAGATATACCAATTCAACAATAAATTTTGAGATATTTAAATAAACAAACTAAAATGGGATTCTTCTTAATTGCTTGCGAGTAGTATTATTAATTCTTCCGTAAAATTTACTATCTGACAAAAAGAATGCTTCAAAATTTCGACGTCACTACTAATCATTCATCATATTTTACGTCTATTGATTTGGCCAGTTACGGATTTTCGCAAAATTTAACATTATTCATGAACTTTCCAAACTCCAGCTTATTTTCAATTTTTAATGTAAAATTTAGTCTTTCCTTTACTGTTTATTTTGGCTGCCATAGAACAACAAAACTTTCAAATACGAAGACTCGCGTGAATCCGCAATATCTTTAATTTTCATTATCTGAACTGAATTTTAAAGAGTTGAAAGTAGTAAAATGGTTTATACAGTCATTGCAATTATTTTGACTATCCCTAAAACACGGACATGGACTGCCGGATCCGAAAACCTAAAACAATGACACGAATTTTTTTAAGGCTAAAATACCGACTAAGGCTACGGTTAGAAAAATTTGATAGAAAGATCCGAAATAACACGAATATCCAGGATCAGCTTGTCAAATATCATCTTCTCTGACTCGGATCTTTAAAGCTAATAGCTAATGATTGAAAATGCTTAATATGATAATCGACCCTGAAAACGATAGCAGAGATCATAAACCCAAAAAAATGCCTTTTTAAGACTTTAAAGTTATATTTTGATGCTTTTCCTTAGTTTTTATGACAAGATTGACCCATCTTCTTAGAGACCCACCTACTTGTTGAGACTGTAATTTAGAATATAAAAACCTTGTCCGTATTTTGGTAAACTTTTTTTTGGTCCGGGTCGGCGTCCGGATTTCAGACACAGTCAATTATTTTGCCTTAAATTTGCCAATCATCTAAGCTTTTTTTAGATTCAAAAATACTCCATAACTTTTACTAACAGGTTATTACGGTTCAACTTTATCGGAACCCTTTCTAAATCAACAAACTGATAAAAAAAACATAAAATAAAGATCCAATTTATGTAACAAATCAATTGGAAGAATAAATTATTTTAGGTCTTAAAAAAAAAGAGATCAATCAATTTATACACATATCAATCAAGCTAGAACTAGTCAATATTTATGAAAGAATACCATACTGGTCTTTCAGTTGGAAAAATAAAAATCATTTTTTAAAATAAAACAAAAATAATTAAAATTACAAAATAAAACAAAATTGTAAACGAATGGAAATTTTTTTTTAGTTTTAATCGACCTAAATTGTTAGTTCATCGATATTTATTGTTTTTTCTTTATTTACGAAAACAAAAGAAATGATGAATGAAAATTGTTTGCGAATGAAATTGCCGGTCTTTATGATAAAAATAATAAACTATTTAGACTTTTACGATTGATTTTTTCTCAAGATAAATCATTAAGCACAAATCATTTAGGGAATTTAAAATAATAAAAATATCAATTGCCAGGGATGGGGATCGAACCCATGCTCACATTCGTGAATTGGATCTTAAGTCCAACGCCTTAACCACTCGGCCACCCTGGCTTATTCACCTTAAACAAAACTTTTCAAAGTAAAAAACAACCTCAAAATAAAATTCAATTCAATTTTGAACCTCTTTTTTGTTGATTATAAGTGTAAATATCATAATTGAAAGTAAAAAAAAAAAATTGATAATTTGAGTTAGTGAATTTGTTGCTAGAAGCTTACTCTCTCTAGTTCTTTATCTTTTTTGATAAACTAATTACATACCCTTAAAAAAAATGTTGATATACTTTTTTTTTCTATTTAAAATGAATAAATGAATAAATATCATCAAATGATTTCAACATCTTGAAATAGAAAAAAGAAAACAGAATTGAACACAAAAAAAAACGAAAAATCATAGATAAAGATGAACAAAATAAAAATGAATTAAGAGCTCATTTAAAATTCAGTTTTTTTTGTATGAATTGAATGATTTTAAATTATTTAAAATATAATTTTATTTTTCTATTAATTTGAATAAATATACATTATTTTCTCTTCTTCTATTTTTTTGTTATTGATTGGGGTTTTATGAAAGTATGAGCCAGGGTGGCCGAGTGGTTAAGGCGTTGGACTTAAGATCCAATTCACGAATGTGAGCATGGGTTCGATCCCCATCCCTGGCAATTAATATATTTTTATAATTAACTAATTGTAATAAGTGTTTCCTAGATGAAATACGCTTGCTATTTAATAAAGAAATATTTTTTTTGTTGCTTCCCATTCAGTTCCGATTAGTAACTGTGGGTCTTATGTATTTTTGTTGTTGTTTGAAATACAGATGTTGCATAATTAGTTCAAGCCTAAGTTGTAAATGAATTCATAATTCGTATGTCATATTTTAAGAGGCTCTTTACCTTTAGATAGAAAAAAAAGATAGAAAAAATCTTAAATGTATATCGAAAAATAACATAGAAATATTTTAGATTGAAAAATTACATAGAAAATCCTTTACTTTACTTTACATCAGAAGAAGAACTTGTTGAATTTGATATGGTAATTCCGTCAATTTTCGATTTAATTTTTCTTTGTAGTTTTTCTATGTGAACTTTTCGATGTAGATTATTTCTATCTAATGGTATGGCCCCTTTTAAGAGTTTTAGTTCACCTATAAGGGAATAATAAATTATGTAGACAATTAATTCCGCAAACCTGAAAACAAGATTTTTTCACCAAACCGATTAGACCAAAAAAAAGTTGCTTCTTAAAAGAGAACACAATTTCAAAATTTTAATATTTTTTTTAATAAGAAGAACTTTAAAATGAGAAAAAATCTTCAAAAATGAATTGAAATGGATTTTATTGATTAATGTAATTTGTAGTGATGTTATTCGAATAATTATGGAGATTTTATATTCTGAAGGAACCAACAAAACATGGCCTTATAAAAATATACGCATCTTATTTGAAATGAATTTCAAATATCAAGTCGAATCATAACTCAAATAAATTGGGTTTTGAATCTTTGAGGGTTAAACCTGATTCCGTTCAAGAGCCTAAATATAGAGCCTTTATCATGATACTAGAATATGTTTGAAAATCATCGTATGGGGAATTAAAATAAAGATGTCGAAAGTTGCAATCGAGTAGCGAGTATAAAAATGTTCTGATACAACCTACCCTGGTTAGAAGCAGTGGCGTAGCTAGACTTTGAACTAAAGTACGGCGGAAGAGTGACCTCGAGTGTGTGTGTGTGTGTGTGGGGGGGGGGGGGGGGAGACCCCATTTTTCAAATAAAACATTTTTCAATTTTAATGGATTTATTTAAAAAATTTTATAACAAAATAGACTTAATTTTTAAATTTTTAAAAATTATCTACAAAATTTAGCTAAAATCTTTTTTCCTATCTTTTACAGAGGTAAAAATGTCAACAATCTTATCAATATCTAAAGAGTCCAATTCCTCTCTCTCTATATTCAAAAGAGCTAAATTTGAAACCCGGTTTTGGCTCATAGAATTTCGCAACCATGTCTTGGTTCGTTTAAGACAAGAAAAACTGAGATGTTAAAAATTTTCGTTTGTCATCATCCAACGGAAATTCAATTACAGGACGTGTCGGCTCGAGTTTGTTCAGATTTAAATTCGAAAAATCAGAATTAACATTTTTTTCATTCAGTGACACTGTATTAGAACAAGAAGAGGCGGTTTTTTGTTTAGATGATGGTTGAATAGTGAGAAACTTTCTCATGATTTAAAATTTTCTATTCCGAGTGTTAAACAAAAAAAATAATCGCTTGTATTTTGAAACAAAAAGTTGGGAGTGAAAATCGCTAGATTAAAAGAAGCAAAACAAACAAATAAAAATTTTATTTTCTCATCGTATGAAAATTTTTAGTCATGTGATAATTTTTTTTTCTTCTTAGATTTTTAAGGTACGGCGTCGCCTCACTTGCATTTTTTCAAGTACGGCGGCCCGCCGTAGTTCGCGTCCCCTGGCTACGCCACTGGTTAGAAGCCTATCAACTTCTGCAGCTAAAAAACTCTAGTAATTATATATTAATAAATTAAAGTCTAGTTCATTATTCCAATCATGGTATATCGGGGTCTAGGTAATTATGTGAACATAGGATCACAACTTTCGTGACCCAAATCTTTTCTCGTATTAAGTGACCCGGGCTGTTCACAACTTCTGTGACCTGAAATTATGTGATCAAAAAATTAAAATTAAAAGAATTTATCTTTACAAGTCAAATTATGTGGTCAAAAATGAAAAAATGTGACCAAGGAAAAAATTTTGTGACCCGAGACTATTTTATTAACAAAAAAAAAGCTTAATAAAAAAAAACTAAATGAATATTTTAATAAGTCATTTAATTATCCTAATGTTTTTTTGTTTGATGAGCCTTTAGACCACGTTGCCCTTCAAAATAACCGTCACATTTATCACACTTCACTGGGTTTCTCTTCTTGCTCACAGCTTTGCTAACTGCTTCTTCAACTTTGCTTGAGTAATTTAAACATTCTCTTGACTTACGCTCATAGTAATCAAGTTTTGTTTTAAAACTCTGTCCTTCATTTCTAAAATTTATACCAGAAAAAGCTTCTCTTACTTCAATCAGTGATCTTGTAATTTTTGGCACATTTTACTTTACATAATAATGTGATCAAAAGAAATACTTTGTGATCAAGAAAAGAATAATATGAACAAAAAAAAAAATTGTGACCATTAAATGAATTATGTGACACTTTTAAAATCTGCTGATCACATAATTTCAGGTCACGAAAGTTGTGAACAGCCCGGGTCACATAATACGAGAAAAGATTTGGGTCACGAAAGTTGTGAACGGTCGGTCACATAATTACCTAGACCCGTATATCGCATAAAATAGATTATTTTAAAAAATTTTAGTCTAATTGTCCTGGACCCAAGCCTGACTCAGTCATACAAGGACCGGAAAATTGCATATCTTGTTTTTGTATTGTTTAAGAAAAATTTTAAGTTTCTTACATTTTAATACAGTGGCGTAGCTAGAAAATTTCAGATGGGGGGGCTCAACCAAGGGGGTCTCAAAAATAGATGAAAATTCCAAATTATTCTTAAAAATTCTTAAAGAGAAAAACGCCAGATTGGTAGTTGAGTTTGCTAAAAATTCATACCTTAAAATCCCGGAACCCTAAACTAATATCGTAACCAGCCGATGAAACCCCGATTAAATATCTTTCAAAATGTTCGTGAAGATTTTGGTCGAATAAGCATCTTAAAAGTCCTTCAATATTTTATTCTTTTATTTGAAACTTTTTGAAGTAATTGCTACGGGTTAAGTTGTCTTAAAAGTATAGTTGCCAGTCAGGGAGAGTCTAATCCCGGTAACTGGACAAAATAACCAGCTGAATGATTTTCTGGTTTGTAATTAGAAGAAAATAATAAATTGTTAGTTTATTCGAATCTCTATCTTGTACCAGAGTAGAATGTGTAAAAAAAAAGCCCTGGTTTGCCGTATGGACGCTACGCCACTGTTTTAATACACATATCTCATATCCGAGCCGAATTTACAAGCAACTTTTAACAATCTATTTTGTGCGATATTTCATGATCGGAATAATGAACTGGACCAAAAATTTTGCACTCCGAGATATTTTTGTAAGCTTAGTATAATAGGCCAAATATTATTAAGAATGAAAAATAATGGTATCTTGAAAAATGATCATCTTTTCCGCAAAAAATCATAAAAAAGGGTCTTTTTTGAGACAATTCTTCTAAATGAACTTGAATTAAAGAACCCAAGTCTTTTGTATTTTTTGAATCTATAATCAAAAAATATTTAATCAACAAATGGTGAATGGGGTTACCTCTACACAAGCAATTAAATTGAATATTGACTTTAACCGTAAGGTACTTTGAGATTCAATACGTTGTTTAACTCACTTAATTTATGCTTTGAATGAAAATTTCAGTGGCCGTTTAATCGGTTTTCTAGTAAAAAAAATCCGATGATTAAAAAGGATGATTTTAAATTCGGTAGGTTAAAAAACTACCAAATACCATATAACCCTGCTACGGAGTGCATGCTCTTAAAACCAAAAATTAGAATTTAGACCATGCTTCAATCGCTCCCATGCTATAGTTGCGTTAAGAACAATTTTCATGAGACTTTTAGTTCTTGATTTTTATCCCATGAATTCATTTATTTTTATATATTTATAGCATGGTCTAAATTCTCTTTTTTGATTTTAAGAGCATGCACTTCTTAGCAGAAAAATCCTCTGTATCTCTTTTGAATCAAACAATTTTTTGAAATACTTAACATTAGAAGGATCATAAGAGATTAGACCCAAAAAATGATTGATATTTAATCAATAAATTAAATAAACTTTTATAATCATCTTTAAAAGATTAATTTCTATTAAATCAAGTAGCTCATTCAACATTTTTTAGAAAACGAAACTCATTATTTACAACAATAATATTTTTATTATTTTCAAAAAAATTATTATTCCAACTATTAACTAATAGAAAAAAAAAGTTTTAACAGCTTGAAATTTTTTTAATTTTACAATAGACCTTGTCTCTTTAAATCATCATGAGTTTTCTTATTCAACACATTACCATGTGAGTCCTCATATTCTTCCTGTAAAGCGATAAAAAAAGTTCAAAATTTTTTAAGTTCAAGATTAATTAAAACAAATTTTACTTGATTTTCTGGAACGAATCGTTCAGTTTCTCTGGTTACTCGAAGCTTTTCCCATAACTGAACAGCGTCTTCAATGAGTGTAATATTCGCAAAGTGAGCTGTATTTGGTATACCTAAACAACGCATACCATGTGCGTGTCTCCACTCTGAAAAATGTCTTTGAAATGCTTTCGGTCCACGATATTTATGATTACCACAAATCTCACAGTTATAATAAAGATTAAGTCCATGTAACTTGTACAACCAATAAGGTATGGGCTAATTTTATAAAAAAAAAAATTAATTTTTTTCAAATTGTCAAATTAATTTTTTTGTATTATACTTTTCCGTCCCAGCCAAGTGGTAAATTTTTCGGATTGTAAATAACTCCATCATCTTCGTCTTCTTCTTCGGACTCTTCGGCAACTATTTCAGCTTCTTCTTCTTGTTCACGCTCACCTGGTGTTAAAGCTTGTTTACGTTGTACATTTTCAATTGTAGAATTTCTTTGAAAACCTAATATTTCACTTAATTTGTAAACTTTAGCCTCAAGTTCAGCTATTTCTTTGTGTTTATCAGTGTATTCTTTTCTAAAAATTGAAAAAGTTAAGAAAAGTTCTACATTTCTAAATTAAAATTATTTACATTGATTTTTTTGAAGTTTGTTGAGGCTTTGCAAAAAGCGAAGGATCTAAATCTTGTAGTCTTTTTCCTTTAGTCTGGAACAAACGAATGGCTCTTTCTTGAAGTGAGCCGCCACATTTAAGACCTAAAGCCATTAAAGCTGATTTAAGACGATCTAAACCAAGTGAAGCAAGTTCCTTTTAAAATAGAGCTTTTTGAATAATTAATTTCGTAATAAAAAAATTTAATCAAAAATTACCTCCCAAGATGAATAAGAAGACAAGTCCAAATAAGCACCTGATTTTGTCAATGCGCCAGCAGCTTCCTTTG
Source organism: Brachionus rubens (assembly GCA_022207745.1). Lineage (NCBI taxonomy): Eukaryota > Metazoa > Rotifera > Eurotatoria > Ploima > Brachionidae > Brachionus > Brachionus rubens. Next base: position 2,676,973 of record JAJVHD010000009.1, on the reverse strand, counting down.
GCCAACCAGGAAAAGTTCCCTCTGACCACCGTTTATCAAAATCTGCAACCGCTTGTATCATTTCGTTTTCAATGTCTAACAATGGTTTTACCCTTTGAAGGTAATCGATCAAATAACCAAACAGTGATTGCAAGTAGCGTAAATAGTCCTGGTTCTTTTTTTCTCTCGGAATCTTGAACAAATGGTCGTATGTCGACAAATACGTTATGTAGGTTATTCTCTTTAATAAAAATATTAAGTAAAAAAATCACGGTATTTTAATATTTTTTGATTTACCTCAACTCCTTTTAAGTTGACATATTTTTGGTATAGCTCGTTCAAGTCCAAGTATCGACCATAACCTTCTTCATCAGTAAAACTTACCAATGCTTAAATTAAAATTTCGATTAAGTAGTCTAAGGTCATGTTATTACAAGTAGTCTAAAATACCTCCAGCATCATCGTCGTTGGACTGAAATGATTTTATTAAGTTATCATATTCAATTGACATTGGAACACTGATCTAAAATTTATAAATTATTTAGAAATAGAATTTTAATTTTAAAGAGGAAGCTTACATTAGTATTCTCATGGAGATTTGCTCGTTTGTGATAAGAAATGATAGACTTGAGTCTAGAGTTAAACTCACTGTGCTCATTTGGACCACTTAATAATTGAATTTCTTTCTTTCGTTGACCGTCTTTATCTTCATAAAGTGAAATCAAGTTTGATGTGCTTTCGATGTATTTCTGGATGAAAGAGTGAATAAGAATTGTTTGAGAATTTTTAATGATTTAAGGTTTAACTTACATCCCAAAGAAGTTTTACTAAATGATCTGAATTTATTTGTTCACGAGTTGTTCCCTTTTTTCTTATTAATTCTTTTGTTTGAAGATCAATTAAACGTTCTCTTTCTTCGTGTAATCGTCTTTGGTCTTCTAAGATTGTTTCCATGATTTTAAATTTCAGGAAAAAATTGAATTTGGGTCTAATATGAATTTTTTCAAATAATATTCCTTTGGTTTTTGTATAAGTGAATTTCAAGATTTCAAAGAAAATAATATTCAAAACTTGCAGAACTAAGTTTACATTTTTCAAATGATTTTATTCATATGATAATTGAAAGTACAAGCCCGCGATAGCTCAGTTGGCAGAGCGGAGGACTGTAGAGTTTACTTACAAAGCGATCCTTAGGTCACTGGTTCAAATCCGGTTCGCGGGATTTTTTTTTCACTCCAGTCTGGAATTTTCAGGAAAATTATTGCTCTAATAAAAAAATTTAAAATGATTCTGTTCGAATTTCTTGAAATCAGTTTTTAAAAAAAAAACATTTTTTCAATCCTGATCCTGATAGAATAGTTAATTTAAGCATTCTTGAATAATGTAAATATGCCATCATGGTTGCAGCTTCAGAGTTGTTCATGTTAGCCGATTCCGTATAATAAACACTAGCTTTTTTTAAAAGTTTTTCCGACACCTTTGATTTTGAAAAAATAAATAATATAAAAATAATAATCCCCTAGACCTAAAAGATCGATTTTAGCTCTGATGCTTGATCAAAACTCATTTTTATCTAAAATTTTAAAATCAAACTAAAACTGGTTCAAGGAAAAGAATGGATAAAATAAAACTAAATGAAGGTGGGGCAGTAATACTCTAATAAATTAAAGTAAGATTACTAGAACAAAATAAAAATGTGACTTATCATGAATGATTGATTGAATTTCAAAATTTTACAATTTAATTTTTTTTTTGTTTTTTGCTTCTAAAATCACTGAAATCTTGCTGTATCTTCTTAACTCTTTGATTTTTTGAGTCGACTGTTAAGCTACTTTCCAATTTACCGAACGAAAAAAAAATCCAAATAATTGTGGATTCATAAATTCTTAAACAGTTTCAAACCTATCTTGTTGCCAAAAACTAAGCCTTGACAAACGAATTCTTTTTTGCTCATTGAAAATGCAAAACTAAGGTTACATTTTTCAAATGATTTTATTCATATGATAATTGAAAGTACAAGCCCGCGATAGCTCAGTTGGCAGAGCGGAGGACTGTAGAGTTGTCTTACAAAGCGATCCTTAGGTCACTGGTTCAAATCCGGTTCGCGGGATTTTTTTTTCACTCCAGTCTGGAATTTTCATGGAAATTATTGCTCTAATAAAAAAATTGAAAATGATTCCACTAATTCCTGGGAATCAGTTTTTAAAATAAAAGCATTTTTTAAATCTTGATCTAAAAAATGTGTTTACTTGATGAAAGTATTTGAACTAAAAAAAATCCCGCGAACCGGATTTGAACCAGTGACCTAAGGATCGCTTTGTAAGACAACTCTACAGTCCTCCGCTCTGCCAACTGAGCTATCGCGGGCTTATTGTTTATCAAACTAAAACTATGTCATTTTCGTGAATGAATGACTTTTTGATAAAAATTGACATTCAATCATTTTGAAGATTGACATAAAATAAAATTTTTTGAAATATGCTCAAGTATCAACATAACCTCGATAAAAATATAATAAACAATAGATACATTCATTTATAAAACATTTACACATTAATAAACAAGACCCGCGATAGCTCAGTTGGCAGAGCGGAGGACTGTAGAGTTGTCTTACAAAGCGATCCTTAGGTCACTGGTTCAAATCCGGTTCGCGGGATTTTTTTGGTGCTATTTAGAACCACATTAAAATGACACTAGACTCATTTTCAAATTTTCTTGAGACTTTATAATATTAATTGTTTGATAGGATTTTGAAACCAAGCTTTTTTATTTGGGCTAAAGCATAGGCTCTCGAGGTTTTACTTCAATTCTTATTAAAATTCAAATAAGTCTAGATTTTACCGTTTAACCCTTGTTGTTTTACGTGTTTAGAGAATTCATTTTTGCATTTATAAACTTTAACAATTTTAAATTTTGTTTCGGATTTTCAGCGATTAAAAACCATTCCCGACCAAAAGTTAGTAAAATTTTTCTAAAAATTTTATATTTATTTTATAAATTTTTTTGAGATGCCTACGAACCGAAAGAAAATGAAATTATAATTTTAAACTAATTTTCTTTTTTAAAATGTATTTGGTGGGATATCAAAACAAGATGCCATCTCTTGTAAAATATTTGAGGAAAAATTAGACGAACTGTTAGAGATTTCAGAGAATTTAAATAATGAACCTCTTGCCTTTTTTAAATGAGAATTATGTTGATAGTGCAAGATAGTGCAAACACTCAGTACATCATTAAAATTACATAGCTTAAAAAGAAAATTATTTTGCTTTTAAAGTTATGTAATTTAGGATCTAAATGCCATTGAACTTGTTAGAAATGACTTAAAATACTACCTTTCGACTTATGTCAAATTGAATTTTTTGACTTTTAAATGTTTTTTATTGAAAATCAAAAATGGTTATAATGAATTTTAATGAAAATTCATGACCGTTCATGAATGATCATGAATATTCATTTTTGGAATTCGAGAATGACAAGTATAGTAACTCAGAGCTGTACATTTTTGTTTTGAAGGCATTTGTAAACAATCGAATCATAAAAAATAAAAACTCCAGATATATTTTATATTATGATAATGAAAATCGAAAAATAAAAAAATTTTAAAAATCAGAGATTAAATCGGATAAAATGTTTTATTAGTTTTAAATCTAGTTTTTGCATTTTCGGTCTTTTCATTTACAACATATTATATAGACTTTGTCTGTTGCGATTGACACTTTTATCTAGTATTGAACATGATTTAGTTTTTTTTTGAATTTTTATCTTGTGAATACCAAATGAGGGTTGAATTTTTTTTGTACGTTTTGATCTTTACTGCATTTTACGTTAAATTATGTAGATTTACTCTTTTTCACCTTGGTTAAGTTATGTAAAATAACCTATTTTTGGTTATTGCTAAAACACGGACCACCACTTTTCCTTATTTTCCAAATTGAATACCATAAAATGGGTATCCGTTAACCACTGGGCTTTTGGTTCGGCGGAAAAGTGTTGGTCCGTTGAAATTTTCTAGTTATTTTAAGCTTTAGGCGAGCATGTAGCCCGAACTTAAGGTCTCAAAAAATTACGGTCCATCGGTCCTAAAAATTTCAGGTCTGTGGTTGCTTTTAAGAGTCTGTTGCCCGAATCGAATTCTTTGAATTTAGCTTTTAATTTTTTAAGAAAGGAAATTAAATTTTCTATCAGAAAATCGGAAACTAGCAGACCTTTAGGCCGGCGGAAAAGTGGTGGTCCGTTAGTTTTTTTATGTGTTTTCTTTATTTGAGCGAGTCTATAGCCCGAACCGAAAATTACAGAACTTAGCCAACTGGTCTCCAATTAAGAGCATAAAAAGATGAACAAGAATATCAGTCTTTGAAAGCTAGTGGTAACCTGTGTTTTAGTAAAAAACATGTGGTCCGTGTTTTATCAATTACCCTATGTTTACGTAAAAAACTGTAAAATTTGCAAAATTTACGTAAAATTTTGTATATTCCTTTGATCAAAGCACCACTTTTTCTTCACTAAACGTCGTCTACAACTCATTGCTGAACCAGAATAAAACGGAAAACTTGTTTTTGGTACATTCAGCGCTCATCTATTTTGCTGGTCGACAACTGTCCAGCCCATATCGATACAAAACATATAAAATTCACTCATTTAAAATTTTTTTATTTGCCTCCAAATACTACATATGAAATGCAGCCGTTAGACGCCGGTATCATTAGAACCTTTAAGTCATATTATCGTAAATTATTAGTTAATCATTGGATCGATATGTTTGAAGATAAAAAAAAATTGAACCAATAAATGTCAAAAAAGCAATCGATTTAATCGATGATGCGTGGCTGTCAGTTGATCAACTAACGATCAAAAGGTGTTGGAAGCACGCAGATATTCTCATTAAAAAAGCTTTAGACCAGTTAAACTGGGATGTTTCATGAAAACTATTTAGAGTTTGACAAACTCATGGAATTATTGAAAGACTTGGGTACTTATGACGAGAATTTCGATATGAGTGCAGAAGAGTATGTTAATGTCGACTCTAATTGCGAAACTTTTGAGATACCAAAGGACATGGATATTTTAAATGAGGTCTTGTTAGATAATGATTTAAAAGATAAAGTTATCGAGGAAAATTTAGGTCTTTGTGATGAAGAGGGAGACGAACCTGAGGAGGTTATTGTGACCAAGCAAGAGGCTGTAATGAGCCTGGGTGTAGTGATAACTTATTTTTACATCAATCAAAAGAAATAACCTCTGATGATGTTAGATATGTCAAGAATATTTTTAATAAAGCGAAATTTATCGAATCAAATACTTTAAAACATAAGCATATTTTAGACAATTTTAAAAGAAAATAGACTTATTTTTTTTATCCGAAATTTGTTTTTTTTTGTTAAAATGTTTAAATATAATGCATGATCAATAAAATCTTTGTAATCACTATTTGTTAAAGTCACATTATTTGACCCAGACAAACGGGGTGATTATATCGAGCGGCGACTATATAAACTTTATTAAAAATTCGTGACTTTTCGGTAAAACGTAATTACCATTATCAAGGTGTTAATGGATCTAAAATGGAATACGATTTAAATTCGAAATTTTGTTAGTGAAAATTTTTTTAATCAAAAATAAGGTTGCGACTACGAATTTTCAAGGAAGAAATTTGATTTTTTTCGATTCGTCGATGGTTTACGAACTTCTACGAATCTTCATGAATTAGTTTTCATTATCAAAACCCTTTCACCGTGTAGAAACGCTCATTCTTTTTTCTCAAAATCTAAAATCAAATCCAAACGAGGTAAATAAATTGTTTTAATGAAATTTCAGCAAAAAAAAATCCCGCGAACCGGATTTGAACCAGTGACCTAAGGATCGCTTTGTAAGACAACTCTACAGTCCTCCGCTCTGCCAACTGAGCTATCGCGGGTTCTACTTATTTTCATCTAAATCATAAACAAAAATTTAAAATTCTAAAAAAATCAAAAACTTAAAGCTTATCGAATTGTTTATTTTTAAATCGATAACTGCATTCATGCACACTATGCACATATGATCAAAAAAATTAAAAATAATTTTTCATTATATTAAAAAAATAGAGCTTTTTTGTTCAAATATTTTACTAAGACTACATGCATCGTTTTTAAATGTACAAATGAACATTCTTTTTTTTTCATTTAAATTATTCAAATTAGTTAAAAGAGGAAAAAAAAAGTTTTTATTATGACTTATTGATTATTTCGATTCCTTCAAAATCAAATCCTAACTTTTATGTAATAGCTCTTCTCTTTTTGTTTTTTTTTAAATCCCTACCAAACCCTTTACATCGAGTTTATTTATAACAAAAACTAATTTCAACATTAAAAAAACATAATGAAACATAAACGAGCTATTTTTATAAATAAATAAAGGAATTTTCTTCTCTTTTTAAAAGTTTTAAAACGAAACGATTTGATTGTTTAGATTTACAAAAATAAAAATGATAAAAATATTTCTTTTGTTTTTAATCGTTACTGTAACAGGTCTAATTGTAAGTTCAATCTTAAATTCAACTTTTTAATCTTTACTTCAAAGTTCTCTTTTAAAGGCTACAAAATCAAATGAGAATGATTCGATTGAGAACATCAAAACAAAAGCTCCAAGATTTACCGAAGATGTTTTTAATTTTACAGTTAATCACACAAATTCAGGTAATCCGTGTTTGATGGCTCGATTTTCTGTCTCATTTTACATCACCTATTCCGCTAAACTAGTAAGAAACCTGTTTCGAATTGTTTGTCTGTACTTAAATTAAAAAAAAAACATTTTAGAATGAAACCTCAATATTGAAAACAGGTACACTCAATTTGACACAACCGAAAGATTTTTACGGCAAATGTGACTTATCAAATAATTCACTTGTCATCGAGTTTGGTCAAAACAATATTTTATACTTGAATTATCACAATGATTCAAGAGAATACTATTTGAATAGTGTTAAACTCGATTATGATTTGTCTTATTTTGATGATGCTATTGAAATGGGTAATCAAGTGGCTGAGAAAAATAATATCAATGAGTTTGGTGTTTTGGTTGGTAAATCGTTTAAATGCTATTCAAAGACAAAATTTGAATTGGACAAAAATGTAACCATTGAATTTAGAAATTATCAAGCTCAAGCATTTATTAAAAATGATACTCGAACTGTTGGATTCGATACAGGTATAAAAATTTCAAAATAGAAAAAGTCTTTGAAAGTTAAAAATGTGTTTTTTTTCAGCTGTTGAATGCGTTGCTGATATTGTTGGCTCAAATAAACTAGTTCCAATTGTTATTGGTATTGTTTTGACTGTTTTAATAGTACTTGTACTTGTTGCTTATATTGTTGGCAGGCGTCGATACAGACCTACTTATCAACAAGTTTGATTGGATAAAATGTATTGATGAATCTCTACTCTGTTTTTTTTTCGTCTCATATATACTATCTCACTTTATTTTATTTTTGTTTGAAAAAAAACGAATGCGATTTCAAAAGTGAATTAAGTTATTTATAAATATTTTTTTTTGGGAAAATTTAAACTCAGAGATTTATTTTATTTTTTTTTTTATATCTGATTGAATATTTTTAAAAATAAATTTTTTTCAACGAATAAAATTCATTGAATGATCTAAAAACAAATTCGAAGTAATTATTTGAATTAAATGTTTCTCTTGAAGTGAATTTGACTTATTACTCGCTTCGTCAAATTTCCAACCATTACATTTTATCTTTCTTACCGTTTTTTCTGAAAACATTTCCTTTCTTGATCGAACTGATAGTAGATTCTTAGATATTTTATGTAAAATAAGGCTTAAAATAATGTTTTGTAAGTTAATGGGTCAGCCTAAAACCCGGAATCGCCGGAACGGAACGGAATTAACCCGGAACTCTCAAGGACGGAACAAATGACTAAAATCCGGAACGTGTTCCGGAACATAGATAAAGTTAAATTTATACATTATATGTATAAAATCTAGCCTTTTATGATCTGGCCATGATGTTTTGGTGACTTATAACTTCGCAAATGAAAACTTCTCTCAAATGGAGGAATTTTCAGACGGTCTAGCGTGTCTAGCAGATGTCATAGATTATGATTACTTCGTATTTTTTGTAACCATAACATTTATGGCTGAAAAATGAAAGTTTACTTTTCAATTGATATAATTTTAAGATGCACCAAATCATAAATCTTAGTTAGTTTTTCATGGTTTTTCTCTTCTATTTTGTATCTAGATAAGACAAAAACTTTTCAGCTTTGTAGTATAAGTCTTTCTCTACAATAATAGGTGAGGGTTTTTCAACTGATAAGCAGTGATAAGTAACTCTTGATACTACAATATGTCCGAAATATCAATTTCCGCAAATTTTCAAGGAAAAATGCTAAAATTTTCGAAAAATCGCTTGTATAAAAGAAAACTATTTGTTTTATGACAAACCCTCACCTATCTGCATAGAAAATTATGATAGAAAGATTTTAAGACACTTTTTAACTTGGATTTATTGTATCACAGGGGAGGAATATAATTTAAAGCTAGTAAGATTTATAATTTGGGGCTCCTTACTCATTTCATTTTTTTATTGATGGAGGAGGATCAAAGTTTTTTCCGCATCCATACCGTACCGTACCAAACTTTGTCAGAAACGTGGTGTTTCTCATAAAGGAGTACATCCTCGATAAATATTCCAAATTTTGTTTATTTATTTATTAAAGTAAACAAAAACTAACTAATACAAATGTCTATCTGTTAAATTACCAAGATAATAAGCCTTTTTTTCAATGACACTGCACTTCTTTAGCTTTCTGAATAACGCTAATAAATCAAGATTAAATGATTAAAAGTACAAATACGCTAAAAATAAGAGTACCCTCTTCATAATTTTTTAAGCCACCCCTTTTCATTCCTCTTTTTAAAAAAATTTCTAAAGTCGAAGACGTTCCGTATTTTAGTCATTTGTAATGTCTTTGAGAGTTCCAAATTTTAGGTATTGAGTTCCGGGTTAATTCCGTTCCGTTCCGGTGATTTCGGTTTTTAGGCTGACCCGGTCTTAAATGCTAAGTTTTACTGTTAACTAACATCAATTTTATGATCACATATTTTGTTATCTTATGTTCACATAAAAGGGTAGACCTCACTTAAATACATTTTTTTCCTTGGATTCAAAGACTTTTTAAATTGAAAATTGGATTAAAACGAGTTATCATGCCTCACATGACAATTTCCTATTTTCATATGCTTAAAAGAATTCAAAATTCATCATATTAAATGCAAAGGATAGGACGGCCATCGCAAGAGAAAATTAAGTTTTCCGCGCGAAAAAATAAATTCAATATACAGTAGCGTAGCATCCATAGAACAAACCTGTGGATCCCGAGACTTCCATTTCTGATAAAATCATTTGCCCTCCTAATAATTTTAATCTGAAAAAATCTAATTACCTAACTGGTAATTAAAGACAAGGAATCAAAGTTAAGAAGAGCTCAATTTTTATTTTGAATTTTCCAAATAATTACAAATAATTTATTTTAGATTGTTTTCTAAATTTGAAATGGAATGTGAAACAAGCTTTAACAAATGGTTAAAAGAAGCAACAAAAAATTTAAAGCAACATTCTGAAATTGAAAAAATTGGTGAAAAATTAAACGACTCATTCAAAACAGTGATAAACATACACTTAAAAAAAAATGAATGGACACAATTTTTTAATTTAATCGACACAATCCAAGAATTTCATCAATCAATCGATCTCGACAAAGCTAAGCATTTGAGACTAGACGAAATTTACAAATTTATCGGAGACATTTTTTATAAAGTTGATTACACTCTCAACGCTTTAGAATTTTATAAAAAGTCAATAGATCTGTCTGAAAGAACTAATTTAACAGCTATTGAGTCTTATGAAAATTTGATAAATTTCATGATTGAAAGATGGCATTATCGTATGATTAATGACAAGGTTAGGAACCTTGCATACTCGACCGCTTTGTACAAAAAAATGTTAAAAATCCGAAAAGAAAACCCATCAAAAACAATTAACATTCTTGATATCGGTTCTGGTACTGGTCTTCTAAGCGCTTTATGCATCTCGAACGCGGTCAATTTTGGCATCAATAACATTAATATTTTCGCTATTGAACAAAACGAAATTTTTTACCAAGTTTCCCAGAGGTTTCTGAATGAAATTAGTGCAAATCTGAGCCAACTAAAAATTAAAGTCATAGTTTTAAAAAAGCATTCGAATGATTTAAAATTAGTAGATGACTTAAACGGTAACAAAATTGATTTCATAATAACTGAAATATTCGATGATGGATTGCTCGGTGAAGGATGCCTTCAATCGTTTTATTATGCTTTATGTGTAAACAAGCTTTTAGTAGAGACTGATACTTTTGGATTTTCATCATCTTCATTTAGCCGAATTATACCTCAGTCTTCTAAAATTTATTTCAGTGCAATCGAATCCGAGTATTTAAGAATCTCTAATAGATTTACATACAAAACAAAAAATGTTATTATTAATTCATACTGTTTGGATAATAGTTACAATTTTGAGAATTTTTCAAAGAGTTCGATTAACTATGAGCCTTATACGACTGAAAATTTAAACTCAATCGAATTCGAATATTTATCAAATCCAATCGAAGTAAACGAAATTTTCTTTAATTTTGAAGATAGAAAATTTTTGGAAAAAAAATGCAAACAAAATGAAATTACATCGGTCAAAAAACGTGCTAAAGTAATTCGAGACGGTCAAGTAGACGCTTATGTTTTATGGTTCGATTTAAATTTAGATGAAGATATATCGATTACTAATTCTCCAGTATCTAATCACCTCAAGTCACGCAATACTCAAAATTCACTATGTTGGCATCAAGCTTTATTTAATATTTCTCAAGATTACAAAGTTTCAGAAGGTCAAAGTCTTGAAATCGAGATAAAAAGTCGTGATGACTGTTTTCTTTTATTCGATAAAGTTAACAAAAGAAACCCTGAAAAAAGCGATGAAATACGATTAGAATTAAGTAGAATTGATATTGCTTTACTTAACAACACTGCTTATCAAAATTTTTATGTCGAGTGGTTCGAGGATGTTTTAAGCAAACCAAAAAAATCAAAAGTTACAGTTGGCTATTTATTAAGTCAATTCAGTGTGTTACTTTTCAAGATTGTATTCGAATATCAGAAAAAGTTGATCGAAAATAATGTGAATTTAGAACTAGTGATTTTGGTCAATAATGTTGAAGAAGATGATTATTTTGTTGAGATGGTTCAAAAATATTTTTTAAATGAAAATATTAAAATGTTCTTCATAAACGATATTTTAAACCAGAACATTAATTTAAACATTGATTATTTAATTTACGAGCCAATTGACTTCAAATTTGGTGTCTTAAAAAAAAATATTTTTTATGATTTATTGGTAGTCAAGGATCACAACTTGAATAAAGGTAAGATTATAAGATGTACGAATTAATAGATAAAAAATGTGGGTTTGGGGTCTTCGAGGAGAATCAAAAAAACTGAAAAAACACCCAAAAAAATTCCTATTTTGACCTTAAAGTGTAGCTTAGCTGTAATTGAGAAACATAAAAAATACTTAACTTTGTACAAAATTTTATGTTCTTTCAGAATATGTATAAATATATAGCCCTTTGTTAGAAAATAAGAGTGTAAAGGTTTAAAAACCGCAACCACTGAATTGAAAGGCTGCTATTTTTTTTGGCGACCCCTAATGAAAGCGGTTTTCCTAGGTTTTCGTAGGAAAACCGCTTTGCGTAGATTACGATTTGGCTATTGGAAATGGTCGATTCAGAAAGTGCTGTCGTTTTGCATGACGCAAACCTTACCAAAAATGTATGTTTTTCAGCTAACTCAAGTTCCAAATGACTTACCATGTCTATGTATTTGTAAATTGAATTCTTAAAATCCCTTTTTCTGTGTTTCTTTGAACTTTTTTTGTGCTTAGGTAGTTTAATCTTAACAGAATGATGTATTCGTGTCTTAAATGGTTTTTTCATTAAAAAACGCCATTTTTCTTTATCGATTTATAACTCTATTACCGAGCATCTCAACTAAAAAAAGACCAAACATCTTTTTATATCTCGCTTTCTATTGATACATAAAAAATGTCGTGTGTATAAAACAACTGTGGGGGTTTATGAGGGTCTTTTAAGACTGAAAAATGAAGAAGTCTCAAATAACTTCATAAGGGATATCATTTTGTTGCCCTTCGTTTAACCTATCTTGAATGAAAAGAATTTTTTCCATACCTCACTTCATGTAAAAGTTATACCCAGGTGTATGTTTTCAGAGTCCTTTTTTTCCAAAACTACAAATTTTAATTTTCTAAAATAAAAATTAAAACTTGTGTATTTAAGAGATGACTATATTTCCTGCTGGACTCAAACTCAAAGGTATGTGCATTGAGAGTAAAAACTTTAAAAACGAAAGCGAACTTGTTTCGAATAGAAATCTTTGTTTGAACAAAATTCAGAATACAGAGCCAAATTTGAAAAAAATCCTTGCCAATTACAGTGTCGAACACCAATTTTCATTGAATTTGAATGTAAATTTACAAGACTACAAACAGTTATCTGAAATCAAAGAGTTGGCTCATTTTAATTTTTCTAACATAAACCAAAGCTCTAAATTTGAGTTAAAAATTGAAGATTTTAGTTTAAAATTAATCGAATCTGGTCATTTGAATGGGCTTGTTTACTGGTACGAATTAATCTATTCAGACTCAAAGTTTTATTCGCCTTACCAATCAAGTTTAATTGATAAAACAAATGGTTCAAATATATTAGCTGGAATTAAATTGTATAATGAAGATGAAGATGATACGAATACAACAAAATGTAACTCAAACGATGTTTTCAAGTTCGATTTTATGTTCAAAAACGACATTTTTCAAATCGTAAAATATAATTTGAATAAACAGTAAATTGTACAATCACTTTAATAAATTTTTTCAAACAAATCCAGACTTAAATAAATAAATTTTAAAAATTTTATTCTTCCAATTGCTATTTATTATTATACATCTCTGAGCATTTTGCATTTCGTCCAAAGTTTTCAGTTGGGTTTCTAAAGAAAATAAATTAACATGCAATGTTTTTCAAAATAGTCACAATAATCTAAACTAAGCGGTTGAAAAAAAATCCCGCGAACCGGATTTGAACCAGTGACCTAAGGATCGCTTTGTAAGACAACTCTACAGTCCTCCGCTCTGCCAACTGAGCTATCGCGGGCCTTATTTATTAATGTGTAAATGTTTTATAAATGAATGTATCTATTGTTTAATTATATTTTTATCGAGGTTATGTTGATACTTGAGCATATTTCAAAAAATTTTATTTTATGTCAATCTTCAAAATGATTGTATGTCAATTTTTATCAAAAAGTCATTCATTCACGAAAATGACATAGTTTTAGTTTGATAAACAATAAGCCCGCGATAGCTCAGTTGGCAGAGCGGAGGACTGTAGAGTTTACTTACAAAGCGATCCTTAGGTCACTGGTTCAAATCCGGTTCGCGGGATTTTTTTTAGTTCAAATACTTTCATCAAGTAAACACATTTTTTAGATCAAGATTTAAAAAATGCTTTTATTTTAAAAACTGATTCCCAGGAATTAGTGGAATCATTTTCAATTTTTTTATTAGAGCAATAATTTCCATGAAAATTCAAGACTGGAGTGAAAAAAAAATCCCGCGAACCGGATTTGAACCAGTGACCTAAGGATCGCTTTGTAAGTAAACTCTACAGTCCTCCGCTCTGCCAACTGAGCTATCGCGGGCTTGTACTTTCAATTATCATATGAATAAAATCATTTGAAAAATGTAACCTTAGTTTTGCATTTTCAATGAACAATAAAGAATTCGTTTGTCAAGGCTTAGTCTTTGGCAACAAGATAGGTTTGAAACTGTTTAAGAATTTATGAATCCACAATTATTTGGATTTTTTTTTCGTTCGGTAAATGGGAAAGTAGCTTAACAGCCGACTCAAAAAATCAAAAAGTTAAGAAGATTCAGCAAGATTTCAGTGATTTTAGAAGCAAAAAACAATAAAAAATTAAATTGTAAAATTTTGAAATTCATTCAATCATTTTTTGTAAAATACGCAGTTATTTTGATTAGTCACATTTTTGTTTGTTCTAATAATCTTACTATAGCTTATTAGTATTGCTCCCACCCTCATTTAGTTTTTTTTTTTAATCCATTCTTTTCCTTGAACCAATTTTAGTTTGATTTTAAAATTTTAGATAAAAATGAGTTGTGACCAAGCATCAGAGCCAAATATGGACACAATCGAAGAATTACTTGAAACTTCAGGTGACCCTAGCAACACAAAATTAGTTGGCATTATAAACAAAATAATTAGCAGAAAACCAACCAAAAGTATTCCATTCGAAGCTAATTTTAAATGCATGATTGAAATAGCTGCTCGAACGTTACCAACAGTTTCTGTTAATGAACTCATAAAAAAAGCAAAGAAACCAGACCCTGTCGCTCTTTTAGGTCTAGGGGATTGTTATTTTTTCGGAATTAAAGGTGCCGAAAAAAATTTAAAAAAAGCTAGTGTTTATTATACGGAATCGGCTAACATGAACAACGCTGAAGCTGCAACCATGATGGCATATTTACATTATTCAAGAATGCTTAAATTAACTAATTTATCTGATGGTCACACTTTACCAATAGTCCAATTTCCGTCCGACGAGTACAAACTCAATCGTGCTCAAATGTGGTATTGGCTAGAAAAATGTGTATCTCTGGGATGGATATCACAATTTTTAATTCATCAAGCGAGTGACGCTCAACGCAGAAAGGAACCTTTAAGCATTGAAATGAAACGTGAATTGATCAAGAGTCGAGTTGAAGTATACAAAGAAATGCAAGCTAAAGAAAAAAGATACAAAGTCTTGTGCGAGAATCCATCTTGTTCTGTCAAGTTTAACAACGAATCGAAACTTTTTCAATGTTCAAATTGTAAAAGTATCAAATATTGTTCAAGAAATTGTCAAATAGCCCATTGGCCTAAACACAAAAGTAATTGTAAACAAGCTAAAACTTGCAGTCCTGCTTCAAACAAAGATGAAAATACTTCTGTCGCTCCCAAAGAAACAACTGCTATAATCAATCTTAAACTTTCAAATAAAACTCAATTGTCTTTTCAAACAAGCACTCTTCAAACTGATTTATTAAAATATTTAAAAAATAAATTTGCACCAGAAGAAGCTGAAAGTTTAATTTTGTCCAAAGCTCGTTTAGCTTCAGTTCAAAACAACACAATGCCTTTAGATTCGATAAAAGAAGAAATTAAACGTTTAATAAATCGAAAAAGTTATCCATCTGCAATCAAGTTTATAAACTTGGCCATAGACAAAATGCACTTAGAAAAACCATTTTATGAAATGACAAAAGATAATTTGATTGACTTGATCGAATTATTTTTAAAACGTGTCGAATGTTATATGAAAATAGCCGAGTCAAGACGAGCTTCAAGGTACAATGAAATGGCTTTGGATGATTGTATATTTGTCTTAGGCACTGGTGTTTTTGAACAAATGGATTGTCCAGCTTACAAGAAATTAGAAGATATTAAAACCAAACTAGAGAGTGCTAATCATCAACACACTCGAAGACCACGAAGAAGACCAAACAGAAATAGACAAACTAGGCTAGAAGAAGAAGTAAAATCAAACGATTCTGATTCGGGTTCATTTGGTAAAATAAACGTGACTACATGCTCAAAATTAATCGATAATAAAATGGCATTAAACAGTCAAATCGATCTCGATTATTGTCCAATTTGTTCGACTGAATGGTCTAAATTCATTGAACCAAGTCTTGTAGCCATCCTTCCATGTGAACATGCCTGTTGTGTCAAGTGTATGTTTAATTATAACAAAGCATGTCAAAAAGAGATTACTCGAGTTCAAAATGGCGAGGAAGATGAAGATAATGTACCGAGCGATTCAAGTTGTGTTTTGTGTAGACAAGACTTTTCACCAATGTATTTAGATGAAATTTGCAGTACAGTTGTAAAAGAAAAGACTGTGCAAACTCTTTTTGATAAATTAAAAAAACTACCGTTGGATAAAGATGAAGGTGAAAAATTGATCTCATGTCTAATGATGAGTTGTGAATTTGATATTAACAAAATAGAGAATGCTCTATTTAACATGATTGGCATGGTACAAGCTGATACAGGTGAAGATTTAGATCATAAAAAAAAGCAAGAGTATTTCGAGCTTGCGAGAGCACCCGTTAAAAAACTAACAAATGAGTACTATAAATTAGTAGATGAGTTAAAGTCCATTTATGACACTAGTAGTAAAGAATGGGAATCGAAATTTGAACAATTGGAAAATTTGAGAGTAAAACTTGATGTTGCTAGACAAAATGCGGCTAATGATATTTTTGAAAGAATGAATTCCACAGCCAAAATGGGAGCTTTGTTAAACGATGAATCAATAACTCAAATTGATTTACATGGATTGTACATAACTGAAGCTATTGAAAAAGTTAACGATTTAGTTCTACCAATGTTAGGGGTTTTGAAAAAGATTATGCTCATTACTGGATATGGTTTGCATAATAAAAGTGGTGATGCAATTCTCAAAAATGGTTTAAAAGATTTTTTTAAATCGAATAATATCAAGTTTAATGATGTTGATAAAAATGAAGGAGCTATTTATATTTATCAAAATTAAATTTTTTTTATTTTTTTATCTAGTTATCCTGGTGACTTTTTTTGTTGATGTTCTAAGTTAGTTTAAAAAAATTAAATTTATAAAATTTTATGTTTGCATTTTTTTTTGTCTTGTCTTGAATAAAGTTTATATTTCCCGAAAAATTTATCTAACTTTACCGCGATTCTAACATCGAGCAGAACCTAATGGGTATTGAATTTTTTTGCAAGCATTTGCTTCTCCATCCACCATTCATCTAATTTTAACCAGGTCTCTTTATATCCCCATCGAATGACCTCTTTATTTGTATGTTTCTTTGTTTACTTTTAGTTGAATACCATTCACAAAGTCGACCCTAACAATTTTTAAAAATTGAATTTTATCACCTCTTCGCCTTCTTGTGTCATTCATCTGTCATTTTGAATGGGCGAAATATCTCTTCATACTCTAAGTTTGAAAAACCTGGAACAAGTCTTGTAGCTCTGCGCTGTACCTTCTCAAATTCTTTTTTATCTCTTTCGAGAAATGGACTCCACACGCTAACAGCGTAGTTCAAATGCGGTATAACCAGTGAGTTATAAAGGAGTCTTCGAGGCTTAGGTAAAGATATTTGAAATTATTACGAATTACTCCAAGAAATCTATTTGCGCGCCCACAGCAGTGTCTAATATGTGTCTCCCACTAATTCAAAACAGAATATGGACAGACATGTGTACCCATTAATTTAAGGTATTGGGTGGATGAGGGTTACCATAAAAAATCCTGTTTTGACTTCGGATAGGGTATACCCAGAAATTGTGGATTTTAGGTATTTGTCTGGATTGGGTTACCCATAAAATTTGGGAATTTTATAAGATTTTGTTTTTTTTCCAAAAATAATTGAGTTTTAGGTGTATATACCCAAATTTTATAGGTAACCCAATCCAGACAAATACCTGAAATCCACGATGTCTGGGTAACCCATACCCTACCCGAACCAAAAACCTGATTTTTTATGGTAACCCTCATCCACCCAATGGGTACATATGTCCGTCCATGTCCCGTTTTGAATACCACAAGCTCACGTGAATGATTGCAACTCTAAATCTTGATTATTACTGCTCTTTAATCGTCCGTAAAGCCTATTTTACGTTCCATTTCATTTCGATTTAAATCTTTCAGCTATTATTTTGTACGCCCACAGGGGGTTAACTAGCTTGCAAGTTTAATTTCCATTTTAATATTACCGACAGACCTAATTTTGACGTGAATTTTGATTTCTTCAATCGTTTTTTTACCAGTGTGAAGTTTTTTCTCAATTTCTCAAATTCTCAATTTCTTAAAATAATTTGAGAAAAAAAATAAAGATATTTCTCAAATTCTTAGAATCTAAGAAAAGTTGAGAAAAGTTGAGAAATAAAAAAAATGAACGGTACATTTTGAGAAAAAAAAAATATAGAAAAGTTTCTTTTTTAAAAATTGGAAAGCATTATGGAACATTCCCTTTCACAAAATTGTTAAATTCTCATTAATGGTAGAAGGTCTCATAATTCTGAAAAGGTAAAGATGTTTGTTTTCCTGCAGAGATGTCAGAAAAGAAGAATAAACAAGTCGAAGTTCCAGATAACAATGTTTTCTGTCAAAAAAATACGCCAAAGAATGATAATTTAAGATTTTTATCTAATTATTCAAATTTGGTATCTTTTTCCAGACTAAGTTGGTATTGAGGTAGGGATTAGGGGTTGGGTTTAGGGTGAGGGTTAGGGCAGCTTAAGGATTGGACTAAGAATAAAATTCAGGGATTTCTCAACTTCTTTAAATTTCTCAACTTTTCTCAACTTTTCTTAGATTCTAAGAATTTGAGAAATAACTTTATTTTTTTTCTCAAATTATTTTAAGAAATTGAGAATTTGAGAAATTGAGAAAAAACTTCACATAGGTCGTTTTTTTAGGCAATAAAAATAGAATTTATTGAGAAAAATAGAAGGGATTGATTAACTAAATTATTGCAGTTTTAACCAAATTGGCTTAAATCTTATAATTTTGATGTCTCAAAAGGTGGGCGGCCGACCCAGTTTCACGACCCCTGGATATGCCACTGTTTAGCATATTTCTTTTAATATTATAAAGCGTACTGAAAAGAACCAGAGAACATTTTTAATTTTCTAAAATTTAAATTCGGCTTAAAAGAACGCCGTACTATGTACGGTATGTTTGATCACGTACAGTATGTATGGAAGCTCGGTTCAGTTCTGGCTAATCTAGGGATCGTTTTCAAAAGTTCAAAAAAATTTTATCATTCCGGAAAAAAAACTAAACCTTAAGAACCGAAAAAATTGAATCTTGGTGCACAGTTTTTCACAATTTCTCGCTTAAGTCTGTATCGATTGCCTCTTGTCTCTAATATCCGGTTGACTGTTTCGTCATTATTCACTCGTTTTTACAAGTTTACCTGATCTTGCTTGTTAAGGAGCTTGTACATTTGGATGAGATCACCTCTTCTTCTTCTGGTTGTAAGGTTTGTCAGTTTGAGTCTTTTGAGCCTTTCCACGTATTCAAACTTTCTCAAGCTATGGTCGCTCTCCTTTGCACCCTCTCAAGG
Source organism: Brachionus rubens (assembly GCA_022207745.1). NCBI lineage: Eukaryota > Metazoa > Rotifera > Eurotatoria > Ploima > Brachionidae > Brachionus > Brachionus rubens. Next base: position 2,657,712 of record JAJVHD010000009.1, on the reverse strand, counting down.
ATGTCAATATCTTTCTTTAGCTAAGGATTCAATACTCTTAGAAAAAAAGAGAAAAATAATTTTAGAAAAATTTATTTTTATTTTCAAAATGCGAATCGATAATTCAAAAATATTAGTTAACAAATTAAATTTAAAAAGAAAAAAAACGATTTTTGGTGAAAACAAAAAAAATAAATTTTAGAAAATTAAATTTTCTTTTTTAAACATTATTTTGTGGCATATTTTCATTAGATTCTGGAATACTTTTTTCATGATTGTCACCGATAATCTCTTTCTTAATCGAAAGAACACTGTTCATTTGACCAAATTGATTAATTTTATTCTCTTTTATTAAATCATTTATTTTTGTTAAATCATTTCGATTAACAAATAGAATTGTTTTAAACAAATACAAATTTTCTATAAACTCACTCGGAAATGAGCTGTTCTCTTTACACGACTCATTTGTTTGTTTAGAATAATTTGTCATAAACTCATAAATAATATTTACAAATAACATTGGTACTTTAAATTTATAAGAAACAAGTGCACGTGGTACTGTTTTTGTACATTCAATTTTTTTATCACTCAATTCAGAGTTTAATTCTTTTAAAGAAACTTCAACTAGATCCAAAAGATTTTGTAATTCGTTTTTGACTGCCTCAAGTTTTGAGATGAATGTTGATTTATCTGACGAATCATATTTAATATCTGACTCTTGATCGTCTTGATTAAAACCAAAAAAATCGTAAAACAAAATCTTCTTGTCTAAATTGTATTTTTGTGATATTGAATCGAGTTTTAAAATATTTTGATTGAGTAAAGTCAATGCTGTTAAACGTGATTTGACTATTTTTAGTAAAGCGTCATCGCTAATTTCTTGATTTGTTGGTGTTGGCTCAGATGAATTCTGAATATTTTGAATGTTGAGTTTATTTTTTTCTTGTAGCGGCTTTTTAATCGATATTTTAGGAGTTTCATTTACAGATTTTGGTTCGGACTCGGTCGATATTTTTCGTTTTTGATTGTTTTTCTTTTCATTTTCCGAGTTGACTTTCTTTTTTGAAAGAAATTTCTCCCTTTTAGTCTTAAAAATTAACAATTAGAATCAAAGAATCGTATTTCAAACATATTTGGGCGATTGAAAATCTTCTAAACCAAGATAATTTAATGAAAAATTAGGCTACAAGCCTCTTGTGCACATTGATTAGCATTCTTTAAAAGAAACTGTGGATATCTTTGTCACGAATTAACTTAAAGCAAGTTCATGGACATCGATCGATTTCTTCAAGAGGATTGGAGCGTATTTTATGGAGCGTTTTTTTTAACGGCTAAATACTGAAAATTACGACCCTTAATGTATCAAACTGTACCCTTATTGTACCTAAAGAGTACCTGACTCACCGTACACTACCTACTGTTTTTTTTAAAGATAAGAAACATTTTTAAAATGACAGTTAAATCTGAAACCACGCACGCAGGTTGAACGGTACGTCCTTTTTTCACTAGCCATGCTTTACAAGTAGAGTATTTTTATTTTTTCAAAAATGAGACGTTCCAGAGCTTTCCCAAAACATTCTAAATTCATTTATCTGATGCTTCTTAACCAAAATCATAGTTTTGGCTTGTAAATTTCCAGGTGTCTTGTCTTTCTATAGTAGTTTTAATGATATTTACTGCTGAGAGCGGACGGAGCAAGCGTTAGAGAGTGATATGTTAGATATCGAACTTTTAGGGAAAGCGTCAGAGGGGCGAAAATCAGTGCTTTAAGCGCTGTAACGAGGTGTTAAAGGAACGTTAAGGAAGTTAGAACTGGGCGCTAAACTAAAAGCATGGCTTGAATCTTTAGGTTTTTCTAACGCACCTTTTTTATCATTTAGCGCTCAACGCCAAGCCCAACTCAATCAAAGAATTTCGATGGACAAATAACAGGCCTAAGTACAATTTACGAAGTAACAAATTTACCTTAGAACGCGAAATCGCGAGTAACAACATGGTGGAAGAGACTATCAAACGAAACATCGAAAATCGACAAATTGCTAAATCAATTGCATACAAAAGGCTGCTAGAGAGTAACCCTTCTAGTTGCATACATATTATACAACCACTCCTACTAGTATTAATACTAGACAGAAACAGAACAGTTTTGTGTCCAGGCACATGCTGAAAAAAAAACTGCGAAATGGCAAGACAAAGACGAACAGAGCTAAAAAACAAAACCTATTTTACCCAAAATTTAAAAAACCGAGAGAAAACTTGACCGCAAGAATACTGTAAACAAATTAAAGAAGCTTTTTTTATTTTATTTGGCACTGATTTAAACGGTCTAAAAAAATAAAAATGTTTTAAAATATTTATTTTTTTTCTTTTTTAAAAATTAAGAAATTTTAAATGAAAAATAAATTTAGGGAATATAACAATTTTAAGTTGAAATGAAAAACAAAAAAAGAAAAACAGTTTGACATTAGTTGAACAATTCATAAAAAAAAAACAAAAAAAAAAATGACTCAAAATTGGAAAAAATGTGCGGAAACAATTTTAAAATTTTACACAAAATAATTTTTTGTTTTGGTCCTAACTTGAAAAAAAAAATGAACAGAGAAATTTTTAACTTTTTGATTTTAGAATACGATTAGGTAAATCATAGTCATCTTCATCATCGTTATTGACAAATAAATATTTCATTTCATACTTTTTCATTTCATCCATTGTCGTATCGACTATTTCACTTTCATCGCTAGCTAAACTATCAAGTAGCTTATTAATATCGTTATCGTGTAGACCAGAATTAAGCGAATACTCAACATCATCGTATTCACTCATTACACTATCTTCATTTGACCTCAAATCATCATTTGGCTTTAAACTAGATGTTTTAGACCCAACTGAATTTTGTGTAGTTTCATTTTTAATTTTAAAACTCTCTTGACTTGTTTCATCATAATTTTGACTCAATGGTGGTATACTTAAACTCGTATCGCCCATTTTTCGAATATACTGAATGGCTGATAAGAGTGCTCGACGAAATTTAGTACACTTCAATTGACCTGATTGTACATCTTGAATATATTTATCGTTTATTTTGCCACGTTTAATCCAATCGGGCTTAGACGCCATTATTTGCGGATGTCTTGATAAAAAATCATACCACCAATCAACACTTGGCTTACCATTAGGAAACGGATTTTTTCGATCCGAATGTACAAACATGTCAAGTACTTTATCAAATACAATATTTATGGCATCACAATATTTCAACTCTTTATAACTAATTAACCAATCTACAAGGTCTTTTTCTTCGGATTCGGTTAATCGAGTTTTTTTACCGCGTGGTGCTGTACCCCTTTCTAAGTACTTAATCAGCGCGCTTTTACTAATACGATACTTATTACAAACTTCATCAATACTCAAACCCTGTCTGATATGATAAGCTGCATTTTTGTACCGATCAGTCAAGTACGAATCCGAATTAGGAGCCTCAATGTTTTCAACATCAAATTTATTCGCTAGATTAAATATTGTTTTATCGTCTAATTCGTCTGTTTTTGTCGATGTTGATTGCTCAGATTTAGGGGATAGTTGTTCGTATATTTGAGGGATCTCTGATTCGTCTATCAAAGTTTTTTTCTTAATTACAATTTTTAAAGGATTCTCAACTTTAATATCACTAGATTCAATAAAATAATCGTGTCTTTCTTCAACTAAATCAGAAGTAATGGTATCTTGTTTGATTTCTGTAGTGTTCAAAGGCTTTAGAAAAGATTTTTTGTTATAGAAAAATAGTTTTATAAATGTCTCAAATAAACAAAAAGCTTCTTTAATTTGTTATTACAATATTCGGGGTCCAAAAAATAGTTTTACAAAAAAAAATTAAAAAAAAAAGAAAATTTTTGCTTATTTGAATAGAAACAAAAATTTTTAATATTTTCACTTACCTTTTTACTTTCACTTTGAACACTCTCTGTTGATTCGATCGATTCTCGTTTTATTTTGTTCAATACTTTACCAACTTCTGGTGATTCTTCAACACTAGACTCGAAGTTGTTGTGTTTTTTAATGAAAAATATTTTTCGATCACGTGGTTTTTTGTTCATAAAACTATCTGCTTCGCTTAATGCTTGATCCCAACCCTCTCGTTTTGGCAGTGAGATTCTCAGTGAGTATTTATCGATAAGTCTATCTTTAGCCGATCGACTTTGAGCATTGTCGATTTGTTGTTGTGTAAAAGTTTTAAAAGCCTCAATTCCGTGGTATTCAATTAAATTTCCTTCTGGCACCCAAGCATGTTCGATTGAAGGTCCAAAAAATTCGACGTAATACGATCGTTTTGGTCTTGAGCCTCCAATGAGCTTGAAATGAGAATTATCATTTTTTGATTCGTTTTTAATAGAACTAGCGGTTGACAATTCTGGATTTGAAATCATACACGGCCACCATGGATGTCCACTAACTTTAGCCCAAACAATATCACTTAAATTGTATTTAACTTCTACATCTTGAGCTGGTGTCATTTGTTTTGTTAAATTTTGGAATAAACTACTATTTGAACATGACGGCATATCGTACATTAGAAAGTCATCATCATAAGCTTTAATTTTACGTATACGCTTTTCTCTACCAGTTACAAGATTTGATGATGAATTGTTTGATACAGGGGAAACGTTTGTTTGACTTGTTTCCAATGAATCGCTTGTTTCTAATACGTCTGATTTTCGTTTACTACTAGTAGGCTTTTCGATAGATTCGTTCGAAGTTTGTTTCGTACTCTCATCGGGTACATTGGGTTCATTTTTAATTGAAGAAGTGCTCATTCTTGTTTTTTTAGTGTAAAATAACAAGCAAGTGTTGTTTTTTTTTGTGAATTCTAAAATTGAAAAAAAAAGTATACTGGCTCAAAAAATAAAAAAAAACTAAGTAATGTTTCAATCCACGCTCTTAGAAATAGAATGAAAAAATTATGGTTTTGAAAGAGAAAAAAAAAATTTAAACACGTATTCATGCCGTTTTTTCTATTTTCAAAATGGAAGTTATCGACTTTTTTAAGAAATAAATAAATTGGTCAATCTAAGAGCCTAGAATTGTTTGAGTTAATTTCAAGGAATTTAGAATTAGCTTCTGATATATAGGAAATATATTTCTATTTTTTTTTGCATGAGCTTCACAAAATATTAAGTAATTTATGACTAAAAAAATCCTTAAAACAAAATAAAAGATGGAGTTCATAACTAACTAAACATAAGGTACTAGCTTGTTTCTAGAAGCTTATGAAATAACAACAACAAAATTATTAAATTAAGATAAAATATTCTTCGAGTCATTAAAAATTTGTTTTCATAACAATTCAAGTGTGGGTTCAAATCATCTGTCAATGGCATGGAAAATAAACATTTATTTTATGGAAAATCAACACTCACTATATCTTTTTGGGGTGAATTGAAGCTCTTTCAGAATGGAATGTCATTTTGTTTGCTTTTTTAAATACTTTTAATTCGGTCTAAAATGTAGCTCACAGCCTCAAAAATTGGTACAGTGCTTCACACTTAACTCGTACTCGGTAAACTCGTACTTTCTTTGATTATTTGTTGGAAAGCTTATCTCTACAATGATAAAAATTACGGTTAACTCGGACACGCTTACCTTGTACTTCACTGTTAACTCGTACTAAAAGTTCTAAATTTTTGGAAAATTTCACTTCTAACTCAGACTTATTGATTACAATTCTGATCTATAATAAAAAATAAATTGGTCTCTTTCAAACTATCAAAAGATCAATTTAGCTACATTAAAAAAAAAAAATACAATGCTGTAATCTCATTGGACAGAAATGAAAAAAATGATGTCAAATATGGATTGTATCGAGCGTTAAAAAAAGAGTAGTCAATGACAAAAGAGTATGATAACAACCCAGGCTGTTTTTTTGCCACCGAATTGTACGTCACTATTACAGCCACTTGACCAAGGTATTATTTCGAATTTCTAACTATTTTATCGAAGGAGATTAATTCAGAAATACGTACAATTTTTCTATGCCTTTTTTTCCCACTTTTTCTCTGTTACGGTTAACTCGGACTGACGGTTAACTCAGACTTTTTTACAAGTCCCGACGAGGCCGAGTTAAGTGCGAAGCACTGTATAAAAAAGATTTCCCTGTAGTTCTTTCGACTCATTCGTCATCTTACTTATTTTGTAATTTCTATTCATTGTTAGACTAAAAGCGGGAAATTAAAAAAAATTCTAACTGTCCTCTGTATTTTAAAAAAACTACAATTTAAATGATCAAATTTGAAGATTTTACATTTTATAAAGCCCCATTCCCCTCTAGTAGTCTAAAGCCGAAGTGCGAAATCAGATCAGACTTCAAAAAGTATTTGTTCTTATGACAATCAATTGTTAAATAACCTTATTTGGTGTTAATTAATGCTTACCAGCATCACGAATTTTTGATTCGCTATTTTAATTAGAGAAAAAATATGATTTTTTTGCTAACTTTTGCTAACGTCAAGTAACGTAATTTTGCGTTATTTAACGTTAAATAACTTTAATTACAAGTTGATTTCCAACACTGTTTATGAAATCGAAATTGAGCAGGTCGTTCAAGAATTGCTAAAGAACAGCTCAAATTTCCTTTTTCCGTTTATTTAGCCCCAATTATGAGATTTGCGGCAAACTAAACTCTTTTTCTAAAATTTTTTTTTTTGGTTGTCATTACACTAAACCCTAAGTGGATTGTAAAATAACGTGATATAAACGAACTTAATTTTTCTAATGGATTGTAAATTGCAATTGCTAGAATGTTCAACACTAACGTAGGAAAGCATTCTAGTAAACCTGATGTCTTTTACTCAATTAGATAAATTGACACTTAATAACTTGGAAACAACTTGTTTCTAATTAATTTTTATGTTTAAAATGATTAACTTTAATATAATTCTCAGGAATAAAAAAATTCGAATTGCTGAAAACTTTACAAATTCAGCAGTTCAACATTAAAAAAAATTAATTCAAAAAAATATTTTTCCTTTAACTCTTCAAATTTTTTTGTCATGTTAAATGTTTTTAACATATTTTAGAGTAAAAACTGAAACCCTCCTTGTAAGCATAATATTGACCTTTAGGGTTTGATGACTAGGGTGATTAAAAAAAAAAACAAAAATTCCTTTTTTTATTACGTAACATTGCTTAGAATTTTATGTTACACAATGTTTAGCATTCAGTTTTTGGGTGTCGGTACTGGAACACCAATATTTGAATATCTGAATAATTGAATTGCTAACAACTTTATTTTGCCTTGTCAACCGTAGCGTACCAAAAAAACGGAGCCACCGTACCGGAGCGTACCAACCATAAAAATGTATTATTTAATACCAAAAATACGGTTCAATTTAACCAAAAATTCCTGGACACAACAATGTTGTCAACAGTGTCTTTCTATATGCTAGAAAGATACCCTTGTTGTGTCCAGGAATTTTTTTTCGACCTCGGTAAAACCTTCGGCTCAGCCTTGGCGTTTCGTATTTTTTTATTTGACCGGCAAAATATCACGATTTTGATTTCTTTTAATTAAGCATAGAGTACCAACTTTTTTTTTAGCTCTTAAAGTGTATGAAGGAAATAAGGAATATAGAGAAGCCACAGTCTTTAAGAAACAAAGAGGACAAATAGGACATAGAAGACATAGAGGACATAAAAGATAAAGGATGGAGGGCACATAAAGCACATAGAGGACATAGAGTACATTCATTTAATTTATAGGATTAAGAACATAAAGAATCCTAAAGATTACATAAAGTATTTTTATACATCGGTTGTCAATAGGCCACTTAACTTATACCAAATAATTATTTCTTGATGAAAAATGAATAAACAGCTCTTTGTGGAGAAATCTGCAATGCTCTGAACTAGACCTATGTTAACATGAAGATTCTAATTGCTCGACATGGTGTCGTCATAGCTGGTAATCCAAAATTAACGAAATGTCAATTTTAAATTTAAAAAGCGAATTAACGACTTTTATGTTAAGAGGTGATCTGATCTAAAATGACAAATTGTTAAATGATATGGAGAGAGTAACCTAATTTTTAGATTTTTTGAATGATTGAAACAAACTACTGGAATAAGTGATTTAAACATTAACCCTGAATATTTTTAAGCAAAAGCTTGATTACTTGCAAAGTTAATAAAGTGTTTTGGAAAAAAGAAAACGAGGGAAATTTTCGTAACAGGTACAACAAAAAAATTAAATTTCCTATTTCTCAGGAAGAAAACTAATTTTCAATAAAGTTTCAGACTAGACCTAATATTCAAGACTAAAAAATTAAAATTTTTTGTTTTAATAGGTAAAATCTAAAATTTTTCCGAGTAAAAAAAAGAAATTTAATTAAAACGCCCAATGGGTCTTTTTGACCCGATTTTATTTATTTCATGAAATAAGTGAGCTGAGTGAACTTTTAGAAACCTAATCTATAGATCTCACTGAAAGCTATATTCCTAACCTTTTAGAGGATTTTATTCCGGCAAAATCCACAAGAAACCGCGGAAATCACATTATTTGCTAACCTGAATATTGGTAAACATCTTTTACTTTGTTAAAACTAACCAAAAGAGTATCTGATTAAACTCAGGTAATTTTCGTGGTTTTCCGAAGATTTCTTGAGACCAGAAGACCAAAAAATGATCCAATTAATTGATAATCAAACAGCTTGTGTCTAAAGCTACCGATTGATACCGTAAAGATGACTTTTTAATGATGCGAGTCAGAAAGACCCACGGGCTTTCTAGTGCTAAACCGGCTCGAAAACCGAAAAATTTCGATCATTACCTATCACTAAAGGAAAAAGTCTATCTTGTCATTCCTAACTTCAAAACAAGAAATAAACGAGATTTCTTGAGTATTCGTTTAGGGTGAAATTTTAAAAGTCTGGTCACTTTTTGAAGAATTTTGAAATAGAAAATAAAAAAAATGAAATATCACGTTTTCTGATCTTTAGCCTAAAAAAAAACAAGCTTATCATCATAAACAAAACAGAATTTTTTTTATATTAAACTTGCAAGTTTTTAAAATTAAAAAAAAATCAAAGCAAACATAACTAAATGAGATCCAATTTAGATTATTAAAAAAATTCAAATTTTCTAAGTTTTAGTTCATTTATGTATTTTTATAAATTTGAATTTAAAAAAAAAACAACAAAAAAAAAGTATGATCAAAATCGTTTATTTGACATGAGATATGTATCTAAGAAATCAAAAGCATAAAAAATCAAATGATAAGAAAACAATTAAGGTTTGTTTTATTTTTTTTTTTAATTGATTAATTGAATTTTTCAAACTCGATTAAAAAATATTCAATTTAGCCATTGAACACATCTGTATATTCCAAAATAAAAGTAAATCTAAATTTTTAAAAAAACCAAAATTTTTCAAAATTTATTTTTGTTTTTAAAGAACAAAAAAAGATCAAGCAAAAAACAAAATTCCGAAATAACTATTCCAGAAATCCCTAAACTATCTGCTAAAAGTAGTCTTAAATCAACAGCTGTCAAAGCTGTTGTCGTCCTAATTAACTTTTTTTTTACTTCTTGCAAAGGTAACAATGAAATAGAAAGATATTTCATAAAAACAGTAAGTGAAAAAATTTCAAGAAACAATCGTTCGTTTGATGATGGCGACTCCGGGTCAAATGAGAAAAAACAAAATAAAAATGATAAAAAAAGTGAAATCGATATTATCAATAAATAGTAAAATTTTTAAAATTCAAAACTAATTTTATAAATTATCTATTGATTCAATTAAGCATGGATAGTTCAAGAATAACAGCATTTAGCAATTATTTAACAGCCAAAGAATTTCCTAAAATTAATACCCCGAGTTCAGAAGTTGAACCTAAAATACAACAAAATGAATCGAGTAGTAGACGATCAGATAATTTGTCTGCTACTTTGGACGAACATCAAGGAGCTGTGAGTTTTTTTCAATCTTTGATTGTTGACTAGTAAAAAAATAAATTTCCTTCTCTCGGATTGATAATGACTCCGTAAGTTCTAAGTCTGGTTTCATAGAAATACAGTCGAAGCATCAATATTAAGATTGAAAAAAAAATTTTTGAATTGTTCAATATTAAGATTGAAAAAAAAATTTTGTCAATAACTATTTCAGAGGGTTCTAAAAGGTAACATTTTGGAAGAATTTGAACTAATAATTAATACACAGACTAAAGTCTGGATGTTATTAACGAATTTAGATTTTTTAAAATAATTCTGTTCGTCGGCATTTTGATGTAAAGTGGAATAAGGTTAATAAATTTTATTTTTTTTTTGCATACCCAGTGGGATTATTGATAACAAACTAATCTCTAGACGCCAATAATTGAAACAAGCAAAAAAATAAGAAAATCAATTATTCAAGTAAGTGTATAATCTCGCAAAAATAAATAAAAATTTCAAGAGCGTAACTAAGAAACCTAAAGATAAGTATTTTTTACTTATTATTAAAATCTCTAAAGTCTTATAATTGATTTCAACTTGACAGTACGTTATTTATTTTTTCTTTCTCTGTACATCTTAATCTATCTCAAGTAGACTGTCAGGTGTTGATGAAATTTGTTACGATTACATTAAATCAAGCATAACTTCATTAATCTCTTAAAATATTTCGTTCGAGTGATACTCGAAAAAAAAAATTTTTTTTTTTAATTTTTTCTCTGTGCCTGCGAGGCTATCAGAATACAAATTAAACATTTTCAAAAAAAGTGGTTGACATTAATTTTTAACCGTTAGTAATTCAATACGTTGTTTTTTTTACCTTAGAAAATCAGAAAATGTCAAGATTTGTGTTCAGTTTTAATATTTTTTTTATAAAAATTACGTGTGTTTGCTTATTTAGGTTGAACAAATTGTTTATATAAATGGGTGTAAACTTTTTCGACACAAATTGTAAAAAATAAAAAATATCGTTGCGGTTGGAAGTTTCAAACAAATCATTATCACGTTTATAACTAAAAAAGTTTAAATTGTGTAATACCCACAGTCAATTAAAAGCCACAAAAAAAGTTAGATAACACAAAATTTTGTAATCATTTTTAATTGATTAATTGACTCTGTATGAATCCGTCGGTCTCTTTAAAAGATAAAGTCTCGAATACAAGACATTAATCTTCTTACAATTGTTAATAGACACTCTTACATTTGGCTTAAATTGAATTCAATCCTAGTCTCAAGAAATGGTCATATTATTTTTTTTAATAAAAAAAAAAATTCGATTGGACTTACTTCCTAAGACCTGAGAGAGAGAGAGAGAAATCGAGTGTTTTTACAAGAAATTTAAAATCAATACGTTTGATGTGAGTTCTTAAGAGAGATTCTCTCTTTTTGTTGTATCCGATCTCGAGTGAATACACTTCACGAAAAGCGTAATCCTATTCAAAATGTTATTTTTAGGTATTTTCATTTCATTGGGTTTTTTCAATGTTTATTTTAACAAATTTAGAGACTTAACATGAAGAGAAAATAAAAAGGTATTCGATTACGTCTTAGATAAACAAACACAATTCGATAGTGACTAATAAGAAAAATAACCATTATGGAATTTTGTTATTCTAACAGCTTCTAAGTATCGAATAGTGTTATCGTTTATTAGAATCGCTCGACTATATAAAATGTTCAATTTTATTTTTTATCTTAAAATCTTATCAAAACCTAAATCTTACAAGGAAAAAAAAATTATTTTTTGGTAGCTTTTAAAATTGTAATTAGACTTGAATTGAAAATAAATTAGTAAAGCCAAGTGTCAGTCGAACTCAATCAAGCCTAAAATGTGTATTTGTCTATGTAAATACATAAAAAAAGAATTTCACAGTTTTCTCTATTAATGTATATTCGATCAATATGTATTGATCAAATATTAATTTGGTTGCTATTTTGTTTGGTTTATGGACTATTTGCTCGAGTTTTTATTTAAAAGGTTTCAAAAAAATTCAGAATCACGATTCGTTTGAAAAGTTTCGTTTTTTATTTTCACAAGATTTTTTTTTTCGTGTTAGATAATTTTAGTAACACGATTAGAATCAATTTTGTAAGTTACGTAACTTAGTGAATATAAATTTTTAAAGGTTTTTTTTATTTCAAGTGGACACTCTCATTTATTTTGTAAAGAACACTTGAAAAATAAAAGTTTTATCAATTTTGTTTAGATTTAAATACGACCACACACACACACACACACAAATTTTATGACTAATCATCATACAAAATGAAATTGGTTGAAATAATCTTGATTATGATCGTTCAAATTTCGGTCTTAAAATCCGAAACAAATTCGACTTTGATTAAATCGAACGAAACAGAGACCTTAATTTTAACATGCCCGATTGATTCGAGTAAACAAGAAATCCAACCAGTAGATGAACTTGAAGATGATGATGACACTTTGGATAGAAAGAAACGAACCTTACCTGTCAAACGTCAAATTAATTTTGTCCAATGGTTCAAGGATTCGGTCAAAATTAACAAATTCGTGTCCGATAACAAGTACGAACAAGAGGGTCAAGTCTTAAGAATTTTTAACACTGATACAAACGATTCTGGAAATTACACATGTAAATTGATAAATGGTCAAGGCTTTTTGAGCAGTTCTATGATTGTCCAAGTCGAAAAATCAAACACTACTCAAACAGAGACGACTAGTACTAAATCGATTAAAATCACTCGTAAAAAGCTACACTCGCAACGATCACCAGTTTTTTTGAGCACTGATAAGATCTTTAAATATCGTAAACAAAAAGGAGATGAAGTTAAACTAAACTGTAAGGCCACTGGTGTCCCAAAACCAGATATTTTATGGTTCAAAAATGGCGAGGTATTGAACGAAGAAGAGTACGGAATTACAAGGTAATTTTTTTTTCTTCTATTTTCCGCTTAGTTTAAAATTCAAAATAAAGATATATCGAAAGTTAAGCCAAGCGAATAATTTTAGATAAAAAAAAATTAATTTTTTTCGTTGTTTCTAGATCGAAATGGACTCTTTATCTCAAAGATCTTCGCATGGATGATAATGGAAATTTTACATGTCAAGTTTTTAACAAATACGGTTCAATAAATGCTACTTTTGAGCTCACTGTTTACGGTAAACTAAATTAATAATTGATAACAATATCTTGACATGAATTTAACCCTGATTTTTTTGTAGAAGACTCTCAAATTTTTGAAGGCTTAGACCCGTTGAATTCGACTATATCAACAGGCATGGACGCTGTTTTTACATGTAAAGTCAAAAGCACAAATTTACCAAACATAAAATGGATGAAACAAATAAGCAAAGCCGAGTACACAAATTATGTCATTCAAAATTCGAATAATGACCAAGCTTTGAAAGACAAAGACTTGAGTAACGAAGAGCTAAGAAGTTTGTACATGCTCAATTCCTTACCATCATTAAAATTAGTCGAAAAAAAATTCAAAAAACCTGAGTCTGATGACCCATTTTTGAATGATTTGATCACTGGTAACGATGAATCGAGACAAGATGATTTTAATTTTGAGCTATTTGTTCAAAACGAAATTGATTTTGCTCCTACTACAAAAAAATCGGACACAAAAATTGATGAAAGTGTACACTACATTACATTAACATCATCGCCATCTGTAATTGAAAAATTCTCGTATAACAAAGAAAAAGATTATTATACAAGTCAATTGACAATTAAACAAGCAAGTGTTAAAGACTCGGGTATTTATGTGTGCTTTGGTGCTACTAATAATGGTTATAGTTATCGTAAATCGTATCTTAAAGTCTTGCCAACAATTAGACCTACTCAAGAGTCGAACTTTTATTCGAATGATCTTTTGTTTAGATTTAAACAAATTGATTTTAAAGAGAATTTGTATTTGAACAAAAATCCATTTGTTGTTTCGACTACAAAATCGAATAATCAACATTTGGCAACTTTTCAATCAATTGGTTATTTTATCATTGGAATACCAGTTTTGATGATTTCATTATTCGCGTTAATCTCAGTCTGTTATTTAAGAAAAATGGACGCTTTGAAAGAGAATGAACGAAGAAGTTGTTCAATTTTAAGTTTATTCAAAATTTTTATGAAAAAAGAGAATTTGGATAAGGACAAATTTTCACCGGCCTCTCATGTTTTGATCCCAAACTATGACGAGACTATGGATAAAAAACATTTGAGTTATGCCAAAAATACTTTGTCAACTAGTGCTTCTAGTGAGCATACAAGCACTCTTCAATGTGCTACGACTTCATTGGGATCGTCTTTGTCCGACTCGTCTTCTGAAACAACTGTTGCTTATTACGCTACTATTCCTTTATTGGTTGATAATGTTTCACCACCGCCACTTCCAAGCTCACAACCACCCACTTTTTCACCAGTTTTTAATAATCCACAAAATTACAAATATTACAATCAAATGGATGAGTATAAACAAAATGTCCCATCAGCTGGATTGAAAAGAACTGAGTCAACACCATCGATGGCTTATTATAAAATAGTTGATAGTGACACGATGCAATACAATGTCAAAAATGTTAAATTAAATCAAGAGAATGATCAACAAGTAGTGAGTGATTATAAAAAATTAGATGAAACAAGTAATTCGGCGAATAGATTTTATTTTCAAATAGCACCTAATGTTACTAATACAACAATGTCTAGTTTTACAAATAATAAAAATTTTTAAAAAAATTTTTGTTTATAACTAAAATTGTAAATTCCATTTTGAAAAACGTATTATTGTAATTTTATAATTTGTGGCAAAAATTGTAAATTTTTTGTAATTGTTACTTCTTTTTTTTTTGGCCCTTTAAATTATTAATTTTTTCAAATAAAATTTTTTAAAATTAATTTTTGAATTTTTCAAATTTGTGAGTCCAAAACACAGCGTATTCGAGATGTTATCTATCTAAAGATTTTAAAAAGATGACAGAACCACTTTGCCATTAAATGACCGTTTTCATTTAAAAGCTTGACTCAAACGCAACATCATCTAAATAAATAGAAGTCGTCAGTGACTATGCCCTAGTTGTCATTTAGGTCAAAGTTCCCTGCCATGAAGCGAGTAAATAAACTGCACTCTTCGAGAGCATCATCACTTGAGACGAAACAACTTGCAAATTGAATGCCATGCATGAATGGTATTCCTTTTCTTCAAAGCGCTCTTTCTTCACAAGTTACGATTCGTATTTTTTAGCGTTTTTTTGCATTAAATTTTGCAATTTAAGAAATCTATACTAACGCCTTTCGGAATTTAGCGCTAAAAGCTGTGTCAGTCTTTCTTTTCTTTCTTCGTTCCATACTAAACACTTCTCTGTTGATACTCACTATAAAGCCATTAACTGTTTTTGCGTTGACAACACTTTGCGGTAAAACATTCCAATTTGAAATCATTCTGTTCGTCAAAAAGTTATATATTGATGTTACAGTTGACTCTCGATAATCCGAATAGAAATCGCCCTAAGAAACCTTTGTATGGATTGAAATATTCGGATAATCAATTAATGTAAAGGTATAGGAAATAGCTTCGAGCCCGGTCAATTTTTTTCGGTTATCGAATTATTCAGATTATCGAGAGTCGACTGTACTTGTTCACAAATTTCTCTCTCTAGCTTCATGTCATGTTTTCTTCCTAGGTTCAGCTTCAAACTTGTGGCCAGGTTTACTTCTTTCACTAGTTTTATCTTCTCATGACGGTTGACTATTTTTGAAAATTTGGATAAGGTCCCCTCTTGTTCTACAGTCTTCGTTGCTCTTCTTTGGACTCTTTCAATAATATTTATGTTAGTTTTCGTTCAAGGGTTTCAAATACTTACAGCGTATTCAAGATGTGGTCTCACAAATCCTGTGTATAAAAGTCTAAATTTTTCTTTGTCCAAACATACGAACGAATTCCTAATTTTACCTAGTACTTTATTGATTTTAGAAGCCGCAGATGAACACTGTTTGTTCCATTTTAAGTCATTAGACACAACAACCCAGAATTACTTTTCTTCAACAGTTTATTTAAGGGTCAATTTGTATCAGAAAATTTGCTTTGGCGGCTTCAGAAGTGAAACGAAACTCGTACTACGAGTTCCAGAAATCCAGAATCCAAAAAAATTTGCATGTACCTACTGAGGTTTCTTACACCAGTGAGTTAGAAAATTTTCAAATATTTAGTTTCTTTAGAAGCTTTTAGATTTAGCCATTAAAATTTGTATAAAAACTAAAAAAATACCGTATTACCTTGCTACGAAGTTAATGCTATCAAAACCGAAAATTAAAATTTCAAATTTAAGAATGTGTCTCAAAAGACGACTTTTAATTCATGCTTAAATATTAACGCTTGGTAAAAAATTGTCACATGAACTTTTTATTTACAGAAACTTTAGCATGGAAGTGTATGTTAAATTTTAATTTTTGGTTTTAAAAGAATGCACTTTGTAGCAACGTAAAACAGTTGGCTTTTGATTTGGAGTTTAAGATCAACTTTAAGATTGAAGCAAGTGGCATTTCTTAAAAATATCGTTTAAATCGCATGAAAACACCGTAAAATATTCATTTTATCAACTATACTATGTTAGTAGTAGTAGTAGTAGTATTAGTGAGACTGCAGTATAGTAAACTATACTAACGCCTTTCGGCATTTAGCTCTATAGGAGCTGTGGCAGTCTTTCTTCTATTTCTTTGTTCCATACCAAACACTTCTCTGTCAATGCCTGCTTTGAAACCATTGACTGTTTTTTTGTTGACAACGCTCTGTGGCAAAACATTCCACTTTGAGACCACTCTGTTTGTCAGGAAGTTGTATCTGAATGAACCACGCTTGGTAATTTCTCTCACTAGTTTCATGTCGTGTTTTCTTCTTAGGTTTAGCTTCAAACTTTTAGATAGGTTCACTCCATTCATTAGGTTGATCTTCTCATGACCTTTGACTATTTTAAACATTTGGATAAGGTCACCTCTTGTTCTACGGTCTTCCAAGCTCATTAAATCCAAATCCATGAGTCTTTCATGATACGGCCTATCTCTCAGACATTTGACAAGCTTCGTCGCTCTTCTTTGGACTCTTTCAATAATATTTATGTTAGTTTTCGTTCAAGGGTTTCAAATACTTACAGCGTATTCAAGATGTGGTCTCACAAATCCTGTGTATAAAAGTCTAAATGTTTCTTTATCTAAACATACGAACGAGTTCTTAATTTGACCCAAAATTCTGTTGGCTTTGGAAGCCGCAGACGAGCATTGTTTGTTCCATTTTAAGTCATTAGAGACAACTACACCAAGATCTTTTTCTTCAAGAGATACTATTTTATTCAACTATTTGCCCGGCTAGTTATGCTTTTTACTGTTCGGTAAGACTTCTTTCATAAGCCGTGCTGTATTAAAAGAGAGCTTTGTAAACTCGCAAAAAAGATGTTGGTGAAAATTACAAAAGGCGTTCTTTTTAAGCTTTATAACGAATTTTTTGTTCTCGGTAAATTAATAAGAATCAGAAAAAAATTTATTTAGAGAATTTTGTAGACCGAATTGAAAAGAGGCTCAAACACGAGATAACTTCAAAGTTTAAAATTCCCTTGAAATTAATGATTCAATTTTTCATTTTGTAAAAAACACTTTTATTAAATAAATATAGAGAGTCTAAAAAATATTAATATAAACTTGGTTTTTAAAAAAAGTCATTAATTGCTGAAAGATCGCTTCCCAAATCTGTAAAATTACTATTTTCTTGGTTGATATCAATAATAACGTCCGATAACATTAAAAAGTCCAAATTTCCCAAATCGTTTTGACAAGTTTGATTTCTTAGATCAACCGAATAACAATTTTCTTTATCAATCGTCCAATTTTGATTATGATAAGATTCATATGCACCTAAACCCGTTCGAATTGGATAATAGCAATCATTATTTTTTGATAAATAACTTGTTGTTTCTTGAAACCTTTCAGTGTTTATAGTTTGTTTTGCCACATCTTGATAAACCTCTAACCCTCTCGAATACGAATTATAATGTTGTTGTTGATTGTAAACATGTGACTCATTATTTTCCGACTCTAATCCATCAGCGTACAAGTCATAAAATGACGATTGTAAATTTTGACCATTTTCATAATTGCTATCTTTTTTGTCATTATAACAAAAATTGGTCGAATCACTAGCGAAATATTTGAGACTACTTTTGTTAATTATTAAATTTTGAATAGCAAGGTCACTTTTATCTTGTTTAAAGGATGTTTTCCTTGAAGTTGAATTTTTTTCATTGCGTCGAAATTTAGCCCTTCGATTCTGAAACCAAATCTTCAAAAAAAATGATGTCAAAGACTCTCAAATTCACTAATAGACAACAGGATGTGAAGGAAACTTCATTATCCTTTTTATCCTCATCCAAGAAAATTATCTTTGTTTTTTTACAAGACAAGGTCTTAGAGACTAAATCATCCAATACATCCTTTTTGTCCTTTTTGTCCTTTTACATTTTAAAGCCTTTTCTGGACCCATATATCCTGTACATCCTTTTTGTCCTTTTTGTCCTTTTACATTTTAAAGCCTTTTCTGGACCCCTATATCCTGTACATCCTTTTTGTCCTTTTACATTTTAAAGCCTTTTCTGGGCCCCTAAAAGGTATTTGACGGCGTATGGGGCGAAGCCCCAGGTAGTGTTCGGGTAAGGCGGAACAAGTCTTGTAAATGTAAAAGGACAAAAAGGACATAAAGGACATCCAGGATGCTAGGGTCATCGGAACAAGTCTTGTAAATGTAAAAGGACAAAAAGGACATAAAGGACATCCAGGATGCTAGGGTCATCGGAACAAGTCTTGTAAATGTAAAAGGACAAAAAGGACATAAAGGACATCCAGGATGCTAGGGTCTTCGGAACAAGTCTTGTAAATGTAAAAGGACAAAAAGGACATCCAGGATGCTAGGGTCTTCGGAACAAGTCTAGTAAATTTGAATTAGATTTATTTGCTATAGATATCATTTATGCATCCTTTATGCATCCTTTTTTAATACTTTAAAGGATTTAGACCTCTTCATTGTCAATAGGTCCTCAAATTAAAGTTTTTGAGCAAATTACTTGGACTTTGTCTTCAGTGAGTCCTGTTTGTACGGCTATTTCTTCTCTTACATATGTATCAGGATAATGAGTTTTCTCAAACACTTTTTCCAAAGTATCCAATTGACTTGGCTCAAATGAAGTTCTGTATCGTCGACTTGATTTTGATTTTCTTTTTTTAGATTGAAGTCCCGAAAATGCACCGTAATCATTCATTTTTGTTTCAAAACAAAATATAATTTTTCTTTCTAAAAGTAATAATTGACGTTTAAGAAACAAAAATTATCAAAAGTTTTAATTGCATAAAAAACGATAAAGAAATTTTAATTTGTTCCATTCAAAAGAATTTATCAAACCCCAATTTTTATCTTTCTAAAAGATAAAACAAAAAAGCTTTTTTTTTTAAATTTTGTATTGTTTTTATCAATGAAACAAATATCATTAAAGTCAGACATGGCATGGCTCAAAATAATTCTGCTAGTTAGCTTAGCCTTGTTTAATCTGCTTCTTGTACTAAGGGCATTGTGAAGTTTAGTACAAAAGAACAGAACAATTTTGAAAAATTGAAATAATTTTTTGTCTGTTGGTCTTATGATGGATCTGCCCATGTAACAAAGTGTAACAAACTTTGTTACACCATTGGGCAACCTCTGCTAAATTTATGCAAAGTCTCTGCAAAATGCACACTATTAAAAAGTATTGAAACTAAATGCGCAATTAGACTGCAGAGTTTTTGCAGAGTTTGCTCAGTGGTGTAACAAAGTTTGTTACACTTTGTTACATGGGCAGATCCATCATAAGACCAACAGACAAAAAATTATTTCAATTTTTCAAAATTGTTCTGTTCTTTTGTACTAAACTTCACAATGCCGTACTAAGAACTTAATTGTTTGATTTATGAAAATGGATTTTCGAATTCTAAAAATAAAGCTCACTCAGATAACTTGTAATATAAATCTTAAGTTAGGAATCAAATCGAGGACATTTTTTATTAAAAATGAGATGAGTTTTTTTTGTTGTTGTTTCAGAACTGATTCTTAAGACATTGATAGAATGAAACCGTATAAATCTTTTAGATTTATATCCTAAATAGAACAAATTTAGTTGGAATTACTCATAAAATTGAAACTACAGTCTACGCTCGGTTTTGTCACCCCATCGGTTCCAGGAAAAAAATGTGACAAATTCGAATAGTGACAAATATGAATTTTTTTTTTAAAAATAATTTATTGAAAAACAACGACAGTAAAAAAATTGTTTTAATTTTTGGTTATAATAAAAAAATCTAATATTTTTTGTTGCTTTAATTTTGAAATTTCTAACAAATCAGCCTTATTGTTTACCTCCTTAATCTTTTTAATGTCTTCATAATCAATTCCATCTAAATGCTCTAGATACGAAATATATTTCTTCAAACCCTCCAAAGCCTCACTTTTAGGAATTACGGGGATTTCAATGTCATCGTCACATCTTTGACCTTTTTCTCTTATTATTTTCTTCCATTTTTATTTTTTTTATTTCAAATAACAATAAAACAATGAGTGAGACAAATATGAATATTTTTTTCATAAATTTTGTATATTCGTTCGAAAAAATTTAGGTGCTAAATTTGAATAATGGGATTAAAAAGCGGGATAAATTCGAATATAACTTAACATTATTTAATATTGAGAGAAATCCGTTCCACAGATTTTAAGGGATAAAACAGAAAGGTGACAAATCTATGACGTGACAAATTCGAGCGTAGACTGTATAAATCAAACGTTTCTTTTTTTTTTATTTCTCAGTTACTTATCTCTAAATTGGCCCTTTAATTATTTTCTAATTGTAAATAGACCACTTTTCATTTTTTTTTTCTAAACTTATTTTAGGACATTTTGATAACAAAAAAAAGCTGAAACTTAAAAATGGACTTGAAAAATTTAAACGATTTTTAATCACATTTTTACAAAATTATCTGATTTTAATTTTTTTAAAGTTATCTTTAAGATTTCTTCCGATTTTTTTGAAATTTAACAGAAATAAAAAAGGGTTTGTTCCGATTAAAGTAATTAGAGTATCGTAATACGAGTTAAAGAAGCTCATAAAATATTCAACAACAACAGCCTCAGTTCTGAACAATGCCATAGCTTTTCCATTCTGTCTTTTGACTCTAATCCTTTTCAGCTTTTATAAATCAAGTCTGCCAGAAATATTTAGAAATATAGGGTTTTATTAAGTCTTAGAATATTTAGTTTTAGGAAGAAACTAAAATCCATTTATTATTTTGATAGAGTAAATTCATGACTGTTCCTAAAACACGAATCCGAATTTGGAGTGCCTAAAATACGAACTCAATTTACGGATTTTACATGCTTACTAGATCATGGATACGGATTGAAAATTAATTTTAACAAAAGATATAATATTCACTACAAATTTATCGGGTCTCCTTTATTAGGTGAACATGTGTTCACATAATATGTGACCAAATCATGTTCACGGGTCAGATGAACAAAATGTTAACCTATTTTTTTTTATACAATCTGGTGAACAAAAAAATTCAACTGTAAATTTGACTTAAAAATATGTGAATACAAATCAGAATAGGTGAATACTGAAAAAAATGTGAACATGGAAAATTTACAAAAATAATTTATTTCTCTTTTAAAAATTTAAAATTGAGTCAAACAGATAACTTTTTGGACCTCGGCTGTTCTTTGGTCATAAATTGGTTTTAATTTTGCCTTATCCTCGATTAAAGTGGCTTTAATTTTAATATTTTTTAGTTTTGATTCTATATTCATCACATCTTCATCTTCACAAACTACATCGCCAGCATCATTAAAACTATTATTTTTGTGATGATAAGTTATTGCCGAACTCGATACTGAATTTAAAGTACCATTTTTAACCGTTTGTTCTTCATTATCATCTAAGCCATGTTCATCTTCGGCTTCACTATCAAAATCATTATTTGTTGAACGATCATCGTTTTGTAATGAACCAAAAACCGAACCGCTATCTTTCTCTGAGCCAACCTCGGAGCCATCTGAATCAACATCCTAAACTGTTTTGTGATTAAATAATGTTTTAAATTAGGTGAACATAAATCTCAATAGGTGAACAAAATTTTTTTTAGGTGAACATGAACAGAAATAGGTGAACATAAATTTGTTTATGTGAACACATTCTGAGTTTTTTTGTTCACCAGATTGTATAAAAAAAATAGGTAAACATTTTGTTTACCTGACCCGTGAACATGATTTGGTCACATATTATGTGACCAATTTTTCTTAAATTCTAAAAATTCGAGTCCTTGATGGATACTATGGTCTGGAAATTTTTAGGCCTAATAAAATAAAACCCCAGTCGCTCAAAACTTCCAAAAATGGACCAATTTTTATATTTTCAAATTTGAAAAAAATGAAAATTTCAGAAAAATAATGAAAATACATGAAGAAATATGAAGCTTCATGGACCCTTGAACGTTCATGAAGGTTCATTTTTGGAAGTTTTGAATGTCCAGGGTTTTAGAAACGAATTATTTTTTAGGCTTTAAAACAAGCAAAAAACACCTATTAATGTCCGGATCCGGGTTTAAGTGATAACCTAAATTCAATTAGTCGGTTTGATAATAAAATATATTCCAAGCTGTTGCCATTACCTTTGTGTTATTCATAAAAAGAGGGACTGATGGTCATAGAATGTTGTGAGAAAAAGAAACAATAAGTTAAAAATTTACTACTGCCAATACGTGATCAACTGGTCACCTTATAAAATTGACCCATCAAACCATTCAACTAAAAAATTAGTTCTAATCGGAATGTATCGATAACTAAGTGAATATTAAGAAGATCCTAAAGCAAAGTAGTTGAGATTTGGCAGAATTGTCTTTATTATGAGCAGTCGAATAAAAAATTGTGTTTTGACCCCTTCTAGTCAATTCATCAGTTTATATAGAAGGGATAAGGGATATCATCAAATCTTCTCGAACTCTCAATCCAATCTTAAACAAAGAAAATAAAAAATGAATGTTTCTGTTTTTTTGTCAGAACTAAATTGTGGGTAAATTGACTCATTTTTAGGAGATTGCTCCAAGAAACTTAGGTAGACTGTCCAAACAAAATAAAGTTGGGCCAGTCAAATAAACACTGAAAACGAAAATTGTTTCAAAAATAATTTTTTAATTAAATTAAATAAGATATTTAATATTGATATTTTGTAAATCGATAAATAGATAAAATTTGTCGATTCGAAAAAATAAATTCTTTTAAATGGCAGACTTTAAATAAAAAAAAAAAGTTGAAATATTTATATCGAATCTTTAAGAATTTTCCGTTTGACGTTAATTCTTGAGAGTTTGGTAAAATTTTTTAAATTTTCTTTTGTGCCTTTTTCTCAGCTTCGGCTTCGTTTTCTTTCTCGATTTCTGCCATTATTACTTCAATTTCTTCGGCTTTCAACATCTAACATGGAAAATATATTAGCTTAACCAAATCAGACATTGATTCAAAACAAAATTACTTCAAGTGGTCTGTTTCTTCTAGCTACTGCTATTTCGACATTTTTGGCACCTGATTGAACGACTTCTAACAAAGCACGGATGCAAAGTTTTACACAAGCAGAATCCGAATTGTGAGTATCTTCGGTGTAATTTTTTTCCAAAAATTCTCTTACTGAATTAGCATTTCTACCAATGGCATTGGCTTTCCATTCATGATAGGTACCACTTGGATCGGTTTGATACAAATGGGAAGTACCGTCATAATCGAAGCCAACAATCAAAGCTGACAAACCGAATGGTCGACGACCACGACCTTGTGTATATTTCTATTAAAAATATTTTAAATGTTTAATTACATGATGTTTTGTAAATGTAGAGTTTACTTGTTGCAAGCTAGCAATGAATCTTGTAATGTATTCGACAGTAACTGGATCTTCAACACTTAATTTATAACTTTGACATTCAACTCTTGCTTTTTGGATTAGAACTCGAGCATCAGCTGTAAGTCCAGCAAATGCCATTGAAATATGATCGTCTAAACTGCAGATTTTTCTGACTGTACGATCGTCTTGTAGCATAGCTACGGCTTTTTTTTCAACTCCCAAAACAACAATGTCTTTGCCTCTTACACCGACGGCAGTTGATCCTTTTTTGACGGCTTCTTGAGCATATTCTACTTGAAACAAGTGACCGTCTGGTGAAAAAACAGTAATAGCTGTGTCATAACTCATTTTGATCTAAACAATTTTTGAATATTCTAAATTTCATATAAAAGATTTTATTTTCAGTAAAAAAAAAAGTTTCGATCAATCTATGTGATAAATTTCAAATTTAAATAATCATCAAAAACAAGAAAAAAATTCATTTAAAATTTGCAATGTTCAAAATTTTCTTTTTTGTGTTCCCCTCTTTCGTCAAGAAATTTTTTTTTTTAATTTTGAAATGTGCTTTGTTAAGTTATGTATTCAATTAAAAAATTTTTCAAAATTTTTTAATTTTTGTCTTTGTGTGCATGTTTTAAGCATTTAGCTTGAACTTGTCTTCAGTATGAACGCCTGTTAATAAACAAAAAATTGAGCTAATTCAGAGATTTTTCATTCGGAAACTATGCTTTTCTTGTCTCAACGCCTAAAAATTTTGTTTTGCGTCATAATTAAACCTTGCTTATTTCCTTTTTTTCAAAATATAAAATGTCTCTGATTTTTTAATTAAAATGTTTATTCACAATTTCTTCCTTGAACAACCTAAGAAATGAGTTTGCTTTTTACCTCGAAATTTTCTTAGATCAGGAGACTAGTACCTAGAATTCACGTATTCAAGATGTATATTATAATGTATAAATATCACCTTAACAGGAAATATGGTCTTTATTTATGAAAATTTTGCAAGACTACGAGATTATTTTTGAATAAAGATGAAATCGATAAGAATCTTACTCTAATTACCCGTTTAGAGTTTCTTTAAGATACTGCACTTCCACCGAATTAATGGCGTATCCGTACTAAAGCGTACCCGTACTAAAAATTTTCCAAATTTTTAATGCGTTATTTTGGGATAAATTTGCGATTTTTTTAGTACGGGTAAAGTACCGGTACGGCAAGCCTTTAATTCGGTGGAAGTGCAGTAATAGTGTAGTATCAGCGTAATGTTCTTAAATGGATTGTTGACTTTTCGAATTGTCGGTCTGACGTCTCAGAAACTTTTTTAATTTTGATTTTTCAAAACTAAGAAACTTAAGAAAATACTTGAAAATATATTCATTAAGGGATCTTCAATTTATTGAAGCTCTGGTCAATTAGGAGAGCGTGGGGAAATTTCATTTAAAAAATGAAAGCATTTGGGCTTTTTATCGCTTAACTTAATAGCAAAGACAAATTGAAATCATCAAAATGAATAAAACAAATTTAAACAATACAGCTAAACACCACAACAAAAATATAATTCAAATTTTTAAACAAGTCGAGATAATCTTAACATTTTGAATCAATTTCAATCAGAAAAAATTTTTGTAACAAAACTTGGTAAAATGAAGAATACAAATTCGTCAGGTAGAGAAGAAGAACCAGGTGTCGGCATTGAAATTGAAACCATCGATTATCAAGGCAGTAAACAAGAACTTATTGAATCATTTGAAAAATTAGCCAAGTTTTTAATCCAACAATATGACAAGTATTTAAAATCAAATGAAAATGAAGTAAAACGAGATGATGAAGACGATTCGAATAGATTAAAAAACGAGTATGAAATAGTCGATGATCCAGGCTCGAAGAACACGTTGTCGAAATCAGTTGACTTGGAGGCTTTTTTAAAATATTTTGACAAATTAATCGAATTCGTGCTAAATTTAAAACAAGATAAATCTTTTGTTCTTCTTGGTATATTCCAGAAGACAAATCTTGTCACTATTAAACTAATTGAGTTTTTGAATAAACTATTAAATATTTTCAATCAACGTCACAATGATTCAAACGAATATCAAAATTTTAAAAATCTTTATCAAAATTTAACGAATATTGGAATCGATGCTAAAATTTCAATTGTCGGAAAAACTATTCAATTTTTACATGTTTTAACAACAAGTAAGTCTGTTCTTGTTTAATAGTTCCCACTTGCTCCAGAAAAAAGAAAAACATTTTTGTTAACTTCCTTTTTTCTAATGTACGATTAAAATTAATTTTAAACCGATGATTCATTTTAGTTTTTTAGTTCATTTGAGATATTAAAATGCGAAGGCGAAGGGTACTTGGGTGTAAAAATTTGTTATTGACGAAAGTCTTAAAAAGATGCTAAATTTAGAAAATATTTCAAGTTTTTTTGTTTGAAATGATGATTTAATCGTGAAAAAAAAACACCAAAATTATTTCTGAAACAGCTTATGTGATAAATTATTCATTTACTTAATTATAATTAGGGCTTTAAAATTTTCAAAAAGAAGCTCTAAAACACCTTATAGCAATAGAATATTGATGTTCATATTTTAGATAAACGAGAGAAGCGATCGTGTTTTTGATTAAGATCACTTTAAGGGACACTTAAAGAACAAACTACATAAGCATAATAAAAAATGTATAGGAATATAGAAACAGGTTTTTTAAGAATTCTTTTAAACAAAATATAGGAATAGGAAGCCACTTGGTTCTTAATCTGGCTAAAAAATGACATTTTTGGATGTTTTTAACAAAGTTAAATTATTTTAAGGAATTTCTCACTTCCAATTTGGATAAGTCTATATCCGAATCCTTTCGATTCTATACGATTATTTAAACATTTTGATTTGAATGGGATGTTCCTTGGAACTCGCTGTTTTGAAAACTTTTTTGTCAATACTGGCTATCTCTATAATATTATAATCTCTATAACTGAGTATCTCGGAAAAAATGGACTATACATCTATGTAGATCGTTGTGAGCTTTTGATTGATTTATAAAAATGATGGATGTATACAACAACTATGGGGATATATGAGGATCCTTTAAGACTGAAAAGTGAAAAATCAGTTTTATTCCCTAAATAACTTTAACAAATAACTATGGTATCATTTTGTAGCCCTTCCTTTACCTAACCGTGTATGAAAATAATTTTTTCAATGCCTCACTTCGTGTAAAAGTTACACCTGGATGTATGTTTTTCAGGGGTCCAACTAAAACCATTTTTAAAAGAAACGGTTCATCTGTAAGGATCAATCTTAGTATCTTTCAAGAATTTAAACCTAAAGCTATGTTCCATGTTTACTAATTCCTTCAGGATACAAAATCACTCTAATTAGTAAAATATACAAATAACATCATGGTCGACAATATCTTCTGAACCGAACAATGTACGAAAAACCAAAGTACATTAATAATGAAAAATTTTAAATGTAAAATAACAATTAATTTTAGTACTGCACTTCCACCGAATTAATGGCGTATCCGTACTGAAGCGTAGCCGTACCGTACCCATACCGTACTCAACCGTATCCATACCGTAACAATACCGTATCCGAACCGTACTCAAAGCGTACCCTTACCAAGACCCGTATTTTTGAAAAATAGAAAAAAAATTTTACTTTTGAAATTTTTTTTTATTAAAATGATATAGTAGGGGTACGGTACGGGTACGGCAAGCATTAAATTCGGTGGAAGTGCAGTTTAAAGGTTTTTTTTTCTCATAATTTCTACACGACTAACCATGTTTTTACTTACAAACCTTCGAAAGGATTTTTTCACATTTTCAAAACACGTTTTTTGTACCTGGTGCAAAAATAAGAGATTACGGTATATCTTAACCAAAGGACACATATTTTGGCCCTTAGGAGTAATTAAATAGAAAATCTTGTATCAGATTTGCAATCAACTCTAAAAAATCTTCTTCCAGTATTTTCTAGCCTCCTATAGGGTTAAAAATTTTTAAGATTCAAGCTTTAAAAAAAATATTTATTTTTTTTAAATCTGTTTGAACAAATCTAATTTTAAAAAATCGCTGTATTAGAAATTTCAAGAAAAAAAAAATCACAAGCGATATTTACACATGTCAGTTACATCCTTAAATAATTCGTTTTTAAGATATAAGGTTATTTTTCATCAATAAAAAAACGGTAAAGGTTGAGTTAGTATGTTTTTTTTTGTAATAAATAGTGAATACTCACTTTATACAATCCCTGATTAGTCATTAAAAAAATTTGTTTACCGACTGTCTTATTTCAAGCTATTAAGGGATTAAATTGAAGTCCAAAAAATAGAAAAAAAATAAGTTAGGTATGTTAAAAAACTCGTTTAATTATGTTAACAAGAAATCTTTTAGGCTTCTATATACTTCATTGGTGAGATCACCTAGAATATGGCAACAGTGTTTGGCACCCATACCTAAAGAAAGACATAGATGCTTTGGAGAGAGTACAAAGAAGAGCTACAAAGTTAGTAAGAAATATCAGTCACAAGCCATACGAATCAAGACTAAAAGAACTTAAAATTCAAACTTTAACCGAGCGTCGAAATCGTGGAGATCTGATTCAGATGTTTAAGATCGTTAAAGCGATAGAAAACGTAAACTTGCATAAAGGGATCAATTTCAATAACCATCCAAATCGACAGATGAAGCTGAGAGGTCATAGGTACAGATTAGTGAGAGAAAAAGTGTGAAACTGCTCGCAAAGGCATAACTTTTTGACAAATAGAGTCGTTAATAAATGGAACAGTCTCCCAATCTCAATTGAAGAAATAGAAAATGTCAACAATTTTAAAAGAATTTTGGATGGTCAAAATTTATAAACTTATGAATTTTAATTATTGTTTTATTATTGATTATTAGTATTATTAATGTTTTGAATGGACAATCGCATATAACTGCTGAAGCCACTAGTTGGCTGGACGCCTAAGGCGTGTGTATAACATTGTTATACAAAGCAGTTTATTATTATTATTTATTATTAAGTTAGAGCTGGAATAAGGAGATATTTTTGTTAATTAACATTTAATGTTAGCCTTAAAAATATGTAAATGGATTCTTAATGGAGGTGAAAATTCCAAAAACTTAATTGGAAGTTGAGTCTTCTTTTTTGGAACCAACTTCATGATCAAATTTTCGTACGTTTTTACGCTTCTCTCTCCATATCATAAACAAAGTGGGTTGGTCAACTTGGAGACTTTACGAATTGATTGTTTGTCTTTCTCATTCAAATTTCCTTTTTGCAATGTGTATTAGTTCCAGTGCTCAGTCATAAAACTATATTTTCATCATGTTCCCAGTTTCCCGATCTCTTAAGGGGACCGAACTGCTTGATTCAATTAAGTTATTTTTGTAAAATTGTAAAAAATTTACTTTTAGATCAAAGTGATAACAACGACGATGATGAATCAAGCGTTTATTATTGTAATTTATTGACAACATGTTATAACTTTACAAGTTCAATAAGCAGCTTATTGGTAATAAACTTTTCATCAGAACAAAAATCAATTTTAAGCGAACAATACTCAAAAGCATGTTTAGATGTACTAAACAATTTAACATTTGATAATCGATTATTCACAGTCGATACATCAACAAAAAAATTGATCTTTATACTCGTTGATAAAATGTAACATTTCATCTTCATTATTAACTTGCTCAGATACATTTTAAACATTATTTTTTTAGTACTCGATCCGATCTACGTCCAAATTACTTTCAATTTTTATCAAATATTTTACGCAATGAAGGCCCAGAAGTTGCTAAAATGTTCAAATCAATGGTAAACTTTGACAATTCAACTATTTTTTAAAACTAATTTTTGCTTTGAAGGA
Source organism: Brachionus rubens (assembly GCA_022207745.1). Taxonomy (NCBI): domain Eukaryota; kingdom Metazoa; phylum Rotifera; class Eurotatoria; order Ploima; family Brachionidae; genus Brachionus; species Brachionus rubens. The sequence continues at coordinate 2,627,946 of JAJVHD010000009.1, read as the reverse complement.
TGAAACGACCGTACGCAGGTTTTATCGACAACTAATATCAATCATTAAAGATAACACCAATGGACTTGTATTGTTATCTTTAATGATTTTAATAAAACTTGAATATGAAGATCTATTTTCAATTGTGTTACCAATCAAACAAAAAACAAATATAGGCTCAACTTATGAACCAATTGATTGTGCAATGGGTGCTTTAAATGATTTAAAAGGACAAAAAAAAATAAATTCAACTTTGTTAAAATCAAATGCGATTAATTTTTTATACGAATTTATTAAGTGTGAGCCTGTTCGTGCACTCTTAGAGGGGTAAATTTCAAACACCAAATAATTCAATTCATTTTTTTGTTCAATTTTTTTTAGAAATGAAGGATACATGAATGTTTTGATGTTTAAACTCAACCAATTTTTGGTTCAAAGCCATTCAAATAATGTCGATTTGCCTCTTAATGTTTCTATTAAAGTAATAAATTAGGGGATTATTATCAAACTCATATCAAAACTGCAACAGTTTTCATTACTGTTTGTCGAGTTTGCCCCTTACATTTTCTTTCAATTTTGCTGTCTTATAATTTTGTTACAAAGGTCATCAAACTTTTTGACCAATTGATTTCTTCAAGTGAAAAATTTGCCAAAAAACAATATCAAATAATTTTTGACACAAAAAATTTTGTTGAATCAAGCTCAACAAGCCCACATGATCTTTCAAGTAAACTAAAAGATCTAGCGTTAACAAACAAAAAATCAGACCGCGGTGATTACGATTACATTGTCGATTATTATATCAAAATAACAGAGATTAAAGAAAATTCAAGTGACGAAGATGCGCATAAATTTGATCATTTGATGCGAAATAGTTCGTTTTATGTCATGTTTTTTAAGCATCTATTTAACCTTTTTAAGGTAAGAAAAAATTTTAATGTCCATGCTCACATTCAAATTGAAGAGTGTTTTTCAAATTAGAAAATTTTAAAATATTTTTTTTTTGACCAATTAAAGTATGAGCCAGGGTGGCCGAGTGGTTAAGGCGTTGGACTTAAGATCCAATTCACGAATGTGAGCATGGGTTCGATCCCCATCCCTGGCAATAATTTTTCTTGTTTTTTAATTTTAGAAAAACGAAAATTTTCGCCTTGAGTTTACAAACTCAACAAAACTTGTCGAAATTTTAGTCAAAAATTTTTATCATTTGAGCTCGTTGTATTTGGACCAATCAGAAACGAACGATTCAATAATTGAACCAAATTTGGCCAAGATATGTTTTTATAACTTGGGTTTGATCGATTCAATTTTGAGATCCTTTGAAGGAATTGAAATTGATTTTGATGGTTTTGCAAAAATCTTATTCGATTCAATCGAACAAAATGTTTGGCAAAAATTGTCGGATGACTCAAACGAAAACGAGTTAAATCTAGGAAATTACTTAATTGCTTTTAAACTATTAACAAGGCTATACATTAATAAATACTTAAGCCAACCGTCGGCTAAAGACAAATTAATGAAATTCTTTAAGGTATTTTCACTTAATTCGAGTCTTTGAAAATATAAATTTTTGAATTTTTTAAGAACAACCACGTCATCAAAGCAGTGTCATATCTTATCACAAAATCAAGGGATTTTTCCTATCGTTTTACAGCGTACGAAATTTTATTCGATATTCAACAACTAGCTAAAGAAATCGATGTTTGTTACGGTTTTCATTTAGAAGCGTAAGTTATTTTGGTTTTATTTAACAAAGTGAATATAAAAAGCGTTCATTGATTTTGTTCAGTTACTCAATATTCAGATATTCATTTTAAAAGACAGTTTATAACCATAAATTTAGAGCTTGTCAAACTTTTCGTAACCCTTTCGTAAGCTATGCATCGAGTGTCTTAAATTTAAATCAGTCAATTTTGTAGTAAAATTTAATGAAAAAATTTATTCATTAAAATATTTTTTACTTTTTGTAATGAAACATTTTTGTTGAAATTTAGAACTATAAAACTTGTCTTTCACGAATTCCAAAAATGATCATTCATGAACGTTCATGAATGTTAATGAAAAAGAAATAGCCTCTAACTGATGTTCAAAGCTTTTCATAAACGTTCATGAATTTTCATTAGAACTATTTTTGCTTAAATTTTTAATAAAAAACAAAGAAAAGTCATAAAAATTATGCTTTAAAAATAAAATTTTAACTTAAACTCGCTTTTATTGGTTCTTAAAAAAACTAATTTATCTTTTTAAAATCGGAAAAAAAAACACAATTCTAAAAAATTAAATCAACTCAAATTTCAGAACCGGGGTCTTCTTTTATGTAATATTTGAGGAAAAATTAGAAAGCCAGGGATAACAAAGAATTTTGAAAATGATCCCCATGAATCTTCACGAAGCTTCAAGGGGTTTCTGAAGGTTCAAATCTGCTCAAAAATTTTCAAATATTTTCTTTATTCTTCTAAAATTTTCTTATTTTCAAATTTAAAAAAAAAATGAGAATTTTTGAAAAATAATGAAAATACATTAAGGAATATGAAGCTTCATGGACCCTTGAAACTTCAAAACCTTGAACGTTCATCAAGCTTCATGAATGCTTTTGAAGGTTCAGGAAGGTTAGTGAACGTTCATTTTTGGAAGTTTCGAATGACCACGGTTGCAATGACTTAAAATACTACCTATCGACTTATTTCAAGCCATTTAATAAAAAACAGTTAATTTAGCTAATTTTTGTTAGTAAAGCATAATTTTTATGAATTTTCTTTGTTTTTTATTAAAAATTTAAGTAAAAATAGTTCTAATGAATATTCATGAAAATTCATGAACGTTTATGAATGATCATGAAAGTCCATTTGGTCCAAGAATGTTCATTTTTGAAATTCGTGAATGACCAGTATTGTAGAGCGTCGTTTTAAAATTAATATAATGGTCTAAATAGTTAAATAAATTCGTTGCCAGAGAGTTTTAAATTTAGGATCCTGGTATCTGACCCGAGACTTAATAAAATTACGTCGGGGATACTAAATGCTGTTCTCGTTGTTGCTCGTGGATTTTGTATTCTCGATATTCTCGTAAGCTCTTGTTCTTTTCGAGTGTCCAACGATTGACATAACAAGGACTTTTATGAATACAAAAAGAGCTATTTTAAATAGAATCAAGAATCAAACTTACCAAGATTAGCATAAGAAAGATGTCAAGATGAAAAAATAAATATTTTATTTTATTAAGAATTGTGAAATCGAGTTTGAGTCTTAAAGACGAAACAAGAACACTGCCTATCAATGAAATCCAATATCCAATTAACAACTTCGAAAAAACATTTGAGCCTACACTTAATTCAGTGAAACAGCAAATAGATCGAAAATCATACGGCGATTTGGATAACTTGTTCGATTTTTATGATTCAAAATTAAATGAAAAAATGCGTCAAGAAACATATTTAATAAATACATTAAATCAATATTTTAGAGATAGTTTGCTAAGGGAAACCGAATTTAAGGCATTACGTGATCAAATAAGAAATTATGCACTCAAAGAAATTAAATTCAAACGGGATCTAGAACTAATAGAAACAAAAAAAGCCGAGTATGAAATCAAATACAAAGAAATGAGTAAGTGTATAAATGATTTGGAAAAAGATAATGAAAAAATGAAAGAAATGTGTTCAATTTTGAGCAAAGAAAATGAGACTTTTAAAAATAAATGTGACAAGCTAGAAAAAGACATTGAACAAGCTGAAAAAGACAACGAGGAAACAGTTGTTTCATTACAAAAGTTGATCGAAAAAGAAGCATCACTCAAAAAAGAACTTCAATCGAAACTTAAAGACGCCCATCAAAAAGTAGCTGAATTAGAACAAGCAAAAAGTTCAATTGAGTCAAAGAAAAAAGAACTTGAAAACAAATTGGATCACGTCGAAAACGATTTGAAAGAAAAAAACAATCAATATGAAGAAATGAGTAAAGAATTTAATACAGTTAAAAATGATCGTGACAGACTCAAAAATGTTTTATCGTATGTGAAAGAAAATTTATAAAACTCAAATATTTCTTTTTCTTTATTGTAGTTATATCATGTAAATAATTTCAAATGATTCTGTATCTCTTTTTTTTAGACAAGATTTTAATCTGAAAAAGAGCTTTTCTTTTTTTTTATGCATGTCAATAAATGTAATTCAACCTTTTTTTGGTATGTTTTTGAAGAGTTTTAATCATGAAAAGCGTTTAAAAGTGCTTCGACAAATTTTTTTAAAAACAGTGTTTTTAAAGTTAATATCAGATAATTGATTTATTTATAAGTTTAAAGTAGATTAGTATAAAGGTATGAGCCAGGGTGGCCGAGTGGTTAAGGCGTTGGACTTAAGATCCAATTCACGAATGTGAGCATGGGTTCGATCCCCATCCCTGGCAATAATTTTTATTTTTTTTAACAAATTTTTTCAAACCTTTGAAAAAAATTTAGACCATTAAATCTACATTCCGAGAGTATCATTAAAGATGAATTTTTTTTATAATGATAAAAAGAAGAAAATGTAATGTGACATTTAAATAATTATATAATGCTAATTTTTATTGCGTTTTTTACAGTAAATTACGTTTATTCCTGATATTAAGCTTAACATCATCTTTTATAAGTTAATTTTTTATCAGATTTCATTAGAATTTGCACAATTTTTAGATAAATTAGTTGATAATTCAATATAAAATAAATAAAGTGATATTTTTAAAAGAGTGGTTCTTCATTTAAATTTCCATATTTGAAGTTTTTCAAACCTTAATTTTTTTGGATCGAATAAGAAATCCCTCATTGACTCATAGGACCTTGATCGAAGGAAATTATTTTTTATAATCTTACAGTGGAAATTTTTACCTTTGGCGTTAGGGAACGTTAGAAGTTAAAAAAAAAGAACACCTTTTTTAATTAAAAGCTTGGTCATACGCAATGCAACTGTCTCTAACGCCTTGGCTAGCGCTCATCTACCATTACTAAGGCTTGGTTTCACGATGTATCTAACAAATTGTAATGTTAATTTGGCACTTCCTGACTGTTTCTAAAAATACTGTAATGCTTCTGAAAAAAAGGCGTACCGGACCATACCGTAACATACCATAAAATTTTCAGAAAAGTTGAAAATTTTTAAAATTTTAATATTGGTACGCTCGAACAGCACGATACAATACTGGGTACTGGGAAGTTTTAAGAATTGTATAAACTCTCAAAAGATCTTCTACTGAACTTGATGAAAATCAGATCATGAAACTTTAGGATCCTAAATAGTAATTAAGTCCTGAGGCATTTTTAGAACTTAACGATTAAAAGAATTTATTTTTACTCATAGTATTGTATCATTAGTAAATGCTGAGGGTTTATCGGGATAGGATGTTGCGGGGAACGTAACC